>CM077672.1:454376389-456776389 GCA_039707655.1 Elymus sibiricus
CTTCACATGCTTAATCTAATTTAATGTGTAAAATGGGAGATGCATATGTTGGTGTGTTTTACTACTACTCTATGTCATTTTAGTTCTCAAGTTCTGCATGAATTTTTCTCTGATTTCGCCTAAACTATTATGCGTGGGCATCTTCTGGGTTTTTCTCGGTGCTCACCATGTATGATTTGTTTTTTCTCAGTGCACCCCATGTATTAGTTTCTTTCTGATCTGACCATTTATCTGGCTTGTTTTGGGCTGTACTTCTACACTGCTTTGCCATTCATACATTGCTTGCAAAAGAAATTGTTACACATGTGCTTGCTTCCCTGTGTAATTAGGCGTCAAGCTATGCTTTTTGAGTAGTACCAGGCTTTGTGCTTGCTATTTGATTATATCACTGTGGTAATAATTAATTTAAATTACATGACTTGTCACTTGATGGTCAGCATAGATGCTTGCTTGTCGCTGTTGGATAGTATTTGTCGTCCTCTATCCAACAAGCTTGAGTTTGCTCAATTCGGAGCTCATTTGCAGAAGTTATGGCAGTTCAGGGTTTATTGTTTGTCTGGGCAGTTTACCTGTCACCAAAGCGGTAGTACCGCTCGGGGCCACGGTAGTACCGCTTGACACGGTACTACCGCCCCTACTACCGTTGCACTACCGTGATTTCTACTGGCATTCTTTTTCGTTTAGCGGTAGTAAAGCGGTAGTGGTGCGGTAGTACCGCTTGACACGGTACTACCGCCCCTACTACCGCTGCACTACCGTGTTTTCTTCTGGTGTTATTTTTCCCTAAGCGGTAGTGGGGCGGTAGTGGAGCGGTAGTACCGCTTGTTGCGGTACTGCCGTTCCAGTGCTACCCCACTTCCTCTGTTTCCTCTGTCCTGCGAAAGCTTAAGCGGTAGTACCGCTTAAGTTGAGCGGTAGTACCGCTTGGTGCGGCACTACCGCTCCAGTTTCTTGTTGTTGCCTGCTGTTTTTGAATTACTACCGCACGAGCGGTAGTACCGCTCGCAAGAGCGGTAGTACCGCTTGTGCGCGTCCTGCACGGGTAACGGTTGGATTTGGGGTGGCCCTATAAAAGGGGTCTTCTTCCCCAACGGTTTTCTTATCCATTGCAGCTCTCTCTCCTCCCATTGTTGACCTTCTAGAGCTTTGCTAACTCTCAATCCCTCCATGGTTTCTTGCTAGTTTTTGGGGGAAAAGAGAGAGGAGATCTAGATCCACATTTCCACCAATCACTTTCTCCTCTAAGTGAGGGGAACCCCTTGGATCTAGTTCTTGGAGTTCTTCGTGTTCTTCTTCGTTCTTCCTCTCATTTTCCTCCATAGCTTTTGTTGCTTTGGTGGGATTTGAGAGAGGAGGACTTGGGCACTCCGTGTGCCCTTGCCATTGCATTAGTTGCATCGGTTTGAGTTCTCCACGGTGATACGTGGAAGTTAGTAGTTGAGAAGCTTATTACTCTTGGGTGTTTGAGCACCCTTGAGCTTGTTCCTCTTGGGTGCCTTGGCGCCCTAGACGGCTTGGTGGTGCCTCGGAGCCACATTCCATTGTGGTGAAGCTCCGGGCAAGCGTCGGGGTCTCCAATTAGGTTGTGGAGATCACCCCGAGCAATTTGACGGGTACCGGTGACCGCCCCCAAGGGTTGCCAAAGTGTACGGGTTCGGTGACCGCCCTCAAGGGTTGCCATTTGTACGGGTTCGGTGACCACCCTCAAGGGTCCCTTAGTGGAATCACGGCACCTTGCATTGTGCGAGGGCGTGAGGAGAATACGGTGGCCCTAGTGGCATTGTTGGGGAGCATTGTGCCTCCACACCGCTCTAACGGAGATTAGCATCCGCAAGGGTGTGAACTTCGGGATACATCGTCGTCTCCGCGTGCCTCGGTTATCTCTTACCCGAGCCCTTTACTTATGCACTTTACTTTGTGATAGCCATATTGTTTCTAGTTATATATCTTGCTATCACTTAGTTGTTTATCTTGCTTAGCATAAGTTGTTGGTGCACATAGGTGAGCCTAGTCGTTTTAGGTTTTGTGCTTGACAAATTAACCGCTAGGTTTATTCCGCATTTGTTCAAGCCTAAACCGTAATTATTTTAAAGCGCCTATTCACCCCCCCCCCCTCTAGGCGACATCCACGATCTTTCAGCAATGATTCTCGAGTCTGCAAATAAAACGAGGCTTGGAGGGAAACTCATGTGCACGTGTGGGATAATAAACGGTAAAAAGTATTCCTAGTCAAGCCTCTATGACTGGCTCAAGTATTGCATGATGATCCTGTTTTCCTGATCATGGGCATGACTATGCCGGCAATTTTGAGGGCACAATTGTTGGTAGAACACTTGTGTTGAATCGACCCGAATTGATGTTATGCTATGAGATACATTCGTCATTAGTTAATGGTTTATAACACAGAGATAGTTAATATTTGCATAATTCCTTAGACCATGAGAGTGTCGAGTTTCTTCATGCTTGCTTCATGAACTTTGGGGTTTGTTAAACGTCATCCGTAAATGGGTGGCTATTACGGCGGCTTACGGGTTAATGGAAAAGTATGTCAAGGGACTTGATAACTCAAGATTGGGATTTGCTCCTCCGACGATGGAGAGATATCTCTGGGCCCTCTCGGTGTTACGGTATCCATCATCGTCTGGCCAGACACAGGGTGATTTGATCACAGGGATGCCGGAACACGGGAACGAGAAAAGAGAACAATACCGGCAACGAGGTAACTGGCATTGTGGACAAGTGTTGATCCACGAGGATGCCAACATGTCTCACCTCGGGTTATTGTAACATATCGCGAAGCAACAGGAATAGCTCACGGTAACTGGAGGTTCACTCGAATATTCATTCGTGTGGGTATAGGGATCAATATGGGTGTCCACGGCTCCGATGTTGATCATTGATCGGAAGGGGTTCCGGGTCATGTCTATGCTTCACCGAACCTATAGGGTCACACGCTTAAGGGTCATCTATCTGTTGAATGCTAGACAGGGAGTCTGAGAGAAAAACACCGAAAAAGTTTCGGACGCCGAAAAAGTTTCGGACAGCGGAAAAGTTCCGCAGAGAGAGGTCACCGGATGAGTTTCGGTGAAACTGGAAAAGTTGTTTCAGGGGATACCATAAAGTCAAATTGGTCTTGGCACATGCCTGATAATTCTTGGAGGGTGCCAGAATCGTTCTGGAAACTTTTTGGAATTTTCTGGAATGAAAACCGGAAATGTTCCGGAGCTGCCGAAACCGCTTCAGATGCTTTTCGCAGATGAAATCACTAAACCGGAATTGTTTCGGCTCGCGTTGAAAATTATTTTGGTGGGTACTAGAATTGTTCTAAGCCCACATGAATATTTTCAGTTCGATCAGACGCTGAAAAATGTCGTCGTGAATAGTGAAAGCACTTTTTGGATATTTTTGAGAAAGGCATATTCCTTTTGAGAAAGGGATATTCCAAAGGCATATTCCTTTTGAGAAAGGGATATTCCCCTTGGGATTTCCTATAAATAGGAAGGGAGATGGCTGCCATCTTCACATTCTTGCTCTCACATACAAAGCCATGCATGATCTGGCATTCTTCTCTCCCTCCCAGCGAAATAGTTTCGTAGAGCCGAAAGGCTGTCTGGGTTCCGGCAGGAACTAGTTCTGGACGGCGAAGCCCTGCCGGATAGATGACACCGTATGTGTGCAACTCTGTAGAGAGATCGTAGTTTCGGTCTTAGTTCGAGAGTGCCTCCCGAAGGGCTGTCCGTGTGACCGTCCGAGTTTTGGAGGTCCTCCCGAAGGGCTGTCCGAGTGACAGTCCGAGTTTCGGAGGTCCTCCCGAAGGGTTGTCCGCGACACCGTCCGGGGACTGTGCGACCGCCTCCCGGAGGGCTGTCCGCGGGGCAGATGAGGGTATACATCCTCGCGGTTGGGAGGTTGTAAAATCCTAGCTGCGGGGATCTGCACCGCCGTTCGTCATCGACTCTACTTCCGCTGCGCTACGAGTCGGTAACGAAAATGATCAAACCTTGTATGCAGTCTCCATAGTGGTCCCGGGCTGGTGCGTAGGTCGGAAAATTTTTGTTTTCTGCTGCGTTACCCTACACTCCACGGGGCACCCCCCCCTGCTCGGCTTCCTCCCAGTCGAGGCCAAGGTCAAGGCCAGCGAGCGCACCCCCTGCTTCATCCCCACCACCGCCTCGTCCTTATCCCTCGCCGCCGTCCCGGACCACCGCCCCTCGACTGCCGCCACGGCCGTGCCCTCTGGAGCTCCTCGTGTGGGCCGGAGCCAATCACGCGAGCCCAGCAGCAGATACCGGTGCCCGCGGCGTTTGTGTGCCTGCGGCAGTGCTCTGCGCAGCGGACGGGTGCCACCATCGCGACTGCCTCGGGGGTCCTTTCCGCGTGGTCTTCGTCTTCTCCTCCATCCAAGAAGACACCGCCGGCTATGACGAGTTTTTTTTTTTTCGAAACGGAGGCAAAAGCTTTGCCTCATCTCATTAATAAAGAAGAAGGGTAACAGAAGTTAATGGCGAGGTCATTACTCCTCAACAAATGAGACAAAAGCCTACTCTGACGAGTTTTACAAAAGCCTACTCTGACGAGTTTTTCATGTCGGTGTCTGTATACTCGTCGGAGACTGGTGCCTGGGGCGAGCTGACCTCATTGCAGGTCGAGTTAATAAACTTCATAAATTTTCCCAGCGTGCTCGTTGGCAGCTCTCTGCTCTACTTCATCTTCTATGACTACAAGGGGAGTGGGTGGATCCTGGAGTATGACTTGTCAAGCCACTCCCTGACTATGTTGGGCACCCCAGACAACCATTGTGACTGCCTATATAATGCCGAGCCACCGGAGGACAATGGACTGGGAGTAATCCAAGTCTTGGGTCCGCATCTCAAACTGTGGACAAGAGAGGTTGGGGATGGCATTGATGCACGATGGATGCTGAGCCGGGTCATTGAACTGCACAATTTGCTACCAACTAGCGCTCGATTGAATGAAGGTTATAGAGTGCACGTGTTGGGCTTTGCTGAGGGAGCAAATGTGATTTCTGTTAATACGCTTGCCGGCCTCTTTGCAATTGAGCTACAATCTGAGCAGGCGAGTAAGGTGTGTGATCATCGTGACTTCCTTAATTTGGTTCCTGTTGTCACCTTCTACATTCCTGTGCCCCGAGGCGACCACCAAAATCTGTTGGTTTCGAAGCCTAGTGAGGAGGCAGGTGGTGAGGAGGAGAAAACAGTAAATCAGGCGCAGCAACTCTTCGAAAATGGGTCCAATGCAATCAAGGAGGGGGACTTGGTCAACACTTCCGAAAGCATCCGCCACCACGACCACAATATCAGGTGCGGGCTCTACTCCCAAACTCCTCCCCATTCCGAGCTATCCTGTAACAATTGTACGGATGTAATTTTGGGCGGAAAAAAAGAACTTTCCTTTAGTTCATTGTTTTTGTAAGATTAGCACCATGTGCCCTTAGTTGCTTTGGGACTTTGAATTGTTTTGTTCGGGACATGAATTTACAACAGCTTTAGATGTTTTAGCCTTCTAGGACAATGTGGTTGCCAAGCGGTTTATATTTTGTTCGATGACGAGCCCAACTTCGATTGAGGGGGTTCAACGAGTCGAATTAACCCTAGTGTTTTTCGATGGCAGTACTTGAGACTTGGGACTTGACATCTTTTGTCATGATATGTGTGTGTATTGCGATGAACACTAAATCAAAGTGCATTTATTGGAAGGATAGGTGTTATCCAATTCGAGAAGAGTTATATACCTCTGGTGCTGTTTAGTCTGTTGTTAGAAACAACAGTCAACAGAACATAGTTAGCACCTCATGCCAAAATGGTAGATGGAATAATTATAGCCGTGCTGTTCTACCTCAGATTGCAGTAACTTTCGCGGTCTTGTGTTATCTATAAACTTAACAATTATAGGCTGAAAAATTATGTCTTTGTTTTCACCTAGGGTTCCGCATCATGGGGAAGTTGCTCCAGGATGTGCTAGCGCGTTCAAAAAATATAGATGTGCATACAGAGCTCAAGAGGTGAATGATTCTTTGGATGATGTTCCCAAGAGTGCGTCAAGTGAAGAATTGGTGAAGGGCACAGCCAGCGAAGATGATGCCGGGGACTCAAATACCTCTGGTAGCAATGTTGAGGTAGCTGCTCCATCTTTGGAGAAAGGTGATTCTCAAGAAGGTATTGTATATCATTATCCCTTTCTTTGTACCAGTGGTGGTGCCAGGGCTGCACAACTGTGTGGTGAAATACTTTTTTCACTAAAATTTGCATTGCTCTCTAGGTTTCTATATGAAATTTCACTGAAATTTACATTGCTCTCTAGGTTTCTGTATGAAATTTCACTTCTATGGAATAGTTACAATTTTTTTTGGGATCAATCAGCTCTGCAGTTTTAACGAGGCACTGTCACTGCCGTCCGTTAGTCATGTGCACACACAAAAAATGGTCATGTATCCTGCATATGCAAACTAGTAAATATCTTTCCACAGAAAACCATTTAATCATTGATGTTTTGTTGATAATTTTAATCTTTATATTATAGATTATAGATGATGTTGCTGAAAGCAGAAAATGCTTTCATTTCTCAGAAAAACTTGTGCCGTGGGTTGACCATACCATGAACTTGTGTCTGGTGCCATATATATGTCAGTCATTTGCCTTCTAAATTTATATATGTACTCCCTCCGTAACAAAATATAAGACGTTTTTTGATACTCCCTTTGTATCTAAAAACGTCTTATATTTTGATACAGAGGGAGTATAATTTTATCTTTCTTACTATACAGTATACACTTGGAATAGCAATGCCAGTTTGAACATATATGAATCTATCTTAATAGTGTACTTGCACAAGGTAGCTCTTACAGTTTACTACATACGAGCTCCTCTTTTCAGCAATTATGTGTTACATAAGTTATGCAATAATGTGAATAGTTGGTGCTAAATGAACCAATCTATTATCATGATCATTCTATACTGATTAAGTTGGATCATTTAATCACTTGTATGCATCTCTTCCTGTTCCTATTTCTGTTTGAGTTTTTAATAGTTCAATAAAATTGATGGTCATGCATCAATGTGTATTCTTCCTATTAGGGTAAATACTGGCAATAGTCGTCGTTTTTTGTCAAGAACACCAACTTAGTTGTTGATTAGGAGAAAACTCAAATGGCAACAAGAGAAGTACTAGCAGCACTGTAAATAACCTTGGTGTTGTAGGCAGGGGATTCAAATGTGGTAATGTCGGGTCTCTGCTGAACCTTCTCCAAAAGAGACTAGGAACAGATTGTTCACTGTCTGAAATGTGATTCAGCTAGATATAAAGTTTTGAAATTGCCATGATAGGCCTGAGACACGGTGTTAGTTGTTCCTGCTGCATGTTCATGTTGCTTCAATGGTCAATGCTCATCTGTTGATGTGTATACAAGTAGCTAGATGGAAGCTGCTGCAATTCAGTATTTGATATGTTAATTCATTGTTCTTATGCAATTGCAACATTTGCCATGTTCAGTATCCAATTGTAATCTTTGTCATGCTCTGAAAAGACTGCCAGTGTTTGCTCTTTGCTGTGATGAGACTGTCATATAAACCATTTTGCCTGTTCTCATATATGTATAATCTGTTGCTTTTTGAGGAAAAATCGCATGTATTTCATTTTCCTCACTCGACACATTCAGCATTGCATGCTGAAGGAGTTTAGCTTTCCATATATATCGGATGTACTAACATCTCCATTTTTTGCTATGTGCTGCTAGTGCTACGCTGATGGTCAAGGCCGGATGTTTCGTCAGTCAAGTCATTCAGCGCCTTCAGTAGGATCTCTTTCTTCTCTGCAGCTGTGAAATATGAGTGTTACCTCTTATTTGTAATGGTATTGTAGTTTAGGGTCCAGATAAATGGAGGCACCAAAAGTGGCACCTGAAAGCAAGTAAATGATGCTGAAGACTTTGCTACTGGGAGTGGGGATTAATCTCCTAGGACTTGAAAAACTATTTGTAGCTCCTACATGTACCTGATAGTTTCTGTGGATTGATGTTTCATCGTCAAGAAATAGGATAACCATCGTTGACATGTTTCATCTGTTGCAAGGAAACAGTACTCATTATTTCTACTCTTGCTGGAGGTTCTCTGTTTTAATCATGTGTGTAAACGTTTCACTGTAACGAAATACCAGCATGCACATATATAGAGGCAAGTAGCGACAACGAGTACAATGAAACTTTTATGTACCTTCTGGAACATAGCAATGCAGTTTTAAAAGGAATTTTCATTTATACGGTAAAGAGTAAACTGCTGGTATTGATTGAAGCTACAGCGTATACATTCACAGCAATAATGGTATGGGTGAAAGTGACCAGTTCAGTTCCGGTATCCATACAACTATTTCTGCATCTCAATTATGATAAAAAAAAAAGAGTATGCCAATTCAATTAATGTGGGAAGGGATACGACTATTTGTTTGTGATTTAACATTTTGGTATGAGAGATTATGAATGTTTGCTATCAATTTGAATTCCAGGGCTGACTGCAAAATAAATAAAAATACCAGCCCTGAACTAGAAATGGAGATGGTTCTGAAGATGAAAAACTATTATAGGTGGTTCTGTAGTTGGAACCGCATGGGCTGGTTGGTATTAGAGACAGTTTTGAAACTGCCTCTGATAGTAATGAGTATTAGCGACTATTGCCTACAAGACCGCTGCAGGACCGTGTCTGAGAACCGTCTCCAAAACCATGTTATGTATATATTCATGTGTTTTTCCTGCAACTACATTTTAAAAATCCTGTGAATCAAAAGGTCATGAGGGTTGCCCCTTCCAAGCATTCCTGTGGCTTAATCGTTTTAAGGACTTCACTTTGATGTCTTGTAGAATTAGACCTTCATCACCTCTTTTACCATCTCCTGTGTAGCCCTCCGCCCCAACTTCTTCTTTTAGTCTACTTTCCCTAGTCAATGTAAGTATCTAACTTGTCTGCTTGCAAGTTTCCACTGATCGCATGCTCAATCTGTTAGAGATACGACAAGCAAATCAACACGGCGAAGAACGAAAACAAGCAGGAGACACGAGATTTAACGTGGAAAACCCCTCCAACACGAAGGGGAAAAAACCACGGGCGCAGCCAGCAAATCTTCACTATATCGGGGGAGGTTACAAACGCGGGGGGTTTACAACTGATCAACTTATCCCGTGCGGCGGCTTACAAAGGATATATATAACACAGGTGACCTAGGTCAATACTGATCCGCTTCGGCCCAAGCCTACCGGCGACGGGCCTCGCTCCGCTCGCTCGTCAGAAATTAGCCTTTCTCTTTATACTTAAATTTGGATCATAACATAACACAATCAACACTTGCAAAGACATGCTCAATCAAGGTGCCGTGGCCGCCTGTGAGGCACATGAGAAGCTGGGGATCAGGGAACCAGAGAAGTGAGAGACTAACGATGGAACCATGACATTCCATTCTACTTTGTTTCCGAACCAAACACACCCTTAGTTTTTATCTTTCTTACCCTTGAATAGCAGATATGGATCTACCAATCACCAGCTTGGCGGCTTCATTTTTCTTTTTCTTTCTTACAGTCAACTGTCTAAATTGTGTGCTTGTATCGGGTAGGTTTGGCTGCATATAAGTTACTTCTTTTAGCAATCATGTGTTACGATTTTTACGCAATAATGTTACCAGTGTCACGAAGGCAACTTGTGTATTCTAAATTTCCAACGTACATACATAACAGTGAGATGATGCCGACAGCCAATCTTTGCTATCGGCATGCATGAGTATTACCCGTGGAGATGCTTCCTTTACTTCTGTTCTCATATATACCTAGCAAATGCTAAGGAGTATATCCCAAATGCCCACTGAAGACTGAACTGTCTATCAGATTGTTGTCCGCAAGTTAAAGTTACCTCCTACGCTTGTTCTTCAGATTTGAAAGGGAGAATTTTGAAGCAACATCAACAGGTGGAGAAGAGGAAGCGTCAATGCGAAGAGAAGAAGGTAAATGCAACAGTTTGTGTTACTGCCTGCTTTTACTACTCCCTCCGATCCAAATTAGACAGTTCTGAGGTAAATGAATCGGAGGGAGTATCAATTTTCCGTGGGCTGTTTGAAGCCAGTAGAATTCACAATGACTGGATATAAATGGTTTCAGGAAGAGCAGGCTGGCCGGAAAGAACCTGAGCCTATTGACCCTGATGTTGCTACTATGATGCACGTCAAAGAGGTGAATGTTGCTTAGGTGTGATCATTTCGTCGGCGTGTTGCTTCCGTAGACAATGGCCATCAGCTCCTTGCTATATGCACCTGTATCTCAAGATTGCGCGCCGGACACAGCTCTTTGATGCAAAGCTGCGTAGTGGGGATATTGAAAAAAACATATTTGTAATGCCAGTAAGCTTAATATTGGAACGACCAGACTCTCTAATGAACTGTGACCCTGCTGTAAATTGGTGATCATGTGAAGAACATTCCATCTTTGAGAAATATGATAACTATCGCCTACATGTTGCCTCGGCTGCAAGAAAACAATTGGCGGTTAAACTAGTCTGTTTTTCCTCTCTTTTTCAAGACTCGGGGTTTTCTACTCTTGCTGGTTCTCTGTCTGATTTTTTCATAAAATGATTCCATTTCAGGGTGATTAAATACCGTATGCATTGTAGCTAATTTTGAGATGCAGGCCATTCGGTGAAGGATATGTTTGAAGAAAGATAGTATTTTTCTTTCCAAATGAACATTTGTATTTTGTACTAGTCTGCATTACACAGTAGAGTGGCTAGATAGAGATGAAGGTGGCTCTGGTAATGTCTGGGCAAGCAATGCCTGTGACTAGTGAGAAACATTTCATTGTTTTTTTGTGTGATGATTAGAAATTCCATCTTTGGTAAATAGGATCAACTATTGTACTGCAAATACTCATGTTTCTCTGTTTTTTTTACCCCTTTTCAGATCTTTCAGAATTTTTGTTTACTGTATTCTTTTCTTTACGGGGAATTTCATGATTTAAAAACAATTCTTTGTTCATCTCAAATATGATAAAAGGAACATGTTGAGTTAATTAATGTAGCCAACTTACACGGGCAGACTCTAAAAAAAACTATAGCAAAACTACAATGATGGATAATAAGGCTGATGGAAGCTACTACCGGCTAACAACATGGTCATGGCTGTAGGCGCAGCTGGCCACGGCATCATCTGCATCATCTCATATGAGAAGGCTAGACAAGGCAGGCCGTAGATGACCTCAGGCTCTAGCTGTGCTCCCTCTCCACCTCGCCGGAGTTCGCATCCATCTGGTGGTCTGCGGTGATGCTTTGCCCAAGCCCGGCAGCGTCCTCCTAGGGCTGGGCGGCTGGCGGCGCGGCCGGACAACATGGCGACCAAGGATGTAGCATGCTGCACCTCCAGATCATCTCAGGTGTGAAGGTTGGACAAGTCAAGCTGTAGATGACCTCAGGCGGCTCTGGCTGTGCTCCCTCCTCCCTGGAGCACACACCCATACGGTAGTGATGGTCTGCACGAGCCCGGCATGAAGCACCATTTCTTCAAGAGCAAATATTTAACACGACGTGTAAAAAGTTATGTTTGTGAGAAACTGCACGACACCCAATACGGGTGTGGCTATCTCATATATATAAGGGTACACAAAGTGTACAAATACAATATACAGGGTATACACAGAAGCTACGTATAAACATTATCTAACACCCTCCTTCAATCTTAACTGTGGCCTGAAGTACAAAGCAAGTTAAGATTGCGCCTACAACCTTCAAACTGAGGTTGTGTAAGTGGCTTCGTGAAGATGTCAGCAAGTTGATCTTTGGAGGAGATGAACTTGATATGAAGAAGCTTCTGTGCAACACGTTCCCTCACAAAGTGATAGTCAACTTCGATGTGCTTGGTACGAGCATGAAAAACTGGATTAGATGAAATATACGTCGCACCAATATTATCACACCAAAGAACCGGTGGCTGCTCTTGAGAGACTCCCAACTCTCTCAACAGAGACTGTACCCAAATGAGCTCAGCCGTGGCATTGGCAACCGCCTTGTACTCTGCTTCAGTGCTACTCCGAGATACTGTGGCCTGCTTGCGCGCACTCCAGGCGATCAAGTTGCGACCAAAGAAGACAGCATAGCCCCCCGTTGATCGCCAGTCATCCAGGCTCCCAGCCCAATCTGCATCAGAGAACGCCGAGAGAGCACTCGAGGAGGTAGAACGAAGATGCAAGCCATAGGAGACAGTATGAGAGAAATAACGCAGTATACGCTTCACAGCTGACCAGTGTGAAGTCCGAGGAGCATGAAGATACTGGCATACACGGTTGACCGCATAGGAGATGTCCGGCCGTGTGATAGTCAAGTACTGCAAGCCACCAACAATACTGCGGTTCTCTGTAGCATCATCTGAAGGAAGCAAGGCACCATCCAAGGCTGATAACCGATCAGTCGCACACATAGGGGTGGTAGCATGCTTGCATTGCAACATACCAGCACGTCGCAGCAAGTCCAAGGAATACTTATGCTGAGTGAGAGTCAGGCCAACAGGGGACCGTGAAACCTCCAGACCAAGGAAGTAATGGAGAGCACCCAGATCCTTGACAGCAAAATGACCACTCAGAGCAGACAGCAGACGATCAGCGGCAGTCACTGAGGAGCTGATAAGAATAATGTCATCAACATAAACCAGCAGGTATATAGTAACCTCAGGACGATGGAACATGAACAGGGACTTGTCAGCAGTGGACGGAGCAAATCCAAGACGTCGAAGAACCGAGCCAAGTCGGGCATGCCATGCACGAGGAGCCTGCTTAAGTCCATAAAGCGCCTTAACAAGATGACACAAATGATGTGGACGAGCAGGATCAACAAAACCTGGAGGTTGCCGCATGTAAACCTCTTCCTCCAAGACCCCATGGAGAAAAGCATTCTGAACATCAAGCTGACGCAGAGACCACCCTTTAGCAACAGCCAAGGACAGAAGCAGACGAATGGTGGTAGGTTTGACAACTGGACTGAAGGTAGCCTCATAATCAAGAACATACCGTTGTTTAAACCCTTTGGCCACCAACCGTGCCTTGTATCGCTCAATAGAACCATCAGCATGCTTTTTTACCTTAAACACCCACTTGGAGTCAATGATGTTGACACCAGACACAGGAGGAACCAAGCGCCAAGTATCGTTCCTCTGTAGTGCCTGAAACTCCTGCTCCATGGCACTGCGCCAATGAGGAATCCGAAGAGCCGCCTGAAAATGTCGAGGCTCAGCAGTGGGGTCAGCATCTGTCTGTGCCATACACGCCGCAATCCACGCAACCGTGCCGTCAGTGCGCTCCTTCGGCCGAACAATACCACTCTGACTGCGCGTACGAGGACGCAGAATAGCGGTAGGCGGCGGAGGTGGCGGCAGAGACGGGGTCGATGAAGATGGCGATGGCGACAAAGACCGCTCCCCAGACGCAGAGCCAGTCACACCAGGCGACCGGCCTGGCGAGGAAGGCGTGGACGCCCGCTCGGCCAACACAGGCGGAGACGCCGGCTCGGCGCCCGCAGAAGGGGCTGGCTCGGGCGAAGCTGGCTCGGCCAGCTCGACCGGCTCGGCCACCGCGTGGCCAGTCCCATGCTGGACCGAGGTGGCAGAGCCCGGCTCGGCCAGCCCCGTCGGCAAGCCAGGTGACGGAGGGGCATCGCGAGCGGGCTCGGCGGACATCCGAGGGGACGCGGGCGGCTGCTCATCCAGAAGCTCGAGGCGTGCTCCGCGCCCAGTACCTGCACCATGGTTAGGTAGCAACAAGGGGGTATATGCAGCATCAACAAATTGACCAGGCAAAGGTAAAGCAGATTTCTCAGGTGCAGTGGGAGTGGTGGAGGTGACCGGAAGTGCGGAAAAAGGAAAAACATTCTCATCAAACACCACATCACGTGAGATGTAGACGCGGTTAGAGGGAACATGAAGACACTTGTACCCTTTATGAAGAGAACTATAACCAAGAAACACGCACTGTTTAGACCGAAACTCCAACTTGCGTTGGTTATATGGACGAAGATGTGGCCAACACGCACACCCAAAGACCTTGAGAAACGTATAATCAGGAACTTCATTCAGCAAGAGCTCAAGTGGTGTTTTCATCTGACGGAGTCGTGTAGGGAGTCTGTTAATGAGAAAGCATGCGGTGGAAAATGCATCACTCCAAAACCGGAAAGGAACGAAGGCATGGGCAAGCAAAGCAAGACCAGTCTCAACTATATGACGATGCTTACGCTCAGCTACACCATTTTGCTGATGTGTATGAGGACAAGACACACGATGTGTAATTCCAAGCTTATTAAAGAATGCATTGAGGTTGTGATACTCACCCCCCCAATCGGATTGCACATGAATGATTTGATGACTGAGTAGACGCTCAACATGCGCTTGAAATTGCAAGAAAACATTAAACACACCAGACTTGCGTTTAAGAAGATAAAGCCAAGTGAACCGACTGTAAGCATCAATGAAACTGACATAGTAATTATGACCACTAACAGAGGTTTGGGCATGGCCCCATACATCCGAAAACACAAGTTCAAGCGGTTTATTGACTACACGACTCGACTCAGAAAAAGGAAGCTGGTGACTCTTGCCTTGCTGACAGGCATCACAAACTGCATCAACATGTTTATTGGACACGACTGGAAGCTCATGACGATGAAGTACATGGCGAACGATGGGAGTGGCAAGATGACCAAGGCGCGCATGCCAATGTGATGGAGACACACGAACACCGCTGAAAGCACTAGGAGCTGGTGGCACATCAAGTGCATAGAGACCATTATGGCGCAGTCGACCTCTAAGGAGTACGTCCCTCGTGTCCCGGTCCTTAACAAAAAAAATGAAAAGGATGAAATTCAGCAAGAACATTATTATCACGAGTAAGTTTAGGAACTGAAAGCAAACTACGTGAAACAGAGGAAACACGAAGGACATTAAGAAGACGTAATTGTGTTGATCGACGTGTAAGAAGTGATGCCTGACCAATATGTGAGATGTGCATACCTTCCCCATTAGCGGTGCGAACCTGATCGTGTCCACGGTACGGCTCCTGTGTAGAGAGCTTGCCCATCTCACTCGTCAGGTGATTGGTAGCTCCCGTATCCATGTACCAAGATGCATCAACTGGATAGGAAGGAGTATGCCCCTGCTCATGACTCGCCAGGGCAGCCTGCTTCTCATTACCCTTGCCATTGTTCCCGATCCCCAAGAAATCCTGCATGAAGCGACGATGACAACGGGAGGCAAGGTGACCATCAAGTCCACACAGCTGGCAGGGGACCTGAGCACCACATGAAGGGCAGCAGGCACGGACTCGACCTCCCGTGGAGGTAGTGGTGTTCCGCGAACTAGGCGCGGTCGGCGAAGGTTTGCCACCAGTTGGTGGCTTGTAGGGCTTGCCCTTCCCACGCGTTGCAGCGTTGGCGGAAGGGAAGCTCGGCGTAGAGCGGCGAGCCTGGATGCGTTGTTCCGTAGCGAGGAGATGCGCGTACAACTCACGCGGCTGGATGGGAGTGTCACGACCATTGATATTTTCCACCAAATTATCATAGTCGTCACTCAGTCCGTTGAGCACATAAGAGGTGAACTCCTCTGGACCAAGCGCCTTGCCAATGGAGGCAAGTGTGTCAGCCATACCCGTCACTTGTTGAAGTAGTCGGTGACGGTGAGATCATGAAGCTTCACCTCCCCAAGCGCAGTGCGGATGGCGTGAGCCCGCGCCTGAGACTGCGAAGCAAAACTGGTATGAAGAGCCGTCCACGCGTCCCGAGACGTAGCGGCGAAGATGACCAGTGACGAGACCCCCTCCGTAAGAGAGGACTGGATGGCAGAGAGAATGGCCTGATCCTGAGCCACCCACGCATGATGCCCCGGATGGTACGACGGTGGGCACGGCAGAGTGCCATCAACAAACCCCTCCAAGTAGCGACTGCGGAGAAGTGGCAAGACCTGAGCACGCCATGACAGATAGTTATCCGTCGTCAGCTTCACCGGGATGAGATGCGCAAAGTAGAACGGTGCATTAGATACACCATGATCCGAAGGCGACGGCGGCGCATAAAAGCCCGGGAGTGAAGGACCACTCGGTACCACGGACGAAGCCACCAGCTCCGTCGATGGTCCGCCGTAGGGCACTCCGTACGAAGCGGGCGCGCCATAAGGAGACGCGGTCACCGAGGCTGGCGGGTAGGCATAGGCCAACGGGGCAGCGGGGACGTAGGGCGACTGTAGCGCAGATGAAGCCGGCCACGGACTGGCCGGGGCAGCGCCGTAGGAGCCAGCCGCCAGCGGCTGTGGCGGGTACGGGACGCCGCCATGAGTCGGGCCAGCTAACGGGTGCTGCTGGACGCCCTGCTGCGGGTGCGGGACGTCGCCGTGGCCCTGTTGCGGGACGCCGCCCGGGTGCAGGTGCGGAACGCCGCCCGACTGCACATGCGGGACGCCGCCCGATTGAAGATGCGGGACGCCGCTGTGGGGCGCGCCATAGGGCGGCTGGGACCCCACCAGGGAGCGCTCGCGGGGGAGATCCCATGCGCCGCGGGCGGGGCGGGGCCGTAGCAGCCCGCCGGCGGCTGGGCGGCGGGATCACTGAAGGGCAACGGCGGGGCGGCCATAGCCATGGAGGCTCCGGCCAGGAAGACGAGCTGCCGAGAGGCCAAAAACAGACTGGCCGGGGCAGCCTGAGCGGCGGCGGCCGGGCCGGCGGCCGGAGCAACGGAGATCGGGGCGGCGGCGGTCGTTACCGAAGCCATCGATGAGACCATGTAAAAAGTTATGTTTGTGGGAAACTGCACGACACCCAATACGGGTGTGGCTATCTCATATATATAAGGGTACACAAAGTGTACAAATACAATATACAGGGTATACGCAGAAGCTACGTATAAACATTATCTAACACGACGCCGACGCATGAGAGGGAGGGCGTGTTCAATGTAGAGACCACTAGAAAAGTAGCACTGCAATAAGATTTAGTTTTGAAGATCTCGCCGCAAGATTTATGATGGTGAACAAAATTATGGTATCTTTGGTTCGAAGGAATTTTGCATGGATTTTAAAGTTTCTATTCGTTTGGATTTTTTTACACTACTAGTAAATGTGTACGTGCATTATGATATTAGGTAATATGTTAATTACACGTAAATATTAGGTCGAATATTATTTGCGTATTAATTATGTGATTAGCATTGGCATTAATATTTGGTATGATATTAACTGCACACTAAACGTGTTGAGCGCTCACCATTGGAGCAGCCTGAGTCGTTGGATTGACCTGATTTGACGGCCAGGATTTGTTAGATCTGCCCCTTTGGGTCTTTTTATATTGATATAGATAAAGATTGTTGGGTTTTATGATTGAAAACTATTGAAAAATTTCCTACGGTCTTTCACATGCAATTCCAAAGGAAAATTTTCATTGGCTCTATCTTGAACTTTTTTTTCTTTGTTTCCGTGACAACTATGGCATGCACTGATTTCTATAGGAAAGTTAAAAAAAGTTCATGCGTTCTTAATTTTAGTGCAGGAGGAGGGGCTTCAAGTCTCTTTGAAATGTAGGATTGGTCGAACCTCGATAGAAAATAATAATAATAACTCACAGAATTGGCTTGGATCTTTAGATGCTTCACATAAATCCAGCAAATAACTTGGGCTCACGGAGGACACATACGAATTTCTCTATGACGTCCAAGATCAAGACCATGTTTTCTCAACAACAAAAAAAGGGACCAAGACCATGTTAGAATTCTACCAAAATTCATATGATCTCTACAATTCCATCCCTCCTTTCACAAAAAGGAAAAAAAAAATCCACCCCTTGCTCAAACGGTCGTCTACAAGGAAAACTTTTTCAGTTTCAGTTGTTTTTTTTACTCCTTTTCGTTGTTGTTCTGGTTCTGTAACTGAACCATTCTTAGGCTTCGGTCTGGTTTTGAATGCATAAGGTAGACTGCGATAGGAAAGTCTATGCATTTTTAATTTTAGTTTGGGGGGGGGGGGGGGGGGGGGGCTTTTCAAGTCTCTTTGAAATATATGATTGGTCGAATCTCGCTAGAAAAAACAACATAATAACTCAAAGAATTGACTTGGATCAATAGATGCTTCACATAAATCCAGCAAATAACTCAAAAGGAGGGAAGGCTCACCGAGGACGCATAAGAATTTCTCTATGTTGTCTATGCATATATTTTTTTAGGGTCGCTGCTTTATTGCCTTAAACGAAGTTCGGAATCTCGTCTGTGATCACGTCCAGAATACAATCTGGAGGTAATCCAAGGCAAACCTTACAAAGTTCTTCACCAACACCTAACTTAGCTAATTTATGTGCGGCGTCATTCGGAGAACGCCTGACCCAAGTAACTCTAAAATCAATGAACGATCGAAGCAGGGTCTTGATATCCTCCAGCCAAGGCCCTGACGCTGACAAGTTCTTCTCTGGATGGTTGATCATCTGCACAAGAGGACGTCTACAAAGAAAACTTGTACAAGTTGAGGCCCTGTTCGGGACGTAGGGGAGGAAACCGAAGGATTGGACAGAAACAGAGGAAATGGAAAGGAACAGAAGTATAAAACAGAGGATAGAAAAGGGTTGTACCACGCTACAGAGTTGGCGTTCGGAATACAGGAAGAGTAACCCAGGAAATTAACCAACGTGGGTCCTATTTGGCGACGATTTTTAAATGCTATATCTTATCAACATCCTGTGTACGTGGGTCCTAGCATGCACATATCAACTCAACGTGGGTCCCAATTTGCATGGTTCAGCAGCTTTTTGCTTCTACTGCCTCGGGCCTGCGCGAGAACATGGGCTCTTGATGGATGTTTATTTTCCTGAGAAAAACGAAGGGTGGAGAAACTTTCCACGGGAATTTTAAGGGGCGATTCCTTTGTGCCGAACGGTGCTAAAGGTGAAGATTCCTTAGGAACAGCGTTCCTCTACTTTCCTCTAGTTTCCCTACGTCGGCCCTGAAATGTTACAGAATTTCTGTTTCAGCTACTATTTCCTTTTTATTATATACAAAAAGGAAACAATTTTCACGCCTCCACGCCCCCAACCACTTGACTCTCTTCCTCCGTCCCCCAGATCCACATCCACACCGACCCCAGCGAGCACCATGGCCGCGCAGCCTCGCCGCCGCACCTCGCCGCCGGCGCTCCCGGACACACACCCAGACCTAGCGACCACCATGGCAGCGCCGCCGCTGCCGGCTTTTCAAGTCTCTTTGAAATATATGATTGGTCGAATCTCGCTAGAAAAAACAACATAATAACTCAAAGAATTGACTTGGATCAATAGATGCTTCACATAAATCCAGCAAATAACTCAAAAGGAGGGAAGGCTCACCGAGGACGCATAAGAATTTCTCTATGTTGTCTATGCATATATTTTTTTAGGGTCGCTGCTTTATTGCCTTAAACGAAGTTCGGAATCTCGTCTGTGATCACGTCCAGAATACAATCTGGAGGTAATCCAAGGCAAACCTTACAAAGTTCTTCACCAACACCTAACTTAGCTAATTTATGTGCGGCGTCATTCGGAGAACGCCTGACCCAAGTAACTCTAAAATCAATGAACGATCGAAGCAGGGTCTTGATATCCTCCAGCCAAGGCCCTGACGCTGACAAGTTCTTCTCTGGATGGTTGATCATCTGCACAAGAGGACGTCTACAAAGAAAACTTGTACAAGTTGAGGCCCTGTTCGGGACGTAGGGGAGGAAACCGAAGGATTGGACAGAAACAGAGGAAATGGAAAGGAACAGAAGTATAAAACAGAGGATAGAAAAGGGTTGTACCACGCTACAGAGTTGGCGTTCGGAATACAGGAAGAGTAACCCAGGAAATTAACCAACGTGGGTCCTATTTGGCGACGATTTTTAAATGCTATATCTTATCAACATCCTGTGTACGTGGGTCCTAGCATGCACATATCAACTCAACGTGGGTCCCAATTTGCATGGTTCAGCAGCTTTTTGCTTCTACTGCCTCGGGCCTGCGCGAGAACATGGGCTCTTGATGGATGTTTATTTTCCTGAGAAAAACGAAGGGTGGAGAAACTTTCCACGGGAATTTTAAGGGGCGATTCCTTTGTGCCGAACGGTGCTAAAGGTGAAGATTCCTTAGGAACAGCGTTCCTCTACTTTCCTCTAGTTTCCCTACGTCGGCCCTGAAATGTTACAGAATTTCTGTTTCAGCTACTATTTCCTTTTTATTATATACAAAAAGGAAACAATTTTCACGCCTCCACGCCCCCAACCACTTGACTCTCTTCCTCCGTCCCCCAGATCCACATCCACACCGACCCCAGCGAGCACCATGGCCGCGCAGCCTCGCCGCCGCACCTCGCCGCCGGCGCTCCCGGACACACACCCAGACCTAGCGACCACCATGGCAGCGCCGCCGCTGCCGGCGCTCCCGGGCGAGCTCGTCGAAGAGATCCTCCTCCGCCTCCCGCCCGACGACCCGGCCTGCCTCCTCCGTGCCTCGCTCGTCTGCAAGACCTGGAGCGGCATCGTCTCCCAGCGCGCCTTCCGCCGCCGCCTCCACGAGCTCCACGGGCAGGGACGAATCCAAGGGGGGACAAGGGGGGGCGAGACCCCCCCTGACGATTTTGTTTTCCCGTGTAGCGATTAGGTACATGCCTAGTTTAGTCATCTTCCTGACGTGTTTTGCCCCCCCTGTTGTGAGGAATCCCATGTAACAAGGTGAGGCCCTCCCAGAACGCAAGGCCCAGCCATTGGATAATAGACCAAAACTCAAGAGAAGAAATAGCCCACCATCGAGACAAAACTCAAGAGAAGAAATAGCCCACCATCGAGAGCCCAGGGAGAATTAGCCCACGGCAGCACGCAGCCACGCATGCAGTGGCTCGTTTCCGGCTGATGCGATCAACGCGATTTTGTCGCTGCCAATGAAAACGCATCGTGGGATCTCCCTACTCTGTGGGAGTTTGCGCCTACCGCCGCAAGGGAAAATTTGCTTGAGCCTATAAGTGAAGATCAGAAGGAGACTAATTAAGATCCATCATGGACTGCATCAGTGCATGGTTACTCCTTATCCTTATGAATCCCCAATTAATCACTGCCACCAGCAATCATAAAGGGGATTAGGGGACGCACCACCACCGCCATGAGCGACCACAGGCAGGTTTTCTATGGTACGTCCACTCCCATAATTAACATCAGGTTCAAATTTCTGAATTTTTGTTGTCTAATATGAATGACTTGATCGACATGAAAATTGGATTGGAATCAGTTAGTTATACATCTGTGTATCAATTTTTTCATATAACTAATTTGGGAATTAGATTTGTCATGTCGAAGATGAACAATTCGGTAGTAATTTTTGTAGTCTTTAATTACACCTACAAAAACATGAGTTCGAATCTAGGCTTCTTAGCACGCTATGTTTTTTTTTTGGCTCGGCCAGTACTCACCGGTCTACAAGAGCTTAAGTGTGGATCTTGCCCCCCCCCCTATACTAAATTCCTGGCTCCGTTCCTGTCCACGGGGCACCCCCTGTCCTCGGCTTCCTCCACAACTGGGACGACGAGGTCATCCCCCGCTTCATCCCCACCACCGCCTCATCCTTCTCCCTCGTCGCTCCGCACCGTCAGTTCTGGCGGGCCATTGACTGCCGCCACGGCCGCTCCCTCTTCCTCTCCGAGGGCGAGGGTACGCAGGAACTCCTCCTGTGGGAGCCAATCACGGGCGTCCGGCAGCACGTACCGGTGCCCGCGGCGTACGACTACGAGATGACGATGTTCCAGCCGAGCGCGGCCGTGTTGTGCGCAGCGGACGGGTGCGACCACCGCGACTGCCTCGGGGGTCCTTTCTGCCTGGTCTTCGTCTTCTCCATCGAGGAAGACACTGACGACGAGGAGTATGTCACGTCGGCGTGCGTATACTCGTCAGAGACCGGCACTTGGGGCGAGCTGACCTCGATGCACGTCGAGTTCTTGATAGATTTTACATATTATTCGAGGGTGCTCATTGCGAGGTCTCTGGTGTACTTCATGGCCACCGGTGGGTCGATCCTGGAGTACGATTTAGCAAGGCACCACCTGAATGTGTTTGAACCACCAGACTACGATCTACCCCACTCCGAGAGATTTAACCTCATTCTGGCGGAGGATGGTGGACTGGGAGTTAGCCAAGCGTTGGATTCACATCTCAAATTCTGGTCAAGGGAGGCAGCAAGTAATGGAATTGATGCACGATGGGTGCTAAGCCGGGTCATCCACCTGGAAAATTTGCTTCCAATGCGCGCTCTCGCTCGTGCAGATTATAGACTGCTCGTGCTGGGCTTTGCCGAGGGAGCAAATGTCATTTTTGTCAACACGGTTGCTGGCCTCTTCACAATTGAGCTACAGTCGGAGCGGGTGAGGAAGGTATGCGATGATCATGGTTTCTGTAATTTGATTCCAGTTGTCGGCTTCTACACTCCGCGTTCTAGGCTGGAAGCACCCAGAGATGAACATCGCGACCTGCTGCCGCGAATGAACATTACTGAGGAGGTGGGTGGTGAGGAGGAGGATAAAACACTACAGATGGTGCGAAAGCTGTTTGATAAGTGGTGCAAGGACATCGAAGTGGGGGACTTAGGCAATGCCACTGACTTTTTCAGCCACGCCCTCGAGATCAGGTTAGGGTTCTAAACCCAAACTCCACTTATTCCAGACACTTCAGTGTTCTTTTCATGTGTCATTAGTTGATTTGAGGCTTTGAAATTTGTAGTTAGTGTAGTAGGATTTATGATGTTGTATGACAAGGTTGATTAACAAGTGGGTGTTTCAGCTTCATGTGTTTAATAAGTGAGCATGATGCGTGTGTTGATGTCTTAGGGATTAATGCGCTCATGCGTGTGTTGATGTCTTAGGGATTAATGCGCTCAATTAGTCAATGTGACCTGGTGACTATATTTGGAACTTGGGACCTGGCTGTACTGCGATCAGCATCAAATCGAACTCCAAGTACTTGAGGATAGGTGTTATCCCATTTGAGAAGGGTTGTATTCCACTCCAGTACTGGCTAGTTGTAAATATTTCATCACTGTTATGGCTGCTGCTAGGATTGAGGGCTGCGAGGGAGCGAGAAGGCCGGCCGGGGGCCTTTGCCCACGGCCGGGCAAGAGGGAAGGGATTTCCTTCTTAATTCTTGCTTGATTAGATTGATACATCTCCTCTCCTTATATAGAGAGGTTTACTTGACTCCCAAGCAAGGCTTACTTGACCCCTAAGCAAGCGACCCTTATCTCTAATTAACCCTAAGACTAACGGGCTATACCGCCAGCCCAGGCCCATTACGTACTCTAACACTACACCCCACCTGGACATGCAGCTTGTCCTCGAGCTGCAGCCTAACCAACTTATAACCATGACTCGACGCAACACAAACGTAACACCTAAAAACAAGCCTTTTACATCTCGGCTCGTTTTATTACTCTCAACCTGAAATGGACTGGGACGCTTTATTTTGGACCCCTTAACAAAAAGTGGACACCATCCGCACGTCGGACGTGCACGTGTACAGCCACCTGGATCCCATGGACACCATCTGGACAAAAGGAGTGCATGTGTATGGCCACCTGGAAGTGGTCGCAAGAGCGACCAGCGGAGGCGCCCTCGCGGCGGCCGGCGGCGGAATGCAGTGGTGTTACGCGGTGCGCTCCTGTCGAGGAGGGGTGTGCCCCCCCAACCGCCGATGTCGCAGACTTTGAGGTCGCTGCCCGCGGGCAAAACAGCATGCCCGCCGCCCGTGGGGGAAACCGCATGCCCAAGATCCCCGACGCAGCGGACGAGATCGAGGTCCTTTGCGCAGCGAAGGGCAACTTGGAGGAGCGGCAGCTGCAGACCACGCATCTCCCGCACACGCCGACGAGCTAGGAGGCCACGCGCAGCAGCCTGCAGCCTCACCGCCGCCGACACGTGGCGGGTAGCGATCCAAGACGGAAGCGGTGACGGCGAGGGCGGGAACTGGACTTGTTGGATCGGAACTCCCGCTGGCGCGGTCGTAGCTGGCCCGGGGCTGAGTGGCGGCGGCGCCGGCTGCTACAGCGGGGCCATGGCCGCGGCGGGGCCCGCGAGGGGCTGGGACGGCCACGGCAACCCGGGCAGGGTGGTGACGGGGGGCGGCTGCAGCTGCAGCGGCTGCTGCAGCGGGCCGAAGGGCGCGGCGGAGGTCGCTAGGAGCGGCGGCTGCCACGGCAGCCAGGGCTGCTGCTACAGCGGCCCGGCGACTGTGGCGGAGGCCGCCAAAAGCAGCGGCTGCCACGGCAGCAAGGGCGGCCCGGTGGTGGCGGGTGGCTGCTGTTGGTGTGGCGGCTGCAGCGGGCCGATGGGTGCGGCGGAGGCCGCCAGGAGCGACGGCTGCCACGGCAGCCCGGGCTGCTGCTGCAGCAGCCCGGCGACCGCGGCGGAGGCCGCCAGATGCGGCGGCTGCCACGGCAGGAGCAGCGGCCCGGTGGCGGCGGCTGGTGGCGCGGCCGGCGGCGGCCCGTAGGGGCCGGCCAAGTAGAGGCGGATCCCCTGGACCGCGGTGGCGAGATCGCGGAGGGCCGCGGTCATCTCCGCCGGGGAGAGAACGGCGGCGGCGTCGGTGTGCGGCGGCGGCGGGTGGGAAGAACTCGGTGGAGGGCTGGACATGATCGAACCCGGGAAAGCTGATACCAGATTGTTATGGCTGCTGCTAGGGTTGAGGGCTGCGAGGGAGCGAGAAGGCCGGCCGGGGGCCTTTGCCCACGGCCGGGCAAGAGGGAAGGGATTTCCTTCTTAATTCTTGCTTGATTAGATTGATACATCTCCTCTCCTTATATAGAGAGGTTTACTTGACTCCCAAGCAAGGCTTACTTGACCCCTAAGCAAGCGACCCTTATCTCTAATTAACCCTAAGACTAACGGGCTATACCGCCAGCCCAGGCCCATTACGTACTCTAACAATCACCGTGTAGTTTATTCATACGGTACTTCAGAATTTTATTTAATATTCTGTGCAACTACTTGTCAGATGTTATAAAACTATAAAAGGCAATCAACAGAACATAGTTAGCACGTTGTGTCATGAAAATGGTTGATGGAATAATTACAGTCATGTTATTCTACCTCGACAACACTCGTGGCCTTATGTTTATGTTATAACCTTAGAAATGATGCATTCACAAATTTATTTCTTGTTTGTCACATAGGGTTCCAGTATCTCCGGAGTGTGCTAGCACATTTTACAGATGTGGACGTGCCTTGCTATGCAAAGCTATGAAGGCAACCAATCCTTCCAGAAATGGTTCAAAGAGTTCATCAAATGAAGAATCAATCAAAAGTACGGCTACAGCCAGCAAAGACGATACTGAGGGCTCAGAGGCCTTTGGTAGCAATTTTGAGCAAGCATCTTCAGAGAAAGTTGATTCTGAAGAAGGTATACTGTATATCACTTCCACCACTGTGGGGTGACATACATCGCTCAACTTTACATGTTCTCTAGGTTTTGTATGGAATGGTTTCTTAGAGAAAGCCGCTGGATTAGTTGAGCCCACAGATTTAGCATGACACTGCTACTGCACAAGACAGTTATATGGACTGAAAAGCCATTATTGCCCTCTTTATCTATGTAGTTGATAACACTCTATTGATTACCATCATTTCTCATGGTCTGTTCATGCATACTAATTACCGAAGAGTATACCCAATAAACAACCAATCAGTATTGTGCTCATGCTAATGCAAAGTAATAGTCTCGTCTTGGACTTGCATTGTTTGCCCTTCTAAAAGACTCTAAAATCCTCATCATCATTTCACATGTGACCATCTAATAAATGTCCTTTTGCTAATTGTTCTTATAGTGTAATTTTTTCACCAGATGATGTCGCAGAAAACTGCGCACAGAAAAGTTTTTATGGGTTGACTATATTTTAGTTGGATGTGTGTCTTGTGCTGCCAGCTAATTGCCTCCTTTTTTCCTTACTTGTACGGTTTAAATGACAAGGCCAGATTAAGTAGATATGGATATATGATTCACTGAGTTCCTTCGACTTCCTTGTAGCAACCATGTGTTACAAAAGCAAAGCAATAATGTTGCCTAGCTTTTGTATGCTTTTAAATGATTGGTTTCTTACATACCATCAAAATTCCAACTATTTGCTTTTGGATGTACTAATGTAGTATATGATCATAGTATACTGATTAAGTTGGATAGTTACACATTTGCACGTATCTCATTGCTGTTTTTCTTCTTCTTGGGCTGTGTGCATCCTCTCATTCAGAGGCCCGGAATAGTAGAACTCTTCCATTTTCTAAATAAGCTTTCTTCTTTCTATGGTAAATTCTGATATAGTCATTGGTTAGGGAGAAATTTGAATGGCAAAGATCAGGAGGATGGGAATATGGCAGGCGGTGGTTTCGATTCTGATTTGGATCTGGCCTGGAAAATGTTGAATGTTGCAAGAGCGATAGTTACCAAGAGTCCTGACATGACAATGGAGAAAGGTAATATATACCATGCTCTAGCTGAAGTCTGCAAGAAAAGAGGTAATCTCAGTTATGTTCATTACTAGCTAGTGTGTTAACCTGGCGAATGGTCATCCATGGCCTCACATTTGATATTTTTACTTTTGCAGAGGACAGGGACAACACAATTGGTTACTACTTCAAAGCTTTAGCCATCTTGGAGCATTTGTTTAGGCCTGACCATATTCGGATTGTTGACCTGTATCCTCTTCGTGGTGATAAACTGATTATAGTGTCAATCACTGCTGTATAGTAGTAGTACAAAGCAGGATATTCACAACCCGAGTGCTGTTTCATCCTTCTGGTGGTGTATCTGGGGTTTTAGGGATACAATTAGTCAGTTTAGCTGAAGGTTTATGTGGGTAAAGG
This sequence comes from Elymus sibiricus, assembly GCA_039707655.1. Lineage (NCBI taxonomy): Eukaryota > Viridiplantae > Streptophyta > Magnoliopsida > Poales > Poaceae > Elymus > Elymus sibiricus. Next base: position 454,403,281 of record CM077672.1, read on the forward strand.
TGTCTTCCATTTTATTATCCATGCATGATTTCAAATATTTGAGTTGACCCAAATCTTGCACAGGTTCCTTCACCTGCTTAAATCCACATGTTAGTGTACATTTTTGGGACAACCTGTGATCACCATAGAAAGATGTCAGGTAGATAATGCTTGTTTATTGTAACTAGCAGTGTGGCCCTCACATTTGTGCGGCTAGACATGTGATGTCATGTATATTTTCACATGTTTTATATTAACTCTGATGTGTTGTTTGCCATTATAAGTATAAATATAAATATGTAGTTGATTTCGTAGCAACAAATTTATTGTGAATAATGATTTTATATTATTTTCTTCCCAGCCATTTACCGTCGCGCTAAGTGTTATTCAGCTTAAGTCATTGGTAGGTTAATTCCATATATATTTTAAAATCATACTGAAGATGGAGTTGAACATATCTATACAATATGATTTGAATTAATAACTAAGCACCATTGTCTATGACATACAAAATCATAGAATTCTGTGCTAACCTCCATCTTTCTCTCTAGCATTTCTCACCCCTTGGTCTCTTATCTTTCATACTAAACCTTGATTATTCATGCATAAACCATGTGTTCTCCTTCACTTGTTTCATCAATAAGCATAATTTTGTTATTTATTTTTGTTGGTGTAGTCTTATGCTTTCATATTCTTGCATTTATGCTAATATTTTGCTTGTTGTATAAGTGGACTTGTTCATCTAAGGTAATGTAGTTATCGGTCTATATTTACTGGAAACTGCTCAAACATTATCTCCTGTCCACAATGGTGATAGTGTTCTTTCTAACCATGCCAATGCTAAGGAAAATAGCTTATTATACCTGGCATAAATTTTTTTGGCGGAAATGGCATAAATTGTTTCTTTCTTTCTTTACTCTTGCACAACACTACTTTGCTTCCATGTACGACATGCTTACTCGCGTGCACATCGTAACTGGTGTCAATTGAACTTTCCTTACCAAATGTCGTACATGCTACACAGTCGCCATTAGGGATGCAGGGCGGCGCCCGATCCGCCCCGCTCCATAGTCAAAACAGGCTCAACTTAGTTATAGCAAATTTTTAGCGATGCAGTTCAGTTTGAACTAACTTCCCACTTTGGCGGGCTTATGGGGGACGCCGCACTGCATCCCTAGTCCCCATGCATACATATACTCTTTTAATATTTCTGTGCCACATTTTTGCATGTCAATATGTTACTCTGATCCAAATTAATTGTCACAGCTTAAGGTAATGTACTAAAGCTGCGACAATTAATTTGGATCGGAGTAGTAGTAAATACTAATTCATGTGTGCTCTAGTTATATTAATGTGAACCTCCTATTTTTGCTACTGTTGAAACCATACATGTTAGAGCATACCCTGTACTCCCTATATCAACACATGGGAAGCCTTCTACATAATCCATCCAAATATTTCTTCTGACTCTTCTCACTACAACATGCTCTCCAGATTTCATTCTCCTATTTTTTTATTGATATCATGCAACTAACTATATATTTCACTCCCCATATTCTACTATATGCTAACATTATTGTACATCAGAAACATATTATTGGTCCTCTCTCACTACATAACTTATTCATAGAATGGAATTAAATTATGAACTTGGTTTTAGTGTTATCCCAACTCCCAGCATTACTTCGAAAGTGAATGTAAATTCTATTACTCTTATTGTATAAATACATTTCTCGCGAATGACATACTAAATTTGTATGAACATCAATGCTAATTTCTTCTAATTTATTACTTTAAATTTTATAACAAAGAAAATTTTACTCTCAAATTTGATAAAATGTTATTCAAATATTTTAACTTCATGTGTAGTTCTTATGAAAACAGAATTACTAATTTTCCTTCATTTCTTGTTTTGGGTTCTGCATATAAAAATATAACCTTATTCTTTAACCACCTAATGGACCTATCCTCACTCGCTACATACCTTATTCATAGAATGGAACAAAATTACCAACTCAGTTTTAGTGTTATCCTGACTTCCATCATTAGGTGAAAAGAGAATATAAATTGTATTACTCATATTATATAAATACATCTCTAGTGAACTGCATACTAAATTTGTATGAAAAATCCATGCTAATTTTTATTCTCAAATTTGAGTAACAATTTCATAAAATGTTATTCAAATATTTTGGATTTCATGTGCCGTTCTTTTGAAAACAGAATTGCTAATTTTTCTTTATTTCTTTGAGTTCCACATAAAAATATAGCCATGTTTTTTATCCATCTAATGGAGCTGTCTCAAATTTCTAAGACAAATTTCTCCTCTTTATTCACCTATTAATGTTGTATCGATATTGGATTAAGCAGTTAGATTCATCTACACATCGCTATAACCTGGATGTAGCACAATCAGGGTTGTAGATATTCTCAGAATGTAAACGAATGTGGCATATTTGACATTGATTTTCTCATGTTTGGAATTTTGTAATGGTGAAAGACCATGCACCCATCGACGGCAAGGCATTAGAAGTGACTTCAATAGTTTTCAAGCTTTGCGAAACATGTAGATAATGGATGAGTACATATGTGCGTACATATGAAGAAGTGACTACGTATTATGTATTGTTATCTACCTTTTCATGCACTCTGGCTTGGTTGCTAGCTTCATGTGGAAGGAATCATCGTGCAACAAACTGAGATTTCGGCTAGCTTCTAATTTTCTTTTCTAGCCTTCCTCGTGGTTTAATCTCCTTTACACCATGCATAAGTGTGCGGTTAGGCAAGCTCTTCTTTTTGTTTTTTCTATTTGATCTCTGCTGTGCATGTTGGTATATGCGAAGGAGTTTGTATGAGGCGTGAGTACGTGACTATGTTTTGCACACTATATTATTGATATACTATGACATAAGCATGGTGTCACTGTTTGTAATTTAGGATGCCCATATGAAGTCGGATTGCACCACCATTACCAGCCAACACATCCGAGCAGGCTCGTTCCGAATTAAATGTTTGTACGTGACACATTTGACCTGTTTGTCCATAACAATGTTAATACGTAACATTTATATCTTTAAATCTCGTCTGTTAATGTCTAAACTTAATGGTTAAAATAATTAATCTTTGCGGACTAATGTGGTGTCTCTTTTTTCCCTTCGCATTGTGCTTTCTGTATGTAATAGATACTTGGTATGTGAGCTCAATTCTTTCTTCGTTGATTACCTTAATTCAGTTCCAGAAATGCCCGCATATGTGTGGCCTTTGAGTTAGCATCCAAGCTTGGGGATGCAATCACATATTGTGCAAAGGCTATTTCAGTATGCAAGTCACGTATACAGAATCTGGAAAATGCCAAGGAAGATTTGTTGGCTGATAATGATGTTTACACATCTGCTGCTGAAGGAAGCTCAGGAAATCGCAGTCCAGAAGATGAGATATCTTTTCTTACTGGAATATTGGCCCGACTCCAGAAGAAGGTGAACAAATGGATTTTATTCATGTTACCAGTTTGGTTTTATCCATGAATCTAGTTCTCTATGAATGTAGAAGATATTTTTCCTTGCTTGTAAGGAACAATGATATCTCTTAATTGTTTTGATTTAGCTTCAAGAACTGGAGCAAGCAATGTCAACCCCAAGCTCTGGCGTAGATAGGACTATGAAGAGGGCTGTCTCAGTGGCGTGTCAGGAGCAGAATGTCAAGAATACTGTGGCAGGTGCTGCATCTTTGACTTCTTCACAGATGGCCAGATCAAACCACAGCTTCCGTTCCCCAACTATGTGTACAGCAGCAACAACAGGAAGCATCGGAAGTGGTGTAACGTACGTTGGGATTGTTAGCACAGGCATGAAACAGCTAATGAAAAGTATGAGCCTTCTCCAAAGATTTTTGCAGCGGATGATTCATCATCCGTGAAAGAAATGTGATAGCAGCTAGATAGACGATCTGAAACTGCCAAGATATGCCTGGGATGTCCTGACAAGTTGTTACTAGTCCCTGTTCATGTTCCCTCAATGGTCAATACAGTACTTATATGTTGAATTGTTTAAAAATGGGAAGATAGAAGTTGCTGTCATTCAGCATTTGATCTGGTTACTAGATATTTGATCTGATCATCAGTGGCTCTGTGCAGTGAGATACCCATCCATTGTTTTCTAACTGCTTCCAGTTATACCTTCCCATCACCTTCTGTTGTGGATATACAAGTTGTTTGTCGTGCTCCGCAATACCTTCTGTTGTTTGCACTTTACTGTGATGTATTGATCATCTAGAGGAGGTGGCCTTGTGTACATATCAGCTGTACTAATATTTCAGTCTGCTGCTAAGCTGATGTGCACCAGAAAACAACCAAAACTGGATCGCGTGGTCAACCAAAGGCGACAAAGATTGGATCGCTTGTGCATCAGTAAACGCTGCTGAAATTTGAAAGTTTTGGCGCATTTGTTCCAAGATTGAATCGCTTGGTCTAAATGCTGCAAGATTTTCCCCTCTGTTTCTTAAGACTAGGATTCTCTACTCTTGCTAATTTTGAGAGACACGGTACAATGAAGATTTGTACACCGCTTCTTGAAAATAACAATTAGTTTTTTCTAAAAACGAAATTTCAACACACGGTACAATTTATTGGATTCGATCCTAACATGAATGAACACACTAGTACAATGTTGCAAACAGCTTCAGATCTCTAGCAATGATCGCTTACAGATGAGACAATATAATAATGTTGCAAACAAGCTCAGGTATCTTACCTTGGCAAAGTGAGCGAAAATGCATAGCAAAACTATGTACAATGAACGAGATATACATTTTTGAAATAACATATTTCACTCTTTTGAAATAAACTGTTACTCCCCCTCAAAAAAAAAAACGGTTACACATTTCCAAATAACAATTTCACAAGTTGACATTCCAATTTCATATTATTTTATTTCAAGAACTTGCATTTCATTTTCCACTGGCTTGTTTCACAAAAATCACATCTATTTCAACTGCGCATGTTTGAAATAACATATTTCACTCTTTTGAAATAAACTATTACACATTTTCAAATAATCAGTTCACAAGTTGATATTTCAGTTTCATATTTGGGTTAAATAGGTTTCCAGTGAAATAGGTTGGTTTCACATATTTGTAGTGAATATAGGTTTGTTTCACACTTTTCTAGTGAAATAGGTTTGTTTCACATATGAAATGTAAAACATCCAAATTTAAACGTGTTTGAATTGTATCCAAAGATTGGTCTAGTTCTAAAGGTCTTGGCGCTAGGAGTTCAAATATATAAAACAAACTTATATTTTGAAAAAAAATATGTGTGATTTAAATTTTCTAAAATAAAATAAAGTCTATGAATTTGTTTGGGAGAGAGAGAGAGGAGAGATGTCTACACTGACAAAAAGTAGTACTACGGGGCCCATCAAACTGACACTTGATTTGATTTAATGAAATATACTCCCTCTGTAAACTAATATAAGATCGTTTAGATCATTAAAGTAGTGAACTAAATGATCTTATATTAGCTTACCGAGGGAGTACACTGGAATACGTATTTATACATTTGTGGTGGGCCTTCCAATGCACGAATCTCAAAGGATATGGACAGTCTCAGATGTACCGGCAGGAACTGTTTACGCTCAAAATGACTTTGCGTAGTAGGTTCTCCAAGGTGTTATGTCAGTCATCTAAAAAAAGGTGTTATGTCAGTTTGCTGGTTCAACCTCTTGGGCGTCATCAACACCAAGGAGCTCTCCACTACACGTACGGGGTACCTCGTCTTCAAGCTCACTCACGACGCTTCTGGCCTCAACGCCCCACGATCCCTGCGACTGTACGTCTGTACCGCTGCGGCCTCGGCGAGCACGGGGATGAGGTCGGCCAAGTGGTATACCCGCACCAACGGCACGACATTTTTCTGGAGCTGGGGATGGGCGACACAACAACAGGTGATGATGACCATGCAGGAGCAGATGTTAATTAAAATGTAAGTGCACATGAGTTTGAGGAGCTCGATCGAGTTCATGCTTAAGTAAGTGACTTGATTAATTGATCTGTTATGTTACCTGTTTTTGCATTGTCTGTTTGACTCCGTAGGTCAGTTTGCATGAGGTGAATTGTGAAAACCATCGATATTAAAGGTTAGGTTTACAGGAAACACACTTCCACAGGTTTGTTTCTAAAACCACTAATTTGGAGCCTAGTTTTTTTTTTTTTTTGCAAAAATTACTAGTTGGCGGCTTAGGCCGTTTTGAGCACGATAGTGACAAGTGGGTCCAGCTGAACAGGGTGACGTGGAAAAAATAATAAAAGGATATCAAGTCCTGGAACAAGGTTTGATTCGCTCGTCCGAGTCGATGGCAGTGGACAATACTTGGGAGGAGCTCATCGACCTGAAGTCTCGTTTTCCTTATGCACCGGCTTGGGGTCAAGCGCTTTCTCAAGGAAGGGGGAGTGTTAGCGCTTCTACTTCGAATACTCGTGCCCCGATTATAACACACGACGACGTCGACTCACGAGCTAGACCCAAGAAGAATACGAAGTCCAATTTCCTCAACCGTGCACACGGATAAGACGCAAGACAGTTTCTGAGAGATAGAAATCTTGATCGGGCCAAGCCAGTATAAAATTTAGTACGCATTACTTTCTCTTCCGAAGCGCGCACATTCGAGTTCAGTATGGATGCACTGAGCGCTTAAGACCACTCGACCGATCTCATCCACTTGAAAATTCGAGTGAATTCTTCGGAATGGGGAGAAATCCCATAGTTGAAATACCCCGGTCAGAGTAGGTGAATGAAGCGATGTCCGGGTGGATATAGCGAGAGAGCCGACCTAAAGCAAGGTCAAGTCAGACAGTGCTGGAACTAGTTTCTTTAGTTGCCTTTCAATCAAAGGCTGCTCCTACCATTGATTCAATTCCTTTGATATCTTCCACCAGCATTGCATTGGCTTCATTCTTACCTATGATATTCCCAATAGCTGATTCGATTTCACGGGAACCAGTGTTATTAGATTCTATTCATTCATTCTGAATGTTTTATCATATCGGTTATTATGGTTATCTTTAGAATTTCATTGACTATATACTCCCTCCGTCCGGTGAAGAGTATACGTTTGGCTTTAAAATTTGTCCACAAAAGAGTGTACATCTATCTTCCCAATGCACTTTAAAATAGCAAAAAATGCTTCTCTCTCATTGCACGGTAATCAAGACCAATAACATTCTACACATGGTCTCCTTAATTTCTACATGCACTTAGCTCATTGGGGGTTGGGTAATTAAAGAGGAGAGAGATGGTGGCTTGCACCTTCCCAATGCATTTTTTACTTCACTCCATAATTTGTCCTAAAATTTCTATATGTACACTTTTCACTGGACGGAGGGAGTATGTATCTTTCCATATGAGCTATTCCCTTTGCTTTCAATCTGTCTTGTGCCACTCCAGTCTTCACTCAAGCCATAAAAGCCAATTACCTTCTGATACAATTTTGTTTTGCAAAAAGACCCCTGGAAAAAAAGCAATCGGGGTCCTCCGTGACCTTCATCTCCCCTCGGTCCGGTGATGCTTCTTGCTCCGGTGCGCGGCCACCGCCTCTGCTCGCGACTGTGCACCCGCCACCGCCGCTGCTCGTGCCGATTGTGGAAAGAGAGAGCAGAGAGGAAGGAGAAGGGGAGGCGCGGTGGAGCTCGAGTGCGCCGGCTGCGACCTGCGGAGCTTGTTGCACTCCTGGCCCTCTATCGCGACTCGCGACCTTATCCTCTTAGGTTTTTTTTTTTACAATTTAGTCTCTGCTATTCTGCCACGTCACCCTGTCCAACGGGTCCCGCCTGTCATAAACATGATTAAAACGAGCGAAGCGGGCGACTAGTGGTTTCGGCAAAAAATTAGGCTCCAAAATAGTGATTTTTTTGGCACAAACCTGTAGAAGTGTGTTTCCTGCAAATCCAACCTTCAATGCCGATGGTTTTTGCAATTCACTCGTTTGCGTGATGACCATTGTACATGCCACGTGTGAAATTATACTCACCTATTGTGGAAGTTTGTTTATTCTTTGAACAAGATGGACCAACTTTAGCACAAACAAAATTATAGACTATGAACATGAATCTTAATTGGCCACACAAACATTAAATGGAGAGCCAGACATTATACAGGGACATAGACATAAACAGAGATCACTTGCTACAACGAATGATCGTATCATTCCCAGACCGAGCAAACCGTCAATTAATGTAAACATTGTTGATCAAGATCGAATCTACTATAGGCCCAACAGCATGTTGGCCAGGGATGTAGTACATTGTCGCAAACAAACTCAGATCTCTAACATTAATTGGCAGGCTGAACAAGCAAAAGCACAGCAAAACTACAATGAATTAAGCTGATGGGATCTACTACAGACCCGACAAGATGGCGGCCATGGATGTAGGTGACGGCGGCCACGGCATCATGCTGCACATCCAGATCATCTCAGGTGAGAAGGCTGGACAAGGCAAGCCGTAGATGATCTCGTCGGCCGAGGGCTCCTGGGGCTCTGGCTGCGTTCCCTCCTCCATCTGGTGGTGTTGGTTGTTTCGGTCTGCGGTGATGCTCTGCACGAGCCCGGCGGCTTGCTCGTCCGGCTGAGCTGCAGCTTGTTGGCTTTTCGCCCACAGGATCGATCACATCAAAACACACGAACACACGTGATAAACACTTTTAGCCAAGGGTGCGTCTCGCACCCTCTAATTCCTCTCTTTATTGATTTTCTGTTTTCTCCCAGTGTTACAAATCTTGCAGCCCTGATGTGTATATATATACACACAAGGCCACGACCCACGTGAACCAAGTCCTACACGGACAAGCTACCTGGTCCAAATAGAACTCACGCTAACATAAGGAAAATCTACACCGACCTATCTATACTTTCCTATATTACTAGTACTACTAATTATCCGGCAACCTTGATCACGCTTATACTAATCCTAACCGAACACAACTAGTACCCACAACACGCAGACATGATTGGATTACTCCAACACAGCTGGCAGTGCGGCTAGATCGTCTCCTGGCCCAACCATGACGATGTCCTCGTTGTGATATAAGCTAGGGAATTCTTGTTCCACGTTGTGGAAGAAGTTGCTAGGCAGCGGAGGCGGAGCAGATCCCTCCATCTCTTGCACCTCCGGCTGAGCTGCCGGCACCATGGCCCAACCATGACAGAGTTGTTCTGGTATAAGCCATCCACGTTGTCGAAAACACTTGAGCTACTGCCGTGTCTGGGTCACCTCCATAGCAGCCGTCTACACCTTCCTCGGACGCCATGTGGGGCTGGAGTTTGTCCAACCCTGTTGCGTCCAACTGATTTTCATCTGCACTAGAGTGGTGATGGTAGTCGTCGGCGTCCTCTGTCGTCGTGGCGGCACCGAGGCTCTCTGCCGGCGGTGGGTGTTGGTCTTGGTCAACCGTGCGCCACGGCCGCGCGCTGGCGGTAGTATCCTCGGGGTGGCCGCAGGCCGCAGCCTTCCTCTTCCTCTTGGAGTTGACTAGGAAAATTGCCCGTGCGTTGCAACGGGAGATAATTCACATACTCCTCTGTCCAATGGCACGGACACCTGGTGCATCGTCTGTCCATGATTCTTTGGGATTCCGCTTTAGAGACATCGAGGGCCCTCAGATTAAAACTCAAGTGAACTGTCCTCAATAGACCCCCAATTCACCGATTCTCCATCACCTCGTTTTCTCCAAAAAAGCACCACGCCGGCAAGAACTTCCAACCGGCCGAATCCCAGGTCAGTCCATGGTGGCAAATCGGAGCACGGATCGATGGTGATGCTGCTCGGTCAGAAAAGCATGCCTTCTATCTTATCTTACACGCTAGTATTTACACTAATACAATTTTAGAAAAAAAATTAAAAAAAAAGTATTTACACTAATACTACCTCCATTCCCTTATACAAGGCCACTTCGTTTTTTGTGTCAAACTTTGACTTATAATTTTGGTCAACAAAATATGGATTATATGTCATAAAAATATATCATCGAAAAGTTCTTTGAAATGTGTATCCAATAACATACTTTTTGTGGCATATAACTCACTTTTTGTTGGTAAAACTAATGGTCAAGTTAGATATAAAAATATGAAATGGCCTTGTATGAGGGAATGGAGGGAGTACAATAATACCCACGTAAGTCTCCTTTAAAACCCATGAATAGAAAGAAAATAGAGAAAGAAGAAAGGAAACCAGGTGTAAAGCATATACGACTGAAAAAACACGGAAAAAATTGCAAGCACAAACTAATAGCTCGGCCAAACACTGAAACACAAACCCCACCTGTCATTCAACCATGCCTAATTTCTAGGTGCAACGGACATGTACATATATATAGCCATGTATTCCTTCTTATCCCATCATCATCGTCTCCCGTAGGTTCCTTTATATTCTCTCTCCTCGCTCACCTCGGCCAGCTCCGGCTCTAGCTATATTGGTTGACTTTTTCTCTTGAAATGAGATATGAGAAGAGCAGCCGGTGGTGGAGCGTGTGAGGCCGGCATGTTCTTTGCCAATCTTGACGCCGCATGCATGGAAGGTGTCGCCGCCCCCGACGCTGTCTTAACCTCGTTCTCTCGCTGTGAGCTGGCCGGCCGGCGCCGTCCTCTGCCCCAGCCATTAGGCAGAACCGAATCCATCCGGCCAGCCGGTCCCGACGTCGTACTTCGCACGGCTCTCCCGGCCACTGCTGTTAGAGGCCCACTTCTCTATGCAGTCCACAATCTCCTCTTCCAATTATCGAGCAGAGCTTGCAATCATGTTTTTATGATGCAGCGTGCCCCAACACAATTTCCTCTTCCTTTAATGACCAGCCCACAATCATCTTCCTTTAATTACAATCAAGCTTCCCCACAAATCCCCAGCTTCCACGTTGGTGCAAGTTGCACACACGTATTTAAACTGGTACTATTGAATCTATTGGAGCGAGGTGGTACTAAGACACAAAAACAAACTTGTTCGGTTGGTTGTAGCCCTACAGATTACATGAGAGGTCGCGAGGTCGATCCTTCGTACAGACAAAACACGCGCTGATATTTTTTCACCTCCCAGTGTAGGTGGGCCGGCGGCCATGCGAGAGAAAAAAGGCTACACGCTTTGGGCCCGTAGGCTTGTCTCAGAAGAAAAAGGCCACACGCGTCTTTGACTTACAGGCAGGATTATATAGATAGATTAGTACCACCTCGGATATAGAAAATAATACGGGCGAAGTGAACGGACGACGGACGGACGAAAAACGGAAGAAATTAGTACCACCTCGTACGTGAGCAAAATAGACGGACGGACCGCCAGTACGTGACCAAAACTAACGAAAAAAACTAATCGCGGGACGAAACCAAGAATATCACCTTGCTTTATTAGTAGGTAGTAGGTATAGATATAGATATAGATATAGATATAGATATAGATATAGATTGTCGGATCGGACGGGAGGATCTTGCAGAGCACGAGGTCGCTGCCTCCGTGCTCCTCGGAGATGCCGTACTCGTACATGATCCACCCGGCCCTCACGTTTTTGCCGGACTCGCTGTCCTTGACCATGTAGGAGAAGTCCTGCACGTATCCGCCGACGACGCTTCCTCCCTCCACCGGCTTCGCGCGATGCTCTGAGTGCCAGTGCTTCCCGACCACGCCGTCGATCGTGCGCGGCTTCCTGGTTGCGCCGCCGCGCGCGTTCTTCTTGCGGCCACCAGGGTGGCGCACGCGAGAGAAGAAGTACCACACGGGTTGCTTGTGGACGCCCTGGCCTTTGCCGGTGCCAGGAGCCTTTTGGAACGCGCGGGCCAGCTGCTCCGGCTCGGCGGAGTAGACGTCGGCTTCGTGGATGAAGCGGCCGGTGGCGGCAGGGAGGGGCTCGCCGGCGATCTTGCGGCGCAGGTACAGGTCGGTGAGGTCTTTGTGCTGCGGGCTGAAGGTGACGCCTGGTGCAACCTCGACATCACGGCGAGAAGTAGCCATCGTCGAGTACTTTCCGACCGGCCGCTTGATCGATCTGCTTGGATCGGAAGACGCTCGCGTAGTTCCGATCGTCTCGACTGGGGTCCCGGCGAGCGAGCGAGCGAGCGACTTCTCTTCTCGTTGGGATGTAGTTGTAGAGGACGTACGTGGGTGAAGCCCCTTCCTTTTCTGCTATATATATGTGTATGTGTACGGCAATACGTACGTGGCACAGTGTCAAGCTCGGTTTGGGTGTCCTAGCTAATTGTTAAACACCTTGGGTGACCGCTAAGCAAGTTTTCAGATGATTCCAAACACCTCCGGTTTGACATCTATTTATTTCAGAGTGATCTAAAACGCTTTTATATGGATTTACGGAGGGAGTAGTTTGTCGTTTTCTATTAGATTATAGCTTATCATGCATCAATTAGTAACTTATATCAAACCCATAAATAATGTCTGAAATTTCCGAGATACTTTGGAAAATTAAAGGGTCCTTCCATCCACTTCAGAAAAAAAAACCGTCACTGAGGAAAAAGAAAACCTGGACACATGCCACCTCGCCATCCCAACATGCATGGAAAAAGCTTTCATTCTTAGCTGAGCTCAACTATTTTTATTTATTTCAACATGCACTTATTCTACCTCATCATATATGCCACCTCATTAGAGGCCTACCATAACATGCATGAGACCGGGTTAATGTTGTACAGGCCATTCTCGCGTTGTTTGGTAACGCCTCCGGTTTAAGGACGAACGTGACCAAGTCAGTGGCATACCCAATAGCATATTGACATGCAACCATTGCTTGCTAATTTCGGAGGGGTGCTGGGAGCCTTCCCATGTCAGTACCTCGGGCTGCCCCTAGGGGTCCGGAAGCCAAGGAGGGTGGAGTTACAGCCTATGCTCGATAAAATTGCAAACAGGTTATCTAATAGAAAGGGGAGGATGATGAACCGTATGGGAAGACTGGTGTATATCAATTCTGTGGTCACGGCCATGGCTACTTACTACCTAACGACGTTCCAACCGGATAAGTGGCTGATCAGAAAAGTGGATAAATTGAGGAAGAACTTTCTTTGGGAGGCGGAGGATGGGAACATTGGTGGGAAGAGTTTGGTTAACTGGAAACAGGTTTGCACTCCCAAACGGTATGGCGGCCTTGGAGTGAAGAACATAGAATGTTTTAGCAGGGCTTTGAGGCTTCGTTGGGAGTGGTTTAGATGGGGGGAAGAGGACAGACCGTGGAAGGGCTCGGAGACGCCCTGTGATTCGATGGACAAACAGTTGTTCGCTAGCTGCACCAAGATTCAATTAGGAGATGGAAACACGGCGATCTTTTGGACGGACAGATGGCTTGATGGCGAGGCTTTTTCGGTGGTAGCCCCTGAATTGTTCAAGCTGGCGAGGTTTAAAAATCTGACGGTCAGACAAGGGCTACACAATGGTAAATGGATGCAGGGATTGCAAAGAATGAACAGTGAAGAGCAATTGATCCAGTTCTTCCAGATTTGGGAAAAGGTGCAGTCTGTGCTTTTGGCACCGACGAAGGACACAATGGTATGGAATCTGACGGCCAATGGAGTACTCATCTGCTTCTGCCTATGAGGCGCAGTTCGTGGCCCGGATTGAGAAGCCAGAGCTAGCACGGATCTGGAGAGCAAGGGTGGAAGGGAAAGTGAGATTCTACCTCTGGTTGTTGTTGCAAAATCGGAACTGGACGGCTGACCGATTGCAGGCAAGGGGGTGGCCGCACAACACATGTTACAGCTTCTGTGACCAGGTGCTGGAAACAGCGGATCACATGGCAATACACTGCACCTATGCCAAGGTGATTTGGGACCATTTTCACCGATCAACAGATGGACTGTGCAACGCTGCTGCCGTGGCGACGTCCATCTCTGAATGGTGGGCGAACACTGGCTATGGTAGAGGCTCAAAGGACCGAAACAAGGAGGAAACGACGCTGGCGGCATACATCGTCTGGAATCTGTGGAAAGAGAGGAACAGAAGGGTGTTTGAACACAAAGAATTGGTGCCAATGGAGCTTGTGGCGTTGATTACTGACGAGGTCAACATATTTAACATGGCAATGAGGAGGGCACCAGTTATGGGGGGACAACAATGAGAGTCGCACTAGAATGTTGTCTTAGGTGAGTGGGTGATCTGGTCATAGGTGAATGGCCATGACTGTATTTTGTAACAACTCTTTTCTACTATAATGCAAAGGCAGAGCTCCTGCTATTCCCGTCAAAAAAAAAAATAATAACATGCATGAGACCAGTAGTTCGAAAATCCATGTTCGGACAAATGAAATCGATATTTTGTTCCTCTAAGGACTATGAATTATTCCACGCTACTTTTTTTTTTGTTTCACTACAGCATTCCAAAATCTGGTTGTGGGAAAACTTAAACCAACATGTTGCCATTTAGACACTACCCTAATTAGAAACAACACCAGAATTAGTGGTGTAGTGGCACATCGTTTGGGTTGTAATTCAGTGCTCCCCTCAAGCTTGCACCCTTCTCGCGCATCACTGCTTGCATCCCGATAAGGTGCTTCCCGTTGAATGATCTTGTGTAAAATTTATCACCAAATATAGATAATAAATAAACAAGGCAAAGTTTTAAAAATACTACTCGATCTTTCACCAAGGCTGCGTTCCCTCCGTCCCATATTAACTGTAGGCGCCACATGACCCTCACAACTGCACCAATCTCGGACTATTTGTATGGCAAGAAGAACCACCTATTTTTATTGTATTGATCACTTGAAGAACGCTGTAATTTTGCTTCATAATCAAGGGAGTGCCGTGATGGCTTTCTCTCAACCATGGATGATGTTAGGGTGATTTGGGCTAGACTTAACGTGAATCATGCGGCGCACACTCTAGCTAGGGAAGGTTGCCTGAATCTCCTCTATAGTTTATGCCCGGCTGTCTAGGCCAGCGCTCAGGGCATCACGAGCATCGGGGTGGCTGGCGTGTGGGTCCTCTTCATGGGCATGCGCGTGTCAGTCAGTTTTCCTGTTTGGTTTGCGCTCCCTTCGGCGGTGGACTCACTGCCGTGTGGGCTGGACATGCCGTTCTTTGCGTTCGGCCGGGTTGGCGCTCCTTTCTTCGTCTGGGTGGTGGTTCTGGCATTCCATGGGCCCGTTGGTCGGTGGCTCTATGTTTATAAGTTACTAGCAAAAAGGTCCGTGCGTTGCAACGGGATACAAAATTGATGAAAATTTAGCGAGGATCGTGACCGTGCGTTGCAATGGGATAGAAAATTGAGGCAAATATATCGAGGACATATTAAAGAGAAAATTGGCATAAATTTGGTAAGGACAATAACTGATTCCAATTATATCCTGCGCTTAATGCCCAATCGATTGTGCAACGTGTTTACCATGTATGGCAGCCCTCAATCCCCACATCCTCCGTTAATTATGCATACTCCTCCCCGTTTCACATAATAAGTTCATTTCAAAATAGTTGATCATTTTCTTTGATGAGAAAGGTTGCTATGATGATTTTAGTGTATTAGTATGAAGTTCAGTAATATACATGCCTAATGATTTTTTTAAAACTATATGCCTAATAATTTAGCAGTGCACAACAAAGCTTGACTGGAGCTTGCATTGCACCACAATAGTATTTTGAGAAAGGATCATAGACATACTAATAGTCACAATTCAAGATGCTTTGCTGAGGGATAAAACATAATAAAATAGGATGTGAACAAAGCATACCAATCCAGCAGATATTACATCCTGCAGCTTCCCAGCCTTCACATTCGTGATCAAGACAACATGGCGATTCTTCAAAAGGGCAAATATTTATAACAGAACACATTGCGATTTCCCAAATCTATCGCCTCCATAAGAAGACTGCAAAAACAAAAGGAGATGCCAAAAAGCCAGTAGAATTTTTTACAAATGTTAGGTGGAAATTTACTATACCATTCAGCTGATGGGTGCTTCCATGCTTTGTGAACAGCCCCAACCTGTATATTCTGGATACTGAAATAAGGGCACCTTTCAGATTGTCATGGAGATATGAATTACATATACACAGCTAGTCAGCAACTCAGCATGCATTATTCCCAAACGTGGCACACACACGTGCATTTTCCTGCGGTGCTATTATCCTTTAGTTTCTAAATTGACGTAAAAGTTAGCACAATTTTCTCACAATGATAATTGACAATAAGCACACAACTTCACTGAACCGCTGATCCTTCAAGATTACTGAAGAGGACAGAACAGATAATGCAAAGAATGCACGTTCATGTATTAGTACCATGCGACTGCCGCGACGTACAAGCCTTTAAGGCGAACATACTGCATGCAACACGGATTCACAGCCTCCCCACCGTTCGAATGATTTGATATGCTTGCGCACAGGAGCACATCACAATTTGCTTTACAAAACATGCAAACAAGCAAACAGGCTGCGCACCATGATGAACGCAATCATGAAGAACGGGCAGGGAGGCACCGTCGGCTGCAATCAAGCAAACAGGCTGCGCACCGAGGAACACCAGGGTGGCGTGGGCTTGGCGTGTTGGCCACTGGAGCGGGATCGGGGCCAAATCGACCCCAACGTTAATCCCCGCCCCCATCGTGATCCCCTCCAGCTTGGGCGGCCAGTTGATCTGAACACCATGCCCTTCCCACTCTGCTCTCCCCTTGCCTGTGTTTGTCGCTATGCCGGAGCCCGGAGGACGCCGCCGCTTGGGATGCCGAGCAGAGGTACCGCCGCTAGAAGTCTGCCCCGCCTGCAATCGCCCACCTCGCTCCCACCCATCCTCATCCGCGGCGACTGCGCTACCACGCCTCCCAGCGCAGAAGTTCATCCCCTCTAGCACCTCCATGTGAAAAGCCCCGGCCGGTGTCATCTCTCCCCGTCGCTCCTCGTCCCATGCGACAATCCGTCGGTTGCCGTCCAGGTGAATGCGTATTTGTAGCAGCATCCGATCTGGAGGTGTGGAGAGCTTTGACGACGAGATCCGGGAAGGAGATGGGGCGGCGGCCTTAGGTGCACGGGGTGGTGGCGCTCAGGCACGAGGGAGTGCGGACAGCTAGCGGGCTAGGACACTGCGGTAGCCACGTCGGCGTCTTTGCTCAGGGAGCGATCGCGGCGCATTGGCCTTTGTCGTTGTTGTCGTCGGCGTCAAAGTGGGCAAGGTCACCTACCCATCGTAAGCACATCTCCCAGATGAATCACCCCGTGGGATCGGCTCTCTATGCTGCTCTCTCTTGTCCTCTCGGACACGTATTTATAGGAGAGGTTACGAAAGGCAAGAAGATGCAGAGTTTTACTCCAAGTCAGAGTCTCGAGTCGTGACTCGTTCCTACGATGGGCGGATGTGAATAACGTAGGACGGAGAAAAAAACCTAACGTAGCCGTCCGGAATCAATAAAATAACTTAAACGGGACGAAACCAAGAATATCACCTTGCCGTCCGGAATCAATAAAATAACTTAAACGGGATAAAACCAAGAATATCACCTTGCTTTATTAGTAGGTATATAGATATAAGACTTGGTTTTCTATTTCCTTGCTTTTGTATTTGTGATATTATTTCGTCCGAGGCCGCTTAGTTAATAAAAAGGCAGCAAGTTTATTTTTATTTTTTTTGCGGGTGAAAAAAAAAAGGCAGCAAGTTCCCCTCAAACAAAAAGGAAAAAAAAAGAAATCAATGATTAAGTGGCGCTGACTTCAGAATTTGTGCTTCCTCGTTGCTAATGCTTCCAAACTTTAGGGTTTTGAGAAATTTACTGGCCGGGATCGGCAACTTCCGCTTGGAACATGACTGATGTAGAGCCTTTTAGTATATCTATATGAGTTTTCGGTTGAACCTGCGGGCTCACCCACGGTCTCGCTTGGAGCTAAGGTACAACTTGATAACTAGATCATTGATGGCCGCGCCCATCTATTTTACAAAATATTTGTATGAATTTTCACTATAATAATTGAAATGAAGGCATAAGCTCGCACATAGTAGAGCAGAAAAAAGGATTGCCCAGGAAGCTATCTTTAGCATATGGAACCTGATTTATTGTGGAATCAAATAACAAGAAAATACAATGAGATTTGCCCCGGAAAGATGATTTAGGGAACCCTGGAAACTATCTTTAGCACATGGAACCTCTTTGGTTCTTTTCCCTAAGTCCATGCGAAAACAAGAAAAGTTAGCCCGCAGGTGTCATATATTTTTCCGATGAATTTTTCAAGGCCATTCAGTCAGACTCCCAAATTGTCATGTCTCATCCATAATATTGTTATCAAAGTTAACCATCTGCTGATACTAATAATGAACATTAACCCGACTTGAAAATAAAAGGATATTTTAAATCTCACCATTGGTCATCCTGATCATGATTAAATAGAATATAACATCCAACCCAGAACATCGAAACAATCTCAAAGGACCCATGCCTCACAAGATGCATTACAACATACACATTACAGCCTGACTTTAGCGAGTTCCTTATAAAGAATGTAGTTTAGAAGATTTTCTTAGTCCATGATACAGTGCAGTCCACAAGATGCCTTCAAGATTTGCAACTCTATCAAAAATCTTCTTAGGCCTCCTCTTTTATCTGCTACATGTGAATCATATTACTCTTTTATCAGTTTTGAGAACAAACTCTTTATCATGAAATAGAACTATGCAAAAAGATATATAATGAGGTAAAAACTAAAATCCAACCTGCAAAGAAGAGAAAAAGCTGACAATTTATCTTTTTACCTTTATATGTTAGCTAGCCTGCTTAGGGAATGCTTATTTTGAATTTTCTTAGTTTGGTATTTAAATAACTACTCATATCATGGACCAAGGGGACACTTATCAAATATTTTTACACCATCAGTGATCAGTCACTGACTTTTCCGACCAGCTAGCTGACAACACTATGTTAGGATGTATCTCCTCTGGATTGGCACCCACCACGCATTAATACATCTAACATATTGCTTCAGACAGTAGCAATCAATGAAACACTATGAATTGATAGAATCCGCCTAGTTGATACAACTTACCATAGCACATTAGATGACGGCATCAAATAGCTGGGTTCAAGCTTGGCATCATGGCAGGAAATAATCGTACATTCTCTATAAAAAAATACAGGAGAATGTCGTTGCCCGCTTCGACGCCTTGATGTATCTCAACAACACTGTCAATCCCGTAACAAAGCATTTCTAGCTATTTTTATTATAAGAAGCAATAAGCAAAGCCATGGAACTAAATCAGGAAAGCAACTAATGAAGTTGAGTAGGGGAATACAGATAAAGCAGAAGAATGCGACCTAATGTGCGCGATCTCACATGGTATGCACCTGATGAGCTAGATATGTGCATGTGCATCGCGCGCGCGCACACACACCCACTCGCGATGAAACATGAAGTGTGAGCGCCTTGTCTCCATGCCTCGCGCATGTTTGTTCCGAACTGTCACATTATGTGTGGATCTAATTTGTGGGTGTGCACGTGTGCAGGTACAGCGGTGCGCCGAGGACAAAACCGCCCAGATCACAACCTATGAGGGAAATCACAACCACCAACAGCCACCACCGGCGACCACCATGGCCAAACCACACCCGTTTTGGTGGACATGCTCCTGTGTGGCCTGCTGTCAGCTGCTACGGTGGAGCCCTCCTGGGCCATGTTATCACGCTCGTCAACATCGACGATAAAATATTTCACATTAAAACACATGGTTGGAATTTACAACATATATAGAGGTCTGGACATGAACAATAGATTCCCATGGAGCAAGATATTTATCTGTTAGTAATAGAAAAAGTGAATATTTGTTAATATTGGAAAGATTGTTGCCAGTCTTTATAGTCATGTACTTCCAATTGTTTTCACAAAACAAATCGGTTCGCATTGCGTGAATTTAAAATATGGGCACATAGAACATTGTATGAAATAATTGACAGAATGATAGCACCAAATTCAGTTCTAAAAACCATAGTGCATTGGCGCAGCAGCATAGAACTTATGGATGGCCTGAAATGCTCCTAGCCAAGATATTTATGAGCAAGCCCGAACAAGCCATGGTTTTACTAATTAAATATTGGACCAATAGTGCATTTAAGTATGTTTTAACAAGTTATGATGCATGTCTCCTATCATGGAACAATTTCTCACATCAGAAGAAGCATATCAAAATTATAAGATAAGATAGCCAGGGCAATGAAGGTGACCATTCAAGTAGACAGCTTTTAGCACAGGTTTCGGGAAATCTAGAGACATGGCGTATAAGGTCTTCTCACAACAAAGAACATGATCAGGAGGGCACCGATCTTACTCATTGGACGAACTGGGCATTTATTTTGCAGCACCACATCCCGGACAATCAACCCCCATACAAGGGTCCTGTTAATCCTTAGGCAAATTATAAGGTGGAAATACAAACAGAGTGGATTAAGGAACAAAATCGAGCCTTGGAAGGGCAACAAGCAGTAGTGGATGAGCGAGATTCAATACCTTTGGATCTTTCCTGGTGGTGAGGGGAAGGGCACATAGCGGGCGTGAAAATCAATAGCCAGTCACCCTCATTTGAACCACCCCGTGTACTTGCAAAGCACTGGAAGATGGCAGCACATGAGAATTGATCGCTTTGTGACCAACCTTCATTGAACACACCTTCCCCAATTCTCCAATTCTCAAACCTTCACTGGCAAAACAATATACCAGAACCAACCTTCCCCAATTCTCGGAACAAATTTCGATCAATCTGAAAGCACCTGTAGAAACCGAGATGGAAAAAAAATCATCAATTCGAAGCGAAATCCGAACAAAATAGAATAATATGATAAAGAGGAAATTCTGCAGGTGCGTTTGCCAGATTATTATTTGGGGAAGGAGATGGCGCAAGGGGCAGAGCTTATGTACGCACACGGTCATGTGGCGAGATAAATGGTGCACCTTAACAACCATTAATGGATTTGAGAAACGGAAGATCTACTGCTCGAATCAACCGTCGGCGGATCAGCTTCGCATCCCGTTTCCGCATCAACCGGGGAGACGCATGGCCGCTCGGCTGCTCCGCATCCTTCCGCTCGACTGCTCGCTAGCGTCCGGCCGTCCGCTGGATCCCCTCCTTTCCCCCCTGCAGACGGATCGCGCGCATCAGCTCGATCGAGCGATTCCCACGTCTAACGCATTGCGCGCGCCGGCTGGATCTGATCCCCGCGTCGGTCGATCCCTCTCTCTTGCCTTCGTCTTTCTCTTTATTTTTGGTAGAGAAATCGATAGCGATCGAGTGTCCTGAGGCTAAATGGGCCGGGGAGAAGGCCCGGTGAACGACGTATCTCAGATTTAGCCCCTGGAGTAGCAGCCCCTAGGACAACTGGGCCAGAAAAAAACACAGGCGATGGAGGCGCATCTAACGGCCAAAAATGACCCTGACACATGATCGGACGGCCGAAACGGCTGAGGGTGTGAGAGTGCTCGGTTTAGGCTCAGTTTTACTGTCCTAAATGACAAGCATCGCACCATCATATCTATGCTAAGCCATGTCACCATCATCTACTAAGCCATGTAAAAAAACATATATCTACCATCTACGTACCCATTCGCCTCACGCCTCTCGCGACTCTCGGGCGATTAGGGCTTCCCTGCCTCCCGTCGGCACTACCGCCGGTCTGCCTCGTCTTCTGTGGCCTTAGGGCCATGCAGGCACGGTGGACCATGACCCTTGCCGACGGGAGGGCTCCTCGTCCGTGTTTTGCTATCTTTTGTGTTCGTGTAGGGTTTGTGTCATGCTTAGGAAAGCGAGGTGGCGGCGGCTCCCTGAAGATGGAATAAGGTTCTCTCTGCCTAACACCTGTCCCGGGAGTGCGTCTAGCATCGTTGGAGGGCGTGTGAAGATGTGTCTCTGGCGGATCTCGCTGGATTCAGTCGGCGTTTATCTTCGATGGATCTGCTTGGATCTGATCTTTGTTTGTCTGCGTTCGTATACCTCCCCCATGACGAGTTTTGCTGCTTCTGCGACCAGGTGAGGAGGATATGCAACACCTCCTTGCCGGATGCCCCTTCTCGCGGCATGTATGGCATGAGGTGTTGCCCTGTCGCTCCACGACCACATTACCTTGCCAAGTGAACCATTCGTGTCCTGGTGGGCATCCTCCTCCTCCAACACCCCTAAATCTCTTCGCCGTGGCCTCGCCTCCATCATCATTCTCACGACATGGCATATTAAGCACGACAACAACTGTATCTTCGAAACTGCTCGCCCCTATGTCACTTCTCTGCTACTCCCTCCGTCCTTGAAAGAGTGTACTTCCAACGTTGTTGGAAAGTCAAACTTTTTTATGTTTGACCGTATTTATACAATAATACACCAACATTTATGCCATAGAATTAGTAGCATTAGATTCGTGATAAAATATATTTTCATCATATACCTATTTGGTTTCACAAACATTGATATATTTTTGCACAAACTCGGTCAAACTTTGAGATAGTTTGACCCTCCAACAAAGTTGGAAGTACACTCTTTGAAGGACGGAGGGAGTACAGTCTATCCAGGAGACATGCACTGCAGGGCTAGGGATGACGCTACCGGGCTAGGCCACATCATCCATGAGAGATACTCTTTGTAGTGGGGCCGAGCATTAGCAACCCTCTTATGTCTGCTCGTGGCATTACCCTCGCACCGCTAGTGTACGTGTCTTGTGATGTAATCTAAACTTACACTCGCTATTCTATGCAAGCTCTGCGTATTCACGAAAAAAAAAAGTCCAAACTTCTCCCAAAAAGAGTGGTTGAGTCGAAAAAAAGAGTGGTTGAGTCGGGCTCCAGAGTCCAAGCGGTTGAGCCGAACCTGTTCCCATCCCCGCCCCAGATCTCACCTCCTGGCTCGCTCTCGACTGCCGCCACGGCCGCGCCCTCTTCCTCTCCAAGGGCTCCGTTGCTCAGGAACTCCTTGTGTGGGATCTAAACACGGGCATCGAGCGGCGCGTACCAGTGCCCCCGCTGTTCAAGGACGGCTACGAGTACCAGACCGCGGCCGTGTTCTGCCCAGCGGACGGATGCGACCACCGGGACTGCCACGGGGATCCCTTCCGCGTGGTCTTCGTCTTCACCGTCCCCATCTACCACCAGCTGCGGTGGCCCGGTCTCACGCCCGCGTGCGTCTACTCATCGGAGACTGGCACGTGGGGTAAACTGACCGCGATGCGCCACACGTCCTGCTTGATCTTCACATTTCATTCCAGCGTGCTCGTTGGGAGCTCTCTGCTCTACTTCATGTCCGACAGTGGGTGGATCTTAGAGTATGACTTGGCCAGCCACGACCTCACTGGGTTCAACCCGCCACACGACGGCCCCGAGCAGACATTTAGCCTCATGGTGGCGGAGGATGGTGGAATAGGAGTTAGCGAAGCCTTTGGTTCGCAACTCAAATTATGGTCAAGGGAGGAGAGTGACGGCACTGATGCACAATGGGTCTTGAGCCGGGTCATCCACTTGAAAAATTTGCTCCCAAATGGTGCTCTCGTGGATGCAGAGACTAGAGTGATCGTGTTGGGATATGCCGAGGGAGTGCATGTCATTTTCATTAACACGGTTGCTGGCCTCTTCACAATCGATCTACAGTCGGAGCTGGTGGAGAAGGTGTGTGATGATCATGGCTTCTGTAATTTGATTCCAGTTGTCAGCTTCTACACTCCTGTGGACCGTGGCGAATACCAGGATCTGCTGCCGTCAACCCCTAGTGAGGAGGTAGGTGATGAGGAGGGGGGAGAGAAGGAGAAAACAGTACATGAGGCACAACAGCTGCTTAACGAGGGGTCCACTACTATCAAGGAGGGGGGCTTTGTCAACGCCTTTGAATGTGTCAGCCATGACCTCAATATCAGGTAAGGGCTCTACTCCCAAATGCCTCACCTATTCTGAGCTACGCTTAAACATTTGTATGTATGCGATTGTGGAAAAGTTACTTCACATTAGTTCGGTACTCTTTAGGACCAG
This sequence comes from Elymus sibiricus, assembly GCA_039707655.1. Lineage (NCBI taxonomy): Eukaryota > Viridiplantae > Streptophyta > Magnoliopsida > Poales > Poaceae > Elymus > Elymus sibiricus. Next base: position 454,427,196 of record CM077672.1, read on the forward strand.
CTTTTGGTTTCCATGTGCCCTTTAGTTACTTTGGGACTCTTGACTCTTCTATTTTGGGAGATGAGTTTAGAAGGATTTTAAATGTTCTATGAAGACGCGGGTCGAATTAGCCTTAGTGTTTTTTATGGCAGTACTTGAGAGTTAGGATCTGACATCTTTTGTTATGCTATGTGCTTGCAATGAACCTCAAAGTCTTATCGAACACCAAGTACCAAATGGTACATACAGCAAAGTGTATTTATTGGAGGGATAGGTATTATCCTATTTGAGAAGAGTTTCATACCTCTCGTGCTGGCTAATCTGTTGTTATAAACAGCAGTCAACTTTAGCCGTGTTGTTCTATTGAGAAGAGTTAGCACCTCGTGTCATCAAAATGTCTGATGGAATAATTTTAGCCGTGCCATTCTACCTCAGATTGCAGTAACTTTCATGGCCTTGTGTTATCTATAAACTTAACAATTATAGACTGAAAATATATGCCTTTGTTTTCACCTAGTGTTCGGGGTTGTGGGGAAGTTCCTCTGGGGTGTGCTAGCACGTTCGACAAATATGGATGTGCATACAAAGCTCAAGAGGTGAATGATTCTTCGGATGATGTTCCCAGGAGTGTACCAAGTGAAGAATCGGTGACGGGCACATCCAGCGAAGATGCCGATGCTGGGGAATCAAAGTACTCTGGTAGCAATGGTGAGGATGCTGCTCCATCTTCGGAGGAAGGTGATTCTGAAGAAGGTATTGTATATCATTGCCCCTTTCTTTGGACTAGTAGTGGTGCCAGGGCTGCACAACTGTGTGGTGAAATACCTTATTTTCTCTGAAGTTTGCATTCTCCCTAAGTTTCTGCATGAAATTTCATTTATGGAATAGTTTCACAAGTAACTTTTCGGATCAACCGCCCCGTAGTTTTAGCGAGGCACTGTCACTGCCCCCAGTTAGTCATATACTCCCTAAGAAAAAAAATGGCCATGTAATCCTGTGAATGAAACTAGCGTAATAGTCTTGTTTGGGAATTGAGACTTGTAAGGAACTGATTGCTATTTGGACGTATCTCTTGAATTCTCATCGTCGTTCCATATAAGACCATTTATTCAATGTTATTTTGCTAATAATTTTTATTTAATAATATTAATATAGATAGTAGATGATGTTGCTGAAAGTAGAAAATGCTTTCATTTGTCAAAAAAACTTGTGTCATGGCTATATCTTGAACTTGTGTCTGGTGCCACAAGTCAGCCATTTGCCTTCTAAATTTATATGCAGGAATTTGTTTATTTTTTAAACCGAGGCAAAAGCTTTGCCCGTTCTATTGATTAAGAAGAAGATCTGTTGCCTGGTTAATCACGGAAAACTGGGCGAAAACCGACACATGAATTTTTATCTTTCTTTCCTATACACTTGGACTAGCCAGTTTGAAGGTATATGGATCTATCTCAATATTATCCTTGCACGGGGTAGCTTTTACTACACAAGAGCTGCTCTTTTCAATCATGTCTTACATAAGTTATGCAATAATGTTTTGTTGGTGTTAAATCAACCAATCTATTATCATCATCATGCTATAATGATTAAGTTGGATCATTTAATCATTTGTATGGATCTCTTCCTGTTGCTACTTCTTTATGAATTTTTAATAATTTAATAAAATTGATGGTCGTGCATCAATGTGTTTTATGCCTATTATGGTAAATACTGGTAATAGTCATTTTTTTACAAGAACATTGATATAGTCGTTTATTAGGGGAAAACTCAAATGGCAACAAAGAAGTACTGGAAATACTGTAAATAACCTTGGGGTTGTAGGCAAAGGCTTCAAATATACAAATATGGTAATGTCAGGTCTCCGCTGAACCTTCTCCAAAAGAGACTAGCAACAGATTGTTCACATATGTGAAATGTGATTCAGCTGGATGCCTGAGACATAGTATTAGATGTTTGTACGGCATGTTCATGTTGCCTCAAGGCTCAATGGTCAATACTCATCTGTTGATCCGTATACAAGTAACCAGATTAAAGGTTGTGGTATTCAGCATTTGATATTTTGGTTTTTTTGTCAACGTTTGCCATGTTCAATATCGAATTCAATGTTTGTCATGCTCTGAAAAGACTGCCATTGTTTGCTCTTTGCTATGATGTGACGGCCTTTGGCTCTTTGCTAGTCTTGGAGGGTCATATAAACCATTTTGCATGTTCTTGTGTCTGTGCGAAATTTTGCTTTTTAGTAAAATTCATATGTATTATATTCTTCTCACTCAATACATTCTGCTAACTTTACATGCCTCTTACAGCAGTTTAGCCTCTCACTCTCTATCTATATATATCAGCGAACTAACATTTCAATCTGTTGTGTGCTGCTAGTGCTATGCTGACTGTCAGCCCGGATGTCATCAGTCATCGGCGCCTTCGCCTTGAGTTGAATCTTTTTCTTCTCTGCAGTTGGGGAACATGACTGTTAGTTATCTCTCTTTTTTCTTAGTACGGTAGTTTATTATGGCCCAGAAAACATTGACAAGAATTAAGGCACCAAAAGCGGTGGCTTTGGCACCTCGAAGAAGCGAATGCTGCTGAAGGCATATGATCTCAAGATGAAGTCCCAACTGGAACTCTGATGCAAAGCTGCAGAGTGGACTGGTAAGCTGGTATCTGTAACTGATACACCTAAAAGTTGATGTGCAATTGGAACGACTCAGGGTCTGTTTGTCGTAAGCGAGTGATCATTTGAGGAACCTTTCATCTTTAAGAAATAGGATAAGTATCGCCCGACATGTTCCGTCAGTTGCAAGAAACAACACTGTTTTCCCCCCTCTGCTTCTGTGTTGGAATCCCTTTCACTTTCAGTACTCTTGCCGGCAGTTGTGTGTAACAACAGGCGGTTCAAATAGTCTGTCTGTTTTCCCTCTGTTTCTCAACACTTGTTTTTTGCGACTCTGTCTGAAAAATTGAAATATGTTTGAAAGGGTTTCCGGGCTGTTTAGTTCCTAGCCACACCACAAGTTTTTTCTTTTTTTGGTGGGTGGGTGTTTGGTCCTAGACAAACCTAAGGTTAGGCAAGTCAAAGTGTAGCTAAGAATCTTGGCACCTAAGATTAGGTTAGGCATTTCCTTCATTTTGTAGTAACTAAATAGCATATGTACTCCCTCTAATCCAAAATAATTGTCGAAGTTTTGAACTGGAGTTAGTTCAAAACTGCGACACTTTTTATGGATCGGAGGTAGTAGCTAGTTTTGAGATGCAGAGCCATTGGGTGAAGACGCGTTGTGTCCTTTTTTACCGAATCAACACCCACTTGTAGTTAATAATTTGCTCAAAAGAAAGGTCTCTTTTTATACAGTACAGCTAGCTACCGTGTCAGACAAGATTTTATTGCAGCTATAGCGTACAGGCTTTAATTTTGAAAATGTTCTTGAATTTTTAAAGTAAAATAGGAAAATAAAGAAATAATGGAAAAGAAAAAAATTATGAATCCTAAAAATATGTACTGTATGTTTGTAAAGTTGTAAGCTGATGGTACATTGGATATAGTTCTGAACCTCCTTGTGACACTATTTCTATCGCTCTGCGCTGCGCCGCGCTCCTCCTCCTAGTGAAAAATTTGAATCCTCCACACTAGTTGATATATTATTGTTTATTGATCACTGGAACCACCACCATTTCATTTTGGTCCAAATAGATTTCAATTTATTTATTTTTGCGGGGAAGTAAAGAGAATTAATGACTTCCTGAACCAAACCAACATGTGGTAAGCAATCCAAACAATTCAAAAAAAAAAAACCAGTGTACACCGGTCTGGCCTGGTCACGCATTTCGGCCAAAATAATAAATCTACGGCGGTACTTCTTCCAAAAAAAAAAATCTACGGCAGTAATTTTTCTCAAAAAAAAAAATCTACACGGTACTAGTGGTAGGTAGGTGTACCGAACGTGACAAATAATTGAGGAGGGAGGGAGGAGCCTCCAGCATCGCAAGCAAAAACAGAAGGCGGAGAGAGAGGGGGGAGGGGGAGCCAGCCCACGCGTCCATCGCACGAGCAGCCTCGACTCCTCGACGGGCCGCGGCCGCCGCTAGCTAGGGTTAGGGGTCGCCGGGCTGCCGCCGCCTGGAGCTCCTCTCTCTCTCACCCCCACTCGTCTCTGCAAACTGCAGGTGAGCCGCCGGTGACCAAGTTCGTCAAGACACTGCTGTCCAAGCTTGGTTCGTCCAACGGCGGCCCCCTCAACGTCGGCGGCTCCTTCTCCGACAGGACAGCCCGCCCGTCTCGCCTGATGTCGACCACAGCAGGGTATCTCATCCTCCCCCTGCATTTTTCTTCTTTTATTACTGTAGATCACAAGTGATCAACTGTCAATTTCCTTTTTAATTGGATGAAATAAAGGTCAGGTCAGGCTACTGATAATCTACGTACTGTAGTTTTTAGGTGATTTTACCTCTACTCATGTGTTCACCGCAACTCATTCAAATCTGCTTGGCAATTTGGCTGGCCCTCTGCTGTGTCAATCACTATGGCCACTATTTCAAACTGAACAAGGAAGAAATGACCCTCTGCCCTGTCTGCTCTTGTAGCTCTGACCACCAAACAACGGGTGTCTGATTTGATGGTCTTTGGTGCTTGCTTGCTGTGCAAAACAAGCTTTATTGAAAAAAAATTAGAGAAAAGGCACAGGCCGAGCCCGAGAAAAGGCTTTGAATTAACGAAGCCATCAACCGGCCAGGATTACAGCATAAGTAACATACAAGAAAAAAGAAAGAACGCCAAAGATACAAAGTGCTAAAACAGCTAACAACCTAACAAAGATACAGGCAAACACTAGAAGAGGAGAAACCCAGCCTGAAGCTCCAAGGTCTAACGTCCAGAGTATCAGCCACCCAATGGAGGGGAGAAAATTAATAGGAGCATCGGTAGCCAACAATCCTCGCCTGCTTCTGAAGGCCAAGACAAAGTCGAACAAGCCATCCGGTTCTGCCTCCGAAGAGGACCACTATCCTCTCGCCCAGGCTCGAAGGGCGCCGAACCGTCGAAAGGCAGAATGCTCCTAGAGCCCGCATGAACACTGCCACCAAGCTGCCCAGGGAGAAGAAACCAGAGCGCCAACCACACCCGCGTGCCTAACAAGACCTCGCCGCCGACCATGGACCAGCCACACCACCACACGCAAGCTGTTGAATGTGACCGCATGCCCAAGACCGGCTGGAGAAGAGGAGGAGCGTGCATCAAGTAGCCATCAGCATCCGCCCTCAGCCAAGCAGAAAAGCACCAGCCTTGCAACCACGCTCCCCGAACGACGCCTCCAAGAAGGTGAGCGGCGAGTAGGCGTCGCCGTCGTCCACAAGGGGAACAGGGGCTTTCGCCCCAAAGCGAGCAGCAAGGAGGGAGGCGGGAGGGGATCTCAACAACGCCTCCGAGGAGGGATCCGACGCCAAAAGACGCCGACATCGTCGTGGCCTCCGCCGACGGCCAAGGGTTTCCCCCGATCCAGCACCCTACCCCCAACCACCCAATCCGAGGGCACAAACCGGCGACCGAAGCTGCCGACGGCCAAGTTGGATCAGGGAGCGCAAACTGTTGGAGAAGGCAGCGGTCTTCGTCAAGGTAGGCAAACCGGGTGACGGGGCACCACAACCCACCCGCAGAACACGTCCGCCGTGACCTCGCCGCCCACACGGCTAAAGTCACGGATCAGCACCACGGTCGTCGCTCGCCGTTGAGACGACACCATCCGCCGTGCCCGGGGCCGCTGCCCCGGCTTCCATCCACCTCGCACGTCCCGGCTGGAACTAGAGGAAAGCGCACGCCGACACCACCGGAGCACGCAGTACAGGCCACCAAGACCTCGAAGACTGCCCCAGCAGCCAGATCTGGGCGGATCCGGCGGCCCCCCAACCAACAGTCGCCAGATCGAGAAGTTGGGGGTGGCTGTGGGTGCGTGAGGTCACAGGGCCACCACGATGGCCCGAGCCGGCCGGAGCTGGGCGCCAGCGCCGCCGAGGGCGGCTCAACCGACAGATCGGGCGGAGGAAAGCCCCTGCCCAGGACAAGCACAGCACCAGCCTCCCCCGGCCAAACTCCACCAGCATGGACTGCACGCGAAGGGGGGCGGCCGCTGATGCACAGGGAGCCCCAGGAGATCTGACACCAGCGACGGCCAAGAGAACCGCGGCGGGCCTGCACCGGCGAACGGGGAGAGGAGAAGCCCCACTAGTCGAGGCGGGTGCTAGGGGAAGCCCCGCCGCCGCCTTCCGCCGCGCGGGCTTTCCCGGCGGCGGCGGGGAGGGGATGGCTGGGAGAGGGAGGGCTAAGCGGCGGCTAGGGTTGCTCCCCCGAGTCGCCCGGGGGGGACGACGCGGGGGTCGGGTCCATGTAGAATTCTGAAAGCCTTGGCCTTCAGCTTTATTGATTCTTGCTGCCATTTCTGTCCTTGCTGTGCAAAACAAGCTTTGATGGTTTAGCCGCTCTCTTTCAGTTCAGGTGATGCTTCTGAACAACACCTCCTGTCTTTTTTTTTTCTTTCAACGAATCTCCTGTCTTATTTAGCTCATGTCAGTGTTAGGGATATGTCATTGCTGTAATGCTAATGTTCTGGTCTAAGTCTCCATCGTGTTGCCGAGATCAGAGTTTCAGTTAGCAATATATATTGCAGATTTTCTTTAACATGTCTGTGCATTGTTTAGAGGATAAAGTAAGAGATGGTTTAAGCTCAGTCTTCTGATTATGCTGGTTAAGTTTTGGGACTACAAAATGTTCCCACTTTTAGAGCCAAAAGTCTTATGTTCCCACTTTTTATCTTGTTGGCTGTTGTTACATTAATAAAATGGTGGCTGCTTCCTTTCCTTGTTTTTTTTTTTAATCTTGAATCTTGATACATATATCTTAGTAAGGACTGGTTGGACAGGGAGATGCTCAACTTAGGTTGCGTCTGTTCAATAAGATACATCTTAGGATCTTTTAGTCTGGCTCTACCAAAGCTTTATTATATTTGACAAAATGTTTCTTGTGATGTGATCTCCAATTTGCTCTCTAGTCCTTCAACTTGGATGCCCCAATTTGTTCTTGTGATGGGATCCAGTTTGCTTCTTTTAACTTTTTGTAAACCCAAGCTTTCCTGTTATACACCATCAGGTTAAGTATGTGATGTCTTCTATATTCAAAAAGCAGTCACACAAACACATGCCTACAGAGGATACCAGTTAGCTTATGTGTGTGATTGATAACTGAACAAATGCTTGCACATCTCTGAACTGAGAGTACACTTGAGTTCCTATTCCTCCTAATCTTAATAAAGTGAAATAATTTGGAGTTGGACACTTGTGTTGTTGTGCTGCACACTTTTTACTCACATATTATGCTGGAATACTAGTTCTGAACCTTTTGTTATGTTTGTTACATGCAGGTTGTTTCCCTATTCCTGTTGTCTTCATACTATGCCTTTCATACCATGCCATGTCCCCGCCCATCCCATGGACACGGACGAGTTCAACCCAGGGTGACTACCACCTCCTCTTCTGTCCGTCCTTCCTTTTCTTTTTCTTTTTTTGATTTGCCCGTCCGTCCTTCTTCATGCCCCCGGCCGGAGAAGAATGCTGCAATTTTATTCCTTCTTTGGGAAATTCCTTCTCTTGACATCGATCTCTGGTCCCATCCATGTCCAGGCTGCTGCGGGAGGGGCGGCGCCGGCTGCCACTGCGATGACTGCGAGGAGTGGAGGCGCTACTGCTACTGGAACCACGACCACGGCCACACCAAGCAGTTCCTCCTCTTCGCCTCCGACGAGAAAGATTATCTGGTGAGAACCCCTTCCACTTCTCTCCCTCTCTCTCTGTGTGCTGCTCCCGTCGATCGATTCAGAGTTTCCTCTGTATATTTCCTCCTTCCGACGTCAAGGGTTCAATTTGAGGGTTTTCTTGGGGCGCTCAAGAGTTCACTGAAAAAATGTTTAATTTCATCCTTGACTCAGAATGTTGCTGTAAAATCTCCCCGGGAATGGATAGAACATGACATTTTGCCTTGGGGGGAATATGTTTCACAACATATGTTTATATGAAGAATACTCTGTAGTCTGTACTGTATGTGAGTCAAACTGTTTATTGGTGAGTACTTTTTGCTAGTGAAAAAATACTTTCCTTCCAATGCTGCCAGTGCTGAGAAGAGGTAGCCCCTGCCCTTTCCTCCCATTAGTTAGTTCATTCATTCTGTTGCTGCTCCTAGAAAGGGGTTTCCAGGATTATTTTGGGGTGTCCAAATTTCATAAAAAAAAAATGTTTAGTTTCATTCTTATCTGAATTGTGTCTGTATTTTCTGCAAATAGTGTGAAACTCAATGCCCACAAACGCTGAAACTTATATCTGACTCTAACCAAAGTGAATCTTTCGACAGTGCCTACCGTGGGAGGTCACAAGCCAGCTGGGAGATATGATCCCCGCCTCTGAGCCTATCAAACTTGAAGCTCCTGATGGCCGCATGTACAGTGTTGAATTCGTCAAGATCGGCCTGATAACTCTTACGACTGGGTGGCGGTGCTTTGTGGATGCAAATCACATACGACAAGGTGACCCCATCCTGTTCGTCTACTGTGGGGGCTCCAGCTTCAAGGTCCACATATGCAGCTCATCCAGTCTCGAGGATTCTCTGCCCTGTTCTCAACAGCCTCCCGACATCTTTAGAGCCGTTCCTCCTCGTGATCGCCATGTGCTGAATGGTAAAGTGAATTAGGGCCTTCAAGTCGAGTGCCTTTGGTAATGTATTTCTGATCATTATAACAGTGTTCTTTCTTGATGTGCAGAACAAGTGGTGCCTGATCCTGCACATGTTCGGACGTCAACTGACGTTGGCTACACCATGTTCCACGGGACCTGCCTAACCAAAGCACAAGAAAAGAAAGTGCTAGAGCTCAGCATGAGGTCTGAAATTTCTCTTCATGTAGCAGCTATGAACAAAAGAAATGCCAACGAGTACTATGTTGTAAGTTGCATCCTTCCTCAAATAGTTTCCTAGTTTTGTTTGTCACTCCGATCCATAGGCTATTAATTCCTGCTTGTATTTTTTTTTGTTCTTGCAGTACATACCGTTGAGGCTTTTGGAAAATTTCAAAGATACCATTCAGCTCGAAGCCCATGGCAACAACATGGTATACGATGTTGGCGCAAGCAAGCAAAGTGACGATCAAATAATCCTCCAATCTGAGTTGAGTGATTTTGTAGCCTCTCACGGCATACAAGACAACGACCTCCTCGTCTTCAGAAGCAAGGGGAAATCCCGCCTTGAAGTTCTTGTCCTTGACCCGAGCGGTTGTGAGAAAACTTGTTTTGCCATGGGAAACTCTTCAAATGCCCGAGAATTGTGTGAAGATTCAGTTGAGATTGTTGATCCACCCCCGCATACTGTTAAAGATACTGTTATTTATTTGAGTTCTGATGACGATGAAGTCATGGAAGAAGGCAGTTCTGATGACGATGAAGTCGTGGAAGAAGGCAGTTCTGATGACAATGAAGTCGTGGAAGAAGGCATGACAACGTCAAGGAGGGAGCAGAGGCCGCTACGAGGCTGTCGTGCAAAAGCTCAGCAGATGGCTTCGACATCCTCCCCTTGTACTAAGTCAGGTCATAGTATTGTAGTTAGTTACCCTGTGCATTTCTTTTCATTTACCATATTTTAGACGATCGACTTGTGATTATCGCTTGCTCACCACAAGAAAGTATGCCATGTTTTTCAGGACACAAAGCTGGCACATCGAATGAAACCGGTTTAGAAGTTCCTATGTCCAACAAGCTCTACATATTACCCGAAAAGATGAAGCTAACTAGTCAACTAGAGGAGAAAGTAAAGGAGAAAGTCCGGGCGATTGGATCTGGATTCCCTGTGTTTGTGAAGGTGATGACGGTACATGATGTTTTGAGGCCAACACAGCTGGTCAGTTCAGAACTTCAAATACCACGTGCAATATGTATAGTCCATCTCACATCCAAAAGCTCGCAAATTTGGAACCATTTTCTTGCTGAATTAACCATTGGCCTGAGATTCGATCGCCATCTTGACGTGCTCTTTTCTGAACAGCGTTTCTGCATGGAATTTACTTCGGCGCGTCGTCTCCCGCTCGAACAAACACCTCTCCTACTTGGGCTGGAGGGTAGCGAGATGCAGTGGCATACAGCGCTGACCTTCAGTACATATAGAAAAGTGAGGCGGATTTCCTCACTCTGGAGGAACTTTGTCTCGGTGTCCGGGATGAAGGCGGGAGACATCTGCCTCTTCGAACTGGTAGACAGGAGCAGCGAGAGGCTCAGGATGACGGTCCATCTGATCCGCTGATCGCAAGTTGAAAATGCAGCCCTACCTCTGAAGCATCTAGTTAGTGGTGGTCTCTTTGTGGGTGGTATGATGGCTTTTTAACTCAGCTGATGTATGCATTGCTTGAAGATTATTTTGAGCAACCTGATGTTAAGCAACTCTCTAGTCTCTAGTGTGTAATGTAATCTGGGGAAACACTGAACCCTTGATCCTCCTCTCCTTTAGTACTGCTGCTGATGGTTATTTATTAGTATTTCTTGTTGAGACAAAAAAATTATTGCTGATTGAGGGTGTCTCCCAATAGGTTTTCACCAATAGTTTGGAACTTTACAAAACAGAGGACTGAGGCAATGGTTGCCTGGTGTGTCGTCGCCGGCGAGCATCCCTTCTACTACCTCTGTTCTCTACTTTCTGTTAGCCGCAGGCAGGAAAATATAGCGCAAACTCTGAACTCTGTCCTGTTATCTCTGTTGACTCTGGGTAATTTGATACAAGGTGATGTACTGGATTGGGCAGCTTCAATTCTAAGATGAAATTTTGCTCAACTTAACAATATTTTGACATTACGGCAAATTGGTATTCTAACAATTAGTAAAGAAAAACACGATCAATCCATGTCTTTCAGTTTAATATGATTACTAATGTATTACCTTCTGAATGCTGAAGACTAAAGAAGTAGCTTCCCTGTCACCACCTGCTTGAGGATTGTCTTGTTGAAGGCGATGGCGATGAGATAGTGGACTGGGACGACACTGAGGACTTGTCGAGCAAGAGCAATCCTATCGCCCCGAGAGAGCATCGAGCCCCGCAGGTGGAGAGCTTCTTCTCAAGCTTGTGAACCAGCGGCATCAGCGTGGATGTGGGCACCTTTCGGATGGAAAGTGGAAGGCCAAGGTACCGCACCGAGAAGGTGGTGATCGGGCACGTCATTTCATTGGCAATGACGATGAGGTGTTCGATATAGCTTGACATTTGCATAATCTTATGGCATCTTGCAGATGTCCATAAGATTAACAAAGGCTAACCCAGCTTCTCCGATGGCCTTTGGGTCGTGGAGGTGTGGCGGACCTCGGCCCCCTGCTGGCGGGAGAGACCCGCTCTCGTTTTTGTTAAGTTCAACGTCTTGATTGGGGATGTGTGCCGACAGTGATGTCCCTTGGTAGGAACAATGTCTCTCACGTTCGATCCCTGTTCCGATGGTTCGTCTAGCGTTGCCGGAGGGCATGTGGAGGTGTGTCTCCGTCGGATCTCGTGGGATTCGGGCAGTGCTGCTCTCCGGTGGATCTGTTTGTATTCATCGTTCGGGTGCTTAGGTTTGATCCTTCCGACCTATGCTTCTTTTCATCAGCGATGGTTGCTGCTTTTGTGCGCTGGTCATGTGGGTTTTAGCACGACGGCTTTATGATTGTCTACTACAACAAGGTTTGTCCGCGTCTGAACTGAGGGGCAATGATTGTGTACGACTTTATGCACAGTATGAAGAGTCCAGAAAAGCTGGTTTCTTTTTGTTGGCTTGTGGCTGCTGAACGAATACATAATGTTCATGGTTGATGTCGCACGCAACTTCTTTTTTCATATTGCGTCACATGCAGAGCTGTGGAGGGATACATGATGTTCATGGTCGATGACGCACACATGCAGAGCTGTAGAGGGAGGATTGCTGAAAATTGTTTGTACCGGGCTAGCGGCTAGCTGATGATAAGAGCAACTCCAACGCGCCGATCCAAACGGACGCGCGCTTTGTCCGCTTTTCGTCCGTTTGGCTCGGCGAGGCGGACGGCCGCGTTCGCTTTTTGATTTGAGTCGGCTTGTGCGCCCAACGGGACGCAGACCCATATTTTAGCGCGCCGAAAAAAAATGTGAATAATAAACACGTGGCCGAAATTAACTTAATAAAACATGTAATTAAACATAAATGGCCGGTCAACCGCCGGCCAAAGTCCACTTAAACATTAATTAAACAATAAAAAAAAACTCGGTGCCCGCACGCTGCCCTAGACGTCTGCCTTGCCCTTGCCCTTGACGTCCTCGTCGCCGCCGGTGAGGTCGATGAAGACGGGAGGTGGCCCAGCCCACCCGAACGCGGCTTGATAGGCCGCCAGGGCAGCCTCCTCCGGCGTCTGCTGCGGCGGCGGCATTGCGGCCAGACGGGCGCGCTCCTCCTCCTCCTCCTCGAGGCGCAGCGCCTGCTCGTTGCGCATCTGCCACTCGCCGTCTTCCGCCTCCTCGGCGAGCCAATGCGCCTTCCAGCGCTCGAGGTGGGCCGCCTCCTCGTCCGGCGGTGCGGCGTAGTGGACTGGAGGCGCGCTCACCCACTCGCGGAGCTGGCCGGTCCAGGAGTAGGAGTCCTCGGGCCAAGTGGGCGGCGGCGGCGACCGCTTACGCGGGGTCTCCTCCGCCTTGGGCTTGGCGAGAGGCGGCGGTGGCGGCGGGATGACGAGGGGAGCGTGGACGCTGTCGCCCGCCGCCGAAAGGGCAATGGCGTGCTCCAGCCTCGCCTGGTAGTCCGCCTCGTCCTCCTCCGCCTTGCGCCGCTCCTCCTCGAGGCAGGTCTGCATGGCCGCCGCCAACGCCACCTGGTATTCCGCCTCCGCCGCCTCATCCTCCGGCTTGACCTCGAGGGGTGGTGGGGGGAAGGGGACCTGGGCGCCGACGCCGCGGCGGCGTTTCTCCTCGTGCTCGAGGGCGAACCAGAACTCCCACTCGGGGGAGTCCGCCGCGTACGCAGGGTCGGCGCGCGGCTCCGGCGTTAGGAGCGCCCGGCGCCTGCGTACCTCCTTCGCGTGAGCCCGCTGCGACCGGGGAACCGCCGGCACAGGGATGCGCTGCGGATCTAGGTGCCAGTGGTGCGGCAGCGTCACGTCGGGGTACTGCAACGGGATGCGGTACCTCCAGTGCCACTCCGCTTGGTGCACCGGGATGTGCAACCGTTGCCGCCCCGGGCGTGGAGGCCGCGGCGGCGGTGGCGGAGGAGGAGTGCGGGAGGAGCTCGCGCCGAGTGTGAGGCTGCCCTTGCCTCGGCGGTTGAAGAGCCCCATTGCTGCTGGGTGGCTTGCTAGGGTTTCGGGCTTGGCTAGGGTTTGTGGTCGCCGGCGAGGGAGCAAGCGTGGCCAGATGTGGACGGGGAGATGGAAGTGGATGAGGCCGGCCCCGCCACACACTTCCATTAAAAAGGACGGGCACGCGGCCCTTCCACACACTGCCAGGCGGGCCCGAGGTAGGTGCTGGCGTTTAATACGATCGCGTGTGGTGGTTGGCCGGCCGACATGTGGGGCCGCGGCGGACACCGAGAGGACGCGCGGCGCGTCCGTTTCGTGTCCGCGCCGACGCAAATGCGGCCCAAATTTGGGCCTGAAATGCGTCGGCGCGGACGTCTAGCGGACGTGATTTGGGTTTGGGCCGGCGCGTTGGGCCGGCGCTTTTGTCCATTTTGACCCAAACGGACAGGCGCGGACGATTTGGGCCGCCGCGTTGGAGTTGCTCTAACAACCGTGAAAGGATGCTTACCGTCGAAAAGATTCAGACTTGGTAATGAACAGAGACCAAGAATTGGGATAAATTATTTTGTTTGCGATGGGTGATTTTTTTACTTTTTGCCGGAAGTTTGCGATGGAAGAATTGGCATAATTATAGTCTACATGATATATTAGACCATGTTCGGAACCTCTCCACTCCGCTCCACTCCGTGGAGCTGTGGAGCTCGGTTTGAGCCGCTCTTTAAAAATGAGCTACAGCCTGCTCCGCTCTGGGAGCGCAATCGAGGGAGCGGAGAGGAACCGAACAGGCACTTAGTTGCAAGAAAACAATGTCCCTTTCTTTGTAAGACCCTTCTTTTGTTCTTGTCTATTGTTTGCTTGAAATTTTTGAATTGATAGACATATGATTCAATATTATTTTAGTTATCTTGAAAATTCAAAGTTTCAGTACGAAAAAAACAAGTACTGATATAGGTAAGGTTCAGAAGCATGTGTAATTTTTTACCAGAATTTTGGTCTTAGCACACCCAATGCGTGCAATATAATGCAAAAAAAGACGATTTGGTGCCGCGGCCACACATATCCTTTTTTTGCAAAATTAGAAAACACTATTTATAGATTTAGAAAATTCTAAAAAATATACATATCTAGTACTCCCTTTGTAACAAAATCTAGGCCATTTTTTTGTAGCCAACTACAGCAAAAAACGTCTTATATTTCGTTACAGTGGGAGTTATGAATATTATTTTTCATTAATATATCTCTTATATGGGGGTTACACAAAGAATAAATATGTGATCAAAATATGCTTGTTTTTTTGTCATTTTGGTGAGAAATTTGGTCTTTTTGTGTAGACAAATCAATATTTTATTTATATAGGATACATAGAAAATATTGATATGTGTATGTGTACACATGATATTTTGTAAAACTCATACATATCTTCTTCGACTATTATTTTCAAATTCTGGGCTCTTTGGAACCTGGGAGCCAAAGTGACGTTCTCGCATACAACGATGCTATTTTAGCATAATTGCACATTTAATTGATCACTGGAAGAGATGTAGACGAAAAGAAATGTTTGCATTGCCTTGGTTAAGAGAGAAAAATACATTTTCTCTACTCTACGAGATGTTTTATTTTACGCACGCTTTCTAGTTTAATTTACCTGGTCAACTTTTATAAGCATGAATACACATTAATTGGTGGAGTTAACATAAATATATTAATTAATTATATTCCTTCATTTTCAAAATATATTGTCCTAAAGCGAACTTTATATAATTTCTTATTTTTTAGTGGGATATATAACATCTTGTTGCGGTGGAAGCTTTCTATACTTACTTTGTTGCGATGGAAACTTTTTTATATACTTTAACCAAATTTATGGGGAAAATGTCACCGGACAAATTTGAAACCGAGGAACGTAACATATTATTTTGTGTGCTCCATATGGCATAGAATGTGCATGGAAAACCGTGGTACCACGCAGTTACTTTAAGCTTGGTTCGTCAGCTCTCAGCTATCTCAAGTTGAGTTGACGAGTATTTGAATTTGAATTTCGTAGATTTTATAGTAAAAAGAAAAATAACTAGTTTTTTTTTTATCCTTGTTTTTTGAGCGATCCTGGTCCGACTCCAAATGGACCTCCCGTCCCCATCCGCCCATCCTGGTCCGGCCCGTAAACGAACCCGTAGGATTTAAATTAACCCCGTAGATGTCTTCCCCACAGACAAACCCAAACCCAAACCCAAACCCAGCGACCACCATGGCATCAGCACCGCCGCCGCAGCGACGCCGCGCCTCGCCGCCGGCGCTCCCGGACGAGCTCGTCGAAGAGATCCTCCTCCGCCTCCCGCCCGACGACCCGGCCTGCCTCCTCCGCGCCTCCCTCGTCTGCAAGGACTGGGGCGGCATCGTCTCCGACCCCGTCTTCCGCCGCCGCCTCCACGAGCTCTACTTCGCACCCCCCGTGCTCGGCTTCCTCCACGGATCGGAAGACGAGGACATCCCCCACTTCGTCCACACCACCGCGTCGCCCTTCTCCCTCGCCGCCCCGGACTGGCGCTCGTGGCGGGCCGTCGACTGCCGCCACGGCCGCGCCCTCTTCCTCTCCAAGCGCAATCATACTCGTACTTGGGAGCTGCTCCTGTGGGAGCCAATCACGGGCGCCCAGCAGCGCATACCGGTGCCCGCGGCGTTCGACGGCAGCTGGCCGGCCGCGGCCGTGTTCTGCGCAGTGGATGGATGCGACCACTGCGACTGCCTTGGGGGTCCTTTCCGCGTGGTCTTCGTGTTCGCCGTCGACAACGAAGACGTTGATTATGAGGAGTATGTCACGTCGGCCGGCGTGTACTCGTCGGAGACCGGCACGTGGGGCGAGCTGATCTCGATGCACGGTGAATTCATGATGTTCTTTGGAGAATATTCTAGCCTCCTCGTTGGGAGGTCTCTGCTCTACTTCATGTCTGACGTTGGGTTGATCCTGGAGTACGACTTAGTGAGGCACGGCCTGACTGTGTTCGACCCACCTGACTGCCAGCCCGACTACAAGTCTGACGGGGTGTCGTCCTTGGACAACAGATTTAAACTCATGCTTGCGGAGGATGGTGGACTTGGTGTTAGTGAAGAATCGGGTCAGTGTCTCAAACTGTGGACAAGGGAGGCGGGTGATGGCACTGATGCACGATGGATAGTGAGATGCATCATCTGCATGGAAAATTTGCTTCCAACTGGTATGGTCTCGAATGCGGATAATGGAGTGATTGTGATGGGATTTGCTGAGGAAGCAAATGTCATTTTCGTTGACACGATTGCTGGCCTCCTCAAAATGGATCTGCAATTAGGGTTGGTAACGGAGGTGCCAGATGATCGTGGCTTCTGCAATTTGATTCCAGTTGTCAGCTTCTACACTCCTATGCCCCAACGCAAGAACCGGAATCTGCTGGCGATGAAACCTTGTGAGGAGGCAAGTGGTGAGGGGGAGAAAACAATAGTTCAGGCACATCGGCTGTTCGACAAGGGGTCCAATGCTATCAATGAGGAGGGACTTTGTCAACACCTTTGAATGCATCAGCTACGACCACAATGTCAGGTGACGGCTCTATTCCCAGTGGCCTTCCCTATTCTGAGCTGCGCTGAAACATTTGTATGGGGATTGTGGAATAAAAATAAAATGTCCCCTTATTTCAGTACTTTAGTGCTCTTTAAGATTAGTTGTTGGTTTCCATGTGTCCTTGGTTGCTTTAGGACTTTTCTTTGTCTGGGAGATGAGTTTAGAAAAGGTTTTGGATGTTGTAGGACGAGGTTGCTGCCAAGCGGTGTTTATCTTATGTTTGGCGACGAGCCCAACTGAGTTGAGGGGTTCAGCAAGTCAAATTAACCTTAGTGTTTTTTGATGGCATTGCTTGAGAATTAGGACCTGGCATCTTATGTCATGATATGTGTATTGTGATGAACATTAAATCAAAGTGCCTTTATTGGAGGGATAAGTTGTTGTCCTATTCGAGAAGAGTATACACCTCTGATATTGGCTAGCTACAAACATTTCATCAATGTGCAGTTAATTTGTATGGTACTCCCTCCGTCCTAAAATGTAAGACGTTTTTTGACACTAGTGGGACGGAGGGAGTAGTTTAGAATTGTACTTCATAATCTGCGCAAGCACTAGTCCGTTGTTATAAACAGAATAAAACATAGTTAGCGGAGTCATCAAGATGGTTGACGGAATAATTGTAGCTGTGCTGTTCTACCACAGATTGCAGTAGCTTTCATGGCCTTGTGCTATCTCTAAACTTAACAATTATAGACTGAAAAATTACGCCTTTGTTTTTTCCTAGGATTTCGTATTAGTTGCTCTGGGGTGTGCTAGCACGTTCGACAAATATGGATGAAGATCAAGAGGTGAATGATTCTTTGGATGATGTTCCCAAGAGTGCACCAAATGAAGAATCAGTGAAGGGCACAACCAGCAAAGACAATGCTGAGGACTCAAAGACCTCTGGTAGCAATGTTGAGGATGCCGCTCCATCTTTGGAGAAAGATGATTCTCAAGAAGGTATTGTATATCATTGTCCCTTTCTTTGGACCAGTGGTGGTGCCAGGGCTGCACAATTGTGTGATGATACTTTATTTCCTCTGAAGCTTGCATTGCTCTCTAGGTTTTTGTATGAAATTTCACTTCTATGGAATAGTTTCACAAATAACATTTGGGTTCAATGGCCCTGGGGTTTTAACGAGGCACTGCCACTGCCACCGGATAGTCATATCACACAGAAAAAATGGTCATGTAATGCTGCATATGCAAACTAGTAATAGTCTTGTTTGGGACTTGGAAGGACAGTTTGATGTTTGGATTTATTTCTTGAATTCTCATCATCATTCCATAGAAGACAATTTAATCAATGCTGTTTTGCTAAAAAAAATATTTAATAATATAGATAGTAGATGATGTTGCTGAAAGCAGAAAATGCTTTCATTTCACAAAAAACTTGTGCCATGGGTTGACCATATCTTGAACGTGGGTCTGGTGCCACATGTCGGCCATTTGCCTTCTAAATTTATATATGTATATTTTTTATACTTTCTACCTATACACTTGGCATAGCAATGCCAGACTCAATATATATGGATCTATGAGGCACCTTTTTCATTTTCGTCTGAACAGTGTACATAGGGTAGTTTTTACTACATAAGAGCTCCTCTTTTCAGCAATGATGTCTTACAGAAGTTATGCAATAGTGTGGATAGTTGATGTTAAATGCACCAAACTATTATCATGATCATGTTATAATGATTCAATTGGATCATTTGTGCATTTCCTGTTGTTATTTTTACAAGGCATTCCACAATATAATAAATAGACGGTCATGCCTCAATGTGTTTTTGTTCCTACTAGGGCAAATGCTTATATAGACTTTCTTTTAACAACAATACTGATACAGTCATTGATTAGGGAAAACTCAAATGACAACAACAGGAAGCAGTGGAAGTACTGTAATTAACCTTGGGGTTGTAACTAGAAGCAGCAAACTTGGTAATGTCATCTCTGTGCTGAACATTTCACAAAAGAGAGTAGCAGCAGATTGTTCGGTGTCTGTGAAATGTGATTTCAAATACATATGAAGTTCTGAAATTGCCAAAGATAAGTTTGAGACATTTTCACAAGATGTTTCTACTCCATGTTCATGCTGCCTCAGTGGTCAATACTCATCTATTGATTGGTATACAAGTAGCTACTCTGTTAATTATTTTTTGTCAATGCTATTGCAATGTTTGCCATGTTCAATATCGAACTGAATGTTTGTCATGCTCTGAAAATATTGTTATTGTTTTGCCCTTTGCTGTGATGCAACAGGCTTTGCATTGGTCTTGGAGGGTTGTATAAACCATTTTGCATGTTCTTGTGCATGTGTGAAATGTTGCTTTTTATGTGAAATTCATATGTATAAATGTATTACATCTTGTCTCAGTTCATTCTGCTAGCATACATGCCTTTTGAAGGAGTTAAGCTTTCCATATATATCTGACATACTTGTTACGCGTAACAGCAAGATAGACAAGACTGCCAACGAGGTGACGATAGCGAGTGGGATTAGGAAGAGGGTCACCATCAGAGGCACGAAGCTGAACGTTGAGCTCCATAGGAGTCACAACAGTGCGCTCATCACCGAGAGCAGCGCGAGAAAGAAGATCCTGAATATATTTTTCTTGGGAGATGTAGAAGCCATCAGAGGTCGAGGAGATCTCAATCCCAAGAAAATAGCGAAGTGGACCAAGATCAGTCATGAGGAACTGGTCGCGAAGGCGAGCCTTAACAAAGGCAATGTAGTCAGAGTCGTCACCAGTGATGATCATGTCATCAACATAGAGAAGGAGAAGAGTCCGACCACGAGGAGACGTGTGAACGAACAAAGCGGGATCATGATCACTGGGCGAGAAGCCCGCGGCAGTCACGACAGAGGCGAACCGCTCGAACCAGGCACGAGGGGCCTGTTTAAGACCATAGAGAGAGCGGCGAAGCCGGCAGACCATACCATCAGGAACAGAGTACCCTGGGGGTGGCTGCATATAAACCTCCTCACGCAACTCACCATTGAGAAAGGCGTTCTGAACGTCAAGCTGAGACACAGACCAATGACGAACAGAAGCTACAGCAAGGAGAGTGCGGACAGTGGTCATGTGGGCCACAGGAGCGAATGTCTCATCATAATCGCGTCCCTGTTCCTGCTGAAAACCACGAGCCACAAGACGAGCTTTGTAGCGCTCAAGAGAACCATCAGAGCGAGTCTTAATCTTATAGACCCACTTGCATGTGATGGGACGAACACCAGAAGGAAGGGAAACCAGATCCCACGTGCCAGAACGCTCAAGGGCAGCAATCTCCTGGGCCATCGCAAGCTGCCATTCAGGCTGAGTCAGGGCAGCCCGATAGGAAGTCGGCTCGGCAATAACAGAGAGGCCGTACTTGGCAGGAGAATAGCGATCAAGAGGGGGTCGAGGCCGAGCACGGAGATTATGAACTGGTGGAGGCGTGGAAGGAGGAACATCGGAAGTGGAAGACGTGTCAGGAGAATCATCCTCAACACGAGGGCGGCGAGTGTAGTGGAGAGGAAAAGGAGAGAGAGGCCGACGGACCGGAGAGGATGGTGGAGAGGAGGGTGGAGGGGATTGTGGTGTCGGTGGCATGTGAGGAAGAGTGAGACGGGTCGGAGGAAGGGGAGAGACATGAGGCACAGAGGAGGATGTATCAGGAAGGAGAAGGAAAGAAATATCATCCACAGAGAAGCTCGAGGAAGAAGGACGTGGGTAGTAAGAGCGAGACTCATCAAAGGTCACATCACGCGAGATGCGCAAGCGACGACCAATAGGGTCCCAACAGCGATAGCCCTTGTGCTCATCACTGTAGCCAAGGAAAACACACTCAACCGACTGAGCAGTCAGTTTGGTGCGTTCTCGCGGGGCAAGAAGGACATAGCACACACATCCAAACATACGAAGAGCTGAGTAGTCAGGAGATCGACCAGTGAGACACTCCATAGGAATACCACCCTGCAGAGCAGTCGATGGCTGAATGTTGATGAGATAGGTAGATGCAGAAACAGCCTCAGCCCAAAAGTGGGGTGGAAAAGAAGCGGCAATCATCAGCGCACGAGCCGTCTCAAGCAGATGACGATGCTTACGTTCGGCAACGCCATTCTGAGCATGAGCACCAGGACATGAGAACTGGGCAAGAGTACCCTGTTCCGCGAGAAAACCACGCAATAGCTGGGAGATATACTCTCCAGCGGAGTCAGCACGAAAAGTATGAATGGGCGTGGAAAACTGGGTGTGAACTATGGCAGCAAATCGTTTGTATATAGAGAGAACCTCGCTACGAGATTTCATGAAGTAGAGCCAAGTGTAGCGAGAGAAATCATCAATAAACAAAACATAGTAGCGATGACCACCTTTCGAATCAAAGGGAGCAGGACCCCAAACATCAGAATGAACTAAGTCAAAAGGACGTTGAGATACAGACTCACTGGTAGGATAAGGTAACTGGGTCTGTTTGCCAAGTCTGCAACCATTACAATGTAAGGAAACATCTCCAGATACAGACCCTAAGAGGCCCTGACGAACTAAAGAAGACAAGCAAGAGCCACAGATGTGACCAAGGCGATGATGCCACTGCTGGAAGGACGCAGACGAAGAGGCAGCAAGAGCATGAGAGCTGGCAGAAGTGGTGGCAGCGGAAGGAACACAAAGCCAGTCAACCTCCCAAAGGCCCTCTGACTCACGGCGCCGGGGGCCAGCACCAACCAAAGCCTTGGTGCGACAATCCTGAATGGAGCAAGAGTCGGTATCAAGAATGACACGACAACCAGAATCAGTAAGTTGGGCAGCGGAAAAAAGATTCATGGTAAGGCGAGGAACATGAGAAACACTAGGAACAGAAAAAGATGGAGTGGAAAGAATACCACGACTAGCAACAGGAAGAGGTGTGCCATCGGCGGTAAGAACATTAACAGGCGAATCAAGAGGTCGGAGAGAAGACAGCGCGGAAGAATCAGAAGACATATGAAAGGAGGCTCCAGAATCCAGAACCCACGAAGATGTACCTGACTGGGTAGATGCAGGCGGTGACGGAGGGGTGGAGGCAGTCACAGCGGCGGCGGAACCCGTCGATGAAGATCCGGAGGAAGCCAGGAGGCGCTTGAGCCGCACAATGTCCTGGTCAGTGAGTGACGGAGTCGAGGGAGACGCATGAGTCCCACTGGAAGAAGAGCGCCTCTGGTCTCGCTGTTTCTGGCGGCAATCAGACTCTGGGTGACCTTGCCGGGAGCAGTAGCCACAGAAAGTGTCACGGCGCGACCGGCCCTTCTCAGCATAAGGAGGGCGACCCACCCCCCCTGAAGGTGTGGGCAGAAGCGGTGGAGCGGTGAGACGAGCAGACGACACAGGAGCTCGAGCAGCCAACACAGAGGGAACCGCAAGCAACCCAGCAGAACGGAGGCGGGTCTCCTCAGCACGAAGCTCAGCAAGCACCTCCGAGATAGGAACACGACCACGAGCAAGCAAGTGAGCGCGTCGAGGCTCAAACTCGGAACGGAGGCGAGATAAGAACTCATGGACACGCTGAAACTCCAAGTCGGACCTCATAGTCTGGCAGCAACGGCAAGTTCCACAAACAACTGTCCGAAGAGAGTCAAGCTGGCGCCAGATGGCAGAACTCTGTGTGTAGAACTCATCAACAGAAGAGTCACCCTGCTGAAGAGCGTGCTCCTGACGCACCACAGATAAGTAGAGCGCATCACCAGAGGGCTGATAGCGCTGACAGAGGTAAGACCACATCGCTGCAACAGTACTGAGGCTCATGAACTCCGAAGCAAATTGAGGGAGGACACTCGCAGTGAGAACAGCAGCAGCTCGAGCATCATCATTGCACCACTGAGTGTAAGCAGACAGAGCATCCCGGTAGAGAGAAAGAGCATCGGAATAGGCTGATACCTGCTGATCATAAGCATCCACCGCAGCATCATCGAGAGCCTTGGCTGCATCCCGATCAGCCTGGGAAGCACCAGCAGCAAGAACAGGCGGCACCGGTGGGGTAGGAGCCACGGGAGCGACAGGGCAGGGCGGACAGGGGACCTCGCCAGAGAGAACGCCCCACAGGATAAGGCCGCGCATGTGGATCCGCATGAAGCCCGCAAACTCAGCATAATTGGTGCCATCGAAGATCACCGAGCACCGAGGGACAGCAACATAGCCCGAAGAGGACATGAGGAGCTCTCTGGGGTTTTTTTTTTTTTGGTCAACCCACCCGATCTGGATCGGGGCTGAGGAACTCACGCCAGCTCGATGCAGCCCCGAATGGAGGAATCGGGGGGGAGGGGCGAGCGCAGGAGGACCGGCCCTGGGCTGCACCGGCTGCAGCAGGAGGAGCGCCGGCTGTCCAGCCGCGGGGCACCGGCGGACAGCCGGAGACGGAGGCGACGGCGGCCGCCGCGGGCTGGGCGCGGACAGGCGCGGGCCGGGACGCAGCCGGGCGGAGCTGGCTCGGGCTGGGCGTGGCCGGGGCGCAGCCGGGGGCAGGCGGGGCGCGGGCTGGTCGCGGCCGTGGTCACGGCCCTGGGCGCGGGCGCGAACAGAGCAGCTGCGGGAGCGGCTGCAGGCTTCTGCCGGGCGCAAGGACGGCGCGGACGAACAGCGGCTGCAGCGGAGGAGGTGACCGGCGACGGGGGAGGAGGTGGCCGGCGACGAGGACGGAGATGGCCGGCGACGAGGAGGCTAGGCACGGAGCTGCAGCGTGCGGGAGAGGGAGAGAACCTAAGCATCTGATACCATGTTAGGAATGAGCAACTGATATTCACTGAGGGCCAAAGGCCATTACATATACATGTGAGTAAAGTGCAGAAAACCCCTTATACAATGGGGAAGTACCGAAAAGGGACTATACACATCTAACAATACTAACATCTCAATCTGTTGTGTGCTGCTTAGCCCTACTCTGATGGTCAGGCCGGATGTTTCATCAGTCATCGTCTCAATCTGCTGAGTAGGATCCTTTTTTTCTCCGCAGTCGGGAAACACTTCTTTTATTGTAGTTTAGATTCCAGATCAAACTTTGACAAGAATTAAGGCACCAAAGTGGAGGCATTGGCACCCCAAAGAAGTGAAATAGTGAATGATGTTGGGACTATAGGACTTGGTCTGAAGATAGCGTCACAACTATAGGACTTAAAAAACTATTTGTAACTGCTAAACCTAATAGTTGTGCGATGATGCCTTAGCACTGGAACGGTTCAGGGTCTGTTTGTTGTTCTATACAACAATGTTTCTATTATTTGAAGAACATTTCATCTTTACCGAAAAAGGCTTTCGCCCCGCTTTATATATAAAGCACGAACCAAGATAAACATCGTCGACATATTTCATCAGTTGCAAGAAAACAGTGCAGCAGATTTACACCTGTGAGCCGAATTGGATTTCCGAACTTTGTATGAATCTGTTTTTTTCTACTCTTGCCAGCAGTTTTCTGTTTGTGCTTGGTTTAACTATATACTAGTAGCATGCATAGCTAATTCGAAGAGGCTGGCTATTCGGGACAGGTAGTTTTTATCTTCCAAATCAACATTTCTACTGTAGTTTGTACATCTCTTCTGGAACATAACAATTTAGTTTTGCTGAAAACTGTTGAGCTGCAGTGTCTTGGATCAAAAAACTACATGTTTTACCTTTAAAACATTTAGGGCTTGGCGGTTTTGCAACTGGCAATATCTGGGCAAGCAATGCACATTCATCTCTGATTAAAGACAGTGATCTTGAAAAACATTTCAGAATTTTCCAACGAGGCAAAAACATTTAGGGCTTGTCTGAGACTGTTCCACTCCATCAAAATCGGTCCTTGATGAGTAGGATGAACTATTGTGCTGCAAGTACTTCACATGTTTAGGTCCCTGTTTCTCTCCAAAAGTTACCTTTATTAAGTTGTCAGTTCTTCTTCTATATTTTTTAGCTGAATTATTTCTTCTGGTACTTCATTAGAAGGTAGAGCTCCAACAGGTAGCTCCCAAAAAAAAAAAAAAACGCGATGAGGCGCCGAGATGGATCGATGACTATGCTATATTCCTTCCATTTCATGACCGACAAAAAACACAAAACAAATTACAAGAGCCGAGATTACTTCTCTCATCTTCCAGAGAAAATGTTCTTCTAATTGATGAATGGGAAGCTCTACTGCCTCAAGACGAAAAAGTTTAGATACAGAGCCTGCCTGCCACTCTCTAAAGCTCGTCCTTCTTGTCGGAAGAAGAAGCATCCTTGCTAATTTCCTCCACCTTCTCATCCGCAGACGCCTGCTGCGGCTTCTCATCGCCCAAGGCATCCTTGTTCTCCTCATCGCTGGCGCCGGCAGCTTTGCCATCATCACCCTCGTCCTCCTGCCGCAGGTGAGAATGTAGTTTTTTGTTAAGACGAGACCCATCATATAAGCAGTTAGAAACGTTGAGGATAATAAAATTAAATTCGATTTGCAGCTTACATCAGCCGCATCGTCGTTGTCTTCGGCCTTAGCGTTTGCGGATTCCTGGCGAGGAGAAAACATCGACTAGTTAGTAATGCATTTATCGTAGAAGGCAGTAACAAACAGAAGATGTTTGCATCTATACCTCCTCGAGCCTCTTCTTCTCGGCCTCATCAAATGCGGCCTTCTCAGCCTGCAACGCAAATAGCCATTGGCTTAGTAGTCTACATCAGACATCTAAAACGAAACAAAACTGAAAATGCTGGTGATAAGATGGCGTACATCCTTGTGCTTGCCCCAGGTCTCCTCCGCGAACTTCTTGGCGTACTCGGGGTCATCGGTGATCAGGATGTTGTCAAACAGAGTTCCCGATTTAACCTAGTGGTGATGGAAGAGGAAACCAATATAAGTAGTTCCAACAAAAGCTTCAAAGCACCAACCGTGTTTCACATAACTTGTGAAGCACCAACCTGCCACAGCTCAATACCAATGTGCTTCAAGCTGTCAAAAGCGTAGATGTAAGGATCATCCTTGTACTCTGCACGAACAAAGGAAAAGAAGATCGTATGAGCTTTGATGTTTCACTGAATTAGTTGAGCAGAAAAGATAAATGGACAGCAGTTAGTCTGAATGTTAAGCAGTGAGTAAGCTCAGCTTACCTGGGTTGTCAATCAAAGGTGCCTTCCATTTGCCCTTGAAGTTAGGGTTCTTGATTTTCTGAATACATAAAAGTCTGGTGTCAGAAGTTGCTATGCACATTGCCACCTGTCTGAACAATTAAGTAACTAGTCATGCTGTCATAGTTATACCTTTTGCGTCCATGGTCCCTTGTACTCAGGGTTTGGGATGGCTGGAGCTGTCCATTCACCATCTTCCTCATCATCCCAGTCCTCAGGCTGCCATATATGTATATAAGTATATTGACCAATGTGAGAAATTGCATACCAGAGACAGAAAGTAAAATTGTTTTAAGAATGAGGAAATGTGCACCTTCGTTGCCTCGGGATCAGTGATTTCCTTGGGAATATCATCGTACCCCTGAAAACGATCTGAGTCAGAGAGTCAGACAGGAAACCACTAGAGGCAAAGTATCAACAGTTTATAACACAAGAATGTGGAAACTCATGTTGTGCTGTTAGGATTGTAATGGAAACTTAGCATTCAGAGATTTGTGAGACACAACAGATACTGCAGAATATGATGAACACTTTGGCTTAGCTCAGTATTGTGGCATTGGCCAGAAATCAATACTCATGCTACAACTTCACGAAAATTGTGCAGCAACAAAGGCAAAGCTACCTCTGGCTTCTTGTCCTCAGGGTCAGGAAGGTACTCCTCGTCTTCCCAGTCCTCTGGCTGCAACCACCAGCACACAATGTTATATTAATGACTTTATCACCTCTGTCACAAAAACACCATAACCATGGCTACTAGACAGTTTTATCTCTGAACCTCACCTTCTTGGCATTAGGATCCCTCTTCTTCTTGGCAGGAAGGATGTCCCAGTCATCGTAGACGCTGCCGGACTGCTTCTCGACGTTGTCGATGAGGATGCTGTACTTGGCGTCTGGCCGGAGGATCAAGGTGTAGACGTGCGTGAGCTGGTCCGTCTCACAGGGCACCTCCTTCTTGATCAGATGGTTCTTGCCGTTCTTGGTGAGGATCGCGTGCACCTTCTTGGTGGCGTACCCGCAGATGTCCGGCCCAAACATGATGCTGCATTTCGAATTGAACCAGAGCATGAATGACCAACCAACCAATTAACAGATCAGAGATGAATTGAACAATTGAACAAGAGGAGATGGTGGCACCGTACCTGTATGGGGTCTCGCCGCCGAACTTCTTCTGGTCGACGTCGGCGGGGAGCAGCTTGACGTAGCCGCCACCGCAGTCGAGGTCCTGCTCGTGCTTGACGGAGAACTGCAGCACCAGGGTCTTGTCCTTGTTGCTGAACTCCGGGTACTGCGCCGAGATGGCGTAGAACCTGTAGTCCTCCGACGTCTGGATGCCTGCAGAAACAGAGTAACTCAGTCCCATTTGCCGCCGAACAGAACAGAACAGAACAAAACGAAATCCGGCGACGGCAGTTACCTTTGTCGTCGGCGTCTCCGTTCCATTTGCCGGAGGTGTGGTTCCACTCGCCGGCCGTGTTGTCCTCCTTCTTCCACTCCGACTTGACCCACCTATCCTCCCATCCATCTGTTTCGTCAGGCACAGCGCAATTCACAATTGAGAATTCAGGCACCGAAAAAACAGATCAACCGCAAGAATTACACAATTGGAAGGTGCATTGATCGACTGGATCTACAACGCGCGCGCTACGAGAGAGAGAGAGAGAGGGGGGGGGGGGGAATTTGGATCCGGCGGGCGACTCACCGTCGAACTTCTCCTGGAAGAAGACCTCGCCGGCGACGGCCGACACGAGCAGCCCGAGCGCGACCACGGCGGCGGCCGACCTCGCGAGGACCGCCATCGTCACCACCACCCCGCCAGAAGCTTCTAGACCCTTCCGATCTGTCTACCTAACTCCGAACCTTGGCAACCAAAAACCTCCTGATGGATAGCGAGCGCGAGACGCGCCTTAATAAAGGAGCGGAGTGACGTCGCCGCAAGAGGACGCCGTCTCACTGACAGCGCGGGCCCGGGTGGTGACCGTGCGCGCGGCGCACGCATGGGCCGTGTGACCCGCCAATGGCACACGGGGCAGGGAGGGCCGGGCGAATGGGAGGGCGCCACGTGGCAAAAGCGACGTGTTTCCGGGCACCTGGACGAAGAATGGTACGTGGACGCCTTCTCCTCGGAGGTATCGCTGCATGTACTGGCTGTGGGTGGTGGGTCCCATAGGCAGGCGTGTCAGACATGATAGTACAGTTGTTGTTACGGGACCGAGACAATCAGATAACAAAGGAAGTACAGTAGCGGAGATGATCAAAACGAAAACCAAGCTTCACTTCTGGCTCCAAGCTTTGCTTTTGATATTCAACCCTTTTTATGCATTCATTCATTCATTTTTATTTTATTTTTTGAGTGTATGCATTCATTCATTGACAGTGTTACATCACTGACAATCAAAGAAGAGATGAAATCAGGGGCATCATGGAAAAGGGAGCAGTCCAAACGTAAGGGTGAAAACGCTCGGCCCCGCATCGCTGCTGCAGGGGTGACTCGGGAGGCGTAACCCTGGCCCGCCGCCGGCCTTCTCTCCACCTTCCCCTCTCCCTCGTCGGCTCGTCGCCACCAGAGGTGGTCGCTGACTCGTAGTGTGGCTTCCAGTGAAGGTGGCGGCGAGGATCTTAAAGCATTTGGTCAAGTCAAAATCATTTCAAGGATGCTACAGAGAGTTGGGCAGGGATCTATCGTGCTTCGGCCGCTCCGCACTATGACTCGTGATGCGTTGTATGTAGCTGCAATGTGTGCACAGGGGTGGAATGCATGAAAAGAATTGCACAAGTGCGAGTTTGTCTTGTCCATGGAGGCGAGTATTCATCTTGGGAAGATTCTCCAGGGTGTGGAGGCGGGGGCGTGGCATAGACGGTTATCAAGGACCTCTCGCGGATATGCTATCCTTCGTGCTCTAGCGACTCGACACTCGGCAATGCCTCCCTGGTTGCGCTCAGTGTAGGTGCTCCATCTTCCACGACCTTGACACCGATTGTCCGATCCCCATAGATGGCACAAGTTCTACCTCGCCCAGTAGTCGTCGGTCACCGGGTTCCTCGACCCAACATGTTGTTGCCGCACTGGCGACATCTTTCACCGGACGCTCTTCGCCGGCGTGTTCACGATGCCAACGATGATGATAACAGCGACAGCGATAACAGTGTTCGCCCTTCCTAGCCGACTCGTCTCGGTTGTGAACATGCGCCACAAGGGGCCTGCATCATGTCATCCCTCATGTGGACGAATGACTCGTCGGCAAGTAGAAAGGAGATAGATTGTGGGGAGAAAATGAATATGACAAGTAGGACCATGTGGTCAGTGAGAGAAGCATTCGGGGTGGACTTTTTCCTGGTGGGACAAACAATCTAGGGTCGGTTTATGGTTGGAATTGACTGGGATCGCTAAGTACAGAGCGTCATTTTTCAGGGATTGAGAGTTTAAGGTTGATTCCGGCCATCTTTATGAGTTCAAGGTTTTTTCCAGACTTTACGCAGAAAGAAACCCTAAGGCCGCGCTTGGCATCGGTGTATTTTAATACGAAGGTATTAAATTTACAAGCATATCTTACCGGGCATGAGTGTTGAAACAAAACAGGTGGGTAAAGACGCGTATTTTTTTACAGGTGTACCTAAAAGAAAGACGATAACCCAAACAGGCCCTAAAAATCCAATGTCCGAACGCCCGGTGCTTGAGCTTAAAGAGTGATCGGTTCAACACTCTGATCGGTCGTTCATCCGTGTGCGCATAAGCTCGTGATAACATACAGCTAAGGTGAACGGTGTGGAATGCGTCACGTGTACGCACAAGCCAAAATGAAAACACTACACTAGTCTTTTTCCAAGGGAAAATACGACACCACTAGATAATAAGTTATCATGCGGACGAAGGTGCAGGAGCTACAACGGTTGTTATCCTAGACTTCTCTGGCAAATTCTTAGCAGGTAGATGCTTCTTCTACTCACATGCGGCGATTGTATTATCGATGGAGGCGATGGCTATGAAAGAGGGGTTGATCCTCGCAAACAACTCGGGGTTTCAAAGAGTAATGGCCGAATCAGATAACATGGAAGTTGTGAACTTTTGCACCGGGCAAACCCAATGATGGGATCCTGCAGCAGCAATCTATGCAGAATGTGTGGATGTGGTTACTATATGATCGAAAGGTTGACTTTGTACATTGTCTTCGAGACGGTAATGGCGCGGTTCATGAGATAGCTAAATATAGTTTTTTGAATAATTTTTGCTGTACTTGGGATGATGATCCCCTAGTTGGCTATACTCAAAACTTGTGGACGACGTAATGTTGCTTAACAATTTTTTTAGAGATTAATATTGATTAACATCAATAAAGCTGGTCATGAAGGCCTTCCCTAAAGAAAAATTTCTCATAAAACCCTTTGGGCCGGGCCGTCATTCCATCTGGCCGGCCTCCTTCACGGCCCAAGTCCAAGCGTGCCTGTTAGCACCCGTCCTATAAAGCAGACCTTCGCCGCCGCCGCCTCCTCATTTTCTCAGCTCTCGGATCGGGAGAGCGAAACCCCAAGGTGAGCCAGCCCTCGTTTGACTACTTCTTCTTCGTTGGTATCATTCTGAACATAGTAGATCTGCCATTGTCCGTCCTGCTGCTACGTAGATATATTTCTACAGGCGCTCGTCGTCCACCCTCGTGCATCGGTGGCTAAGTTGTGGCAGATGTTCGACTGCTACTAGACATGCCTAGATCTAAGTGTACTCTTGTCTAACGTGGATCTATCGTTCTGGTGTGGTGTTGTTTACTTTTGTCTGTGTACTCCCTCCGTTCCAAAATATAGTGCGCCCGCGTTTCTCGAGGTTCAACTTTGACCATAAATTTAACCAACGAGACCGACTGCGGCGGGAGCAAAAATTATATAATTGAAAACTGGTATAATTTTTGCTCCCGCCGCAGTCGGTCTCGTTGGTTAAATTTATGGTCAAAGTTGAAGCACGGGAACCGAGGACGCATTATATTTTGAAACGGAGGGAGTATATTGATGGACTGTTCATTCACGGGTCCCGCCAGAATGTTCATGCCATAGGAATATATAGTGCTCGCTCGCTCGCTTGCATGCCTTCACCTGCTCGGTTCTGCTCTCTGTTCCTTCTCTTCTCATCGGATGTTTAATGTAATCAAATTTTACTTTTCAAAGGTTAGATATATGCATATTGGTGCGTGTCTGTACTATTCTGTGTAATTTCACTTCAGGCTTTCTGCATGAATGAATTTCTGATCTGATCATCTCGTTTAAATTATTAGTTGTTTTTTTTTTCAGTTTATTATGGCTGGTTGCATGTTGCATCTCTTTGAGAACGTCTTGTGCATCGCACTGTTTTTTACCGTGGTAGTTGCACGATTATACTGTCAGCACTTGTGCATGCTAATACGATTCTGCTAAAAGACAACCCTCTACACTGTTTTGTCATTCCCACGTTGCTTGAAAAAAGAATTGTTGGATGTGTGCTTGCTTCCCTGCTGTGTAATTATTCGTATTAGTGAAGTTGGATACTCACGCTCTGCTGTTCGTTGTGTAGGAACTTACCTTACCACCGTGATAGTCAAAATGGTGAAGTTTACAGCAGAGGAGCTCCGCGCAATTATGGACAGGAAGAACAACATCCGTAATAGCTCTGTTATTGCTCATGCGGACCAAGGTATGTGCCTGAACAGTGGGCAGTGGTCTCGGACTATATATAAGTTTAAAATTGTAGAATCTA
Source organism: Elymus sibiricus (assembly GCA_039707655.1). Lineage (NCBI taxonomy): Eukaryota > Viridiplantae > Streptophyta > Magnoliopsida > Poales > Poaceae > Elymus > Elymus sibiricus. The sequence goes on from CM077672.1 coordinate 454,458,844, forward strand.
GTTAATTGATGTCTTTATAGCCCGTTCTTAATTATATATTGCATTAAATCTAAAATGTGTTTATATTTTAAAATTTGTTATTATGAAGTAATTAATTCCATCCCTGAAAGTATCAATCCATCATATTTTGTTTTCTTGTTATATGATTGATTTATGGTTTAATAAGCTAAAATGTAGTAACTATTACATATGTGCCAAGGGGCTCAAATCTACCAAATTTTGGGGATGTACTCACGATCATGTATTTATTACAATTTGTAAGCTCTGCTATTTGATATGCATAGTCATCTTATTTTGTTTCAATGTACTTTATTGTTGTGTCCTACTAATTTCTTCAATCGTCTCTTCATATAAATTCTGTTCAATTGTTCAAACCTGATGCTTCCATTTTGTTGAATAATAAAATTGAGCACCGTTCTTACATTTTGTTTACATATTTGCAGACAAGTCTACGCTTAAGAATACGCTTGTAGAAGCTGCTGAGACTATTGCCAAGGAAGTTGCTGGTGATGTTTGCATGACCGGTACCCGTGCAGACAAGGCCGAGGGCGAGAAGGGTGTTGTTTCACCACCTCCTCAGTCAGGGCCACACACTCCCACCGAAGTTCTCAAATAAGACGCTCCAGCGAGTGTGACTCGCGTTATATAGGGTGGATAGTGTCTCCTTCCCTATTGTTGGTGTCTTGGTTCTGATGGGAGATAATAATGATTCGCTACACTAGGATGGTCCCAAAGGTGTCAAGAGTTACACAACTTGTTCTTACTTGTGATTCTTGTATGTCTTGTAAACTCTATTATTTTTTATGTGGTGACTTGCTACATCCCTTGTTGCATGTCATGCTTATCTTCTGTGTATGCGTGCATCTCATCTTTGTGGCCATCACTCGTTTGTTCATGTTGGGATGTTTCGTTGTGGAACATATCACATGTATTGCATCCCCCTTACTTATGTGATGAGTGTTTTTGAATTCTCCTATTTTGGTGGGGGTGATGAAAGAGAAAAGGCTAGGGGAACTAGATTCAGAGGCCTCAAACTTTTTTTAAAAAAAAATCCCTGCTCACAATGGACATATTATGTACAATATTGTTGAAAACTAAGTATATATTGTGGGAGGTTTGAAGATGATGCTTTTATTCGAACCCCATCGCTAGGATGACAAGGCATTATGCATGGCCTGGAAATGTTAAAAAAAAATTGCAATAGCATGAAATTTGGGTCTGGAGGAGGGAAACCATAGCGAGTAATCATTCAAACTTGCATGTTTGTTGGGTGGTAGACCTCACTAATCAAGAACACTATTGGAATGAGGTGGTGGTTTGGCGGATTCTTCTGATGCATGATGCAGAAGAAGTCATGAAAATCAGGTTGCCCAAATTATGAAGATGGTGACTTCACTACCTACTACTCCCTCCATTCCATAATGTAGTGCGCCCGCGTTTTCCGAGATCTAAGTTTGACCATAAATTTAACCAACGAGACCGACTGCGGCGGGAGCAAAAATATACCACTGAATTCGTAAAATTTATGGTCAAATTTAGATCTCGGGAAATGTGGGCGCACTACATTGTGGAATGGAAGGAGTATATCCTAAGAAGAACGACATGTTTTTTTTGTCCGGAGCTCCTACCGATTGGCACTGGATGCTACGCTAAGTACAAGCAAACTCCAACACAACCAAAATTATTTGGAAGGCCCTAGTGCCCCCGAAGGTTCACGTTTTTTGTTAGAGATATGACACGCAATCGAACACGATGAAGAACGAAAACAAGCAGGGGACACAAGATTTAACGTGGAAAACCCCTCCAACACGAAGGGAAAAAACCACGGGCGCCAGCCAGCAAATCTTCACTATATCGGGGGAGGTTACAAACGTCGGGGATTTTACAACTGATCAACTCGCTTCACTCCGCTTCGGCCCAAGCCTCCCGGCGACGGGCCTCGCTCCACTCGCTCGTCAGAAGTTAGCCTTTCTGTTTATACTTGAATTTGAATCATAACATAACAAACTCTACCTTGAGACAAATTCCATCTTGTAGCATGAATGAGAACCTTCTGTTGGATAAAGTTGAAGGGGGAGTATGTATGGGAGGGCATGATCCGTTGATGAAAAACTTGTTGGACATCTGGTTAATCTAGTCAAATTTAAGACATTGTAGTACTAGACTTAATTTGCAGGGATGATTTGTGCTATTTTCTATCTGAAATCTGATGAATATCGTCCGTTTTGCATGAATTTCGTCCGGTTAGTTCAAATGCGGGTTGAAATGTACGCGAGCAGTGTTGGATGGCGGCCTCCCGCATCCATGTCCGCGGACTGGTCCCCTGTCCGCGGACGGATATGGGAAGAAATTTGCGGGTCACCGTTGGAGATGCCCTTATGTCCTTCGTGGACAAATGAGACAGATGGAAATTCCAGTGAGCTCATGCTAATTTATTGAATAACCGTGGCATGCTTACCACCCTGGCCGTCGTTAATGTCAGAGATCACCTTACAACCAGAAGCTTTTTTTTTTTACATGATCAGAAGCTATTCTGAAATGATGAAGAAGAAGATCAGATTTTTTTTTGGGGGGGGTAGGAGAAGATCAGATGCGATGGACCCTACTATTTTTTTTTTGAGATGATAATAAGAAAGTTCTCACACATCTGGGCCATTCATTGGGCCGGGCCTTCAGTCCACGCAGGCAGCTTGTTTTTCCATCACTCCTGGGCCGTGGTTGCGTGCCCATTCGCACCTCACGCAGTATATCCGCAAGCAGGTCCCTTCCACCTAACCGCTCAAAAAAAAAGGTCCCTTCCACCTCTCTCCCTGTCCCCTAAACCCGAAGACCTTCTCCGCCGCCGCTTCCTCATCTCATCCTCCCGGATCGGGAGGCGGAAGCCAAGCCCCAAGGTGAGACCTCCGCTCCTCCGATTGCTTCTTCCCGTAGCTCGCCGCCGCGTCCGCGCTAGCTAGCTGCTACCTAGTCGTTCGGCTTTCACTGGGTTATAGGCTCTGGTTCGCCCTGTGGTAGATCTGCTGCTCCGTTCGCCCCGCTCGCTTGCTCCGGGGGCGATCTGTGCTGGCGTAGATGGATGCCCGTCGTTTCTCCTCCTGCGTCCGCCAGTTACCTGTGGTCGCTTAGGTGGTAGACGCCCGTGGTTTCCGTTGCGGTCGACGCCCGGGGTATCCGTTGTGGTCGACGCCGACCTAAGTTTTTTGTGTTCTTCCAGAGAGGAGTTCGTGTTCTGTTATCTTGTACTTTTGGCTACTTCGCTCGGCTGTTCGGCCACTGGATTCGCTAGAAATCGTTCGAGCTGCAGGCTTTGCTTGCTCGCTTGCATACTTTGCTGCCTATGGTAACCTGGTCGATTTTGTTTTCTGCTATCATGTTCAGCGTGGAGAAAATGGAGATGTATGTCTAACTGCTTCACATGCTTAATCTAATTTAATGTGTAAAATGGGAGATGCATATGTTGGTGTGTTTTACTACTACTCTATGTCATTTTAGTTCTCAAGTTCTGCATGAATTTTTCTCTGATTTCGCCTAAACTATTATGCGTGGGCATCTTCTGGGTTTTTCTCGGTGCTCACCATGTATGATTTGTTTTTTCTCAGTGCACCCCATGTATTAGTTTCTTTCTGATCTGACCATTTATCTGGCTTGTTTTGGGCTGTACTTCTACACTGCTTTGCCATTCATACATTGCTTGCAAAAGAAATTGTTACACATGTGCTTGCTTCCCTGTGTAATTAGGCGTCAAGCTATGCTTTTTGAGTAGTACCAGGCTTTGTGCTTGCTATTTGATTATATCACTGTGGTAATAATTAATTTAAATTACATGACTTGTCACTTGATGGTCAGCATAGATGCTTGCTTGTCGCTGTTGGATAGTATTTGTCGTCCTCTATCCAACAAGCTTGAGTTTGCTCAATTCGGAGCTCATTTGCAGAAGTTATGGCAGTTCAGGGTTTATTGTTTGTCTGGGCAGTTTACCTGTCACCAAAGCGGTAGTACCGCTCGGGGCCACGGTAGTACCGCTTGACACGGTACTACCGCCCCTACTACCGTTGCACTACCGTGATTTCTACTGGCATTCTTTTTCGTTTAGCGGTAGTAAAGCGGTAGTGGTGCGGTAGTACCGCTTGACACGGTACTACCGCCCCTACTACCGCTGCACTACCGTGTTTTCTTCTGGTGTTATTTTTCCCTAAGCGGTAGTGGGGCGGTAGTGGAGCGGTAGTACCGCTTGTTGCGGTACTGCCGTTCCAGTGCTACCCCACTTCCTCTGTTTCCTCTGTCCTGCGAAAGCTTAAGCGGTAGTACCGCTTAAGTTGAGCGGTAGTACCGCTTGGTGCGGCACTACCGCTCCAGTTTCTTGTTGTTGCCTGCTGTTTTTGAATTACTACCGCACGAGCGGTAGTACCGCTCGCAAGAGCGGTAGTACCGCTTGTGCGCGTCCTGCACGGGTAACGGTTGGATTTGGGGTGGCCCTATAAAAGGGGTCTTCTTCCCCAACGGTTTTCTTATCCATTGCAGCTCTCTCTCCTCCCATTGTTGACCTTCTAGAGCTTTGCTAACTCTCAATCCCTCCATGGTTTCTTGCTAGTTTTTGGGGGAAAAGAGAGAGGAGATCTAGATCCACATTTCCACCAATCACTTTCTCCTCTAAGTGAGGGGAACCCCTTGGATCTAGTTCTTGGAGTTCTTCGTGTTCTTCTTCGTTCTTCCTCTCATTTTCCTCCATAGCTTTTGTTGCTTTGGTGGGATTTGAGAGAGGAGGACTTGGGCACTCCGTGTGCCCTTGCCATTGCATTAGTTGCATCGGTTTGAGTTCTCCACGGTGATACGTGGAAGTTAGTAGTTGAGAAGCTTATTACTCTTGGGTGTTTGAGCACCCTTGAGCTTGTTCCTCTTGGGTGCCTTGGCGCCCTAGACGGCTTGGTGGTGCCTCGGAGCCACATTCCATTGTGGTGAAGCTCCGGGCAAGCGTCGGGGTCTCCAATTAGGTTGTGGAGATCACCCCGAGCAATTTGACGGGTACCGGTGACCGCCCCCAAGGGTTGCCAAAGTGTACGGGTTCGGTGACCGCCCTCAAGGGTTGCCATTTGTACGGGTTCGGTGACCACCCTCAAGGGTCCCTTAGTGGAATCACGGCACCTTGCATTGTGCGAGGGCGTGAGGAGAATACGGTGGCCCTAGTGGCATTGTTGGGGAGCATTGTGCCTCCACACCGCTCTAACGGAGATTAGCATCCGCAAGGGTGTGAACTTCGGGATACATCGTCGTCTCCGCGTGCCTCGGTTATCTCTTACCCGAGCCCTTTACTTATGCACTTTACTTTGTGATAGCCATATTGTTTCTAGTTATATATCTTGCTATCACTTAGTTGTTTATCTTGCTTAGCATAAGTTGTTGGTGCACATAGGTGAGCCTAGTCGTTTTAGGTTTTGTGCTTGACAAATTAACCGCTAGGTTTATTCCGCATTTGTTCAAGCCTAAACCGTAATTATTTTAAAGCGCCTATTCACCCCCCCCCCTCTAGGCGACATCCACGATCTTTCAGCAATGATTCTCGAGTCTGCAAATAAAACGAGGCTTGGAGGGAAACTCATGTGCACGTGTGGGATAATAAACGGTAAAAAGTATTCCTAGTCAAGCCTCTATGACTGGCTCAAGTATTGCATGATGATCCTGTTTTCCTGATCATGGGCATGACTATGCCGGCAATTTTGAGGGCACAATTGTTGGTAGAACACTTGTGTTGAATCGACCCGAATTGATGTTATGCTATGAGATACATTCGTCATTAGTTAATGGTTTATAACACAGAGATAGTTAATATTTGCATAATTCCTTAGACCATGAGAGTGTCGAGTTTCTTCATGCTTGCTTCATGAACTTTGGGGTTTGTTAAACGTCATCCGTAAATGGGTGGCTATTACGGCGGCTTACGGGTTAATGGAAAAGTATGTCAAGGGACTTGATAACTCAAGATTGGGATTTGCTCCTCCGACGATGGAGAGATATCTCTGGGCCCTCTCGGTGTTACGGTATCCATCATCGTCTGGCCAGACACAGGGTGATTTGATCACAGGGATGCCGGAACACGGGAACGAGAAAAGAGAACAATACCGGCAACGAGGTAACTGGCATTGTGGACAAGTGTTGATCCACGAGGATGCCAACATGTCTCACCTCGGGTTATTGTAACATATCGCGAAGCAACAGGAATAGCTCACGGTAACTGGAGGTTCACTCGAATATTCATTCGTGTGGGTATAGGGATCAATATGGGTGTCCACGGCTCCGATGTTGATCATTGATCGGAAGGGGTTCCGGGTCATGTCTATGCTTCACCGAACCTATAGGGTCACACGCTTAAGGGTCATCTATCTGTTGAATGCTAGACAGGGAGTCTGAGAGAAAAACACCGAAAAAGTTTCGGACGCCGAAAAAGTTTCGGACAGCGGAAAAGTTCCGCAGAGAGAGGTCACCGGATGAGTTTCGGTGAAACTGGAAAAGTTGTTTCAGGGGATACCATAAAGTCAAATTGGTCTTGGCACATGCCTGATAATTCTTGGAGGGTGCCAGAATCGTTCTGGAAACTTTTTGGAATTTTCTGGAATGAAAACCGGAAATGTTCCGGAGCTGCCGAAACCGCTTCAGATGCTTTTCGCAGATGAAATCACTAAACCGGAATTGTTTCGGCTCGCGTTGAAAATTATTTTGGTGGGTACTAGAATTGTTCTAAGCCCACATGAATATTTTCAGTTCGATCAGACGCTGAAAAATGTCGTCGTGAATAGTGAAAGCACTTTTTGGATATTTTTGAGAAAGGCATATTCCTTTTGAGAAAGGGATATTCCAAAGGCATATTCCTTTTGAGAAAGGGATATTCCCCTTGGGATTTCCTATAAATAGGAAGGGAGATGGCTGCCATCTTCACATTCTTGCTCTCACATACAAAGCCATGCATGATCTGGCATTCTTCTCTCCCTCCCAGCGAAATAGTTTCGTAGAGCCGAAAGGCTGTCTGGGTTCCGGCAGGAACTAGTTCTGGACGGCGAAGCCCTGCCGGATAGATGACACCGTATGTGTGCAACTCTGTAGAGAGATCGTAGTTTCGGTCTTAGTTCGAGAGTGCCTCCCGAAGGGCTGTCCGTGTGACCGTCCGAGTTTTGGAGGTCCTCCCGAAGGGCTGTCCGAGTGACAGTCCGAGTTTCGGAGGTCCTCCCGAAGGGTTGTCCGCGACACCGTCCGGGGACTGTGCGACCGCCTCCCGGAGGGCTGTCCGCGGGGCAGATGAGGGTATACATCCTCGCGGTTGGGAGGTTGTAAAATCCTAGCTGCGGGGATCTGCACCGCCGTTCGTCATCGACTCTACTTCCGCTGCGCTACGAGTCGGTAACGAAAATGATCAAACCTTGTATGCAGTCTCCATAGTGGTCCCGGGCTGGTGCGTAGGTCGGAAAATTTTTGTTTTCTGCTGCGTTACCCTACACTCCACGGGGCACCCCCCCCTGCTCGGCTTCCTCCCAGTCGAGGCCAAGGTCAAGGCCAGCGAGCGCACCCCCTGCTTCATCCCCACCACCGCCTCGTCCTTATCCCTCGCCGCCGTCCCGGACCACCGCCCCTCGACTGCCGCCACGGCCGTGCCCTCTGGAGCTCCTCGTGTGGGCCGGAGCCAATCACGCGAGCCCAGCAGCAGATACCGGTGCCCGCGGCGTTTGTGTGCCTGCGGCAGTGCTCTGCGCAGCGGACGGGTGCCACCATCGCGACTGCCTCGGGGGTCCTTTCCGCGTGGTCTTCGTCTTCTCCTCCATCCAAGAAGACACCGCCGGCTATGACGAGTTTTTTTTTTTTCGAAACGGAGGCAAAAGCTTTGCCTCATCTCATTAATAAAGAAGAAGGGTAACAGAAGTTAATGGCGAGGTCATTACTCCTCAACAAATGAGACAAAAGCCTACTCTGACGAGTTTTACAAAAGCCTACTCTGACGAGTTTTTCATGTCGGTGTCTGTATACTCGTCGGAGACTGGTGCCTGGGGCGAGCTGACCTCATTGCAGGTCGAGTTAATAAACTTCATAAATTTTCCCAGCGTGCTCGTTGGCAGCTCTCTGCTCTACTTCATCTTCTATGACTACAAGGGGAGTGGGTGGATCCTGGAGTATGACTTGTCAAGCCACTCCCTGACTATGTTGGGCACCCCAGACAACCATTGTGACTGCCTATATAATGCCGAGCCACCGGAGGACAATGGACTGGGAGTAATCCAAGTCTTGGGTCCGCATCTCAAACTGTGGACAAGAGAGGTTGGGGATGGCATTGATGCACGATGGATGCTGAGCCGGGTCATTGAACTGCACAATTTGCTACCAACTAGCGCTCGATTGAATGAAGGTTATAGAGTGCACGTGTTGGGCTTTGCTGAGGGAGCAAATGTGATTTCTGTTAATACGCTTGCCGGCCTCTTTGCAATTGAGCTACAATCTGAGCAGGCGAGTAAGGTGTGTGATCATCGTGACTTCCTTAATTTGGTTCCTGTTGTCACCTTCTACATTCCTGTGCCCCGAGGCGACCACCAAAATCTGTTGGTTTCGAAGCCTAGTGAGGAGGCAGGTGGTGAGGAGGAGAAAACAGTAAATCAGGCGCAGCAACTCTTCGAAAATGGGTCCAATGCAATCAAGGAGGGGGACTTGGTCAACACTTCCGAAAGCATCCGCCACCACGACCACAATATCAGGTGCGGGCTCTACTCCCAAACTCCTCCCCATTCCGAGCTATCCTGTAACAATTGTACGGATGTAATTTTGGGCGGAAAAAAAGAACTTTCCTTTAGTTCATTGTTTTTGTAAGATTAGCACCATGTGCCCTTAGTTGCTTTGGGACTTTGAATTGTTTTGTTCGGGACATGAATTTACAACAGCTTTAGATGTTTTAGCCTTCTAGGACAATGTGGTTGCCAAGCGGTTTATATTTTGTTCGATGACGAGCCCAACTTCGATTGAGGGGGTTCAACGAGTCGAATTAACCCTAGTGTTTTTCGATGGCAGTACTTGAGACTTGGGACTTGACATCTTTTGTCATGATATGTGTGTGTATTGCGATGAACACTAAATCAAAGTGCATTTATTGGAAGGATAGGTGTTATCCAATTCGAGAAGAGTTATATACCTCTGGTGCTGTTTAGTCTGTTGTTAGAAACAACAGTCAACAGAACATAGTTAGCACCTCATGCCAAAATGGTAGATGGAATAATTATAGCCGTGCTGTTCTACCTCAGATTGCAGTAACTTTCGCGGTCTTGTGTTATCTATAAACTTAACAATTATAGGCTGAAAAATTATGTCTTTGTTTTCACCTAGGGTTCCGCATCATGGGGAAGTTGCTCCAGGATGTGCTAGCGCGTTCAAAAAATATAGATGTGCATACAGAGCTCAAGAGGTGAATGATTCTTTGGATGATGTTCCCAAGAGTGCGTCAAGTGAAGAATTGGTGAAGGGCACAGCCAGCGAAGATGATGCCGGGGACTCAAATACCTCTGGTAGCAATGTTGAGGTAGCTGCTCCATCTTTGGAGAAAGGTGATTCTCAAGAAGGTATTGTATATCATTATCCCTTTCTTTGTACCAGTGGTGGTGCCAGGGCTGCACAACTGTGTGGTGAAATACTTTTTTCACTAAAATTTGCATTGCTCTCTAGGTTTCTATATGAAATTTCACTGAAATTTACATTGCTCTCTAGGTTTCTGTATGAAATTTCACTTCTATGGAATAGTTACAATTTTTTTTGGGATCAATCAGCTCTGCAGTTTTAACGAGGCACTGTCACTGCCGTCCGTTAGTCATGTGCACACACAAAAAATGGTCATGTATCCTGCATATGCAAACTAGTAAATATCTTTCCACAGAAAACCATTTAATCATTGATGTTTTGTTGATAATTTTAATCTTTATATTATAGATTATAGATGATGTTGCTGAAAGCAGAAAATGCTTTCATTTCTCAGAAAAACTTGTGCCGTGGGTTGACCATACCATGAACTTGTGTCTGGTGCCATATATATGTCAGTCATTTGCCTTCTAAATTTATATATGTACTCCCTCCGTAACAAAATATAAGACGTTTTTTGATACTCCCTTTGTATCTAAAAACGTCTTATATTTTGATACAGAGGGAGTATAATTTTATCTTTCTTACTATACAGTATACACTTGGAATAGCAATGCCAGTTTGAACATATATGAATCTATCTTAATAGTGTACTTGCACAAGGTAGCTCTTACAGTTTACTACATACGAGCTCCTCTTTTCAGCAATTATGTGTTACATAAGTTATGCAATAATGTGAATAGTTGGTGCTAAATGAACCAATCTATTATCATGATCATTCTATACTGATTAAGTTGGATCATTTAATCACTTGTATGCATCTCTTCCTGTTCCTATTTCTGTTTGAGTTTTTAATAGTTCAATAAAATTGATGGTCATGCATCAATGTGTATTCTTCCTATTAGGGTAAATACTGGCAATAGTCGTCGTTTTTTGTCAAGAACACCAACTTAGTTGTTGATTAGGAGAAAACTCAAATGGCAACAAGAGAAGTACTAGCAGCACTGTAAATAACCTTGGTGTTGTAGGCAGGGGATTCAAATGTGGTAATGTCGGGTCTCTGCTGAACCTTCTCCAAAAGAGACTAGGAACAGATTGTTCACTGTCTGAAATGTGATTCAGCTAGATATAAAGTTTTGAAATTGCCATGATAGGCCTGAGACACGGTGTTAGTTGTTCCTGCTGCATGTTCATGTTGCTTCAATGGTCAATGCTCATCTGTTGATGTGTATACAAGTAGCTAGATGGAAGCTGCTGCAATTCAGTATTTGATATGTTAATTCATTGTTCTTATGCAATTGCAACATTTGCCATGTTCAGTATCCAATTGTAATCTTTGTCATGCTCTGAAAAGACTGCCAGTGTTTGCTCTTTGCTGTGATGAGACTGTCATATAAACCATTTTGCCTGTTCTCATATATGTATAATCTGTTGCTTTTTGAGGAAAAATCGCATGTATTTCATTTTCCTCACTCGACACATTCAGCATTGCATGCTGAAGGAGTTTAGCTTTCCATATATATCGGATGTACTAACATCTCCATTTTTTGCTATGTGCTGCTAGTGCTACGCTGATGGTCAAGGCCGGATGTTTCGTCAGTCAAGTCATTCAGCGCCTTCAGTAGGATCTCTTTCTTCTCTGCAGCTGTGAAATATGAGTGTTACCTCTTATTTGTAATGGTATTGTAGTTTAGGGTCCAGATAAATGGAGGCACCAAAAGTGGCACCTGAAAGCAAGTAAATGATGCTGAAGACTTTGCTACTGGGAGTGGGGATTAATCTCCTAGGACTTGAAAAACTATTTGTAGCTCCTACATGTACCTGATAGTTTCTGTGGATTGATGTTTCATCGTCAAGAAATAGGATAACCATCGTTGACATGTTTCATCTGTTGCAAGGAAACAGTACTCATTATTTCTACTCTTGCTGGAGGTTCTCTGTTTTAATCATGTGTGTAAACGTTTCACTGTAACGAAATACCAGCATGCACATATATAGAGGCAAGTAGCGACAACGAGTACAATGAAACTTTTATGTACCTTCTGGAACATAGCAATGCAGTTTTAAAAGGAATTTTCATTTATACGGTAAAGAGTAAACTGCTGGTATTGATTGAAGCTACAGCGTATACATTCACAGCAATAATGGTATGGGTGAAAGTGACCAGTTCAGTTCCGGTATCCATACAACTATTTCTGCATCTCAATTATGATAAAAAAAAAAGAGTATGCCAATTCAATTAATGTGGGAAGGGATACGACTATTTGTTTGTGATTTAACATTTTGGTATGAGAGATTATGAATGTTTGCTATCAATTTGAATTCCAGGGCTGACTGCAAAATAAATAAAAATACCAGCCCTGAACTAGAAATGGAGATGGTTCTGAAGATGAAAAACTATTATAGGTGGTTCTGTAGTTGGAACCGCATGGGCTGGTTGGTATTAGAGACAGTTTTGAAACTGCCTCTGATAGTAATGAGTATTAGCGACTATTGCCTACAAGACCGCTGCAGGACCGTGTCTGAGAACCGTCTCCAAAACCATGTTATGTATATATTCATGTGTTTTTCCTGCAACTACATTTTAAAAATCCTGTGAATCAAAAGGTCATGAGGGTTGCCCCTTCCAAGCATTCCTGTGGCTTAATCGTTTTAAGGACTTCACTTTGATGTCTTGTAGAATTAGACCTTCATCACCTCTTTTACCATCTCCTGTGTAGCCCTCCGCCCCAACTTCTTCTTTTAGTCTACTTTCCCTAGTCAATGTAAGTATCTAACTTGTCTGCTTGCAAGTTTCCACTGATCGCATGCTCAATCTGTTAGAGATACGACAAGCAAATCAACACGGCGAAGAACGAAAACAAGCAGGAGACACGAGATTTAACGTGGAAAACCCCTCCAACACGAAGGGGAAAAAACCACGGGCGCAGCCAGCAAATCTTCACTATATCGGGGGAGGTTACAAACGCGGGGGGTTTACAACTGATCAACTTATCCCGTGCGGCGGCTTACAAAGGATATATATAACACAGGTGACCTAGGTCAATACTGATCCGCTTCGGCCCAAGCCTACCGGCGACGGGCCTCGCTCCGCTCGCTCGTCAGAAATTAGCCTTTCTCTTTATACTTAAATTTGGATCATAACATAACACAATCAACACTTGCAAAGACATGCTCAATCAAGGTGCCGTGGCCGCCTGTGAGGCACATGAGAAGCTGGGGATCAGGGAACCAGAGAAGTGAGAGACTAACGATGGAACCATGACATTCCATTCTACTTTGTTTCCGAACCAAACACACCCTTAGTTTTTATCTTTCTTACCCTTGAATAGCAGATATGGATCTACCAATCACCAGCTTGGCGGCTTCATTTTTCTTTTTCTTTCTTACAGTCAACTGTCTAAATTGTGTGCTTGTATCGGGTAGGTTTGGCTGCATATAAGTTACTTCTTTTAGCAATCATGTGTTACGATTTTTACGCAATAATGTTACCAGTGTCACGAAGGCAACTTGTGTATTCTAAATTTCCAACGTACATACATAACAGTGAGATGATGCCGACAGCCAATCTTTGCTATCGGCATGCATGAGTATTACCCGTGGAGATGCTTCCTTTACTTCTGTTCTCATATATACCTAGCAAATGCTAAGGAGTATATCCCAAATGCCCACTGAAGACTGAACTGTCTATCAGATTGTTGTCCGCAAGTTAAAGTTACCTCCTACGCTTGTTCTTCAGATTTGAAAGGGAGAATTTTGAAGCAACATCAACAGGTGGAGAAGAGGAAGCGTCAATGCGAAGAGAAGAAGGTAAATGCAACAGTTTGTGTTACTGCCTGCTTTTACTACTCCCTCCGATCCAAATTAGACAGTTCTGAGGTAAATGAATCGGAGGGAGTATCAATTTTCCGTGGGCTGTTTGAAGCCAGTAGAATTCACAATGACTGGATATAAATGGTTTCAGGAAGAGCAGGCTGGCCGGAAAGAACCTGAGCCTATTGACCCTGATGTTGCTACTATGATGCACGTCAAAGAGGTGAATGTTGCTTAGGTGTGATCATTTCGTCGGCGTGTTGCTTCCGTAGACAATGGCCATCAGCTCCTTGCTATATGCACCTGTATCTCAAGATTGCGCGCCGGACACAGCTCTTTGATGCAAAGCTGCGTAGTGGGGATATTGAAAAAAACATATTTGTAATGCCAGTAAGCTTAATATTGGAACGACCAGACTCTCTAATGAACTGTGACCCTGCTGTAAATTGGTGATCATGTGAAGAACATTCCATCTTTGAGAAATATGATAACTATCGCCTACATGTTGCCTCGGCTGCAAGAAAACAATTGGCGGTTAAACTAGTCTGTTTTTCCTCTCTTTTTCAAGACTCGGGGTTTTCTACTCTTGCTGGTTCTCTGTCTGATTTTTTCATAAAATGATTCCATTTCAGGGTGATTAAATACCGTATGCATTGTAGCTAATTTTGAGATGCAGGCCATTCGGTGAAGGATATGTTTGAAGAAAGATAGTATTTTTCTTTCCAAATGAACATTTGTATTTTGTACTAGTCTGCATTACACAGTAGAGTGGCTAGATAGAGATGAAGGTGGCTCTGGTAATGTCTGGGCAAGCAATGCCTGTGACTAGTGAGAAACATTTCATTGTTTTTTTGTGTGATGATTAGAAATTCCATCTTTGGTAAATAGGATCAACTATTGTACTGCAAATACTCATGTTTCTCTGTTTTTTTTACCCCTTTTCAGATCTTTCAGAATTTTTGTTTACTGTATTCTTTTCTTTACGGGGAATTTCATGATTTAAAAACAATTCTTTGTTCATCTCAAATATGATAAAAGGAACATGTTGAGTTAATTAATGTAGCCAACTTACACGGGCAGACTCTAAAAAAAACTATAGCAAAACTACAATGATGGATAATAAGGCTGATGGAAGCTACTACCGGCTAACAACATGGTCATGGCTGTAGGCGCAGCTGGCCACGGCATCATCTGCATCATCTCATATGAGAAGGCTAGACAAGGCAGGCCGTAGATGACCTCAGGCTCTAGCTGTGCTCCCTCTCCACCTCGCCGGAGTTCGCATCCATCTGGTGGTCTGCGGTGATGCTTTGCCCAAGCCCGGCAGCGTCCTCCTAGGGCTGGGCGGCTGGCGGCGCGGCCGGACAACATGGCGACCAAGGATGTAGCATGCTGCACCTCCAGATCATCTCAGGTGTGAAGGTTGGACAAGTCAAGCTGTAGATGACCTCAGGCGGCTCTGGCTGTGCTCCCTCCTCCCTGGAGCACACACCCATACGGTAGTGATGGTCTGCACGAGCCCGGCATGAAGCACCATTTCTTCAAGAGCAAATATTTAACACGACGTGTAAAAAGTTATGTTTGTGAGAAACTGCACGACACCCAATACGGGTGTGGCTATCTCATATATATAAGGGTACACAAAGTGTACAAATACAATATACAGGGTATACACAGAAGCTACGTATAAACATTATCTAACACCCTCCTTCAATCTTAACTGTGGCCTGAAGTACAAAGCAAGTTAAGATTGCGCCTACAACCTTCAAACTGAGGTTGTGTAAGTGGCTTCGTGAAGATGTCAGCAAGTTGATCTTTGGAGGAGATGAACTTGATATGAAGAAGCTTCTGTGCAACACGTTCCCTCACAAAGTGATAGTCAACTTCGATGTGCTTGGTACGAGCATGAAAAACTGGATTAGATGAAATATACGTCGCACCAATATTATCACACCAAAGAACCGGTGGCTGCTCTTGAGAGACTCCCAACTCTCTCAACAGAGACTGTACCCAAATGAGCTCAGCCGTGGCATTGGCAACCGCCTTGTACTCTGCTTCAGTGCTACTCCGAGATACTGTGGCCTGCTTGCGCGCACTCCAGGCGATCAAGTTGCGACCAAAGAAGACAGCATAGCCCCCCGTTGATCGCCAGTCATCCAGGCTCCCAGCCCAATCTGCATCAGAGAACGCCGAGAGAGCACTCGAGGAGGTAGAACGAAGATGCAAGCCATAGGAGACAGTATGAGAGAAATAACGCAGTATACGCTTCACAGCTGACCAGTGTGAAGTCCGAGGAGCATGAAGATACTGGCATACACGGTTGACCGCATAGGAGATGTCCGGCCGTGTGATAGTCAAGTACTGCAAGCCACCAACAATACTGCGGTTCTCTGTAGCATCATCTGAAGGAAGCAAGGCACCATCCAAGGCTGATAACCGATCAGTCGCACACATAGGGGTGGTAGCATGCTTGCATTGCAACATACCAGCACGTCGCAGCAAGTCCAAGGAATACTTATGCTGAGTGAGAGTCAGGCCAACAGGGGACCGTGAAACCTCCAGACCAAGGAAGTAATGGAGAGCACCCAGATCCTTGACAGCAAAATGACCACTCAGAGCAGACAGCAGACGATCAGCGGCAGTCACTGAGGAGCTGATAAGAATAATGTCATCAACATAAACCAGCAGGTATATAGTAACCTCAGGACGATGGAACATGAACAGGGACTTGTCAGCAGTGGACGGAGCAAATCCAAGACGTCGAAGAACCGAGCCAAGTCGGGCATGCCATGCACGAGGAGCCTGCTTAAGTCCATAAAGCGCCTTAACAAGATGACACAAATGATGTGGACGAGCAGGATCAACAAAACCTGGAGGTTGCCGCATGTAAACCTCTTCCTCCAAGACCCCATGGAGAAAAGCATTCTGAACATCAAGCTGACGCAGAGACCACCCTTTAGCAACAGCCAAGGACAGAAGCAGACGAATGGTGGTAGGTTTGACAACTGGACTGAAGGTAGCCTCATAATCAAGAACATACCGTTGTTTAAACCCTTTGGCCACCAACCGTGCCTTGTATCGCTCAATAGAACCATCAGCATGCTTTTTTACCTTAAACACCCACTTGGAGTCAATGATGTTGACACCAGACACAGGAGGAACCAAGCGCCAAGTATCGTTCCTCTGTAGTGCCTGAAACTCCTGCTCCATGGCACTGCGCCAATGAGGAATCCGAAGAGCCGCCTGAAAATGTCGAGGCTCAGCAGTGGGGTCAGCATCTGTCTGTGCCATACACGCCGCAATCCACGCAACCGTGCCGTCAGTGCGCTCCTTCGGCCGAACAATACCACTCTGACTGCGCGTACGAGGACGCAGAATAGCGGTAGGCGGCGGAGGTGGCGGCAGAGACGGGGTCGATGAAGATGGCGATGGCGACAAAGACCGCTCCCCAGACGCAGAGCCAGTCACACCAGGCGACCGGCCTGGCGAGGAAGGCGTGGACGCCCGCTCGGCCAACACAGGCGGAGACGCCGGCTCGGCGCCCGCAGAAGGGGCTGGCTCGGGCGAAGCTGGCTCGGCCAGCTCGACCGGCTCGGCCACCGCGTGGCCAGTCCCATGCTGGACCGAGGTGGCAGAGCCCGGCTCGGCCAGCCCCGTCGGCAAGCCAGGTGACGGAGGGGCATCGCGAGCGGGCTCGGCGGACATCCGAGGGGACGCGGGCGGCTGCTCATCCAGAAGCTCGAGGCGTGCTCCGCGCCCAGTACCTGCACCATGGTTAGGTAGCAACAAGGGGGTATATGCAGCATCAACAAATTGACCAGGCAAAGGTAAAGCAGATTTCTCAGGTGCAGTGGGAGTGGTGGAGGTGACCGGAAGTGCGGAAAAAGGAAAAACATTCTCATCAAACACCACATCACGTGAGATGTAGACGCGGTTAGAGGGAACATGAAGACACTTGTACCCTTTATGAAGAGAACTATAACCAAGAAACACGCACTGTTTAGACCGAAACTCCAACTTGCGTTGGTTATATGGACGAAGATGTGGCCAACACGCACACCCAAAGACCTTGAGAAACGTATAATCAGGAACTTCATTCAGCAAGAGCTCAAGTGGTGTTTTCATCTGACGGAGTCGTGTAGGGAGTCTGTTAATGAGAAAGCATGCGGTGGAAAATGCATCACTCCAAAACCGGAAAGGAACGAAGGCATGGGCAAGCAAAGCAAGACCAGTCTCAACTATATGACGATGCTTACGCTCAGCTACACCATTTTGCTGATGTGTATGAGGACAAGACACACGATGTGTAATTCCAAGCTTATTAAAGAATGCATTGAGGTTGTGATACTCACCCCCCCAATCGGATTGCACATGAATGATTTGATGACTGAGTAGACGCTCAACATGCGCTTGAAATTGCAAGAAAACATTAAACACACCAGACTTGCGTTTAAGAAGATAAAGCCAAGTGAACCGACTGTAAGCATCAATGAAACTGACATAGTAATTATGACCACTAACAGAGGTTTGGGCATGGCCCCATACATCCGAAAACACAAGTTCAAGCGGTTTATTGACTACACGACTCGACTCAGAAAAAGGAAGCTGGTGACTCTTGCCTTGCTGACAGGCATCACAAACTGCATCAACATGTTTATTGGACACGACTGGAAGCTCATGACGATGAAGTACATGGCGAACGATGGGAGTGGCAAGATGACCAAGGCGCGCATGCCAATGTGATGGAGACACACGAACACCGCTGAAAGCACTAGGAGCTGGTGGCACATCAAGTGCATAGAGACCATTATGGCGCAGTCGACCTCTAAGGAGTACGTCCCTCGTGTCCCGGTCCTTAACAAAAAAAATGAAAAGGATGAAATTCAGCAAGAACATTATTATCACGAGTAAGTTTAGGAACTGAAAGCAAACTACGTGAAACAGAGGAAACACGAAGGACATTAAGAAGACGTAATTGTGTTGATCGACGTGTAAGAAGTGATGCCTGACCAATATGTGAGATGTGCATACCTTCCCCATTAGCGGTGCGAACCTGATCGTGTCCACGGTACGGCTCCTGTGTAGAGAGCTTGCCCATCTCACTCGTCAGGTGATTGGTAGCTCCCGTATCCATGTACCAAGATGCATCAACTGGATAGGAAGGAGTATGCCCCTGCTCATGACTCGCCAGGGCAGCCTGCTTCTCATTACCCTTGCCATTGTTCCCGATCCCCAAGAAATCCTGCATGAAGCGACGATGACAACGGGAGGCAAGGTGACCATCAAGTCCACACAGCTGGCAGGGGACCTGAGCACCACATGAAGGGCAGCAGGCACGGACTCGACCTCCCGTGGAGGTAGTGGTGTTCCGCGAACTAGGCGCGGTCGGCGAAGGTTTGCCACCAGTTGGTGGCTTGTAGGGCTTGCCCTTCCCACGCGTTGCAGCGTTGGCGGAAGGGAAGCTCGGCGTAGAGCGGCGAGCCTGGATGCGTTGTTCCGTAGCGAGGAGATGCGCGTACAACTCACGCGGCTGGATGGGAGTGTCACGACCATTGATATTTTCCACCAAATTATCATAGTCGTCACTCAGTCCGTTGAGCACATAAGAGGTGAACTCCTCTGGACCAAGCGCCTTGCCAATGGAGGCAAGTGTGTCAGCCATACCCGTCACTTGTTGAAGTAGTCGGTGACGGTGAGATCATGAAGCTTCACCTCCCCAAGCGCAGTGCGGATGGCGTGAGCCCGCGCCTGAGACTGCGAAGCAAAACTGGTATGAAGAGCCGTCCACGCGTCCCGAGACGTAGCGGCGAAGATGACCAGTGACGAGACCCCCTCCGTAAGAGAGGACTGGATGGCAGAGAGAATGGCCTGATCCTGAGCCACCCACGCATGATGCCCCGGATGGTACGACGGTGGGCACGGCAGAGTGCCATCAACAAACCCCTCCAAGTAGCGACTGCGGAGAAGTGGCAAGACCTGAGCACGCCATGACAGATAGTTATCCGTCGTCAGCTTCACCGGGATGAGATGCGCAAAGTAGAACGGTGCATTAGATACACCATGATCCGAAGGCGACGGCGGCGCATAAAAGCCCGGGAGTGAAGGACCACTCGGTACCACGGACGAAGCCACCAGCTCCGTCGATGGTCCGCCGTAGGGCACTCCGTACGAAGCGGGCGCGCCATAAGGAGACGCGGTCACCGAGGCTGGCGGGTAGGCATAGGCCAACGGGGCAGCGGGGACGTAGGGCGACTGTAGCGCAGATGAAGCCGGCCACGGACTGGCCGGGGCAGCGCCGTAGGAGCCAGCCGCCAGCGGCTGTGGCGGGTACGGGACGCCGCCATGAGTCGGGCCAGCTAACGGGTGCTGCTGGACGCCCTGCTGCGGGTGCGGGACGTCGCCGTGGCCCTGTTGCGGGACGCCGCCCGGGTGCAGGTGCGGAACGCCGCCCGACTGCACATGCGGGACGCCGCCCGATTGAAGATGCGGGACGCCGCTGTGGGGCGCGCCATAGGGCGGCTGGGACCCCACCAGGGAGCGCTCGCGGGGGAGATCCCATGCGCCGCGGGCGGGGCGGGGCCGTAGCAGCCCGCCGGCGGCTGGGCGGCGGGATCACTGAAGGGCAACGGCGGGGCGGCCATAGCCATGGAGGCTCCGGCCAGGAAGACGAGCTGCCGAGAGGCCAAAAACAGACTGGCCGGGGCAGCCTGAGCGGCGGCGGCCGGGCCGGCGGCCGGAGCAACGGAGATCGGGGCGGCGGCGGTCGTTACCGAAGCCATCGATGAGACCATGTAAAAAGTTATGTTTGTGGGAAACTGCACGACACCCAATACGGGTGTGGCTATCTCATATATATAAGGGTACACAAAGTGTACAAATACAATATACAGGGTATACGCAGAAGCTACGTATAAACATTATCTAACACGACGCCGACGCATGAGAGGGAGGGCGTGTTCAATGTAGAGACCACTAGAAAAGTAGCACTGCAATAAGATTTAGTTTTGAAGATCTCGCCGCAAGATTTATGATGGTGAACAAAATTATGGTATCTTTGGTTCGAAGGAATTTTGCATGGATTTTAAAGTTTCTATTCGTTTGGATTTTTTTACACTACTAGTAAATGTGTACGTGCATTATGATATTAGGTAATATGTTAATTACACGTAAATATTAGGTCGAATATTATTTGCGTATTAATTATGTGATTAGCATTGGCATTAATATTTGGTATGATATTAACTGCACACTAAACGTGTTGAGCGCTCACCATTGGAGCAGCCTGAGTCGTTGGATTGACCTGATTTGACGGCCAGGATTTGTTAGATCTGCCCCTTTGGGTCTTTTTATATTGATATAGATAAAGATTGTTGGGTTTTATGATTGAAAACTATTGAAAAATTTCCTACGGTCTTTCACATGCAATTCCAAAGGAAAATTTTCATTGGCTCTATCTTGAACTTTTTTTTCTTTGTTTCCGTGACAACTATGGCATGCACTGATTTCTATAGGAAAGTTAAAAAAAGTTCATGCGTTCTTAATTTTAGTGCAGGAGGAGGGGCTTCAAGTCTCTTTGAAATGTAGGATTGGTCGAACCTCGATAGAAAATAATAATAATAACTCACAGAATTGGCTTGGATCTTTAGATGCTTCACATAAATCCAGCAAATAACTTGGGCTCACGGAGGACACATACGAATTTCTCTATGACGTCCAAGATCAAGACCATGTTTTCTCAACAACAAAAAAAGGGACCAAGACCATGTTAGAATTCTACCAAAATTCATATGATCTCTACAATTCCATCCCTCCTTTCACAAAAAGGAAAAAAAAAATCCACCCCTTGCTCAAACGGTCGTCTACAAGGAAAACTTTTTCAGTTTCAGTTGTTTTTTTTACTCCTTTTCGTTGTTGTTCTGGTTCTGTAACTGAACCATTCTTAGGCTTCGGTCTGGTTTTGAATGCATAAGGTAGACTGCGATAGGAAAGTCTATGCATTTTTAATTTTAGTTTGGGGGGGGGGGGGGGGGGGGGGCTTTTCAAGTCTCTTTGAAATATATGATTGGTCGAATCTCGCTAGAAAAAACAACATAATAACTCAAAGAATTGACTTGGATCAATAGATGCTTCACATAAATCCAGCAAATAACTCAAAAGGAGGGAAGGCTCACCGAGGACGCATAAGAATTTCTCTATGTTGTCTATGCATATATTTTTTTAGGGTCGCTGCTTTATTGCCTTAAACGAAGTTCGGAATCTCGTCTGTGATCACGTCCAGAATACAATCTGGAGGTAATCCAAGGCAAACCTTACAAAGTTCTTCACCAACACCTAACTTAGCTAATTTATGTGCGGCGTCATTCGGAGAACGCCTGACCCAAGTAACTCTAAAATCAATGAACGATCGAAGCAGGGTCTTGATATCCTCCAGCCAAGGCCCTGACGCTGACAAGTTCTTCTCTGGATGGTTGATCATCTGCACAAGAGGACGTCTACAAAGAAAACTTGTACAAGTTGAGGCCCTGTTCGGGACGTAGGGGAGGAAACCGAAGGATTGGACAGAAACAGAGGAAATGGAAAGGAACAGAAGTATAAAACAGAGGATAGAAAAGGGTTGTACCACGCTACAGAGTTGGCGTTCGGAATACAGGAAGAGTAACCCAGGAAATTAACCAACGTGGGTCCTATTTGGCGACGATTTTTAAATGCTATATCTTATCAACATCCTGTGTACGTGGGTCCTAGCATGCACATATCAACTCAACGTGGGTCCCAATTTGCATGGTTCAGCAGCTTTTTGCTTCTACTGCCTCGGGCCTGCGCGAGAACATGGGCTCTTGATGGATGTTTATTTTCCTGAGAAAAACGAAGGGTGGAGAAACTTTCCACGGGAATTTTAAGGGGCGATTCCTTTGTGCCGAACGGTGCTAAAGGTGAAGATTCCTTAGGAACAGCGTTCCTCTACTTTCCTCTAGTTTCCCTACGTCGGCCCTGAAATGTTACAGAATTTCTGTTTCAGCTACTATTTCCTTTTTATTATATACAAAAAGGAAACAATTTTCACGCCTCCACGCCCCCAACCACTTGACTCTCTTCCTCCGTCCCCCAGATCCACATCCACACCGACCCCAGCGAGCACCATGGCCGCGCAGCCTCGCCGCCGCACCTCGCCGCCGGCGCTCCCGGACACACACCCAGACCTAGCGACCACCATGGCAGCGCCGCCGCTGCCGGCTTTTCAAGTCTCTTTGAAATATATGATTGGTCGAATCTCGCTAGAAAAAACAACATAATAACTCAAAGAATTGACTTGGATCAATAGATGCTTCACATAAATCCAGCAAATAACTCAAAAGGAGGGAAGGCTCACCGAGGACGCATAAGAATTTCTCTATGTTGTCTATGCATATATTTTTTTAGGGTCGCTGCTTTATTGCCTTAAACGAAGTTCGGAATCTCGTCTGTGATCACGTCCAGAATACAATCTGGAGGTAATCCAAGGCAAACCTTACAAAGTTCTTCACCAACACCTAACTTAGCTAATTTATGTGCGGCGTCATTCGGAGAACGCCTGACCCAAGTAACTCTAAAATCAATGAACGATCGAAGCAGGGTCTTGATATCCTCCAGCCAAGGCCCTGACGCTGACAAGTTCTTCTCTGGATGGTTGATCATCTGCACAAGAGGACGTCTACAAAGAAAACTTGTACAAGTTGAGGCCCTGTTCGGGACGTAGGGGAGGAAACCGAAGGATTGGACAGAAACAGAGGAAATGGAAAGGAACAGAAGTATAAAACAGAGGATAGAAAAGGGTTGTACCACGCTACAGAGTTGGCGTTCGGAATACAGGAAGAGTAACCCAGGAAATTAACCAACGTGGGTCCTATTTGGCGACGATTTTTAAATGCTATATCTTATCAACATCCTGTGTACGTGGGTCCTAGCATGCACATATCAACTCAACGTGGGTCCCAATTTGCATGGTTCAGCAGCTTTTTGCTTCTACTGCCTCGGGCCTGCGCGAGAACATGGGCTCTTGATGGATGTTTATTTTCCTGAGAAAAACGAAGGGTGGAGAAACTTTCCACGGGAATTTTAAGGGGCGATTCCTTTGTGCCGAACGGTGCTAAAGGTGAAGATTCCTTAGGAACAGCGTTCCTCTACTTTCCTCTAGTTTCCCTACGTCGGCCCTGAAATGTTACAGAATTTCTGTTTCAGCTACTATTTCCTTTTTATTATATACAAAAAGGAAACAATTTTCACGCCTCCACGCCCCCAACCACTTGACTCTCTTCCTCCGTCCCCCAGATCCACATCCACACCGACCCCAGCGAGCACCATGGCCGCGCAGCCTCGCCGCCGCACCTCGCCGCCGGCGCTCCCGGACACACACCCAGACCTAGCGACCACCATGGCAGCGCCGCCGCTGCCGGCGCTCCCGGGCGAGCTCGTCGAAGAGATCCTCCTCCGCCTCCCGCCCGACGACCCGGCCTGCCTCCTCCGTGCCTCGCTCGTCTGCAAGACCTGGAGCGGCATCGTCTCCCAGCGCGCCTTCCGCCGCCGCCTCCACGAGCTCCACGGGCAGGGACGAATCCAAGGGGGGACAAGGGGGGGCGAGACCCCCCCTGACGATTTTGTTTTCCCGTGTAGCGATTAGGTACATGCCTAGTTTAGTCATCTTCCTGACGTGTTTTGCCCCCCCTGTTGTGAGGAATCCCATGTAACAAGGTGAGGCCCTCCCAGAACGCAAGGCCCAGCCATTGGATAATAGACCAAAACTCAAGAGAAGAAATAGCCCACCATCGAGACAAAACTCAAGAGAAGAAATAGCCCACCATCGAGAGCCCAGGGAGAATTAGCCCACGGCAGCACGCAGCCACGCATGCAGTGGCTCGTTTCCGGCTGATGCGATCAACGCGATTTTGTCGCTGCCAATGAAAACGCATCGTGGGATCTCCCTACTCTGTGGGAGTTTGCGCCTACCGCCGCAAGGGAAAATTTGCTTGAGCCTATAAGTGAAGATCAGAAGGAGACTAATTAAGATCCATCATGGACTGCATCAGTGCATGGTTACTCCTTATCCTTATGAATCCCCAATTAATCACTGCCACCAGCAATCATAAAGGGGATTAGGGGACGCACCACCACCGCCATGAGCGACCACAGGCAGGTTTTCTATGGTACGTCCACTCCCATAATTAACATCAGGTTCAAATTTCTGAATTTTTGTTGTCTAATATGAATGACTTGATCGACATGAAAATTGGATTGGAATCAGTTAGTTATACATCTGTGTATCAATTTTTTCATATAACTAATTTGGGAATTAGATTTGTCATGTCGAAGATGAACAATTCGGTAGTAATTTTTGTAGTCTTTAATTACACCTACAAAAACATGAGTTCGAATCTAGGCTTCTTAGCACGCTATGTTTTTTTTTTGGCTCGGCCAGTACTCACCGGTCTACAAGAGCTTAAGTGTGGATCTTGCCCCCCCCCTATACTAAATTCCTGGCTCCGTTCCTGTCCACGGGGCACCCCCTGTCCTCGGCTTCCTCCACAACTGGGACGACGAGGTCATCCCCCGCTTCATCCCCACCACCGCCTCATCCTTCTCCCTCGTCGCTCCGCACCGTCAGTTCTGGCGGGCCATTGACTGCCGCCACGGCCGCTCCCTCTTCCTCTCCGAGGGCGAGGGTACGCAGGAACTCCTCCTGTGGGAGCCAATCACGGGCGTCCGGCAGCACGTACCGGTGCCCGCGGCGTACGACTACGAGATGACGATGTTCCAGCCGAGCGCGGCCGTGTTGTGCGCAGCGGACGGGTGCGACCACCGCGACTGCCTCGGGGGTCCTTTCTGCCTGGTCTTCGTCTTCTCCATCGAGGAAGACACTGACGACGAGGAGTATGTCACGTCGGCGTGCGTATACTCGTCAGAGACCGGCACTTGGGGCGAGCTGACCTCGATGCACGTCGAGTTCTTGATAGATTTTACATATTATTCGAGGGTGCTCATTGCGAGGTCTCTGGTGTACTTCATGGCCACCGGTGGGTCGATCCTGGAGTACGATTTAGCAAGGCACCACCTGAATGTGTTTGAACCACCAGACTACGATCTACCCCACTCCGAGAGATTTAACCTCATTCTGGCGGAGGATGGTGGACTGGGAGTTAGCCAAGCGTTGGATTCACATCTCAAATTCTGGTCAAGGGAGGCAGCAAGTAATGGAATTGATGCACGATGGGTGCTAAGCCGGGTCATCCACCTGGAAAATTTGCTTCCAATGCGCGCTCTCGCTCGTGCAGATTATAGACTGCTCGTGCTGGGCTTTGCCGAGGGAGCAAATGTCATTTTTGTCAACACGGTTGCTGGCCTCTTCACAATTGAGCTACAGTCGGAGCGGGTGAGGAAGGTATGCGATGATCATGGTTTCTGTAATTTGATTCCAGTTGTCGGCTTCTACACTCCGCGTTCTAGGCTGGAAGCACCCAGAGATGAACATCGCGACCTGCTGCCGCGAATGAACATTACTGAGGAGGTGGGTGGTGAGGAGGAGGATAAAACACTACAGATGGTGCGAAAGCTGTTTGATAAGTGGTGCAAGGACATCGAAGTGGGGGACTTAGGCAATGCCACTGACTTTTTCAGCCACGCCCTCGAGATCAGGTTAGGGTTCTAAACCCAAACTCCACTTATTCCAGACACTTCAGTGTTCTTTTCATGTGTCATTAGTTGATTTGAGGCTTTGAAATTTGTAGTTAGTGTAGTAGGATTTATGATGTTGTATGACAAGGTTGATTAACAAGTGGGTGTTTCAGCTTCATGTGTTTAATAAGTGAGCATGATGCGTGTGTTGATGTCTTAGGGATTAATGCGCTCATGCGTGTGTTGATGTCTTAGGGATTAATGCGCTCAATTAGTCAATGTGACCTGGTGACTATATTTGGAACTTGGGACCTGGCTGTACTGCGATCAGCATCAAATCGAACTCCAAGTACTTGAGGATAGGTGTTATCCCATTTGAGAAGGGTTGTATTCCACTCCAGTACTGGCTAGTTGTAAATATTTCATCACTGTTATGGCTGCTGCTAGGATTGAGGGCTGCGAGGGAGCGAGAAGGCCGGCCGGGGGCCTTTGCCCACGGCCGGGCAAGAGGGAAGGGATTTCCTTCTTAATTCTTGCTTGATTAGATTGATACATCTCCTCTCCTTATATAGAGAGGTTTACTTGACTCCCAAGCAAGGCTTACTTGACCCCTAAGCAAGCGACCCTTATCTCTAATTAACCCTAAGACTAACGGGCTATACCGCCAGCCCAGGCCCATTACGTACTCTAACACTACACCCCACCTGGACATGCAGCTTGTCCTCGAGCTGCAGCCTAACCAACTTATAACCATGACTCGACGCAACACAAACGTAACACCTAAAAACAAGCCTTTTACATCTCGGCTCGTTTTATTACTCTCAACCTGAAATGGACTGGGACGCTTTATTTTGGACCCCTTAACAAAAAGTGGACACCATCCGCACGTCGGACGTGCACGTGTACAGCCACCTGGATCCCATGGACACCATCTGGACAAAAGGAGTGCATGTGTATGGCCACCTGGAAGTGGTCGCAAGAGCGACCAGCGGAGGCGCCCTCGCGGCGGCCGGCGGCGGAATGCAGTGGTGTTACGCGGTGCGCTCCTGTCGAGGAGGGGTGTGCCCCCCCAACCGCCGATGTCGCAGACTTTGAGGTCGCTGCCCGCGGGCAAAACAGCATGCCCGCCGCCCGTGGGGGAAACCGCATGCCCAAGATCCCCGACGCAGCGGACGAGATCGAGGTCCTTTGCGCAGCGAAGGGCAACTTGGAGGAGCGGCAGCTGCAGACCACGCATCTCCCGCACACGCCGACGAGCTAGGAGGCCACGCGCAGCAGCCTGCAGCCTCACCGCCGCCGACACGTGGCGGGTAGCGATCCAAGACGGAAGCGGTGACGGCGAGGGCGGGAACTGGACTTGTTGGATCGGAACTCCCGCTGGCGCGGTCGTAGCTGGCCCGGGGCTGAGTGGCGGCGGCGCCGGCTGCTACAGCGGGGCCATGGCCGCGGCGGGGCCCGCGAGGGGCTGGGACGGCCACGGCAACCCGGGCAGGGTGGTGACGGGGGGCGGCTGCAGCTGCAGCGGCTGCTGCAGCGGGCCGAAGGGCGCGGCGGAGGTCGCTAGGAGCGGCGGCTGCCACGGCAGCCAGGGCTGCTGCTACAGCGGCCCGGCGACTGTGGCGGAGGCCGCCAAAAGCAGCGGCTGCCACGGCAGCAAGGGCGGCCCGGTGGTGGCGGGTGGCTGCTGTTGGTGTGGCGGCTGCAGCGGGCCGATGGGTGCGGCGGAGGCCGCCAGGAGCGACGGCTGCCACGGCAGCCCGGGCTACTGCTGCAGCAGCCCGGCGACCGCGGCGGAGGCCGCCAGATGCGGCGGCTGCCACGGCAGGAGCAGCGGCCCGGTGGCGGCGGCTGGTGGCGCGGCCGGCGGCGGCCCGTAGGGGCCGGCCAAGTAGAGGCGGATCCCCTGGACCGCGGTGGCGAGATCGCGGAGGGCCGCGGTCATCTCCGCCGGGGAGAGAACGGCGGCGGCGTCGGTGTGCGGCGGCGGCGGGTGGGAAGAACTCGGTGGAGGGCTGGACATGATCGAACCCGGGAAAGCTGATACCAGATTGTTATGGCTGCTGCTAGGGTTGAGGGCTGCGAGGGAGCGAGAAGGCCGGCCGGGGGCCTTTGCCCACGGCCGGGCAAGAGGGAAGGGATTTCCTTCTTAATTCTTGCTTGATTAGATTGATACATCTCCTCTCCTTATATAGAGAGGTTTACTTGACTCCCAAGCAAGGCTTACTTGACCCCTAAGCAAGCGACCCTTATCTCTAATTAACCCTAAGACTAACGGGCTATACCGCCAGCCCAGGCCCATTACGTACTCTAACAATCACCGTGTAGTTTATTCATACGGTACTTCAGAATTTTATTTAATATTCTGTGCAACTACTTGTCAGATGTTATAAAACTATAAAAGGCAATCAACAGAACATAGTTAGCACGTTGTGTCATGAAAATGGTTGATGGAATAATTACAGTCATGTTATTCTACCTCGACAACACTCGTGGCCTTATGTTTATGTTATAACCTTAGAAATGATGCATTCACAAATTTATTTCTTGTTTGTCACATAGGGTTCCAGTATCTCCGGAGTGTGCTAGCACATTTTACAGATGTGGACGTGCCTTGCTATGCAAAGCTATGAAGGCAACCAATCCTTCCAGAAATGGTTCAAAGAGTTCATCAAATGAAGAATCAATCAAAAGTACGGCTACAGCCAGCAAAGACGATACTGAGGGCTCAGAGGCCTTTGGTAGCAATTTTGAGCAAGCATCTTCAGAGAAAGTTGATTCTGAAGAAGGTATACTGTATATCACTTCCACCACTGTGGGGTGACATACATCGCTCAACTTTACATGTTCTCTAGGTTTTGTATGGAATGGTTTCTTAGAGAAAGCCGCTGGATTAGTTGAGCCCACAGATTTAGCATGACACTGCTACTGCACAAGACAGTTATATGGACTGAAAAGCCATTATTGCCCTCTTTATCTATGTAGTTGATAACACTCTATTGATTACCATCATTTCTCATGGTCTGTTCATGCATACTAATTACCGAAGAGTATACCCAATAAACAACCAATCAGTATTGTGCTCATGCTAATGCAAAGTAATAGTCTCGTCTTGGACTTGCATTGTTTGCCCTTCTAAAAGACTCTAAAATCCTCATCATCATTTCACATGTGACCATCTAATAAATGTCCTTTTGCTAATTGTTCTTATAGTGTAATTTTTTCACCAGATGATGTCGCAGAAAACTGCGCACAGAAAAGTTTTTATGGGTTGACTATATTTTAGTTGGATGTGTGTCTTGTGCTGCCAGCTAATTGCCTCCTTTTTTCCTTACTTGTACGGTTTAAATGACAAGGCCAGATTAAGTAGATATGGATATATGATTCACTGAGTTCCTTCGACTTCCTTGTAGCAACCATGTGTTACAAAAGCAAAGCAATAATGTTGCCTAGCTTTTGTATGCTTTTAAATGATTGGTTTCTTACATACCATCAAAATTCCAACTATTTGCTTTTGGATGTACTAATGTAGTATATGATCATAGTATACTGATTAAGTTGGATAGTTACACATTTGCACGTATCTCATTGCTGTTTTTCTTCTTCTTGGGCTGTGTGCATCCTCTCATTCAGAGGCCCGGAATAGTAGAACTCTTCCATTTTCTAAATAAGCTTTCTTCTTTCTATGGTAAATTCTGATATAGTCATTGGTTAGGGAGAAATTTGAATGGCAAAGATCAGGAGGATGGGAATATGGCAGGCGGTGGTTTCGATTCTGATTTGGATCTGGCCTGGAAAATGTTGAATGTTGCAAGAGCGATAGTTACCAAGAGTCCTGACATGACAATGGAGAAAGGTAATATATACCATGCTCTAGCTGAAGTCTGCAAGAAAAGAGGTAATCTCAGTTATGTTCATTACTAGCTAGTGTGTTAACCTGGCGAATGGTCATCCATGGCCTCACATTTGATATTTTTACTTTTGCAGAGGACAGGGACAACACAATTGGTTACTACTTCAAAGCTTTAGCCATCTTGGAGCATTTGTTTAGGCCTGACCATATTCGGATTGTTGACCTGTATCCTCTTCGTGGTGATAAACTGATTATAGTGTCAATCACTGCTGTATAGTAGTAGTACAAAGCAGGATATTCACAACCCGAGTGCTGTTTCATCCTTCTGGTGGTGTATCTGGGGTTTTAGGGATACAATTAGTCAGTTTAGCTGAAGGTTTATGTGGGTAAAGGTGTCTTCCATTTTATTATCCATGCATGATTTCAAATATTTGAGTTGACCCAAATCTTGCACAGGTTCCTTCACCTGCTTAAATCCACATGTTAGTGTACATTTTTGGGACAACCTGTGATCACCATAGAAAGATGTCAGGTAGATAATGCTTGTTTATTGTAACTAGCAGTGTGGCCCTCACATTTGTGCGGCTAGACATGTGATGTCATGTATATTTTCACATGTTTTATATTAACTCTGATGTGTTGTTTGCCATTATAAGTATAAATATAAATATGTAGTTGATTTCGTAGCAACAAATTTATTGTGAATAATGATTTTATATTATTTTCTTCCCAGCCATTTACCGTCGCGCTAAGTGTTATTCAGCTTAAGTCATTGGTAGGTTAATTCCATATATATTTTAAAATCATACTGAAGATGGAGTTGAACATATCTATACAATATGATTTGAATTAATAACTAAGCACCATTGTCTATGACATACAAAATCATAGAATTCTGTGCTAACCTCCATCTTTCTCTCTAGCATTTCTCACCCCTTGGTCTCTTATCTTTCATACTAAACCTTGATTATTCATGCATAAACCATGTGTTCTCCTTCACTTGTTTCATCAATAAGCATAATTTTGTTATTTATTTTTGTTGGTGTAGTCTTATGCTTTCATATTCTTGCATTTATGCTAATATTTTGCTTGTTGTATAAGTGGACTTGTTCATCTAAGGTAATGTAGTTATCGGTCTATATTTACTGGAAACTGCTCAAACATTATCTCCTGTCCACAATGGTGATAGTGTTCTTTCTAACCATGCCAATGCTAAGGAAAATAGCTTATTATACCTGGCATAAATTTTTTTGGCGGAAATGGCATAAATTGTTTCTTTCTTTCTTTACTCTTGCACAACACTACTTTGCTTCCATGTACGACATGCTTACTCGCGTGCACATCGTAACTGGTGTCAATTGAACTTTCCTTACCAAATGTCGTACATGCTACACAGTCGCCATTAGGGATGCAGGGCGGCGCCCGATCCGCCCCGCTCCATAGTCAAAACAGGCTCAACTTAGTTATAGCAAATTTTTAGCGATGCAGTTCAGTTTGAACTAACTTCCCACTTTGGCGGGCTTATGGGGGACGCCGCACTGCATCCCTAGTCCCCATGCATACATATACTCTTTTAATATTTCTGTGCCACATTTTTGCATGTCAATATGTTACTCTGATCCAAATTAATTGTCACAGCTTAAGGTAATGTACTAAAGCTGCGACAATTAATTTGGATCGGAGTAGTAGTAAATACTAATTCATGTGTGCTCTAGTTATATTAATGTGAACCTCCTATTTTTGCTACTGTTGAAACCATACATGTTAGAGCATACCCTGTACTCCCTATATCAACACATGGGAAGCCTTCTACATAATCCATCCAAATATTTCTTCTGACTCTTCTCACTACAACATGCTCTCCAGATTTCATTCTCCTATTTTTTTATTGATATCATGCAACTAACTATATATTTCACTCCCCATATTCTACTATATGCTAACATTATTGTACATCAGAAACATATTATTGGTCCTCTCTCACTACATAACTTATTCATAGAATGGAATTAAATTATGAACTTGGTTTTAGTGTTATCCCAACTCCCAGCATTACTTCGAAAGTGAATGTAAATTCTATTACTCTTATTGTATAAATACATTTCTCGCGAATGACATACTAAATTTGTATGAACATCAATGCTAATTTCTTCTAATTTATTACTTTAAATTTTATAACAAAGAAAATTTTACTCTCAAATTTGATAAAATGTTATTCAAATATTTTAACTTCATGTGTAGTTCTTATGAAAACAGAATTACTAATTTTCCTTCATTTCTTGTTTTGGGTTCTGCATATAAAAATATAACCTTATTCTTTAACCACCTAATGGACCTATCCTCACTCGCTACATACCTTATTCATAGAATGGAACAAAATTACCAACTCAGTTTTAGTGTTATCCTGACTTCCATCATTAGGTGAAAAGAGAATATAAATTGTATTACTCATATTATATAAATACATCTCTAGTGAACTGCATACTAAATTTGTATGAAAAATCCATGCTAATTTTTATTCTCAAATTTGAGTAACAATTTCATAAAATGTTATTCAAATATTTTGGATTTCATGTGCCGTTCTTTTGAAAACAGAATTGCTAATTTTTCTTTATTTCTTTGAGTTCCACATAAAAATATAGCCATGTTTTTTATCCATCTAATGGAGCTGTCTCAAATTTCTAAGACAAATTTCTCCTCTTTATTCACCTATTAATGTTGTATCGATATTGGATTAAGCAGTTAGATTCATCTACACATCGCTATAACCTGGATGTAGCACAATCAGGGTTGTAGATATTCTCAGAATGTAAACGAATGTGGCATATTTGACATTGATTTTCTCATGTTTGGAATTTTGTAATGGTGAAAGACCATGCACCCATCGACGGCAAGGCATTAGAAGTGACTTCAATAGTTTTCAAGCTTTGCGAAACATGTAGATAATGGATGAGTACATATGTGCGTACATATGAAGAAGTGACTACGTATTATGTATTGTTATCTACCTTTTCATGCACTCTGGCTTGGTTGCTAGCTTCATGTGGAAGGAATCATCGTGCAACAAACTGAGATTTCGGCTAGCTTCTAATTTTCTTTTCTAGCCTTCCTCGTGGTTTAATCTCCTTTACACCATGCATAAGTGTGCGGTTAGGCAAGCTCTTCTTTTTGTTTTTTCTATTTGATCTCTGCTGTGCATGTTGGTATATGCGAAGGAGTTTGTATGAGGCGTGAGTACGTGACTATGTTTTGCACACTATATTATTGATATACTATGACATAAGCATGGTGTCACTGTTTGTAATTTAGGATGCCCATATGAAGTCGGATTGCACCACCATTACCAGCCAACACATCCGAGCAGGCTCGTTCCGAATTAAATGTTTGTACGTGACACATTTGACCTGTTTGTCCATAACAATGTTAATACGTAACATTTATATCTTTAAATCTCGTCTGTTAATGTCTAAACTTAATGGTTAAAATAATTAATCTTTGCGGACTAATGTGGTGTCTCTTTTTTCCCTTCGCATTGTGCTTTCTGTATGTAATAGATACTTGGTATGTGAGCTCAATTCTTTCTTCGTTGATTACCTTAATTCAGTTCCAGAAATGCCCGCATATGTGTGGCCTTTGAGTTAGCATCCAAGCTTGGGGATGCAATCACATATTGTGCAAAGGCTATTTCAGTATGCAAGTCACGTATACAGAATCTGGAAAATGCCAAGGAAGATTTGTTGGCTGATAATGATGTTTACACATCTGCTGCTGAAGGAAGCTCAGGAAATCGCAGTCCAGAAGATGAGATATCTTTTCTTACTGGAATATTGGCCCGACTCCAGAAGAAGGTGAACAAATGGATTTTATTCATGTTACCAGTTTGGTTTTATCCATGAATCTAGTTCTCTATGAATGTAGAAGATATTTTTCCTTGCTTGTAAGGAACAATGATATCTCTTAATTGTTTTGATTTAGCT
Source organism: Elymus sibiricus (assembly GCA_039707655.1). NCBI lineage: Eukaryota > Viridiplantae > Streptophyta > Magnoliopsida > Poales > Poaceae > Elymus > Elymus sibiricus. The sequence goes on from CM077672.1 coordinate 454,492,726, forward strand.
TCAAGAACTGGAGCAAGCAATGTCAACCCCAAGCTCTGGCGTAGATAGGACTATGAAGAGGGCTGTCTCAGTGGCGTGTCAGGAGCAGAATGTCAAGAATACTGTGGCAGGTGCTGCATCTTTGACTTCTTCACAGATGGCCAGATCAAACCACAGCTTCCGTTCCCCAACTATGTGTACAGCAGCAACAACAGGAAGCATCGGAAGTGGTGTAACGTACGTTGGGATTGTTAGCACAGGCATGAAACAGCTAATGAAAAGTATGAGCCTTCTCCAAAGATTTTTGCAGCGGATGATTCATCATCCGTGAAAGAAATGTGATAGCAGCTAGATAGACGATCTGAAACTGCCAAGATATGCCTGGGATGTCCTGACAAGTTGTTACTAGTCCCTGTTCATGTTCCCTCAATGGTCAATACAGTACTTATATGTTGAATTGTTTAAAAATGGGAAGATAGAAGTTGCTGTCATTCAGCATTTGATCTGGTTACTAGATATTTGATCTGATCATCAGTGGCTCTGTGCAGTGAGATACCCATCCATTGTTTTCTAACTGCTTCCAGTTATACCTTCCCATCACCTTCTGTTGTGGATATACAAGTTGTTTGTCGTGCTCCGCAATACCTTCTGTTGTTTGCACTTTACTGTGATGTATTGATCATCTAGAGGAGGTGGCCTTGTGTACATATCAGCTGTACTAATATTTCAGTCTGCTGCTAAGCTGATGTGCACCAGAAAACAACCAAAACTGGATCGCGTGGTCAACCAAAGGCGACAAAGATTGGATCGCTTGTGCATCAGTAAACGCTGCTGAAATTTGAAAGTTTTGGCGCATTTGTTCCAAGATTGAATCGCTTGGTCTAAATGCTGCAAGATTTTCCCCTCTGTTTCTTAAGACTAGGATTCTCTACTCTTGCTAATTTTGAGAGACACGGTACAATGAAGATTTGTACACCGCTTCTTGAAAATAACAATTAGTTTTTTCTAAAAACGAAATTTCAACACACGGTACAATTTATTGGATTCGATCCTAACATGAATGAACACACTAGTACAATGTTGCAAACAGCTTCAGATCTCTAGCAATGATCGCTTACAGATGAGACAATATAATAATGTTGCAAACAAGCTCAGGTATCTTACCTTGGCAAAGTGAGCGAAAATGCATAGCAAAACTATGTACAATGAACGAGATATACATTTTTGAAATAACATATTTCACTCTTTTGAAATAAACTGTTACTCCCCCTCAAAAAAAAAAACGGTTACACATTTCCAAATAACAATTTCACAAGTTGACATTCCAATTTCATATTATTTTATTTCAAGAACTTGCATTTCATTTTCCACTGGCTTGTTTCACAAAAATCACATCTATTTCAACTGCGCATGTTTGAAATAACATATTTCACTCTTTTGAAATAAACTATTACACATTTTCAAATAATCAGTTCACAAGTTGATATTTCAGTTTCATATTTGGGTTAAATAGGTTTCCAGTGAAATAGGTTGGTTTCACATATTTGTAGTGAATATAGGTTTGTTTCACACTTTTCTAGTGAAATAGGTTTGTTTCACATATGAAATGTAAAACATCCAAATTTAAACGTGTTTGAATTGTATCCAAAGATTGGTCTAGTTCTAAAGGTCTTGGCGCTAGGAGTTCAAATATATAAAACAAACTTATATTTTGAAAAAAAATATGTGTGATTTAAATTTTCTAAAATAAAATAAAGTCTATGAATTTGTTTGGGAGAGAGAGAGAGGAGAGATGTCTACACTGACAAAAAGTAGTACTACGGGGCCCATCAAACTGACACTTGATTTGATTTAATGAAATATACTCCCTCTGTAAACTAATATAAGATCGTTTAGATCATTAAAGTAGTGAACTAAATGATCTTATATTAGCTTACCGAGGGAGTACACTGGAATACGTATTTATACATTTGTGGTGGGCCTTCCAATGCACGAATCTCAAAGGATATGGACAGTCTCAGATGTACCGGCAGGAACTGTTTACGCTCAAAATGACTTTGCGTAGTAGGTTCTCCAAGGTGTTATGTCAGTCATCTAAAAAAAGGTGTTATGTCAGTTTGCTGGTTCAACCTCTTGGGCGTCATCAACACCAAGGAGCTCTCCACTACACGTACGGGGTACCTCGTCTTCAAGCTCACTCACGACGCTTCTGGCCTCAACGCCCCACGATCCCTGCGACTGTACGTCTGTACCGCTGCGGCCTCGGCGAGCACGGGGATGAGGTCGGCCAAGTGGTATACCCGCACCAACGGCACGACATTTTTCTGGAGCTGGGGATGGGCGACACAACAACAGGTGATGATGACCATGCAGGAGCAGATGTTAATTAAAATGTAAGTGCACATGAGTTTGAGGAGCTCGATCGAGTTCATGCTTAAGTAAGTGACTTGATTAATTGATCTGTTATGTTACCTGTTTTTGCATTGTCTGTTTGACTCCGTAGGTCAGTTTGCATGAGGTGAATTGTGAAAACCATCGATATTAAAGGTTAGGTTTACAGGAAACACACTTCCACAGGTTTGTTTCTAAAACCACTAATTTGGAGCCTAGTTTTTTTTTTTTTTTGCAAAAATTACTAGTTGGCGGCTTAGGCCGTTTTGAGCACGATAGTGACAAGTGGGTCCAGCTGAACAGGGTGACGTGGAAAAAATAATAAAAGGATATCAAGTCCTGGAACAAGGTTTGATTCGCTCGTCCGAGTCGATGGCAGTGGACAATACTTGGGAGGAGCTCATCGACCTGAAGTCTCGTTTTCCTTATGCACCGGCTTGGGGTCAAGCGCTTTCTCAAGGAAGGGGGAGTGTTAGCGCTTCTACTTCGAATACTCGTGCCCCGATTATAACACACGACGACGTCGACTCACGAGCTAGACCCAAGAAGAATACGAAGTCCAATTTCCTCAACCGTGCACACGGATAAGACGCAAGACAGTTTCTGAGAGATAGAAATCTTGATCGGGCCAAGCCAGTATAAAATTTAGTACGCATTACTTTCTCTTCCGAAGCGCGCACATTCGAGTTCAGTATGGATGCACTGAGCGCTTAAGACCACTCGACCGATCTCATCCACTTGAAAATTCGAGTGAATTCTTCGGAATGGGGAGAAATCCCATAGTTGAAATACCCCGGTCAGAGTAGGTGAATGAAGCGATGTCCGGGTGGATATAGCGAGAGAGCCGACCTAAAGCAAGGTCAAGTCAGACAGTGCTGGAACTAGTTTCTTTAGTTGCCTTTCAATCAAAGGCTGCTCCTACCATTGATTCAATTCCTTTGATATCTTCCACCAGCATTGCATTGGCTTCATTCTTACCTATGATATTCCCAATAGCTGATTCGATTTCACGGGAACCAGTGTTATTAGATTCTATTCATTCATTCTGAATGTTTTATCATATCGGTTATTATGGTTATCTTTAGAATTTCATTGACTATATACTCCCTCCGTCCGGTGAAGAGTATACGTTTGGCTTTAAAATTTGTCCACAAAAGAGTGTACATCTATCTTCCCAATGCACTTTAAAATAGCAAAAAATGCTTCTCTCTCATTGCACGGTAATCAAGACCAATAACATTCTACACATGGTCTCCTTAATTTCTACATGCACTTAGCTCATTGGGGGTTGGGTAATTAAAGAGGAGAGAGATGGTGGCTTGCACCTTCCCAATGCATTTTTTACTTCACTCCATAATTTGTCCTAAAATTTCTATATGTACACTTTTCACTGGACGGAGGGAGTATGTATCTTTCCATATGAGCTATTCCCTTTGCTTTCAATCTGTCTTGTGCCACTCCAGTCTTCACTCAAGCCATAAAAGCCAATTACCTTCTGATACAATTTTGTTTTGCAAAAAGACCCCTGGAAAAAAAGCAATCGGGGTCCTCCGTGACCTTCATCTCCCCTCGGTCCGGTGATGCTTCTTGCTCCGGTGCGCGGCCACCGCCTCTGCTCGCGACTGTGCACCCGCCACCGCCGCTGCTCGTGCCGATTGTGGAAAGAGAGAGCAGAGAGGAAGGAGAAGGGGAGGCGCGGTGGAGCTCGAGTGCGCCGGCTGCGACCTGCGGAGCTTGTTGCACTCCTGGCCCTCTATCGCGACTCGCGACCTTATCCTCTTAGGTTTTTTTTTTTACAATTTAGTCTCTGCTATTCTGCCACGTCACCCTGTCCAACGGGTCCCGCCTGTCATAAACATGATTAAAACGAGCGAAGCGGGCGACTAGTGGTTTCGGCAAAAAATTAGGCTCCAAAATAGTGATTTTTTTGGCACAAACCTGTAGAAGTGTGTTTCCTGCAAATCCAACCTTCAATGCCGATGGTTTTTGCAATTCACTCGTTTGCGTGATGACCATTGTACATGCCACGTGTGAAATTATACTCACCTATTGTGGAAGTTTGTTTATTCTTTGAACAAGATGGACCAACTTTAGCACAAACAAAATTATAGACTATGAACATGAATCTTAATTGGCCACACAAACATTAAATGGAGAGCCAGACATTATACAGGGACATAGACATAAACAGAGATCACTTGCTACAACGAATGATCGTATCATTCCCAGACCGAGCAAACCGTCAATTAATGTAAACATTGTTGATCAAGATCGAATCTACTATAGGCCCAACAGCATGTTGGCCAGGGATGTAGTACATTGTCGCAAACAAACTCAGATCTCTAACATTAATTGGCAGGCTGAACAAGCAAAAGCACAGCAAAACTACAATGAATTAAGCTGATGGGATCTACTACAGACCCGACAAGATGGCGGCCATGGATGTAGGTGACGGCGGCCACGGCATCATGCTGCACATCCAGATCATCTCAGGTGAGAAGGCTGGACAAGGCAAGCCGTAGATGATCTCGTCGGCCGAGGGCTCCTGGGGCTCTGGCTGCGTTCCCTCCTCCATCTGGTGGTGTTGGTTGTTTCGGTCTGCGGTGATGCTCTGCACGAGCCCGGCGGCTTGCTCGTCCGGCTGAGCTGCAGCTTGTTGGCTTTTCGCCCACAGGATCGATCACATCAAAACACACGAACACACGTGATAAACACTTTTAGCCAAGGGTGCGTCTCGCACCCTCTAATTCCTCTCTTTATTGATTTTCTGTTTTCTCCCAGTGTTACAAATCTTGCAGCCCTGATGTGTATATATATACACACAAGGCCACGACCCACGTGAACCAAGTCCTACACGGACAAGCTACCTGGTCTAAATAGAACTCACGCTAACATAAGGAAAATCTACACCGACCTATCTATACTTTCCTATATTACTAGTACTACTAATTATCCGGCAACCTTGATCACGCTTATACTAATCCTAACCGAACACAACTAGTACCCACAACACGCAGACATGATTGGATTACTCCAACACAGCTGGCAGTGCGGCTAGATCGTCTCCTGGCCCAACCATGACGATGTCCTCGTTGTGATATAAGCTAGGGAATTCTTGTTCCACGTTGTGGAAGAAGTTGCTAGGCAGCGGAGGCGGAGCAGATCCCTCCATCTCTTGCACCTCCGGCTGAGCTGCCGGCACCATGGCCCAACCATGACAGAGTTGTTCTGGTATAAGCCATCCACGTTGTCGAAAACACTTGAGCTACTGCCGTGTCTGGGTCACCTCCATAGCAGCCGTCTACACCTTCCTCGGACGCCATGTGGGGCTGGAGTTTGTCCAACCCTGTTGCGTCCAACTGATTTTCATCTGCACTAGAGTGGTGATGGTAGTCGTCGGCGTCCTCTGTCGTCGTGGCGGCACCGAGGCTCTCTGCCGGCGGTGGGTGTTGGTCTTGGTCAACCGTGCGCCACGGCCGCGCGCTGGCGGTAGTATCCTCGGGGTGGCCGCAGGCCGCAGCCTTCCTCTTCCTCTTGGAGTTGACTAGGAAAATTGCCCGTGCGTTGCAACGGGAGATAATTCACATACTCCTCTGTCCAATGGCACGGACACCTGGTGCATCGTCTGTCCATGATTCTTTGGGATTCCGCTTTAGAGACATCGAGGGCCCTCAGATTAAAACTCAAGTGAACTGTCCTCAATAGACCCCCAATTCACCGATTCTCCATCACCTCGTTTTCTCCAAAAAAGCACCACGCCGGCAAGAACTTCCAACCGGCCGAATCCCAGGTCAGTCCATGGTGGCAAATCGGAGCACGGATCGATGGTGATGCTGCTCGGTCAGAAAAGCATGCCTTCTATCTTATCTTACACGCTAGTATTTACACTAATACAATTTTAGAAAAAAAATTAAAAAAAAAGTATTTACACTAATACTACCTCCATTCCCTTATACAAGGCCACTTCGTTTTTTGTGTCAAACTTTGACTTATAATTTTGGTCAACAAAATATGGATTATATGTCATAAAAATATATCATCGAAAAGTTCTTTGAAATGTGTATCCAATAACATACTTTTTGTGGCATATAACTCACTTTTTGTTGGTAAAACTAATGGTCAAGTTAGATATAAAAATATGAAATGGCCTTGTATGAGGGAATGGAGGGAGTACAATAATACCCACGTAAGTCTCCTTTAAAACCCATGAATAGAAAGAAAATAGAGAAAGAAGAAAGGAAACCAGGTGTAAAGCATATACGACTGAAAAAACACGGAAAAAATTGCAAGCACAAACTAATAGCTCGGCCAAACACTGAAACACAAACCCCACCTGTCATTCAACCATGCCTAATTTCTAGGTGCAACGGACATGTACATATATATAGCCATGTATTCCTTCTTATCCCATCATCATCGTCTCCCGTAGGTTCCTTTATATTCTCTCTCCTCGCTCACCTCGGCCAGCTCCGGCTCTAGCTATATTGGTTGACTTTTTCTCTTGAAATGAGATATGAGAAGAGCAGCCGGTGGTGGAGCGTGTGAGGCCGGCATGTTCTTTGCCAATCTTGACGCCGCATGCATGGAAGGTGTCGCCGCCCCCGACGCTGTCTTAACCTCGTTCTCTCGCTGTGAGCTGGCCGGCCGGCGCCGTCCTCTGCCCCAGCCATTAGGCAGAACCGAATCCATCCGGCCAGCCGGTCCCGACGTCGTACTTCGCACGGCTCTCCCGGCCACTGCTGTTAGAGGCCCACTTCTCTATGCAGTCCACAATCTCCTCTTCCAATTATCGAGCAGAGCTTGCAATCATGTTTTTATGATGCAGCGTGCCCCAACACAATTTCCTCTTCCTTTAATGACCAGCCCACAATCATCTTCCTTTAATTACAATCAAGCTTCCCCACAAATCCCCAGCTTCCACGTTGGTGCAAGTTGCACACACGTATTTAAACTGGTACTATTGAATCTATTGGAGCGAGGTGGTACTAAGACACAAAAACAAACTTGTTCGGTTGGTTGTAGCCCTACAGATTACATGAGAGGTCGCGAGGTCGATCCTTCGTACAGACAAAACACGCGCTGATATTTTTTCACCTCCCAGTGTAGGTGGGCCGGCGGCCATGCGAGAGAAAAAAGGCTACACGCTTTGGGCCCGTAGGCTTGTCTCAGAAGAAAAAGGCCACACGCGTCTTTGACTTACAGGCAGGATTATATAGATAGATTAGTACCACCTCGGATATAGAAAATAATACGGGCGAAGTGAACGGACGACGGACGGACGAAAAACGGAAGAAATTAGTACCACCTCGTACGTGAGCAAAATAGACGGACGGACCGCCAGTACGTGACCAAAACTAACGAAAAAAACTAATCGCGGGACGAAACCAAGAATATCACCTTGCTTTATTAGTAGGTAGTAGGTATAGATATAGATATAGATATAGATATAGATATAGATATAGATTGTCGGATCGGACGGGAGGATCTTGCAGAGCACGAGGTCGCTGCCTCCGTGCTCCTCGGAGATGCCGTACTCGTACATGATCCACCCGGCCCTCACGTTTTTGCCGGACTCGCTGTCCTTGACCATGTAGGAGAAGTCCTGCACGTATCCGCCGACGACGCTTCCTCCCTCCACCGGCTTCGCGCGATGCTCTGAGTGCCAGTGCTTCCCGACCACGCCGTCGATCGTGCGCGGCTTCCTGGTTGCGCCGCCGCGCGCGTTCTTCTTGCGGCCACCAGGGTGGCGCACGCGAGAGAAGAAGTACCACACGGGTTGCTTGTGGACGCCCTGGCCTTTGCCGGTGCCAGGAGCCTTTTGGAACGCGCGGGCCAGCTGCTCCGGCTCGGCGGAGTAGACGTCGGCTTCGTGGATGAAGCGGCCGGTGGCGGCAGGGAGGGGCTCGCCGGCGATCTTGCGGCGCAGGTACAGGTCGGTGAGGTCTTTGTGCTGCGGGCTGAAGGTGACGCCTGGTGCAACCTCGACATCACGGCGAGAAGTAGCCATCGTCGAGTACTTTCCGACCGGCCGCTTGATCGATCTGCTTGGATCGGAAGACGCTCGCGTAGTTCCGATCGTCTCGACTGGGGTCCCGGCGAGCGAGCGAGCGAGCGACTTCTCTTCTCGTTGGGATGTAGTTGTAGAGGACGTACGTGGGTGAAGCCCCTTCCTTTTCTGCTATATATATGTGTATGTGTACGGCAATACGTACGTGGCACAGTGTCAAGCTCGGTTTGGGTGTCCTAGCTAATTGTTAAACACCTTGGGTGACCGCTAAGCAAGTTTTCAGATGATTCCAAACACCTCCGGTTTGACATCTATTTATTTCAGAGTGATCTAAAACGCTTTTATATGGATTTACGGAGGGAGTAGTTTGTCGTTTTCTATTAGATTATAGCTTATCATGCATCAATTAGTAACTTATATCAAACCCATAAATAATGTCTGAAATTTCCGAGATACTTTGGAAAATTAAAGGGTCCTTCCATCCACTTCAGAAAAAAAAAACCGTCACTGAGGAAAAAGAAAACCTGGACACATGCCACCTCGCCATCCCAACATGCATGGAAAAAGCTTTCATTCTTAGCTGAGCTCAACTATTTTTATTTATTTCAACATGCACTTATTCTACCTCATCATATATGCCACCTCATTAGAGGCCTACCATAACATGCATGAGACCGGGTTAATGTTGTACAGGCCATTCTCGCGTTGTTTGGTAACGCCTCCGGTTTAAGGACGAACGTGACCAAGTCAGTGGCATACCCAATAGCATATTGACATGCAACCATTGCTTGCTAATTTCGGAGGGGTGCTGGGAGCCTTCCCATGTCAGTACCTCGGGCTGCCCCTAGGGGTCCGGAAGCCAAGGAGGGTGGAGTTACAGCCTATGCTCGATAAAATTGCAAACAGGTTATCTAATAGAAAGGGGAGGATGATGAACCGTATGGGAAGACTGGTGTATATCAATTCTGTGGTCACGGCCATGGCTACTTACTACCTAACGACGTTCCAACCGGATAAGTGGCTGATCAGAAAAGTGGATAAATTGAGGAAGAACTTTCTTTGGGAGGCGGAGGATGGGAACATTGGTGGGAAGAGTTTGGTTAACTGGAAACAGGTTTGCACTCCCAAACGGTATGGCGGCCTTGGAGTGAAGAACATAGAATGTTTTAGCAGGGCTTTGAGGCTTCGTTGGGAGTGGTTTAGATGGGGGGAAGAGGACAGACCGTGGAAGGGCTCGGAGACGCCCTGTGATTCGATGGACAAACAGTTGTTCGCTAGCTGCACCAAGATTCAATTAGGAGATGGAAACACGGCGATCTTTTGGACGGACAGATGGCTTGATGGCGAGGCTTTTTCGGTGGTAGCCCCTGAATTGTTCAAGCTGGCGAGGTTTAAAAATCTGACGGTCAGACAAGGGCTACACAATGGTAAATGGATGCAGGGATTGCAAAGAATGAACAGTGAAGAGCAATTGATCCAGTTCTTCCAGATTTGGGAAAAGGTGCAGTCTGTGCTTTTGGCACCGACGAAGGACACAATGGTATGGAATCTGACGGCCAATGGAGTACTCATCTGCTTCTGCCTATGAGGCGCAGTTCGTGGCCCGGATTGAGAAGCCAGAGCTAGCACGGATCTGGAGAGCAAGGGTGGAAGGGAAAGTGAGATTCTACCTCTGGTTGTTGTTGCAAAATCGGAACTGGACGGCTGACCGATTGCAGGCAAGGGGGTGGCCGCACAACACATGTTACAGCTTCTGTGACCAGGTGCTGGAAACAGCGGATCACATGGCAATACACTGCACCTATGCCAAGGTGATTTGGGACCATTTTCACCGATCAACAGATGGACTGTGCAACGCTGCTGCCGTGGCGACGTCCATCTCTGAATGGTGGGCGAACACTGGCTATGGTAGAGGCTCAAAGGACCGAAACAAGGAGGAAACGACGCTGGCGGCATACATCGTCTGGAATCTGTGGAAAGAGAGGAACAGAAGGGTGTTTGAACACAAAGAATTGGTGCCAATGGAGCTTGTGGCGTTGATTACTGACGAGGTCAACATATTTAACATGGCAATGAGGAGGGCACCAGTTATGGGGGGACAACAATGAGAGTCGCACTAGAATGTTGTCTTAGGTGAGTGGGTGATCTGGTCATAGGTGAATGGCCATGACTGTATTTTGTAACAACTCTTTTCTACTATAATGCAAAGGCAGAGCTCCTGCTATTCCCGTCAAAAAAAAAATAATAACATGCATGAGACCAGTAGTTCGAAAATCCATGTTCGGACAAATGAAATCGATATTTTGTTCCTCTAAGGACTATGAATTATTCCACGCTACTTTTTTTTTTGTTTCACTACAGCATTCCAAAATCTGGTTGTGGGAAAACTTAAACCAACATGTTGCCATTTAGACACTACCCTAATTAGAAACAACACCAGAATTAGTGGTGTAGTGGCACATCGTTTGGGTTGTAATTCAGTGCTCCCCTCAAGCTTGCACCCTTCTCGCGCATCACTGCTTGCATCCCGATAAGGTGCTTCCCGTTGAATGATCTTGTGTAAAATTTATCACCAAATATAGATAATAAATAAACAAGGCAAAGTTTTAAAAATACTACTCGATCTTTCACCAAGGCTGCGTTCCCTCCGTCCCATATTAACTGTAGGCGCCACATGACCCTCACAACTGCACCAATCTCGGACTATTTGTATGGCAAGAAGAACCACCTATTTTTATTGTATTGATCACTTGAAGAACGCTGTAATTTTGCTTCATAATCAAGGGAGTGCCGTGATGGCTTTCTCTCAACCATGGATGATGTTAGGGTGATTTGGGCTAGACTTAACGTGAATCATGCGGCGCACACTCTAGCTAGGGAAGGTTGCCTGAATCTCCTCTATAGTTTATGCCCGGCTGTCTAGGCCAGCGCTCAGGGCATCACGAGCATCGGGGTGGCTGGCGTGTGGGTCCTCTTCATGGGCATGCGCGTGTCAGTCAGTTTTCCTGTTTGGTTTGCGCTCCCTTCGGCGGTGGACTCACTGCCGTGTGGGCTGGACATGCCGTTCTTTGCGTTCGGCCGGGTTGGCGCTCCTTTCTTCGTCTGGGTGGTGGTTCTGGCATTCCATGGGCCCGTTGGTCGGTGGCTCTATGTTTATAAGTTACTAGCAAAAAGGTCCGTGCGTTGCAACGGGATACAAAATTGATGAAAATTTAGCGAGGATCGTGACCGTGCGTTGCAATGGGATAGAAAATTGAGGCAAATATATCGAGGACATATTAAAGAGAAAATTGGCATAAATTTGGTAAGGACAATAACTGATTCCAATTATATCCTGCGCTTAATGCCCAATCGATTGTGCAACGTGTTTACCATGTATGGCAGCCCTCAATCCCCACATCCTCCGTTAATTATGCATACTCCTCCCCGTTTCACATAATAAGTTCATTTCAAAATAGTTGATCATTTTCTTTGATGAGAAAGGTTGCTATGATGATTTTAGTGTATTAGTATGAAGTTCAGTAATATACATGCCTAATGATTTTTTTAAAACTATATGCCTAATAATTTAGCAGTGCACAACAAAGCTTGACTGGAGCTTGCATTGCACCACAATAGTATTTTGAGAAAGGATCATAGACATACTAATAGTCACAATTCAAGATGCTTTGCTGAGGGATAAAACATAATAAAATAGGATGTGAACAAAGCATACCAATCCAGCAGATATTACATCCTGCAGCTTCCCAGCCTTCACATTCGTGATCAAGACAACATGGCGATTCTTCAAAAGGGCAAATATTTATAACAGAACACATTGCGATTTCCCAAATCTATCGCCTCCATAAGAAGACTGCAAAAACAAAAGGAGATGCCAAAAAGCCAGTAGAATTTTTTACAAATGTTAGGTGGAAATTTACTATACCATTCAGCTGATGGGTGCTTCCATGCTTTGTGAACAGCCCCAACCTGTATATTCTGGATACTGAAATAAGGGCACCTTTCAGATTGTCATGGAGATATGAATTACATATACACAGCTAGTCAGCAACTCAGCATGCATTATTCCCAAACGTGGCACACACACGTGCATTTTCCTGCGGTGCTATTATCCTTTAGTTTCTAAATTGACGTAAAAGTTAGCACAATTTTCTCACAATGATAATTGACAATAAGCACACAACTTCACTGAACCGCTGATCCTTCAAGATTACTGAAGAGGACAGAACAGATAATGCAAAGAATGCACGTTCATGTATTAGTACCATGCGACTGCCGCGACGTACAAGCCTTTAAGGCGAACATACTGCATGCAACACGGATTCACAGCCTCCCCACCGTTCGAATGATTTGATATGCTTGCGCACAGGAGCACATCACAATTTGCTTTACAAAACATGCAAACAAGCAAACAGGCTGCGCACCATGATGAACGCAATCATGAAGAACGGGCAGGGAGGCACCGTCGGCTGCAATCAAGCAAACAGGCTGCGCACCGAGGAACACCAGGGTGGCGTGGGCTTGGCGTGTTGGCCACTGGAGCGGGATCGGGGCCAAATCGACCCCAACGTTAATCCCCGCCCCCATCGTGATCCCCTCCAGCTTGGGCGGCCAGTTGATCTGAACACCATGCCCTTCCCACTCTGCTCTCCCCTTGCCTGTGTTTGTCGCTATGCCGGAGCCCGGAGGACGCCGCCGCTTGGGATGCCGAGCAGAGGTACCGCCGCTAGAAGTCTGCCCCGCCTGCAATCGCCCACCTCGCTCCCACCCATCCTCATCCGCGGCGACTGCGCTACCACGCCTCCCAGCGCAGAAGTTCATCCCCTCTAGCACCTCCATGTGAAAAGCCCCGGCCGGTGTCATCTCTCCCCGTCGCTCCTCGTCCCATGCGACAATCCGTCGGTTGCCGTCCAGGTGAATGCGTATTTGTAGCAGCATCCGATCTGGAGGTGTGGAGAGCTTTGACGACGAGATCCGGGAAGGAGATGGGGCGGCGGCCTTAGGTGCACGGGGTGGTGGCGCTCAGGCACGAGGGAGTGCGGACAGCTAGCGGGCTAGGACACTGCGGTAGCCACGTCGGCGTCTTTGCTCAGGGAGCGATCGCGGCGCATTGGCCTTTGTCGTTGTTGTCGTCGGCGTCAAAGTGGGCAAGGTCACCTACCCATCGTAAGCACATCTCCCAGATGAATCACCCCGTGGGATCGGCTCTCTATGCTGCTCTCTCTTGTCCTCTCGGACACGTATTTATAGGAGAGGTTACGAAAGGCAAGAAGATGCAGAGTTTTACTCCAAGTCAGAGTCTCGAGTCGTGACTCGTTCCTACGATGGGCGGATGTGAATAACGTAGGACGGAGAAAAAAACCTAACGTAGCCGTCCGGAATCAATAAAATAACTTAAACGGGACGAAACCAAGAATATCACCTTGCCGTCCGGAATCAATAAAATAACTTAAACGGGATAAAACCAAGAATATCACCTTGCTTTATTAGTAGGTATATAGATATAAGACTTGGTTTTCTATTTCCTTGCTTTTGTATTTGTGATATTATTTCGTCCGAGGCCGCTTAGTTAATAAAAAGGCAGCAAGTTTATTTTTATTTTTTTTGCGGGTGAAAAAAAAAAGGCAGCAAGTTCCCCTCAAACAAAAAGGAAAAAAAAAGAAATCAATGATTAAGTGGCGCTGACTTCAGAATTTGTGCTTCCTCGTTGCTAATGCTTCCAAACTTTAGGGTTTTGAGAAATTTACTGGCCGGGATCGGCAACTTCCGCTTGGAACATGACTGATGTAGAGCCTTTTAGTATATCTATATGAGTTTTCGGTTGAACCTGCGGGCTCACCCACGGTCTCGCTTGGAGCTAAGGTACAACTTGATAACTAGATCATTGATGGCCGCGCCCATCTATTTTACAAAATATTTGTATGAATTTTCACTATAATAATTGAAATGAAGGCATAAGCTCGCACATAGTAGAGCAGAAAAAAGGATTGCCCAGGAAGCTATCTTTAGCATATGGAACCTGATTTATTGTGGAATCAAATAACAAGAAAATACAATGAGATTTGCCCCGGAAAGATGATTTAGGGAACCCTGGAAACTATCTTTAGCACATGGAACCTCTTTGGTTCTTTTCCCTAAGTCCATGCGAAAACAAGAAAAGTTAGCCCGCAGGTGTCATATATTTTTCCGATGAATTTTTCAAGGCCATTCAGTCAGACTCCCAAATTGTCATGTCTCATCCATAATATTGTTATCAAAGTTAACCATCTGCTGATACTAATAATGAACATTAACCCGACTTGAAAATAAAAGGATATTTTAAATCTCACCATTGGTCATCCTGATCATGATTAAATAGAATATAACATCCAACCCAGAACATCGAAACAATCTCAAAGGACCCATGCCTCACAAGATGCATTACAACATACACATTACAGCCTGACTTTAGCGAGTTCCTTATAAAGAATGTAGTTTAGAAGATTTTCTTAGTCCATGATACAGTGCAGTCCACAAGATGCCTTCAAGATTTGCAACTCTATCAAAAATCTTCTTAGGCCTCCTCTTTTATCTGCTACATGTGAATCATATTACTCTTTTATCAGTTTTGAGAACAAACTCTTTATCATGAAATAGAACTATGCAAAAAGATATATAATGAGGTAAAAACTAAAATCCAACCTGCAAAGAAGAGAAAAAGCTGACAATTTATCTTTTTACCTTTATATGTTAGCTAGCCTGCTTAGGGAATGCTTATTTTGAATTTTCTTAGTTTGGTATTTAAATAACTACTCATATCATGGACCAAGGGGACACTTATCAAATATTTTTACACCATCAGTGATCAGTCACTGACTTTTCCGACCAGCTAGCTGACAACACTATGTTAGGATGTATCTCCTCTGGATTGGCACCCACCACGCATTAATACATCTAACATATTGCTTCAGACAGTAGCAATCAATGAAACACTATGAATTGATAGAATCCGCCTAGTTGATACAACTTACCATAGCACATTAGATGACGGCATCAAATAGCTGGGTTCAAGCTTGGCATCATGGCAGGAAATAATCGTACATTCTCTATAAAAAAATACAGGAGAATGTCGTTGCCCGCTTCGACGCCTTGATGTATCTCAACAACACTGTCAATCCCGTAACAAAGCATTTCTAGCTATTTTTATTATAAGAAGCAATAAGCAAAGCCATGGAACTAAATCAGGAAAGCAACTAATGAAGTTGAGTAGGGGAATACAGATAAAGCAGAAGAATGCGACCTAATGTGCGCGATCTCACATGGTATGCACCTGATGAGCTAGATATGTGCATGTGCATCGCGCGCGCGCACACACACCCACTCGCGATGAAACATGAAGTGTGAGCGCCTTGTCTCCATGCCTCGCGCATGTTTGTTCCGAACTGTCACATTATGTGTGGATCTAATTTGTGGGTGTGCACGTGTGCAGGTACAGCGGTGCGCCGAGGACAAAACCGCCCAGATCACAACCTATGAGGGAAATCACAACCACCAACAGCCACCACCGGCGACCACCATGGCCAAACCACACCCGTTTTGGTGGACATGCTCCTGTGTGGCCTGCTGTCAGCTGCTACGGTGGAGCCCTCCTGGGCCATGTTATCACGCTCGTCAACATCGACGATAAAATATTTCACATTAAAACACATGGTTGGAATTTACAACATATATAGAGGTCTGGACATGAACAATAGATTCCCATGGAGCAAGATATTTATCTGTTAGTAATAGAAAAAGTGAATATTTGTTAATATTGGAAAGATTGTTGCCAGTCTTTATAGTCATGTACTTCCAATTGTTTTCACAAAACAAATCGGTTCGCATTGCGTGAATTTAAAATATGGGCACATAGAACATTGTATGAAATAATTGACAGAATGATAGCACCAAATTCAGTTCTAAAAACCATAGTGCATTGGCGCAGCAGCATAGAACTTATGGATGGCCTGAAATGCTCCTAGCCAAGATATTTATGAGCAAGCCCGAACAAGCCATGGTTTTACTAATTAAATATTGGACCAATAGTGCATTTAAGTATGTTTTAACAAGTTATGATGCATGTCTCCTATCATGGAACAATTTCTCACATCAGAAGAAGCATATCAAAATTATAAGATAAGATAGCCAGGGCAATGAAGGTGACCATTCAAGTAGACAGCTTTTAGCACAGGTTTCGGGAAATCTAGAGACATGGCGTATAAGGTCTTCTCACAACAAAGAACATGATCAGGAGGGCACCGATCTTACTCATTGGACGAACTGGGCATTTATTTTGCAGCACCACATCCCGGACAATCAACCCCCATACAAGGGTCCTGTTAATCCTTAGGCAAATTATAAGGTGGAAATACAAACAGAGTGGATTAAGGAACAAAATCGAGCCTTGGAAGGGCAACAAGCAGTAGTGGATGAGCGAGATTCAATACCTTTGGATCTTTCCTGGTGGTGAGGGGAAGGGCACATAGCGGGCGTGAAAATCAATAGCCAGTCACCCTCATTTGAACCACCCCGTGTACTTGCAAAGCACTGGAAGATGGCAGCACATGAGAATTGATCGCTTTGTGACCAACCTTCATTGAACACACCTTCCCCAATTCTCCAATTCTCAAACCTTCACTGGCAAAACAATATACCAGAACCAACCTTCCCCAATTCTCGGAACAAATTTCGATCAATCTGAAAGCACCTGTAGAAACCGAGATGGAAAAAAAATCATCAATTCGAAGCGAAATCCGAACAAAATAGAATAATATGATAAAGAGGAAATTCTGCAGGTGCGTTTGCCAGATTATTATTTGGGGAAGGAGATGGCGCAAGGGGCAGAGCTTATGTACGCACACGGTCATGTGGCGAGATAAATGGTGCACCTTAACAACCATTAATGGATTTGAGAAACGGAAGATCTACTGCTCGAATCAACCGTCGGCGGATCAGCTTCGCATCCCGTTTCCGCATCAACCGGGGAGACGCATGGCCGCTCGGCTGCTCCGCATCCTTCCGCTCGACTGCTCGCTAGCGTCCGGCCGTCCGCTGGATCCCCTCCTTTCCCCCCTGCAGACGGATCGCGCGCATCAGCTCGATCGAGCGATTCCCACGTCTAACGCATTGCGCGCGCCGGCTGGATCTGATCCCCGCGTCGGTCGATCCCTCTCTCTTGCCTTCGTCTTTCTCTTTATTTTTGGTAGAGAAATCGATAGCGATCGAGTGTCCTGAGGCTAAATGGGCCGGGGAGAAGGCCCGGTGAACGACGTATCTCAGATTTAGCCCCTGGAGTAGCAGCCCCTAGGACAACTGGGCCAGAAAAAAACACAGGCGATGGAGGCGCATCTAACGGCCAAAAATGACCCTGACACATGATCGGACGGCCGAAACGGCTGAGGGTGTGAGAGTGCTCGGTTTAGGCTCAGTTTTACTGTCCTAAATGACAAGCATCGCACCATCATATCTATGCTAAGCCATGTCACCATCATCTACTAAGCCATGTAAAAAAACATATATCTACCATCTACGTACCCATTCGCCTCACGCCTCTCGCGACTCTCGGGCGATTAGGGCTTCCCTGCCTCCCGTCGGCACTACCGCCGGTCTGCCTCGTCTTCTGTGGCCTTAGGGCCATGCAGGCACGGTGGACCATGACCCTTGCCGACGGGAGGGCTCCTCGTCCGTGTTTTGCTATCTTTTGTGTTCGTGTAGGGTTTGTGTCATGCTTAGGAAAGCGAGGTGGCGGCGGCTCCCTGAAGATGGAATAAGGTTCTCTCTGCCTAACACCTGTCCCGGGAGTGCGTCTAGCATCGTTGGAGGGCGTGTGAAGATGTGTCTCTGGCGGATCTCGCTGGATTCAGTCGGCGTTTATCTTCGATGGATCTGCTTGGATCTGATCTTTGTTTGTCTGCGTTCGTATACCTCCCCCATGACGAGTTTTGCTGCTTCTGCGACCAGGTGAGGAGGATATGCAACACCTCCTTGCCGGATGCCCCTTCTCGCGGCATGTATGGCATGAGGTGTTGCCCTGTCGCTCCACGACCACATTACCTTGCCAAGTGAACCATTCGTGTCCTGGTGGGCATCCTCCTCCTCCAACACCCCTAAATCTCTTCGCCGTGGCCTCGCCTCCATCATCATTCTCACGACATGGCATATTAAGCACGACAACAACTGTATCTTCGAAACTGCTCGCCCCTATGTCACTTCTCTGCTACTCCCTCCGTCCTTGAAAGAGTGTACTTCCAACGTTGTTGGAAAGTCAAACTTTTTTATGTTTGACCGTATTTATACAATAATACACCAACATTTATGCCATAGAATTAGTAGCATTAGATTCGTGATAAAATATATTTTCATCATATACCTATTTGGTTTCACAAACATTGATATATTTTTGCACAAACTCGGTCAAACTTTGAGATAGTTTGACCCTCCAACAAAGTTGGAAGTACACTCTTTGAAGGACGGAGGGAGTACAGTCTATCCAGGAGACATGCACTGCAGGGCTAGGGATGACGCTACCGGGCTAGGCCACATCATCCATGAGAGATACTCTTTGTAGTGGGGCCGAGCATTAGCAACCCTCTTATGTCTGCTCGTGGCATTACCCTCGCACCGCTAGTGTACGTGTCTTGTGATGTAATCTAAACTTACACTCGCTATTCTATGCAAGCTCTGCGTATTCACGAAAAAAAAAAGTCCAAACTTCTCCCAAAAAGAGTGGTTGAGTCGAAAAAAAGAGTGGTTGAGTCGGGCTCCAGAGTCCAAGCGGTTGAGCCGAACCTGTTCCCATCCCCGCCCCAGATCTCACCTCCTGGCTCGCTCTCGACTGCCGCCACGGCCGCGCCCTCTTCCTCTCCAAGGGCTCCGTTGCTCAGGAACTCCTTGTGTGGGATCTAAACACGGGCATCGAGCGGCGCGTACCAGTGCCCCCGCTGTTCAAGGACGGCTACGAGTACCAGACCGCGGCCGTGTTCTGCCCAGCGGACGGATGCGACCACCGGGACTGCCACGGGGATCCCTTCCGCGTGGTCTTCGTCTTCACCGTCCCCATCTACCACCAGCTGCGGTGGCCCGGTCTCACGCCCGCGTGCGTCTACTCATCGGAGACTGGCACGTGGGGTAAACTGACCGCGATGCGCCACACGTCCTGCTTGATCTTCACATTTCATTCCAGCGTGCTCGTTGGGAGCTCTCTGCTCTACTTCATGTCCGACAGTGGGTGGATCTTAGAGTATGACTTGGCCAGCCACGACCTCACTGGGTTCAACCCGCCACACGACGGCCCCGAGCAGACATTTAGCCTCATGGTGGCGGAGGATGGTGGAATAGGAGTTAGCGAAGCCTTTGGTTCGCAACTCAAATTATGGTCAAGGGAGGAGAGTGACGGCACTGATGCACAATGGGTCTTGAGCCGGGTCATCCACTTGAAAAATTTGCTCCCAAATGGTGCTCTCGTGGATGCAGAGACTAGAGTGATCGTGTTGGGATATGCCGAGGGAGTGCATGTCATTTTCATTAACACGGTTGCTGGCCTCTTCACAATCGATCTACAGTCGGAGCTGGTGGAGAAGGTGTGTGATGATCATGGCTTCTGTAATTTGATTCCAGTTGTCAGCTTCTACACTCCTGTGGACCGTGGCGAATACCAGGATCTGCTGCCGTCAACCCCTAGTGAGGAGGTAGGTGATGAGGAGGGGGGAGAGAAGGAGAAAACAGTACATGAGGCACAACAGCTGCTTAACGAGGGGTCCACTACTATCAAGGAGGGGGGCTTTGTCAACGCCTTTGAATGTGTCAGCCATGACCTCAATATCAGGTAAGGGCTCTACTCCCAAATGCCTCACCTATTCTGAGCTACGCTTAAACATTTGTATGTATGCGATTGTGGAAAAGTTACTTCACATTAGTTCGGTACTCTTTAGGACCAGCTTTTGGTTTCCATGTGCCCTTTAGTTACTTTGGGACTCTTGACTCTTCTATTTTGGGAGATGAGTTTAGAAGGATTTTAAATGTTCTATGAAGACGCGGGTCGAATTAGCCTTAGTGTTTTTTATGGCAGTACTTGAGAGTTAGGATCTGACATCTTTTGTTATGCTATGTGCTTGCAATGAACCTCAAAGTCTTATCGAACACCAAGTACCAAATGGTACATACAGCAAAGTGTATTTATTGGAGGGATAGGTATTATCCTATTTGAGAAGAGTTTCATACCTCTCGTGCTGGCTAATCTGTTGTTATAAACAGCAGTCAACTTTAGCCGTGTTGTTCTATTGAGAAGAGTTAGCACCTCGTGTCATCAAAATGTCTGATGGAATAATTTTAGCCGTGCCATTCTACCTCAGATTGCAGTAACTTTCATGGCCTTGTGTTATCTATAAACTTAACAATTATAGACTGAAAATATATGCCTTTGTTTTCACCTAGTGTTCGGGGTTGTGGGGAAGTTCCTCTGGGGTGTGCTAGCACGTTCGACAAATATGGATGTGCATACAAAGCTCAAGAGGTGAATGATTCTTCGGATGATGTTCCCAGGAGTGTACCAAGTGAAGAATCGGTGACGGGCACATCCAGCGAAGATGCCGATGCTGGGGAATCAAAGTACTCTGGTAGCAATGGTGAGGATGCTGCTCCATCTTCGGAGGAAGGTGATTCTGAAGAAGGTATTGTATATCATTGCCCCTTTCTTTGGACTAGTAGTGGTGCCAGGGCTGCACAACTGTGTGGTGAAATACCTTATTTTCTCTGAAGTTTGCATTCTCCCTAAGTTTCTGCATGAAATTTCATTTATGGAATAGTTTCACAAGTAACTTTTCGGATCAACCGCCCCGTAGTTTTAGCGAGGCACTGTCACTGCCCCCAGTTAGTCATATACTCCCTAAGAAAAAAAATGGCCATGTAATCCTGTGAATGAAACTAGCGTAATAGTCTTGTTTGGGAATTGAGACTTGTAAGGAACTGATTGCTATTTGGACGTATCTCTTGAATTCTCATCGTCGTTCCATATAAGACCATTTATTCAATGTTATTTTGCTAATAATTTTTATTTAATAATATTAATATAGATAGTAGATGATGTTGCTGAAAGTAGAAAATGCTTTCATTTGTCAAAAAAACTTGTGTCATGGCTATATCTTGAACTTGTGTCTGGTGCCACAAGTCAGCCATTTGCCTTCTAAATTTATATGCAGGAATTTGTTTATTTTTTAAACCGAGGCAAAAGCTTTGCCCGTTCTATTGATTAAGAAGAAGATCTGTTGCCTGGTTAATCACGGAAAACTGGGCGAAAACCGACACATGAATTTTTATCTTTCTTTCCTATACACTTGGACTAGCCAGTTTGAAGGTATATGGATCTATCTCAATATTATCCTTGCACGGGGTAGCTTTTACTACACAAGAGCTGCTCTTTTCAATCATGTCTTACATAAGTTATGCAATAATGTTTTGTTGGTGTTAAATCAACCAATCTATTATCATCATCATGCTATAATGATTAAGTTGGATCATTTAATCATTTGTATGGATCTCTTCCTGTTGCTACTTCTTTATGAATTTTTAATAATTTAATAAAATTGATGGTCGTGCATCAATGTGTTTTATGCCTATTATGGTAAATACTGGTAATAGTCATTTTTTTACAAGAACATTGATATAGTCGTTTATTAGGGGAAAACTCAAATGGCAACAAAGAAGTACTGGAAATACTGTAAATAACCTTGGGGTTGTAGGCAAAGGCTTCAAATATACAAATATGGTAATGTCAGGTCTCCGCTGAACCTTCTCCAAAAGAGACTAGCAACAGATTGTTCACATATGTGAAATGTGATTCAGCTGGATGCCTGAGACATAGTATTAGATGTTTGTACGGCATGTTCATGTTGCCTCAAGGCTCAATGGTCAATACTCATCTGTTGATCCGTATACAAGTAACCAGATTAAAGGTTGTGGTATTCAGCATTTGATATTTTGGTTTTTTTGTCAACGTTTGCCATGTTCAATATCGAATTCAATGTTTGTCATGCTCTGAAAAGACTGCCATTGTTTGCTCTTTGCTATGATGTGACGGCCTTTGGCTCTTTGCTAGTCTTGGAGGGTCATATAAACCATTTTGCATGTTCTTGTGTCTGTGCGAAATTTTGCTTTTTAGTAAAATTCATATGTATTATATTCTTCTCACTCAATACATTCTGCTAACTTTACATGCCTCTTACAGCAGTTTAGCCTCTCACTCTCTATCTATATATATCAGCGAACTAACATTTCAATCTGTTGTGTGCTGCTAGTGCTATGCTGACTGTCAGCCCGGATGTCATCAGTCATCGGCGCCTTCGCCTTGAGTTGAATCTTTTTCTTCTCTGCAGTTGGGGAACATGACTGTTAGTTATCTCTCTTTTTTCTTAGTACGGTAGTTTATTATGGCCCAGAAAACATTGACAAGAATTAAGGCACCAAAAGCGGTGGCTTTGGCACCTCGAAGAAGCGAATGCTGCTGAAGGCATATGATCTCAAGATGAAGTCCCAACTGGAACTCTGATGCAAAGCTGCAGAGTGGACTGGTAAGCTGGTATCTGTAACTGATACACCTAAAAGTTGATGTGCAATTGGAACGACTCAGGGTCTGTTTGTCGTAAGCGAGTGATCATTTGAGGAACCTTTCATCTTTAAGAAATAGGATAAGTATCGCCCGACATGTTCCGTCAGTTGCAAGAAACAACACTGTTTTCCCCCCTCTGCTTCTGTGTTGGAATCCCTTTCACTTTCAGTACTCTTGCCGGCAGTTGTGTGTAACAACAGGCGGTTCAAATAGTCTGTCTGTTTTCCCTCTGTTTCTCAACACTTGTTTTTTGCGACTCTGTCTGAAAAATTGAAATATGTTTGAAAGGGTTTCCGGGCTGTTTAGTTCCTAGCCACACCACAAGTTTTTTCTTTTTTTGGTGGGTGGGTGTTTGGTCCTAGACAAACCTAAGGTTAGGCAAGTCAAAGTGTAGCTAAGAATCTTGGCACCTAAGATTAGGTTAGGCATTTCCTTCATTTTGTAGTAACTAAATAGCATATGTACTCCCTCTAATCCAAAATAATTGTCGAAGTTTTGAACTGGAGTTAGTTCAAAACTGCGACACTTTTTATGGATCGGAGGTAGTAGCTAGTTTTGAGATGCAGAGCCATTGGGTGAAGACGCGTTGTGTCCTTTTTTACCGAATCAACACCCACTTGTAGTTAATAATTTGCTCAAAAGAAAGGTCTCTTTTTATACAGTACAGCTAGCTACCGTGTCAGACAAGATTTTATTGCAGCTATAGCGTACAGGCTTTAATTTTGAAAATGTTCTTGAATTTTTAAAGTAAAATAGGAAAATAAAGAAATAATGGAAAAGAAAAAAATTATGAATCCTAAAAATATGTACTGTATGTTTGTAAAGTTGTAAGCTGATGGTACATTGGATATAGTTCTGAACCTCCTTGTGACACTATTTCTATCGCTCTGCGCTGCGCCGCGCTCCTCCTCCTAGTGAAAAATTTGAATCCTCCACACTAGTTGATATATTATTGTTTATTGATCACTGGAACCACCACCATTTCATTTTGGTCCAAATAGATTTCAATTTATTTATTTTTGCGGGGAAGTAAAGAGAATTAATGACTTCCTGAACCAAACCAACATGTGGTAAGCAATCCAAACAATTCAAAAAAAAAAAACCAGTGTACACCGGTCTGGCCTGGTCACGCATTTCGGCCAAAATAATAAATCTACGGCGGTACTTCTTCCAAAAAAAAAAATCTACGGCAGTAATTTTTCTCAAAAAAAAAAATCTACACGGTACTAGTGGTAGGTAGGTGTACCGAACGTGACAAATAATTGAGGAGGGAGGGAGGAGCCTCCAGCATCGCAAGCAAAAACAGAAGGCGGAGAGAGAGGGGGGAGGGGGAGCCAGCCCACGCGTCCATCGCACGAGCAGCCTCGACTCCTCGACGGGCCGCGGCCGCCGCTAGCTAGGGTTAGGGGTCGCCGGGCTGCCGCCGCCTGGAGCTCCTCTCTCTCTCACCCCCACTCGTCTCTGCAAACTGCAGGTGAGCCGCCGGTGACCAAGTTCGTCAAGACACTGCTGTCCAAGCTTGGTTCGTCCAACGGCGGCCCCCTCAACGTCGGCGGCTCCTTCTCCGACAGGACAGCCCGCCCGTCTCGCCTGATGTCGACCACAGCAGGGTATCTCATCCTCCCCCTGCATTTTTCTTCTTTTATTACTGTAGATCACAAGTGATCAACTGTCAATTTCCTTTTTAATTGGATGAAATAAAGGTCAGGTCAGGCTACTGATAATCTACGTACTGTAGTTTTTAGGTGATTTTACCTCTACTCATGTGTTCACCGCAACTCATTCAAATCTGCTTGGCAATTTGGCTGGCCCTCTGCTGTGTCAATCACTATGGCCACTATTTCAAACTGAACAAAGGAAGAAATGACCCTCTGCCCTGTCTGCTCTTGTAGCTCTGACCACCAAACAACGGGTGTCTGATTTGATGGTCTTTGGTGCTTGCTTGCTGTGCAAAACAAGCTTTATTGAAAAAAAATTAGAGAAAAGGCACAGGCCGAGCCCGAGAAAAGGCTTTGAATTAACGAAGCCATCAACCGGCCAGGATTACAGCATAAGTAACATACAAGAAAAAAGAAAGAACGCCAAAGATACAAAGTGCTAAAACAGCTAACAACCTAACAAAGATACAGGCAAACACTAGAAGAGGAGAAACCCAGCCTGAAGCTCCAAGGTCTAACGTCCAGAGTATCAGCCACCCAATGGAGGGGAGAAAATTAATAGGAGCATCGGTAGCCAACAATCCTCGCCTGCTTCTGAAGGCCAAGACAAAGTCGAACAAGCCATCCGGTTCTGCCTCCGAAGAGGACCACTATCCTCTCGCCCAGGCTCGAAGGGCGCCGAACCGTCGAAAGGCAGAATGCTCCTAGAGCCCGCATGAACACTGCCACCAAGCTGCCCAGGGAGAAGAAACCAGAGCGCCAACCACACCCGCGTGCCTAACAAGACCTCGCCGCCGACCATGGACCAGCCACACCACCACACGCAAGCTGTTGAATGTGACCGCATGCCCAAGACCGGCTGGAGAAGAGGAGGAGCGTGCATCAAGTAGCCATCAGCATCCGCCCTCAGCCAAGCAGAAAAGCACCAGCCTTGCAACCGCGCTCCCCGAACGACGCCTCCAAGAAGGTGAGCGGCGAGTAGGCGTCGCCGTCGTCCACAAGGGGAACAGGGGCTTTCGCCCCAAAGCGAGCAGCAAGGAGGGAGGCGGGAGGGGATCTCAACAACGCCTCCGAGGAGGGATCCGACGCCAAAAGACGCCGACATCGTCGTGGCCTCCGCCGACGGCCAAGGGTTTCCCCCGATCCAGCACCCTACCCCCAACCACCCAATCCGAGGGCACAAACCGGCGACCGAAGCTGCCGACGGCCAAGTTGGATCAGGGAGCGCAAACTGTTGGAGAAGGCAGCGGTCTTCGTCAAGGTAGGCAAACCGGGTGACGGGGCACCACAACCCACCCGCAGAACACGTCCGCCGTGACCTCGCCGCCCACACGGCTAAAGTCACGGATCAGCACCACGGTCGTCGCTCGCCGTTGAGACGACACCATCCGCCGTGCCCGGGGCCGCTGCCCCGGCTTCCATCCACCTCGCACGTCCCGGCTGGAACTAGAGGAAAGCGCACGCCGACACCACCGGAGCACGCAGTACAGGCCACCAAGACCTCGAAGACTGCCCCAGCAGCCAGATCTGGGCGGATCCGGCGGCCCCCCAACCAACAGTCGCCAGATCGAGAAGTTGGGGGTGGCTGTGGGTGCGTGAGGTCACAGGGCCACCACGATGGCCCGAGCCGGCCGGAGCTGGGCGCCAGCGCCGCCGAGGGCGGCTCAACCGACAGATCGGGCGGAGGAAAGCCCCTGCCCAGGACAAGCACAGCACCAGCCTCCCCCGGCCAAACTCCACCAGCATGGACTGCACGCGAAGGGGGGCGGCCGCTGATGCACAGGGAGCCCCAGGAGATCTGACACCAGCGACGGCCAAGAGAACCGCGGCGGGCCTGCACCGGCGAACGGGGAGAGGAGAAGCCCCACTAGTCGAGGCGGGTGCTAGGGGAAGCCCCGCCGCCGCCTTCCGCCGCGCGGGCTTTCCCGGCGGCGGCGGGGAGGGGATGGCTGGGAGAGGGAGGGCTAAGCGGCGGCTAGGGTTGCTCCCCCGAGTCGCCCGGGGGGGACGACGCGGGGGTCGGGTCCATGTAGAATTCTGAAAGCCTTGGCCTTCAGCTTTATTGATTCTTGCTGCCATTTCTGTCCTTGCTGTGCAAAACAAGCTTTGATGGTTTAGCCGCTCTCTTTCAGTTCAGGTGATGCTTCTGAACAACACCTCCTGTCTTTTTTTTTTCTTTCAACGAATCTCCTGTCTTATTTAGCTCATGTCAGTGTTAGGGATATGTCATTGCTGTAATGCTAATGTTCTGGTCTAAGTCTCCATCGTGTTGCCGAGATCAGAGTTTCAGTTAGCAATATATATTGCAGATTTTCTTTAACATGTCTGTGCATTGTTTAGAGGATAAAGTAAGAGATGGTTTAAGCTCAGTCTTCTGATTATGCTGGTTAAGTTTTGGGACTACAAAATGTTCCCACTTTTAGAGCCAAAAGTCTTATGTTCCCACTTTTTATCTTGTTGGCTGTTGTTACATTAATAAAATGGTGGCTGCTTCCTTTCCTTGTTTTTTTTTTTAATCTTGAATCTTGATACATATATCTTAGTAAGGACTGGTTGGACAGGGAGATGCTCAACTTAGGTTGCGTCTGTTCAATAAGATACATCTTAGGATCTTTTAGTCTGGCTCTACCAAAGCTTTATTATATTTGACAAAATGTTTCTTGTGATGTGATCTCCAATTTGCTCTCTAGTCCTTCAACTTGGATGCCCCAATTTGTTCTTGTGATGGGATCCAGTTTGCTTCTTTTAACTTTTTGTAAACCCAAGCTTTCCTGTTATACACCATCAGGTTAAGTATGTGATGTCTTCTATATTCAAAAAGCAGTCACACAAACACATGCCTACAGAGGATACCAGTTAGCTTATGTGTGTGATTGATAACTGAACAAATGCTTGCACATCTCTGAACTGAGAGTACACTTGAGTTCCTATTCCTCCTAATCTTAATAAAGTGAAATAATTTGGAGTTGGACACTTGTGTTGTTGTGCTGCACACTTTTTACTCACATATTATGCTGGAATACTAGTTCTGAACCTTTTGTTATGTTTGTTACATGCAGGTTGTTTCCCTATTCCTGTTGTCTTCATACTATGCCTTTCATACCATGCCATGTCCCCGCCCATCCCATGGACACGGACGAGTTCAACCCAGGGTGACTACCACCTCCTCTTCTGTCCGTCCTTCCTTTTCTTTTTCTTTTTTTGATTTGCCCGTCCGTCCTTCTTCATGCCCCCGGCCGGAGAAGAATGCTGCAATTTTATTCCTTCTTTGGGAAATTCCTTCTCTTGACATCGATCTCTGGTCCCATCCATGTCCAGGCTGCTGCGGGAGGGGCGGCGCCGGCTGCCACTGCGATGACTGCGAGGAGTGGAGGCGCTACTGCTACTGGAACCACGACCACGGCCACACCAAGCAGTTCCTCCTCTTCGCCTCCGACGAGAAAGATTATCTGGTGAGAACCCCTTCCACTTCTCTCCCTCTCTCTCTGTGTGCTGCTCCCGTCGATCGATTCAGAGTTTCCTCTGTATATTTCCTCCTTCCGACGTCAAGGGTTCAATTTGAGGGTTTTCTTGGGGCGCTCAAGAGTTCACTGAAAAAATGTTTAATTTCATCCTTGACTCAGAATGTTGCTGTAAAATCTCCCCGGGAATGGATAGAACATGACATTTTGCCTTGGGGGGAATATGTTTCACAACATATGTTTATATGAAGAATACTCTGTAGTCTGTACTGTATGTGAGTCAAACTGTTTATTGGTGAGTACTTTTTGCTAGTGAAAAAATACTTTCCTTCCAATGCTGCCAGTGCTGAGAAGAGGTAGCCCCTGCCCTTTCCTCCCATTAGTTAGTTCATTCATTCTGTTGCTGCTCCTAGAAAGGGGTTTCCAGGATTATTTTGGGGTGTCCAAATTTCATAAAAAAAAAATGTTTAGTTTCATTCTTATCTGAATTGTGTCTGTATTTTCTGCAAATAGTGTGAAACTCAATGCCCACAAACGCTGAAACTTATATCTGACTCTAACCAAAGTGAATCTTTCGACAGTGCCTACCGTGGGAGGTCACAAGCCAGCTGGGAGATATGATCCCCGCCTCTGAGCCTATCAAACTTGAAGCTCCTGATGGCCGCATGTACAGTGTTGAATTCGTCAAGATCGGCCTGATAACTCTTACGACTGGGTGGCGGTGCTTTGTGGATGCAAATCACATACGACAAGGTGACCCCATCCTGTTCGTCTACTGTGGGGGCTCCAGCTTCAAGGTCCACATATGCAGCTCATCCAGTCTCGAGGATTCTCTGCCCTGTTCTCAACAGCCTCCCGACATCTTTAGAGCCGTTCCTCCTCGTGATCGCCATGTGCTGAATGGTAAAGTGAATTAGGGCCTTCAAGTCGAGTGCCTTTGGTAATGTATTTCTGATCATTATAACAGTGTTCTTTCTTGATGTGCAGAACAAGTGGTGCCTGATCCTGCACATGTTCGGACGTCAACTGACGTTGGCTACACCATGTTCCACGGGACCTGCCTAACCAAAGCACAAGAAAAGAAAGTGCTAGAGCTCAGCATGAGGTCTGAAATTTCTCTTCATGTAGCAGCTATGAACAAAAGAAATGCCAACGAGTACTATGTTGTAAGTTGCATCCTTCCTCAAATAGTTTCCTAGTTTTGTTTGTCACTCCGATCCATAGGCTATTAATTCCTGCTTGTATTTTTTTTTGTTCTTGCAGTACATACCGTTGAGGCTTTTGGAAAATTTCAAAGATACCATTCAGCTCGAAGCCCATGGCAACAACATGGTATACGATGTTGGCGCAAGCAAGCAAAGTGACGATCAAATAATCCTCCAATCTGAGTTGAGTGATTTTGTAGCCTCTCACGGCATACAAGACAACGACCTCCTCGTCTTCAGAAGCAAGGGGAAATCCCGCCTTGAAGTTCTTGTCCTTGACCCGAGCGGTTGTGAGAAAACTTGTTTTGCCATGGGAAACTCTTCAAATGCCCGAGAATTGTGTGAAGATTCAGTTGAGATTGTTGATCCACCCCCGCATACTGTTAAAGATACTGTTATTTATTTGAGTTCTGATGACGATGAAGTCATGGAAGAAGGCAGTTCTGATGACGATGAAGTCGTGGAAGAAGGCAGTTCTGATGACAATGAAGTCGTGGAAGAAGGCATGACAACGTCAAGGAGGGAGCAGAGGCCGCTACGAGGCTGTCGTGCAAAAGCTCAGCAGATGGCTTCGACATCCTCCCCTTGTACTAAGTCAGGTCATAGTATTGTAGTTAGTTACCCTGTGCATTTCTTTTCATTTACCATATTTTAGACGATCGACTTGTGATTATCGCTTGCTCACCACAAGAAAGTATGCCATGTTTTTCAGGACACAAAGCTGGCACATCGAATGAAACCGGTTTAGAAGTTCCTATGTCCAACAAGCTCTACATATTACCCGAAAAGATGAAGCTAACTAGTCAACTAGAGGAGAAAGTAAAGGAGAAAGTCCGGGCGATTGGATCTGGATTCCCTGTGTTTGTGAAGGTGATGACGGTACATGATGTTTTGAGGCCAACACAGCTGGTCAGTTCAGAACTTCAAATACCACGTGCAATATGTATAGTCCATCTCACATCCAAAAGCTCGCAAATTTGGAACCATTTTCTTGCTGAATTAACCATTGGCCTGAGATTCGATCGCCATCTTGACGTGCTCTTTTCTGAACAGCGTTTCTGCATGGAATTTACTTCGGCGCGTCGTCTCCCGCTCGAACAAACACCTCTCCTACTTGGGCTGGAGGGTAGCGAGATGCAGTGGCATACAGCGCTGACCTTCAGTACATATAGAAAAGTGAGGCGGATTTCCTCACTCTGGAGGAACTTTGTCTCGGTGTCCGGGATGAAGGCGGGAGACATCTGCCTCTTCGAACTGGTAGACAGGAGCAGCGAGAGGCTCAGGATGACGGTCCATCTGATCCGCTGATCGCAAGTTGAAAATGCAGCCCTACCTCTGAAGCATCTAGTTAGTGGTGGTCTCTTTGTGGGTGGTATGATGGCTTTTTAACTCAGCTGATGTATGCATTGCTTGAAGATTATTTTGAGCAACCTGATGTTAAGCAACTCTCTAGTCTCTAGTGTGTAATGTAATCTGGGGAAACACTGAACCCTTGATCCTCCTCTCCTTTAGTACTGCTGCTGATGGTTATTTATTAGTATTTCTTGTTGAGACAAAAAAATTATTGCTGATTGAGGGTGTCTCCCAATAGGTTTTCACCAATAGTTTGGAACTTTACAAAACAGAGGACTGAGGCAATGGTTGCCTGGTGTGTCGTCGCCGGCGAGCATCCCTTCTACTACCTCTGTTCTCTACTTTCTGTTAGCCGCAGGCAGGAAAATATAGCGCAAACTCTGAACTCTGTCCTGTTATCTCTGTTGACTCTGGGTAATTTGATACAAGGTGATGTACTGGATTGGGCAGCTTCAATTCTAAGATGAAATTTTGCTCAACTTAACAATATTTTGACATTACGGCAAATTGGTATTCTAACAATTAGTAAAGAAAAACACGATCAATCCATGTCTTTCAGTTTAATATGATTACTAATGTATTACCTTCTGAATGCTGAAGACTAAAGAAGTAGCTTCCCTGTCACCACCTGCTTGAGGATTGTCTTGTTGAAGGCGATGGCGATGAGATAGTGGACTGGGACGACACTGAGGACTTGTCGAGCAAGAGCAATCCTATCGCCCCGAGAGAGCATCGAGCCCCGCAGGTGGAGAGCTTCTTCTCAAGCTTGTGAACCAGCGGCATCAGCGTGGATGTGGGCACCTTTCGGATGGAAAGTGGAAGGCCAAGGTACCGCACCGAGAAGGTGGTGATCGGGCACGTCATTTCATTGGCAATGACGATGAGGTGTTCGATATAGCTTGACATTTGCATAATCTTATGGCATCTTGCAGATGTCCATAAGATTAACAAAGGCTAACCCAGCTTCTCCGATGGCCTTTGGGTCGTGGAGGTGTGGCGGACCTCGGCCCCCTGCTGGCGGGAGAGACCCGCTCTCGTTTTTGTTAAGTTCAACGTCTTGATTGGGGATGTGTGCCGACAGTGATGTCCCTTGGTAGGAACAATGTCTCTCACGTTCGATCCCTGTTCCGATGGTTCGTCTAGCGTTGCCGGAGGGCATGTGGAGGTGTGTCTCCGTCGGATCTCGTGGGATTCGGGCAGTGCTGCTCTCCGGTGGATCTGTTTGTATTCATCGTTCGGGTGCTTAGGTTTGATCCTTCCGACCTATGCTTCTTTTCATCAGCGATGGTTGCTGCTTTTGTGCGCTGGTCATGTGGGTTTTAGCACGACGGCTTTATGATTGTCTACTACAACAAGGTTTGTCCGCGTCTGAACTGAGGGGCAATGATTGTGTACGACTTTATGCACAGTATGAAGAGTCCAGAAAAGCTGGTTTCTTTTTGTTGGCTTGTGGCTGCTGAACGAATACATAATGTTCATGGTTGATGTCGCACGCAACTTCTTTTTTCATATTGCGTCACATGCAGAGCTGTGGAGGGATACATGATGTTCATGGTCGATGACGCACACATGCAGAGCTGTAGAGGGAGGATTGCTGAAAATTGTTTGTACCGGGCTAGCGGCTAGCTGATGATAAGAGCAACTCCAACGCGCCGATCCAAACGGACGCGCGCTTTGTCCGCTTTTCGTCCGTTTGGCTCGGCGAGGCGGACGGCCGCGTTCGCTTTTTGATTTGAGTCGGCTTGTGCGCCCAACGGGACGCAGACCCATATTTTAGCGCGCCGAAAAAAAATGTGAATAATAAACACGTGGCCGAAATTAACTTAATAAAACATGTAATTAAACATAAATGGCCGGTCAACCGCCGGCCAAAGTCCACTTAAACATTAATTAAACAATAAAAAAAAACTCGGTGCCCGCACGCTGCCCTAGACGTCTGCCTTGCCCTTGCCCTTGACGTCCTCGTCGCCGCCGGTGAGGTCGATGAAGACGGGAGGTGGCCCAGCCCACCCGAACGCGGCTTGATAGGCCGCCAGGGCAGCCTCCTCCGGCGTCTGCTGCGGCGGCGGCATTGCGGCCAGACGGGCGCGCTCCTCCTCCTCCTCCTCGAGGCGCAGCGCCTGCTCGTTGCGCATCTGCCACTCGCCGTCTTCCGCCTCCTCGGCGAGCCAATGCGCCTTCCAGCGCTCGAGGTGGGCCGCCTCCTCGTCCGGCGGTGCGGCGTAGTGGACTGGAGGCGCGCTCACCCACTCGCGGAGCTGGCCGGTCCAGGAGTAGGAGTCCTCGGGCCAAGTGGGCGGCGGCGGCGACCGCTTACGCGGGGTCTCCTCCGCCTTGGGCTTGGCGAGAGGCGGCGGTGGCGGCGGGATGACGAGGGGAGCGTGGACGCTGTCGCCCGCCGCCGAAAGGGCAATGGCGTGCTCCAGCCTCGCCTGGTAGTCCGCCTCGTCCTCCTCCGCCTTGCGCCGCTCCTCCTCGAGGCAGGTCTGCATGGCCGCCGCCAACGCCACCTGGTATTCCGCCTCCGCCGCCTCATCCTCCGGCTTGACCTCGAGGGGTGGTGGGGGGAAGGGGACCTGGGCGCCGACGCCGCGGCGGCGTTTCTCCTCGTGCTCGAGGGCGAACCAGAACTCCCACTCGGGGGAGTCCGCCGCGTACGCAGGGTCGGCGCGCGGCTCCGGCGTTAGGAGCGCCCGGCGCCTGCGTACCTCCTTCGCGTGAGCCCGCTGCGACCGGGGAACCGCCGGCACAGGGATGCGCTGCGGATCTAGGTGCCAGTGGTGCGGCAGCGTCACGTCGGGGTACTGCAACGGGATGCGGTACCTCCAGTGCCACTCCGCTTGGTGCACCGGGATGTGCAACCGTTGCCGCCCCGGGCGTGGAGGCCGCGGCGGCGGTGGCGGAGGAGGAGTGCGGGAGGAGCTCGCGCCGAGTGTGAGGCTGCCCTTGCCTCGGCGGTTGAAGAGCCCCATTGCTGCTGGGTGGCTTGCTAGGGTTTCGGGCTTGGCTAGGGTTTGTGGTCGCCGGCGAGGGAGCAAGCGTGGCCAGATGTGGACGGGGAGATGGAAGTGGATGAGGCCGGCCCCGCCACACACTTCCATTAAAAAGGACGGGCACGCGGCCCTTCCACACACTGCCAGGCGGGCCCGAGGTAGGTGCTGGCGTTTAATACGATCGCGTGTGGTGGTTGGCCGGCCGACATGTGGGGCCGCGGCGGACACCGAGAGGACGCGCGGCGCGTCCGTTTCGTGTCCGCGCCGACGCAAATGCGGCCCAAATTTGGGCCTGAAATGCGTCGGCGCGGACGTCTAGCGGACGTGATTTGGGTTTGGGCCGGCGCGTTGGGCCGGCGCTTTTGTCCATTTTGACCCAAACGGACAGGCGCGGACGATTTGGGCCGCCGCGTTGGAGTTGCTCTAACAACCGTGAAAGGATGCTTACCGTCGAAAAGATTCAGACTTGGTAATGAACAGAGACCAAGAATTGGGATAAATTATTTTGTTTGCGATGGGTGATTTTTTTACTTTTTGCCGGAAGTTTGCGATGGAAGAATTGGCATAATTATAGTCTACATGATATATTAGACCATGTTCGGAACCTCTCCACTCCGCTCCACTCCGCGGAGCTGTGGAGCTCGGTTTGAGCCGCTCTTTAAAAATGAGCTACAGCCTGCTCCGCTCTGGGAGCGCAATCGAGGGAGCGGAGAGGAACCGAACAGGCACTTAGTTGCAAGAAAACAATGTCCCTTTCTTTGTAAGACCCTTCTTTTGTTCTTGTCTATTGTTTGCTTGAAATTTTTGAATTGATAGACATATGATTCAATATTATTTTAGTTATCTTGAAAATTCAAAGTTTCAGTACGAAAAAAACAAGTACTGATATAGGTAAGGTTCAGAAGCATGTGTAATTTTTTACCAGAATTTTGGTCTTAGCACACCCAATGCGTGCAATATAATGCAAAAAAAGACGATTTGGTGCCGCGGCCACACATATCCTTTTTTTGCAAAATTAGAAAACACTATTTATAGATTTAGAAAATTCTAAAAAATATACATATCTAGTACTCCCTTTGTAACAAAATCTAGGCCATTTTTTTGTAGCCAACTACAGCAAAAAACGTCTTATATTTCGTTACAGTGGGAGTTATGAATATTATTTTTCATTAATATATCTCTTATATGGGGGTTACACAAAGAATAAATATGTGATCAAAATATGCTTGTTTTTTTGTCATTTTGGTGAGAAATTTGGTCTTTTTGTGTAGACAAATCAATATTTTATTTATATAGGATACATAGAAAATATTGATATGTGTATGTGTACACATGATATTTTGTAAAACTCATACATATCTTCTTCGACTATTATTTTCAAATTCTGGGCTCTTTGGAACCTGGGAGCCAAAGTGACGTTCTCGCATACAACGATGCTATTTTAGCATAATTGCACATTTAATTGATCACTGGAAGAGATGTAGACGAAAAGAAATGTTTGCATTGCCTTGGTTAAGAGAGAAAAATACATTTTCTCTACTCTACGAGATGTTTTATTTTACGCACGCTTTCTAGTTTAATTTACCTGGTCAACTTTTATAAGCATGAATACACATTAATTGGTGGAGTTAACATAAATATATTAATTAATTATATTCCTTCATTTTCAAAATATATTGTCCTAAAGCGAACTTTATATAATTTCTTATTTTTTAGTGGGATATATAACATCTTGTTGCGGTGGAAGCTTTCTATACTTACTTTGTTGCGATGGAAACTTTTTTATATACTTTAACCAAATTTATGGGGAAAATGTCACCGGACAAATTTGAAACCGAGGAACGTAACATATTATTTTGTGTGCTCCATATGGCATAGAATGTGCATGGAAAACCGTGGTACCACGCAGTTACTTTAAGCTTGGTTCGTCAGCTCTCAGCTATCTCAAGTTGAGTTGACGAGTATTTGAATTTGAATTTCGTAGATTTTATAGTAAAAAGAAAAATAACTAGTTTTTTTTTTATCCTTGTTTTTTGAGCGATCCTGGTCCGACTCCAAATGGACCTCCCGTCCCCATCCGCCCATCCTGGTCCGGCCCGTAAACGAACCCGTAGGATTTAAATTAACCCCGTAGATGTCTTCCCCACAGACAAACCCAAACCCAAACCCAAACCCAGCGACCACCATGGCATCAGCACCGCCGCCGCAGCGACGCCGCGCCTCGCCGCCGGCGCTCCCGGACGAGCTCGTCGAAGAGATCCTCCTCCGCCTCCCGCCCGACGACCCGGCCTGCCTCCTCCGCGCCTCCCTCGTCTGCAAGGACTGGGGCGGCATCGTCTCCGACCCCGTCTTCCGCCGCCGCCTCCACGAGCTCTACTTCGCACCCCCCGTGCTCGGCTTCCTCCACGGATCGGAAGACGAGGACATCCCCCACTTCGTCCACACCACCGCGTCGCCCTTCTCCCTCGCCGCCCCGGACTGGCGCTCGTGGCGGGCCGTCGACTGCCGCCACGGCCGCGCCCTCTTCCTCTCCAAGCGCAATCATACTCGTACTTGGGAGCTGCTCCTGTGGGAGCCAATCACGGGCGCCCAGCAGCGCATACCGGTGCCCGCGGCGTTCGACGGCAGCTGGCCGGCCGCGGCCGTGTTCTGCGCAGTGGATGGATGCGACCACTGCGACTGCCTTGGGGGTCCTTTCCGCGTGGTCTTCGTGTTCGCCGTCGACAACGAAGACGTTGATTATGAGGAGTATGTCACGTCGGCCGGCGTGTACTCGTCGGAGACCGGCACGTGGGGCGAGCTGATCTCGATGCACGGTGAATTCATGATGTTCTTTGGAGAATATTCTAGCCTCCTCGTTGGGAGGTCTCTGCTCTACTTCATGTCTGACGTTGGGTTGATCCTGGAGTACGACTTAGTGAGGCACGGCCTGACTGTGTTCGACCCACCTGACTGCCAGCCCGACTACAAGTCTGACGGGGTGTCGTCCTTGGACAACAGATTTAAACTCATGCTTGCGGAGGATGGTGGACTTGGTGTTAGTGAAGAATCGGGTCAGTGTCTCAAACTGTGGACAAGGGAGGCGGGTGATGGCACTGATGCACGATGGATAGTGAGATGCATCATCTGCATGGAAAATTTGCTTCCAACTGGTATGGTCTCGAATGCGGATAATGGAGTGATTGTGATGGGATTTGCTGAGGAAGCAAATGTCATTTTCGTTGACACGATTGCTGGCCTCCTCAAAATGGATCTGCAATTAGGGTTGGTAACGGAGGTGCCAGATGATCGTGGCTTCTGCAATTTGATTCCAGTTGTCAGCTTCTACACTCCTATGCCCCAACGCAAGAACCGGAATCTGCTGGCGATGAAACCTTGTGAGGAGGCAAGTGGTGAGGGGGAGAAAACAATAGTTCAGGCACATCGGCTGTTCGACAAGGGGTCCAATGCTATCAATGAGGAGGGACTTTGTCAACACCTTTGAATGCATCAGCTACGACCACAATGTCAGGTGACGGCTCTATTCCCAGTGGCCTTCCCTATTCTGAGCTGCGCTGAAACATTTGTATGGGGATTGTGGAATAAAAATAAAATGTCCCCTTATTTCAGTACTTTAGTGCTCTTTAAGATTAGTTGTTGGTTTCCATGTGTCCTTGGTTGCTTTAGGACTTTTCTTTGTCTGGGAGATGAGTTTAGAAAAGGTTTTGGATGTTGTAGGACGAGGTTGCTGCCAAGCGGTGTTTATCTTATGTTTGGCGACGAGCCCAACTGAGTTGAGGGGTTCAGCAAGTCAAATTAACCTTAGTGTTTTTTGATGGCATTGCTTGAGAATTAGGACCTGGCATCTTATGTCATGATATGTGTATTGTGATGAACATTAAATCAAAGTGCCTTTATTGGAGGGATAAGTTGTTGTCCTATTCGAGAAGAGTATACACCTCTGATATTGGCTAGCTACAAACATTTCATCAATGTGCAGTTAATTTGTATGGTACTCCCTCCGTCCTAAAATGTAAGACGTTTTTTGACACTAGTGGGACGGAGGGAGTAGTTTAGAATTGTACTTCATAATCTGCGCAAGCACTAGTCCGTTGTTATAAACAGAATAAAACATAGTTAGCGGAGTCATCAAGATGGTTGACGGAATAATTGTAGCTGTGCTGTTCTACCACAGATTGCAGTAGCTTTCATGGCCTTGTGCTATCTCTAAACTTAACAATTATAGACTGAAAAATTACGCCTTTGTTTTTTCCTAGGATTTCGTATTAGTTGCTCTGGGGTGTGCTAGCACGTTCGACAAATATGGATGAAGATCAAGAGGTGAATGATTCTTTGGATGATGTTCCCAAGAGTGCACCAAATGAAGAATCAGTGAAGGGCACAACCAGCAAAGACAATGCTGAGGACTCAAAGACCTCTGGTAGCAATGTTGAGGATGCCGCTCCATCTTTGGAGAAAGATGATTCTCAAGAAGGTATTGTATATCATTGTCCCTTTCTTTGGACCAGTGGTGGTGCCAGGGCTGCACAATTGTGTGATGATACTTTATTTCCTCTGAAGCTTGCATTGCTCTCTAGGTTTTTGTATGAAATTTCACTTCTATGGAATAGTTTCACAAATAACATTTGGGTTCAATGGCCCTGGGGTTTTAACGAGGCACTGCCACTGCCACCGGATAGTCATATCACACAGAAAAAATGGTCATGTAATGCTGCATATGCAAACTAGTAATAGTCTTGTTTGGGACTTGGAAGGACAGTTTGATGTTTGGATTTATTTCTTGAATTCTCATCATCATTCCATAGAAGACAATTTAATCAATGCTGTTTTGCTAAAAAAAATATTTAATAATATAGATAGTAGATGATGTTGCTGAAAGCAGAAAATGCTTTCATTTCACAAAAAACTTGTGCCATGGGTTGACCATATCTT
Organism: Elymus sibiricus; assembly: GCA_039707655.1. Lineage (NCBI taxonomy): Eukaryota > Viridiplantae > Streptophyta > Magnoliopsida > Poales > Poaceae > Elymus > Elymus sibiricus. The sequence continues at coordinate 454,531,325 of CM077672.1, forward strand.
GAACGTGGGTCTGGTGCCACATGTCGGCCATTTGCCTTCTAAATTTATATATGTATATTTTTTATACTTTCTACCTATACACTTGGCATAGCAATGCCAGACTCAATATATATGGATCTATGAGGCACCTTTTTCATTTTCGTCTGAACAGTGTACATAGGGTAGTTTTTACTACATAAGAGCTCCTCTTTTCAGCAATGATGTCTTACAGAAGTTATGCAATAGTGTGGATAGTTGATGTTAAATGCACCAAACTATTATCATGATCATGTTATAATGATTCAATTGGATCATTTGTGCATTTCCTGTTGTTATTTTTACAAGGCATTCCACAATATAATAAATAGACGGTCATGCCTCAATGTGTTTTTGTTCCTACTAGGGCAAATGCTTATATAGACTTTCTTTTAACAACAATACTGATACAGTCATTGATTAGGGAAAACTCAAATGACAACAACAGGAAGCAGTGGAAGTACTGTAATTAACCTTGGGGTTGTAACTAGAAGCAGCAAACTTGGTAATGTCATCTCTGTGCTGAACATTTCACAAAAGAGAGTAGCAGCAGATTGTTCGGTGTCTGTGAAATGTGATTTCAAATACATATGAAGTTCTGAAATTGCCAAAGATAAGTTTGAGACATTTTCACAAGATGTTTCTACTCCATGTTCATGCTGCCTCAGTGGTCAATACTCATCTATTGATTGGTATACAAGTAGCTACTCTGTTAATTATTTTTTGTCAATGCTATTGCAATGTTTGCCATGTTCAATATCGAACTGAATGTTTGTCATGCTCTGAAAATATTGTTATTGTTTTGCCCTTTGCTGTGATGCAACAGGCTTTGCATTGGTCTTGGAGGGTTGTATAAACCATTTTGCATGTTCTTGTGCATGTGTGAAATGTTGCTTTTTATGTGAAATTCATATGTATAAATGTATTACATCTTGTCTCAGTTCATTCTGCTAGCATACATGCCTTTTGAAGGAGTTAAGCTTTCCATATATATCTGACATACTTGTTACGCGTAACAGCAAGATAGACAAGACTGCCAACGAGGTGACGATAGCGAGTGGGATTAGGAAGAGGGTCACCATCAGAGGCACGAAGCTGAACGTTGAGCTCCATAGGAGTCACAACAGTGCGCTCATCACCGAGAGCAGCGCGAGAAAGAAGATCCTGAATATATTTTTCTTGGGAGATGTAGAAGCCATCAGAGGTCGAGGAGATCTCAATCCCAAGAAAATAGCGAAGTGGACCAAGATCAGTCATGAGGAACTGGTCGCGAAGGCGAGCCTTAACAAAGGCAATGTAGTCAGAGTCGTCACCAGTGATGATCATGTCATCAACATAGAGAAGGAGAAGAGTCCGACCACGAGGAGACGTGTGAACGAACAAAGCGGGATCATGATCACTGGGCGAGAAGCCCGCGGCAGTCACGACAGAGGCGAACCGCTCGAACCAGGCACGAGGGGCCTGTTTAAGACCATAGAGAGAGCGGCGAAGCCGGCAGACCATACCATCAGGAACAGAGTACCCTGGGGGTGGCTGCATATAAACCTCCTCACGCAACTCACCATTGAGAAAGGCGTTCTGAACGTCAAGCTGAGACACAGACCAATGACGAACAGAAGCTACAGCAAGGAGAGTGCGGACAGTGGTCATGTGGGCCACAGGAGCGAATGTCTCATCATAATCGCGTCCCTGTTCCTGCTGAAAACCACGAGCCACAAGACGAGCTTTGTAGCGCTCAAGAGAACCATCAGAGCGAGTCTTAATCTTATAGACCCACTTGCATGTGATGGGACGAACACCAGAAGGAAGGGAAACCAGATCCCACGTGCCAGAACGCTCAAGGGCAGCAATCTCCTGGGCCATCGCAAGCTGCCATTCAGGCTGAGTCAGGGCAGCCCGATAGGAAGTCGGCTCGGCAATAACAGAGAGGCCGTACTTGGCAGGAGAATAGCGATCAAGAGGGGGTCGAGGCCGAGCACGGAGATTATGAACTGGTGGAGGCGTGGAAGGAGGAACATCGGAAGTGGAAGACGTGTCAGGAGAATCATCCTCAACACGAGGGCGGCGAGTGTAGTGGAGAGGAAAAGGAGAGAGAGGCCGACGGACCGGAGAGGATGGTGGAGAGGAGGGTGGAGGGGATTGTGGTGTCGGTGGCATGTGAGGAAGAGTGAGACGGGTCGGAGGAAGGGGAGAGACATGAGGCACAGAGGAGGATGTATCAGGAAGGAGAAGGAAAGAAATATCATCCACAGAGAAGCTCGAGGAAGAAGGACGTGGGTAGTAAGAGCGAGACTCATCAAAGGTCACATCACGCGAGATGCGCAAGCGACGACCAATAGGGTCCCAACAGCGATAGCCCTTGTGCTCATCACTGTAGCCAAGGAAAACACACTCAACCGACTGAGCAGTCAGTTTGGTGCGTTCTCGCGGGGCAAGAAGGACATAGCACACACATCCAAACATACGAAGAGCTGAGTAGTCAGGAGATCGACCAGTGAGACACTCCATAGGAATACCACCCTGCAGAGCAGTCGATGGCTGAATGTTGATGAGATAGGTAGATGCAGAAACAGCCTCAGCCCAAAAGTGGGGTGGAAAAGAAGCGGCAATCATCAGCGCACGAGCCGTCTCAAGCAGATGACGATGCTTACGTTCGGCAACGCCATTCTGAGCATGAGCACCAGGACATGAGAACTGGGCAAGAGTACCCTGTTCCGCGAGAAAACCACGCAATAGCTGGGAGATATACTCTCCAGCGGAGTCAGCACGAAAAGTATGAATGGGCGTGGAAAACTGGGTGTGAACTATGGCAGCAAATCGTTTGTATATAGAGAGAACCTCGCTACGAGATTTCATGAAGTAGAGCCAAGTGTAGCGAGAGAAATCATCAATAAACAAAACATAGTAGCGATGACCACCTTTCGAATCAAAGGGAGCAGGACCCCAAACATCAGAATGAACTAAGTCAAAAGGACGTTGAGATACAGACTCACTGGTAGGATAAGGTAACTGGGTCTGTTTGCCAAGTCTGCAACCATTACAATGTAAGGAAACATCTCCAGATACAGACCCTAAGAGGCCCTGACGAACTAAAGAAGACAAGCAAGAGCCACAGATGTGACCAAGGCGATGATGCCACTGCTGGAAGGACGCAGACGAAGAGGCAGCAAGAGCATGAGAGCTGGCAGAAGTGGTGGCAGCGGAAGGAACACAAAGCCAGTCAACCTCCCAAAGGCCCTCTGACTCACGGCGCCGGGGGCCAGCACCAACCAAAGCCTTGGTGCGACAATCCTGAATGGAGCAAGAGTCGGTATCAAGAATGACACGACAACCAGAATCAGTAAGTTGGGCAGCGGAAAAAAGATTCATGGTAAGGCGAGGAACATGAGAAACACTAGGAACAGAAAAAGATGGAGTGGAAAGAATACCACGACTAGCAACAGGAAGAGGTGTGCCATCGGCGGTAAGAACATTAACAGGCGAATCAAGAGGTCGGAGAGAAGACAGCGCGGAAGAATCAGAAGACATATGAAAGGAGGCTCCAGAATCCAGAACCCACGAAGATGTACCTGACTGGGTAGATGCAGGCGGTGACGGAGGGGTGGAGGCAGTCACAGCGGCGGCGGAACCCGTCGATGAAGATCCGGAGGAAGCCAGGAGGCGCTTGAGCCGCACAATGTCCTGGTCAGTGAGTGACGGAGTCGAGGGAGACGCATGAGTCCCACTGGAAGAAGAGCGCCTCTGGTCTCGCTGTTTCTGGCGGCAATCAGACTCTGGGTGACCTTGCCGGGAGCAGTAGCCACAGAAAGTGTCACGGCGCGACCGGCCCTTCTCAGCATAAGGAGGGCGACCCACCCCCCCTGAAGGTGTGGGCAGAAGCGGTGGAGCGGTGAGACGAGCAGACGACACAGGAGCTCGAGCAGCCAACACAGAGGGAACCGCAAGCAACCCAGCAGAACGGAGGCGGGTCTCCTCAGCACGAAGCTCAGCAAGCACCTCCGAGATAGGAACACGACCACGAGCAAGCAAGTGAGCGCGTCGAGGCTCAAACTCGGAACGGAGGCGAGATAAGAACTCATGGACACGCTGAAACTCCAAGTCGGACCTCATAGTCTGGCAGCAACGGCAAGTTCCACAAACAACTGTCCGAAGAGAGTCAAGCTGGCGCCAGATGGCAGAACTCTGTGTGTAGAACTCATCAACAGAAGAGTCACCCTGCTGAAGAGCGTGCTCCTGACGCACCACAGATAAGTAGAGCGCATCACCAGAGGGCTGATAGCGCTGACAGAGGTAAGACCACATCGCTGCAACAGTACTGAGGCTCATGAACTCCGAAGCAAATTGAGGGAGGACACTCGCAGTGAGAACAGCAGCAGCTCGAGCATCATCATTGCACCACTGAGTGTAAGCAGACAGAGCATCCCGGTAGAGAGAAAGAGCATCGGAATAGGCTGATACCTGCTGATCATAAGCATCCACCGCAGCATCATCGAGAGCCTTGGCTGCATCCCGATCAGCCTGGGAAGCACCAGCAGCAAGAACAGGCGGCACCGGTGGGGTAGGAGCCACGGGAGCGACAGGGCAGGGCGGACAGGGGACCTCGCCAGAGAGAACGCCCCACAGGATAAGGCCGCGCATGTGGATCCGCATGAAGCCCGCAAACTCAGCATAATTGGTGCCATCGAAGATCACCGAGCACCGAGGGACAGCAACATAGCCCGAAGAGGACATGAGGAGCTCTCTGGGGTTTTTTTTTTTTTTGTCAACCCACCCGATCTGGATCGGGGCTGAGGAACTCACGCCAGCTCGATGCAGCCCCGAATGGAGGAATCGGGGGGGAGGGGCGAGCGCAGGAGGACCGGCCCTGGGCTGCACCGGCTGCAGCAGGAGGAGCGCCGGCTGTCCAGCCGCGGGGCACCGGCGGACAGCCGGAGACGGAGGCGACGGCGGCCGCCGCGGGCTGGGCGCGGACAGGCGCGGGCCGGGACGCAGCCGGGCGGAGCTGGCTCGGGCTGGGCGTGGCCGGGGCGCAGCCGGGGGCAGGCGGGGCGCGGGCTGGTCGCGGCCGTGGTCACGGCCCTGGGCGCGGGCGCGAACAGAGCAGCTGCGGGAGCGGCTGCAGGCTTCTGCCGGGCGCAAGGACGGCGCGGACGAACAGCGGCTGCAGCGGAGGAGGTGACCGGCGACGGGGGAGGAGGTGGCCGGCGACGAGGACGGAGATGGCCGGCGACGAGGAGGCTAGGCACGGAGCTGCAGCGTGCGGGAGAGGGAGAGAACCTAAGCATCTGATACCATGTTAGGAATGAGCAACTGATATTCACTGAGGGCCAAAGGCCATTACATATACATGTGAGTAAAGTGCAGAAAACCCCTTATACAATGGGGAAGTACCGAAAAGGGACTATACACATCTAACAATACTAACATCTCAATCTGTTGTGTGCTGCTTAGCCCTACTCTGATGGTCAGGCCGGATGTTTCATCAGTCATCGTCTCAATCTGCTGAGTAGGATCCTTTTTTTCTCCGCAGTCGGGAAACACTTCTTTTATTGTAGTTTAGATTCCAGATCAAACTTTGACAAGAATTAAGGCACCAAAGTGGAGGCATTGGCACCCCAAAGAAGTGAAATAGTGAATGATGTTGGGACTATAGGACTTGGTCTGAAGATAGCGTCACAACTATAGGACTTAAAAAACTATTTGTAACTGCTAAACCTAATAGTTGTGCGATGATGCCTTAGCACTGGAACGGTTCAGGGTCTGTTTGTTGTTCTATACAACAATGTTTCTATTATTTGAAGAACATTTCATCTTTACCGAAAAAGGCTTTCGCCCCGCTTTATATATAAAGCACGAACCAAGATAAACATCGTCGACATATTTCATCAGTTGCAAGAAAACAGTGCAGCAGATTTACACCTGTGAGCCGAATTGGATTTCCGAACTTTGTATGAATCTGTTTTTTTCTACTCTTGCCAGCAGTTTTCTGTTTGTGCTTGGTTTAACTATATACTAGTAGCATGCATAGCTAATTCGAAGAGGCTGGCTATTCGGGACAGGTAGTTTTTATCTTCCAAATCAACATTTCTACTGTAGTTTGTACATCTCTTCTGGAACATAACAATTTAGTTTTGCTGAAAACTGTTGAGCTGCAGTGTCTTGGATCAAAAAACTACATGTTTTACCTTTAAAACATTTAGGGCTTGGCGGTTTTGCAACTGGCAATATCTGGGCAAGCAATGCACATTCATCTCTGATTAAAGACAGTGATCTTGAAAAACATTTCAGAATTTTCCAACGAGGCAAAAACATTTAGGGCTTGTCTGAGACTGTTCCACTCCATCAAAATCGGTCCTTGATGAGTAGGATGAACTATTGTGCTGCAAGTACTTCACATGTTTAGGTCCCTGTTTCTCTCCAAAAGTTACCTTTATTAAGTTGTCAGTTCTTCTTCTATATTTTTTAGCTGAATTATTTCTTCTGGTACTTCATTAGAAGGTAGAGCTCCAACAGGTAGCTCCCAAAAAAAAAAAAAAACGCGATGAGGCGCCGAGATGGATCGATGACTATGCTATATTCCTTCCATTTCATGACCGACAAAAAACACAAAACAAATTACAAGAGCCGAGATTACTTCTCTCATCTTCCAGAGAAAATGTTCTTCTAATTGATGAATGGGAAGCTCTACTGCCTCAAGACGAAAAAGTTTAGATACAGAGCCTGCCTGCCACTCTCTAAAGCTCGTCCTTCTTGTCGGAAGAAGAAGCATCCTTGCTAATTTCCTCCACCTTCTCATCCGCAGACGCCTGCTGCGGCTTCTCATCGCCCAAGGCATCCTTGTTCTCCTCATCGCTGGCGCCGGCAGCTTTGCCATCATCACCCTCGTCCTCCTGCCGCAGGTGAGAATGTAGTTTTTTGTTAAGACGAGACCCATCATATAAGCAGTTAGAAACGTTGAGGATAATAAAATTAAATTCGATTTGCAGCTTACATCAGCCGCATCGTCGTTGTCTTCGGCCTTAGCGTTTGCGGATTCCTGGCGAGGAGAAAACATCGACTAGTTAGTAATGCATTTATCGTAGAAGGCAGTAACAAACAGAAGATGTTTGCATCTATACCTCCTCGAGCCTCTTCTTCTCGGCCTCATCAAATGCGGCCTTCTCAGCCTGCAACGCAAATAGCCATTGGCTTAGTAGTCTACATCAGACATCTAAAACGAAACAAAACTGAAAATGCTGGTGATAAGATGGCGTACATCCTTGTGCTTGCCCCAGGTCTCCTCCGCGAACTTCTTGGCGTACTCGGGGTCATCGGTGATCAGGATGTTGTCAAACAGAGTTCCCGATTTAACCTAGTGGTGATGGAAGAGGAAACCAATATAAGTAGTTCCAACAAAAGCTTCAAAGCACCAACCGTGTTTCACATAACTTGTGAAGCACCAACCTGCCACAGCTCAATACCAATGTGCTTCAAGCTGTCAAAAGCGTAGATGTAAGGATCATCCTTGTACTCTGCACGAACAAAGGAAAAGAAGATCGTATGAGCTTTGATGTTTCACTGAATTAGTTGAGCAGAAAAGATAAATGGACAGCAGTTAGTCTGAATGTTAAGCAGTGAGTAAGCTCAGCTTACCTGGGTTGTCAATCAAAGGTGCCTTCCATTTGCCCTTGAAGTTAGGGTTCTTGATTTTCTGAATACATAAAAGTCTGGTGTCAGAAGTTGCTATGCACATTGCCACCTGTCTGAACAATTAAGTAACTAGTCATGCTGTCATAGTTATACCTTTTGCGTCCATGGTCCCTTGTACTCAGGGTTTGGGATGGCTGGAGCTGTCCATTCACCATCTTCCTCATCATCCCAGTCCTCAGGCTGCCATATATGTATATAAGTATATTGACCAATGTGAGAAATTGCATACCAGAGACAGAAAGTAAAATTGTTTTAAGAATGAGGAAATGTGCACCTTCGTTGCCTCGGGATCAGTGATTTCCTTGGGAATATCATCGTACCCCTGAAAACGATCTGAGTCAGAGAGTCAGACAGGAAACCACTAGAGGCAAAGTATCAACAGTTTATAACACAAGAATGTGGAAACTCATGTTGTGCTGTTAGGATTGTAATGGAAACTTAGCATTCAGAGATTTGTGAGACACAACAGATACTGCAGAATATGATGAACACTTTGGCTTAGCTCAGTATTGTGGCATTGGCCAGAAATCAATACTCATGCTACAACTTCACGAAAATTGTGCAGCAACAAAGGCAAAGCTACCTCTGGCTTCTTGTCCTCAGGGTCAGGAAGGTACTCCTCGTCTTCCCAGTCCTCTGGCTGCAACCACCAGCACACAATGTTATATTAATGACTTTATCACCTCTGTCACAAAAACACCATAACCATGGCTACTAGACAGTTTTATCTCTGAACCTCACCTTCTTGGCATTAGGATCCCTCTTCTTCTTGGCAGGAAGGATGTCCCAGTCATCGTAGACGCTGCCGGACTGCTTCTCGACGTTGTCGATGAGGATGCTGTACTTGGCGTCTGGCCGGAGGATCAAGGTGTAGACGTGCGTGAGCTGGTCCGTCTCACAGGGCACCTCCTTCTTGATCAGATGGTTCTTGCCGTTCTTGGTGAGGATCGCGTGCACCTTCTTGGTGGCGTACCCGCAGATGTCCGGCCCAAACATGATGCTGCATTTCGAATTGAACCAGAGCATGAATGACCAACCAACCAATTAACAGATCAGAGATGAATTGAACAATTGAACAAGAGGAGATGGTGGCACCGTACCTGTATGGGGTCTCGCCGCCGAACTTCTTCTGGTCGACGTCGGCGGGGAGCAGCTTGACGTAGCCGCCACCGCAGTCGAGGTCCTGCTCGTGCTTGACGGAGAACTGCAGCACCAGGGTCTTGTCCTTGTTGCTGAACTCCGGGTACTGCGCCGAGATGGCGTAGAACCTGTAGTCCTCCGACGTCTGGATGCCTGCAGAAACAGAGTAACTCAGTCCCATTTGCCGCCGAACAGAACAGAACAGAACAAAACGAAATCCGGCGACGGCAGTTACCTTTGTCGTCGGCGTCTCCGTTCCATTTGCCGGAGGTGTGGTTCCACTCGCCGGCCGTGTTGTCCTCCTTCTTCCACTCCGACTTGACCCACCTATCCTCCCATCCATCTGTTTCGTCAGGCACAGCGCAATTCACAATTGAGAATTCAGGCACCGAAAAAACAGATCAACCGCAAGAATTACACAATTGGAAGGTGCATTGATCGACTGGATCTACAACGCGCGCGCTACGAGAGAGAGAGAGAGAGGGGGGGGGGGGAATTTGGATCCGGCGGGCGACTCACCGTCGAACTTCTCCTGGAAGAAGACCTCGCCGGCGACGGCCGACACGAGCAGCCCGAGCGCGACCACGGCGGCGGCCGACCTCGCGAGGACCGCCATCGTCACCACCACCCCGCCAGAAGCTTCTAGACCCTTCCGATCTGTCTACCTAACTCCGAACCTTGGCAACCAAAAACCTCCTGATGGATAGCGAGCGCGAGACGCGCCTTAATAAAGGAGCGGAGTGACGTCGCCGCAAGAGGACGCCGTCTCACTGACAGCGCGGGCCCGGGTGGTGACCGTGCGCGCGGCGCACGCATGGGCCGTGTGACCCGCCAATGGCACACGGGGCAGGGAGGGCCGGGCGAATGGGAGGGCGCCACGTGGCAAAAGCGACGTGTTTCCGGGCACCTGGACGAAGAATGGTACGTGGACGCCTTCTCCTCGGAGGTATCGCTGCATGTACTGGCTGTGGGTGGTGGGTCCCATAGGCAGGCGTGTCAGACATGATAGTACAGTTGTTGTTACGGGACCGAGACAATCAGATAACAAAGGAAGTACAGTAGCGGAGATGATCAAAACGAAAACCAAGCTTCACTTCTGGCTCCAAGCTTTGCTTTTGATATTCAACCCTTTTTATGCATTCATTCATTCATTTTTATTTTATTTTTTGAGTGTATGCATTCATTCATTGACAGTGTTACATCACTGACAATCAAAGAAGAGATGAAATCAGGGGCATCATGGAAAAGGGAGCAGTCCAAACGTAAGGGTGAAAACGCTCGGCCCCGCATCGCTGCTGCAGGGGTGACTCGGGAGGCGTAACCCTGGCCCGCCGCCGGCCTTCTCTCCACCTTCCCCTCTCCCTCGTCGGCTCGTCGCCACCAGAGGTGGTCGCTGACTCGTAGTGTGGCTTCCAGTGAAGGTGGCGGCGAGGATCTTAAAGCATTTGGTCAAGTCAAAATCATTTCAAGGATGCTACAGAGAGTTGGGCAGGGATCTATCGTGCTTCGGCCGCTCCGCACTATGACTCGTGATGCGTTGTATGTAGCTGCAATGTGTGCACAGGGGTGGAATGCATGAAAAGAATTGCACAAGTGCGAGTTTGTCTTGTCCATGGAGGCGAGTATTCATCTTGGGAAGATTCTCCAGGGTGTGGAGGCGGGGGCGTGGCATAGACGGTTATCAAGGACCTCTCGCGGATATGCTATCCTTCGTGCTCTAGCGACTCGACACTCGGCAATGCCTCCCTGGTTGCGCTCAGTGTAGGTGCTCCATCTTCCACGACCTTGACACCGATTGTCCGATCCCCATAGATGGCACAAGTTCTACCTCGCCCAGTAGTCGTCGGTCACCGGGTTCCTCGACCCAACATGTTGTTGCCGCACTGGCGACATCTTTCACCGGACGCTCTTCGCCGGCGTGTTCACGATGCCAACGATGATGATAACAGCGACAGCGATAACAGTGTTCGCCCTTCCTAGCCGACTCGTCTCGGTTGTGAACATGCGCCACAAGGGGCCTGCATCATGTCATCCCTCATGTGGACGAATGACTCGTCGGCAAGTAGAAAGGAGATAGATTGTGGGGAGAAAATGAATATGACAAGTAGGACCATGTGGTCAGTGAGAGAAGCATTCGGGGTGGACTTTTTCCTGGTGGGACAAACAATCTAGGGTCGGTTTATGGTTGGAATTGACTGGGATCGCTAAGTACAGAGCGTCATTTTTCAGGGATTGAGAGTTTAAGGTTGATTCCGGCCATCTTTATGAGTTCAAGGTTTTTTCCAGACTTTACGCAGAAAGAAACCCTAAGGCCGCGCTTGGCATCGGTGTATTTTAATACGAAGGTATTAAATTTACAAGCATATCTTACCGGGCATGAGTGTTGAAACAAAACAGGTGGGTAAAGACGCGTATTTTTTTACAGGTGTACCTAAAAGAAAGACGATAACCCAAACAGGCCCTAAAAATCCAATGTCCGAACGCCCGGTGCTTGAGCTTAAAGAGTGATCGGTTCAACACTCTGATCGGTCGTTCATCCGTGTGCGCATAAGCTCGTGATAACATACAGCTAAGGTGAACGGTGTGGAATGCGTCACGTGTACGCACAAGCCAAAATGAAAACACTACACTAGTCTTTTTCCAAGGGAAAATACGACACCACTAGATAATAAGTTATCATGCGGACGAAGGTGCAGGAGCTACAACGGTTGTTATCCTAGACTTCTCTGGCAAATTCTTAGCAGGTAGATGCTTCTTCTACTCACATGCGGCGATTGTATTATCGATGGAGGCGATGGCTATGAAAGAGGGGTTGATCCTCGCAAACAACTCGGGGTTTCAAAGAGTAATGGCCGAATCAGATAACATGGAAGTTGTGAACTTTTGCACCGGGCAAACCCAATGATGGGATCCTGCAGCAGCAATCTATGCAGAATGTGTGGATGTGGTTACTATATGATCGAAAGGTTGACTTTGTACATTGTCTTCGAGACGGTAATGGCGCGGTTCATGAGATAGCTAAATATAGTTTTTTGAATAATTTTTGCTGTACTTGGGATGATGATCCCCTAGTTGGCTATACTCAAAACTTGTGGACGACGTAATGTTGCTTAACAATTTTTTTAGAGATTAATATTGATTAACATCAATAAAGCTGGTCATGAAGGCCTTCCCTAAAGAAAAATTTCTCATAAAACCCTTTGGGCCGGGCCGTCATTCCATCTGGCCGGCCTCCTTCACGGCCCAAGTCCAAGCGTGCCTGTTAGCACCCGTCCTATAAAGCAGACCTTCGCCGCCGCCGCCTCCTCATTTTCTCAGCTCTCGGATCGGGAGAGCGAAACCCCAAGGTGAGCCAGCCCTCGTTTGACTGCTTCTTCTTCGTTGGTATCATTCTGAACATAGTAGATCTGCCATTGTCCGTCCTGCTGCTACGTAGATATATTTCTACAGGCGCTCGTCGTCCACCCTCGTGCATCGGTGGCTAAGTTGTGGCAGATGTTCGACTGCTACTAGACATGCCTAGATCTAAGTGTACTCTTGTCTAACGTGGATCTATCGTTCTGGTGTGGTGTTGTTTACTTTTGTCTGTGTACTCCCTCCGTTCCAAAATATAGTGCGCCCGCGTTTCTCGAGGTTCAACTTTGACCATAAATTTAACCAACGAGACCGACTGCGGCGGGAGCAAAAATTATATAATTGAAAACTGGTATAATTTTTGCTCCCGCCGCAGTCGGTCTCGTTGGTTAAATTTATGGTCAAAGTTGAAGCACGGGAACCGAGGACGCATTATATTTTGAAACGGAGGGAGTATATTGATGGACTGTTCATTCACGGGTCCCGCCAGAATGTTCATGCCATAGGAATATATAGTGCTCGCTCGCTCGCTTGCATGCCTTCACCTGCTCGGTTCTGCTCTCTGTTCCTTCTCTTCTCATCGGATGTTTAATGTAATCAAATTTTACTTTTCAAAGGTTAGATATATGCATATTGGTGCGTGTCTGTACTATTCTGTGTAATTTCACTTCAGGCTTTCTGCATGAATGAATTTCTGATCTGATCATCTCGTTTAAATTATTAGTTGTTTTTTTTTTCAGTTTATTATGGCTGGTTGCATGTTGCATCTCTTTGAGAACGTCTTGTGCATCGCACTGTTTTTTACCGTGGTAGTTGCACGATTATACTGTCAGCACTTGTGCATGCTAATACGATTCTGCTAAAAGACAACCCTCTACACTGTTTTGTCATTCCCACGTTGCTTGAAAAAAGAATTGTTGGATGTGTGCTTGCTTCCCTGCTGTGTAATTATTCGTATTAGTGAAGTTGGATACTCACGCTCTGCTGTTCGTTGTGTAGGAACTTACCTTACCACCGTGATAGTCAAAATGGTGAAGTTTACAGCAGAGGAGCTCCGCGCAATTATGGACAGGAAGAACAACATCCGTAATAGCTCTGTTATTGCTCATGCGGACCAAGGTATGTGCCTGAACAGTGGGCAGTGGTCTCGGACTATATATAAGTTTAAAATTGTAGAATCTAGTTAATTGATGTCTTTATAGCCCGTTCTTAATTATATATTGCATTAAATCTAAAATGTGTTTATATTTTAAAATTTGTTATTATGAAGTAATTAATTCCATCCCTGAAAGTATCAATCCATCATATTTTGTTTTCTTGTTATATGATTGATTTATGGTTTAATAAGCTAAAATGTAGTAACTATTACATATGTGCCAAGGGGCTCAAATCTACCAAATTTTGGGGATGTACTCACGATCATGTATTTATTACAATTTGTAAGCTCTGCTATTTGATATGCATAGTCATCTTATTTTGTTTCAATGTACTTTATTGTTGTGTCCTACTAATTTCTTCAATCGTCTCTTCATATAAATTCTGTTCAATTGTTCAAACCTGATGCTTCCATTTTGTTGAATAATAAAATTGAGCACCGTTCTTACATTTTGTTTACATATTTGCAGACAAGTCTACGCTTAAGAATACGCTTGTAGAAGCTGCTGAGACTATTGCCAAGGAAGTTGCTGGTGATGTTTGCATGACCGGTACCCGTGCAGACAAGGCCGAGGGCGAGAAGGGTGTTGTTTCACCACCTCCTCAGTCAGGGCCACACACTCCCACCGAAGTTCTCAAATAAGACGCTCCAGCGAGTGTGACTCGCGTTATATAGGGTGGATAGTGTCTCCTTCCCTATTGTTGGTGTCTTGGTTCTGATGGGAGATAATAATGATTCGCTACACTAGGATGGTCCCAAAGGTGTCAAGAGTTACACAACTTGTTCTTACTTGTGATTCTTGTATGTCTTGTAAACTCTATTATTTTTTATGTGGTGACTTGCTACATCCCTTGTTGCATGTCATGCTTATCTTCTGTGTATGCGTGCATCTCATCTTTGTGGCCATCACTCGTTTGTTCATGTTGGGATGTTTCGTTGTGGAACATATCACATGTATTGCATCCCCCTTACTTATGTGATGAGTGTTTTTGAATTCTCCTATTTTGGTGGGGGTGATGAAAGAGAAAAGGCTAGGGGAACTAGATTCAGAGGCCTCAAACTTTTTTTAAAAAAAAATCCCTGCTCACAATGGACATATTATGTACAATATTGTTGAAAACTAAGTATATATTGTGGGAGGTTTGAAGATGATGCTTTTATTCGAACCCCATCGCTAGGATGACAAGGCATTATGCATGGCCTGGAAATGTTAAAAAAAAATTGCAATAGCATGAAATTTGGGTCTGGAGGAGGGAAACCATAGCGAGTAATCATTCAAACTTGCATGTTTGTTGGGTGGTAGACCTCACTAATCAAGAACACTATTGGAATGAGGTGGTGGTTTGGCGGATTCTTCTGATGCATGATGCAGAAGAAGTCATGAAAATCAGGTTGCCCAAATTATGAAGATGGTGACTTCACTACCTACTACTCCCTCCATTCCATAATGTAGTGCGCCCGCGTTTTCCGAGATCTAAGTTTGACCATAAATTTAACCAACGAGACCGACTGCGGCGGGAGCAAAAATATACCACTGAATTCGTAAAATTTATGGTCAAATTTAGATCTCGGGAAATGTGGGCGCACTACATTGTGGAATGGAAGGAGTATATCCTAAGAAGAACGACATGTTTTTTTTGTCCGGAGCTCCTACCGATTGGCACTGGATGCTACGCTAAGTACAAGCAAACTCCAACACAACCAAAATTATTTGGAAGGCCCTAGTGCCCCCGAAGGTTCACGTTTTTTGTTAGAGATATGACACGCAATCGAACACGATGAAGAACGAAAACAAGCAGGGGACACAAGATTTAACGTGGAAAACCCCTCCAACACGAAGGGAAAAAACCACGGGCGCCAGCCAGCAAATCTTCACTATATCGGGGGAGGTTACAAACGTCGGGGATTTTACAACTGATCAACTCGCTTCACTCCGCTTCGGCCCAAGCCTCCCGGCGACGGGCCTCGCTCCACTCGCTCGTCAGAAGTTAGCCTTTCTGTTTATACTTGAATTTGAATCATAACATAACAAACTCTACCTTGAGACAAATTCCATCTTGTAGCATGAATGAGAACCTTCTGTTGGATAAAGTTGAAGGGGGAGTATGTATGGGAGGGCATGATCCGTTGATGAAAAACTTGTTGGACATCTGGTTAATCTAGTCAAATTTAAGACATTGTAGTACTAGACTTAATTTGCAGGGATGATTTGTGCTATTTTCTATCTGAAATCTGATGAATATCGTCCGTTTTGCATGAATTTCGTCCGGTTAGTTCAAATGCGGGTTGAAATGTACGCGAGCAGTGTTGGATGGCGGCCTCCCGCATCCATGTCCGCGGACTGGTCCCCTATCCGCGGACGGATATGGGAAGAAATTTGCGGGTCACCGTTGGAGATGCCCTTATGTCCTTCGTGGACAAATGAGACAGATGGAAATTCCAGTGAGCTCATGCTAATTTATTGAATAACCGTGGCATGCTTACCACCCTGGCCGTCGTTAATGTCAGAGATCACCTTACAACCAGAAGCTTTTTTTTTTTACATGATCAGAAGCTATTCTGAAATGATGAAGAAGAAGATCAGATTTTTTTTTGGGGGGGGTAGGAGAAGATCAGATGCGATGGACCCTACTATTTTTTTTTTGAGATGATAATAAGAAAGTTCTCACACATCTGGGCCATTCATTGGGCCGGGCCTTCAGTCCACGCAGGCAGCTTGTTTTTCCATCACTCCTGGGCCGTGGTTGCGTGCCCATTCGCACCTCACGCAGTATATCCGCAAGCAGGTCCCTTCCACCTAACCGCTCAAAAAAAAAGGTCCCTTCCACCTCTCTCCCTGTCCCCTAAACCCGAAGACCTTCTCCGCCGCCGCTTCCTCATCTCATCCTCCCGGATCGGGAGGCGGAAGCCAAGCCCCAAGGTGAGACCTCCGCTCCTCCGATTGCTTCTTCCCGTAGCTCGCCGCCGCGTCCGCGCTAGCTAGCTGCTACCTAGTCGTTCGGCTTTCACTGGGTTATAGGCTCTGGTTCGCCCTGTGGTAGATCTGCTGCTCCGTTCGCCCCGCTCGCTTGCTCCGGGGGCGATCTGTGCTGGCGTAGATGGATGCCCGTCGTTTCTCCTCCTGCGTCCGCCAGTTACCTGTGGTCGCTTAGGTGGTAGACGCCCGTGGTTTCCGTTGCGGTCGACGCCCGGGGTATCCGTTGTGGTCGACGCCGACCTAAGTTTTTTGTGTTCTTCCAGAGAGGAGTTCGTGTTCTGTTATCTTGTACTTTTGGCTACTTCGCTCGGCTGTTCGGCCACTGGATTCGCTAGAAATCGTTCGAGCTGCAGGCTTTGCTTGCTCGCTTGCATACTTTGCTGCCTATGGTAACCTGGTCGATTTTGTTTTCTGCTATCATGTTCAGCGTGGAGAAAATGGAGATGTATGTCTAACTGCTTCACATGCTTAATCTAATTTAATGTGTAAAATGGGAGATGCATATGTTGGTGTGTTTTACTACTACTCTATGTCATTTTAGTTCTCAAGTTCTGCATGAATTTTTCTCTGATTTCGCCTAAACTATTATGCGTGGGCATCTTCTGGGTTTTTCTCGGTGCTCACCATGTATGATTTGTTTTTTCTCAGTGCACCCCATGTATTAGTTTCTTTCTGATCTGACCATTTATCTGGCTTGTTTTGGGCTGTACTTCTACACTGCTTTGCCATTCATACATTGCTTGCAAAAGAAATTGTTACACATGTGCTTGCTTCCCTGTGTAATTAGGCGTCAAGCTATGCTTTTTGAGTAGTACCAGGCTTTGTGCTTGCTATTTGATTATATCACTGTGGTAATAATTAATTTAAATTACATGACTTGTCACTTGATGGTCAGCATAGATGCTTGCTTATTCATGTACAGATTACTTATCGTATCTGCTTGTTAAGCCTTTCTAATTTGATTTGATCAATTCCTGAGAAGTTTTACTATGATTCACCCCCTAAGTAGTTGTACAGATCAGGTAGTATTTGGTTTAGTTTGTGAACTGAAATCCATACCTGTTTGTTCCTCATAGTTGTGCAGCCCCTTCTATGGTGGAGCACCAGCTTTTGTATGTACACTTTTCGTGTCGCAATGTGTGTTTTTGCATTACCTGTTTGTTCCTCATTGTTGCTATTTTTCAATATTAAGCACTTTTTAGTAGACAATTGTGGTTGCAGTTACTTCAACATAATCATTATATTACACTGCTGGATATTCATGTTTAGTCATCCACGTCTGATTCTTGTTCAATTCTAATAGCTTTGCTATTCTCTGAACAGGAACTTATATACCCGCTGTGATATTCAACAGCAGTCAAGATGGTGAAGTTTACAGCGGAGGAGCTCCGCGGGATTATGGATAAGAAAAATAATATCCGTAACATGTCTGTTATTGCTCATGTCGACCATGGTATGTGCCTCAACACTCAACAGTGACAGTTGTCTCTAAATATTGAGTTTATACAGTAGAATTTTGTAAGTCGATGTTTTTGTAGCCTGCTCAAATCTCCCCAGTTTGGTGTATGCTCATGTTGTCTCCGAATGTATTAGTTACTTCAATATTGATGTCTTTATATTTGTGTTGTTTGCAATTTCCCACTAGATTTTGCTTAACAATGTTGCTAAATACCTGGTTCGTCTTATTTGTACCTTATTATTTTATTTCTTGATTGTTTGAAAGTACTGTACTGCTGTGTCCGATTCTGTCTTATATAACTCAATATGTTCTTTCTATTCATATAGATTATGTTCAACTGTCAAACCAGATGCTTGTGCACTGTTCTCACATACTATTTACATATCTGCAGGCAAGTCTACACTTACGGATTCCCTTGTGGCAGCTGCTGGGATTATTGCCCAGGAAGTTGCTGGTGATGTTCGCATGACTGATACCCGTGCAGACGAGGCAGAACGTGGTATTACAATCAAATCCACGGGTATCTCTCTTTTCTATCAGATGACTCCTGAATCACTCGAGATGTACAAGGGCGACAGGGATGGGGACGAATACCTGATCAACCTTATTGATTCACCTGGCCATGTTGACTTCTCTTCGGAAGTCACAGCTGCTCTTCGTATCACTGATGGTGCTTTGGTGGTTGTTGACTGTATTGAGGGTGTCTGTGTGCAGACTGAAACTGTGCTGCGCCAAGCTCTTGGTGAGAGGATTAGGCCTGTTCTTACTGTGAACAAGATGGACAGATGCTTCCTTGAGCTTCAAGTGGAAGGTGAGGAAGCATATCAGACTTTCTCCCGTGTCATCGAAAATGCCAATGTCATCATGGCAACATATGAAGATGTGCTCCTTGGCGATGTCCAAGTGTACCCAGAAAAGGGGACTGTTGCATTCTCTGCTGGTTTGCATGGGTGGGCTTTCACCCTTACAAACTTCGCTAAGATGTATGCCTCCAAGTTTGGAGTTGATGAGGCGAAGATGATGGAGAGGCTGTGGGGTGAGAACTTCTTTGACCCAGCCACAAAGAAATGGACCTCCAAGAACACTGGGACAGCTACCTGCAAGAGAGGTTTTGTTCAGTTCTGCTATGAGCCAATCAAGCAAATCATAGCCACCTGCATGAATGATCAGAAGGATAAGTTGTGGCCTATGCTGAAGAAGCTTGGTGTGACGATGAAGAATGATGAGAAGGACTTGATGGGCAAGGCTCTCATGAAGCGTGTGATGCAAACTTGGCTGCCTGCCAGTCGTGCTCTGCTTGAGATGATGATATTTCACCTCCCCTCTCCTTCAAAGGCACAGAGGTATCGTGTGGAGAACTTGTACGAGGGCCCCCTTGATGACATATATGCTAATGCTATCAGAAACTGTGACCCTGATGGTCCTCTTATGCTGTATGTCTCCAAGATGATTCCAGCATCTGACAAGGGTAGATTCTTTGCGTTTGGACGTGTTTTCGCCGGGAGGGTTGCAACTGGCATGAAGGTCCGTATCATGGGACCCAACTTTGTTCCTGGCCAGAAGAAGGATCTGTATGTGAAGAGTGTCCAGCGTACTGTTATCTGGATGGGAAAGAAGCAAGAGTCTGTTGAGGATGTTCCCTGTGGTAACACTGTTGCTTTGGTTGGTTTGGATCAGTTCATCACGAAGAATGCAACCCTGACAAATGAGAAGGAAGTTGATGCCTGCCCAATCAGGGCAATGAAGTTCTCTGTGTCCCCTGTTGTGCGTGTTGCTGTTCAGTGCAAGGTGGCTTCTGACCTTCCTAAGCTTGTTGAGGGTTTGAAGCGTCTGGCAAAGTCTGATCCTATGGTTCTCTGTACCATTGAAGAGTCTGGTGAGCATATCATTGCTGGAGCTGGAGAGCTTCACCTTGAAATCTGTTTGAAGGATCTGCAGGATGACTTCATGGGTGGTGCTGAAATTATTGTTTCCCCTCCTGTTGTCTCCTTCCGTGAGACTGTTCTGGAGAAGTCCTGCCGCACTGTCATGAGCAAGTCCCCCAACAAGCACAACCGTCTTTACATGGAGGCTCGCCCATTGGAGGAGGGACTGGCTGAGGCTATTGATGATGGCCGCATTGGCCCACGTGATGATCCTAAGGTGCGCTCCAAGATCCTGTCTGAGGAGTTTGGTTGGGACAAGGATCTCGCCAAGAAGATTTGGTGCTTTGGACCTGAGACTACTGGCCCGAACATGGTTGTCGACATGTGTAAGGGAGTGCAGTATCTCAATGAAATCAAGGACTCTGTTGTGGCTGGGTTCCAGTGGGCATCAAAGGAAGGTGCATTGGCTGAGGAGAACATGCGTGGCATTTGCTTTGAGGTCTGTGATGTTGTTCTCCACACTGATGCTATTCACAGGGGTGGTGGTCAGGTCATCCCAACGGCCAGGAGGGTCATTTACGCTTCTCAGCTCACTGCTAAGCCAAGGCTGCTGGAGCCCGTCTACCTGGTTGAGATCCAGGCCCCGGAGAATGCGCTTGGTGGTATCTATGGTGTTCTGAATCAGAAGAGAGGTCACGTGTTCGAGGAGATGCAGAGGCAAGGTACCCCACTGTACAACATCAAGGCCTACCTGCCTGTCATCGAGTCCTTCGGGTTCTCGAGCACCCTGAGGGCTGCGACGTCCGGTCAGGCTTTCCCCCAGTGTGTGTTTGACCACTGGGACATCATGGCTTCCGATCCTTTGGACCCTGGCACCCAGTCGGCGACGCTTGTCACGGAGATCCGCAAGAGGAAGGGTCTCAAGGAACAGATGACTCCCCTATCCGATTTCGAGGACAAGCTCTAAATTTTTGGTCATGTTTTGCTACTTGCTCTTGTTTGTTAAGGGAGCTGCATTAATTCTGTCTATGAATCGTCTTATCTGTCGTGATGCTGAGGCTACATTTTGATCTGTTTCGTAATGTAACAGATGTTAAACATAGATTGTGTACCCTGTCGTCCACTGGTAGTTCCTGATACTGTCTTGCGTTTGATTTTGTTTTCGCTCTTTACCTGGTTATAAATAGCTATGAACTTGTTTTCCTTGCTCTATTCTTGTTAGTTAATGTCTGTCTAGCAATTGGGTGATGTGTTCTTGGCATTGTCCTGGTTCATTGACAATTCCAGGTGCTTTATTACTTGCAGCTTTTTTGCCTGTTCATGTGATCTTCACCTGTTATGGTTCCAGCATTATGTTCTTCACCGATCACTGCCTATATTTTGTTTGTGGCTTTATGCCCTTGACTTGATATTCCTGTCACTGTGTTTGTTTGAATTTGTGACAACGGAAAGAAATTGTGTTGATGGAAGTCGAGGCTGGTTCTGGTTATGCTGCAGTTGTTGGTTCATTGGACACGCAATGCTTCATATTTTAGCATGTGCACTGATATATTT
The DNA here is from genome assembly GCA_039707655.1 of Elymus sibiricus. Classification (NCBI taxonomy): domain Eukaryota; kingdom Viridiplantae; phylum Streptophyta; class Magnoliopsida; order Poales; family Poaceae; genus Elymus; species Elymus sibiricus. The sequence continues at coordinate 454,552,534 of CM077672.1, forward strand.
TTATAGCTGGTACATGGCATAAATTTGTTGACATTAGTTTCCTCTTTGTATATCAATTCATTGCACTGTATATATTCTTACAGGACATAGCAACATTCCTTCGTCTCATAATGTCTGTTTTGTATTTAGATGTATCATTTTTATATGATTATTATGCTTTGTTGATGGCTCAACTTTGCCTTCTAAAGTTGGAGATGATTTGGGGACATGTCACACATGCAGAAGAGCAGAGTGTACTCTATTTCCTGTATCCGACCACAGAGCTATGTCTAGATAAGAAAATAAGTACTACCTCTGTAAACTAATATAAGACCTTTTTACAGAGGGAGTATCATCTAGAGGAACTTTGTGAAGGGATATTTGTATCAGTATTCTGTTGGAGCTTCACAACTTCCTTTTAGTGTTTTCACGGAAGATATAATTTACTCCCCCCCCCCCCCCCCCCGATTTGAAATATATGTCGTTGGAGGTTTTTTCCGCCAGGTGAAAAAGCAGACAAATGACGTAATTACCCCTAGTTTGAATTCCTCCCCCACCTTCTCCTACCTCCGGCCTCCGCCTCCGCTTCTCGCCTCTGCCCTCCTCCTCCCACATCCGCCTCCTACCCCCGCCTCCTCCCACCTCTGCCCTCCACTTCCTCCCACCTCCACCGCCCCAATCTCCTCCGCAACGGCCAGGCCGGCGTGGTGGTGCGCCAGCTGCTCCTCCATCCACCAGCGCCTCTATCCACCATCACCTCCACCCCACCCCACCTCTAGCATCCCCAGCGAACCCCCCTGCTCCTGCTCTTCTATCTTTGCTGCTGCTTGCCGTGAACTGCCCAGGGCCGTCGGTGCTGCTCCTTCCCCGCCGCCGCCGCACAGGTGAATTTTCTACACAGGAGTACAATCAATCAATCGAAGAAAGTCTTAGTGCGAATTGGATTGAATTTGGATTGTAATGAACTGAAAATAAGATAGTGAATGAATCTGGTTCAGAGTTCAGACCCAACATAATCCATTATTCAATAATGAACTGTAAATAAGATGGGAGTTCAGAGTTCCTACAAGAACAAGTTGGTCTCGAGGTAGCACTCGAAGGTCTCGCGGCAGCAGAAACAGCAACACACGGTGAACAGGCTGCAAAAGGAAATCCCACATGTCTGTTAAAAACCAGAACAAAAATACTGAAGTTATTAAGTCAGTGCCCTTTCTCACATGAAAGTTACCACTAACTAATCCTTTTTTGACCCTCCAGTAGTGAATTTTCACAGGGGCTAGAGCTCTCAAGAAATAGGTTAGATTATTATTTTGCTCAAACTCTTGCTCATGTAAAACAGACATCACACTGATATACTCCAGTTCAAGAAATAGTAGTAATGCAGTAGGATGCTAATAATTCAACAAGGATGCCTCTCTTTCGCCTAAAATAAGGGGAAAGACTCGGATGTCTCTCTATCTAATGTGCCATGGATTGCATCCATGTGAGATGTGTGTGTGTGTGTGTGTGTGTGTGTGAGAGAGAGAGAGAGAGAGAGAGAGAAAGTACTGTATGTACCAATTTTCCAAAACAATAAAAAGTTGTTGTGCAAACACTAGTGTGTGACAAAAAAGAACTGTATTATTACCATGCATATATGCACTTCAAAGTTTACTCTACTGGGGCAGAGTACTGTTGACTTCTTTACTCTACTGGAGGCCCTACAGGAATCAGGTAATTTGCCGTCAGCCAAGCACATACGGCAAAGATTTTGCTGTCAGTCAGCTGACGGCAATGAGTGTCGGCAAATCCATACTTTGCCGTCAGCTTTCTGTCAGGTTGACGGCAAAGTCTTTGCCGTCAGTGTATCACCTTTGTCGTCAGCAGTATAAGGCCTGACGACAAATAAAAGCAATTGATGGTCTGCCGTCCTAACACGAACGGCTTCAAGTAATTTTCCCGTCAGCAGGCTGACGGCAAAGATATCAATACTTTGCCGTCTGCAAGTTGACGGCAAAGGATATAGTGGTTTGCCATCGGTTGGAACCCTGCTTACGGCAAATAATTAGTGGTTTGCCGTCAGCCAAATCACAGCAGATGGCAAAGACCATAGTGCCTTTGCCGTCAGCCTAGAGCCTACAGACGGCAAAGCAGTAAGGTTTACCCGGGTCTTGTGATGGAAGGGAGATGACGGCAACGCGCCTTTGGTTCGCTCCAATTTTTGTAGTCATCGCTGTGTAATTTTTGTTACTTCTGGTGTTCTTTGTACTACCATGATGTTTGATGGATAGCTCGGAAGTTTTTCCTGCAAAAAAAACTATGAAGAGAGCACAAGTAAAGTCTTTGGTATGATTTCCAAGAACATATCCTAAGCTAGAGCAATCCCAAAATCCACTCCATAGCCATATTTATGTGATTTCCTCTAAGATCGGTACTTCCAAAGATTTTCTTCTGGTACCATCGATATTCTGAGAAATCTATTTTACCAGCACTTTCGAGGCATTCAACCCTAGCATGAAAGGTGATGCTTTTTTGTGTTCAGAACCACCCCTTATTTTCACACTACTACTTTCGAGTAGTGTATCTCACCTGGCTCCTCTTCACCGCCCTGGCCGATCAAATTTATTTGAAATGGCTTGGTACCTCAGATGGTTTCCTATTAGTACTTTTGAGTCTTGATTGATTTATGTGTAACAACCAAATTTTGGATCTTTCTCTTTATATACCCGCTCATACCTCTTCGTGGTTGCAGTTCACACCCATCTCATTCATAAAAACCATCTCACATCAGTTCATATCATCCATTCCACCTACTACAATCACTCTAGTCCATAACATCCCACTCCATTGCACTCAATCCATCAACCACATAGAGAAAAAGATATGTGTGTGATTCCATGATTCACTTCTTGATTCTTTGACAACCAAGAACTCCCCTTCCTTGAATCCCTACTCCTCGAGATCATCTCTTTCACCAAATTCATATCTTTGTGAGAGAGCGATTCCTTTGGTTTCTTGAGAGAAGTTTTGTTTGAGGATCTTTCAAGGAGTTCTTTCCAAGTGACTTTACTTTGTTTGTTACTCTTGAAATGTGAGCGCATCCTAGACGGTTAAAGTCATTTATGATCCTATCAAGTTTTACGTGTGAAGGACAGAAGAGCTTGTACGTGCACAAAGATCACCTACTTTGTGAAGATCTACCTCTTAGTGCGGCTTCTAAGTGCAAGCCATGATGGAATAGGTTAGTTGTGTTTCGTGGGCCACTTGGTGGCTGACACAACTGGGATCCTTGGATCCTATAAGCTGTTGGTTCGAAGCCTCCATCAACGTGGATGTAGGATAGCGGCGACTATCTGAACCATGGAGAAAATGTCCACATCACGAGTGTTCGCATTCTCTAAACCCTATCGCCTGGTAGAAGAGGATCCTCTTTTGGGCCCGGCAGACTAAATATCCCCATGCGGGTAATATTTCGCACACAAAAGTCGCACAAATAATTAGGTTGTCATATGAGTCTCCAACATTGCTTTGCTAACAAATAATCAGCTTATCATATGAGTCTCCAGTAATTAGGTTATCCATAAAACCCACGCCACTACCTTCTTTTGAATGCACCTCTTAATCCAATGCATACATTTATGTGAACTAGAGTTATCCACACCTGAATCTAGCCATCCCATCGATTATACCCTTGCATATGCCTTTAGAGGTTTAAATACTAACATGGCGTATGAAAGTACTTCTTGATCCACCACCTTAAGTACGATCTCTCCCACCCACCCCAATGATAATTATTTCCATTCCGTTCATTTTTCATCAATCTATTCACCAATTCTTGTGCTCAGAGCTTGTCCTCGGTCAACATCCCACACCCCCACTAGATCAATCTATTCACTAACTCTTATGCTCAGAGCTTGTCCTCGGTCTGATCAAGCTCTTATCATGTGTCTCCTGAGGATTCACGGGTCCTTCCCAACATGTATGTTATCACCAATCCCCACATGCCACACCACTCCCTTCTTTGGAAGCTCTAGGCCTATCAAAATGCTTCATCAAGTGTACGATATGCCATTGACAACATTGTGACACCCCCGACTCGACCGTGCACTAATCATACACGCAAATGCGCACGATCAAGCCCAGGGACTCACGAGAAGATATCACAACACAACTCTAGACACAAAATAAAATAATACAAGCTTTATATTACAAGCCAGGGGCCTCGAGGGCTCGAATACATAAGCTCGAGTTACACAAGAGTCAGCGGAAGCATCAGTATCTAAGTAGAGACATAATTATACAAGATTGCCTTAAGAAGGCTGAGCAAAACAACGACAACTAGATCGAAAAGGCGCAGGCCTCCTGTCTGGGAGCCTCCTAAACTACTCCTGGTCGTCAGTCTCCACGTAGTAGTAGGCTTCGATGGGGTCAGCTGGCTCCGGGGCTCCGTCATCTGGTCGCAGCAACCGGGTAGGGGGAAAAAGGTAGCAAAGCAACCGTGAGTACTCATCCAAAGTACTCGCAAGACTTACATCAGAACTATGCTAAATATGCATCGGTATCAAAGGGAAGGGGCTGTATCTGTGGACTATACTGCAGAAATGCCAGAAGAGAGGGGAAGGCCTAGCCTATCGAAGACTAGCATCTTGCGGCATCTTGCAGCATTAGAAGAGAGTAGAGTAACATAACATGTAGTAACAAATATATATATATATATATATATATATATATATATATATATATATATATATATATATTAGTAACGCCCAGAGATCCTTCCTCGACTCCCTGCGAGAAAGCGATCCCGGAGCCATAATATCAGTTTAGTATCACAAGTATCCAGTTCTAGTTGTAGTAGATCGGGATACAACACTGAGCGTCCTGTTACCGTGGACACGGCTATTCGAATAGTTAACTTCCCTGCAGGGGTGCACCAACTTACCCAACACGCTCGATTAACTCTGGCCGGACACACTTTCCTGGTCATGCCCGGCCTCGGCTGATCGACACGACGTAGTCCTACCTAGGCTTCGCAGAGAGGTCCCCGCCGGTCTACATCCTAAGCGCTCAGGGGTCTTGGGCCCATCGCCCTTTGCACTCCGGGTCATTGTGCGCAGGGTGAATACCAGCGCCACCTCTCTCCTGGATGGCGCGATCCGACCGTGCCACAATGCTGAACTGGACGTCTGACAGAGCTTTCGGAAGAAACGTACGACGTCGAGTGCCCATAACTTATCCCGCGTGGTGGTTAGTGCGAAAAGGCTAGAGGCCTACTCAGATCACATATCCAAACCCATTAGTGTGTTTGGAGCTCGCGGTGACGATCAGTGCTCCTGTCGCCCCGTCTCGCGGACTTACGGCAAGGGCCAGGCCCATCCCTCTCTAGGGCAGTCTGCCTGCCCGGCCGTGCCGCGTAATTATCTCGCGGGTACCCTCACGGTCAACCCGACTTCACATCTCTCGTGGGTACCCCTCGGGGTCGACCCGACTTCAACAAGGGACCGAGGTAAAAACATGGTAACCGTGTGTCCATAACATCAAGGGGGAATCTGAGGAATCACCCTCGTTGGATTCCTACTCGATGTAACTGTCAAGGTGAACTTGGAGGAATCACCCTCGATGGGTTCACACTTGAGGGGCTGCACGACAGAGGCATCATCGGAGGTGGTGAAAGAGGAATCACCCTCGGTAACCCACAACCGACTAGCTACGCTACAGAGATATCATCTGGAGTGAGGTAGGAGGTATCACCCACGGCACTCGATAGTACCTCTGCAGAGTCGTACAACTAAGGGGGTGTGCGGTGATGTGTCGGTCTCTGCACGTCGATCACAATGATCGAGTCATCGAAAGTAAAGCATGGCAACAAGGACAAGGGTGTGGGGCCTCTGATGGATCACTAACCAGCCTATACTAAGCATATAGGACAACAGGTAAAGTATCATCAACAGGTTACAAAAACATGCTATGCATCAGAATATGAGCTATCGAACACAGTAGCAAAATCTAATGCAAGCACGAGAGAGAAAGAATGGGCGATATAGGAATGATCAAGGGGGTTTTGCTTGCCTGGAAGCTCTGCTGAAAGAGACTGGGTGTCTGCGACGTAGTTGTACTCAGGGGCCACGTCGGTCTCGGGGTCTACCGGAGAGAAGAGGGGGAAGAAACAATAAATATAAAGCAAACAAATGCAACACCGATGCATGACATAGCAATATGCTGTGCTAGGGGTGACCTAACGCAGTGCTACTCGTTACAGACGGAGCGGGAAAATATGTGGGAATATTTTCCCGGCTTTAGGCAATTATCGGACAGACGATCCGGAGGGGAAGGTTCCATGTTTGCAGTGTTGGAGGCATGTGACAGGTATGTGGATGGCATATTCGGATTCGTCTTATTTTTCTGATCATTTTTCATATAGAAAACATTTTTATCTGAACTACGGTAGAATTTCTATGAATTTCTAAAGTTTTAGCAATATTATGAAAATACTGGATTTATTATTAATTTGAAAAACAATAAACTAAAAATGCTATGTACAGAGACTGACAGTGGGCCCCAGTTGACTGCCCAGCCAGCAGTCGACTGGAGGTTTGACTGGTCAAATGGGCCCGGGGGGGACCCACCTGCCAGTGACTGGGCTTGCCCAGTCACCTGGTTGACTGGTGAACTGGGCCAAGGGGGACCCAGCTGTCATACACTGCTAGCTTAACACACTTTAAACTAAACTAATCTAGCTTAATTAGGGTGCGGGCCCAGACTGTCAGTGACTCATTTAGCAGAGGGTTAATTAACGCCTAATCTAAACGCTACAGTGGTGGTCCCACTTGTCAGTGGCCATTAGGGTGGTGGTTAGATGGCAAATGGCTGGGCCCCACCGGTCAACTGCTCACCGGCGTTTAAAATGCGGTGGCGCGCCGGCGGCAGCCACAGAAGCAACGGCGAGGCTCGGAATTCGCCGTCTGGCGGCCAAAACGCGCGCGGACGGTTGCGTTCGGAAGCATGCACCGAGCCGCGTCCAACGGTGCTAAGCGCGCGGGTTGATGCAGTTGGGAACGGCGGCGGCGTTGACATGGGCGGAGGCCGGAGCTCGGTGAAGCACGGGCGCGGCAATGTGGGGCTCCAACGCCCAAGCAAAGAGACTAGGCGGCCGCTAGGGAGCACCAGGAGCACGATGACGTCGCTGGTGCGTGGGGAGAAGCACAGGAGCGCGAAGCTCGCCGGCCATGGCGGACGGCGGCTCGGGCCTTTGCGGAAACTACGGCGGAGCGAACGATAGCGCGAAAGCGAGGAAGGGAGCAACGCGGAGGCTCACCGTGCGGCTCAAGGAGGCCGGCGATAAGCTTAGTAGCTGCAGGGGGAGGCTGGAATCGCCGGTGGTCGCCGGTGACCGAAGAGAAAGGGGCTGCTCGATCCGGTGGTTGTAGGGCTCCCCGGCTCCAGCTTCTTGGCGCATGAGACGTGGTCGAGCGCGGCGGAGCTCCCTAACACGGCGGAGAGGAACGGGGACGACGGTCGCTGCGGTGGTGACAAGCAACGGCGACGACGGCGCTCGGCCGAGGGAGGAGGAGGAGGGGAATGGCGATGGAGAGCAAGGGAGAGTGAGCGGAGGCGTCCAGGGGCTCGAGGGGAGGCTCGGCCTTATCCCCTCGCCCACCTGCCCGTCGCCGTGGCGAGCTGTGGCCGACGCGGCGCGCTCAGCCACGGCCATGGCGACACGGAGGGGGAGCAGGTAGGGGACGGCCAGATGGGCTGGGCCGGCTACTGTAGCCCTGGGCCTTTGAGCACAGTAGTTTTCTTCTTTTCTTTCTTTTATCTTTTCTGTTTTCATTTTTACTCTCTGTTTTGCATTTTCTTGAGCTACCAAATGAGTTTTGCAAAATGTATAACTTGCTGCAATAATTACTTTGCATTACCAGGTACTACCATAAAAAGTGTGGGGTTATTTTGAATTCATTTGAATTTGATTTACAATTAAATGCACTAGAAAGGGGCTGTTTGGCACTATTTTGAATTTCCAAGGGCCTTTCATGAATTTTTGTGATGTTGTTTTCCTTAACAAATAATTGTTATGGAATATTTGCTAAATGATGAACTATTTTGCATCAACTTTGGTGCAACTTCAAATTTCACTTGCAAATGAAATTTGAATTCAGTGAAGGAGTTTGAAATGAGATATGATCCCACTGTGATCATCTTTGCAAATCAAAGTAGCTTAGCATTAACAAGAAGATCACTGTAGCTCATTTACACAGGGGTGTTACAAACATTCACTTCATGATACTGGACTCTCTAGAATATATCGTGCTTTCAACACTTCACGGTGTATTAGAGCTTGGAGGAGGTGCCAGCTTGCCTCACCAACATGGCCACATTGAATATATGCAAAGTTTCGCGACAATAAACCTTCGTTTTTTCTCGCCCTTGTCAACTTCCCCTGGTTGATCTACTGGCACTAATTCCTATTATCTCGTTGACTCCACCAATATCTACTTATCAAGGCATCGATTTCCTCACAAAAGCTTCTTGGTAAGATCGAAGCATGACATTGCATTCGTTGGGATCGGTTGAGCAACATGCCTCGTATCCACCGCTAGACCGTCTGCTTTAGGTACTCAATTTTCTTACTCCCCTATGCCCAAGGTGCACCAGGAGGTCTCATAGGATTCCTCGACACACATGATGAACAAGCACGGGGCAATGGTGATGGAAAAAAAATGCAAAAGAGTATGGGACAATGGGTCCTGTGTGAGAACGGAAGTTCGACCGGGTACCTAAAGTGTCACTCTGATCCCAGGAGGATGTGCACTTAGGATGAACAGTAAAATCCCAAAAATAGAAAAAAAAACATTCAAAAGATTATGCTTTTTTTGGCAATGAACATTGCTTAGTTTCTTACCTACTAGCACAATTTCATGATGAAATGACATCTGTGTCTGTCTGAAAAAAGAAACAAAACCAGTCCTCTAAAACTTACCCTTTTTGGAACGTCGATTTTGTTTTTCCTACCTAGAATATTATGAATGTATTTTCATCGCACCCGCAAAAAAAAAGAATGTATTTTCATCGCAAAAAAGTTTACACGCTAGTGAAAAAGTCAACAATGTTTGTTAAACAAAAAATGCAGTTCTTTTCAAATTTATTTACCACCGTATAACCTTGCTGCTCACTTCCCCCTCTGCGGAGGCCGGAGGGATCATAGAGTCGCTCATTAATCTTCTTTTTTTAGACACAAGAGTCGCTTTTTTTTTTTTTTTTTTTTTGAGGAAACACAAGAGTCGCTCATTCATCTCACATCTCACTCGGCAGGTCTGGGCCATCCCTCGGGCCGAGCCGTCGGCCCGACTCAGTTCCCTTCACTGGGCCGCAGTCGCGTGCCCATTCTCCCTTTCGCTTCTCACGTACCTGGGCCGGCACAGCACCACTATATATACGGGGCAAGCAAAGCAGCCCTAGGGTTTTTTCTTCACCCCTTCCATTCTCTTCTTCCGGGAGCGCCGCCACCGCTTCCTCATCTCTCACCTCTCGGCTAGGGAGACAGCAGCGAAACCCCAAGGTGAGACGGACCTCCCCCTCCTCCCTTCTCCCCCGGCCTCCGGTCGCCTCGTCGGCGTGTCGCTTCTCCGTAGCCCGTGCTAGCTGCTACCTAGTTGATCGATCGATTCCACCGGTTCTAGTCTCCTCGCTAGTTGGATGCGCGCAGTTCACTTCGCTGGATTCGTCGCCGTTCATCTGTGTTGTTCCTGTTCCCAAGCGCCGTAGATCTACTGCTTTGTTCGCCCTGCTCGCATGTTCCGGGAACGATTTTGTTCTGACGTCTGTAGATGTGCGGTCCCTAGGGTGTTATTCCGTCGTGATGAGCGTGGATCTGTTGTCCCGGTGTTGGTTTAGTCCATTTTGCTACGCTTTTCATTCACGAGGTTTGCTAGATTGCTCGAGCTGTAGGGTATTTGCTCGTTCGCTTCCCTGCCTATCGTAACCTGTTCGGTGTTGTTCCCTGCTCATGCTCAGATCGGAGAAAATGGCATTATTGCTTTGCATGTTCAATTTAATTTGAAAGGGAGCTACCGATATTTTTGTCATCTGTGTGTTTCAGTGTTTTATGTAAGTTTAGTTCAGGCACTCTGCGTGAATTTCTCGCTGATCTGATCATTTCGTTTGGATGATTATATGCTACTAGTATTTTCTGCGTTTTTCTTAGTCCCCCCATGTATGGATGGTTGCACCACTTGAGTTCAACTCAATGACGTTCTGTGCCATTGTTTTTAGTGTTTATTATGTTGGTAATTACATGATATTACAGTCGGTACTTGTGCATGAAACTGTGATTCTGTTACAAATCAGCCTTTGCTTCCATTACATTTACCCAAGACTTGTCTTCGTATGTAATTTCCTTTACCCTGTTTTGCCATTTGACATGATCTTCTGGAGAAGTTTTTCTCTATGTTGCACCCCTTTATAAGCTCGGCAGACCTAAAAGTACTTGGAGGTTTAGTTAGTGAATCCATTTCCTGTTTTTGCTTCATAGTTGCTTCATAGCTTTTGCATGTATGCTCTCCATAATTGGTTACATTTCTTGTTATTGCTATGTGTTATTTTTTCTCATACTGTGACCGTCAGTGCTCTTAATATCGGTTGGCCTTGCTTTGTTGCTGCCTTCTCAGTGTGCTTTTATTAGTTCTAATATATTAAATTTAATAAGCTCAATTGACCATATTATATATTTCACTTTATTGGGGCTGTTGGTGGAAGTGTTGGTTAAAGTAGTTTTGTAGCAGTGTATAAAACTTATTGTTGTACACCAATGTTAAGTGCACTTTTGAGTGGACAATTGTGGTTTTAATTACTTCAACAGTCAGTATTATTTTACTGTCAGGTTTTCATGTGTTGTTAATAGTTATTCAAATTGTATCATTGCTTACACCAATGTTAAGTGCACTTTTAAGTGGACAATTGTCGTTTTAATTACATTCATTATTATATTACTGTCAGATTTTCATGTATAGTTATTCAAACTGTATTATTGCTTGATTCTGATAGCCTGCTATTAATAACAGGAACTAGTTCCTGCTTGACATTCAAAAGCAGTCAAGATGGTGAAGTTTACAGCGGAGGAGCTCCGTGGAATTATGGATAAAAAGAATAATATCCGTAACATGTCTGTTATTGCTCATGTTGACCACGGTATGTGACTGAACAGTGTCAGTTGTCTCTAATTATCTTGTTTATACAGTATAATCTTGTTCATTGATCTTAGTTGTGCCATATTATTTCTAAAAACTGGATCTCTCTAAATTAGTTAAATTTGATGAGTTGTTTCACTGTTTTGAAGTAAGTAGTTTCAGCCCTTGCTGTCTCCTGGAGCTTATTCTTACTGCTTTTTGTATGATTGATTTATGCTTTAATAAGCTTAAATGTAACTATAGCCATATAATCCCATGGCTCAAAATCTCCCCAGTTTGGTGTATGCTCATGTTAGTTGCTGAATGTATTACAATTTCACGGTTGTACTTAGACAAAAATACATGTCCTTACATTTATGTTGTTTGCAATGTCCCACCAGATTTTGTTAACCATGTTACTAAATAGCCGGTTTGTCTTCTTTTAATCATGGTTTGTTTCAACGTACTGTAATGTTGTATCATACTTCCATTTCTCAGTGGTTAATATGTTCAATTATCTATATTCATATATATTGCATACAACTGTCTATCCTGATGCTTGTGCACCGTGCTCACATATTAATTACATGTTTGCAGGCAAGTCTACTCTTACGGATTCCCTTGTGGCAGCTGCTGGGATTATTGCCCAGGAAGTTGCTGGTGATGTTCGCATGACTGATACCCGTGCAGATGAGGCAGAACGTGGTATTACAATCAAATCCACGGGTATCTCACTGTTCTATCAGATGACTCCTGAATCACTTGAGATGTACAAGGGCGACAGGGATGGGGATGAATACCTGATCAATCTTATTGATTCACCTGGTCACGTTGACTTCTCATCGGAAGTCACAGCTGCTCTTCGTATCACTGATGGTGCTTTGGTGGTGGTTGACTGTATTGAGGGTGTCTGTGTGCAGACCGAAACTGTGCTGCGCCAAGCTCTTGGTGAGAGGATTAGGCCTGTCCTCACCGTGAACAAGATGGACAGATGCTTCCTGGAGCTTCAAGTGGAAGGTGAGGAAGCATACCAGACTTTCTCCCGTGTCATTGAAAATGCCAATGTCATCATGGCAACATATGAAGATGTGCTCCTTGGTGATGTCCAAGTGTACCCAGAAAAGGGGACTGTTGCATTCTCTGCCGGTTTGCATGGGTGGGCTTTCACCCTTACAAACTTCGCTAAGATGTATGCCTCCAAGTTTGGAGTTGATGAGGCGAAGATGATGGAGAGGCTGTGGGGTGAGAACTTCTTTGACCCAGCCACAAAGAAATGGACCTCCAAGAACACTGGGACAGCTACCTGCAAGAGAGGTTTTGTTCAGTTCTGCTACGAGCCAATCAAGCAGATCATAGCCACCTGCATGAATGATCAGAAGGATAAGTTGTGGCCTATGTTGAAGAAGCTTGGTGTGACCATGAAGAATGATGAGAAGGACTTGATGGGCAAGGCTCTCATGAAGCGTGTGATGCAAACTTGGCTGCCTGCCAGTCGTGCTCTGCTTGAGATGATGATATTTCACCTCCCCTCTCCTTCAAAGGCGCAGAGGTATCGTGTGGAGAACTTATATGAGGGCCCCCTTGATGATATATATGCAAATGCTATCAGGAACTGTGACCCAGACGGTCCTCTTATGTTGTATGTCTCCAAGATGATTCCAGCATCTGACAAGGGTAGATTCTTTGCCTTTGGACGTGTTTTTGCTGGGAGGGTTGCAACTGGCATGAAGGTCCGTATCATGGGTCCTAACTTTGTTCCTGGCCAGAAGAAGGATCTGTATGTGAAGAGTGTCCAGCGTACTGTTATCTGGATGGGAAAGAAGCAAGAGTCTGTTGAGGATGTTCCCTGTGGTAACACTGTTGCTTTGGTTGGTTTGGATCAGTTCATCACCAAGAATGCAACACTGACAAACGAGAAGGAAGTTGATGCCTGCCCAATCAGGGCAATGAAGTTCTCTGTGTCCCCTGTTGTGCGTGTTGCTGTTCAGTGCAAGGTGGCATCTGATCTTCCTAAGCTTGTTGAGGGTTTGAAGCGGCTGGCGAAGTCTGACCCTATGGTTCTCTGTAGCATTGAAGAGTCTGGTGAGCATATCATTGCTGGAGCTGGAGAGCTTCACCTTGAAATCTGTTTGAAGGATCTGCAGGAGGACTTCATGGGTGGTGCTGAAATTATTGTTTCCCCTCCTGTCGTCTCCTTCCGTGAGACTGTTCTGGAGAAGTCCTGCCGCACAGTTATGAGCAAGTCCCCGAACAAGCACAACCGTCTTTACATGGAAGCCCGCCCCTTGGAGGAGGGACTGGCTGAGGCTATTGATGATGGCCGCATTGGCCCACGTGATGATCCTAAGGTGCGCTCCAAGATCCTGTCTGAGGAGTTTGGTTGGGACAAGGATCTCGCCAAGAAGATTTGGTGCTTTGGACCTGAGACGACTGGCCCCAACATGGTTGTTGACATGTGTAAGGGAGTGCAGTATCTGAATGAAATCAAGGACTCTGTTGTGGCTGGGTTCCAGTGGGCATCAAAGGAAGGTGCATTGGCCGAGGAGAACATGCGTGGCATTTGCTTTGAGGTCTGTGATGTTGTTCTCCACACTGATGCTATTCACAGGGGTGGTGGTCAGGTCATCCCAACAGCCAGGAGGGTCATTTACGCTTCTCAGCTCACAGCTAAGCCAAGGCTGCTGGAGCCCGTGTACCTGGTTGAGATCCAGGCCCCGGAGAATGCACTTGGTGGTATCTATGGTGTTCTGAATCAGAAGAGAGGGCACGTGTTTGAGGAGATGCAGAGGCCTGGTACCCCGCTGTACAACATCAAGGCTTACCTCCCGGTCATCGAGTCCTTCGGGTTCTCAAGTACCCTCAGGGCAGCGACATCTGGCCAGGCTTTCCCCCAGTGTGTGTTTGACCACTGGGACATCATGTCTTCTGATCCTTTGGAGGCCGGCTCCCAGTCTGCCACCCTTGTCACGGAGATCCGCAAGCGCAAGGGTCTGAAGGAACAGATGACCCCTCTATCTGATTTCGAGGACAAGCTCTAAACTTTTGGTTCTGTTATCTCTTATATGGTCTAGTTGCTTTTGCTGCTAAGAGAGCTGCACTATTATTTTCTGTCTATTGAGTCGTCGCTGTATTGCTATTGGAATGTCCTATCTGTCGTGATACTGGCACTTTGTTTTGATGTCTGTCGATGTTAAAACTTTGATCATATATGTGTCGTGATACTGGCACTTTGTTTTGATGTCTGTCGATGTTAAAACTTAGATCATATATCTGTCGTGATACTGGCACTTTGTTTTGATGTCTGTCGATGTTAAAACTTAGATTATACTAGCACATATGCCCGTGCGTTGCAACGGGAAATATAATGATGTATCCATTGAAAGGCCCAACAACATCTGAATGATGCCACACAGCAACGGCAGGAAGGCGCGCAACGGGCGTGGCTAATTCACGCGAATTCAGGTGGGTGAAATTAGTTAGTGTGGGCCCCACAGTTGAATTAGGGGGGTGATTAGTTAGTGTGGGCCCACCCTTGAATTCAGCGTGGCGGAGAAATTAATTAAGAAGCATGCTACAGATATAATGCTTTTGATACGATTTTTGTATGACGATTCTGATCTTAAAAGGCCCCCTAATTTTCAAATCTTAAAGGCATTATTTGTAAGTTGTCATGAAAAAAATCTCGCGAAAAGGGTTCTGTTAGACCATCTCCAGTACATTAGAAATAATGAATTATAATTCCTTCGCATTTGAACAAACAATCCCTAGTTAGTTACACATACAATACTTTTTTACACATACAATACTTTTGATACAATTTTTGTACAACAATTCTGACCCTAAAGGGCCCCCTTAATTTTCAAATCTTAAAGTCATTTCTTTCTTGTCAAACTGTCCTTCCTTATTTATGTATATTGATCATGCCCTCGTATTATAATTCCTTTGCAACATATTATTATCTCCTTCCTTATTTAAGCCCACGTAATATCTTTGCAAGGTCGTTCTCTCCTTCTTTTTTTAGGAGCTCACCTTCCTTATTTTTGCCCAAGGATCACACGCTGATATTATATGGTCATTATCCTCTCCTTCCTTTTTCTTTTTGCGAAACTCTCTTTCCATATTTTATGCCCGCTAATCACGCCACTCTTTTTCCTTATTTATGCCCGCTGATCATGCCACACATCTCATGAAATCTAAGCCATATGTCAGCCATCTTTGTTACCATTAATTCTCGAGGCTGCTTATTGATTTTGAATCGGAAACATATATAAATCGGTCGAACGGATCGTAAAGCAGCGAGGTGGTACTAATTTATAAAGAAACAAACCTTTTGTTTGCATCCAGATGCTTTAGTTCTGTTGGTTGCAGCCTTGGGCCTCGACGTGCAACGTTGGGAGTTTGATCCCACGTGAAGACGTTTATTTTCTGCCTGATCTTGGTTTTGCGTCATATTTTTTGCCTGGGCCGATTTCGGGCAAGGCCCAGGTGATTTAGCCCAGCCTGTACGCAAAGTTGTATCGAGGATGAAGCGTACGAGCAGCGTGACGGACGAAAATCGACGTACCAAACCAGGGGAAAGGACGGACGAAAAACGGACGAAATTACGGTGGCAAGAAGCAATAGCTCCTTTATTAATAGGTATAGATATCTGTTATCCACGGGTAGTTCTTGTTGATGTCTTGTGTTTGCTTTTATGTTAGATCTGGAGTGCTATGCCTGGTTCTTTATTGCTCAGTCTTGCTCTATATTTTTTCTGATCTTGAGAGCTCTACTTGCAGTTTTTCTGCCTGCTCTCATCATTATACCTTACAGGTTTTATGCCTATCAAAATGTGTTCCATCTTCTGGCAATTGTATGTTTCAATCTATGCTCAAACTTACTGTACTTGTTTATGCTGCAGTTTGTATACATTACATAATTCTCCATTTCATACCCTACAATTTCCTAGTTACACACTGATGATGTGAAATTGCTCCCTAGTGCTAGATACACATGTTTGAGCGACAAATTTATTGAGTATTTGAATTTGTATCGCTTTGGAATATTACAGATTGAACCTTTGTAGGCATGAAAGAATATTCGCATAATTCTCATGCTCTGTAACTTCTCTTAGGGCCAGTTCTTTTGGTGACTTTTTTGGGCTTCTAAAATAAGCTGCCCCCTACCCAGCTTATTCTAGAAGCTCAACCACAAATATTTTTTTAGAAGCCTACTAGTCAAGTCTCAATTAGTAGGCTTCTAAAAAAATTAATTTGGTTGGGTTTCTAGAATAAGCTGGGTAGGGGGCAGCTTATTCCAGCTTATTCTAGAAGCTATCAAAAGAACTGGCCCTTATTCCAGGGTTATAGCAATATGGAGTTGTGAAGTTGTTCATGGTAAATTTAGGCATATAATTGATTTATCTGCTATTTCTTATGACTGTTACTGGATGCACATGTACTTACTAGTTATACACATAGGCTCTATGTAATTATCACACTTGCAAGTAAGCTTCAACCTTTAATTTCATGACGACTTCACCATAATTAAGCTTAGACAAAGTGTAGTTGTCATAAAAAGTGTGGCTAATAAAATGGCCAGTTGGCCACTACAAGTGTGGCAAGATTCGACAAAAAATTAAGCCTATGACATGTGGAGCATGTAGCTAGAAAAGTGTGGTAATAAACCAAACACATGTCTAAGATGTTGTGACACGACTAAGGTTAGGCGTGGAACCTTACGCTGCAAACCAAACATGCCTTAACTAAAATGAAGTGATCCCAGTCTGGTTTCTTAATTTGGACACGATGTTCGTAAATAAAAATAAGAGATGATTGGCCTTGGTCGGGGTGTTCTGGCCGCTGCATGGATGCTTATCTTTTTTTTTATGAAATTCTAGTACTTTTCAAAAAACAAGACAAACCTTTAATTGCTAACAGAAATAATATGGGGAAATAGGGCTGAAGCTCCTCCATCCAATTCTCCGCTAAAAGGGAACATATAATGTGGCGGCGCTAACAATAATTTTGATTGATTGCACTCATCTTTGGATGCAGCTTAGTTTGAGCATGATTCCCCCAAAATATTACCCAAATGATAAATGTCACACGTGTGGCACGAAGCACTTCGGTCCTGGCATTTTTTACAATCAAAGTTGTCATCCGAAAAGAAAAAACAAACCCAGAAAAAACTGAAACTTGCCATCCAAAAAGAAAGTTGTCATGCGTGACAACTAAAGTTGCCATCTCCGCGTCACTAAACTTGTCATAAAAAGCGTTCGTTATTGCCATGTGTTCGTGCCACACGTGTTATGCTTTATTTAAACCCATCTTTCGATGAAGTCTAAATTGAGCATGATTTCTGAAAATGTGCACTCAAACTTGTTGATTCTTTGGTGATAGAGAGAGCAAGACCCGATCTACTTTTTCATTGAACCGATTTGTGTTCCCCGCTCGATTTCAACATCAACACTTCTTTTGGAGATTGGGCTCCTAGGTGGTTAGAGATTTCCGAAAGCTACCTCATCCGTTGGGGCTGACTTGAAGGCGAATGCGGCGAGCCATTTGATGGCGTGTCGAAGCTTTCGCTTCAACACTGCTCCAACGGAGATTAGCACTTCCCAAAGAGTGTGAACTTCAAGATAAATTCAGTGTCCCCGACTTACTAGTGGTTAATCTTTTCCCGTACCTTTACTTACTTTGTATGTTTGTTGGCTTGCTAATTAGATTGTTGACTAGAATATTTTGCTCTGAGTTTGCTTGCCATGTTGTGTTCATCTAGTTGCATATCTAGATAACCTACTTTATCCGCAATTCCCTCAAATTGAAAGAAAAGCTTAAAATTTGTAGCCTCCTATTCACCCTCTCTGGTCAACCGTGTCAATCATTTCAATTGGTATCAGAGTTAGAGCTCTTTATTAGGGCTTACTGCCTAAAGAGAATAAGGTCGATAGCGGGCAATCCACCGGTGGTGCCCCTATGGTACATGATGAGCTTCCCGCCACCACACAACTGTTGCCTTGACCATGGTGGACTTTACCTTGTTAATGTTGGATTTTTAAGTCCGCCATGATAAAAGAAGTTCATTCCATTTTCGAGGAAGAGGTGGACTCGAAAAGTCAAAGCCTCTACATCCGCACGATCCTTATTTGCTCCAAGTGAGGCTCATGATGTGGACGATGCAAGAGAACATCTTGCTCTCCCCGAACCAACTACTGCACCCCTCCGCAATTCCATAGGGTGCCACTACGCACCATGACCTATCCAACATCCGCATATCAATCATGTTGGGCCTCCGCCCCCTTAGAGAGCTAATACATTTTCTAAGCAGAAACTCGCTCTGGAGTCTCACATTTACAATGCCTCTACACAACTCTCGTGGGTGATTGTCAATGGTTTCAAGCCCAAGGACCCATCAAGCCTTACACCAAGGGAAGTCGTTGATGATCGACTCAATGCCACCGCCCTCAACATGCTCTGGCTTGCCACCACAGATGAGTATGCCAATTCCATTGCTATCTTCAAGCCCCCCAAAGAAATTCGAGATTGCATTGAGGAGATATTTGAAGGTCATGACAATGTTCAGAGATCTAGGTTGGTCTTGTTCGTCAATTTGTCCATAAGGAATGTGGGAGAGACCACTGAAGAGGTGTTCCAGAGATTGAAGTCACTTGTGTTGGATTCGAGAAACTTTGGTTGCACATGGGCGAATGACAATTTCATCAAGAAAAAATTATTGGAGCCATGGTCTTTACAGAACATACTATGATCATAATGATCCACCAACATCCCGATTATGACCGAATGACTCCCAATCAAGTTGTGTCTACTTTCACCACCGATACTCTTTTGGAGACCAAGTCCACGAACACAATGGCGATTGATCAAGAAATAAAGAACTCCAATCTAACGGAATCAATAAGTTCCGAACGTTCCAGATTTTTGCAAATCAGCCCGAACGTCAGATCCATCGTTGATTTGAGGTTCGAATCTTGAAGCACAGGAAACCAGCCACGTCAGTAAAAGATTTCGTTCGGGAGAGAGTGAAGTCGTCGCGAACGATCCGACCCACCGCTCTTCGCTGTTCACACCACTCATCCCGTCTCTCTCCCGTCGCCAACTCCCCCTTATCCTCTTTCTCCACAGATCCCCTCCCCCCCACGTTGAACCATTTCCTCCACCACTGCGGCTCTCCGGCTATGGCTGGCCCTACTCCCAGCGGCGAGGCAGGCGTACTGGATCCTACAGGCGGCAGCCATGGAGGGGATCACAGCGGCGTGCGGCACTCCTCTTCGCTACATCGGCGGCGTGCGGCGGCGATCCAAAAGGCTGCAGCCACGGCGGGGTTGCAGTGACGCTCGGCGCATGCTCGCGGCGTCCGGAGGCGACGGCGCGTCTGTCTACAGGGAGGCAGGGGGGCGGCGATGGCGCGCCGTGCGTCTACAGGGAGGCGGCGGCGCGGCGATGGTGGCGCCGTCTTTCTACAGGAGGCGGGGGCGTGGCGATGGCGGCGCCGTGCGTCTACAGGGAGGCGGGGGCGCGGTGATGGCGGCGCCGTCTTTCTACAGGGAGGCGGCGATGGCGGCGCTGTCTTTCTACTGGGAGGCGGGGGCGCGGAGATGGCGGCGCCGTGTGTCTACAGGGAGGCGGGGGCGCGGCGATGGCGCCACCCATGGAGCTGGAGGCGTTATGGCTGCGATGGCGGCCGACGAGGCGGAGGCGGAGCTCACGGCCACCACCACGCATCAGAGGCTCCACACGGTCGCGACGACGGTGAGCTCGCCTCTGCCTCCCGTCGAGGCCCGACATGAGCACGGTCGCAGCAGCTCTCGGAGTCTCATCGGTGTAGAGCAAGACGGCGACAGAGGAGGGCGACGGCCGGGATCTCAGCTCGAGCTCTACCACTACAAGGACGCACTGCAAACAGCCATGGTGTTGGCTCCATTTACTGCAGGTAACACCTCGCTAAACCTTTGTTGCTTCATTTTTTTCAATTTATTTCTTCAGTTGCCCTGCCATTAACACATGAATGTACAACAGTTTCTGTGTGATTACGGCAACTTACGATGTGTTGCCATGGCAGCTTTTGAGAGTGGCAATACAATACCAGTAACTGTAATTGTTTTTGCTCTGCCATTCGATACAAGCACAAGAGAGTGGCAAGCAATCTTTGGACGTTCATATATCATAATTACTGCTAATTCATGCATAATTAAATCCACAAATCTGCCCAGTCGATCGGGTCCATCTCTGTTTGGTTCAGTGTTGCTATGTTTAGTTCACTGTCGGAGCAGCTAGCGAGTGATCGATCAGATCCATCTCTGAATGTTTTGGTTCATTATTTGCCATGTTCAGTTAACCGTCAGAGAGCTAGCCAGTGATCGATCTTGTACATTCACTATATGTTTGGTTCAACACTTTTTAGTATATATCGCCATGCATGTATGGTTAGAGTTTATGATAGGTTATGAATGACGAGCAGCAATCAATATTCAACTAATAATTGATAGGAACTATGTTTAGCCACTTGTACTTTTTACCTAATAACCATGGCAAATTTAGTTTATGAATCATGGCATTTTTTATTAGTTAACCATGGCAAATTTATTTCATTGATCATGGTTAATTTAGTATTTTGACTATGCCAAATTTAGTTAACAGATCATGGCAAACTTTGTTTTCTCATTAATTAACAATGGCAACTTGGTCGCTGGGTAGGAGGCAGGCGACCGATGCCGAGCTACTCCGAGGCTCATGCGACACCGCCCAGCCTCGATCCCTGTAAGCTTGTGGCCTTTTTAAAGTTCTCTTCATTTTTTGAGTTAGATGTTTTTCTTTCCTATTTTTGATCTGGTAGACATTGAGCTCAACATGGCGTTTTTCTGTTTGAAAAATATTTTGAACATGGCAATTGAGTAGAACTTGATACTGAGTACAACATGACAAATTGTTGAACATTAGTACATTTTTGCATACTGGTTGACTGATTTATTTGTTGAATGCAAGTGTTGATTTGAAACATGCCAAATTTTTGATCCCTCCCCTGTACCTCAGATCGAGCTCGACGACCACGGCGGCACACTGTAAAAGGCCCGACGTTTTTGACCCCTCCCCTGCAGGTAGCATCCTGCTCAACCCCTTTCTTTTTCTTTTTTTTTCCAGTTCATTATCTTCAAAATTGCCGTGTCTTTGACCCAGTATAGGCACAACAGAGTTTTGTAACTATAGTATCACTTTTTAATTATTTTTGTGTAACCCGATTCAGTAAATGCATGGCAACTAATGGCATATGTTGCCGTGGCAACCAAAATCATGTGAACCAAAAATCTATTTCTTTAAATAGCATGGCAGATTCACATGTGCATGGTTGCCATGATCTTATAGAGCTACTCTGCCGTGGTATTTACTGTTTTTCGCATTTTTTTTTGAAGGAAAAATAGATGCATGGCAAAATTTCCTTTTTGCACCATGGCAAATTTAGTTTTATGGACCATGGCAATTTAGTTTATGCACCATGGCAAATTTAGTTTATGGTCCATGGCAAATTTACTTCATTTTCCATGGTAATTTTTTTACTTTATTTTGCCTTGACAAAATTTTACTTTTTTTTTGCCATGGCAATTTTTACTTTATTTTGCCATGGCAAATTTTACTTTTTTTTGCCATGGCAATTTTACTTTTAATGACATGGCAATTTTTACTTTATTTTCCCATGGCAAATTTAGTTTATGGTCCATGGTAAATTTACTTCATTTTACATTGCAATTTTTTATACTTTATTTTGCCATGGCAAAATTTTAATCTTTTTTTACGTGGCAATTTTTACTTTATTTTGCCATGGCAAATTTTACTATTTTTTTGCATGGCAAATTTTACTTTATTTTGCCATGGAAAATTTTACTATTTTTTTTGCCATGGCAATTTTACTTTTAATGACATGGCAAATTTTACTCTCTTTTTGCCATGGCAATTTTACTTATAATGGCATGGCAATTTTGACTTTAGTTTGCCATTGGCAAATTATACTCTTTTATTGCCATGGCAATTTTACTTTTAAAGACATGGCAAATTTTTACTTTTTTAATATAGGATGATGCATGAAATAAATCTCTAGATGCAATACTGCTAGCTTCCATGGGAATATGGCAATTTTTTGTACAAAATGTTGGAGATGGCAAATTTGAGTAGAACATGACATTTTCTGTGCGGAACATGGCAAAATGTTGAACAACTTTTAGTACATTTTCCCATAGTATTTACTGTACGTACATTCTGGACTCACGAGTAGAACATGGCATTTTTGTCCAAAATGTTGGAGGTGTCAACTCTCCAAACCATGGCAAATTTAGTACACATATCTTGGCAAATTAAGTTAATGTATCATGGCAAATTTATTCCATTCTTTTTACCATGTCAGCTTTGATTTTTTGTTTGAATCATAGATTCAGAATTTTTGCGCAACCTTTTTCGTGATGATGCATGAATAAATCTCTAGATGCTCTTTTGCTAGCTGCCATGGGGAGCATGGCAAGTTTGTTCAAAATGTCGAGAGACGGCAAATTGTGTAGAAGATGACATTTATGTAGAACATTTGCAAATTGTTGAAATTTCTAGTAGATTCCCTAATTTGTCATGGCCATTTTTATCCTCTTGCAAGCAGTATGTAGTGCAAAATTTTGTAATCTTTTGCCATGCCAGTACATACCAACTGTAGCTTTTGCTATGGGTTATGAATCAATTTTTCTAGTAGATTCCCTAATTTAACATGGCCATTTTGTCCTCCGGCAGTAGTCTGTAATGCAAAATTTTGTAATATTTGCCATGTCAGTACATACCAATTCTAGTTCCAGTCATGAATTATATTGTCTCCAGTTTTTTGCCATGAATCATGAAGCCAGACTGAATTCGTGCTTCTTGCATTGTGGCCTTTTTCGTTTTTTGGGCCGACTGGATTCGTGCTTGTTGGGCCAGTGGAAATAGGCCAAGGGAAGAAATCGTTCGGTGTGGACTCCTTTCGAGGCCGAACGAGATTGTTCGTTCTGATCGATGGTCCCTCCCGAACCTTTCGTTCGGTCTGGGGAGCTCCCAGACCGAATGTTCGGTTGTTATCGGGGTCCCAATCTAATGCTAAAGGCCAAGAAGGTGGTTGTGCGTGCTACGAGAGAAGAAGCTGATACCTTGTGCCAGGCTGACTTTGAGGAAGATTTGACCCTCTAGGTCAAGAAATATTCGGGCACAAGGCAAAGAAAGGGGAAGAATCTTAAGGGAACATCCTTTTGGAGAAGAAAGTGCCACAATCTTATTAATGTCACATGGAAAACGTTTCGTTTTGCGACTGATTTTTCTCTCGCGTCGTCCGCCTCGCGAGTCGTCCGATCAAGGTTGATGGTGCTGCACTGATCGTATGTCGCCCGTCCACCTGGGGCCCACGCACCACCGTCGGCATTATCTCTGGCGCAACAACAAGAGCCACTCGTTCTCCACACACACACGCGCGCGAGAGCGAGATCCCCAATTTTTCTCTTCGTATTTGAATCCCTCTCCGACCTTGTGCACGGCCCTCGTCGGAGCACCCAGCGGTGAACCTGCTGCACCCCAGCACCCGCGTCGGCGTTGCCCAGCATCGTCGGCACCGTCGACCGTTGCCGTGGCCGGTGTTGCCATCCCGAGCATCGTTGGCCGTTGCTGCGGTCAGTGTTGCCGAACACGTCTGCGCTCAGCTCTCATTTTTTTATTTATTTTTAGCGGACGCTCAGCTCTCATCTGAAATTCTCACCACGTCTGGCCATCCCTTTCGGCCCGACTCCACAGTGGACGGACGGACAGGCCAGCTTCACTTACGGGCCGCATTTCGCGTGGCCGGCCCTCCCCTTTCGCCCCGCGCGCATCTTGGCCCGCACGGCACCAAGATATATATAACGGCAAGCAAATGCGACCTAAGGGTCCTCACTTCCTTGAACCCTTTCCATTCTCACGGATCGGGAGCGCCGCCGCTTCCCCACCTCTCATCTCTCGGCTCGGGAGACGGAGGCCAAACCCCAAGGTGAGCCGGACCTCCCGCCTCCTCCCCCGCGCCCTCCGGCTGCTTCTTCGGTTGCTCCGTCGGCGGGCGCGTCCGTGCTAGCCAGCTACTAGCTGCTACCTAGCCGACCGATTTCACCGGCTCTAGTCTAGTCTCCTCGCTTGCTCGATGCGGTCCAGTTCCCCTTGCTGGGTTCGTGGTCGCTGGGATTATTCTTATGTGGTCTCGCTGTTGTTAGTAGCGGCAGATCTGCTGCTTAGTTCGTCCCGCTCGCTTGTTCCTAGAGACGACTTTGTGCTGACGTCAGTAGATAAGCTCGTCGCTTCCGATTTATCTGCGGTTGCTAAGGGTGTTGCCCCGTCGTGTTTAGCGTGGATCTGTCGCTCAACCGTGGTAGACGGCTATCTGTTTTATCTGGCCTTCTGTTAGCATTTTTGGCCATTTTTGCTGCGCTCTTCATCCACGGGGATGGTCAAGCTGTTGTGGGGTTTTGCTCGCTCGGTTGCTTGCCTGTCGTAGCCTGGTCGGTTTTGGTCTCTGTTCTCATCTCCAGGGCGGAGAAAATGCTGATGCATATCTTTGCTTGACATTTAATTTAGTTTAATTGTGTACAACGGGAGACTCCTGCATCAGGGTGTGTCAGTTTTTATTTACTTGTACTTGAGGTACTATGTGTGGACTTCTCCCAGATCTGCTCATTTAGTTAAATTGATCATATATGACTATGTTCTGGTGTTCTTCTCAGTGCTCCCCATGCATGGTTGGTTGCACCTATTTCAGAGTGCAACATTATGACGTTCTGTGCATCGCATTGTTTCTAGTGTTTACAGTGCATAACATGATAATACAGTCAGCACGTGTGCATAAAACTATGATTCTGTTACAAATCAACTTCGCATAAAACTATGATTCTGTTTCAAAACCTACTCTGTTTTTCCATTCACATATGATTGATTCTTGCGAAGTTATTCTGTGATCCTTGTAAGTTATACAGATCTCTAACAACTTGAAGGTTTAGCTAGTGAAATCCATTACCCGTTTGTGCTTCATAGTTGTGCACACTTCATATAATAGACTGCTTTTCTTTCTTATATTTCTTATTGTTATGTGCTTTCTTTCACATTACTGTCATGTTGAGCGCTCTAAAAATTGGTTACCATTGTTGCTTCCTGGCTTCCTTTTCAATGCACTTTGGACAATTAAGTTTTCAGAACATGGTCTTCAGTTCCCATAAGTTAGTTTTAATATGCTTGGTTGACTGTAACACATATTTCATTTTAGTGGTTCTGGTTGTGGAAGTGTTGGTTAAAGTATTTTTGGTACTGTACTTGAAACTAATGTGTGCCCAACAGTAGTAAGAGCCTTCTGATTATTCAATTCTGGTTTTAATTACTTGATTTTTGTTCCATTCTGAACAGGAACTACATTCCCAGCGTGATATCCAAAACCAGTCAAGATGGTGAAGTTTACAGCGGAGGAGCTCCGCGGAATTATGGACAAGAAAAATAATATTCGTAACATGTCTGTTATTGCTCATGTCGACCACGGTATGTGCCTGAACAGACAGTTGTCTCTAATTATTGAGTTCATACAATAGAATCTTTATTAATCAATTTTTTTGTAGCCTGCTCTTAATTTTACTGTATTTAATTCTGAATACTGAAACTATTTAAATGGGTCAATTTAACAAGTGGAGCATAATTAGTTTCATCCCTAAAACCAATCCATCTTATTGTGTCCTGTAGTTTACTACTACTGCTTATTATATGATAGATTTCTGCTTCACCAAGCTTAAATGTTACTATTGACATAGCATCCCAGGGCTAATATCTCCCCAGTTTGGTGTATGCTCACATTGTCCCTGAATGTATTACACTTAATAGGATCTGAAATTTACATGATTGTACTTAGTTACTTCAATATTGATGTCCCACTAGATTTTGCTTAACCATGTTGCTAAAAACCTTGTTCAGCTTATTTTACCTTCTTTTATTTCTTGATTGTTTGAAAGTACTGTACTGCTGTGTCCTACTTCTGCCTTATATGAGTTAACATGTTCAATTTTCTATTCATATAGGTTGTGTTCAACTGTCAAACCAGATGCTTGTGCACTGTTCTCACATATTATTTACATATTTGCAGGCAAGTCTACGCTTACGGATTCCCTTGTGGCAGCTGCTGGGATTATCGCCCAGGAAGTAGCTGGGGATGTTCGCATGACTGATACCCGTGCAGACGAGGCAGAGCGTGGTATTACAATCAAATCCACGGGTATCTCTCTTTTCTATCAGATGACTCCTGAATCACTTGAGATGTACAAGGGCGACAGGGATGGGGATGAATACCTGATCAACCTTATTGATTCACCTGGCCACGTTGACTTTTCTTCAGAAGTCACAGCTGCTCTTCGTATCACTGATGGTGCCTTGGTTGTTGTTGACTGTATTGAGGGTGTCTGTGTGCAGACCGAAACTGTGCTGCGCCAAGCTCTTGGTGAGAGGATTAGGCCTGTCCTTACCGTGAACAAGATGGACAGATGCTTTCTTGAGCTTCAGTTTGAAGGTGAGGAAGCATACCAGACTTTCTCCCGTGTCATTGAAAATGCCAATGTCATCATGGCAACATATGAAGATGTGCTCCTTGGTGATGTCCAAGTGTACCCAGAGAAGGGTACTGTTGCATTCTCTGCTGGTTTGCATGGGTGGGCTTTCACCCTTACAAACTTTGCTAAGATGTATGCCTCCAAGTTTGGTGTTGATGAGGTGAAGATGATGGAGAGGCTGTGGGGTGAGAACTTCTTTGACCCAGCCACAAAGAAATGGACCTCCAAGAACACTGGGACAGCTACCTGTAAGAGAGGTTTTGTTCAGTTCTGCTACGAGCCAATCAAGCAAATCATAGCCACCTGCATGAATGATCAGAAGGATAAGTTGTGGCCTATGTTGAAGAAGCTTGGTGTGACGATGAAGAATGATGAGAAGGACTTGATGGGCAAGGCTCTCATGAAGCGTGTGATGCAAACTTGGCTGCCTGCCAGTCGTGCTCTTCTTGAGATGATGATATTTCATCTCCCCTCTCCTTCAAAGGCACAGAGGTATCGTGTGGAGAACTTATACGAGGGCCCCCTTGATGACATATATGCTAATGCTATCAGAAACTGTGACCCTGATGGTCCTCTTATGCTGTATGTCTCCAAGATGATTCCAGCATCTGACAAGGGTAGATTCTTTGCGTTTGGACGTGTTTTCGCCGGGAGGGTTGCAACTGGCATGAAGGTCCGTATCATGGGACCCAACTTTGTTCCTGGCCAGAAGAAGGATCTGTATGTGAAGAGTGTCCAGCGTACTGTTATCTGGATGGGAAAGAAGCAAGAGTCTGTTGAGGATGTTCCCTGTGGTAACACTGTTGCTTTGGTTGGTTTGGATCAGTTCATCACGAAGAATGCAACCCTGACAAATGAGAAGGAAGTTGATGCCTGCCCAATCAGGGCAATGAAGTTCTCTGTGTCCCCTGTTGTGCGTGTTGCTGTTCAGTGCAAGGTGGCTTCTGACCTTCCTAAGCTTGTTGAGGGTTTGAAGCGTCTGGCAAAGTCTGATCCTATGGTTCTCTGTACCATTGAAGAGTCTGGTGAGCATATCATTGCTGGAGCTGGAGAGCTTCACCTTGAAATCTGCTTGAAGGATCTGCAGGATGACTTCATGGGTGGTGCTGAAATCATTGTTTCCCCTCCCGTCGTCTCCTTCCGTGAGACTGTTCTGGAGAAGTCCTGCCGCACTGTCATGAGCAAGTCCCCCAACAAGCACAACCGTCTTTACATGGAGGCTCGCCCATTGGAGGAGGGATTGGCTGAGGCTATTGATGATGGCCGCATTGGCCCGCGTGATGATCCCAAGGTGCGCTCCAAGATCCTATCTGAGGAGTTTGGTTGGGACAAGGATCTCGCCAAGAAGATTTGGTGCTTTGGACCTGAGACGACTGGCCCCAACATGGTTGTTGACATGTGTAAGGGAGTGCAGTATCTGAATGAAATCAAGGACTCTGTTGTGGCTGGGTTCCAGTGGGCATCAAAAGAAGGAGCATTATGCGAGGAGAACATGCGTGGCATCTGCTATGAGGTCTGTGATGTTGTTCTCCACACTGACGCTATTCACAGGGGTGGTGGTCAGGTTATCCCAACGGCGAGGAGGGTCATTTACGCTTCTCAGCTCACTGCCAAGCCAAGGCTGCTGGAGCCCGTCTACCTGGTTGAGATCCAGGCCCCGGAGAACGCACTTGGTGGTATCTATGGTGTGCTGAATCAGAAGAGAGGGCACGTGTTCGAGGAGATGCAGAGGCAAGGTACCCCACTGTACAACATCAAGGCCTATCTCCCTGTCATCGAGTCCTTCGGGTTCTCGAGCACCCTGAGGGCCGCGACGTCCGGCCAGGCCTTCCCCCAGTGTGTGTTTGACCACTGGGACATCATGGCTTCTGATCCTTTGGACCCCGGCAGCCAGTCGGCGACGCTCGTGACGGAGATCCGCAAGAGGAAGGGTCTCAAGGAGCAGATGACTCCCCTATCCGATTTCGAGGACAAGCTCTAAATTATGGGGTCATGTTTTGCTACTTGCTCTTGCTGTGAAGGGAGGCGCGGTATTTTCTCCCTATGTGTCTTCCTTACTATCTTGCTGTTTGTATGTGGTGCTACTGAGACTATGGTTTTGATGATGGTTGTGGTGATGTAACAGATGTTAAACTTAGATGATATATCTGTCGTCAGCTGGTGGTTCTTTTTACTGTGCTGTGCTTGCTTTTGTGCTAGATGTTGCTCTCATTTACATATATTTGATTGTTGTCTCTAGCAATTGTGTCGTGCGTGTTGTTATGGTTCATTCGTAATCTCTTGCTAATCAGAAGGAGTGGAATACTAATCTCATTGATACTCTATTTGATCATGATACTGCTGATGCTATCAAACGAGTTCCAATTATACAAGCTGAGGATAATGATCCTTTGTGCTGGAAACTCACTCCAACAGGAAATTTCACTACCAAAAGTGCATATAAACTATGTTTACAGGTAATGCAGGAGGAAGGCGAACCACGACCTAGAGCTCTATCTAACGACACCAAAGAACTCCTCAAACAGGTATGGAAAGCGAATGACACCAAAGAACTCCTCAAACAGGTATGGAAAGCGAATGACGTTGCCCCAAGAATCCAAACCTTCGCTTGGAGATTGATTAGAAGAGCTCTACCAATAGGGAAAAGAGTAGGTAAATATTCTAAGCACATTAGCACCCTCTGTGCTACATGTGAAATCGAAGAAGATGAATTGCATATCTTATTTATAAATGCCCCTTTGCTCGAGCAGCATGGTTTGCTAGACCTTGGTACATCAAAACTGATTTGTTAGTTCAAACCTCTGATTCTTTAACTACCATCATTTCGAGTCTAGCCAAATCAGGTCACCCCCATGCCACCTTAAGCAACATTCTTACATTCATGTGGTGTTTATGGAAGTCCAGGAATGATAAACTCTTTCAAAGGAAAGATGTTTCGCCTTTCCAAGTCTTTTTTGCAGCACAGGCTATCTCAAGAAGCTTGGCATTGGAATCAGGAATAAACGAACAAGAAAATTTATCCACTATATATGACAACAAGTCCCAGGCTGAAGACAATTTTGTACAAGGGAATACTATTGATGCAGCTAACCTTTCAAATCCAGTTAAAATTTTCACTGATGCAGCCTGGAAGTATCAATGCGATGGAGGTGAAACAATGAGTAATAGAACAGGAATTGGAATCTTTATGCAGGTACAACAGGGAGATCAAAAAATGCAGGCCACAATTTCAGCGGTTGCTACATCAGCACAATCAGCAATCCAAGCAGAAGCTCAAGGAATAAATCTAGCAGCAATTATCATGGACAGATTGAACATACAAGAAACAGCCATATTAACAGACAATCTTATTCTAGCTAGAGCAGCAACAGCAAGATCTCCTATCTTTCAACCAGGACACTGGCAGATCAGAAGTACTCTTGCAGAGTTCTGTAGAACCATTGCAACCAAAAAGGTCCAAGTGTTCCATGTTCCTAGAACTCAAAACTGTGAGGCTCACTTTGCAGCTAATATAGCAATATCTCAGAGTTTGTCTACAGAGTTCTAGAATAAATTGTTGTAATGCTGAGCATCAAAAGTGGCATTGTCCCCTGATTCAGGTTGTTACAGATGTTAGAGAAAGGGGATATGTCATTACCCATGTAAACTGTTGCTAATTGAATATTAGGCGCCTTGAGCGCCTCTGTTTTGTTCACAAAAAAAAAATCTCTTGAGCTGTTTTTCCTTTGCTCCTTGTTACATGTTGTTATGATGATTCCCAGCTCCTTGTGTTCTTCCACGTCCACCGTCTATTTGCTGCTCTGTAGCTGAGCAGTATCGTATGGCGATTGAAGCTTTCAGTCTGTTATGTGAAACTTTTTATTTTTTGAGGGAGACGACTGGCTTAACCAAGCACCAGAGGCATATGCCCATTGGAGCAGTTGAAGCGCCGCCAGGGAAGACCCAACACCTGTCGTTTGCATAGTTGTCGATGTTGCATAGGTTGTTCGTATATATAGTGTGGATGTTGCATGGTTTCACCGGATACGGGTATCCAATTATACCCGTCCTCAGGGCATGGGCATGTACAATACTTATAAGATTGTTTTATCTTGTTTTTCTTTCCTCTCTCGCAAGACGATTAGGGAAAGCCTTCCTACCCTCGATCTCCGCCGGCGAGCCTGTGGATTCGCCTCCCCTCCGCCTGCCGCTCTGGCGGACGGTGGTGGGGAGGGGATTTCTGGTGCCTCGTCTTTTCGCAAAAAATAAATAAAAATAAAGATGGTTTTATTTTATGTCCGTCACGTAATCTAGAAAGGACAATAAAAATTGATGTACAATGGGTTATTCTTAGTCTTGTCTTTAGTAACTAGATATCCCTAAATATGTTGTGAGACAATTGTTGCTAAAAATTCTGGGAAAAAATGTGTGCTCACAGGTCAAGCATTTACAACCCTTAAAAATTCAAATCAAAATTCAAAATACAAAAGAAGAAACAAAAAGGAGAAATTCAGGTACGAATAGGTCATATTTGCTTTTGTCTTCGTTCTACACTAATCATGATGGATTTGTCTTTTATGTTTCTCAATGTGCATTTAGATTTTGGATCTGAATTTTTTTTAGGGATTGTATACATATGTGTTGTGAACATTCATATTTTTTACAGAATTTTTCAAAATGTTCAAATTATTAATTTCTTAAAACTGGGAGCATGGAAGCATACAAGGTTTGGTGTCACCTGATACTTTCCCCACCAGATATATCTCCCTACGCTAGCACACATTTCTTCATGTTCTCAGACAGTTTCTGTGATGGGGACAGCGGCTTCCAGTCCTGTTGACTGGTTAGCACACACTTTCGAAACACGTTATGTACGAGTTGAGGGATAATTTTTGCTATGTCTTAATTACTTTTCTTAAGAAGTCCATTTACTTCATTTTTTTTTGGATAAAATCCATTTACTTCGTGGATGCTAGTAAGACTGATCATGGACAGCCCGACGAGGCCAGACATGGGCTTCAACTTTTTTCACTCGAAGCCTGGCTAAAAATCCCAGTAAAAAGCTCAAACAGGGTGAAAATCAATACTTTATTTAGAAAAAGGTATAATAATTTATTTAAATTAAATAAATAATTAAATTAGTACTCCCTCCCAAGTCCTACAACTTTGTACTAAATCAGCAACAATTAACATGGATCAGAGGGAGTAGGAAAAATGCATTGCTCACGGGTTTTAGGCCGAGCAGGATTGGGATGTTTTTGATCGGGCTTTGTCAAGCTCGGCTCGAAACCCAGATGGGGGCATGATCACGCGGTTGGGAGATGCGAGTGGGGGAACCGAAGCCGAAGGTGACCAGAGGGAATGGAGCGACGCGACGGTCCGATGGGCAGGAGCTGGTGGTAGGGGGAGAAAGAAGGATAAAACGTTGCACATGATCGAAAAGGGTAATTTCCTTCTTCTTCTTTTTAGGAGAAAAGGGGTGTGCCTAGGTTAAACGAGCTAGAGTCATACTCTTTCTCCTACTTAATTATAGTGCCACGTTACTTGGCGGTATGAAGAATCATCAGACAAAACATGAAGTGACATGCTTCATTGGCATTTGGCAATGTGAGCGAAGGAGGAGTTTGGTGAGAACTTGCAATGGAGATTTTTTTTTTTTTTTTTTTGGAGAACTGCAATGGAGATGAGTTTTTTTTTTAGTAATCTCGCCGACTTTATTGATTCAAAGTGATATTCATAGGTACAAGATTTGGGTCATGAGGAATGCCCAACCATTGATGAAGCAATTATCTTTTTATTAATTAATCGATTAGGCAAATCTTTTGCCTCCGTTTCAAAAGGAAAAAGAAAGAAAGAATGCCCAACCAAACATGTCTATCTATTGCAATGGAGATGAGTGCTTTTTTCTTTTTCTTTTGAGAAGTGGAGATGAGTGCAGTGAGGACCGAGCAGCCACTGGCCGCTGGCCCGCTGGGACGCCACAGTGGGCCCACCGATTCCTTGTCTTTATTTTTTCTCTGACGTGAAACGGAAATCCAACTGGCCCAAGACACGGAAAATCTGGCGATCTTTTTTTACGGATCTGGGCGATTATCTCTGTAACCATGGCCCCCTAAACCCTTGCTCGATTTCCCCCAAATCCCAGCCGACCGATCATCATGCCGCCGTCACGGCCGCCACGTCGCCGCTGCGGCCGCCGCCGACGCTCGGCCACCGCAGCTGGGACGGATCCCTCCGCAGGCGGAAGCAGAGGGTGGCTCACCGCCCGCCGCAGGCCGTTCAAGCGGCCCGGGCCCGAGCACGGCGACCAGGCGCTGCCCCTGGGGGACGAAACCCTGCTCCTCGTCTTCTCCGCCCTCTCCGACGCCGGGGACCTCGTCCGCTGCGCTTCCACCTGCAGGCGCTGGCGCCGCCTCGTCTCCTCCGACGCCGCCTACATCTGCCGCCGCGGGCCCCCGCGCTGCGACCGCTTCGTCCGCCGCCTCGCGGTCGGCGTTTTTCTGCACAGCGACCGCGGCCGCGGCCGCTCCCGCGGCGACGGCTTCGTGCCCTTCACCAAGCCCGATCTCTCGATCGCCGATGGCGGAGTGCCGGGCTCGTCGTCGCGCGTCGTCGCGTCCCGCAACGGCCGCGTCGTGATGGACCTCCGCCGCGCCAAGAGCGCCTGCGTGCTGCGCCTGTGCGTGTGCGACCCCATGACCGGCGACGCCGACCTGCTCCCGCCCCTGAGCGGCAAGGACCGCCCGGGCCCGTACGCGTGCGCCCTGCTCACGGCCGACGACGGGCTCCACCTGTACGACACATGCGCGGCCGGCACGGCCACGTCCCCGTCCTCGTACCGCGTGCTGCTCCTCTACAACCACCGCAGCTACACGGCGCTCCGGCGCTACTCCTCGGACGACGGCAGCTGGGGCCCGGAGGTCGAGGTGACCGGCGCCCGGATCGCGAGGGGGCGGCAGCTGGGCGTCAGGGCGCACGCGACGCTGGTGCGGGGCGGCGCGGTCTGCTGGTACGGGCTCGGCATCGTCGTCAACCCCGCCACGCTACACACATCCAGCCCGCCCTACACCGTCCAGGCCTCCGAGTCGCCGCCGCGCCGCGCCAAGGCCTCCCTCAGCGAGGTGGACCGGCTCCTGGGGCTGATGCCGGACGGGAGGCTGTGCGTGCTGGAATCCAAGGCCGACACGGTGCGCGCCTACGTGGTCGTCTACGCCGACGTCGTGAGGAACGGCGGCGTGTCGGGGAGGAAGGAGTGGCGGTGGACGCTGAATGCGGAGCTGATGGGCCTGCAGGCGTTGAGGCTGAGGTGGTTCTGCGAGAAGAGCGGCGTGGCGCTGTTCACGGCGAGGAACAGGGGCGGCAAGACGCAGGTGTACGCGGTGGACGTGGAGACGATGCAGGTGGGCAGGGTGGACTGGTCGGGGGACGACGACGATGGCGACGGGGACATGGACGTGTGTGGGTACGAGATGGACCGGGTGGCCATGCTCGCCGAGCTCGACCGCTCCACTGTGCTCCATCCTGCTCCTCGGCAGCTCTGACTAATCATTCTTATTTCCATATTTTC
Organism: Elymus sibiricus; assembly: GCA_039707655.1. NCBI lineage: Eukaryota > Viridiplantae > Streptophyta > Magnoliopsida > Poales > Poaceae > Elymus > Elymus sibiricus. The sequence goes on from CM077672.1 coordinate 454,586,801, forward strand.
ATTCCCTTCGAGCTTTTTGTACTACAAAATTTCATTGATTTCTTCAACGACTTCAAAATGGATAGTACTCCCTTCGATCCTAATTAATTGACGCAGCCTCTATCGTACATGCTTGCAAACTTCGTGAAAAAATAACACTTCTAATGCTCTGTCAAAAACAAAATCGATGCTTCAAAAAATATATTTTTGAAAGCATTTTAAGGTGCTGATTTTGTAAAAAAAATCCTAAACCTCCACGAATATGATTTCATCACGAAATTTGCATGCACACAGAAAACTAAGCAATTTTCATTGTAAAAAAAGGATTTTCACTGTTCATAGTAGAAGCATCTGAGCTCTAGATTAGAAGGGACACTTTCGCCCATTTGCATGGTTTACAGACCGAACACAATCATCATTCATCAGCGAAGCAAGAACCGAACTGCAGCAACATCAGCGCCTTGTGTTCTCGGAGGGTCCTCTCTGCAATCTTCTTGTCCTACTGCACATTCAAATACCCCCTCTGTCTCAAAGTGTAAGACGTTTTTTAACACTTGTGATGGAGGGAGTATGTTTCGGAAGGGGCATTTGGAGTATTAGAGCATCTTCAATAGAAGATGTATATTTGAAGATGTAAAAGCAGGTGATGTATAATTTACATCATTAAAAAGTGTTTTTTACATCTTTAAAAAAGTCCCAACTCCAAGAGATGATGCATATTTGGTGATGTAAAACTACTACTCCAACAGATGATGTATTTGAAGATGTAAAACTAGTTCAACTACTACATCGTTTCAAATATAAATTAAACATAGCAAGTTCATTTAAAGCAAACATAGTTCTTAAACATAGTTCAAACTAGTACATCCATCAAACTACTACTACTAGTACTCCGAGCCTACTAGTCTTCGCTCTTGAACTGCTCCGAGAACTCCTCCTTGCGGGGGTCGTCGCACTCATCGCCCTCCTCCTCCGAGTCTTCCCAGTCCAACGAGTTAGACTCGACGGGGATCACCGTCGAGGGGCCGGCCTCCTCCTCCTTCCTCATCGCCTTCTTCTACTCGCGCTCGGCTTGGACATACTCCGGATGCTCCCGCGTGAACCTCGCCATCGCCGCCTCGTCACTATCGCTGGGAGCAACGAGAATCGCCGGCTTCTTCTTCTTCTCCTTCTCGTCCATCCGCCGAATGTTGTGATTCTTCGGCCCGATTAGCTCCGCGTCCGCCTGAGTCTCGATCTCCGGGAAGTTCATCTCGTGCCTCGGTCAGCTGAAACGCCACGCGGCGATGTCGTACGCACGCGCGGCCATGTCGATGGAGTCGAACTTGTCGATCCAGTAGCGATAGCCATCGCCCTGGAACTCAACGCCGAAGTTCCCGGACGGCTTCTTCCGCACCCCTAAGAAGCCGGTCTTGCTCTTCGACCCTTTCTTTGGCGGCATGGCGGCAGCGCGGCTGCGGCCGAGTGTGGAGACGGGCGCCGACGTGGGGGCTCGAATCGGGTGACCGAGCTTCAAATGCGCCGGGGCGGGCCGACGGAGCTCGGATCGGGCGGCAGGGGAGCTTCAACTGAGGCGGGGCGGGGCAGCGGAAAAGCAGGGCGGAATCAACGCGGGGGGAGGGGGGAATGCCGGATCTGGTGGCGGGCGGCCGGATCTCGCACCTACATAAACTAGGCCACCAAGTTTCAACAAGGGTAAAGTGCTCAGATCGATAGCATTCATCAGAGAAGCATCGGCAAAGTTTTTTTGGAGGTCTTGGAAGCCCCAACAAATTATAATCCCCTGAGTTTCAGTCTTCCATATAAATTGTCCCCTGAGTTTTGAAACCCCTGTCCTATTCTGTGGTCAGGGCAAAATCACTGTTTTCATCTTCAGTGACAAGTTTAGCACTGAAACTATTTTACGATTGAACCCTCTAATCTACCGCCAAACACCGTAGTCACTTAGTCAGCAACAGTGGTAGCCCATTCGATCCGTCGACGTTGACAAAAGCAAGCATGGCAGCCTACCTCCAACGGCATCGGCCGTACTGTCTCAAGGCTACCTCCAACGGCGTGATAAGCACGACACAATGCACCCAACGGCGACCTGTGTGCACGCCTTGAGTACTACTAGCTCTATACCAAAATACAAGACGTTTTTGCAGTTCAATCTAAACTGCAAAAACATCTTATATATATTTTTGAATTTTAACATCTTATATTTTGGTACGGCGGGAGTAGTACAAACTCTCTGACCATTGTTCTCAGGAAAATAGCATCTGGATTCTCCAAATAAACCAAGCAACTCATACAGGCACATGAACTGTATGGATATAAAACACCATTCAACATATTTTTTCCGACTTCCTGCCTCTTTTGCAAGGGAACAGAAACCAGTCTGCAGCACCATGGAATATAAGTTCTGCATGTGCGACAAAAACGATCGTTTCTCTGTGATACAGGAAGACAAAGTACAGCCCCATCCAAATGGTTTACAGATCAAACGAAATCATTTGCACGCAGGCGGCATGCGTCACAATCAGCGAAGCAAGAACCGGACTGCGGCAACAGCGTCGCCCTTGTGCTCTCGGAGCGTCCTCTCTGCGATCTTCTTGTCCAGCTGCACATTCAGAGATGCTTTAGAAGGGGCATTATTTAGAGCATTAGGGGAAAAATAGCTGCAAGTGAAGGTTTCAGATGCCACCTCAAGCTCGTTGGCGATGATTTCAACGTCGGTAGGGTTGATCTTGACAGCAGCTAATTCTTTCTCCCTGGTTAAAGAGCAAAAAGAAACACCCGTTATGTCATAATGATACCATGAGCTGTGAATAACATTTCCAGCAGAAGAAGGCCAAACCCATTTATCTAAAAATGAGGATACCGTAATTCTCAAAGGCCATTGTCTTTGTTTCAAATTGGAGCTGACATGTCATGGAAATACTATGGGTGAGTTTAGTTTATGCACAAGGTTGCCCTACCGAAAAGTTTGGTGTGCATACCCATGGGTTGGCCAAGATTGGCTAGAAAAAAATAACTAGAATTTCCATGCGCAGTCGCTGGTAACCTCTGTCATTCACTAAAGAGGTGGTAGTTGTACAGTCAGCAAAAACTAAAAAAGAACAGTGCATTTGATGTATTGTGAGTTTCTTGAGAACAAAATAATAGCCATGAATATTTTCCACACCAACCTCAGTCTCATGGCATTCCAGTCAGCCTCTTTAGATGAAGCAAGAGCTGCCATGGCCTGTAAAAGAAAGAAAGATGTATCAGCATCACCAAGGTACTCACAAAAACATCGCAATTAAGCATACACACTTCTCTACGAATCTACCTTCTACATCTTACTTCTACATTTCTAGTTTCCTGATATCCATGTTTTAGCACGGAGTTACTATATTGAGGCCTCATTCAACTGCTAGTAGGTGTCTCTTTCAAAGTCATTTATATAGCCCCTTCAAAATCATTTGATTAAAACGCTTATGGATCAGACTCGAAGGTGAACTGTATATCTGCCCAAGCGGCACTTTTCAGAGGCCATACTGATAATCCAAAATTATAGAATAGGTGGGTGCCGAAAAACACAATTTTAAAATTGCAAGCTATTCATATGACATGGAAACAATGGAAATACCACTCAGGTCACCGGACTTCTGGATAATACTGCAGTTAAGCAGTGAAAACTTGCAATTGATTAGCAACACATCTAATAAAATGTTATTGTCTATAAGAGACACACAAGCAGAAGTTCAGAGATTTTATGGTGGGTGGACAGATTATGAGGAGCTGCTACCAAAAGTAGGTTGTGTGTACTGCATGCCACTGTCTGATGTCTTGATTACGGAATACAGATACTGTATCTAACAAAAGCGTTCACTGTTTGAACTTTACACCCAACAAACATGGAACGTACAGTATGCTCAACTAATAACTAATGGGCCAGGAATCTGATGACAGTTGAAATGATTCTGACTGGAAACAACGAAGGGAGTAATAATAGTATAAACACGAATCCAGGAACAGAGTATGGAGGATTAAGCTGAAGCATGTCATCCCTACAAAGCAAATCAGAGGGAGTGGCACCGATTCACCGTGCACCCACGGCTCCACCAATGTCCACCAGATCTTCCAGCTAGTCGCTCCGATTGCTCACTAACGAGCAAGCGGATCACGAATCTACAACTAATCCTCACCACCGACGCGGCGGAATCCGTGAATCCTCGCTCGCAAGAGCATGGGGTTGGGGTTCGAGCAGGACTTACGGATTGGACGCGGGAGGAGTCGAGCTGGCGATCCTCGACGTGGTCGGTGAGCTTGTCGAGGGCCTTGCTCTGCTGCTGCAGGTCCTTGGAGTCCGCCCCGGCCTCCCCCGCGGGGGCAGCGGGGCCGCCCTCCGCCGCCACAGCCGCCGCCGCCGTCTCGTCGACCGCCGCACCCATCGCCTCTATCAGACCCGCGCTGTCTAAAACCCTAGCTAGAAAAATTCCCCTTTCTCGCTGTCGTGTGTGCAACTGCAGAGAGGGCCTTGGCTGCGATGGGGCTTTGCGGTTTTTGTTATCCGCCGATACGGCTTTGAGATTCGTGCGAGATAGGACATGGCCAGCTCATTTTCATTTTTATTGTTGTCGAGGGGAGTTTTGAAGCAATTGATTTTTGAGAACATGTAAAAAACTGATTTTAAGAAAGGAATATAAAGAGTGAAAAAGGATTCAATTTGGAGGAGAAATCAACTGGTGACATTTTTTATTTTTAGGATCAACAAACGATCAAACAACAGGGTTAGCAGGGTTACAACCAGTAAGCATAATCTCGTTAAGCTCGTCCATTGATCTCTTTTTGCAGAATTTAGAGGTAAAATTAGCAACTTTAAGGCCCTCTATTTTTTGGGATCCATTGGTCTCTTTGGATTTGGATGCTCTTCCCATTTCCAAGTCGTCAAATTAGGCCTTTCTTGAGTAACTCCAGGCCAAATTCAATGTCCCTTCATGCCGGTGACGCATTTGTGGCAAACATCATATCGAATAACTCGCCACTAGGATAGTATTTGTATTTGAGAACCCCCATACAGAGATTGTCTGGTTTCTCAATCAATATCCATCCCTGCCTGGCTAGAAGGGCTTGGTTAAAGAAGTGCATATCCCTTAATATGATTCCACCTCCTCTCTTAGGTTTAGTCATTTTAGCCTAGGACATCCAATGAAACTTTCGGTGTCCCTCTTCATCTCCCCACCAGAAGTCTCTAATCAGTATTTTGTACTTATCACATAAACCCATAGACATCTTAAACACACCCATGGTATAGGTTGGTGATTACCTGTAGGTGCACAGGGTTTAGTCGTAGCATTTTCGAAGTAAGAGTATCGATTCCACAGGAAGCACAAGAATTGGACTTTGTCTCTTATACAGACTTATGGAAATATGCCTACAAATTAGTTGCAGATGCAAAGCAAAATGAAGGCGGAAGGTTGTAATAATTTTGAGTGAAGTGTGAACAAAAGTAAATTGTGCAAAAGATGTAAAAGAACAACACGAAGTAAATTGAGTGATGAAACCAATATGTCAAAGTATGCATTGGACAAATTCCCGGTCTGGGCAAGGATTAAAGGATTGCCAGATGGTTTACTAGGAAGAAAGAACTAGCTGAGAAGGTTGCCAAGAAAGTTGGAGAACCGCCTATTACTGTTGTGGTAAACGAAAGGAAGTTGAATCCGCCAAGTTCTCTTCGGGCGAGAGTTTTCGTGAATGTCAACAGTCCATTGGTGAGATTTTTACCCACCACATTAAAGGAAAGAAAGAGATGCCATGTCTATTATGAAAGACTTCTAGATTTTTGCTTCTTCTGTGGTTGTATGGGCCATGTTGTCGAGGAATGCATTGACGGGATTCATGACCCCAGTTCTTGTGAGTTGGGGGTGGCTTCTTTGGAGTAATGAGTTAGGCGGTGGAGGCGCGAGAGGAGGAAGGTTGAGAGGCTGGACGAATGGTGGTAGAGGAGGGTGATTATGGCATTGGAGGTAGAGGAGGACTAAGGGGAGGGGTGGTAGAGGAGGTAGAGGTGTTAGAAATAGCGGTGTTGGAGGCCGTGGAAGAGGAGCTGGTGTTGATGGGGAGTTTGATGGGATGGAATTATCTCAATACACTCATGAGTTGGGTGGGAAAGATGGGAGGGAGGAGTGTCTGGGAAAGGCTGATTCGGGATGATGTCGCAGTAAACGTGCATGGCTAACCTATTCCTAATTTGACAGGGAAGGTTGCGGATATTGTCCTTCTTCTCGAGAGTGAAGCTGCTACAGGCGCTAGTGGGGGATCAGTTCCTCCAAGTGCCACACCCAGTAAGGACCCTATAATGAAGAGGAGAATACATGGGAACGACATGGATGATGTGGACACCGACATGACAATAGTGGCAACCTCCCAGGTAGAGGACCGCCGGCCCTAATGAATATCATAAGTTGGAACTGTCGGGAAGGGGGGAATACCCGGATAGTTCGTGAGCTGGCGACTATGACTCAGTCGCATTCTCCCATGTTTGTGTTCTTGTGCGAAACTAGGCAGAAGAAAGTTGAGATGAAAAGGATTTGTGGTCGGTTGGGTCTTGATGGTTTTGCTGTAGTGGATAGTAATGGGTTGAGTGGTGGTCTAGCATTTTGTTTGGCATGAATCTTGCATTGTGGAAATTGTAGAGAAGGAAGACCGGTATATTGATGCTCTGGTTTGAATGCATGAAGGGGCGGATCCGTGGAGAATCACGTGTGTTTATGGCGAACCTCGCGCTGAAAATCGACATCTTATGTGCTCAAAACTTCAAAACTTAAAGAATACCAGTGATGTTCTATGGTTAGTGATTGGTGACTTCAACGAAACCCTATGGAACTTCAAGCACATGTCCGCTACCCCCCAGGCAGAATCTTTGATGGTGGCCTTTGGAGATACTCTAGAGATGTGTGAATTGGTGGATCTAGGGTTTCTTGAGTTCCTTTCACGTATGATAATTTGCGAAGTGAGCTAGGTAATGTAATGGTTTGGCTTAACAAGGCTACTGCGGCTAGTGCAAGCATGGCGGAATATTTTGCATTTGCTTCGGTTTTACATGTTCCATCGCCTTGTTCTGACCATGGTGTCATGGTGCTCAAAGGCACACCAGATCCAGACCTAATGGGAGCATGATGTGGTGGATTCGAAAGCTTATGATATGGTGGATTGGGTTTTCTTGATGCATTGTCATAAGTGTTCTGGGAAAGGGATTCGACCCTACCGGAGGTGGTTAAGGAGCCATTGTCATCTGTTGGTGCGGTGCATAACATGTCCGAGCTGCGGGATGCCCTGAGTAAAACTATGGCAGCTCTCAGGCCTTGGAGTAAGAAATTTTGTTATGTGGCTAGATATCTAGGAAAATCTCATTCTCAACTAGAAGAGTTAATGAATATGAATGCAGATAGACAAGTGCTACTTGTAGTCTGCGTTGGTATTTCCCCAAAGAGGAGAGGATGATGCAGTACAGTAGAGATGAGTATTTCCCTCAGTTAAGAACCAAGGTTATCAATCCAGTAGGAGAACCAAGCAAAATTCCGTTAAGCGCACCTGCACACACAAGAGCAAACACTTGCACCCAACGCAAATAAGAGGGTTGTCAATCCTTTTAGCGGTTATTTGCAAGGATTAAATCTTATCGAGGTAAATAAATAAACTAAAATACTAATTAAAATAAAATTAAATAAATTACAGCAAGGTATTTTTAGGTTTTTAATATGATAAAGATAGACCCGGGGGCTATAGTTTCACTAGAGGCTTCTCTCTCGAGCGCAGAAACATACGGTGGGTAAACAAATTACTGTTGAGCAATTGATAGAAAAGAAAATAATTATGACGGATTCATGGCAATGATCATGTATATAGGCATCACGTCCGAGACAAGTAGACCGACTCCTGCCTGCATCTACTACTATTACTCCACTCATCGACCGCTATCCAGCATGTATCTAGAGTATTAAGTTAATAAAAACAGAGTAACGCCTTAAGCAAGATGACATGATATAGAGAAGCAAATTCAAGCAATATGAATAAACCCCATCTTTTTATCCTTAATGGCAACAATACAAATACGTGTCATGTCCCCTTCTGTCACTGGGATTGAGCACCGCAAGATTTAACCCATCACAAAGCACCTCTCCCATTGCAAGATAAATCAATCTAGTAGGCCAAACCAAATCGATAGATCGGAGAGAAATACAAAGCTATATTTAATCATGCATAAAAGAGTTCAGAGAAGACTCAAATATTTCTCATGAATAATCTGATCATAAACTCACAATTCATCGGATTCCAACAAACACACCGCAAAAGAAGATTAGATCGGATAGAACTCCAAGAACATCAAGGAGACCATGATATTGAAGATCAAAGAGAGAGAAGAAGCCATCTAGCTACTAGCGATGGACCCGTAGGTCTGTGATAAACTACTCACACATCATCGGAAGGGCAGCAAAGTTGATGTAGAAGCCCTCCGTGATCGATTCCCCCTCCGGCAGAGTACCGGAAAAGGCCTCCAGATGGGATCGCGGAAGAACAGAGGCTTGCGGCGGCGGAAAGGTTTTCTCTTCTGGCTCTCTGATGGTTTTCGAATATTTGTGAATTTATAGGAGTGGAATTAGGTCAAACGGAGCCACGTGGGCCCCACAAGGCATCAGGGCGCGGCCCCCCTGGGGCCGCGCCCTGTTGCCTTGTGGTGGCTTCGCGAACCTTCTGGCCTCTTCTCCAAGTCTCCAGGATCTCTTTTCTCCAGAAAAAAAATCTCCAAAAAGTTTCATGGCATTTGGACTTCGTTTGGTACTGATTCTCTGAAAAGCCAAAAACAAGCAGAAAACAGCAACTGGCACTGGGCACTAGGTTAATAGGTTAGTCCCAAAAAATGATATATAATTGCATATAAAAACATCCAAGATTGATACTATAATAGCATGGAACAATCAAAAATTATAGATACGTTGGAGACGTATCAAGCATCCCCAAGCTTAATTCCCGCTCGTCCTCGACTAGGTAAATTATAAAAACAAATTTTTTGATGTGGAATGCTACCTAACATGTTTCATCATGTAATCTCTTTTACGGTATGAATAATAAGATCCAAATGATTCAAAGCAATAGTCTATAGTTTTATATAAATACATCAATACTCAGGCATACTAACAAACAATCATGCCTTTCAAAATAACGATGCTAAAGAAAGTTATCCCTACAAAATCATATAATCCTGTCATGCTCCATATTCTTCACGCAAAGTATTTATCATGCACTACCCCGATGACAAGCCGAGCAATTGGTTCATACTTTTTAACGCGCTTCAGCTTTTTCAACTCCCACTCAATACATGAGCGCAAGCCATGGATATAGCACTATGGGTGGAATAGAGTGTGGTGGTAGAGGTAAATAAGAGAAGTCAAAAATAAGAAGATAGTCTCACACCAACGAGGCTAATCAACGGGCTATGGAGATGCCCATCAATTGATGTCAATGCAAGGAGTATGGATTGCCATGCAACGGATGCACTAAGAGCTATAAGTGTATGAAAGCTCAATATGAAAACTAAGTGGGTGTGCATCCAACTTGCTTGCTCATGAAGACCTCGGGCATTTGAGGAAGCCCGTCATCAGAATATACAAGCCAAGTTCTATAATGAAAAATTCCCACTAGTATATGAAAGTGACAAAATAGGAGACCCTCTCTATGAAAAACATGGTGCTACTCTGAAGCACAAGTGTGGAAAAAGGATAGTAACATTGCCCTCTCATCATTTTTTTTCATGGCTCTTTTTCGCCTCTTTTTTTTAGAACGGTCTCATGGACCTCATCCCCACTTTTTCGAGGATTCATTAGTCTCCACCATTCTTTTCTCACTGGGACAATGCTCTAATAATGATGATCATCACACCTCTATTTACTTACAACTCAACATTACAACTCGATACTAGAACAAAAATATGACTCTATATGAATGCGTCTGGCAGTGTACCAGGATGTGCAATGATGCTAGTGTAACATGTATAAAAATGATGAACGGTGGCTGAGCCGCAAATACTATGTCAGCTATATGATCATGCAAAGCAATATGACAATGATGATGTATGTCATAAAAACGGAACGGTGGAAGTTGCATGGCAATATATCTCGGAATGGCTATGGAAATGCCATGATAGGTAGGTATGGTGGCTGTTTTGAGGAAGATATAAGGAGGCTTATGTGTGATAGAGCGTATCATATCACGGGATTTGGATGCACCGGCGAAGTTTGCACCAACTCTCGATGTGAGAAAGGGCAATGCACGGTACCGAAGAGGCTAGCAAATTGTGGAAAGGTGAGAGTGCGTATAATCCATGGACTCACATTAGTCATAAAGAACTCACATACTTATTGCGAAAGTTTATTAGCCCTCGAAGCAAAGTACTACTACGCATGCCCCTAGAGGGATAGATTGGTAGGACAAGGTCCATCGCTCGTCCCCGACCGCCACTCATAAGGTAGACAATCAATAATAAATCATGCTCCAACTTCTTAGCATAACGACAGACCATACGTGCATGCTTCAGGAATCACAAACCTTAACACAATTATTCTTACTAAAGCACAATCATCTACTAGTACCTCCCCCATATTACCATCTTAATATCGCAAAACTATTGCAAGGAATGAAATTTATCATATTCAGTGATCTACATGAAGGTTTTTATTATATCCCTCTTGAATACCTATCATATCAGGGCCAAATTCATAACCCGTGCATATTACCATTGCCATCATGAGACTCTCAAAAAGATATAAGTGAAGCATGAGAGTGTAACTATTTCTTTAAAATATAACCACCGCCGTACTCTAAAAGATATAAGTGAAGCACTAGAGCAACTGCCTATCTCAAAAGATATAAGTGAATCACAGAGTATTCTAACAAATCACGAATAATGTGTGTCCCTCTCAAAAAGGTGTGTTCAGCAAACATGATTGTGATAAACTAAAAAGCAAACAAACTATATCACAAGACGCTTCAAGTAAAACACATATCATGTGATGAATAAAAATATAGCTCCAAGTGAGTTACCGATAGATTGTAGACGAAAGAGGGGATGCCTTCCGGAGCATACCCAAGCTTAGACGCTTGAGTCTTCCTTGAATATTACCTTGGGGTGCCTTGGGTATCCCCAAGCTTAGGCTCTTGCCGCTCCTTATTCCTTTATCCATCGTAGTCTCACCCAAAACTTGAAAACTTCAGCGCACAAAACTCAACAGAAACCTCGTGAGATCCGTTAGTATAACAAATAAATCTTTAACTGTAGGTACTGTTGTAAATTGATTCATATTTAATATTGGCATAATGCTAATGTACTCCAACTTCTCCATGACTCATACCCCCCGATACGATCCATAGATACATCAAAATAAGCGAACTATGCAACAAAAACAGAATCTGTCTAAAACAGAACAGTCTGTAAAGATCTGAATTATGGTCATACTTCTGTAACTCCAAAAATTCTGAAAAATTAGGACAACGTGGGAAATTCATATATCAATACTGTGTAAAAAATTCAGAAGGTTCTGACACACCAGCGAAAATCCAAAATTCTAGCACTGGACGCAAAAGTTTCTATTTTCAAACAACATCTATCATACTATCTTCCAAATCATCCCAAAGGCATTACTTGGCACAAACACTAATTAAAACATAAAAAAATAATCATAACAGAAGCTATAATTGTGCAAACACTCAAAAACAGAAGGTAAATGTAGGAGATATGCCCTAGAGGCAATAATAAATGTTATTATTTATCCCCATGTTCGTAATTAAGTTTATATTTCGTGCTATAACTGCTATGGTTCTCGAGTCTACAATAACCACGAGGCTCGGAGGAAAACTCATATGCACGTGTGGAATAATAAACGGTAAAATGTATTCATAGTCTGGCCTCTAAGACTAGCTCAAGTGTTGCATGATGGTTCTGTTTTCCTGATCATGGGCATGACTATGCCGGCAACTTTGAGGGCACAATGTTAGAAGAACATTTGTGTTGAATCGACCCGAATTGATGTTATGCTATGAAATACATTCGTCACAAGTTAATGGTTAATAACACAGAGAAAGTTAACGTTTGCATAATTCCTTAGACCATGAGAGTGTCGAGTTTCTTCATGCTTGCTTCATGAACTTTGGGGTTTGTTAAACGTCATCCGTAAATGGGTGGCGATTACGGCGGCTTACGGGTTCATGGAAAAGTGTGTCAAGGGACTTGATAGCTCAAGATTGGGATTTGCTCCTCCGACGACGGAGAGATATCTCTGGGCCCTCTCGGTGTTATGGTATCCACCATCGTCTGGCCAGACACATTGTGATTTGATCACAGGGATGCCGGAACACGGGAACGAGAAAAGAGAACAAAACCGGTAACGAGGTAACTGGCATAGTGGACAAGTTGTTGATTCATGGGGATGCCGATAAGTTTCACCTCGGGTGTTTGTAACATATCGCGAAGCAACAGGAATAGCACACGACAGCTGGAGGTTCACTCGAATATTTATTCGTGTGGGTATAAGGGTCAATATGGGTGTCCACGGCTTCGATGTTGATCATTGATCGGAAAGTGTTCTGGCCATGTCTACGCTTCACCGAACCTATAGGGTCACATGCTTAAGGGTCATCTATCTGCTGAATACTAGACAGGGAGTCTGAGAGAAAGTCACCGGAAAAGTTTCGGAGACAACGGAAAAGTTCCGGAGAGAGAACACCGGAATAGTTTCGGTAAAACTGAAAAGTTGTTTCAGGGTATACCATTAAGTCAAATTGGTTTCGGCACACGCCTGGAAATTCTTGGAGGGTGCCAGAATTGTTCTGCGAACTTCTGGGATTTTTCGGAGAAAAAACCCGGAAATGTTCCGGAGCTGCCGGAACCGCTTTGTTTGCTTTTTCGCGGATGAAAATCACTAATCCGGAATTGTTTCGGAACGCGTCCAAAATTATTTTAGTGGGTACTGGAAATGTTCTAAGACCTACAGAAATATTTTCGGATTTAACGGTCGCGGAAAAATGTTTCCGTGAATAGTGAAAGTGCTTTTTGGGTTACTTTATGGAAAGCCACCTTTTAGGGCTTTTCCCAAAAGGCTTCTAGAAGGACTTGGGGACTAAGGAACCCCTTTGGGGGGGGGGGGGACCCACTAGGGAGTGGCCGGCCATGGTGAGGCTCCTACATGGGGCCCCACTTGCCCTCTTACCTTCCCCTTTATGCCCTTGTGGAGGACTCCATTCATGGGCATTTTGGGGTTTTGGAATGCCACCCCACCCCTTGGGATTTCCTATAAATAGAGATGGAGAGGTGCTCTCCACACTCACTCCTTTCTCACATACAAGTGCCATGCATGATCTGGCTTCTCTCTCCCTCCCCGCGAAATAGTTTCGTAGAGCCGAAAGGCTGTCTGGGTTCCGGTGGGAACTAGTTCTGGACGGCGAAGCCCTGCCGGATAGATGACACCGTATGTGTGCAACCCCGTAGAGAGGTCGTAGGTTCGATCTTTTTGCCCGAGGGGCTGTTCGAGAGTGCCTCCCGAAGGGCTGTCCGAGTGACCGTCCGAGTTTTGAGGGTCCTCCCAAAGGGCTGTCCGTGACACCGTCCGAGGGACTGTCCGACCGCCTCCCGGAGGGCTGTCCGACGAACAGATAAGGGAGAACATCCTCGCGGTTGGGAGGTTGTAAATCCTAGCTGCGGGGATCTACATCGACTCTACTTCCGCTGCGCTACGAGTCGGTAACGATCGGATCGAAACCTTGTATGCAGTCTTCATAGTGGCCCTGGGCTGGTGCGTAGGTCGGAATTTTTTTTTTGCTGCGTTCCCCTACAGTAAAATTAAAAATTTATTTTATTCATTGGGTTGCCTCCCAACAAGCTCTTTCTTTATAGCCATTAAGATAGGCTTGAGATTTCAATGATGCTCTCATGAAAGATAAGAATTGAAACACAAAGAGAGCATCATAAAACATGTGACAAACACATTTAAGTCTAATATACTTCCTATGCATAGGCATTTTATAAGCAAACAAATTATCAAGACAAGCAATATCTAGCATATGCAAATAGGAAGAATGAAGCATTAACATAACGAGAGGCAATTTAGTAACATGAAGATTTCTACAACCATATTTTCCTCTCTCATAATAATTATATGTAGGATCATAATCAAACTCAACAATATAGCTATCATAAACAATATTCTCTCTATGATCCACATGCATAAAAAAATTATAATCTTCCAAAATAGAGGGATTAACATCAACTAAAGTCATGACCTCTCCAAACCCACTTTCATCAAAAAATTCATAAGATTGAACACTCTCCGAATATGTGGGATTCTTTTTACTTAAAGTTGACACTCTTTCAAACCCACTTTTAATATTATTGCAATCATTATTATCAATATCATATTCATCATGAGGCTTAAATAAATTTTTAATATCATAAAAAGCATCACCCCAATCACGATCATTACAATAAGTCGTGGACATAACAAAATTATCATCCCCAAGCTTGTGGTTTTGCATATAATTAGCACAATTGACATTAATAGAATTTATAATAACATTATTGCAATCATGCTTTTCATTCAAGGAGCTATCATGAATCACTTTATAAACTTCTTCTTTTAGCACTTCATCACAATTTTCAGATTCACGATTTTCAAGCAAAACTTCATAGAGATAATCAAGTGCACTCAACTCACTAGCAATTTGTTCATCATAATTGGATCTTTTGAAAAGATTAGCTAGTGGATGAGGATCCATATCAATAGATTTTTAGCAAGCGAAGCTGCAAGCAAATAGAAGGCACATGGCAACACAAGCAAAGATAGCACACAAAATATTTTTGTATATTTTTTTGTGAAATTGTTTTAGAAGTGGGGGAGATGAAAACGAGAGGCAAATGCAAATGAAAAGGCAAATAAAATAAATGCTAGTGATTGATAGTTTGTGCGAAGGTACTTGATAGATTTTGATGATGTCTCCACGGCAATGGCGCCAGAAATTCTTCCTGCTACTTGTAGTTTGCGTTGGTATTTCCCCGAAGAGGAGAGGATGATGCAGTACAGTAGAGATAAGTATTTCCCTCAGTTATGAACCAAGGTTATCAATCCAGTAGGAGAACCAAGAAAAATTCCGTTAAGCGCACCTGCCCACACAAGAGCAAACACTTGCACCCAACGCAAATAAGAGGGTTGTCAATCCTCTTAGCGGTTATTTGCAAGGATTAAATCTTATCGAGGTAAATAGATAAACTAAAATACTAATTAAAATAAAAGTAAATAAATTGTAGGAAGGTATTTTTAGGTTTTTAATATGATAAAGATAGACCCGGGGGCCATAGTTTTCACTAGAGGCTTCTCTCTCGAGCGTAGAAACATACGGTGGGTAAACAAATTACTGTTGGGTAATTGATAGAAAAGCAGATAATTATGACGGATTCATGGGAATGATCATGTATATAGGCATCACGTCCGAGACAAGTAGACCAACTACTGCCTGCATCTACTACTATTACTCCACTCATCGACCGCTATCCAGCATGCATCTAGAGTATTAAGTTAATAAAAACAGAGTAACGCCTTAAGCAAGATGACATGATGTAGAGAAGCAAATTCAAGCAATATGAATAAACCCCATCTTTTTATCCTTAATGGTAACAATACAAATACGTGTCATGTCCCCTTCTGTCACTGGGATTGAGCACCGCAAGATTGAACCCATCACAAAGCACCTCTCCCATTGCAAGATAAATCAATCTAGTAGGCCAAACCAAATCGATAGATCGGAGAGAAATACAAAGCTATATTTAATCATGCAAAGAAGAGTTCAGAAAAGACTAAAATATTTCTCATGAATAATCTGATCATAAACTCTCAATTCATCGGATCCCAACAAACACACCGCAAAAGAAGATTAGATCGGATAAAACTCCAAAAACATCAAGGAGAACATGGTATTGAAGATCAAAGAGAGAGAAGAAGCCATCTAGCTACTAGCTATGGACCCGTAGGTCTGTGGTAAACTACTCACACATCACCGGAAGGGCAGCAAGGTTGATGTAGAAGCCCTCCGTGATCAATTCCCCCTCCGGCAGAGTACCGGAAAAGGCCTCTAGATGGGATCGCGGAAGAACAGAGGCTTGCGGCGGCGGAAAGGTTTTCTCTTCTGGCTCTCTGATGGTTTCCGAATATTTGTGAATTTATAGGAGTGGAATTAGGTCAAACGGAGCCACATGGGCCTCACAAGGCATCAGGGCGCGCCCCCAGCCTTGTGGAGGCTTCGCGAACCTTCTGGCCTCCTCTCCAAGTCTCCAGGGTCTCTTTTCTCCAGAAAAAAATCTCCAAAAAGTTTCGTGGCATTTGGACTTCGTTTGGTACTGATTCTCTGAAATGCCAAAAACAAGCAGAAAACAACAACTGGCACTGGGCACTAGGTTAATAGGTTAGTCCCAAAAAATGATATATAATTGCATATAAAAACATCCAAGATTGATACTATAATAGCATGGAACAATAAAAAATTATAGATACGTTGGAGACGTATCAACAAGATATTAGAAGGGTTACTGATAAGATGAACAAGTTGTTGTATCAAGAGGAGATGATGATGTGGTTGCAAAGGTCTATAATCAGTTGGCTCAAGGAGGGCGACAGAAACACAAACTTTTTCTAGAGTAAAGCTGTGTGGAGAGAAAGGTAGAATAAAATTCGTGAGTTGACAGATAACATTGGTGTTGTTCATTCATATTTGACCACGATGGAAAAGATGGCAAATGATTACTTCCATGATATTTTTTTGGTGGACCCTACTCTTGACGCAACTCCTGTTTTGAAACTACTTGAGTCCACGGTGTCAGTTGAGGACAATATCATATTATGTGCACCCTTCAGTGAGAAGGATATAGCGGATGCCTTGTTTCAAATAGGTCCTTTGAAGGCTTTGGGTCGGATGGTTTTCTAGCTCGGATTTTCTAGCGTAAGTGGAGCGTTCAGAAGGATAGTGTGTTGACAATGGTGAAGGAATGTTTTCGTATTATGCCGAAAGGAGTTAACTCTACTTGCATGGTTCTTATTCCTATAATTTCTAACCCTACCAGATTGACTGATTACAGGCCAATAAGTTTCTGTAATGTGATCCACAATGTCGTCTCCAAGTGCTTAGTGAATTGGTTATGTCCATTGTTGGATGGTCTAATCTCACCTAAGCAGAGCACATTCGTTCCTCGGAGGATGAAAACCGATAATGCATTAGTGGCCTTTGAACGTATCCATCATATCAAGCAGGAAAAAGACCCCACTAAAGTTTGTGTGCTATAAGCTTGGTCTCTCAAAAGCTTATGATATGGTGGATTGGGTTTTCTTGATGCATGTGATGTAAGTGGGGCTTCTCTCAGCGATCGCTGGACTAGATAATGTCTTGTGTCATATCGGTGAGGTATTCTGTCAAATTAAATGGGACCCTCTTGGATTCATTTGCACCAATGCGGGGGCTTCAACAAGGTGGCCCGGTTTCACCATTTTTGTTCATGTTTGTGGCTGATGGCTTGTCTGCTATTTAATGCATAGAGTGTCCAATGGTGAGATTACTCCGATTAAGGTGTGCAGGAGAGCTCCGGGGTATTTCACACTTATTATTTTTGTAGATAATACTTTGTTGTTCTTTGAAGCGTCTCGGGCTCAAGCTGGGAGTTAAGGCTGCATTGGATCTATATGGAGGTGCTATTGGGAAAAGTTTGAATTATAATAAGTGTTCGTTGTTTTTCGGTAGCTCATGTCCGGATGTGGTACAAGATCAAGTTAGGGCTGCTCTGAACATAACAAGTTTGGTCTTTCAGGATAAGTATTTGGGCCTTCCAACCCCAAATGGGCGTACATCAAAAGGGCATTTTCAAAATCTAAAAACGAGCTTGACAAAACGTTTAATTCAGTGGGGCGATGATCATTTAGCTCAACCGGGTAGAGAGGTTCTTATTAAGTCTGTGGCCCAAGCACTATCGACCTATATCATGGGGGTTTTTTAAACTACCTTTTTTGGTCTGCGATGATCTGACTAGAATGGTAAGGAATTTTTATTAGGGTTCTTCAAAAGGGAAAAGGAAAGTGCATCGGAGAGGTGGGGATCATCTTCTTCAAACTAAAGACAAGGGAGGGGCAGACTTTCATGATTTTTGTATGTTTAATCAAGCCTTGTTAGGTCGACAAGCATGGAGATTGATATCTAATCCGGATAGCTTGTCTGCCCAAGTACTTAAAGAAAGATGCTTCCCGGACTTGAAACTAGAGGACACATTATTTACAGGAAATGCCTCATCCTCGTGGCAGGATATAAGCCACGGTTTGAATCTGTTGAAGATGGTTTTGTTGTGCAGAGTGGGCAATGGACAAAGTATTAGGGTTTGGAGAGATAACCTGATTGCTTGGCCGTTCTCTTACAAACCAATTTTGCCGCAACGGAGGTGTCGTATCCACTTTGTTGCTGATTTGCTGAATGATAATGGTTCATGGAAGCATGAGCTCTTACCTAAAAACTTTGTTCCGGCGGATGTCACTGAAATCATGAAGATACATGCTTCCCCAAGACTTGGAGGAGGATGTGCTAGCTTGGGGGCCTAGGAAGTTTAGTCTTTTCTCGGTTAAAAGTGCATATACACTGGCCTTTGAGGAAACCCATAGGGGGGTGTGCGATTTACACTAGTACGACCCCTACGGCAGCAGATCATGTTGGAAGAGTATTTGGTCCTGCGGAGTGCCACCCACTATTCAGAATTTTGTGTGGCAAGTAGCCATGAACTCTCTCCCGACCTGGCAAAAGAAGCACAAGATTGGGCTTGAAGTATCAAGTTTGTCCCCAGTTCATGACTTGGAAACTGAAGATAATTTCCATCCATTTTGAACTGTCTGCTAGCTCGTCAGTTGTACAAGTCCATGGGACAAGTGTGGAGGCTTCCGACCATCGATACCGTTCGGAACACTGGCAAGGAGTGGTTGCTTCATGTTCTGGCCCCGATGGATGATATTGAGCGCTGCATGATGCTTATGACCTTATGGAGAAGCTGGTATGTCCAAAACAAATTGGTGCATCATAAACTGGCTCCTCCCTTGGACGTCTCGTGCAGGTTTCTTCAATGCTATCTTCTTTCTTTGTTTTGTATTAAACTAAACTCAAATGTTGATCCATGAAAAGGAAAGATGGTCATATCCTATGGTGCAAATCCACCACGCAACACAACACCTGCGGATGCCCCCCTTGTGTGGAGTCCACCCATGCAAGGCCGGGTTAAGATGAATTCTGACGGCTCCTTTGGTCAGAATGGACCAGGAGCTGGCATGATTTTGCGAAATGAAGCTGGGGCTATCATTTTCTCTGCGTGCAGAGAATTTTTTTCTTGTTGGGATGCTTGGAGGCGGAGTTGTGTGCGTGTATGGAAGGGCCTTCCATTGCAATCCAAAGAAGTGACTCTCCCATCGTCATTGAGATGGATTCATTTACTGTTGTTGCTATGATCTAGAACCATGAGGTGGATAGATCAGTCTATGCTTCCCTTGTGAAGGAAATTAAGCATTTGAGGAGTCTTCGAGAAACTTGTATTACTCATGTAGATCGTACTCAAAATAAGGCTAGTGATTGTCTAGCTAGTTTCGCTATAATAGAGGGTAGGACTATGACGTGGATCGTTTCGGGTCCGCCTGAGGTCCTAGAGATGGTGATTGATGAGTGTAAACTGTAAAGACATTGTGATTGAGTAATACAAGTTTCATTCCGGCAAAAAAAACACCTTGCCTAACGCCTCGTTGCATGTCAGCTTTGAATCCTCTCAATTCTTTTGCTTCTTACGATCGAGAGAAAGTACTTCAACTAGCACAGTTTTATCCCAATGATTTCTCACAAGCAGATTTGATAAGACCCCTTTTCCAACTTGATACCTTTATTGCTGACATGAGAAGTGATGATATGTGCTAAAATCTAAAGACTCTTATTGAGCTTTCCGTTAAGCTTGTCGAAACCAGGGCCGTTGAAGGGCCTGGGCGAGCTGTGCGCTCGCACAGGGCCCCCAAAATCCAGGGGCCCCCAATCCAGTCGGTAACAACGCATGTATATTTCAGTTTGGGCTAACGTTGCCTTGTTGCCTGAAGCACTCCATTTGGGGTTCTTGGGCCTGGTCGACTCAAGTGGTTCGCTGGTCGCTATCTCGTCCCGAAGTGCATCGATCGAAAGACGAAACGTCCAAACTGCAACAGCGCTACGTACGGGATTTCCTGCGATCCTGCCTATCCTTTCGCTAATTTGCTTCGATTGAATCGGCGCCTCGGCGGCGATTTCTTTGCAGATCGGCAACCACCACACGACAGGCGGGAGCCAGCAGCACGCCCGAACTGCATGGGAGACACCGCCGCCGACACTGCCACCGTGCCGCGCCATCCGCGCCTCCGCGGAACAGCCGAACAGAAGGGAAGGACAACAATGCAAAACATTGAACCAACTAGTGCCCTACCGCAGTATTGCTCCTCCCATTTTCTCTAATTTTGATACGAAGTGAAAAGTTCTATTAAGGCTTCTGAATTCATCAATATTTTTTAGAAGATTGTTTGCAGGCCTGATTATTTGCCTAGTTGTTAAAGTTGTCACACATTCATGATTTTCAATGGTTGCTCGTCCAAAATCAAGGTTCATTCTATTTCTATTCTACTATTTATACAGGTCACATGTCTATAATTCATGGAGTTCAAATGCAGTGATATTATTTTTGTTTGCTTCATAAACAGAAACAATCATACATTCTAGAAATAGGAAGTATGATTCTGGTGCCGAAAAGCGGAGGAAGAAACAAAAAACTAGATGCAGCGCTCAATCTCAAAGGGGTGCTCAAAAAATTTGTTGTGAAAGGATCCCAAACTAATTCTGAAAATGAAACTCCA
Organism: Elymus sibiricus; assembly: GCA_039707655.1. Classification (NCBI taxonomy): domain Eukaryota; kingdom Viridiplantae; phylum Streptophyta; class Magnoliopsida; order Poales; family Poaceae; genus Elymus; species Elymus sibiricus. The sequence continues at coordinate 454,607,725 of CM077672.1, forward strand.
GATTCAAATATTGATGATGATCATGGTGATGATGCAGTAGAGGTTGCGGTTGTCGCTGCAGAAATTCATGAACGTGATGATGGTCATGGTAGAGCATGAGGTCAGTTTATTGCTTTTAGTCTTTTGCGTTGATACTTGAGAATTTTCTAAATATTGTACGAAATAACAAAATTTAAATTATATAAGTAAGTCAGATTATGCTTAAGTTATATTATGTGGTTTTTTCAATTTTTAGGGCTCCATTGTGCTCTTCGCACTGGGGCCCCGAATTCCTGGAGACGGCCCTGGTCGAAACAAAAAAGGATTGTCTTTACAAGTTAGTGTACTTGCTTCTCAAATTGGTGTTGATTCTACCGGTGGCCACAGCTAATGTTGAAAGGGTATTTTCCGCGATGAAGCCAGTTAAGAACAAGTTGAGAAATAGTATGGGTGGTCAATTATTTAATGACTGTTTGGTCACGTTTATTGAGCGAGATATCTTCTAGAAGGTGACCGATGATGATGTGGTCCAGGATTTCATGGCTCAAAAAACACGCAAAGTAGAGTAAGCAAGTTGATGTCTTATATTTCTTTACGAAGGGAGTATTTTGTAATCTATGCTAGTCATGCAATACATTATTTACTGTGTGTTTAGATATATTTTTTGTACGAAATGTTCAAATTTTATCCTTGCTTGCCCGCCTTGCCCCCACATTGGTCAAATCCAAGATACGCCACTGGTGTAAAGACATTGTGATTGAGTAATACAAGTTTCATTCCGGCAAAAAAAAAAAAACTGCCTAGCGTCTCGTTTGCCAAAATGTGTAGTATTGTTTTGATCTGTGAGCAAAATGTGTATGCTGCCTCCCGCAAAATAAAATAAAATAAAATAAATGTGTAGTATGTTGCCAGGTGGCAAAAACGTCACCACCTTCCAGCAGTAATAGGTATATCGGGTTCGGAGTTCGAGTTGGGACGATGAAAACGAGACCAAAGCATGCATACCGTATCCGAATACAACAACTCTCCAGATCCATATGCATCCGTCCATATGGCGAGCTACGTAGAAAAGCAGCAGACCATCGGCCCGTAATTCCACGGAACTAAACGGCTACCGTCGATCGGATGGCGGCCTCCGGAGCCAAGTTGCCGCGTCCCCTTGGCGATCTTCTTCCACGAACCAGCACAAGGGACTGGGCGGACCTCCGGTACGGGCCGGCCGGCGTGATCGCCGACCTTGCCCTCGCCGGCGACGTGGCCGACTATGTCCGCTTCCGCGCCGTATGCCGGCCATGGCGGCGGTGCTCGCCGGACCCGCGCGCCGGCGGCCTGGACGGTCGCTTCCTCCCCCGCCAGTGGATCATGCTCGACAAAGCCTTTGCTTCCTCAACGTGTCTACTGGCGAGTGCGTCCGGGTGGACCTCCAGGAGCTCGCCGGGCACACGCTGCTCGCGCTCACCCCCGAGGGCCTCCTGCTGCTGCTTCACGAGCCCACCCTTGTCGTCCGCCTGCTTAACCCTCTCACGCGCCAGCTCACCGATCTCCCGCCGGTGACCGCGCTCCTGAGCTTCGCGCAGAGCCGATCTAGGCGCAGCGGGTTTCAGATCGGAGTCACGGTGTCTGGCGTGGGCCTCGTTCAAGATGCCTCCACCGTGGTGTCGGTGGCAGTCAGTTTCTTTGATCCCTCGGTGCTCGCCATCGCTAAGCCCGGCGACGACAGCTGGACCGTGGTCGAGGAGGGATACATGAATTCGGCCGTGCTTTCCGCGGGACGCTTCTACTGCGTCAACTTCAAGGGCGTCATGGTGGTGACCACCGGCCCGGAGCAGCAGCCGCCAGGGCTCCAGGCGGTCGCTGAGCTGAGCGCGTCGTTTTTCAAACCGATGGCGGGGAGCCTTCACCTGCTGGACAACGGCGGGGAGTTGATGCTGGTGCACCGAACGCTATCCCGGGAGTACAATTATATCAGGCGGTATGATGTTTATAGGGCGGATTTGGAAGCCGGGGTCCTGGTCCCGGTCAAGGGCTTCAACGGGCGTGCCGTGTTCATGGGCATGGGCCGCACGATCTCCGTGCCAGCTGATACCCCCTTCCCCTCTGTTGCTGCGGACACCATCTACCTGGGGCAGGACTGTGATGGCCAGGTTCAGGGGTACAACATTGCGGATGAAAGCAGATGCAGATTGATCGCGGAGGTATGCCCGCTTAGCGTTGTGGATTGTCTCCGCTACTGCATCCAGGAAGTTGGCAAGCTACTTGCCTAAGTAAGCCTCGGGCCTAGTGCTTGTTTGTGTTTGTTATGATTCTGGTACTGGTCTTATGCATCGATTACTGTGTATCAGGCTGCATTAAGATATGTACCTCAGACATGTAAACGCTTATCAAGCAAAATTTGTTAGCGGTTTCTATCTATTTCTAATATTTCTATTTGATGGCGGAGTATACTAATTAAACAAAATTATCTGCATCTTCCTACTTTCTGGATCCTTGATGTTTCGGACAGACCGCTGGTCCTTCTCCTTCCATGACACTACTATAGAAGCAAAAGGTGCGCTTTGCTGCGCAGCTGAATGTTTTTGAGGATCCACCACTGACATCTTATATGTTACTCCAATATTTAATCAAAGATATATAGAAGAGTATGTTGTGCTTTGAAGACATATATACCTAGTAACAAAAAAAAAACATAATGATGAGGTTCTCTCATCTGACTATAATTAGAACATCTTTAAAAATGCAGTAAACCTATAAGTTACAACTGCTTAGGGTAACAAAACACAAGCATACCAGTACAATCAACGTGCTCTGCTACTACAAACAGACCAATATTAAACCAGCACCGTGAAGTAAAGCCAAGACAACATAATATCGAGAAGACATATTTGGCTCAAGAAAGGATTCGGAAATAAAATCCACCGAAATCTACAATCAGAAGAAAGAAAAATAAAAAATATACAAAAAACCGATGAAAAGCCTACTTTCTCCATCTCTTGCATTATCTAATAATCCTAGCCTGTTGCCTGCCCTTATACATCAACATTGGTTGAACAAAAATAGGAAACCAACTCATTTGTCTTGTCTATATCTTCAGTCCATCTTTTTAGAAGCATCATACCATCTTTGTATGACACTCACTATCAACAACTACAGTAGGCACCTTGAACATGTATGCGTACAAAGGACATTTGAAGCATGTATTAGCCGATGACAGGATACCAAAGAAACCAAACAATTCGAGGTAAAACATACACGGGGATAGCTGTTTTAAGCAAGCAATAAATAAGAATAAGAGTATAGATAAAGCTCAAGAATGCCCTTTCATATATTACAATTGTAGCGTTTGAAAAAAACAATTGGAAAAACATTACAATATTCGATTATACGATGATTATAGGTATCCATGTTTTCTATCAAGTTGAAAAGAAAACTTTAATTATTTAGAATCTCATTATTTGTCCAGGAAAAAAGCAAGTTTCTCTTTATTGTTCTCAAAGACCAATTGCTCTGATCACATGATACAACCCAAATATATCTCCACTGGGAAAATATATGTTAAACCTAAAAAAAGAGCAGTGTCGTTTGATTTTTCTTTTTACACAAGGGTTGAGGATCATTTAGTTTGAGATACACCACAATTGGGGCTGCATAATTAAAAGGAAAATCACCGCTCAATGGAAAGTAATATATAAGCCTCATTAAGAGAATGAAAATAATTCTTTGTTCGCTATTCATGTATGTGCAATGAAAATAATTCTTTGTTAGTTATTCATGCATGTGCGTACAGAAAAGACGCCACAACTATGCAAGTACCAAACAACAGTGCCATGTTAATCGTTGTGTGCGTATGCGAGAATGAGTCCAAATGTGCAAGTATCCAATAATAGTGGTCTAAGACAATATAAAAGACATAACGGAAAATAATAATGTCAGCTCCCCACAAAAATTCATAACATGACCCATAAAAAAGTTGAGTGTATTCTTACCCGCCACTCTTGTTTGCTAGACTAAGATATCTTTGGAAGGACCACTTTCCCAAGTCTGTTGTGGTCATGTGGTGTTGCACAAATATTGTTTGTTGAAGAATGTGGCAGCCAAACAGCAAAACTACCTGATATCTCAGTGGATCAGAACAAGTAAGTTTCAAGCCAGACTGGAAAGACCTGGCCATGAAGCCTCAAATCATACAAGTGTATATATTGCATTTCTTGCATGGAGTGTTGTTTAATCATATGTTTAGATGTTACCTTCCTAAGGGACCTAAGCCCATGCAGTGCCAACTGACCAAGAATAGAGTCAATCTTGACATGATCTATTTCTTTGCATGATCCGAATATATTGGATGATAAAAATTCAAAACACAAAATGCTTGTGTTCCTCAGAAGCATTTTTCACCAGGATCTCTGAAGCTTAGCACACTTCTCTAGTAGAATTATCATGAGTCCTAATAAGTTGCAGAAAGCAATTACTGAACATGCTTTTGCATAGCTTTGGGTAGATGCTAATTAATTTTTTTTGTCTATATTACCTAAAATTACCATGCGTTGTTCACCGATGAAAAAAAATCACCATGCTTTTGTACTTGTAAGGAAAGATGCTAATTTCCAAAACTCGTGAGGTATGAGCAATTTGCCTAGATGGGAAATTGCAAACACCAAGATATGAAAATAGCACAATAAGGGATAAAAGATGAAAAATTAGGATCCTTGCCTTAATGCATCACAAGTTCAGAATCTCGGTAGTAGCACTCACATATTCCTCGTCAACATCAACGCAATATAAAGTTAGCTTGCATATTGGCATTCACATTTTCTAATAACCTCACGACCGATCAGCAGCCTGCATCGTGATTCTATTATCCAACCAAGGCCCTTAACATCGCGCGGGGTTACCTCGATTATGAAGGAATTCTCTGGACAAATGCATTGGGTGTTTAATGACTGCACCTCACATTTTCCGAGGGAATTGCTTTCAGCTACCGTACGCATCGTTACTGTCACTGTCTTTCGATATAGCCTTGCACTCATCCCTGCACTTTCCCTACCCCTTGACAGATCTTAGAATCTCGGGGAACTGCGGGGCCTAGAATGAGAAAGAAGCAAGAGACAAATCCGTTGCGATACACATAATATGTTTGGCCTTAAAGTCAATACCAACAATCCCGTGCACAAGTGCATGGGGTTGCAAGGCTATGCCTCAGCCCGTGGCCCAAGTGGACTACTCACACGTCGTAGATGAATGATACGTCTCCGTCGTATCTATAATTTTTGATTATTTCATGCCAATATTCTACAACTTTCATATATTTTTGGCAACATTTTATATTATTTTTGGGACTAACATATTGATCCAGTGCCCAGTGCCAGTTCTTGTTTTCTGCTTGTTTTTTGTTTCACAGAAAATCCATATCAAACGAAGTCCAAATGCAATAAAATTTTACAGAGAATTATTTTGGAATATATGTGATTTTTGGGAGGTGGAATCAACGCAAACGGAGGCCCCCGGCCTCCACAAGCCACCATGGTGCGGGACCCCCCACACTAGCATGCGGTGGTGCCTCATGGGCACACCGTAAGTCGGTTGGGGATCTTCTTCGGCCGCAAGGAAGCTAATATCCGGAAAAAAATCGTGTTAAAATTTTAGCGCAATCGGAGTTACGAATCTCCGGGAATTTAATAAATGGTGAAAGGCCAGAAAATAGGAACGCGAAACAGAAGAGAACAGAGGGAGAGATCCAATCTCGGAGGGGCTCCCGCCCCTCCGGGTGCCATGGAGGCCAAGGACCAGAGGGGAAAACCTCCTCCCATCTAGGGGGGAGGCCAAGCAAGAAGAAGAAGGAGGGGGGCTCTCTCTCCCCCCCTCTCCCGGTGGCGCCGGAACGCCGCATGGGCAATCATCGTGACGACGATCTACACCAACAACTTCGCCGCCGTCAACCCCAACTCTCTCCCCCTCTATGCAGCGGTGTAACCTCTCTTTTCCCGCTGTAATTCTCTACTTAAACATGGTGTTTAATGCTACATATTATTATCCAATGATTTGTGGCCATCCTATGATGTTTGAGTAGATTCTTTTTGTCCTATGGGTTGATTGATGATCGTGATTGGTTTGAGTTGTATGTTTTATTTTGGTATTGTCCTATGATTCCCTCCGTGTCGCGCAAGCGTGAGGGATCCCCGTTGTAGGGTTTGCAATACGTTCATAATTCTCTTATAGTGGGCGGCTAGAGTGACAGAAACTTACACCCGAGTAAGGGGGTTGTTGCGTATGGGAGTAAAGGGGACTTGATACTTAATGCTATGGTTGGGTTTTACCTTAATGATCTTTGGTAGTTGCGGATGCTTGCTAGAGTTCCAATCATAAGTGCATATGATCCAAGTACGGAAAGTATGTTAGCTCATGCCTCTCCCTCATATAAAATTGCAATAATGATTACCGGTCTAGTTATCGATTGCCTAGGGACAAATCTTTCTCTTGTGTTACAAAAAGCTTTCTACTAAACAACTAACTTTTATTATCTCGCAAATTACTCCTAGTTTTATTCTCGTTAAGTACTTCTAGTCTTATCCTTACACCCGCAAAATAGTTTCATACTTGTTCTAGGTAAAGCGAATGTTAAGTGCGCGTAGAGTTGTATCGGTGGTCGATAGAACTTGAAGGGAATATTAATTCTACCTTTAGCTCCTCATTGGGTTTGGCACTCTTATTTATCGAAAAAGCTACAATTGATCCCCTATACTTGTGGGTTATCAAGACCTTTTTCTGGCGCCGTTGCCGGGGAGCAATAGCGTGGGGTTGATATTCTCGTGTGTGGTTGTTTGCTTTATCACTAAGTAGATTTTATTTTCTGTTCTAAGTTGTTCTCTATCTTTAGTTATGGATATGGAACACGAAATACCAAAAAAAATTAGTTGTACTTACTACTCATGGAGATGGGGAACCTCCTAAAACCCTCGATGCTCGTTATGTGGAAAACATTAAACACTACTTTGATAATCCCGAGAAAACCCCATTCAACTTGATAATGGGAGACACGTTGGATCAACGTGAATACTTTAGGGATTATCGCTTGTCTCAAAAAGGGAAACTCTTATGGGATCAAATTGATTATTTGCAATGGTATGCTTGGAATTTATGCTTGAGATATGATTATACTTGTTGCTCTAGGATGAAGGCTCCACACCTTCCCTTTTCATGTAAATTTAATGATAATGAAACCTTGGCTTCTTATGCTAATGGTATATATGATTACTATGATGTGGAACGAATAGAAGAATTTGTTGCTTTTAAGGGTGCTTATGAAATTGAATCTTTGTTTGAAAAGTATGAAGATTGTGATGATGCTGTCTACAGATCTGAAAATTTTGCTATACTTAAATATTGCTATGAAAATTACGAATACAATGCCGATATTAATGAGTTTATTGAGAAAGTCTCCGCTGTCCAAGAAGAGACTAATATTTTGCAGGCTCCTATGGAAGAAGAAAATGATGACACTGTGAGCTCATTAGATGAAAAAATTGAGGAGGAGAGCGAAGAACAAAAGGAGGAAGAGCGGATTGATCACCCGTGCCCACCTTCTGATGAGAGTAACTCTTTATCCCATACATTGTTTAATTTACTTTCGTGCTTACCGAAGGATGAATGCTATGATGATTGCTATGATCCCTTGGATTCGTTTGAAATATCCCTTTTTGATGAACTTGATGCTTACTATGCTTGTGGCCATGATGCCAATATGAATGATGGTTATGGAGATGAACTTGATATAATTCCTTATGTTAAGAATGAAATTGTTGCTATTGCACCCACACATGATAGTCCAATTATCTTTTTGAATTCTCCCAACTACACTATATCGGAGAAGTTTGCACTTATTAAGGATTATATTGATGGGTTGCATTTTACTACTACACATGATAATTTTGATGAATATAATATTCATGTGCTTTCTGCTCCTACTTGCAATTCTTATGAGAGAGGAACTACATCTCTACCTCTCTATGTTTCCAATACGATAAAATTGCAAGAAACTACTTATGCTATGCATTGGCCTTTACTTGATGTGCATGAATTGTTCTTTTATGACATGCCGATGCATAGGAAGAGAGTTAGACTTCATTGTTACATGATATATATTACTTTGTGCTCACTACTAAATTACAAATCATTGTTAATTAAAATTGGCTTTGATATACCTTGGGATCCGGGTGGATCGATTACTTGAGCACTTTATGCCTAGCTTAATGGCTTTAAAGAAAGCGCTGCCAGGAAGACAACCTGGAAGTTTTAGAGAGTCATTTTATTCTGTTGTGTGTTTTTTTAAAAAGTTTAAAAACAAAAAAAAATATAGAGCGGAACCTAAAACTTTTCAAAAAGGAAAGTGAAAGTAAGAAAGACGAGCACCGTTAAAGTGGGGGAGCTCCTTGAACTTTGTTTATGCCCATGGAAACTTTGTGAATCTTGAATTACAGAAAATTTTCAACAAAAATAATTATCCCCTTGTACAAATCCATTGTATTATAAAAATAATGTGCCAAGATTTACCGTTAGGATGTTTAAATTGCTTGTTTGGTATGTGCAGTGCAAAAACAGAAACTTTTGTTGTAGTGCGTGAATTTACATTTTTTACTGGAACATGCAAAAATTCTGCAATTTTTACACAGTACTTCTATGCAAATTGTTTATTTTTTCCTAATTTTTCAGATTTTTTTGAGTTACATAAGTATATATACCATCTGCATCTTTACAGACTATCTTGTTTTCACAGATTGCTGTTATAGTTTCGTTATTTGCGTATGTTTGAATTCTTGTTGAGCCCCGTTGACTTGGGAGCCATAGAATTGTGATAGCATACAGTGGGTAATGTTTGATTATAATTATACAATAATGTTATGTCAGGGCCGGTTTTCCAACAAAACATTTATTGAAAAACCGCCCTAATAGTCCGGCCAGTACAGAAAATCCTTCTTACTGGTAGACAAATCCTTGATACAGAAATCCAGTAGTACTTAATATTTTACAGGGTTGAGCTGAGGCTGCTCAACAATTTATTACAAGCTCGCCAATATTACACATAAAGGCGGATATGTCACAATGGATGTGGTGGCATAACTACTGACTCGTAAAATAAAAAGAGTGGTGGGTATGTCACAGTGGAGTGGGTGACATAACTCTCATATCTTACAGCTCATCAAGCGTCGGGGTGAGGCTTGATGATTTATTTGGGTGGCGGAAGCGTATATAATACAAGTGGCAAACTCCAGGATCGCAAGAGACTGACTGGGACTCCTCTAGGCGTCGGACTCGCTATCGTACTCTTCATCCATAAGATCGCCTTTGTCAACATCTGGCCAAAACAATAGCCAGGGACAAGCCAGTGAGTACTTTGAATGTACTCGCAAACAGTTTGGACATAAGATATAACAAATGCAAACATGATGCACATGCGCAGGATTAGTAATACACACACAGTCATTTAAATTTGCACAGCAAGAAAAAGAAAGGAAGTCGGGCGGTAGTCCTCCCGAAATCCCAATAAAATAGAAGAAGACCGATCGGGTGTCTGAAGCGACGCCTCAAAAGGTAAGGACTAAAAGACATGCCTCAGTCGGGCGTCGGAGCGACACCACATAAAGGGCTTATGTCAAAATTTAAATAACAGGAATGCCACAGTCGGACGTCTGAGCGACATCACATAAAGGGCTTATATAAAAAGTAAATGACAAGCATGCCACAGTCGGACGTCTGAGCGACATCACATAAAGGGCTTATATCGAAAAGTAAATGACAAGCATGCCACAGTCGGACGTCTGAGCGACATCACATAAAGGGCTTATATCAAAAGTAAATGACAAGCATGCCACAGTCGGACGTCTGAGCGACATCACATAAAGGGCTTATATTGAAAAGTAAATACAGCAGTGCCACAGTCGGGCGTCTGAAGCGACGCCACATAAAGGGCTTATATCAGTAACATTCAAAATACGAGTAATCCAGGAGGTAACACCATCCCAAGGAATACCCGGCATATACCAATAATAAACAGGTTAGTCCATCCACAGGAATATCATCCAGCCAAATTTACTTCTGTTGTTTAACATATTAGTTCTCCAGAGACTGACACTGAGACCGACACTTGACCTGTCAACCAACGTCCTTGACCGTGGACATGGCTACTCGAATAGTTTTGACTCTGCAGAGGTTGTACTCTTTCCCCACAGTCAACGGATTTCAGTAGTCACAAAGGACTAGTTCCGTCTACGGTATTTGAGAAGAAAACACATCTGACCAGTACACACCCGTTTTACATCCCGATGCCAGGAATCACCCTAGGCAACGTTCAAGAAAAACTTTAAGACGGGGAGGCCACTACCTCGAATAGCATGGGATCAAATTTATATCGCGCGCTCTAAGGGGTGCCCCCCTCTCGGTCCAACCGGAAACACCCATGCCCCCTGACCGGATGACTGGCTTTAATCCATGGCCATGGTACCTTCATCACGGCCCCTCTATTTGGTGTGTACATGGAAAGAGGTTTGCAACTTACTAAACCGTATTCTTTGCAGAAAACATGTGGCAGCACGAAAAGAAGGTGAACGGGGACAAGACTCGATCCATGTCAACACTGGAGTTAAACAATTTTCTTTGTTAATACCGGCATGCTCCAACAATACTGGCGTACAACCTATCATGCCACAACATGACTAGGTTGTCTCATATCTCATCAAGTTTTGTGGCTCACTTGCAACCCATCATTTATGAAATGTAACATTCTCCAAATGCTTACATAAACATGTCATGCAAAATATCATGCAAGCAAACATGAAACACACTCGTCATATCAAAGGTTCAAACATGCTTGCCTGGTTCCGAGTAGTCGGAGTCTAACTCGGCGAAGTTGACGGCACCGTCTCCTTCTTCGGTATCTATGATATACACATATACGAATACTAACGTAAATACCGTGCGCGTATAAAAAGTTGTTCCAAATATTTTTCAAATAAATATGACAAAAAACTAGACAGAAAAATAAAGATGACAGAAAAAGAATCAACTCAAAATCATCTTTTGTTTAAAAGTTATTAAGGTTTTAAAACTAGGGACTAATCTGTTATAAACAGAAAACTGTCCAGGGGGCAAACTGAATAAAACAGAAAACGCTTCGGCTGAAATACGCCAACTTCAGAAGAAAACGTATTTTGCCCGAAGGCGCTTTCAGAAAACGGTTCGAATATAACCAATAGAGGCTGACAAGGGGGTCCCGCATGTCAGGTTCAAAAGAGGCTCGCCGGCGCTAGAAACTTGCGGCAATCGCCGGCGACGAACTGCTGCGATACAGAGAGGGAGAGGAGTACTGGCGTGCTCAGGGAGGTGTTCCGCGTCGGGGAGAAGTGGAAGGAGTCGACGGGAGGCACCGTAGCGACGGCCTCTTCCTCTCCGGCGGACAACGGCGTCGGGCGGTGGTGGATCTCACCGGAGAGAGCTTCTGACCTCGAATTGATGCATGGGTTAGAACGGGTAGTGGAAAAGAAGGCTACTGGCAAAGTTTGGGCGGCGGGGATGCACTCACCAGGGTGAATCGAGCCGGAGCCCGAAGCGGATCGGGGCGGCCGGAGTCGGAGAAGAAGACTCTCCCGAGGCCCTCTAGTGAGTGTGGCGAGGCTCTGAGGAGTGGAGGAGAGGTTATGGAGTGGTTGGAGAGCTCGGGGCCTCTATTTATAGCCGGATCGAGGAGGGTGCCCGAGAACGGGATAACGACGGCGAGAAATTACGGCGAGGCAGGGGATGGACAGAGGGATTAGGTGACTGGGCATCATCGGATTGGTCTGCTGGTTCCATTCGAAGGAATAACCAGGTCCAATTTGGCTTACACCCGAGACCTCGACGGAACGGGGCGTACGGGCTCGTCGGCGGCAGAGAGCGCGCTCTGCGCCTCTCAGGCCACGGCCTCGTCCCTGCAGCGTTCTCTGGCGAGGAGCTGGACACGCGTAGGCCGCTGGTGGTTTGGGCGGTGCGGAGCACGGCGTTCTGCGACGCTGGCTTCTGACGGCCGCCACGGGCGGTTCTGCCGCCGCGGAAGCCGCCGGAGTTGACGCGACGGGACGCCACCGACGCCCGCAACCGGCCAAGGAACCGTGCGGCGATCAGGATAAGAAGGAGCAATAGGGAGGAAGGCGCCAAGGCAGCTACTGGCGAGATCATCGCTGCCGCCTGACGAACGCGACACTGCCTCCTCTGAACTTTTCTGAATCGAATGAACAGTGCACTGAATCTGTTCGACGAAATGATTTTGGCACGTGGAAAATTTTTCTGGAGCTGAAACTTGGTGAGGAGGTCTCTTGATGCATCTAGAGGCTCCCTGATTTTTGTCAGAATTTTTGGAAGAAAGAAAAGATGAATTCCATCAAAATTTGCAAATCTGGTCCAAACTTGCAGCGAACAGAATTTGAAAATTTTGAACTATGGACCAGCAGATTTTTGGTGATATTGGTAGTGGGTACTAAAGAGAAGCTGGGGAAATTTTCTTGGGGTCAAAGCTCAAATAAATCTGGTACTTCCTTTGTAAATCAAAAGAGTCCAGGAAAATGACAGAAAATGATTTGAGAAAGAATTAAATAGAATAAAAATCAAAAAGAGGTTGAAACCTGCTGGAATTGGTTGCTTGACTTGATCCAAAGTAGGGAGGGGAGTTTTTGGAGGAAAATTTTCAATATGGGTTATGGCAAGAGAGTGGAATAGGAATTCTTTTGAATAGAAAAGGATACATCCCATAATTAAAGAAATCCCTTTTTAATAAAAGAAAAGGCAAAAAAAAAATCCCAAGAATATTTGTGTTGAAATAACACAAGATTAAAAACCCTCAAGACCAGAATCAAAGTTGATAAAAGTCTCAAAAAGAATTGTCATCAAAAGTTTTTAGAAGGAGATTCTTTTTGGAAAAAGAAAAATTCAGATAACCTCCTCCAAAACCAATAAGGAATTTTTTGGCAAAAAAAAACCAAATTAAAATTTTTGGGGTGTTACATGTTACGGCAGGACATGATGTGATTTGATGTTATATGTACTAACCCCGCTAATAAAAAGTTCGGTTAAGTTTTGTGTGGATGAAGTGTTCGAAGATCGAGGTGGTATTGATATGAGGAGAATAAGGAGAGGAAAGAGTTCAAGCTTGGAGATGCCCAAGGCACCCCAAGTAAATATTCAAGGAGACTCATGCGTCTAAGCTTGGGATGCCCCGGAAGGCATCCCATCTTCTTCAACAAATATCGGTATGTTTCGGTTTTTGTTTTGTTCACATGATATGCGTAAATTCTTGGAGCATCGTGTGCTTTTTCTTTTTCTTTTAATAAATGCACCATGCTGGTATGAGATAGTCCTTGGTTGATTTATAGAATGCTTCATGCACTTCACTTATATCTTTTGAGTATGGCTTTATAGAATGCTTCATGTGCTTCACTTATATCATTTGAAGTTTGGATGCCTGTTTCTCTTCATATAGAATACCGTTATTTGTAGAATGCTCTTTTGCTTCACTTATATTTATTAGAGCATGGTCTCTTGTAGAAAGAATTAAACTCTCTTGCTTCACTTATATCTATTTAGAGAGTCAACAAGAACTGGTCATTCACATGGTTAGTCATAAAATCCTACATAAAACTTGTAGATCACTGAATATGATATGTTTGATTCCTTGCAATAGTTTTGCGATATAGAGATGGTAATATGTGGGAGGTACTAGTGGATGATTGTGGTTTAGTAAGAATATTGGTGTTAAGGTTTGTGATTCCCGAAGCATGCACGTATGGTCTGTCGTTATGCTAAGAAGTTGGAGCATGATTTATTCTTGATTGTCTTCCTTTGTGTGGCGGTCGGGGGCGCGCGATGGTTAACTCCTACCAACCTCCCTCCTAGGGGCATGCGTAGTATTACATTGCTTCGAGGGCTAATAAACTTTCGCAATAAGTATGTGAGTTCTTTATGACTAATGTGAGTCCATGGACTATACACACTCTCACCTTTCCGCAATTTGCTAGCCTCTACGGTACCGTGCATTGCCCTTTCTCGCCTTGAGATGTGGTGCAAACTTCGCCGGTGCATCCAAACCCCGTGATATGATACGCTCTATCACACATAAGCCTCCTTATATATTCCTCAAAACAACCACTATACCTACCTATTATGGCATTTCCATAGCCATTCCGAGATATATTGCCATGCAACTTCCATCATCATCATATACATGACTTGAGCATTCATTGTCATATTGCTTTGCATGATTGTAAGATAGCTAGCATGATATTTTCATGGCTTGTCCGTTTTTTGATATCTTTGCTATGCTAGATCATTGCACATCCTGGTACACTGCCAGAGGCATTCATATAGAGTCATACTTTGTTCTAGTATCGAGTTGTAATTTTTTGAGTTGTAAGTAAATAGAAGTGTGATGATCATTATTATTCATTATTAGAGCATTGTCCCAGTGAGGAGAGGATGATGGAGACTATGATTCCCCCACAAGTCGGGATGAGACTCCGGACAAAATAAAAAAAAAAGAAAAAAAGAGAAGCCAAAAAGAGCCCAAGAAAAAAAAAGAAAAAAAGAAAAAAAATGAAAACAAAAAAAATGAGAGAAAAAGAGAGAAGGGGCAATGTAGCCACACTTGTGCTTCAAAGTAGCACCATGTTTTTCATATAGAGAGTCTCCTATGTTGTCACTTTCATATACTAGTGGGAATTTTTCATTATAGAACTTGGCTTGTATATTCCGATGATGGGCTTCCTCAAATGCCCGAGGTTTTCATGAGCAAGAAAGTTGGATGCACACCCACTTAGTTTTCATGTTGAGCTTTCATACACTTATAACTCTTAGTGCATCCGTTGCATGGCAATCCCTACTCCTCGCATTGACATCAATTGATGGGCATCTCCATAGCCCGTTGATTAGCCGCGTCGATGTGAGACTTTCTTCCTTTTTTGTCTTCTCCATATTAATCTCTACCATCGCATTCTATTCCACCCATAGTGCTATATCCATGGCTTGCGCTCATGTATTGCGTGGGGGTTGAAAAAGCTGAAGCGCGTTAAAAAGTATGAACCAATTGCTTGGCTAAAACCGGGGTTGTTCATGATAAATATTTTGTGTTAAGAAGATGGAGCATGACAGGATCATATGATTTTGTAGGGATAACTTTCTTTAGCATTTTTATTTTTAAAGGCATGATTGTTTGTTGGTATGCCTGAGTATTGATGTCTTTATTTCAAATTATAGACTATTGCTTTGAATCACTCGTGTCTTAATATTCATGCCATGATTAAATTATATGATCAAGATTATGCTAGGTGGCATTCCACATAAAAAATTATCTTTTTTATCATTTACCTACTCGAGGACGAGTAGGAATTAAGCTTGGGGATGCTGATACGTCTCCGTCGTATCTATAATTTTTGATTGTTTCATGCCAATATTCTACAACTTTCATATATTTTTGGCAACATTTTATATTATTTTTGGGACTGACATATTGATCCAGTGCCCAGTGCCAGTTCCTGTTTTCTGCTTGTTTTTTGTTTCACAGAAAATCCATATCAAACGAAGTCCAAATGCAATAAAATTTTACGAAGAATTATTTTGGAATATATGTGATTTTTGGGAGGTGGAATCAATGCAAAAGGAGGCCCACGGCCTCCACAAGCCACCATGGCGCGAGACCCCCTAGCGCGCGGTGGTGCCTCGTGGGCACACCGTAAGTCGGTTGGGGCTCTTCTTCGGCCGCAAGGAAGCTAATATCCGGAAAAAAATCGTGTTAAAATTTCAGCGCAATCAGAGTTACGGATCTCCGGGAATTTAAGAAACGGTGAAAGGCCAGAAAACAGGAACGCGAAACAGAAGAGAACAGAAGGAGAGATCCAATCTCGGAGGGGCTCCCGCCCCTACGGATGCCATGGAGGCCAAGGACCAGAGGGGAAAACCTCCTCCCATCTAGGGGGGAGGCCAAGCAAGAAGAAGAAGGAGGGGGGCTCTCTCCCCCTCTCTCCCGGTGGCGCCGGAACACCGCCGGGGCAATCATCGTGATGGCGATCTACACCAACAACTTCGCCGCCGTCAACACCAACTCTCTCCCCCTCTATGCAGCGGTGTAACCTCTCTTTTCCCACTGTAATTCTCTACTTAAACATGGTGCTTAATGCTACATATTATTATCCAATGATTTGTGGCCATCCTATGATGTTTGAGTAGATTCTTTTTGTCCTATGGGTTGATTGATGATCATGATTGGTTTGAGTTGTATGTTTTATTTTGGTGCTGTCCTATGGTGCCCTCTGTGTCGCGCAAGTGTGAGGGATCCCCGCTGTAGGGTTTGCAATACGTTCATAATTCTCTTATAGTGGGCGGCTAGAGTGACAGAAGCTTACACCCGAGTAAGGGGGTTGTTGCGTATGGGAGTAAAGGGGACTTGATACTTAATGCTATGGTTGGGTTTTACCTTAATGATCTTTGGTAGTTGCGGATGCTTGCTAGAGTTCCAATCATAAGTGCATATGATCCAAGTACGGAAAGTATGTTAGCTCATGCCTCTCCCTCATATAAAATTGCAATAATGATTACCGGTCTAGTTATCGATTGCCTAGGGACAAATCTTTCTCTTGTGTTACAAAAAGCTTTCTACTAAACAACTAACTTTTATTATCTCGCAAATTACTCCTAGTTTTATTCTCGTTAAGTACTTCTAGTCTTATCCTTACACCCGCAAAATAGTTTCATACTTGTTGTAGGTAAAGCGAACGTTAAGTGCGCGTAGAGTTATATCGGTGGTCGATAGAACTTGAAGGGAATATTAATTCTATCTTTAGTTCCTCGTTGGGTTCGACACTCTTATTTATCGAAAAAGCTACAATTGATCCCCTATACTTGTGGGTTATCAATGAATCAAATAAGAAAGACATTATAGATCAAACTTGAAGATGAATGATTGATATTAGTCTTACAATATCGTCGTACGCGATGTATCTCGATTGCAAGTGATGGCTATGGCTAGGAGATAATTGCTACTGAGATGGGAATGGCGACGACTATGGAGATGGATTATGGTTTCGGCGTTCTGTTGCGAATGGGGGCTCGATCCTTTTATGAAATTGACTTGGGATGGCATCACACAGCCGATGGCGAGTGGTACGAGCTCTGACACAAGCTGGTGCGCTCGATCGGCCAGGCATCTTCCCTCCTGGTTGCACTCCAGCGCCTCCATTTACTCGGGGTTGATCGCCTAACTTTGTATTTCCATATATTCTTCGGTTCGTCCCCTCAAAATGATCAATTCATGTAGGAAACAAAATAAATGGAGTGATTTGTAGTCTCTTACTTTTATTAGTCATTAGTGATAGTATCACTTAATTTGTGTCCATTATTTCGTATATTTGTAGTTCAAATTCGAATTATATCTGTTAAATGCCTATAAATGCACTTAATAACTTATATAGCAAACAAAGCTAAAACAATGCCAAATTTTGACATGAAATATGTAGTGTAGAAAAAGTTTCAAGGCAAACTAATGAAGAAAAAAAATCCAGTCTAATATTTTTTTACTTGCATATTATTGATATTTTTTTTATAAAATCTAAATATGGTAAAATTTTTTAAAACTTATTCCTTTAGATACATCTACTTACTTTAGAAATTTAGGAAAAAGAATAACTAAATTTGGACTTATAAATCAAAACCTGCTGATATCTAAATGATGCAACGATTACTAGCAGAGTGTGCATGTGTGTGCACGCTGCTAGTAACATGTGAAAGGATCGATACGGTCGACTAGAGGGGAGGGTTGGATAGGGGACTACAAATTTTAAGCTTGGTTGCCAATTTTAGGGTTACACGGATAAATAGGGTTCATTAGAAATGCAAGTAGGTGAACACAACCTATATGGCTAGCAAACTTAAAGCAAGGTATGCTAGGCGACAATCTAGATAGCAAGCCAACAAGCATACAAAGCAAAGCAAGGTGCGGGAAAGGATTAACCACAAGTGAGTCGATGACACGGATTTTATCTTGAAGTTCACTCTTCCTTGGGGAAGAGCTAATCTCCATTGGAGCGGTGCCGGAGCCAAGGCTTCCGGAACACCAAGGAAGGCTCACTGTATTCTCCTCGAGTCACCCCAACGGATGAGTCTCGAATCACTCAGGGTTGGTCTTGAAGGCGACCACCACACCTTTACATACATCTCCGGAGCACACCACAAGCAAGGAAGCTTCCGGAGGAACCTCTAACTGTCTAGGAGCCCAAGATCCAAGAGTAACAAGTTGGTGAAGATGAATGTCGAGGAAACACAAATCGATTTGGTAGGAATGTAGATCGGGTGAATCTCCTCCAATCCCCAAAGTATCAGAGTGTTTGGGTGGATCGGATGAAGATCTCGAGCTTTTAGGGTTTGGCAATGGTGGGGAAAAGCTTGAGGAAGATTTAGTCAAGAGGAGGAAGAAGGGTGGGTATAAATACCCCTCCAAGGGAAAAAGAGTCGTTGCCCAGAGGGCACTCGGACCAGCCAAACGCTGAGCACCAGGGCGGACCGGGCACCCGGGGGTCCAGGACCCCGAGCACCTAGGCATACCCGAGAGATATGACATAGTCCGGGCACCCGAACATCAGGATGGAGCCCTGTTTTCCTTTGATATACCCTTCCGGACAGAGAGGAATATTTGGGAAATATTGTGTATGGAATTGATTCGAGTTCCCAAACTCCCTAACCTTCGCAACCCCTCTTGATAGTACGCTTTCTCGTATGACTCAAAAACTACCAAAAAAACTTTCTGAGCCACCGAAGAACACTGTCTTTTGCCCTTTCTGAATGGGGGGGGGGGGGTCACCAAAGTTGATAGACCAGTGAGAGAAACCAATGTTCTGAGATAAACTTGACAAACATTAGTTCTCGCTAATTCTATTGTAATCAACACCAAAATCGTAATTGAGTGAAAATGCACTTTCAATCTCTCCCCCCCTTTTGGTGAATTGATGACAATAATATTAAGGATAAACTAAATTGCTATGCACCACTATTAATCTAGGAAGCTCGCCCTTGGTGCGTGCATATATAAAAATATGCTAGGAAACCATATCACACGATCAAGTAGGCTCCCCCTAAATTAATAGACAAGTGCAACGAAAAAATAGGAGTGAAACGAGCATGTTGCACAAGCTAGTTTGTGATCAAATAAAACATAATAACAACGGTGCCATGGATCACAAACTAGAGGTGTTGTGAGAGCAATAAGGAACACAAGCACACAACACAACAATTTAACCAAAATTGGCCACCCTCTTGCTTCCGACATTGTCAAGAGCCTCTCGGTGTGTGCGACAGTTGGTTATCTCAAGTACTAAGGTCCAAACACCGAGACCACGGCAGTAGCAAATCTGACCATGGCGTCTCCACATGTGCTCTCATACATCCGTAGTTATTCATCCCATGAATCAGTGGGCGTGCCATATGCAAGCATCCGCAATGCGACCGCGCACTTCTGGCAACCAAAGAATCCAATCCTTCCTACGACATCCTTCTTCAAGATGAAGTAGTTATCAAAGGACCGGACGCCATGGTAGAGACGATCAAGGACATTTTTCCGCATCTGAAAGCGCCGGTGAAAATTGTCAGCGAATAGGGCATCGAGGCCAAAGTAGTCATCCATCAACGTCAAATGGTCATGTGCCCAACTGCAATTGAGCACTCGATGACCCTTGACCGATCCCTTGAAATTGAGAACATGCTCTTCCGCACGCTCCGCGTCTGCAAGGACCGCCTGCATCGTCGCCGTCTCATGTGTGTAGTCCTCCTTGTTGGACGAGTCGTCCTACAACTCAACATAGTGCTCATATATGTACTCCATATCCAAATCCATTGCTTCAAAGAAGAATGGACAAAAAAAATTAGCATGGGAATTTCACCGAACACTTGCCGGGCGTGGTGACTATCGTAGGGGCGGATGATACCTGTGCGGCGGACAGAGGAGAGGTGTAGACCGGCGGCGGAGGACAAGCTGCATGGAGCCCGAGTGTAGCGGTGGAGGTGACGAAGGTCGCGGAGTTTTGGGAAGGGTTTGACGGACGACTAGGGTGGTGGAGCGGCGACGTCGGCGGGAGAGAAAACAGATGCAGAGAAAGATGAAAGTATATATGGAGACGCGGGGTTCGGGAGAGGTTTTGGGTGGCTGGAGGTGTCGGAGTCCTACGCGGCTGCTGTCGGGACTCTCGCAAAGCCCCCCCATACTTTGCTTCCGATTTGCGGGAAAAAAGATGTCCGGACCGGGCGGCGGACGGATACAGGGCCGCGTTGGAGAGCAAAACACGTTTAGACCGTGAGGCCCGAATGGTTGCTGGCGGTTTGTGGGTTCACTTTGGAGATGACCTAATGCTATGTGATGTGTTTTTTCTTTTAAAAAAAGTTGTGAGATACATATCTACCTCAAAGGTTGTGGTTTTATGATAAACATTTTTAGAAAACGGGGTTTTGACGAACCAACCTATGCTTGTGCTTGAATGGTTAGGAGGACAATGATATCTTCAGCCCATCAGAGTTCAAGTCCTAGACATGACATTGATTCTCACATTTTTCTGTATTATTTATTCCAGGTCTTCCGGCGACGTGCGTTCAGTGGGAGGAGACGTTCCCGTTGACTAGGAAGGCGTGTAAGTGTATGTGCGTATGTACGAGCGTCCACGTACAAACTGTGTTAAAAAGGGGGTTTCGAGTGACCGACGACCTGAAGATTGTCCTTGTTCGTTTTATTCTCAGATCAGAGTTTGTTTATATTACTGTCGAAAACATACTACGATGAAACCAAAGTCGTTCCACGCGACAAATTTGATGCGGTGAAAGCTCCACGAAATCGAATCTAGAAACATTTCCACGAGGCATCGACCGCTACACACGGCAGCGTGCGCACCGAGTGTGTGGCGCGCGCAACAGTCCAGCACGCTGACCGCATCGCACCACCGTGATGGCGCCTCCATCCGGTCCCGGGCGAACCAAAAAGGCGCAGAAAAACGACGGCCTGCCCTGCCGCCCACCGAGCGCAGGCAGAGGCACCAAACCAACCCACCCGGCGGCCTTTTCCCCCAATTCTTTTCCCTTCCCTTCTCGTACGCGGCCGATTGCGACGCCCCCTCCCCCACCCACGCGCATCGCATTTCCTGCTCCGCCGCCCTCCGCATCGGGGACGCCCCGGTCGGCGATGTGGCGGTGCTATGCTGGGCGCGCTCCTCAGGTTCCTCTCGGCGTGCGGCGGGTCCTGGCAGACCTCGCCCGCGCCCCCCCACGCCGCCCCGGCCTCCGACCCCTCCTCCGCCTCCTCTGAGGGCCGCGACGGCCTGCTCTGGTGGCGCGACCTCGCGCGCTGCGCCGCCGGCGACCTCTCCGCCGCGCTCGTCCAGGCCAACCAGACTCTCGAGGACCAGTGCCGCGTCCACTCCGCCCCGCCCCTCGGCACCCTGCTCGCCGTCTTCGACGGCCACGCCGGCCACGCCGCCGCCCGCTTCGCCTGCGACCACTTCGTCCCCAGCCTCCTAGGTACCTATCCATCCATCCGCATTCGCTCCCCTCCTTCCCCTCCTATTATATACTATAATTCTTCTAGTTCTACCCGCACGCGCGCACGCACGGATTGGTTTTGGGGAATGGATGGATTGCGGTGGCGAGAGCTAGCTAGGTTTGATCTAATAATCCGTGTGCGTTCCTGCGTGCAGAGGCCGCGTCCGGACCGCGGGGCGTCACCGCGGACGCCATCAGGGACGCCTTCGCGGCCACCGAGGCGGCCTTCATCGCGCAGGTCTCCAGCCAGTGGGACACCAACCCAGACCTCGCCACCGTCGGCTCCTGCTGCCTCGTTGGCGTCGTGCACGAGCGCACGCTCTTCGTCGCCAGCCTCGGTGACTCCCGGGCCGTTCTAGGGAAGAAGGTCGGGCGCTCCGGCCAGATCGTCGCCGAGCAGCTCTCCACCGAGCACAACGCCAATGACGAGGCTGTCCGGCAGGAGCTCATGGCCCAGCACCCCGATGATCCGCAGATCGTCGCGCTTAAGCATGGGGTCTGGAGAGTGAAGGGCATCATACAGGTTGGTTTTTATCTTTTAAGGGGTTTGGTTTCGCGTCGCTGTATTCGTAATTCGTTTGTAGCCTATTTATATGCATGTTTGGTGCTTACGTAGTGGGTTGGTTATGCAGGTGTCGCGGTCACTCGGTGATGCGTACTTGAAAGACGCAAAGTATAACACGGAACGGATCAAACCCAAGTTCAGAGTCTCCGAACCATTCAGCAGACCTATAATGAGTGCCGAACCAACAATCGTCTCGTGCAGTCTTGAACCAAGTGACTGTTTCGTCATATTTGCTTCAGATGGCTTATGGGAGCACTTGACTAACCAGGAAGCTGTAGAGATTGTTCACAACAATCAACGCGCTGTAAGATCCCACACAGCATTTTCCTCTTTATATTTCTTTTAGCTTTCCGTTGTTGCCTAAGATGATCTTAAATCAACCAACTGTGAAATGCTATGAGTTTCCTTTTGCGTTATAAGTAGGATTTTAATTATATTCATTAGACTAAATATGTATCACGGCATACTGTTTTCTCATACTTCCATTTACCTAAGCAAAGGAGAATTTATAATCTGAATTTTGTGTACTAGAAATCCAGATGATGTTCTCATGTTTTGTCGACACCAGCATGAATAGTTAAGTACAGATAGGGTCCTCACTATGAAACTAATAATTGTTGTTTGCTGGTGATGGTAACGTGCTGGATGTGGAGTATTTTCTGGTGTGCGGCTGCGTCAGTGGTTTTGGATTCTCACAATTACAAGCTGGCAAAACTTCCAAGTCACGGTTTCCCCTTGAATGCTTTGAGTTAGAACCATCCTATCACCATAGGAAGTTTGAGGCATCTCATATGATGTTTGGCACCCACTTAGATAGATAAAAAGTTAGCTGTGTCTATGGCTCATTGCCCTTCTGTATTACCGGCACAATCATTCATGTCATGATAGCTATTGTAATTATGTAAATTGTCTAATGTATTATTGTAGGTCCACACGGACCATACCAATAATTAAATGTCACTGCCTACATGGAAGCAACAGCAATTTTGTGCCATTCTTCAAGCATTGGGGATTCATAACTTGCTGTAGTACCTTGACTGAGGTCTCTTTAGCCACTTGTTTTCTTGGCTGTATGTATTTGTGTTTGATACCCTGGATATTGAATGTCCCACAAGCTTGCATTTATTGCTATTTCCAGACATAATGTGGATGCATATGTGTGCCATGGGTGAAGCTACTAAGTAATTTTTGGGATACCTTCTTGCAAAAAAATAGTACTAATTGTTGGATACTGTTGACAGTTTGACATGGTAGTTTTACCAAACTAGTCGAAGTTGGCTCACTCGGCATAGCTGCAAGGGTGATTTTGATTTCTCAGCTGTAGGTAAATAGTTAAAACTGCTTGGATTAATTTTTCTGTATCATGACTGGCACACTCTCTTTGTTCAGGGGAGCGCAAAGAGGCTCATAAAAGCAGCACTCCAAGAAGCAGCGCGGAAACGTGAGATGCGGTACTCAGACCTCATGAGGATCGACAAGAAAGTCCGCCGGCATTTCCACGACGACATCACTGTCATCGTCCTATTCATAAATCATGAGCTGTTAGCCAAAGGAAATGCGCAAGTGCAGCCCCTTTCCATCAGATCCGCCTTAGACCACTGATCGTGAACTACCTCATCCGTGGATGCTCAGTTCCTGCGATCAGAAATCGCCAGTGAGATAGATGGCTTCTTCGACAACCAGTCTCTGTGAAGAGTGCAGAAAGCACCCGCCTGCAGCAGTTTTCTTTTTCTCGCCTTACTTTTCTCTTGGTTTTGCACATAAAATTTGACTACTTGTTAAGTTGCCAGTTTTCCTGAAAACTGTCGGTTTCCCCCTCGCAACAACGTCGGATAAATGTGGATAGTCTTCAGGCCTGGAGATTTGCTTAGAGTTTATGGGGGAGCCTTTTCTTGATGAGGGAGCCTTGTTAAGGATGTTGTAACCGTAAATTGATTCATTCTCGCATCTTACAATAATCTGTTATCTCTGTCCACTGTCCCACGACGAGATTTTAGTATACTTCACAATCTTGTTATCTCATCTGTTTGTTGCAGTTAACTGGAGACTGGGGAGCAACGCAAAAAAAAAAAAAAAAAACGCCCTTAATTATACTACCTGTCACTGATATGTTCATCCTTTGGGCGTGTCAGGTAACGCCGCTAGTCGCTTGAAAAAGAGGAGAACACCATCAGCGGAGTTGATGAGGTGTACCTGCCGAACCAGTTAGAATTTGAAGTTCTAAACTAGGAGAGAAAATTTCAGGCAGAACCCAAGCTATGCTGAAAACCAATTGAAAACTGGAGTACTATGTTAGTACTCCCTCCGTAGCATAATGTTAGACGTTTTTGACACTACATACATTATGGGACGGAGGGAGTAGTTTATGAAAAAACGGAGTACGATGGGTCGGTGTTGTCCTAGTAATGTGCAAATTTCCAAATCCAAAATCGATTTCATTTAGGAGAAGCTCTTAACAATTTATCCTTTTTTAGTGGTTCTTAACAATTTATCTGAAAAAGTGGTGGAAATGCCACCGATAGCCCGAAATGGTGCTGGGCTGCGACCCGGCCCCATCCGTCACGGACACATGCGGAAAACCCCGCGCTCGTCTTCATTCTCCGGAGCCTTCCCGCCCCCCTCCCCTCCCCTCCCCTCCCTTGGCCTAGGGTTCCATGGAGCCAGCCGCCGTCACCGCCTCCGCCTCCGCGGACGGGGGCGCCTTCCTCGAGTTCGTCGACTACGCCATCTCCGTCCTCACCTCCTCCGGGGGCGACGGCAACGAGTCCCCGGGCGCGGGGCCGGCGCCGGCGCGGCCGCCGTGGGGGTGGACGGTGGCGCAGGTGCTCAAGTCCTGCCGCGCCTACTCCAGCGGCGTCACCGCCGCCATCCTCCTCTCCGACCTCTTCCAGGTCAGTCAGATTCGCCGCCACCACTCCCCATTTCTATATGTTCTACTGATTAGGTGTCTCCGTTGAATCGCTCAGTTAAGTTCACTACACATGTACCCAGCCTTCAGTAATCAGCACTAGCACATGGCTCTTTCTCGAATATGATCTGTATTTTGTGCACGCGCCTACTCCTAGGATTTTGTTGTTCAATTAGCTCCAATTTGAAAGCAAGCACACCAGTTCATGGAAGGATTTGAACAATGTGTTGGTAATTAACACTCAACTACGCAGGACATACACAAATTTAAATTATGTGTACTAAAAGTGGATCTAATTGGTCGTATACTCATCATCCGTATGCTAGGAACGGTGCCCTATCCACCTTATAGTTACCAGTTAGGATGTACTGCATAATAGTTCCTTGGTGTTGATGTGGTGGCCGGTTGAGTACCGGCTACTGTTTTATGGTACCTTGAGTTTCTCACTTCTGTAGCTTCCCCGTTCTGGTTTAAAAGGGTTTGGTATTGGCAACTGATGAGTCCTGCTTGTTGGCTGCTCCGCATATATAAACATGTCGCAAATCTATGTGCTTACATCGTATTTACTATTTTATCATCATTTCTTCTACCAATTGGATTGGAGGTTTCTTTTGTGTTTTCATGAAATATACGGATGCCTTATAGGGCTAAACGTGTGCTGCTTTTGATAGTCCTGGACAGAGCAGCGTAAATCTCTTACCGCAAAGAGGAAGGTTGAAGTGACTAGCCTTCTAAACACCAGGAGTAAGAGAAGGAGGCTTCCCAGGACTGTCACAATCGATTCTATCCATGAGAAGAACTTCCTTTCTCCCAAGAGTGTCCTTGAGGCAGTCGTCATCGATGTTTTCGTTCTTCCTGGTATGCTTAAGCACCTTGTAATCTCCTTCATCCAATGAACAAAATATGTGTGTTAGGAATTCCTTGATTGGTTTTAGAACATCTAAGCTTTAAAGAGATCTTTGCTAAAGAGGACGGCAGGCCAGTAGCCTAGTACTTCTCTAGAACTGTCTCAGTAAGTGAACATAAGCCCAATATGAGAGCAGAATCCCCTTCAGGCTGCTGGCAGTTCTGGAAGCGCATGAAATGAGTTGGTGTTCCGGGGCTTGTCCCCGCTAATGGCACCTGTAAGGACGATCTGCAGAAACACTG
Organism: Elymus sibiricus; assembly: GCA_039707655.1. NCBI lineage: Eukaryota > Viridiplantae > Streptophyta > Magnoliopsida > Poales > Poaceae > Elymus > Elymus sibiricus. The sequence goes on from CM077672.1 coordinate 454,633,905, forward strand.
CGATCCTCTGGAGAGTCCGCCTCTCTGCTGCCTTTTGGCATGCCACTGATGCTTGGCGGGTCTGCCGTGCCGCCGGACCCCGTTACCTTTATTTCTTCTGTTTATCACCCACGGTCTATAAGCTGTAAACTCTGGTTCTTAGGCCTGTCTCAATCTTCCATGATTCATTGGTGATATCCATTCATTCTACATTATCTGTGATTAAACACCATATTTTATTTAAAGCATTTACCATTTGAAAGGCCATTTTGTTACATGAATTCTAATCTGCATTTTCCATGGCGCCTCCTCAATTTTGCGTCTTTCTTGTAGGCACAAATATATACATGCTTACCTTGGGAGACATGTGGAGTACATCCACTATTGATCTGTATCTACACCGAAGGTAGGTCTGACTAATTGCTTAGTTGATGTTCCATTTTGTTAGACTGATATCATGGTAAAAGTCAGTAACTAATGCATAAAAGAAATGTAGAATGAACGAGGATCGATTTTTCATTGGCCTGACTTTCATTTATATGCGGACCAAACTTCCATGCCAGGTACTACAACTATATAGGACAACATTGTATCTTGAAGAAGGGTCGAGAAGTTGTGCTCACAGGATGTTGTCTTCGCACAGCTGTTGTTGAGGGATCTGGCCATGCTCGTATTTTGCCAACAGAATACATGGTGATATTACTTGATGAGGTGACCATCCAAAGCTTTTAGGTTGTATTAAGGAAGTGCTGTTCAGAAAATACAGTTTTATGCAACTTGTCAGATTATATGCTGCTGTTTAATTGCATTTTGATCCCTTAAATGACTCTTCATACCCTGATAGTTGACTAGAAATTAGAAACAGTTTATCATAATGTGAAACCACGTCATCTCCACTTATGAGATCAACTGCGATATTTCATTTTGATCCCTTAAATGACTCTTCATACTCTGATAGTTGACTAGAAATTAGAAAAAGTTTATCATAATGTGAAACCACATCATCTCCACTTATGAGATCAACTGCGATATTTCATTTCTGTATAGAAAAATAGTTAAGCTTAAGCTGTTATAATGTGAAGCCATGTCATCTCCACTTATGAGATCAACTTCCATGCACATTCTTCACTAGGAGCTTACCTTTGCTTTATATAGGAACAAGATGAAGATGCCATGCTACTTGCTGCACAGTTTTGCACATATTCTTTCTCCTCTATGATGGAAGAGAAAGGTAGAAATGATGTTGTATACTCATTTTATGCCAGGTAAAATAAGATATCTATTACTTCTCATTAGCGATCTCTTTAGATAGTGCTTGCCTGTATAGTTTCTTGTAGACTTGATCAGGTTTGATTGAAGCTTTTGCAATTGTTTGTAATTATTTTCCTATTTATTGCACTACTGGACATGTAAGGTTCTAGCAGAAACAAGCCTGTTTAGCATTCTGCTCGGTAAAATATGCTCTCCTTGTACTCAAAGGCGAGGGTAAAAGATAGCACCGAACTTAATCTGAAGGCTCGCTAGCTCTTTTGTGCTCAGCTCTCCACTATTGACATGAACAGGACTAACAGCTGAAGGTTCCTTCTGAGTATTATATGTAGAATCACTCAGACCATCGAAGCCAATTGCTTTACTGGTGAACATGTATAGGAGAATTCATGGTTTAGTGGTATTAAAACTCTGTAAATACATGTTTGCTCTGTGGTATAAAAAAAAGACTCTCCTTTGGTGGTGAGAATAAAAAGGAAGAAATTTACTACTCGCAATAAAATTGAATTGGATGAACTGTAAAAGCTGACTTTGTTAGAGAAAGGTTCAGAACCCACCCTTTCTTGCAGGATTGAGAAGATTGAGACCTTGGAACCTTTTGGATGTACAGAAAGAAAGCAGATTGTGCTTGTAGATAATGATGGTGAGAAGATCAAATTTATTTTATGGGGAGAGCAGGTTTCACTTGCAAATCTTTTCAGGTTCATTTCACTCGATACAAGTTCCAACTGTTTCAGTCAAGTTATAGCAAGCTAAACATTCTCTTTCAGTGTAGGGAGCATGCTTGCACTGGACAGTCCTTATATTTCCAATTTTGCGCACAATAATCATGAGGAGCCTCAGGAATTGTGCCTTGAGTATGGTAGTGCAACACAGGTTTACTTGGTGCCAATTGCTCAACACGAGGAACAGGTTGGTTGGAATATCTTGCTGCTACTTTTTTCTGCAGTACTGTTGACCAAGACATAAAGACTATGTGCTAGGTATTCCTCACACCTACTCAAGTAAGGAGCCAAGGACCTCGGCTATCATGTGTTCCGGTCGATAATATGGCCTCGCAAGTAACATTACCACGTGACTTGCATGGTGCAGTTGACTTCAGCAAATACCCGTTTCGAGTATGTAACCTAATCTTCATTCTTTTGTGTTTCTTTTCAGAAGATAACTTTTGCCAGCCATTGTGTTGCTTGCAACCCGAATACTTATTGATTTAGTTCTCTCACCACTGATTCTGCTGAAGCTTTAACTTGTATTGAGTTATATTGTGTGAATCATAACATTAGTATATGTGACCTAACTTGTTGAGTTTACCGCAATGAAAGCAAAATAATTTAATATTGTATAAGGTGTAACATGTCATAATATGTTTAGTTGCTGTTAGTTCTGTTTACTTACATCTTCCGCTTTCAGTCCTTGGACACATGCAACATATGCAGAACCACAAACTAGGTGTAATATGATGTTCCCTTGGTAGAACCTGCTTTGAGAAAATAATACCCAATGTTTCACGCTTTCCACTATCTTTTTGGTGATTATTTTGTGATTCTGTAAATAAAGGGAAACTGTTGAGAACACTTCGGATCCCCCATCCCCCACCACACTCCCTACATCATACAGTTTGATACAACTTGTGATATATCTTGTACCTTTTGTGGGTGTGGTGTAAGTTCCTGCAGTGTATTTTTTTGGTAGTTGTATGACGTGCTTCATTTTTAGGCGTATGTAAGTGATCTTCATGGTAAAATGGTGGGAGTTAGTCTGTTTGGCACTGTAACAAGTGTTTACAAAGTAAGCGCATCTGGGACTACATTCTATTTGGAGATAGAAGATGCAACAGGAGTTGTTCTGACGAAGCTTATCTTTACTGGACTCTGGTACCACTATCTGTTGTTGTTCTTACCTATTATTGTTTCCAATGTCGATTCCATTGGTTCTGCCATGCATTTGAAACCATTACATTGTGTGAATACCTCTGCAGGTCATTAGGTAGAGTTGGAGTTGGTCATATGGTGTACATTTCTGGTCTGACTTGTAGTTTGAATAAAATAAACATGTAAGCAGCATGTTCTTTTATATTTCATCTATATGCATCTCTATGTTGTATTTATTGCCACAATGTGTGCAAAGTTCTGGTTGATGGGTTATTTTTGTATCAGCAGCCTTGAAGTCTCATGGAGCGAAAAGGAGCCAGGATCGCTGTTTGTTAACTTGAGCTTACTGCCAGCGTTGTTGAATTCAACATGCCTGCATAATATATCACTCTTGTCAGATCTGCCCCATTCAGCAAACAGAACACATGTAACTCTTTTCCACTAGATAATTACTGCTACAAGATCTCTTCTAAAGCATTTCAAGTTTAGATACTAACATACTTCAGGAAACAACCACTGACCATCAGGTTGAAATCTGTAAAAGTACAATAAAACCAGTCATCATATACCATTTTTTTTTTACTGATGTTTCTAAGAACTTACTGCATTCTTCAACTGCAGTCAATTCTTTGTGCTAACAGCCTGCATTTATTTGATATCTTCTTGTACAGATATGCCGTGTTCGACTTGACCACATCGACTGCGACAGTTTAAAGTTGTCATTATTCCACAATCTCTGTGGCTATGTTGTGGATGAACAGCCAGATGGACTTCAGTGCTCCTTCTGTAAAGTGGCCTGCCAGAATGGATGCACGCCTGGCTTTCAGTTGCACTTGACCATTGCAGACGACAGCGAGAAGGTCTTCGCATGGTGTGTTGGTCAAACGGCTGTAGAGTTCCTTCAGATATCCCCTGACGAGTATATGGAACTCCCTGAGGTATCAACTCGTGAACTTATCCCACCACTCATATAATGTACCCAATATGTGAGGTAGTGCTTTTCAACATCCCCTTTGAATATTTTACCGTTAACTTCTAAGGTGGACTTAGGTTGCATGAGTGCTTCTGATTTTTCTAAAATGGCAGCAATAGTGTCCTCATTTCTTGAGCAAAAGCATGTTTTGTTAATCACGTCTCAACATGAAATCATGTGCATAAACCATCATTCCCGTAATTGGAACATCGCCTTTGGTGGCCTCATTTGCCATCGTGTCTGCCTGTTAGGTTGCTGCTGCTACTAGCTACTACTACTAACTAGCAGAGGCGCATGATGCAAATATTCAGTACTGTTCTTACTGATTTTTTTTTTCTTTCTGATGATAAACCACCAGGACGAACAGGCGATGTATCTCTTCACTCTCCAGAACGAGAGCTTCACGGTCGCCATCGCCAACACCAGCAAGCGGGTCGATGGGTACGCCGAGAACGCCGAGGCCCTCCCGGTGTGGGAGATCACGAGAGCCCAGAGATGCGAATGAGCCAAATATTTGTGTTGCAAAGTTGGCCATAGAACCTGTTTGGGAGGCTCGGGAGTCGGGATCATGGCCTTGCCCATGTGTGGTCATGCGTCGAGCGTGTTCTGTAAGCAGAGTGTTCACGCATCTGCCGCTGGGAGCCATGTGTTTTACATCCTTGACGAACATTGTTTACTAACTAATGGTTCTCTGGTCGGATGGCGTGTGGTTCAGTCTGGCAAAAGATGTGATTAGCCTTTTCGTGACATTGCTTTGTGGCTGTGGCTTCTGTTAAGGATTAATTGTAATCCTAATAATCTCTGCTTAGTTTAGTAACCGTCATGGTTACCGCCTTTGTTTTCGCGTCCGCTCGACGCGCCCCCTCCATAGGGCGTGACTCCTCACACTGTATATATACATTCGTCATCATCAATAAAGATAAGAGTATGAGATTACTGTTCATTATTGATTCTCTCTCGATCTCGATCTTCATAGCTTCTACTTCCTTCCTTGGTTCCTTGAGCCACCCACTCATGACGTGTGCTCGAGTGGCCAGAGCACCCATATGGTAGTTTTTTTTTTTTTTTTTTTGAGATCACCTATATGGTAGTAGCTACCTAGTGTTGAACATTTCCATGGGCCCAAGTCGATCTGCTTTCTTTTCCTCCACGTACGCAGTGTCACTTCATTTGAGCTCAAGTTTCTCCAGCTGACTTGTTAATTGAGCCCGATGGCCACGCACGCAGAGACTCCACGCTGAGAATTTTGTGGTTGGTTGCACCAGGATATACGTACATTTTTTTTTTTTTGCGGGTGATACGTACATCTTAGATGGAGGTGTGTTCATATACTGGATACTCCATTGGTGCTAATAACTAAGCAAAAAAAAAAAAAAACCGCAATGGAACATTCATGTCTAGGCTTTGCGGTCACGAAGCAGATCAAGTCAACGTCGGCCGGCCAGCCATTCTTCCACTGTCTCGTCGTTGGCAGAAGAATGGTAGAGATTGAGCGCAGAAATGGGCCAATCCCACCCTCCATGCCCGCGTGCCGGGTACAGCCCGTTTAACCCGGGTCGTGCCGGGCCTGCGTGCTACCGGGCCGGCCCAGCTGGCACGGCTAGCTCTGCACTTGAGTGCCATTTCCAATAAAAAAATAGATATAGAATGTCATGACATGCAAAATTTTCATGAATTTTTTGTGACATAAATGGTCTCTTCATGGAGTTTTCATTTTGATCTAAATGGTCTCTTCATGAAATTCCGCAAATTGAGATCTAAAAATTTGTCTGAAATTACCGGGAAAATCTGAAATTTGTTCCCTCGAGTTCAGACTTTGGATTCGCCATGGCCATGGCCACCTTCTCGCTGCCATTCCCACAGCCCCTCCAATCCGGCCGCACCCGCCCCGCGCTTCTCCCCGCTCCGCCTCCGAATCCAGCGCCGCCGCCCTGTCACCGCCCACGCCGCCAGCTCACTCTCCTCCGCCCGCGGCGACCCGCGCGAGGCGGTGTTGGAGCTGCTGCGGGACCACGGCGCGCCGCCGGAAGACTCCGCCGCCATCGCCCCGCGCGCGCCGGGGTACGCAGCTATGCTGGTCGATGGCGTCAGGGGAGTCCTGGAGCGCCGGGGTGGGCGCCCGCGCCGGCGCTGAGATGGGCGCGCTCGGGTTCGGCAAGAATGTGTATTTCATGGGGCGGAGCCGGCGCGATTGCGCCATCGTCCCGCTCGTCGAGAGCCTCGGCGTGCGCCTCTCCTCCGCCAAGCTCGCCGCCGAGGGACTCCCCGTGCTCATCCACAGGGTGAGTGGCCATGACATAATCGTTACTTACGGTTTGTTCACGTATAGGTTAAGTTCTTGAAGGAAATGCTATTTTCGGGCGGTGGTTCTGAAACTCTAATCGGGCGGAATGCTAAGCACATGATGATGCACTTCTCAGTACCTGAAGATGAGGCACTCCAAAGTACACTGTCATTTTTCGAAAAAGTAAGTTTCACAGTCCCAGTTATTGTTTCCCATTGGTAAAAGAAGAATTTCACTGTTTCTTGGTAAAGTTTCATGGCGTTAAATGTCTCTTGAAATTTTATGTTTCTCGAACCATGTAACTGCAGATGGAGGCCAGACATGGTGGTCTGAGCATGTTGGCACACGGGGATGTGTCATTTCCACTGCTTCTTCTCTGCTCAGAGGAGAGTCATCTTAAGCCATTAATTGATTTCCTGTACGCTGCAGATCAGGATATTGTTCCAAAGATCAAAGAACAGAATCACAAAGCTCAAAGATGCTGCCGGCAGTTGGGTGGAGGAGGAGGAGCTCCTCGAAGACATGGCTACAAGTTTCTCCAAGGATCTGTACACTGCGGATCAGGATATTGTTCCGGAACCACTTCTGAACCTGTTCCCGATGAAATTAACATGTTCCAAACAGGGATAGGGCCTCTTAAATCTCCGGGAGCAGATGGCTTCCCGGCTCGATTTTTTCAACGGGTCAGTGCTTCTGGATGAGGTGGTGAGAAAGCAGTCCAAGCCTTTTTTGAACATGGGATTAATGCCGGAGGGAAAACACCTGAAAGTCTGAAGGATCACCGACCCATCAGCCTTTGCAATGTACGTAATTTATAAGAAGGTGACATCAAAGTGCAAGCAAAGCGCGTACGACCTCACCTGAGAATGAAACTCCGTAGAAGAGAGGGAGGTACAGAATCAAGCTCAGCTAGTGGCCAAGGTCGTAGCTTATGGAACCTAATCTGGAAAGCTCAAGTGCTTGATAAAGTTCGGATTTTGGCGTCGAGGACCCCTGACAGTGCTGTTCCATGTACAATTCCGTCTTGGAACAAGCCACCACCGGGATGGATCAAACTAAATATTGACGGATCGTTCATCGCTGGTACTGTACGAAACAAGGCGCTGCAGGGATCTCCGGACTTAAAACGGAACGGCAATACTTTCTGCTGGTAGCCGTCGCGTCTTCAGAACTGCTTGGACGCAGAGGAAGCGGAGGTTCAGGCAATGCTGCTTGGTGTCAGACAACTACACAATACATTTCAGGGTCCGGTGATGGTGGAGACAGACTGCGGCAATTACTATTACAGCAATGGAAGAGGGGACGGTGAACAGAAACAGATAAAGATACGCTGGATCGATGATCTGTGATGAAACCAGTGCTGCTTGCTAGGGAGCTTTTTGCTGAATTTGAGCTTGGTAAAATCGGCCGAGAATGCAATATGGGAGCCCTCCCACAAAATGGCTGCCCCTTGAGATTAGATTGAGGAACCCACGCCATGAAGCGCCCTTCCTGAGAACCCTGTCTTCACCAATGGCGCTTCGCTGACTGACAGGAGCAGGTTGGGTTGGTACTTGGTATGCGTGCGCTTATCTTCGACTTGGAGGCATTAGAAGCCACAAGAGGCAAGCGAAAGATGTTTCTAAATAAAAAAACAAAAAACCAGTTTCACCCTCTTGCACTTATTGTATACATACATGTGCCTTTGTAAAGAGCTTTTGATTTCACTGGATCTGCTTGTTGTATACTAGTACTGTTCTACTGCACCACCAAACTTTCTGAGTATATAATATATGCACCTGAGATGAGATGGCATTTTTCTTTGTGCATCTGTTATACTACTAGTGAGCTGCATGTGCTTTGCACGTAAGTTGTGAGATATCATTACAACACAATGTTGACAAACAATTAACACTTACGTGTTACATATGCATAAAGTTCAAGATACAAAATTGTTACTAAGTTGAACTAATTGGAAAAAGAAAACCATAGCTGCATATTGCTCCGAGATGTGTGTATAACACACAATATGTACGGATCTTAAGGTTAAAGTTTCATGAATATGCAAAGATAGTGTTGCGGCATTTGGTTGACTTTAAGAAGTGGTTGATCACAAGTCTTTCACCTTGAAGAAAAATTCACAAGTAATCTCATAAATGAAAAACTAATGGACCAAGATAATGCATGAAAGATTCTAGAATAAATGAGAAGTGTGTAAAGATAGTATATATGACAATTACAAGCGTGTACTAAGTTTTTAATCATTGGAAACTTCTAGATAGGACACGTGGCAAAATCTGATGTCATGGATAGGAAATCAAACGGTCAGCAACACTCGGATTTGCCACCTCTTGGTCGTCGGATTGAGTTAATCCAACGGTCTATATTCAAAGTTACTCGTACACTATATAGTGGTATAGATATAGATGTGCAGCAACACAAGCAAGTAGGGAACAAAGTCGAGGACAGCCGAAATTGCCCCCCCCCCCCGGCCCCCGCGTCGTCCTCCCCCAGGGCGACTCGGGCGGCGGCGCTGCTCCCGCCGCAGCAGCCCCCCCCCCCTCCTGCTTCCCCTCCCCTCGCCGCCGCCAGACGGACTCCACCGGGCAAAGCCCCCACGGATCCGGCGGCGGCGGGGATCTAGCGTCCCGGGCGGCTTTCCACTAGCGGGGGCTCGTGTTCTGGCAGCCGGCTCGGCGCTCCTCCGCGCATTCTGCGGGTGCTCGGTGGCGGCCTGGCGGGGGTTGTTGGCGGTGGAGGTGGGCGGCCTGGAGGTGCAGGGCGTGCACGGTGAGCGGGGCGACGCAGATCGGGCACGGCGCCTGCGTGCTCTCCTCTGCTGTGGATCTGGATGGGGGCTAGCCCAGGGCGCGCGGCGGGCTGGTCGCGGCTCCTTGGCCGCTCGTGTGGCGTGGGGTGTCGGCCGATGCAGGTTCTGCTGCCCGAGACTGTTGTCTTGGGGCTGCAGACCCAGCGCCGTCCAGATCTCAATGTCTCAGGCGGCTCTTCTCGTCTGTGATGGTCGGGGCGAGGTGGCGGCGGCTCGCTCTGACTGCTTGGCCGAGGTTGGTGGCGGTGGTGGAGGTGTCTGGCGGTGGGTGGTGGTGAGGAATGGAGCTCGGCTGCTGTTGGCTCTGGTGCTTTCTACCGGAGGTGTCGAGGCACGCTGGCCCAGGACCGTCTAGATCTGGCGTCCTCGCTGGCTCGGGCCGGCCATGACGAGCAGTGGGGCGATGTGGTGGTTTCTGCCCGGTGGCGTGGTGGCGGCTCGCTGCCGGGAGCACGACTGGGCACGGCAGGAGGGTGGAGGTTGGTGGGTGGTGGATGTGGTGGACCGGCTGGTTTGGTCAGTGGCGTGGGAGACGATGTCGGGCGAAAGTCTGTCTCTAGCTATGGTCGGAGCCAGCAGCGACGACGCCCGTGGGCGTCGCTGCCTTCTTGAAGGCGCTGCTGTGGTGATGCACTCCTCTCCCTTACCGTCCCTTGCTCCAAGGGAAACCTTAGATCCGTGCTCTCTCGGATCGGATGATGGCGACGGCTGGCGTCGTATCCCTCTTGGTCTTGGAGTAGGGACCGGCCGGAGTGACTAGTGTGGGTTTATCGTTGGTGTTGGTTTGGCGGTGTTCTGTAGGGGTTCGGCGGCGGTGCCTTTGTGTCGTCCCTGTTGCTGTGCAAGCTCAAGACCCTCCCATGGCTGCCGTTTTGTTGTGGCGAGCTTCGTGCTCCTGGTATTGTCTCGGTTCATCTTTGCTCAATGACGCGCTAGAAGCCTCCCCAACTTGCTAATTGTCCCGAATTTCACTGGCGGAGCTCCCAGTCAAGGTTCGTATGTGGCACTCGTTGATTGTGGTGCTCCTGTGTTGCGCCGTGGTTTGGTACGCACGCCGGTGCGGTGCGTTAGGTTACTTGTAAGTCTTAGTATTGTGATCCCTCGACGACACCCCACAACTACTTGTGTCTTTCGTGGTGATGATCCTTTTAGTCTGCTAGCTATGTCCTGCCTTATGTTGGGCGTCATGTTCTTCTCTTCTTGTAACCTTGTTACTTGTACGGTTTTCAGCCCGGTTTTCCTTATAAACGGGTCAACTTGTTCAGATTTTCGATCCGGTTTCCCTTATAAACTGGATCACTCTCCTGGCATTATGGCCACTTTGAGTAATATATTCAGGTGGAGGGACTCCTCCCCCGGTGATTCTCAAAAAAAACAAGCAAGTAGGGAACACTAACACAATGCTGAAGAAATTTTTGGTCAGCTGGAGACACCCCAAATCAGCAACAAAATAAGACTTGTCTCAACAAGAAACAATAAAGAAATCAGCAATCAAATGAAACCTGTCCTCAACAAGAAGAAATAACCATCAGCAGCAGTACTACAGGAAATGAGGGTCAAGGGTTCAGCGTTTACCCAAATTAACACCAGGTTGTTCAAAACAATCATCAAGCAATGCATACATCAGCTGAGTTAAAAGCCATCATAGTACAGACCACACACAGACTAGAGCTAGAGCTTGCGGATTAGATGGACCGTCATCGTGAGGCTCTCGCTGCTCCTGTCTGCCAGTTCAACGAGGCAGATGTCTCCTACCTTCATCCCGGCCAGCAACACAAGGTCCTTCCAAAATGAGCCAATCCGGCTCACATCGTTATGTTTCTGGACCACCATCCTGCTAGACCACTTCATCTTGCTACCCTCCAGCCTAAGTATGACATGTGTTTGTTCAAGCGGGAGACGACACACCGAAGCATATTTCATGCTGAAGCTCTGTTCAGAAAATTATGTGAGGAAGGATGCAACTTACAACATAGCAGTCCTCGTTGGCATTTCTTTTGTTCATAGCTGCAACATGCAGAGGAATTTCAGACCTCATGATGCTATCAGCTAGCTCTAGCACTTTCTTCTCTTGTGCTTTTGTTAGGCAGGTCCCGGGGAACATGGTGGTTGACGCCTGAACATGTGCAGGATCAGGCACCACTTGTTCTGCACATCAAGAAAGAACATTGTTATAATGATCAGAAAAGCATTACCAAAATCACCCGACTTGAAGGTCTAATTCACTTTACCATTCAGCACATGACGATCACGAGGAGGAACGGCCCTAAGGATGTTGGGAGGATGTTGAGAACAGGGCAGAGAATTCTTGTGACCGGATGAACTGCATATGTGGACCTTGAACGTGGAGCTCCCACAGTAGATGAACAAGATGGTGTCACCTTGTCGGATGTGATTAGCATCCACAAAGCGCCGCCACCCAGTCGTAAGAGTTATCAGGCCGAACTGGACGAATTCAACACTGTATACCTGGCCATCAGGAGCTTCAAGTTTGATAGGCTTCGGAGTCGGTGATCACATTTCTCAGCTGGCTTGTGACCTCCCAAGGTATGCACCGTCAGAAAGATTCAGTTTGGTTAGAGTCGTTTGTGGGCATGGAGTTTCACACTATTTGCACAAAATACAGACACAATTCAGATAATAATGAAATTAAACATACTCGTATTTTTCAGTGAAATTTGAACACCCCAAAATGATCCTGGAAACCCCTTTCTAGGAGCAGCAACAGAATGAAAGAGCTAACTAATGGGAGGAAAGGGCAGGGGCTACCTCTTCTCAACACTGGCAGCATTTGAAGGAAAGCATTTTTTTCACTTGCAAAAGGTACTCACCAATAAACACACAGTACAGACTTCTTCCTGCCACTCTCTTGCCGACTGCTTCTCCTTGGGATGGTGGAGGCTCCTCCTCTCCTCCCTCCTCAATTATTTGCTAGACCAACCGGTTGTAGTACAGCGGTAGATAGATAACGCACGCACATGAAGTCGAAATGCGTGACCAGTCCACACATGCCCGGTGTACTGCACACTGTTTTGGTTCTCTCAGAGAAACCATCAAAAGATAGATACGTAGTAGTAGTTCATTGGCATCCCATCCTTTGGTTTGATTATTTCTCTTTTTTTTTGTCGCCGAACAATAATCTATTTCGATGAAAGTAAATACGGTGGTGGCTCCGGCGATCAATCAACTAGTGCAGAGGATTCAGTTTTTTTCACCGGGAGGAACAGCGCAGGCAGAGCAATAGAAATAACATTTTTCAGAATTCAACCACCAACAACTATACCCAATGTATGTACCATCAGTTTTCATACATACTTTTAGAATTCATGATTATTTTTGGTTTTTCTTTTCTATTCTTTGATTTTTTTTTATTTTTAAATTTTAGTTTTAAAATTCAAGAACATTTTCAAAATTAAAGAATTTTAGAAAATTAAGAATACTTTTAACAGAAAAATAATAAACATTTTTGTAAAATGCAAAAACATTTTTAAACTTCTATATAATTTTTTTTAAATACTAACATTTTTCTAAAATTCAAGTTTTTTTAAAGCATGAACATTTAAAAAAAAAATAGATAATTTTTAGAAAATTGACGTCTTGATATGTTCCGTACAAAACTAAAACCCATTGGTTTTGCGCGGACTCACCCTTTGATGATCCACTGGATCCTCATAAGACAACAAAACAAAATAAAAACAAATCCATGAGGACCACACTCGTACTAGATTACTTCACAGAGAGAGAGAGAGAGAGCAGAGAGAGAGAGGGAGAGAGAGGAGAGAGAGAGAGAGAGAGAGAGAGAGAGAGAGAGAGAGAGAGAGAGAGAGAGAGAGAGAGAGAGAGGGGATACTTCAACTCCCCCTTCGCCATGGCCATGGTCAGCATCGTTGCCACCATCGCGCTCCTCTCACCGCTCCCAAAAACCCCCAAGCCATGTTGGCAAAAACAATGAGTTTTCGAGACGTCACCGTTGCCGTGAAAGAGTGTAATCATGGTGAGCTGCCATGCAAATTTGGAAGTTGATGGCAAGATCCCTCAGAGTAGGCACATGACAAGGATTCGGCCTAGCAAGGCCAACGGCCCAAGTCTTCTTCAGGAGAATCAATCAGCTGGTCCGACATCAAGAAAGCCCATCTGGCTGAACGTCATGAAGCCCATCCGGCTAAACACCACATCATCCATCCGACTGAACCAAGACGCGGTCAATCAAGGCCAACGTTACCCACAGTGCCATCAAAACTCTTATGGCGACGTGGTAATTCTACTGGTAAATACCACCATTATGGACATTATTACACTGTGTATCATAAGGTGAAAAGGGCACAAGACATAGATAGGCTCATAAGATTTACTCAAGTCTACAAGCTAAAGAAAATCCCTTGTAATTACTCGACTCACACAAGAGAGAAACACATCCAAGCAGGAGGTATTACCCCTAGAAAGGGGGCATGGAACTGTGTTTAGATTTTTTTTTATAATTTTTAATAAAAGGGTAAAAAAAAATCATCCATTTATGTAAATTATATCCGAACTTTAATGGTCTTTGCACTAACTTTGTTTGGTTAGTTCAAATAGTGATGAAATGTATGCGGACAACTTTGGATGGCCGGCTCCCGCATCAGTGTCCGCGACTAGTCCCCTGTCCCCGAACGGGTGCGGGAGTATATTTGCGGGTCAGCGTTGGAGATGCCCTAAATCCATAATGACATATGGAGAAGTATGCGGAAGTTATAGTGGCATTTCCCGAATACGCGAGAATTACAGTGGCGTCTATCCGATTAACCTTTTTTTATTTGTCCTTGTTGTGGCAGAGACAGAAGAATATGTGCTTGCAATTATCCACTTTCGAGGGTTCTCTTGGGAAATTCTTTGGTTTACTCCAAAATAGAAAAGGTTCGTGGGCATTCGGAATGAACCGGCCGTAATCTAAAAAAAATATAGCCGGCCGCCTCCCCGGAGAAGCCTCACCAGCTAAGGTTTACCGCCCCGCGCCTTCTCCCTCTTCCAAAGTCGCCGGAGCACATGGCCGGCGCCGAAGGGTCGACGACGGAGGGGGCGGAGAAGGACCTGGAGTTCTCGCGCGGCGGCGAGGGGCCCAACTTCGAGTTCACGTTCAACTCGCAGAACTTCTCCGACAGGTTGCTGCGGATAGAGGTCGTCGCCGGCGAAGACTTCGCCGGACGATCCCTCACCGACTCGGCGCGCCACTGCAAGGAGAAAGGTGCGTACAGCCCCCCCGGAGAAGCCTCACCAGCTAAGGTTTACCGTCCCGCGCCTTCTCCCTCTTCTAAAGTCGCCGGAGCACATGGCCGGCGCCGAAGGGTCGACGACGGAGGGGGCGGAGAAGGACCTGGAGTTCTCGCACAACGGCGAGGGGCCCAGCTTCGAGTTCGCATTCAACTCGCAGAACTTCTCCGACAGGTTGCTGCGGATAGAGGTTGTCGCCGGCGAAGACTTCGCCGGACGATCCCTCCCCGACTCGACGCGCCACTGCAAGGAGAAAGGTGCGTACAGTCCCCCCCCCCCCCCCCCCCCCCCCCCAAACCATCGGCAATGGCATGATACTGTAATTAATTACTCCCTACTAACTTTGTACTAAACTAGCGTCAATTAATATGGATCGGAGAGAGTACATGATGTTTGGCGCAATTCAGATGCTCCATTGTGGGGTAATTTCGGGCTCGTGTAGTAATGGTTGGGCTAATTTTGTTTCAACAGGGTATTCATAAGTTTTGGGCCTGAGAGATATGGTGCAAAGCATTATTCACAAGGAAAAGTGTTCTTTTAAACCGACTGATTTCTGGAAAGAAATCAGCCGCGTCTTGGACGCGCCACGCATCCCCGTGGGACCTCCCAACCGCCCGTCACATGTAGCCTTATCTCTAAGCAGCCAGGGGAGAGCCACTCATTTCTTTTCTTCTTCCCCTCCCTGTCTCCTACCTCTGGCACTCCCGCATCCCCGTCTCTCTTCTCTCAGGGCTCTCTCTCTCTTTTGCAGCAAGGTTAGTGACCACCGGAGCTGCCACTCGCCGCGCGCTGCTGCGACGAGCTGCTACAAGGACGCACCTTCGCCACCACTCTATTGCAACGACCGCGGCGCTGACTAGCAGATCACGTCGGCGGCAGTTGCTGCAACGCAGCGTCGCTCGTGGCGCTGTAATCGACAGCCGGCGTTCCTACCCGCGGGATCCCGCCTGCGGCGGTTGCTTCAATGCAACGTCCACGGTGCTGCAACCCGTGATCTTGCCGGCGACAGACGCTTCAATGCAGCGGCGGCGACGATCTCGCCGGCGACAGACGCTTCAATGCAGCGGCGACGATGATCTCGCCGGAGACATACGCTTCAATGCGGCGGCAGCGATGTTGTGATGATGCTCTGCAGGAGAGGTTTGGCATGCTGCAAAGGAGCACATGGAGGCAGTGGCGTAGCTGCAAAGCAAGAACCATGGATGCAGCGGCGTAGCTGCAAAGCAGCAACCATGGAGGCAGCAGCGACGGGGGTGGGGGCCGGCGTCACCCTCTGTTTTTTTGCAGCAATCGACGCTGCTGCGTGCCTGCGTAGCGAGGGATGCAGCAGACAGTGGTCGGTGTCACACCTCACCGGCGCTGCGCTTGTCGGATTGCAGCATCGCCGCTGCTACAAGGTCGTCGGCGCCGGTGTCGTGGTGGGGGCTTGGGTGCTGCAGTCGCACGGTTCGCAAATATCGTCGTCGCTGCAGACGGTTGTTCGGCGCTGCATCTGCTATACGCGCTGGGACGAGCGGTGGGTGCGAGACAGGGGAGGAAGACGTTTTGCATCGTTGTGGATCGAACGGCCACGTGCACCTCTGATCGGACGGCCTGTGAGGAGACTTAAGTTTTGCTGTTATCAGGCGGATGATTGGTAGCAGCCGCCTATTCACAATCGAAGTAGTTAACATATTTTACATGTCCATACGAAGTTAGCAAATATGAACCTTCATACGATTGGAGAGGATGCGTGGAGGGAGGCGCTCCCTACAACTCTAGAACTCCGCTGTCTGAATAATAACCATGATACATGTTTCATGTTCAAAGCACTAATCTGCCATTTTCTTTCTTAGTTCACCTCTTTTTTTGTGCGTGTGTTGAAACATTAAGGTTATTGTAAGTATGCTTAATAATCTCTTACTTTTAACTTTTTAAGTAGTACAAGCACATGATGTATAGAGATAAATTTGGTATCGCCATATTGGCACAACATGCTGATCAGAGGTCCGCCGGCGCGTCCTTCTGGCCCCTCCCCCCTCGCCGCCGCCGGTCGTCCCTGCCGGCCAAAGGTCTGGCATGGGTTGGCGGCGGCGGGGCGATCTCTCAGCTCCTGCTCCTTCCCCTTTCTCCCCCTCTCCCCATAACCCTAGGTAGATCGCCGTCAGTGGTATTTCCCCATCGCGCCTCGGAGTTTGGCCGCCTCGGGCGGAGGTGCTCGCGGCCTGGAGGGCCGGCGCAGTGCCTCGCCTTGGTCTGGAGGCTCGCCGCCACGGAGCTCGCCTCGGCCTAGATCTGGGGCTCGACAGGGCCCTCTTGCCTGGTTCATGGCCGCAGTCGTCCAGGCTCATTGTTTGGCCGTCTCGGGCGGAGGTGCTCGCGGCCTGGAGGGCCAGCGCAGCGCCTAGCCTTGGCCTGGAGGCTGTCCGCCATGGAGCTCGCCTCGGCCTAGAACCAGTGGCGGATCTAGGATTTGACAATGTGGGGGCAACAATGAACAACATTACAATGGCTAGAAAAAAATATACTACACTACACCAAAATTAATATGATGGACAAACATTGCACTAGTTAAATAGAATTTGTAATTTATGTATGGGGGCCATGGCCCCCATGACCCCACCCCTAGATCCGCCAATGCCTAGAACTGGGGCTCGACGGGGCCTCCCGGTCCGGTCCATGGCTGCAGCCATCTGGCTGTGCACGCCGGCATTGCGACGTGGTCACGGCCAGGCGCCGGTGGCTGCCTCGCCTGGCCCAAGCGTGCCCGTGGTTCCTGCACCTACGCAATCCTGGGCAAGGTGGGGCTGTTGGGCCGTCGTCAGCTCGCTCGTGGTGTCCCCGTCGTCGGGCGGTTTCCCCTTTCTTGGTCTCGTTCCTGACTGGATCATGCAATGGTGAAGCTTGTTCTTCCAACGGTTCCTCTTGCATTTCCTTTAGCTATCTCTTCTCCTGGACTGTGGCGGACTTGTACTGGAATCCTCTCAGGTGATTCCACCTTCAGGCCTCAATCTGGTTTTCAATTCGCCTGACTGTGCATCTGGGGAGGATCTGTAGCTGGCGTTCACAAGCCCGACTCTTCTAGGAGGTCTTGCACCCAATGTCTTTGGCAGCGGCGGATCTAGAATTTGACCAATGTGGGGGCAACATTACAAAGGGTACCAGTTTTTTTTGTCAAAACACATTACAAATAGTTAATAAAGTACTGAATGTACATGTGAATGCACTAGCAAAAAAAGTTCTGCAAATTGTTTGTGGGGGCCATTGTGGGAGATATGCCCTAGAGCAATAATAAATGTTATTATTTATCCCCATGTTCCTAATTAAGTTTATATTCCGTGCTATAACTGCTATGGTTCTCGAGTCTGCAATAACCACGAGGCTCGGCGGGAAACTCATATGCACGTGTGGAATAATAAACGGTAAAATGTATTCCTAGTCTGGCCTCTAAGACTAGCTCAAGTGTTGCATGATGTTTCTGTTTTCCTGATCATAGGCATGACTATGCCGGCAACTTTGAGGGCACAATGTTAGGGGAACACTTGTGTTGAATCGACCCGATTGATGTTATGCTATGAGATACATTCGTCACAAGTTAATGGTTAATAACACAGAGAAAGTTAACGTTTGCATAATTCCTTAGACCATGAGAGTATCAAGTTCCTTCATGCTTGATTCATGAACTTTGGGGTTTGTTAAACGCCATCCGTAACTGGGTGGCTATTACGGCGGCTTACGGGTTCATGGGAAAGTATGACAAGGGACTTGATAGCTCAAGATTGGGATTTGCTCCTCCGACGATGGAGAGATATCTCTGGGCCCTCTCGGTGTTACGGTATCCATCATCGTCTGGCCAGACACAATGTGATTTGATCACGGGGATGCCGGAACACGGGTATGAGAAAAGAGAACAAAACCGGTAACGAGGTAACTGGCATTGTGGACAAGTGTTGATCCACGGGGATGTCGATGATTCTCACCTCGGGTATTTGTAACATATCGCGAAGCAACAGGAATAGCTCACGGCAACTGGAGGTTCACTCGAATATTCATTCGTGTGGGTATAGGGGTCAATATGGGTGTCCACGGCTCCGATGTTGATCATTGATCGGAAAGTGTTCCGGGTCATGTCTATACTTCACCGAACCTATAGGGTCACACGCTTAAGGGTCATCTATCTGCTGAATACTAGACAGGGAGTCTGAGAGAAAGTCACCGGAAAAGTTTCGGAGACAACGGAAACGTTCCGGAGAGAACACCGGAATAGTTTCGGTAAAACTGAAAAGTTGTTTCGGGGTATACCATTAAGTCAAATTGGTTTTGGCACACGCCTGGAAATTCTTGGAGGGTGCCAGAATTGTTCTGGAAACTTCTGGGATTTTTCCGGGATAAAAACCGGAAATGTTTTGGAGCTGCCGGAAGCGGTTTGGTTGCTTTTCGCAGATGAAAATCAGTAATCCGGAATTGTTTCGGAACGCATCCAAAATCATTTTAGTGGGTACTGGAATTATTCTAAGACCCACAGAAATATTTTCGGATTTAACGGTCGCGGAAAATTGGTTCCGTGAATAGTGAAAATCACTTTATGGTTAATTTTTTGGAAAGCCACCTTTTGGGATTTTTCCCAAAAGGCTTCTAGAAAGACTTAGGGACTAAGGAACCCCCTTTGGGGGGCCCCCTTGAGGGTGGCCGGCCAAGGTGGAGCTCCTCCATGGAGCTCCACATGCCATTCTTTTTTGCCTTTTATTCTCTTTATGTGTGACATAAAGTGGGGGTACTTTGGTATTTTTTGTGCCAATCCTACCCCTTGGCTTTCCTATAAATAGAGGTGGAGAGGTGCTCTCCACACTCACTCCTTTCTCACATACAAGTGCCATGCATGATCTGGCTTCTCTCTCCCTCCCCGCGAAATAGTTTCGTAGAGCCGAAAGGCTGTCTGGGTTCCGGTGGGAACTAGTTCTGGACGGCGAAGCCCTGCCGGATAGATGACACCGTATGTGTGCAACCTCGTAGAGAGGTCGTAGGTTCGATCTTTTTGCCCGAGGGGCTGTTCGAGAGTGCCTCCCGAAGGGCTGTCCGAGTGACCGTCCGAGTTTTGAGGGTCCTCCCAAAGGGCTGTCCGTGACACCGTCTGAGGGACTGTCCGACCGCCTCCCGGAGGGCTGTCCGACGAGCAGACAAGGAAGAACATCCTCGCGGTTGGGAGGTTGTAAATCCTAGCTGCGGGGATCTGCACCGACGATCTACATCGACTCTACTTCCGCTGCGCTACGAGTCGGTAACGATCGGATCGAAACCTTGTATGCAGTCTTCATAGTGGTCCTGGGCTGGTGCGTAGGCCGGAATTTTTTTGTTTTCTGCTGCGTTCCCCTACAGTGGCATTATGAGCCGTGCTATGTGTAGATGCAGGTTACGATCTAGAATACATAGAGATATATGGGTGTTGCATAATATAATTTTGTAGTAGATGAGATCTATTGCTGAAAATTATTTATGCGGGTAGCAGATGAAATCTATTACCCGATGTTCTTGTTGCTTTCCTTGAATTTGCGTATTTCTGATCTTGATAACGGTATGGTGGAGTTTCAAAGTTCTGGCAATCCGCGATCCTGATTGATCAACGAAGTGCTAACAGTTCTTTGAATTCCACCATAGTTAAAAGAAAGATGAAATTTCGCAGACGAAAGGGCAATGCAGATATGATCTGCACGGGGGTCATGCATATGACGAAGTTGAGTATGGGGCTCGAGATTGTATTATCTCGTGTTTCATACACCCCGCAAAGTTAATCTAGCGACTTGAATAATCATACTTGATGATGAACGTTGGTAGCTTCGGTTTGTTTTGAAACCTTAGAAGCCACGTAAAATGAAATTTTGCATGAACCGATTAGAGGCGTCTAACTTGGTTTTGCAGGATGACATAAGATGTGCATGTGATGTGGTATAGCAGTTCTCATATTAATTTGATTATGTATGAGATGACTATATGATGTAAAATTAACATGACCTGCGAGTCATAATTCGGCATGATGGCTGGAGCCATATGATTGTCACTTTAATGACCTGCGTATCAACCTTAAGTAATGCACTTATTTTATTAGCTATAGAGATAGCAATATTATCTGGTGCATGGACAAGGTGGTGGCAATCTTCGCGAAGGTGAACACCGACGCAAATGCCAAAGACGAAGAAATTAAAGACTTCTCCGTCAGAAAGGGCTATACCATATCATGCTATTATGAATTGCCTGAGATTTTTATCCCTTATGATGCACCCTTTTTGATTGCGCGGTAGTCGCTTTTATTAGGGTGATCTCTCACTTAAAAATATTAAGTAGTTAGTGTTCTCCCAAGTGTAGCACCGTCTACAACACGTATCTTTTCGGGGTGCGCCATGTACACATGAGCACGAACGATTAGAGAGGTGTAAGGCGGGTGAAGGTTAGACCTTACTGCGTGATCACTTGGTTGTCTTGACGTTCAGGCAGGACAGTCCTGAGCTCGGAACACGCGCATCGAAAGATGGACAAGAATCACATAGAGATGTGATTGGCAAGTTGGCCTACCGATTGAAATTCGTGTCATCAGTGATGAACCCGTCAATGGCGTCGAATTGAAATGCAGATTTTGAATCACTCACAATCAATTATGAGAGATATTGATTTGAGTGGGAGCGCACTTTAGAATAAAATTGTTTATTCACTAGTGCAAATTAATTATGAACACTGTCTAAGTCTGATTTGCATAATAGTTGTAGAAAAATGGCTCGCGTTTCCACCTTCCCTATTAAAATTGAATAGCTGTTAAATATCTGGTTAAAACTTTACGGTTGGTAACGTAATGTGAGGATTGTTCTCAAGAGTGCCGAGAAGGACTTTGTCCTATCGCATGCTTTGGTATTCTCCCGCTAATGCTATGGATGATGTGACTCTCGTCCTTCGATCCAAAAGCTAGAATTCCGTTATGGTCAAGTGCAATATGTTTGCCTCCATGAGACCCGAACTTCAAAAGTTTGGGATAGCTATGTGATATTCATGGAACTGAAAATTAGTTTCAGATACAAACAAAGGCTAGAAGATATGAGATATCCAAAGCAATGTTTGTTTTGCAAATTATTAGTAAAGTGTTTACTATGCATTTGACTGATAAGAGAGGGATCCAGAAGAACGCCTGTCATATGATGAAAGGTGAATAAAACAAACAACTTAAAGAGAAAGGAAATGTCCAAAGGGTGTTAGTGTGACTTACACACCTAGGAAGTCCGGGGCTAACGCCACTCTTAAATTGGGTGTTTCTTCTGAGAGTAGGAGAAATACTAAAAGTTAAACTGTTAGAAGTATAATGGCAAAAAGAGAGAAGACTGGAATATCCAGCTCATGTATGAATGGCATACAAGCTATTGATGTATAGAAAGGCTGGTCAAAAGAAATAGTTCATGGGGATTATGATTAAACATGTTAATCACTGATTCTTGGGTATTGTGAGTTGATCACAGAGATACCCGCTCGATTGCATTCTGTTGCGACTCGATGCAAGAACTACTACGGCCTAAAAGACTTGCCGGAGTGAGGTTCAGATACGCGCTGGGAATATAGTAAATGTTACTATACCTTCCATCGGTGTATTACCGTCTGTATTTATTTTCATAATTCATTTTAGAGTTTTACACACTCTAGCCCATTGCATAAGGTATCTTGCAAGAGTGTTGTTCATAAGAGAACTTTTGATGTTTGATGTTATGAATAACTTAAGGGCCATATTTTCATTATGAATGAGATGTATGTTATGAATATTGATAATAATACATTACCTCTGTATTTACTTTCATAATTCATTTTAGAGTTTTATACACTCTAGCCCTTTTTGCATAATGTTTGTTGCAAGAGTGTTGTTCATAAAAGAACAATTGTTGTTCAGTATCATGAATAACATAAGGGCCATGCTTCCATCATGGATGAGATGTATGTTATGAATATTGATGGTAATATGATACATCCATAACACTGACACTAAATGTCGCAAGACTAAGAGAATACCACACATGTGTGGCACTGCATTTGGTCACATTGGAGAAACCCGCATGGAGAAATTCCATAATGATGGATTTTGAAGTCGTTTGATTATGAATCATCTGACACTTGCAACTTTCCTCCGAAAAGTGAAGTGACTGAAATACCGTTCACAGGCCATAAGGAACGAGCAACGAACTTATTGGTGATCATTCATTTTGATGTATGTAGTCCGATAAATATTGTTGCTAGCAATGGATTTATCTATCTTCAGAAATGACTCAAGTAGATATATGGATATTTACTTGATGAGACGTAAGTCTGAATCTTTTGAAATTATTCATAAGGTTTTCAAAATGAAGTCGAAATTATTGTAACAAGAAAATTATGTTTCTACAATTAGATTGCGGAAAGGAATATTTGAGTTACAAGTTTAGCGAATGTCTGATGAGTTGTGAAAAGAGTTTCATAACTTACACCTCACGGAGCACCACCGTGAGTGGAATATCCGTGAAGATGTAATCAAACCATTTATGACATGGTAAGATCAAAGATGACATAAATTAATTTGCCATTATCCCTTTTAAAAGTAATGCTTTAGAGACTGCGGCTTTTACACTGAAAAGAGCACCATCAGATCTGTTGAAATGACTCCATGGTATGGTACACCCAACCATGTTATGTCTTTTCTTAACATTTGGAATATGGGGCTTGTGTAAAATATTTACAAACCTATTACAAATCAGACAAGTGCTACTTTATAGGTTATCCCAAGTTATTGGGTTTTCCCCCACCACTGTACCGAGGCAAAAGGTTTTGCCACAAAGAATGGTATGCTTTTGAAGAAAATGGTTCTTGCAAAAAGGTGAGTGGGAGGACAGTGCGACTCAACGAGATAACAGTATCTTCGTCATCAGATCAAAGGAAAGAAACCTTGAAAGTAATTTCAGAGTTTCCTACTGCGACTGATACGGAAGCCTCTACATGAGATGTATGGACTTCGGTCGAATTTACAACTGAGCCACGTAGGCAAAACTCGTGCAAACCTCTCAGGTGCGCAAGCGAGATATTGTTGTTAGACAACAGTATACCTACGATACACAAGGAAGCGTTGATGGGCCCTGACTCCGGAATTGGCTAAATGCCAATATAATCCGAGATAGTTTCCATATAAATGATTCAAGATTTGATCTTGATAAACCCTTCGGAAGACTTGAAGTCTAACGAATATTAATGGAACTATAAACTGATACGGATAAAAATGTTTTATCCATAAAGCTCGACTTGTTGCTTATAACAAATTCAAGGAATTAACTGCGATGAGATTGTCTCACCGTAGCGATGCTTAAAGTCGGTTCGGGGTAAACTAGCAATTAATACATATATCAACGATGAGATATGAAGCTTGGATGCCAAAAGTATTTCCATGTGATGGAAATGCTACCTAGGACTTGCATGTGATACAGTCCAAGGTATTTTGTCTATCCAGAGGATGCTAGTGAGTATGCAAACTTCAGAGTTCCAGCAATGGACAGAAGAGAGCAAAATAGAGTTGGAATCTTCGTTTTGATGAAATAGTCAAAAGAGTTTGATTTCATCAATGGATAACGAAGATGCTTATGGTTACAAGAAAGTAAGTGGGAGCATAATAATATTTCTAAAAACTTTGTGTGCTTGACACATTGTTGATTGGAAATAATATAAATTTCTTGACACGAATTAGGACTTCATTGAAAATAGTTTTCGATGAAGTGCTTAGGCTAGATAGCCTCGGTATTAGGCATAATTATCTACGAGATAAAATTGCCTGATAGAGCTAAAGCCAAAAATACATATTGACAAGATGCTAAAACAGTTTAGCATTAAAACGTCAAGGAGTGATTCTTGCCGAAGTCACATGGAAAGGATTTTTGCAAGACTCGGTGTCCCAAAACACTGATGAGCAAAATACATGATGGAGATTCCACACACTCTTGTGTTTGGATTAATCATGTATTCCATGGTATGTAAAACAACCAGATATGTCCAATACTCCCAAAGCTGTTGCGAGTATAGATACCAAAGTGATCAAAATACTGATCATGGGACAACAGTGGAAAATGTCATTAAGTACTAAAGTAGCACTGATGACATGTTTTCTCACAAGCAGAGATTATGAAGTGCTCGTTTTAAGTAATTACATCGATACAGTTTTCATCAACGCTCCATGCGATTTTCGATTTAAGTTAAGGGTTTTGTATAATACACGATATGGTGGCACGGTAGTTGAAAATTGTTTCAAAACAAGTTACTATGGCGATTTCTAAAACAAATGGCTAAGTATGTTGACGCTTTGGAATCGACAAAGAAGATGTTGAATCATATTGTTCATTCATGAACTTAGTATGGTTCCAAGATGGCTTTGGTCAATGGGACACTATTGCAGATAGTTGCTCCATAGCTCAGTCTGAGGAATCAAGGTTTGACCTGTGATTCACATATATACAAAGCCAAGTCCACATAAAATATGAATTTTGTGAAAGTGTGAAAACGTGAGGAGATGCAAAGATACACACGGAACTGAAGTTGTCAGATCCGTTAGACATCAGGCTATACCACAAGCGAAGCATTTTTTACACCGGTATGCCATAGGTGTAAAGTGCATTAACATTGAACTAGATTATTGACTCTAGTGCAAGTGGGAGTCTGTAGGAGATATGCCCTAGAGGCAATAATAAATGTTATTATTTATCCCCATGTTCCTAATTACGTTTATATTCCGTGCTATAACTGCTATGGTTCTCGAGTCTGCAATAACCACGAGGCTCGGAGGGAAACTCATATGCACGTGTGGAATAATAAACGGTAAAATGTATTCCTAGTCTGGCCTCTAAGACTAGCTCAAGTGTTGCATGATGGTTCTGTTTTCCTGATCATAGGCATGACTATGCCGGCAACTTTGAGGGCACAATGTTAGGAAAACACTTGTGTTGAATCGACCCGATTGATGTTATGCTATGAGATACATTTGTCACAAGTTAATGGTTAATAACACAGATAAAGTTAACGTTTGCATAATTCCTTAGACCATGAGAGTATCAAGTTCCTTCATGCTTGATTCATGAACTTTGGGGTTTGTTAAACGTCATCCGTAACTGGGTGGCTATTATGGCGGCTTACGGGTTCATGGGAAAGTATGACAAGGGACTTGATAGCTCAAGATTGGGATTTGCTCCTCCGACGATGGAGAGATATCTCTGGGCCCTCTCGGTGTTACAGTATCCATCATCGTCTGGTCAGACACAATGTGATTTGATCACGGGGATGCCGGAACACGGGTACGAGAAAAGAGAACAAAACCGGTAACGAGGTAACTGGCATTGTGGACAAGTGTTGATCCACGGGGATGCCGATGATTCTCACCTCGGGTATTTATAACATATCGCGAAGCAACAGGAATAGCTCACGGCAACTGGAGGTTCACTCGAATATTCATTCGTGTGGGTATAGGGGTCAATATGGGTGTCCACGGCTCCGATGTTGATCATTGATCGGAAAGTGTTCCGGGTCATGTCTATACTTCACCGAACCTATAGGGTCACACGCTTAAGGGTCATCTATCTGCTGAATACTAGACAGGGAGTCTGAGAGAAAGTCACCGGAAAAGTTTCGGAGACAACGGAAACGTTCCGGAGAGAACACCGGAATAGTTTCGGTAAAACTGAAAAGTTGTTTCGAGGTATACTATTAAGTCAAATTGGTTTTGGCACACGCCTGGAAATTCTTGGAGGGTGCCAGAATTGTTCTGGAAACTTCTGGGATTTTTCCGGAATAAAAACCGGAAATGTTCCGGAGCTGCCGGAACCGGTTTGGTTGCTTTTCGCAGATGAAAATCACTAATCCGAAATTGTTTCGGAACGCATCCAAAATCATTTTAGTGGGTACTGGAATTATTCTAAGACCCACAGAAATATTTTCGGATTTAACGGTCGCGGAAAATTGGTTATGTGAATAGTGAAAATCACTTTATGGTTAATTTTTTGGAAAGCCACCTTTTGGGATTTTCCCCAAAAGGCTTCTAGAAAGACTTAGGGACTAAGGAACCCCCTTTGGGGGGGGGGGGCATGAGGGTGGCCGGCCAAGGTGGAGCTCCACATGCCATTCTTTTTTGCCTTTTATTCTCTTTATGTGTGACATAAAGTGGGGGTACTTTGGTATTTTTTGTGCCAATCCTACCCCTTGGCTTTCCTATAAATAGAGGTGGAGAGGTGCTCTCCACACTCACTCCTTTCTCACATACAAGTGCCATGCATGATCTGGCTTCTCTCTCCCTCCCCGCGAAATAGTTTCGTAGAGCCGAAAGGCTGTCTGGGTTCCGGTGGGAACTAGTTCTGGACGGCGAAGCCCTGCCGGATAGATGACATCGTATGTGTGCAACCCCGTAGAGAGGTCGTAGGTTCGATCTTTTTGCCCGAGGGGCTGTTCGAGAGTGCCTCCCGAAGGGCTGTCCGAGTGACCGTCCGAGTTTTGAGGGTCCTCCCGAAGGGCTGTCCGTGACACCGTCTGAGGGACTGTCCGGCCGCCTCCCGGAGGGCTGTCCGACGAGCAGACAAGGGAGAACATCCTCGCGGTTGGGAGGTTGTAAATCCTAGCTGCGGGGATCTGCACCGACGATTTACATCGACTCTACTTACGCTGCGCTACGAGTCGGTAACGATAGGATCGAAACCTTGTATGCAGTCTTCATAGTGGTCCTGGGCTGGTGCGTAGGTCGAATTTTTTTAATTTTCTGCCGCGTTCCCCTACAGCCATGGCCCCCACCACCCCACCCCTAGATCCGCCACTGGTCTTTGGGGATGAACTATTGCTCTGTAATCCTTTTGCTTGCTTGCGTGCATCACTCCCTGTTGTGTTAGGTGGAAATTAATCTGTTTCGGCACCACTATGTAGATCCTAGCTTTTACTTTTTCAGTCTTTAATCTCTTGTAATTCTTGGCAGCCTTAGGCTGAGATCTTGTATCATGCTGGTTTCGCTTTTCAATGAGAAATGGAGCCGGGGAGGTTGCCTCCCTGTTCATCTAAAAAAAAAAAAAACTCTTTGTTCACCCTTTTTCCTTCGCAGCTACCTGATTTGCTTCTGTTACTATATGATCTGATGTATGGAATATACATACTAAGCAATTATTAGATATATTAATATAAAGAGAAGTGATTCTATGCTTTCCTACTTGAAAATGAAGGTTAAATCAACAACTTAATCTAAGCAGGACCCCGTAGATCCATGTCCATAGTCCAGATCTTCTGCACGCACTCCTTCACGTCACCCACAGTCTCGTTCACCACAGTCACTGCCACTCTGCTCACATAACTCAAGGTCAGAACAGTCACATGTGATCCTCCATCAGCGTCGCTGCCGCCACGACCTTGGATGCCCTTCCTTGCGGGATGCCTTGATTTCTTTCTGTCACTGCACGGTCCAACATCACCTCATCCGTGTCCAGTGTCAAGATTGGATATGTCTTTGGCAGTGCGATCAGAGGAACAAGGGGCTAAGATGAACAAGGGTAGTTAATTCTTAATGATGGCTTTGATATGTGATGTTGGTGTGGGCTATGGTTGAGCGGTTCATTTAGTCACAACCTTCAATCCTTACTTGCAGTGGCGGATCTAGGATTTGACAATGTGGGGGCAACAATAAACAACATTACAATGGCTAGAAAAAAAATATACTACACTACACCAAAGTTAGTATGACGGACAAACATTGCACTAGTTAAATAGAATTTGTGTATATGATATTCTGTAGGATCCTTGAGGTAGCACTTACAATTACTTTACTGAGTGAGCTGCAAGCATGCTTAGATCCCTGGATGCAGAGAAGTGAGTGTTGAACTTTTGTGATGTTATTTTAATATTGGCGAGTGCTAGGCGCCGGTCAACCGTCCAAAATTTGGGCCGGTCGCCGCGCAGCCGCCCGATTTCAGAGATTGCAATCGTTGGATCTGGCGCCCTCGTTCGTCCACCTCACCCGCACGGGATGACTCTGCCCCTGCCTCTGCCTCCCAGTGCGTCCTCCCGCCTCTGCCTTTGCCTCCGCTTGCATCTACCTCGCCCCCGCCTGCTTGCAGCTCTGGTGGACTCCCCCTCGCCGTTGATGCCGTCTTGCCTGGGCGCAGCGCCGCTGTAACGGTTCCAGCTCTGCTTTCGGCTGGTTGTAGCAAAAACGATTGCTGGTTCGTGAAAAAAAAACATTGCAGCAAAAACATGGTGCCACCGTCCGTGGCCGTCTCCAGCGCCATCCTCGCCTATGCAGCAAAGTCAAATACTGGTTCCAGCAAAAATCAAAAGTGGTTCCAGCAAAAAAATTGATGTAGCAAAAATCATGGCTGCGACGGCACCACCAACCTCTTCAATTTGCAGCAAAATCGAAAAAAGGTTCCAGCAAAAATCTGAAGTGGTTCCAGCAAAAAATTCATGGCGGCCACCATCCCTCGCCGCCTCCAGCGCCATCCTTGCCTATGCAGCAAAGTAAAATGCTGGTTCCAGCAAAAATCAAAATGGTTCCAGCAAAAAATTGATGTAGCAAAACATCATGGCGGTGACGGCACCACAATTCTCTCAATTTGTAGCAAAGTCGAAAGAAGGTTCCAGCAAAAAATAGAAGTGGTTCCAGCAAAAAATTGATGCAGCAAAAAAATCATGGCGGCCACCATCGTCGCCGCCCACCACCATCCTCGCCGGTTGAAGCGAATCCCCCGGCAGGTCTCCAGCACCGCACCTCATCGACACCGCAGGTCATGACCTCCCCCCTTGCCGCGCGCGGTGGTGGGTGCCTCCCAAAGTAGCCCATTTGCGGGGGAGGTTGACGCGGGATAGACGGCGGGCAGGTTGGCGCGGGATCGCCGGCGGTCATCGCCGACGAGAAAGTTATTTGGGAGCCACATGGAAAGAGACGCGCGAGGTGATAAGGAAAGAGTAGCGGTGGAATGAGAATGGCCAGGGGCGCTTCGTGTGACAGGATAAAGGAGAGTTAAGCAGTGGTGCGTGGGGCCCATCGCCGGCGTGGACTTGACCGGCGGAGTTTCAGCCGGTTGACCGGTTCTAAACGTTTCCCTTTAATATTTTGCCATGTTGCTGAAGACTAATTAAATGAATCTGCACCATGATAGAACAGAGTGCTCCAAGTGTTTTTAACAGCATATTGTGTCTTATTTTCAGGACTTATTTGCCACAAATAATAATACCCAGTACGGCGACCTTCTACATTCAGTTCCAGCGAGTGTGACGAACGCGATGAACGAAAGCTTGATGGCAGAATTTACCGACATGGAGATCAAGGCTGCTCTTGATCAGATTGGCGACTTAAAGGCCCCGGGCCCCAACGGCATGCCATCAGTGGTGTTCAAGAAGTTCTGGCACTTCATGGGGTAGCAACTTGTGCAGGAGGTGAAAAGTGTGCTCAATGGAGGGGATATCCCAGTGGGATGGAATGATACCCATGTGGTTTTAATTCCAAAGGTCAAAAATCCGTCAAGGATCAAAGATCTGAGGCCCATAAGCTTATGTAACGTTGTCTACAAGATCATTTCAAAAGTATTAGCAAACCGGTTAAAGCTCATCTTACCACAGATCATATCGGAGAATCAGAGTCCCGGGGAGATTGATTACGGATAATATATTAATGGCATATGAGGTGTCACATTTTCTGATGAACAAGAGGGTGGGCAAGGATGAATTTGCAGCTGTTAAGGTGGACATGAGCAAAGCCTATGATAGGGTTGAATGGTCATTCCTGCAAGCCATGATGATCAAGATGGGGTTTGCGAGAGAATGGGTGGATCTGATCATGAGATGCGTCACTTCAGTGAGGTACCAAATTAAGGTGAATGGAATGGTGTCCAGGCAATTTGTGCCATCCAGAGGGCTGCGACAAGGTGATCCTATATCACCCTATCTGTTTGTAATTTGTGCAGAAGGACTGTCTGCTTTGATCAAGGAATCACAGAGAAGGGGCACTTTCAGTGGACTACAAATCTGCCCGGCTGCACCCACTCTCACTCACCTATTTTTCGCGGACGATTCGGTCTTGCTGATGCGGGCAAATGAAGCGGAAGCAAGGGAACTGAAGCGTATTCTTGCGCTATATGAGAGATGCTCAGGACAGTGTGTTAACCATGAGAAGTCGGCCATTATGTTCAGTAAAAACAGCAAGGTTCAGTCCAAGCAAATGGTCAAGTCTGTGTTAAGTGTTCAGAGCGAGGCATATAACGAGAAATACCTTGGGTTGCCGGTGTACATTGGGAGATCAAAAAGGAAGGCTTTTGCATACATTAAGGACTCGATATGGAGTAGAATGCAGGGATGGAACGAGAGATGTTTATCTCGGCTGGGTAAAGAAATTTTTGTAAAAGGTGTTGCACAAGTGATACCGATTTTTGCTATGTCTTGCTTCTACCTCACGAGGACCTTTTGTGATGAGATTAGTGGATTGATAGCACGGTACTGGTGGAGCCAACAGGAAAATGAAAATAAAATGCATTGGATTGGATGGCCAAAATTGATTAGATCAAAAGGAAGAGGATGTCTTGGGTTCCGAGACATTCACAATTTTAACCTAGCCATGTAGGCGAGGCAGGCATGGCGGCTGCTCCAAAATCCTGAGAGTCTATGTGGTCAGCTCCTGAAAGCGAGATACTACCCCAACTCAAGCGTGTTGGAAGCTGAACCAGAGGGGAATATGTCTTATGCATGGCGCAGCATCTTACATGGAATTGAGCTCGTGAAGGAAGGGGTCGTGTGGAGGATTGGAAGCGGGGAAAATGTGGATATCTGGAAGGATCCCTGGATCCCAAGAGCGTGGTTGCGACGAGTTATGACACCAAGGGGTGGAAACATTCTCTCTAGAGTTTCCGAGCTGATCGACCCAACCACTGGGCAATGGGACGAGTTGTTGGTTCGGGACACCTTCTGGGAGCAGGATGCGGAACTCATACTACAGATGCCGCTCCGGGAGGGAGCTGAGGATTTTATGGCCTGGCATTTTGATGCAAAGGGCGAGTTCTCTGTAAAGCAGGCTTACAAATTACAGAGTGCCTTGAATGAAAAAGAGACCGGGGATGGTTCAGCAAACATAGCCGTTAGCAGTAGCCTGGATAGTGGTGGGGATATAAAATGGAAGAGGATTTGGAAGATGCCCTGCCCCGGAAAGGTTAAGCACTTCCTCTGGAGGTGTACACATAACACCTTGGCTACTAAGGACATACTGGCAAGAAGGGGTGTGAAGATTGAGGATCATAGATGTTTCTTATGCAATTCCAGGCCTGAGTCAGGAAAACATTTGTTTGTCGAATGCGCTGAGGTCAAGCTGGTGTGGAGAGAGATGAAGCTTGAGCATGTTCGTGCGAGGCTAGCGAGCTGTGTAAGTGTAGAAGAAACGATGGATGTCTTATGGCAGCTACAGGAGGGGCAAAGAATGGAAGTGATCACCATGTGGTGGCTATGGTGGACGCAAAGGAACAAAGCCCGCGAGGGCGAGAAACCACTAGAAGCTTCTGCGTTCGCTTATAGAGCTGCATGTACTGCCGCGGAGTACAGGAGGTGTTTTGACAAAGTGCAAAAGGTGCAGACCAATGAGCCTGTGAGATGGCAGGCACCTCCGACAGACATCATTAAGTTCAATGTTGATGGGGCCCTCGTGCCGGGACAGCGGAGAGGAGCATTCGGAATTGTGGCAAGGAATAGTCTCGGGGAAGTGATTGCAGCCAGAGCGGGACAGGTACAACACGCGCATGATGCGTTTACTGTTGAACTACGAGCTGTGGAGATGGCGATTGATGTGGCTGCCGAGCTAGGAATTGTGAGACTCATCATCGAGACCGATGCGCTGCTCGTGACACAGGCTCTGAACAGAAGGAAGCCGGACTTCTCAAGGGAGGCGCAGGTGATCGAGGATATAAAAGTCCAGAAGAGCCTTTGGTTCTCGTCATGTGAAATTATTCACTGTAGTCGTGAGGTTAACTATGCGGCACACCACCTGGCTAAATTAGGCTTAAATTCCCCTGTAGAGGGTGTTCTCATGTATGATGATGATGTACCAGCTGAACTGGATGTGATTGTAGCGGGCGCGTGCCCATGCCGTTGCGTAATAAAGCAATTTGTTGCTTTCAAAAAAAAAAAAAAAGCAGAGGACTTGTCTAGTTGTTCTACTCTGTACCTCCTACTTCCTTCTCATGTTTCTCCTTTATTTCTCTGATCCTTGTATTTTCGACCAGTTTTACGAGTAAAGACGATTCATATCAACTCAGCGATTCTTGCTGTGAGAAGTCCTTTCTTTCTCAAGGTAATTCTTATAGCCTTGTTGAATACATTTTTTTATAGTCAGTTAATGCTTTATAATAAGCCTCGTGCTTCTTAGCTTTTCTCGAATGGCATGAAAGAATCTGATCAGACACATCCAACACTTAGGATTGCTGATTCAGGTAATGTGACGACTCAAATGTAAATTTTTTCCTCTTATAATGGATTCTAATTTGCTATTGTGGCCGTGTTACCATTTCTATATTTCTTAAACAAGAACATGATTAAATATATAACAAAGAAGGGATTTATATTTCTGAGTTACTCCCTTCAATGATGAAATAGCTAGTCTCTTTTCCCTCTTTGATTTTACCTACCAAGTGGATATCTTGTCTTAAGTCTTATGTATGGACAGCTCTTCTCAATACCGTAAGTCAATAGTCACATAAATAACCATTTACACGTGAAAACACATTCATTTTTTGTTGTTTAGTTCTTGTTAAGTGTTTCCTTAATCCTTGTGTCCTTTTGTTTTCATTCTACTTGGAACAGATGAAAATGCCCTTATGGAGCTTTTAAACTTTATATACAGTGGAAAACTGACCACAACTGAGCCCTCTCTTCTGCTTGACATCTTGATGGCTGCGGACAAATTTGAAGTCGTTTCTTGCATGAGGCATTGCTGTCAATTGCTCACAAGTTTGCCTTTGACCACAGAATCTGCACTGCTGTGCCTAGATCACCCATGCGCCATGTCAATGGCGGCTGAAGTTCAGCTTTTGATAAGTGCAGCCAAGGATTTCCTTGTCAACAAGGATTACAATAAGTGAGTGATCCCCATTGGATGGAACCACCTTTTATTTCCTTCTTGGAGATTACTGTATATGTTATCATCAGAGATCATGTATGAAATTCACCCAAGGTTTGCTTTCTCTTATTTCAGGCTCCGGAAGGAAGTGATAAACATTTCTCTTGCTGGGATCAAAGCCATACTTTCAAGTACTGACATACAATGTGGAATGTGAAGATTACTTATTCTTGCTCTTGCTCGAAGGGCTCGACGTGTGTGACGGTAGATTATGAGTTTGCCGCAAGGACAAGGCCATCGCGGCAGTTTGTGAGCAAGTTAAATGGTAGACGTACACACATTCAGTGACAGGTTTCCAGTTGGATCGAGGGATCTCTGTTCGGTTCCACGGCGGACCTTCATGGCTGACGATAGCATCTTCATCGACGGCGTGCTGCACCTGAGAGTTGATCTGACGGTGGTGGAGCAGGCGGAACTGCAAACGTGATATCTTCTTACTCTGCAAAGTTAGGTGTTATGGCTTGCTTGTGATCCTCTTCTGATCCTGCGCGCCGGGATGATCTGGGAGGTCCCACCAAAAAGAGGACGAGAAGATCATGGTGCAGATTGTTTATACATTGGCCACTGCCTTCCAGATGTGTTGCTTCTTGATGGCCCTGTTCTTGTCATGCCCAAGATATTGCTTGTTGGTACCTTCCGTTTTCTGGTGCGTTTTGCTCCTCTGTCCCTGACACCGAGAGTTGTAAGGTAGCAGTAGCTGGGAGCGTTTTCGTAGTCTGTTTGCTGTTTCTGTTGGTTTGGACGGGTGAGGTATAAATACCTAGCGCTTCCTATTAATAGAAATCTGTATGAGGCGCCCTGTATTCATATCAAATAGTATAAGTTACAGACAGGATTTGGCAATCCTTAGCACATAAGTTGCCTAGTTTTGCAAGCCTAGCACAGTGATCTCCTGTTCCTGTATGTTGTACTACACTACAACAAGCCTTTTTTTGGCTCAGAAGATAATCGTCTCTGTAGGAAGAAGCTGCACAATTGTGAGGTCTTACATTAAGTTCCCTAGGAATATGGAAGACCTGTGCTTGAATGTTGGCTGTTGCAGCAAAAACATTTTGCAAGCTGGCTTCTAATTTGCCAGTGGCCAGTGACTCGAAGAAAGATCCGTTACGCCGCTGCCCGAGCTAGTACCAGATTGTCCACTAGGAAAGTAATTCGGCTGCTAGTGATGCACGAAGCAATTTCTGCCGCAACCTGTAGAGTTGTAGCCTCCGCCTGTAGTGGAGATTCTATGCTTTTGCCAGCTGCAGAGATGAAGATACCTGTTCCTTCTTCATTCTCAGCGACCTGAATGTAAATTCCTATTTCTATTTTTCTTTAGTCGATGTTGGAGCCGGTAGTCTACTTCTTCCATGCTACATCAGTATAAACCTCGGCTCTGCATGTGATATGATTTGACTAATATTGGCTATGCATTCAAAGAAAATGTGAAATTTTGGGGGTCAGCACTCGCGCTCCCTAGTCGCCGCCGCCCCCGACCCTCCCTCCCTCCCTCCGTCCCTGCCGCCGTCGGAGGAGGCCGGCGAGCTTGCCGGCAAGCTTGCCGGCGAGCGAAGCTCGCTTGGCGGACGGCAGGCTCTCCTCCTCTCTCCGCGAGGGGATCTCTGGCCGAGACGCGACGGCGACCCTGGGTGCCCGGCGTGGAGGCGGAGTTGGCACGATTGGGCGGCGGCCCGATGGGATTCCGGCGGCGGATGGGCAACCACGGCTGCGGGGGCAGTGTGTGTGTGTGTGTGGGGGGGGGGGGGGGGGGCGTGGTGGCTGGCGGCAGCGGATCTAGAGTTTCCCATCCCAGATCGGTTCTCCTCCGTCATCACGCGGATGCCTGGGGCGGCAACCCTGGGCTTGGCGAAGGTGGTCATCTCCTTCGTCGGAGGTGGTCGGCCTGAAGACTGGGTGGTCGGATCTCGAGATCCGTCATCTAGTCCCGGCTGCGAGCCGGGGAGACATAGTTGCCGGTGAAAACCGAGCCGACGGCGGGCGATGGCGACGTTCTGCGCCGTTACCTTGATGAAGGTTGTTAGGGCATTTCCCGCCTTAGGGTTTTGGTGATGATGACAATGCACTTGTGGACTAATCGTGCGCCCTAGTTTATTCAGGTACACCTTAATTGGCGCAAGACGGTTAGGCATTCCCTCTGGACGGAAAAGATTGAAGACGGAGTTTCCGACGCTTTTATTTCTTTGGTCGTAGGAAATCCGTACTATTAAGAGGGAATCCACATCGGAAGGTACTGGGTGAATCTATACACGTACACATTCTATTGCACCCACGATATATCCTTCCGTTCGAGGAGAGAGGTCCTCAGAGTCTTTCTGTGGCAGTGGTTTTAGTGCCCAGCGGTTGTACCGCCTGTGTAAGCGGTTGTACCGCTCGACCGGTTGTTCCGGCCCTGCACCGCTCCACTACCGGAATGCCTTCTGTAGTGGAGCTGTTGTTGGGCGGTGGTGGCCCGGTAGTTCCCGGACGGCTTCGGCGAACCGGTACTACCGGTGCCTGGAGCGGTTGTACCGCTCCAGACTTAGCCACCACATGGACACTGGTCTAGCGGTTGAACCGGCACAACCACCACCCAACTACCGCTATGGGGTGACTCCCCTTCTGTAATGAGGCGGTGGTGGAGCGGTAGTTCCTGGTTGGCTCCGGCCGACCGGTACTACCGGTTGCTCCACCGGTTGTACCGCTAGGGCATTTCTGCAGTGGGAACCCGTGAATACCGCTTGTACCGGTGCTCCAAGCGGTTGTACCGCTGCAGTGTAATTTCTGCTGTAATGGTTGGATTTTGAGGGCACTATATAAGTAGGTGGTTCCCCCACCTACCTTTTACCTCTTGCCTCTCTCTCTCCTCCATTGTTGCCCCTCAAGCTTTCTTGCCCGATCTCTCTCTCTAGCCACTCAAACTTGTTGATTTGCTAGGGATTGAAGGAGGAGACCTAGATCTACACTTCCACCAAAGGAAATTTGATTTCCCATACTTGCTTGTGTGGATTTTGTTACTCTTGGGTGTTTGGGCACCCTAGACGGAAGAGGTCACCTCGGAGCCACATTCCATTGTGGTGAAGCTCCGTGGTGGTGTTGGGAGCCTCCAATTCAGTTGTGGAGAGAGCCTCAACCTTGTTTGTAAAGGTCCGGTTGCCGCCTTCAAGGGCACCACTAGTGGAATCACGACACCTTGCATTGTGCGAGGGCGTGAGGAGAATACGGTGGCCTTAGTGGCTTCTTGGGGAGCATTGTGCCTCCACACCGCTCCAACGGAGACGTACTTCCCCCTAAAGGGAAGGAACTTTGGTAACACATCCTCGTCTTCACCGGCTCCACTTGTGGTTATTTCATACCTTTACTTTGTGCAAGCTATTGTTATATTGTATCCCTTGCTTGCTTGCGTTGTCATTGTTATTAGCATCATATAGGTTGCTCACCTAGTTGCACATCTAGACAACCTATTTTGTTGCTTACCCTAATTTGTTAAAAAAAGCTAAAAATTGGTAGTTGCCTATTCACCCCCCTCTAGTCAACCATATCGATCCTTTCAATTGGTATCAGAGCCTCGTCTCTTTATTAAGGGTTTCACCACCCGAAGAGTATGGCTGACGAAGGGGATCGGGTTGAGGAAGTACCCGAGGCCATGGAGTTGAACTCGGTCTCTCGAGACGACTTAAATGAAGCTATGGCTTCACTTAAGACGTCTATGACGGCCGAGGTCAAGTCCATGCTTAAAGAACTTCTTGAGGGGTTGAAGTCCACTCCCGATCCGTTGCTTGTGGTTAATCCCACCACATCGGCATCGGAGGCCAATTCCGGCAAGGAAGCGGCTAAAGATACTCAAACATCTTCCCCTCATGGTAAGAATGGGACGGGAACCTATGCCTCGGTTCCCCCTCCCCCGGTCTATGGAGGACCGGTCCCTACACCGCATATTAACCATCTTGGTCCTCCTCCTAAGCTCGTAAAGGGTGATTTTGCTAATTGGGTTTTTCGTATCAAGTCTCATTTGAATCACAGCTCAACGAATCTTTGGAGAATCATCGAGCAAGGCTTCTACCCACATGATCCAAGCAACCTCACTCCAAGAGAAGAGGCGGACAATCAATACAATCACTCCGCTTTGTTCATCCTTCAATCCGCGGTGCCTCCCGAAGATCTAGCTCAATTGCGTCCCTTCTCCCGTGCAAAGGATTGTTAGGAACACATCATATATTTGTACAAGGGAAGCTCAAGCATTCAACGGTCCAACTTTGAGGTGGTACTTGATGAGGCCGATGAATTTGTGATGAATGAAGATGAGGATCCTCGGGATCTCTACCGAAGATTGACAACTCTTGCGGTCGCTCTTCAAGATCATGGGAGTAAGGATACGGATGATAATTGGATCAAGCGCAAGTTTCTCAAGGCCATCATGCCATACAACAAGGCAATGTCCTCCGTGATCCGTCAAAGACCGGACTTCCACACATTGTCTTCAAGTGAAGTGTTGGATGAGTTTATTGCCATGAACATTATGAACAAGACCGCCGACAATGCTCTAGCTCGTGTCCGGTCAAAGAAAGGCTCACCCAACCTTGCTTTGAAGGCCAAGGGTATTCCGGAAGAAGAAGAAGAGGAAGAAGAAGAGTGTTGCCCCGAAGACACCAAATATGCTTACCACGAGCCCATGGCTCTTGCGTCAAGGCAATTTTGGGGCAACAAGAGAAACTCAAGGCCCAACTCCTCCAAGAACAACTCAAAGGGCAAGCAACGAGTAAGGACTTGCTACAATTGTGACAATGTGAGTCACTTTGTGGTGGATTGTCCGTATGAGAAGAGGGAGGACAATGGTGGCAAGCTCATCCGCAAAGACAAGGCCAAGTCCTTCCCCAACAAGAACAATTTCAACAAGAAGGTGCCTCCAAAGGGCTTGATGGTGCAAGAAGAGTACAACTCCGATGATGATGATGATACAAGTGATGAAGTGTTAGCAACGGACACCGTGGCCATTTCCACCTCTTCTCCAACCTCGGTGTCCCTCTTCAATGCCCCCAATGAGAACATCATCGCCAAGTGCCTCATGGCCAAAGGTATCAACAAGGTAACCTCCAACATCAAAACCACTACCACTACTACTCCTTCATTGTTGGATTGTGTGGATGATAGTAAGATGGTAAAGGTTGATGAAACGAGTTTGATAAGTTCTTGAGTAAGCTCAAAGGTGAGACCAAGAAGCACTTTGTTGCTCTCTTGGAACAACTTGGTGAGGCCAATGATATCATTGAGTCTCACGAAGAGACTATCACTAACTTGCAAGGCCATAGTCATGATTATGCCGATGAGATTGCGGATCTTTCCATTGCTCTTGAGGAAGAGCGATGTCTTCGTTTGGCTCTTGAGGAGTCACACAACGTTGACCTTGCTCAACTAAAGAAAGATCTTGAACATGCTCAAGTTCTTACTCGTGTGCTCAAATCCGACAAGGTTGACCTTGGAGTTGGCCATGCTAGACTCAAGGAGGAGTTTGAGCTACTTGACAAAGCCCACAAGGTTTTGAAGAGTGCTCATGGCTCTCTCAAAGAGTCTCATGATCAACTCCAAGTGAAGCTAACAACGGAAATAGCCACGTGTCCTCCGTTCGTGTTAATTGATAATGCCATTGCTACTAACCCTTGTTGTGAGCATGAGCATCTTGTGGAGGAGAATGCCAAGTTGAAAGAGCAAATCGAGAAAGGCCTTGTGACTTGCATACAAGGCGAGAAGAACCTCAACGAACTTTTGAGCAATCAAAAGGAAGTTGTGGCAAAGGAGGGACTTGGGTTTGTGCCCAAGTCAGAACAACAAGACCAAGAAACCTCTCCCTCTCAAATAGGTATTTGTCAAGAAGGGAGAGAGTGCTCATAAGGAGAAGAAGAACAAGGTGGTGGGTGGAAATGTCAAGAAGGACAAACTCACTCCATCAAACAAAGCCGGCGACTTTAACCCTTCTTATGTTTTATGCCATGCTAGTGATGGGCATGTTTATGCCAAATTTGTTGGTTCTTATTATGAGTACATTGAATGGTCTATTTGGGTTCCTAAGACCCTTGTTACTAACATCAAAGGACCCATTCAAAAATGGGTACCTAAAACCAAGCATTGATCTCTTGTAGGAGTTTGCTTCCGGTGGAGGATCATGGTTGCTTGATAGTGGAGCAACAAATCATATGACCGGGAGCAAGCATTTGGTGGTGGACGTGCAACCAAGCTCATCTATGCCCACCCATGTTCAATTCGGTGATGCCTCAACATCTAAGGTATTGGGTCTTGGCAAGGTTGTGATTTCTCATGATTTATCAATTGAGAAAGTCATGCTTGTTGAGACCCTTGCATACAATTTACTTTCTGTTCGTCAACTTGCACTTATGGGTTTTGCCACATTCTTTGACCTTGATACCGTGGCCCTTTTGTGGAGCAAGACTCTTAAAGTAGCTTTTGTTGGGCATGTCGAGAACGGTCTCTATGTGGTTAACTTCTCAGAGCGACCCACTAAGACCGCGACTTGCCTAATGGCTAAAGTTGATGTGGGATGGCTTTGGCATCGCCGACTAGCCCATGTCAATATGAGATCTTTGCAAAGTCTTCTCAAAGGGGATCACGTTCGTGGACTAACAAATGTGAGTTTTGCCAAAGATCGTGCTTGCAGTGCTTGTATCGAAGGAAAGCTACATGAGACGGCTCACCGACCCACGACTCTCATCTACTCGAAGAGGCCCTTGGAGCTCCTTCACATGGATCTCTTTGGACCTCCATCCTTTGATAGTCTTGGGGGAAGAATGTATTGCTTGGTGATTGTGGATGACTATTTAAGATACACTTGGGTATATTTCTTCAAGAGGAAGAGCGAGACCCAACAAACCGTCATCGACTTTGCCAATGAAGCTCAACGTCAACATGAGGCAAAGATATTGATGATTAGAAGTGACAACGGTACCGAGTTCAAGAACTACACCTTGGATGAGTTTCTTAGTGATGAGGGGATCAAGCATCAATACGCCGCACCATATACCCCTCAACAAAATGGTGTAGCGGAGAGGAAGAACCGGACGTTGATGGACGCGGCAAGGACCATGATGGCGGAATTCAAGTCTCCGTATAACTTTTGGGCCGAAGCCATCAACACCGCATGTCATGCATCCAATCGGCTCTACCTCCGTAAAGGCTTGAACAAGACTCCTTATGAGATACTTACCGGTAACAAGCCCAACCTCAAGTACTTCCGGGTGTTCGGGTGTAAGTGTTTCATTCTCAAGAAAGGTACACGTTTGTCTAAATTTGAATCTAGAGCTCAAGAGGGCATATTTGTAGGTTATGCTACAAACTCTCATGCTTACCGTGTCCTCAACAAGTCCAACGGACTCATTGAGGAGACGTGTAACGTAGAGTTTGATGAAAATAATGGCTCCCAAGTGGAGCAAAGTGGTCTTTGTGATGTAGGTGATGAAATTCCTCCCCAAGCCATAAGAAGAATGGGGATTGGTCAAATACTCCCCATTGAGGAACCCCTTGTGGCTGAAGGAGAAGGACAATGCTCTACGCAAGTAGAGCCATCACAAACCATTGACCCACACGCTTCCGAAGAACAAACCGAAGGCTCTCAACCAAGTGATCAAGATCAAGGGCAAGATCAACCTCAAGATGATGGTGATTCACCAAATGATGCCCAAGATCAAGATCACGACACCGAGCAAGCTCAAGATCAAGAGCAAGCTCAAGACGACGCTCAAGATGCTCAAGATGATCCTCCTCAAGTGACCTCGGAGGAACTATTGGAGCGTCGTGCCACCAAGATTGCCTCCAAACTCAAGCATCAAGAACATGTCTTGGAGAATGTTTATGGAAGCTTAAAGAGGGGGGTAACCACTCATAGTCAATTAACAAACTTTTGTGAGCATCACACGTTTGTTTCTTGTGTTGAACCCCAAAAGGTACATGAAGCGCTCGAGGACACGGATTGGCTTGAAGCCATGCATGATGAACTCAACAACTTCGAGCGCAACAAGGTGTGGACATTGGTGCCAAGGCCGACGGAGAATCTTAATGTCATTGGAATCAAATGTATCTTCAAGAACAAGCAAGATACGAACGGTGTTGTCACTCGAAACAAGGCAAGATTGGTGGCACAAGGCTACTCCCAAGTTGAGGGTATCGACTACGGTGAAACCTTTGCTCCCGTTGCTCGTCTTGAATCTATTCGTATGTTGCTTGCATATGCATCTCATCATGATTTTAAGTTGCAACAAATGGATGTAAAGAGTGCATTTCTTAATGGTTCTCTTAATGAGTTGGTATATGTCAAACAACCCCCGGGGTTCGAGGATCCCAAGTTCCCCAATCATGTATACAAGCTCGATAAGGCACTCTATGGCCTTAAACAAGCCCCACGTGCGTGGTATGAGCACCTTACCGAGTTGTTGCAAGATCGTGGGTTTGAAATTGGGATAATCGATCCCACTCTTTTTACTAAGAGGGTTAAAGGGGATTTGTTCATATGCCAACTATATGTTGATGATATTATCTTTGGATCTCCTAACAAAGCTTTCAATGATGAGTTTGCCGCACTCATGACCGAGAAGTTTGAGATGTCCATGATGGGTGAGTTGAAGTTCTTTCTTGGGTTTGAAGTCAAACAAAGAAGAGAAGGAACCTTCATCAACCAAGCCAAATATACCCAAGACATGCTCAAGAGATTCAAGCTAGAAGATGTCAAACCGGCCAAGACTCCAATGCCTACCAAGTGCCAACTCGACATTGATCCCAATGGTAAAGTGGTGGATCAAAAGGTATATCGTTCTATGATTGGATCCTTGCTTTACCTTTGTGCATCTAGGCCGGATATCATGTTGAGTGTGGGAATGTGTGCACGGTTTCAAGCCGCGCCTAAGGAAAGTCACCTTGTGGCGGTCAAGCGAATCTTTCGATATTTGGCTCATACCCCAAACTTTGGCTTATGGTACCCCAAAGGAGCAAGCTTTGATCTCATGGGATATTCGGACTTGGATTGGGCGGGAGACCGTGTGGATAGGAAGTCAACCTCCGGAGGGTGCCA
Source organism: Elymus sibiricus (assembly GCA_039707655.1). Lineage (NCBI taxonomy): Eukaryota > Viridiplantae > Streptophyta > Magnoliopsida > Poales > Poaceae > Elymus > Elymus sibiricus. Next base: position 454,676,518 of record CM077672.1, read on the forward strand.
ATTCCTTGGTCGCTCTTTGGTGAGTTGGTCTTCGAAGAAGCAAAATTGTGTGTCTCTCTCCACCACCGAGGCCGAGTATGTAGCCGCCGCAAGTTGTTGTGCACAATTGCTATGGATGAGGCAAACTTTAAAGGATTACGGTGTCACTTGTGACAAAGTGCCTCTTTTCTGTGACAATGAAAGTGCAATCAAGATCTCCTACAATCCGGTGCAACATAGCAAGACGAAGCACATTGAGATTCGTCATCATTTCATCCGAGATCACATCAAGCGTGGAGAGATTGATATTATTCATGTTGGAACTCAAGAGCAACTAGCGGATATTTTCACGAAGCCATTAGATGAAGCAAGATTTCGCGAGTTAAGGCATGAGCTAAATATCATTGATTCGAGCAACGTGTCTTGAAACCCGTCACACCCCACCGCATTCATCATGATTATCTTGTTCTAGATGTAGGCATGGATTTAGGGGGAGTGTTGTTCTCTCAATGAACTCTCCCTCCCCCTATTATGCCAAAATTAACCCAATCTTTCACATTAGCCATTTTTGATGGTACTAGTGCTTCAAAGATGAGTTTTGGTCATGGGCCCAAGGTTAAAATCTTCGCGGTGCCATACCAATTGACTCAAACATAGGTGGCTTCGGCCACCGCCCCTCCTCTCGTTGTGGAGGTTTGGTTCTCCTTTTGGATCTTATTTGCCTTGTTAGTTTCTTTTTAGGTCCTAGGTGTTTGTATCCTTCAAGTGTTGGCTTTTATTGTTTGCTTCTTGCACTCTTGGAGTTTACATCACCATATGTCAGTGCCAAGTTTCCATCCCAAGCCTCCTCTTCCCATAAAACTTCCTGCTCCAAATGTACACAAGTTGATATCTTGGCATGGGTGGCAGTAACCGGGCGGTACAACCAGTGGTCAGGGCGGTTCTACCGCTCTGCCATTTGGCTGTACCGTCCCAGCGGTTCTACCGGTCAAGCCTGGCGGTTCTACCCCTTGGATGTTGACCTGAGCTTCCGGCCGGTACTACCGGGTGGTTACGAGCGGTACTACCGCTGCCTGTCAGGCGACGGAAGTACCGCCCCTAACCACTGGGCAGTATCAGGGGGCGGTACAACCGCTCTTAGGAGCGGTACAACCGCTCTTAGGAGCGGTACAACCGCTCCGCGGTCTGCGCAGGTATATAAGGGCGCGGGCCGAAGGGGTTTCTCTTTTTCCCCTTCGTGCCCGTCCTCTTCTCCTGTTCCTGCCGCCGGTTGCTGTCCCCATTGTCCCGAAGTGCCCTCCGGTGCTCCGGATCTGTCGGTTCTTCATCGGATCCGCTCCGTGGAGGCCGTCTCCTCCCCGATCTCTTCCCATGGATGCCGGTAATGCCCCCTTTTCTCTTGTCTTTGGTTTCAATCTTTGAATCCATCTATCTAGGGCATTACGTGTACTCCCGTGTTTTTGGCTAAAGTATTGGGTGGAAGAGATCCTATTGTATGCCTCTATTGTTTGTAGATAGTTAGAAGTAGAAATATTGCATCTAGATTCAGTTTAGATTTGTGCCTGTTCTCTGGGTGTGTGGAATCGCTGTTGGCGGTACAACCGCCTGAGCGGTACTACCGCTCGGATGACCGGTGCAACCGGCTTTACTGAACCTCTGTGTACTGTTTCTTCTTCTCTCTACTTACATGTAATATATTCCTCTGATCTTGTGTACATTCCTCTCATCTGTGCTGGGTATCTTGTGTGCTTCCCGTGTGTGTGTGCAGGTGGCTCTGGTTCTCGCTCTGCTCCTGGCCAGAAGACCCGGAAGAGAGTCCGCAGGTGCAAGCGTCCTGCTGACACTGAGGAAGAGCAGGAGGTGGTGATTCCCACCAAGCCCACCCGCCGTGAGAAGTCTGCCGCTGCCAAGCAACGTGTGGCCGTTCCAATGCATAGGTGGAAGCAACAGGATTGGGAGAAGTTCCGTCTGCAGAATCCATATGAGGTTCCAGTTCATCCTCGCTGGTCCACTCATCAGTTCAGGAACGAGATGCAAGTGAGGATTGTGCATGAGCTTTTTGAGCATAACAAGAACAGGTTCACCAAGCAGTGGACAATTGACCTTGATCACTGGAGGAACAACCTGGAGTACTTTGAAGAGGCCTTAGCTCTGTGTGAGGAGTTTGACTTGGTCAAGCTCATGTCTATCAACTGTGACTTTGATGTGCAGCTTATCCATCAGTTCTATGCCACAGTTCACTTCGGCACCGATGATGCTCATGCTTTGACCTTCATGTGCCGTGATGAGCTCTTTCAGGTGCCTTGGAGAGCCTTCTGCAATGCTCTGGGCTATGATGATACCGGTCTGGAAGGCAATGGTGGCATCCGTCCTCATGACCGTGCCACTTCCATGCCCAAGGAGAAGCTTGCACCCCTGTACATCCGAGGACGTGGAGTCATTGGTGAGTCCAAGGATCTTCAGAAGGTTTATGACATTATGCATCGTGTGTTCCGCAATGTGCTTCTGCCCAAGGTTGGGAATCAGGATGAGATATATGGCTATCTGGTGGATCTGTTGGTCGCTATGAAGACCCAGGTGGGGTCAGGTGCAACTTTTGATGTTTCCAAGTGGCTATGGGAGGAGATGTACAGCATGGTCATGCACCGTAAGGTACCCATATATGCTCCGTTTGTCATGTGTTTTCTGAACTCTGTGTGGAAAGTCCGCAGGCCAGGAGAGCCTCTTACATCTCCAGACAACCTCACTGTGCATGAGGTCAAGCAGTTGAGGAAGAAGAAACATGCTGAGCCTCGCTATCCTGCTGATGATCCCGAGGATGTGTATGCCACCTCTAGTGATGAGGACTTTGAGCTGGAGGCTGGGGCCAAGCCCTCCTGGGTTGCTAAGCTCACAGCCAAGATGAAGAAGACCTTTTGCTTGAAGACTCATATCCAAAAGAAGCTCTATGAGGCTCATGTCAATGAGAAGAAGGCCAGACGCAGACAGATTGAGATGATGAGGCACCTCAACATGCAAGTGGACAGTGGATCTGAGAAGAGCATCACTCCAGAGGACAGGTGGATCTTTGAGAACAGCACGTGGACTGACGATGAGGCATCTGGTCGTCCTGCTACCAGAGGCCGTCCTGCTACCTCTACCTCTGCTACCGCCGCCGAGGATGATATCATGGATGAAGACCCAGAGGCATCTGATGGTGACAACGATCCAGAGGCATCTGATGGTGATGATCCAGAGGAGACCGAGGAGTCAGAGGAGGACTACTGAGCTCTGGGGCGTTAGCATCGCTCTTTTCTTTTTTGGTGTCTTGATGCCAAAGGGGGAGAGAGTTCTATTAGGTCTCGGGATTTGCATGGGTTTATTTGCATTTGCCTTGTGTCAGTTGAACTTATTTGCTTCGAGTTGATTTGGTTTGTGAACTTGTCGTGTGTGGAGACTTTGTGCATGGTGTGAGACATGCGATCCCGATATATCTATCTTATGCCTTTATATCTTGTCTCGTATGTTTGTAGAGCATGCTTATTATTGTTGCCCTTATATATTGCTCTACTTCATATTCCTGCAAATGCATGCTAGTTGTCAATTCAATTCATTTGCAGTCATTGGTTGGTCTATAAAATCTAGGGGGAGCATTGATCCTAATGTGAGCATTTTGCATTCCAAAAGCAAAATTAAAATAGTGCTCACATGTAGGGGGAACCCGTCTATATTTTCTAGATCTCCGGTGCAAATCGTGTGGTTGTCATCATCCACCAAAAAGGGGGAGATTGTTAGGGCATTTCCCGCCTTAGGGTTTTGGTGATGATGACAATGCACTTGTGGACTAATCGTGCGCCCTAGTTTATTCAGGTACACCTTAATTGGCGCAAGACGGTTAGGCATTCCCTCTGGACGGAAAAGATCGAAGATGGAGTTTCCGACGCTTTTATTTCTTTGGTCGTAGGAAATCCGTACTATTAAGAGGGAATCCACATCGGAAGGTATTGGGTGAATCTATACACGTACACATTCTATTGCACCCACGATATATCCTTCCGTTCGAGGAGAGAGGTCCTCAAAGTCTTTCTGTGGCAGTGGTATTAGTGCCCAGCGGTTGTACCGCCTGTGTAAGCAGTTGTACCGCCCAACCGGTTGTTCCGGCCCTGCACCGCTCCACTACCGGAATGCCTTCTGTAGTGGAGCTGTTGTTGGGCGGTGGTGGCCCGGTAGTTCCTGGACGGCTTCGGCGAACCGGTACTACCGGTGCCTGGAGCGGTTGTACCGCTCCAGACTTAGCCACCACATGGACACTGGTCTAGCGGTTGAACCGGCACAACCACCGCCCAACTACTGCTATGGGGTGACTCCCCTTCTGTAATGAGGCGGTTGTTGGGCGGTGGTGGAGCGGTAGTTCCTGGTTGGCTCCGGCCGACCGGTACTACCGGTTGCTCCACCGGTTGTACCGCTAGGGCATTTCTGTAGTGGGAACCCGTGAATACCGGTTGTACCGGTGCTCCAAGCGGTTGTACCGCTGCAGTGTAATTTCTGCTGTAACGGTTGGATTTTGAGGGCACTATATAAGTAGGTGGTTCCCCCACCTACCTTTTACCTCTTGCCTCTCTCTCTCCTCCATTGTTGCCCCTCAAGCTTTCTTGCCCGATCTCTCTCTCTAGCCACTCAAACTTGTTGATTTGCTAGGGATTGAAGGAGGAGACCTAGATCTACACTTCCACCAAAGGAAATTTGATTCCCCCATACTTTCTTGTGTGGATTTTGTTACTCTTGGGTGTTTGGGCACCCTAGACGGAAGAGGTCACCTCGGAGCCACATTCCATTGTGGTGAAGCTCCGTGGTGGTGTTGGGAGCCTCCAATTCAGTTGTGGAGAGAGCCTCAACCTTGTTTGTAAAGGTCCGGTTGCCGCCTTCAAGGGCACCACTAGTGGAATCACGACACCTTGCATTGTGCGAGGGCGTGAGGAGAATACGGTGGCCTTAGTGGCTTCTTGGGGAGCATTGTGCCTCCACACCGCTCCAACGGAGACGTACTTCCCCCTAAAGGGAAGGAACTTCGGTAACACATCCTCGTCTTCACCGGCTCCACTTGTGGTTATTTCATACCTTTACCTTGTGCAAGCTATTGTTATATTGTATCCCTTGCTTGCTTGCGTTGTCATTGTTATTAGCATCATATAGGTTGCTCACCTAGGTGCACATCTAGACAACCTATTTTGTTGCTTACCCTAATTTGTTAAGAAAAGCTAAAAATTGGTAGTTGCCTATTCACCCCCCCTCTAGTCAACCATATCGATCCTTTCAAAGGTATCGTCGTGTAACTACTGTCAACCCACTCATGCTGCTCCGGGGGAAACCCTAGGATCTGGTCTTCCAGATCAGACGATGGCGGCACTGAGGTGTCGTTTCTCTCTTGGGAGCATCGTTTGTGGAGTAGCGCTGGACGACAGAGGCAGGAGGTGGAGTGGCTTCGTCTTGCACGGAGCTTCGGTGGAGATTTCAAGTCATGCCTGGCCGACAGGTGCTACGCTGTGTCATGCCTGTTCGGCAGGTGCTACGCATGACAGATCTTCCAGAGACTTCAAGCTGCGTCGGCTGGTGGTACTTGGCGGCATGGTGTTGCGGTGTACCGGCGGCGACCGCGACGTGCTTAGCAGTCTGCGCGCAGGGAGGTGGTGCCGTTGGGCGCCGTGGTGGCGTCGACGGATGGCCGTACTGGCAAGGATGATGCGGATATCTTTCCTGAAGATGGGTCAGCGGTTCGATGATGATGACGGCTTCTAAAACATGTGCATGTGGTGTAGGTTTGCTGCATCGGCTGTAGGTTCCGATACGTTATGTGGATGGATCGGCGACGACACCGGTTTTAGATATGGGGAGTGAGAGCACTCCACATTATCGAGATTGTAGGTGTGAGTGGTGGCTTCGGGTGGCTTGATGTATGTTCTTGTCAGACCTTAGTTGAATAATTAATAAAGATGGCTGTATGCATCAATTGATGAAGAGGCCGGGGGTTTTAACCTCCTTTTTCAAAAAAATCAAACATTTAAGGTTCTTGCAAAGTTTCAGCCACATTAAATATTTGAGGAGCCCTCACCAAAATAAATAAATAAAAACATGCTCAAAGTTTTTGTGCACTGCAAGAACCTCAAATGTTTGATCATGTAATCATGTTTGATGTCCCAAAATTTCAGAATTTTTTATTTTTGTTTGTATTTTTTTTGAATTTATTGTTCATCCTGGGAGTAGCCACACCTTGCTGATCCGAGTTGATTTGATTAATACTATGGCATTAGTTCTGCATTTTACGCTGATCTAATTTGATCTGTTTTGATTAGATTAATATTGCATTGGCTTTGCATTTTACGCTGATCCGATTTGAACTGATTTGATTAGATTAATGTTGCATTGGCTCTGCATTTTACGCTGATCCAATTTAATCTAATTTGATTACTAGGATCCCTCAACCGCATCTTCAGAACGTTTGGAACATCAAGGCCAAGCGGAAAATCAAATTCTTTGTATGGACCCTTCTTCAGAACAGATTGTGGACTGCCGATAGGCTGTTAGCTAGGAATTGGGACCACAATGATAGTTGCTCAGGCTGTGATCAAACTTTGGAATCTGCCAAACACCTAATCCTTGATTGCCCCTTTGCAAAAGAGGTGTAGTTCAAAGCCAGTGTTGTTTTCCCACTAGCTGCTTAGGCTGCAATGAGCGCATCTTCTATTTTATCATGGTGGAGCAAGGTAAGAATCCTGAAGAAAAAAGGAAGAGAGTCTGATGAATGCACAACGGCTGTCTACATTGCTTGGCACTTGTGGCTTGAGAGAAACAGTAGGGTTTTCCAGGCAAAAACAAGCACGAGCTCCACTGTTTTCATGCTGGCAAAAGACGAGATTAGCCTCCTAATGGAGGCCTGGGAGTAGTTGTGTTAGGCCTGGCAGCTAAGCTGCCATATTTTTTGCTCTCTTTGCTTCTTTTCCCCTCTCTGGCTGTTCCCCTAAACAGTCTCTGTACAGCTTTTTCCCTACTATAATGAAAAAGCAGAGCTCCTGCAGTTCCGGTCAAAAAATATTGCATTGGCTCTGCATTTTAAGCTGATCCGATTTGATTTGATTTCATCAACGCGGCGTCCAATTCTATATATATATATATATATATATATATATATATATATATATATATATATATATATATACGAGTTTTGTTGAAAAAATATCATTTGTGGCGCACTTTTTTTAATATACATTTTTCACGTACGAAAAAATCAGTATATACGTAAACGTTCAAATATATGCGACTCACATGAATTTTTTCATGAAACTCATTTTGGGATATCTACTAATTGTTAATGAATGATATTAAAAATAATAAAGAGGTATAAAATATTCATGTATGTGGTATATGAGGAGCGGGAGTATATATATATATATATATATATATATATATATATATAATAATAATAATAATAATAATAATCATCATCATCATCTTTACCTAATAATAAAGCACGGATCGCTTCTGCCCGCTCACCGTCGCGGTATTTTTGCAAAAAAGTCCCTGTAGTTTTGTGTATTCAACCCGCGCTCCGTTTTAAGTGTGTATAAAAACAGAAAAACGTTTCGTTCTGGGCTTTGGCCTTGCTTTCTATTGGGCCCGACAGAAACAAACGAGCACACAAGACACGAGCTCTCCTGGATGTGATCAGATTATACTAGTAAATGTGCACGTGCAACGCACGTCTCGTCTTTTGAATTCTAGTTATGGTTCGCAACATCTATTAATCAACATTATCCACTATTGGAGTAAATCTAAGAAAGTATTTCTTTGTGCAATCAGTAAAGCCTCGTTCCATGGTAGAGATATTTTCTATAGCTTCGTTCTCAACAAACTTCAATGTGTACCAAAATTAGCTTCAGCGGATCCATACCATGATGGATACGCAGTATACAACATTTTCATAAATAGTTCACTTGCAAAGTGTGTACAAATAACCATAGTGGAAAATTGCTCACCGTAACGGTAGAAAGATCTCTTATTATTCCATTTGTCTTATAAGATACATTTATTAGTGATGTTTATTTAGTGTTGTTCAGGTTTCTCACATCCAAGAACAGCATAATGTTCACCATGGAATAGAGCAACCCCAAACAAAATCATGATAGTTTCAGAACAAGAAAGAAACAAAAAATCTGGCTGTCGATGGTTCATAGGGGCTCATTCTCCTTCCAATCATTTGTTTCTCTAGCAATGTACATTAGTGGAACCCCTGAAAAAGGTCACATGACAGAATCCACTGAAAAAGGTCACATGACAGAATCCAATAATTAATATGTGGAATGGTGAGTTGATCCACTACAACAGATATATTGTGGAATGATAAGATGATCCACTACTACAGAAACAACTTGTACATCATTTAGGCTCTAATACATCAGAAGCCAATTAACTTGATACATGAAAAAACATGTTGTAAGTCCAAATAATAAAACGTTTGACATGCCAATAGGAGAATGGTAGGAGATTGTCCTGCTCGAATGTGGTCATGCGTGCTCCTGGCCTGAGGCACCACTCTGTCGCCTTGATTGTATAACTGAGCGATACCGCCCACAGCTGCTTCTTAAATTCACATGTCACTCGATGCAGCATTGGTCTACTTGCAAATGAAAGAAGAAGAAAAAGTCATGTGAGAAAAGGGGACACCGGGAATAACTTGAGGTCAGAGATCAGAGGTCTTGCCTGCACCTTGTCAACCTCCTCCTAGAGGAAAGCCCCTCCTAGATTGGAGAAATTTCTAAGCACTTCACGGGGAGGAAAGCAAATTCAGTTTGGCAAGTCTCCGTTATGCCAGCAGTACATTCTCTAAGTTAACAAACAAACTCAGGCAAAATTAATGGATTCATGTAGCTGTGAAGTGGGCTTTTCTGAACAGAAAATCAGAATCAGAATAGAGCACAATATATACAAAACTAAATAACTGGGAGAGAGATATGACAGAATTGCTGAAAAATTCAGAATATTTGTACTCTTAATAATAGTAAATAGAACTGAAGATCTCAATAACAGTAACTGGAAGGATAAAGCAACATGTGCTTCAAATAAAATTAGCTAGGTGAGGCACAACAACATATAGGACTGGCATGGCTCTGACAACCACCACAGCAAGAAGTTTCATGCAAGCAAAAATCACTTACTCGCTAGTGATGGAATAGATACCATCACAATGCACACCTGCACGGTCTTGTGACATTGGCTATCTGTCTATTTCCCCTTTGTTTGGACGACCTTATTCTCGCCGGCGCCTTCATCATTATCTGCTGCTCCAACCATGATAAAAGTAGGCAATATATCCTTGTTTGAGCATGTCAAGGAGTGGCCTAATTCTTATGGAATCAATTGATAAATATTTGAGGACTGAGTCCTCCGCATCAATTGACAAATATCATCTGCATCCTTATCATTGATTGGTGAACTCATCCCTAACTTTCTGGGTTGTTCTTTATGATGATTAACTTTAAATCTTCATGTTAAGCTCTGTGATGGTGAAATCATGATAAATTTGATATGAAGTACATAATAGATGCACATTGTAAGGAAACAAAATTATGATTCGCTACATCTGGTTGCAAACGATCACAACATGGATAAATTTGATATTAACTATAGGTCCTATTGGTTATTTTTCAAAGAAAACAGTCAAAACACTTGCTGCCAACTGCAGGTTTCCACCTATACAAATTTAAGCATACCCCGAAACACACACAAAATTAAAATCCATGCTGGCGAGGGTGTAATTTGAAAATATTTAAATTTCAACAATGAAATTTTGTAGATGAATTGTCGAATCATAATTTCAAGGCAAATTATAAGAGAACGTAAGACTGTCAACTTAACTCCCAAGAAACTATGAAAAAGTAACACATTTTATGTGTGGCATTTTCTAATGCATAGTTCATAGACAACTTGTAAAACAATATCAGTTCACACAAAGCAGCATGTTTTAGACCTTCCGGGAGAGCTTTCAGTTTAGGGCAGACCTGTATGTTTGGTGACTTAAGACAAGACAACAATATCCGACTCTCCCACACTTAAAAGACCAGTCTTCCAACTTCTCTATGTTTCTTAGATTTACTCCTCGCCTAGGATATCCTCTAGCTTGAAGCCATCAGATCAACACACCACATTCACATGACTCGACTTTTGAGCAACCAACCATAGAGTCAATAACTACAAGAGATAGAAAGGGTAAACAAATTGATGGTGAGTATAAATGAAGTAATAGTTGGACATACTATTTTTTTTTCTTTTTGTTGCATGGTCCATTTTAGATGTTAGAAGTGATCTGCATCTGCAAGCTCAATATATATGAAATGAAGTATTGTGACAGCCTGAAAATCAAAGAAGTGAAGACAATGCTACATCTGATGCTAGCATTCTGAAAAAATGAGTGTAATCCGTGGCTTCTTGTAGAGTGAAAATATGTTGCATGTGTGCTTCCACTCAGCAATCTTGACTTTTTTTCCTGCAGCCTCTTCATCTTACCGGCGTGCCTCTCTTCCCTTCTTCTGCCAGGCCTTCTTTTTTGCATCCACAATGCCTTTCCCCTTCTCTCCCTACCAGCATAGTACCACAAGACTTTCAGTTGGAATTTTATTTGATTTGGTAGAAACCTGATTTGTTGTTAATATATATAGCCAAAAAATCCTCAGTTACTCTAAGCAAGCATTTAAATCATATCATAAGAGTCCACACAACATTACAGGACTTGAAGGACAGGATCTTACTTATGATGTGGATTTTGAAGGCACACTTGCCACTATAACTTGTCATGCAACTATACAGTACAGACGTGGACCAAATGCTTCAGAAACAATTTCATCGACCCTCAAAGAGATGAAACCTCAACAAAATACATAAATGAATAAGGACAATTAAATTAGATCGTCCCCCATCCTGAGATAGGGAGTAGCTTTGGTAAAACAAAAAAAACAGAAATTTGCAAGGTGATGTATGATATGAAAGGTTGCACACGATTTTTGAAAAGAAGAAATAGCGTGGAGAAGGAAACATTAACTATCACCAGTACAATATGTCAGCAACAAACATGAATATGAACAGAGATGTCCAGTGCCCAATAATTGGTATCTTACCAACTACTCCAAGTTACCCATTAGGCATATCATCCCATACTTTTTCTCTGGTTGCAATAGGAAATAGAAGAATATTATTGAGTAGCTTGCAAAGTGTAAGTCTGAACTAAAAGAATACAAAAAATTAGGGTGGACAATTACTGCAATATACTCCCACCGTCTGGAATTACTTGTCACAGAAACGGATGGAAATGGATGCATCTAGAACTAAAATACATCTAGATAAATCAATTTCCGCGACAAGTAATTTGGGACGGAGGGAGTATAAAATTAAAACTACCCGCATATATCACCTCATACTAAGATTGGTACAGCAACATCTAACTATTGTAATGTAATATTTGTTTGAGAAGAGATTCAAAATATCCTATAGACCTGATGCCTGTACAAGTTAAGTTTTAAAACGGCTTATACAAGTGTGCAGACTGAATTTGTTTTGACTGCCTAGATAACATATTCTAAACCTCCATCAACAGCATGAAAGCAGTTCAAGCAAACAAAATACAAAATACACTATTTTTATGGTCATTTAAGTCATATTTCCTTGTTGTTTGTGCACTCCAAATTACTGGATACCTCAAATTGAAAATATGAAACAAAAGGAAAAGTGCATCTCTATTCAAATTTTTTAAAAAATCAGGGAATGAACACATTTCTTACAACACATGTTGATAGCTTACAGTTATGCAGATTCAAACCATTCTATTAGTTGACTTGTATAACAACAAGATTAAGGGCTCCTATTTTCAGTTGCATGAGGATGATTTAAATTGCAAAACAATTACTTGAGACGGTAGACCATATGTGAAAGAAAACTTTTCCGATGTACCCATTAGACGGTAGCGGCGAACCCGGCTACAACAGAACCTCATATGCCTCTTATTCCTTTAATGTGCTTCATCAACCCCTACATAAAAAATTCAATCGTGAGCTCGTTAAGGCATTTCCACAAGCACTTGCCAATCACTGACAAAAAATATTACAAACTGATGGAATGTTCATGATGTTGCACGAACACCCAACACATTCCTACCAAAATAGAGATTGATCTAACATAGGTATCAGTAGTCGGTGCCATCGTTGTATCAAGGGACATGGGGTCGTCAAGAAAAAGTAATCTGCATACAACCCGAACAGCCCACATGGAGGTCACCTAGGGCGGAGACGGAGGTAGGCTGCAGTTCCTTCCACTTCACTGGACGGTGAGTCGACGCCAACTTTCCACACAGAGGAATTTCTACATGAACACTCCCTCGTTACCCACCAAGCAAGCAGTCCCCGCCGGTCGACCTGTCGACAAATACGAAAGACCAATTTCGAATAGAAATGTAAAACAAAAATTGGGGATGGACGAGAGTGGGGTGGCCAGACGATGGAGGCGACGTTGATTCGCGGTGAGCCGACCGCGACGGCGCGGGGCAAGCGGTCGAGCGGGCGGCGGCTGAGCGAGGCGAGCGGTGCGGCGGCGGCACCGACACGGGGCAAGCGGGCGGCGGCCGCGCGGGGGCGAGCGGCCGAGCGGCGCGGCGGCGGAACCGGCGCGGGGCGAGCGGGCGACGGCCGCGCGGGAGCAAGCGGCGCGGGGCGAGCGGCAGAGCGGCGTTGTACCTTGTGGCTGGTGGCCTAGACGGGGTGCGCCGGCGCGAGGTCGCCGCGGACGCTGTCGTTGACGCCGAAGCGGAGCACGTCGTGGGTCTCGCCGAGCTCCTTCTTCGTCATGAATCCGCCGCTCGCCATCGCCGCCGCCGAGCTTTTTTTTTCCTTCCTCTCTCTCTGTGTTCTCTTCGGGTCGTGGTTTCTTGAATTTTTTGTCCAAAAGGACCACCAGTCGACTGCAAATGCCAAAAGAGACCACCTGCGAAATAAATTGCTAGATCAGACCCCCCTGCCGCCACCAGGCGGAGGCGGCTGGGGCCTGCCGCCACCAGCGCTGGCGGCCGGCCGGGCGGGTGGGGCCTGCCGCCAATGGCCGAGGCGGCAGGGGGGAATCCCGTTTCGGCGTGCTCGCTACGGAACGGACGGCAAGCGCGGGCCCGGCCGCCACCAGCCCCGGCGGCATCTGTCGCTAGCCGACGCACCCTGACTGCGCTGAAAACGAGGCAAACGGCGCTGAAAACGAGGCACGGAATCGGCCGAGCCGCGCGGGAAACGGCCGACGACTGCTTTCTCTTTTTTTACTAGATGCTGATTCCTGCTGTCTACGTGCGACACTGATTGATAGATGTTGCCGCTACTGATTGCGAGGCTGACTGAAAAATGCTGCTGCTGATTGCTACGGCGGACGCGAGAGCAAATTCTAACGCGGTGTGCCGACACTACAGTGCCCGTATTCTTTTTATACACGATGCCAGCTCTTTCTCTCGCACACACACCCTGTCTGCTCTCTCGCACAGACACACTGCCTACTCTCTCGCGCGCACTATCTCGCGCGCACACATTGCTCCCTCTCAGTAAGTCGTAATTAGGACTTATGTTAAACGTTTTGGTTTTAAATGTGTTGTTATTTCATGTGTTGTTATTTCATGTGTCATGTTTTTTAACATGCATGATTAAACGTTTTTTAACATGCATGATTAAATGTGTTGTTATTTCATGTGTCATGTTTTTTCTCACTCTCTTCTCACTCTCTTCTGCATCGTCCAGGCACACTTCAAAACACCAACGCGCTAGTCAGCATGAGTTTGCCTTGCTCGGATAAAAGCATTAGGCCTAAGAAAATGAAGAGTGCGACTTTGCCTCGGGGGATGGAAGTACTTCGTTGTTGGTGTGGCGATCTCTGCAAGGTGAAGGAGGTGACGGATTTTTCAGATTGGTTGGGCATGAAGTTTTTCATGTGCGCCAATTATGAGGAAGATCCACCCGTTGCTATTTCACCATACATCAGGCCTCCGGTATGTTTCAGTCACCAAGAATAAACACGTTGTTGATATTATTGTTGATTTGATATTTATATTTCTATTTTTGTTGTAGTCTCCTCCGCCTCTGTGCATGTACTATCGTTGGATTGACACGAAAAAACCGGACTGGGCGGTGACCGAGATTTGTGAAAGAGGTCGTCGTGCATGGGCAAGTTTGGACGTGGAAGAGCGCCGCGCGAAGGCGGCAGCAAAGGAGAAAGCAGAGCAGGAGAGAGAGTGGCAAGAGTACTGTGTGAAGCAGAGGGCTTTTCTTGATGAGATGAAGAAGAAAAACCGAGAAGAGGCACTTCGACTGGCGGAGGTTCAACGACAGCGACAGGAGGCCCGTGAGGCTGAGAGACAGATAAAGAAAGAAAGGGCTAGTGCAGCCAAGGCAGCAGAAGAAGCTGGTGATGGAAAAGGAAAATATCCACGTTGGACTCAGTAGATTTGTGTTATTGTATCCTAAAATTCGTATTGCAGCAAGTTGTATCTTAAAATTCGCAGCAAGTTGTATCTTAATTTTTATGTATCTTATTTTATGTATCTTATTTTATGCATGTTATTTTCGATGCATCTTAATTTCAACAGTTTAATGTATCTTATTTTATGCATGTTATTTTCAATTTTCTTTCCCGCCCTTCTTTCCTGCCATTTTCTTTCCCCCTATTCTTTCCCGCCATTCTCTCCCGCCATTTTATTTCCCGCCCTACTTTCCCGCCATTTTCTTTCCCGCCCTACATTCCCGCCATTTTCTTTCCCGCCTTTTTCTCCTGCCATTCTTTCCCGCCATCTTCTCTTCTGAACCTATAAAACCCCCTCGGCAGTAAGGTGGGTGAACAGGCAAGTGTAGTTTCGTGGAGATGTCCCATTATCCTTTTGATCGTAGTTTTCACACTGGTATGTCCGATCGTCTTCTCCGTCTAGCCGCCAATTTCAAGATCGACGATAGAGTAGTTCCATGGGAGGAACTCATCAGTAGTGACACCATAATGAATGAGTTGGCTCACTCATTAGCTAGGAGTGGGTGGCCTCCCAGGACATTTGAGGAGATACGGAAAGAACTTCTCAGGTTGCATGGCAGATGGCAGAAGCAACTGCATAAGAGTGAATCTTACCTCAGGCTTGCTCTAAATAATTCAGATTTATGGTCAGCAGACAGTGAGGACGAAGACGACCTCTTCATGCCGAGCACCAAGTCCAAGATACCTGCATCGTCGAAGTGCAAGAGTACCGCACCGTCGAAGGGCAAGAGTGCTGCATCAACGGAGGATGACGACGATGACTTCATGCCGAGCACCAAGGCCAAGAGACCCACATCGTTGAAGTCCAAGACTACCGCACCGTCGAAGGGGAAGAGTGCTGCATCAACGGAGGATGACGACGATGACTTCATGTAGTTTGTGGGATGTATTTTTTTAGTTAAGTCGTACCGTTTAATTCAGACGTACTTCTATCTTAATTATCTGTTGTAGTCTGTTTGGAAATGTATCTCGTACCGTTTAGTTGAGTCGTACCGTTTAATTCAGATGTACTACTAATATGAAGTAGACAAGTGTCTTGAAAACAAATCAGTCTCTTACATAGATAATGACTCATACATAGATAGTAACACATACATGAAGGATGTCTGATACATAGATAAGTCCTCACACATGAGAATAGTCTGAAAGTTGGAAACTGACATAGATAGATACAATAGTTCGCACACATAGATAGACGAATCACCCTACGCGACGACGGCCAGCTGGCCTTTCCCGACGACCGGAAGGTGACAAGCGAGTAGGGGGTCGGTGTTCACGAAGACCACGACCGTACTGCCCCTCTTCTTCCTGTGTCTGCGACTCATGCATAGGTGGTGGAGTCTGCAATCCATATTGAGATGATGATTCGAAATTATAGGTGTATGGTTGTGACTGGGAAGGGATATAAGATGGGCCAATAACGTCCGTCTCGAAAAAGTCATTCAATAATCCTGGGACACGATCAGGATTGTACGGATTAAGGGATTCCGTGAATATGTCTTTGTTTACGCCACGCTGGTTTCTTCATCTTCCCATGATGTATCATTACTTTCCTGCACAGAAAAACCGTATGTAAATAAAAGTCATGTAAATGTTGTACGCTTGTAATTGCTTGTTATGGTTGAACATACCTGAGCGGTGTTGTAGCTTTGTGATCCCTCGCCCCTAGTGTGCTGGTTTATGTCAGGAAAACGAGTCTCCTCGGGCATCCTGATCCCTCGCGTGGAGGGATACGGCTGAGATCCGTCACCTTGGGTGTATGCGCCATATCCTGTGTCCGCATTTTGGTCCACGAAATGAGTCTGCTCGGGCATGGAATCCAAGCCTGCAACATTTACCTGGGATGTATGCCCCTGTAGTGGCAGAGACGAGTCATGTCGTGGAAATGTCGTTGTAGTATTTGGACCCTCTCCCCACCGCCTGGATGACGACGGCGCTGCACTCGTTCTAGCTGACCTCGGTTCTGGCATGTTGTACGCTCCAGTGTCAACATCGTTCCGTCTACCGCATCTCATCGTTTTGGCGACGAATTCACCAATTTTTTTAAGGCAGACGTTCGACCTGGCGTGTCTCGGGCTTGCATGCCTTCCCTCGCCATCTCCCCTACTTCGTTGCAAATATCAATCTAAAAAAATAGGTTGTTGGTTGCTTGAATTGTTCATGAAATGATGGACTTGAATAGTAAGTTGTTGATGATTACCGTGTAGTCACGATAGTAAGCTAATGATGTGTCTATCCGTCTCTGCAACTGTTCCATATGTGTGGGATGTGTTGGCATCGTAGGTGGTTGATGCGTCAGTCGAGTACGCGTGCTCATGCAGTACCACTCGTAATACGCTTGTGTTGTAGTCGCGTCGTACGGTCTGCATAATTAAATAATTACATCAACTTGTTTATGTACATAAATTACCGTAAATAAAATTTACCTATGTTCATGCACTATCATTTCCAGTGCTTCATTATTCCACTGGTTAACCCATTGAATGTTCTCTTCACGGTAATCGACACCAGTTCTGCCACTATTGTTGATCCTGAAATTTACGTAACAGAACGTAAGTTTTATGAATTAAAAAGACATTAACTATTTAGGGAGGTCGCATCTTACTTATGAGTATGTTCGTCGATACATCTTGGAACAGGTGGTGGAATATCTTGATGTAGACCGAACTGTCTCATGACACGGTCAGGATTGTACGGTTCAACAAACCACATACATAGTAAATTGCAACGAGTCATCCAGAAGCCACTATCTCTCATGCATTCCACTGGGATGGGTTGCGAACCAAATACCATGTTAATGTGTAGCTCAGTCCACGGGTTCCATATGATTAGTGAGTCCTCAAGAAGCTCAAACTGATCATGGTATATGGGGTAACAACTTTTTGCAATTTTTGTAGCCCATTTTTTCCGACCGAGCGTCCACCGGCTAGACATAGTTACAATGCCTTCACCACAGTCGTATGGGGTTACAGGATTTACTATCTGGGGTCGTCCAACAGGTAGGTATTCCCATGACCACAACTGTAGAAACTCGTACGAGACACAAAGTAATGGAGCTTTAGCTGCGAATGAAGATTTCTGAGTGGCATCACACAACCCTCTATATGTGTGAGAAAGTATAGCAGAACCAAAGCTGTATGTTGGAACCGCGGGTAAAGGTTCGTCCACTATCTTTGCGGCAAAGTAGATGAGACAGGGAGGACTACCTCACCATGAGAATTAGGAAACATCACACCAAATAGCCACAACAAATATGCAAACAAGTGTCTCTTCCTCGTCTCAAGATCAGCGTAGCTAGATAACGTTTCAAAGTTATTAAAAAGCCAGTTGAGTGGGACACCCCGAGGCGGACCAGGACGATTTGATTTTGGCATTGTAAGCCCAAGACGGACCGAGACATATTCTGGCCAAGTTGCAGGAACTAGTGGAGGGACCACTGGCTCACCTCTAATTGGTAAAGCTGTGATCATTGACACATCTTTTAGCGTAGGTGCGAGCTCTCCACAGCGAAAGTGAAAGCTGTGGGTCTCAGATCTCCATCGGTCAATGAGGGATGTCAAAAGCGATGGGTCAGAAGTGAAAGTGCCTGGACGAGTTGCGAGGTTAGCAAAATGAAGGAGTCCATAAGCCTGAAGGTGTTGACGGAAATAATTGTGTATTGGCCATGTGTTCTTTACGGTTCGAAGTCTGAAGGTCTGAGGAGGATTTTCATGATTCGGGTTTAAGAAAAGGTGGCAACGGTGGTGGGCGTCGTGATGCCGCTGCAAAAGCGCTGGCATTTCGGCCATAACCTGCAATCACGATTAAATGAAATTAAATATCCGAAGATTACATCAAGATTAAATGTAATTAAATATCCGAAGATTAAATCATGATGAAATGAAATGAAATATTCAAAGATTACATTACATCAAGATTAAATGTAATTAAATATCCGAAGATTACATCACGATGAAATGAAATTAAATATCCGAAGATTACATTACATCACGATTAAATGTAATTAAATATCCGAAGATTACGTCACGATTAAATGAAATTAAATATCCGAAGATTACATTACATCACGATTAAATGAAACTAAAATACATAGCATGATTAAATATCATGCGGTGTTGTTGGTACGATACGGACATAACCTACGCGAGTGTCCAGGGCACCTGCAAACGCGACATCGCCTTGGTTCTCCCGACTGGCTATGGTCCATGTCATTGCGATGACGCCTAGACTGACGTCGTCCGGAGGTGGTTCTCATCAACTTGGGATCAGAAACCCGTTTGGCCTCAATAGCTTGTAGTCCATATCAATGCCCCATGCCCAGAACTCACCGTTCCAAGTGTTGTATAAATTGTGCATGTTAAAGAACGGCGATACGTAAGGTTCGACACTGATTTTTTGATCGGCAGTTGCCCGGAGTACGTGACTGCAAGGGTATCCCAGAAGCTTGGGCTTGTTGCAAGTGCACTCACACGAGGTTGTGCCAAGGGTCACAGCTTGTTTTTTTGATCCTCTGTGGTGACCCTTAACAAACTTGGCTCGCACATTGACTTCCCATTTATTCCTAAGTGCATCTACCTTCCTGCAACCATGGCTTTGCGACTTCTTTGCTTTCTCATCAAGATGTCTTTGCATCTTCTCAGACCATGGCTTGTTCAAATCAACCAGTGCCTTCGCGACTGTGACTCTGTCTGCAAAGTATGACACAGTCCGGTTCCAAGTTTCATCGATTAGGGCTGTGATAGGTAGGGCCCTCACCCCTTTAAGAACACCATTGTACACCTCTGACATGTTGCTTGTCATTATACCGTACCGAGCCCCACTGTCGTGAGACTACGCCCACTTGTACAAATGGGGACAATTCTCGCTGATCCACTGGCTCAAATTTATTGCTGTCCGACGACCCCTCCGGTCTTCTCTCTCCAGCAGGGATGCGCGCTCGATCTCACCATTGATACCTGCCTAGATAGCATTCATTTTGGCTTCAGTTTTCTGCATGCACATCCTCTTGAATAGCTTGAACCAATCTTTGTTTTTGAATTTGGAATAAAAATTAGCTGCCAAATGCCGCATGCACCACCTTGTCTCCAGATCGGGCCACCTCCAGTCTGGATCTTCTGAAGCCTTAATTATGTCGAGCGCGCTTAATAGCCCAGTGTTGCGATCAGAGATGATGCAAACCCCTTCGCGATCTTTGACGACCCCCATCTTCAGGCAACTCAGGAACCACAGCCAGCTATGTTTGTTCTCGCTCTCGACTATTGCATACGCAATAGGTAGAAGTTGATTATTTGCATCTGCAGCAATTGCCACCAAGAGTGTGCCCTTGTACTTTCCAGTGAGAAATGTATCATCGATTGATAAAACCGGACGACAATGCTTGAATGCTTGTATAGTCTGGGCGAATGCCCAGAATAAGCGGTCCAGGATTAGCTCGTCCCGGTTCATTGGGTTTGGATGTTGTTTCCGGAAAACTTGAGTCCCCCTGTTAGCAGTTGCTATCTGATGCAGCATTCTGGGGGCAAAAGAATACGCCTCCTCATAGGTTCCATACAACCTCTGGAATATCTTTTCCTTTGCATGTCTTGCCTTGCTGTAGCTGACAGTGAAGCCAATCTGATCAGTTGCAGTTTTTTGCAAAGCCCTAATAATAATATTAAGACTTTCCTGCACAGTCGTTTGCATGATCTGTGACACAAATTCTGCAGTCACATTGCGGTGGTCTGGAAGAGTGCCGGTTTGCTCACAGCCATGTTCCACTATTTTTGTGACATGCCATGGCTGACATACCCCCGGCTTCCGGCGAGCAATAACTCTTCCGCGGCAACCATTCGACTCGCGATGGATGCATATGACCTTCAACTCCTTTTTATCAGACTGCATCACTTTATGCTGCCGGTGCATGGCAATTGCATAGCTATTCATTGCTTGGTAAGCAGATTTCTTATCTGGGAAAATCTGCCCAACGGCCAAACTTCCCGCTTCCAGGCCAGAAACAGAGTGAAATTCATTGGTGATACTCATAACCTGTAAAAACTCTGGGTTCATTGGTGGAGCGACCACCTTCTCAGGAGGAACAACTTCATCATCATCTGATTCCGAAGAGGCAGAAGAATGACCATCATCGTCATCATCTAGCGCCTCCGGCAATCCCTCCACGTGTTCGCTCATGTCAACGACCGCAGACCAGTATCCTGTGTCATACACTTGTTGGCCGCCTGTCGGTTCCGATGGACCGGCGCTAGGGGCTACAGTGATTGCCAACTCGGCCTCACCGCCCCCGCTACTGCACTCGGCGACATCAGTGACAGAAATGAACTCCACATACACCATGGGCTGTCCAAACATGGAGTTATTGGGATTGCTTGCAAAACGACGCCCAGGCTTTTTCACCAGTAACCCGCCGCAGACCCCAACGGGATACTGTCCCATCATTTCCTCCGTCAACCACGAAAGCCTCCATGGTCATTTTTTTTCCATCCATCGCTGAACCAAACACCGATCGGATGCACCTTCTAACTGCCGCATACCCTACATCAACCATGTCTCTCACTACAACCGTAGTCATCTCGCACCTAAACACATCCACACCGGAAGGACCGTCACGTACGATGTCCCCATAGAACACTAACAAATTTTCCATAGTACCTAACGAGCAGCCATATTTACATCGTTAGTCAATTTATATTCTAATAACTTATGGTAATAATCGTTTATTTACATATAATAATCCGACTAATATTCACAACACAACAGTAACATCATTCACAGCAGTACATCAACACAAAAAATAATTGTTCAAAAAATTACACCACATCATTTATACCTCTTGTTCAATAAGGATATCCTTCCGAATAGAAAAATCCGTTAGCGTGAATATATCACCGGTAATATATCAACGGGGTCGACCTATGATCACATGGAAAAAAAATTAGACGCATAATTTTTTTCTGCTGCCAAAAGTTTCAAAATAGCAGTAGCATGCATGTGGTCATCACCTCTATAGAGAAACCGAAGACCGAAAAACAATTTCATCAATCACGTCATCTCCTCCTAGTTTGCTACCCAGACGATATTTTCTTTACCTAATTACATACATCATCAAGGATATTAGCATTTATCTTGCATTTCATGTATGGTTTCCTACTCTATCAAATTAGCTAATAAAGTCTACGTATGATTTCCTTACTACAACACTTATTAAAAAGCATGACACATGAAATAACAACACAATTAATTATGCAATGACCAATTATAGTACATTCATTTTCTTAATTAACATTTTAAGAACTTCTTGCATGTCTAACTAAAATGATGCGTCTTAAAGGCTTAACGCTGACTGACAATACAATCAAATATTTGTTATCAAGATTCCGGCTCTAACGCAACCAAAACGTTTAACATAAGTCCTAATTATGACTTACTAAGAACAATAACAACATCTTGCATGTTCAAAAATAGTACTAATGGACATAGCTAACATTGATGTATAACATCTTCAACATACCGTTCTAACAAATATTACTATAAATGCAAATGACAGGCTAAAAAATATCTCATATGAAAACGTTTATAACTTTCAAGAAATAAACATCGCATAGCTAATAACGGGCTAACATACTAACTAATTTCCAATGTGCATGCACAAAAAAATTCATGTATTGAAAAGATCATACCTTGATCAAATTACTCCACTAAGTACTTCACTTCACACGGAAAATCGTACTCCTGAAGCTCCAAATTACTTCACAAAGTGATGAAATACTACCTAAAACAACAGATAATACATACTTAAAAACTAATGAAACAAAGTAAAAACATCATGCATGCGAACACAACCAACAAAAATGGACTGCTCTTACCTTGATCTTTCGTTTCTTCAACTACAACATCTTCAAAATCTTACTCTAAACCGTCCTAAATCGCGACTAAAAGTCTGTACCAAGCTGTGTCCTTGAGACTTAGAACGAGAGAGGCATAGTAGTGTCGGGAGAGAGCAGGCAGGCAGAGCAGCGGCCTCACATATAAAGCAGCACCATCTAGCACTGTAGTGTCGGTCGGCAGCATCTAGCAATCAGCAGCAGCAAATTTCGCAATCAGATAAAGCACTGGAATCAACGCCGTCACCCGTCAGCGCCGTAGGCGTGGAAATCAGCGCCGTCAGCAGCTTTCGGCGCGCGTGCATGCGCACAGTGGCGGCCGCCTCGAGCCGTGGCGGCCGGTCCCACCACCTCCGTCCGTTCCGTCGCAGCACAGCGCCGAAACGGGATTCCCCCCTGCCGCCTCGGCCATTGGCGGCAGGCCCCACCCGCCCGGCCGGCCGCCAGCGCTGGTGGCGGCAGGGGGGGTCTGATCTAGCAATTTATTTCGCAGGTGGTCTCTTTTAGCATTTGCAGTCGACAGGTGGTCCTTTTGGACAAAAATTCTGGTTTCTTTCTGGTCTGGGCTTGGTAGATGATGGGGCCACGATCGATCAGTTTTGATTAGCAGCGGGGTGGGGTGTTTTCATTAACGATTGATCAGTTTCGTTAACAGCGTCTTTAGACCGTTGATTACATGATTAGACGCTCCAGATTTTAAGTTGGATTTGCCCTCTCTTCCTTTTATAGGGGTAGTAGATATAAAAAAACACACAGCACGGTCTCTCCTCGATGCATGCCGGCCGCCGCCACACGCGGCTGGGCTTCCTCTCCGGCCATCCGCCCCAATCGCTGGACGAATTTCGCTAATGGGCCATGTTTGCCACCCGAGTGGGCTTTTCGTCGTCCAGAAGATATAAACAGACCAATATATTTGATTTTCTGTCGTTCATAATCCCACATCGCTCCTTTCAACCTAATCTCACCGATTCATATACCTGTGCCATGATGATTCAGCAAGAGGCAACCGAAATCAACAAATCAAGATGTAGAGGCACAGGTAAAGAAGGGGAAGGGAACGAAGGAACGGACCCAACTAAGCAAAGATGGAGATAGGGGAGAGAGAGGAGAGCAAAAAGGGGATCGGCTGGTTGGGGGCTGGTCGAAGGAGACGAGTCGTTGAGACGTTTCCAGATCCAAAGGTCACGTGGCTGATGTGTGCAGGTGTGGTCTATCAGCTGGTTTGCTGATGGAGATAGGGGAGAGAGAGGAGAGCAAAAAGGGGATCGGCTGGTTGGGGGCTGGTCGAAGGAGACGAGTCGCTGAGACGTTTCCAGATCCAAAGGTCACGTGGCTGATGTGTGCAGGTGTGGTCTATCAGCTGGTTTGCTGATGGAGATAGGGGAGAGAGAGGAGAGCAAAAAGGGGATCGGCTGGTTGGGGGCTGGTCGAAGGAGACGAGTGGCTGAGACGTTTCCAGATCCAAAGGTCACGTGGCTGATGTGTGCAGGTGTGGTCTATCAGCTGGTTTGCTGATGGAGATAGGGAGAGAGAGGAGAGCAAAAAGGGGATCGGCTGGTTGGGGGCTGGTCGAAGGAGACGAGTCGCTGAGACGTTTCCAGATCCAAAGGTCACGTGGCTGATGTGTGCAGGTGTGGTCTATCAGCTGGTTTGCTGATGGAGATAGGGGAGAGAGAGGAGAGCAAAAAGGGGATCGGCTGGTTGGGGGCTGGTCGAAGGAGACGAGTCGCTGAGACGTTTCCAGATCCAAAGGTCACGTGGCTGATGTGTGCAGGTGTGGTCTATCAGCTGGTTTGCTGGTTTGGATATCTTTTCCTTTTATTTAAGCCGGTGGCGACGTTTTCCTTTTAAACGAGATTAGGGGACGGGGCGTGCGGTCTCTCCAAACTGTGTTTTTGTTTTTGAGAAACAGCATGATGATAACCAAATAGTGCAAAAAAAGAAAAACGGAGTAACCAAATAACGAACATTTTCTTAAAGAATATTGTAGTAAAAACCTGCTTGCATTCGAATATTTAAAAATCCATACAAAAATCCCACTTCAGTGCACCACTACTATTTCATCCGATGATAGTGCGGAGCTGAATGAGACGTTGTCAGAGGACATGAATGCGGCTTTGTCAAAAAATTCACTTACGAACATCAAAATCATACCACTATCGACGATAGTGGCGAAAATGAAAAGTGGCAACACGAATGAGTCACTAGAAATCATTCGCCCCGTCGTGCTGCGTTGATAAGTGTTTTGCTGGTCATTTTAATATTCTCTCCCGTTGCAACGCACGGGCATTTGTGCTAGTAATAATAATAATAATAATAATAATAATAATAATAATAATAATAATAATAATAATAATAATAATCTTTACCAAATAATAAAGCACGGAGTGCTTCTGTCGGCTCACCGTCGTCGTCCCCTTTTTGCGAAAAAGTCCTTATGTTTTTTCTTTATTGAACCCGCAGTCCCTATTTTAGTCGATCCGGAACGTTTCGTTTTTTTTAAATTTTAATAAAAGGGCTATTGCTTCTGCCCGTTCACCGTCATCCTCTTTTTTTTACGTTCGTTTCATTCGCACAAAAAGGTTGGCACCAATGGGACTTGAACTCAGAACCTCGCGTAACATCCCACACGCAACAACCAGCTAAGTTATCTACCTGATGCGAACAGAAACAAGTTTTATGTACTTATACCTTCTGCGAACTATTTATACAAAGAGAAAACAACGTCCGGCTGCTGTACGTGCGTAGGCCCATTTAAGTGACACATGCGGCCCGATTACAGTGCAAAAATATTGCTCTCAAATAGGGTCAATATACCTATTGAATAGTCCCACCTTGCTCCCTTACACTCAATTCATGTAACTTATATACGTTTTTAAGTTTTTTGAGATATCAAATAGGCTGGCTCCGGAATAAAAAAACTGAGTGGGTCGCATCTCTAAAGAGGATTAATATAAAGAGGGAAGAGAAGGAAGGCTCTAGACGGACCATTACAAAATTTGCACGCACGACAAATGAATTTCAATGTGATGGCCGGCCGGTGGCTGCATGGACCCAAATAATTAGAGAGCTCTAATTAAACATGACTTGATGGTTGGCTAATATAACGGGATTCATTTGAGATATGAGTTGACTGCTGGATGATAATCCGTGGGGGGGGGGGGGGACGTACTTGGCGCAAGAGAAAAAAGTTGATGCTATTGAGCAGCAGGCCAGCTCCGAAACGAAGGCAAATAAAATAGCCGCAGACACCATGAGAGATCGGAAAATGAATAACCGATGCGCTAGACACGGAAACGACGATCCAAATTCGGTTAACGATTGGCTTAAAAATATCGTTTAATAATGATAAAAACAGAAAGCGAAATAAACTGCACCGTTTGATTTTAGTTTCGATTTGGTGTTTGGTTCGTTGGTTTTTATGCCTACCCTGCAGACATCAATGCTGCACAAAGCTGCTCGGCCTAATATTTTAGAGCGGATTAAAAAATCAAGACGTGATTACACTGTCACATTTCTTCTAATGGCTTCTATAATTGTTTATCTCATCCTGGCATATGTTCGCGTGACGGATATACCCAATCTCATCAGCATTTTGCACTTACCCCAGACTGAATAAAACAAAAAATGCCTAGGCGTCGGAGGCAATTTGATGGTGCGACCTCATCAACAATTTTCACGTTAACCTGGACCAATCAATAATTGGAACGTCAAGGCTATGAGTCAATCTGATGGTGTGAGGGCATGCTACGCTAGAACATAGGTCGACAAAGGTCTGCACTCGAGAATTCTTAGAAGTTCTTTTATTTCTATCACATGTGCAGCCTGATTCTTACCCTTGGACGATGTGTTCTTTTAGAACGAGAGTGATGTTTTTTTTTCTCCCGTTGCAACGCACGGGCATGTTTGCTAGTCTATATCTATATCTATATATATATATATATATATACCTACTAATAAAGGGGCTATTGCTTCTTACCACCATATAATTTCGTCCGTCCCATAATTTTCGTCCGTCCCTCTCAAAAACCTTCGTACGTCCGTTTCCTTCCGTCTCAAAAATTCTTCCTCGATGCCTCTAAATAATTACGTACGTCTACTCTGGCCCGAGAGAAGAACGAAACCCACCATCCACAGAAGCAGGCCAAATTAACCAGCCTGGCTGATGCGGCCGGTGGTCCAAGGAATAGGGCCCACCTATCCTAACGAGCTAGACCCAGGCAAAAAATGCTTGCACGTAGAATCGAACACAGGTTGCGCACATAATGCCACGACCAACCGAGCCAGGTCACATTATGTGTTAATCAGGAGGTCAACTCGCGTGTCAAATAGTACCACATCGCCCCCTTACATGTGATCCACCCAATTTATATATGTCATTAACTTTCCTGGGAGTTAAGAAGTCGTCCTGGGAATAAGAAAGGTGGGAAAGAGAGAAAGAGAGAGATGCTAAGGAAGGAAAGAGAGGATGATTTCAGAAATAAGGAAACAAAGAAAACCGAGGGGTTGTGATGTGATTTCGGAAATTAGGAAGCAAAGAGAAAATAGACGTGATTCATGTTGCGTCAGGGGCTAAGGAAGGAAACGAGAGGCTTGTGAGTTGTGATCAGAAATATAAGAAAGCAAAGAGAACGTGATTACCCAAGAAAAAGATGGTAAAATTTGTGGCGAGTAGAACAGTTGCTCGCTTGAACTACACGGGCGCGAGCTCGGGCTCGGCTCACATCGTAACGAGCGCTTTGAAGCGGCACAGCGGCAACCGCTTAACAGGGAAATAGAAAAATATAAGTACAACAGTTGCTCGCTTGAACTACACGTGATGGATGTACGTGGCAGCAACTGGACCCCAACGAGTGGGCATATATTTCTTAAATTCTTTTCCTATTATCGTGAGGTAGACGTGGTTAGCTCTTGTACAATTACGATTGTCTAATTTCGATTTCAATCATCTGCGGACACGTCTGTTTTGAGTCTCTATGTGTGCATGAATACAACCATGTTTCTTACTTTATTTTCAAATTACCCGGTAAATTACAAGTGATTGGTGAAGATGAAGAGAGAGAAAATAAAGAGAAAAATGGTCTGCTGTGGGCTACATCCTACGTGAATCGCTTCCCGGACATCTCCGTATTCTTCTCATATTTGATGTGGATATGTCAATTTACGACTGCCCGGTCATATGTCGATAAAATGGGGGTCCAATTGGCTTTTTTCTCTCTCTCTCATCTGTCTGGACAGTGACTGGACTGTTCTTTTGGACGTATGGGGAGGATTTGGGTGGTATGACACCGCTATGAGATGCTGCTGAAGATGACATGCTTACTGAGTTAGGTATGTATGATATTTTTTTCCCGTTGCAACGCACGGGCATTTGTCCTAGTAATAATAATAAAGGGGCTATCGCTTCTTACCACCGTAATTTCGTTCGTTTTTCGTCCGTCCACCTTGCTTATATTGTATTTTTTTTTCTATCTGAGGTGGTACTAATAATCTATATATCCGAGGTGTTATGTACGTCACTTGGGCTTCCTCCCTAATTCGTTCTCTTGGCAAAAAATAACCGCCCAGGGAAACTGGCCCATCTATGCACTATGGCCCAGGGAAGCTAGCCTGCACTATGGCCCAATGCAAAAATAATTGCTTGTTTGCCGGGACTTGAGCGTCCCATACCTATTGCCGCAGCCAACTGAGCTAGCTCAGTGTTTCGTGTGCAAATAAGGTTGTTTCCTCTATTAAATAGTCCCACCTCGCCCCTTTACACCCAATCCTCTCAATTTATATACGCTTTTGAGTTTCTAGGTATCAAGGAGTGTCTTGGGAATTAATGAGCGAAGGCTGAGAACGTGCAATGTGACACGGAAATAAGAGTGAAAGGAATTTGAGTTCAGGGAAAAATAATGAAGGAAAGAAACAAATCCTGAACAAATCAGATCAGGGGAAAATAAGGAAGTATATTTCTCGACAACTACATGTATTAGGTAGCCGCTTACGAGAGATCATGGACCTACTCCGAACAAAGGTGGAGTATGATGACACATCTTTTTCTTCATACATTTTCTTCTTCTTTTTTTAGCACGTTTCTGAACTTTGATGACACATCTGGCACCGTTTTTGAACTATGATGACATCGTGGCTTCAAGTTCTGAGATACATACATGATCAAGCGATCAACTGCCAAGCGGCAGCGTGAACAACGGTTCATACAGAAAATGCTTGCCCTAGAAATCAGTTATGATGTACCTCCTCACACACAAAATACCAAATATATCGTGATAAAAAAGTTTTAACTATTTGCTTCTGACTTCCATGTAAAATGCACGGCTCGCTGGAAGCTGCTTCTCAGGGAGTGCATGCATTGATTTTAATATCTGTAGTGATCACTTAGAAGATGTGTCTAAAACCATTTAGGAAAGATATGGCAAGGTAGAAGCAGGCATATTAGGAACTACTACAACCCATCCCCTAAAAAAAAGGAACTACTACAACTCAGCAGTGCACCACGACAGTTACACTCTAGAATACCACACGAATGCTCAAGTTTGTTTTATACCCGTTGCAACGCACGGACATTTTTGCTAGTGAACATATAAAGGCGAAAGCCCTCGTCTTGTCCGTCAGACCGTCGCCATCACCTATTCTTCTTTTTTTGATCTAAAAAACACTCCACCTATTCCTTCCCGGCGCCGGCGATTACACCACGCACATGGCGAAAGATCACGACGATCTCATCAGCAAGCTCCCAGACGAGTTGCTCGGCACTATCGTGTCCCTCCTGCCAACCAAGGACGCCTGCCGCACACAGGCACTCTCCCGCCGGTGGCGCCACATCTGGCGCTCCGCACCGCTCAGCCTCGACGCCGGCTTGTCCAAAAAGATTGTCTCCCGCATTCTCTCTGCTCACCTGGGCCCCATCCGCCGCATCGTAATCAGCATGGACCCCCTCCCCTACCGCTACCACCGCCGCACGGGGAGCCAGATCGTTGATGACACCGGCGACGCCAGGCTCGACGGCTGCCTCCGCTCCCGTGATGACCTCGCCAGCATCCAGGAGCTCATACTCGTCCACAGTCACGGCAGCTACTGCACCGACGCGTTTCCGTCATCTGTGTTCCAGAACGCGCTCGGGCTCCGCATGGCCACGTTCGGCCGCTGCCGTCTGCCGTCCAACCTAGTCGTAGACTTCCCGCTCCTCCAGCAGCTGACCCTGGACAGTGTCACCCTGACGGAGGAGGCTCTGAGCGCCATGCTCGCCGGCTGCCCTAGGTTGGAGAGCCTTCAGCTGCAGGAGAATGTGGGCTCTACATCAGCTCTCCGACTCTCAAAAGCATCGGCTTTTGTAGTCCTTGGGTCCAACGAGAACAAGTATACCCTCCCATTGTCAAAGTCCAAGAGCTGGTCATCGAGGCCGCCCCTTGCCTGGAGAAATTGCTTCTATACAGTCCAGACTATGGTCCGAGTACCATCCGGATAATCTCGGCTCCTAAACTGGAGATATTGGGTAGCCTAAGCAAAAAAATGTCGCAACTCCACCTTGGAACAACCGTTTTTCAGGTAGTTGCAGCCCTGATTTTCGAATCACTCACAAGTCAAAATTCTTTGACCCAAGCTGTTATTTTTATTGTGTATTTGGTGTATGTTTTCATTTTTTGTAGGAAATGATGGCTGTTAGCTTGACAACCACAATGCGCACTGTGAAGGTTTTGGCACTTGATCATGTCGGGCCTGATTTGGATGCAGTTCTTGACTTTCTCAACTGCTTCCCCTGCTTGGAGACGCTCTATATCATCGTGAGTGTTCATATTTGCTATATTGCTTAAAATGTCAAGACGTCATGTTGTCAAATTCTTATGAAAATGTTTTTTTTTCCTTTCTGTCTCCAGTTAGATCCACTGAAGTTTCGTCCTTGGTGTCCACCGAAGAATATAAAAACTGTCAGGAAGTATGCCTCACTAGATGATCCAATTGAATGCCTTGAGCACCATCTAAAGAAAATGTCGTTGAAGATCTACTATGGTAATGGTCCAGAAGTTGATTTTGCCAGGTTCTTTGTTCTGAATGCCAAAGTGATAGAGAGAATGGAATTTGGACTCGTTGAGAGATCAATCAATGGCAACGACATGGACAAATGGAGGGATAATCAAAACAGGCAGCTACAAGTCGAAGATGGAGCTTCGCCAAGTGCTTGGTTTGTATTCAAAAAAATTGTTGGACTGGCTCGAATTATAACATAAACAAGCATACCCATGATCTGTCGATGGCTGACCCGTTTGACTCCTCATTCTTAGACGGATATGTTACCATTTGAGAAGGTGTCCTTTGTGTTCATATCTAAATTTCATATCTTATTTGTGGTCGAAACTCTAAAGTTGTGTTACTGCTTTAATGATGTATCTCTACATGGTGATCTATATTATGTAGGAATGGGAAGATTCCATGGTCAACACAGAAGAATATATAGGACATCTGCTCAAGCTTCGAACCGATAATTTGTTAAAGTGATTGTAGAGGGCGTATAAGGGGTTTTCCCTATAGTCCAGTTTCTACCGCGTGTTCCACTTGAGTGTGAAATCTGTTGGGTTTAGTTGGTTTTTCTGTTTCTTAGTTGGTGTTGGTTGTTTCTTTGCTCCTTTGTATTTTAAGCTGGTGACTCAAGCATCTCCTAGTACGCACTGCCTTTAGTGAGGAGTAATAGAAAAGGAACCGGTTTGCAAATTTCTAGTTGTGGTCTCCAATGTTTGACACCATGTAAGTTAAGTCACTTCAAATGTTTAGCCAAAAATTCGCGAGCACTCTTAGCCATGCTAGATGTACTCGTGGCCCGCCTGCATGGGAGAAGTATACCACTGGCCACCACTTGTCTCAGAGTTCAGAACGGGTATCAACGCCGTCAAACGTCTGCTCTTGCTAACAATGACAGACCTAGGGTCTTAGTACTGAGGGTGCCACAGTTGATATATACAATGTATATAAACAACACAACTTCAATATATCAGTGTACAAAATATGTGAATTTCCACTAAGATAGTATAATTTGATGAGAAGTGCTTCGGTACACACACACACCCCCCCCCCCCCCCCCCCCAACAAAACGTAGAAGGGCAGAATGGTCATACGGAGGAAACGTATACCCACCTCGTATTGTACACTACCGGCCGCCGTACCTATACCCGCGCGCATGCAAAAGAAAAAAACACGATCTGCCGCCTGCCGCCCGCGTAGGGAAAAAACAGAAAGTTCCACGATCTCGCCGCCCGCCCGGCGATCACGCTCCTCCCGATCCATTTTTCCAACTGGCCGATCGCCGCCGGTGGCCGGAGGTGTGGAAGAACGCCGTCGCCTGGCTCAAACGCCCTTCGAACCCCGTCCGCCGCCGCTTCTCACCGTCCTTGTCCGACGCCGCGGACGTGACCGGCCCGACGTCCCACACCGCCTCCGCCGCCACTTACCGCAGTCGTCCCCCGCCGTACGTGGATCCGGCCAATAATCCCGCGGCTTCCTCGTCTTCC
Organism: Elymus sibiricus; assembly: GCA_039707655.1. Lineage (NCBI taxonomy): Eukaryota > Viridiplantae > Streptophyta > Magnoliopsida > Poales > Poaceae > Elymus > Elymus sibiricus. Next base: position 454,708,445 of record CM077672.1, read on the forward strand.
ACGTCGGCGCCGGCTAGAATCTAGCCGGAGGCCCCCTGCCTGAAGGCCCCGTCGTCCTAGACCGGCGACGTCCACACCGCCGCCCAAGGTTTGCCATGTAAACCTAGCATGATAGATGGAAGTGATTTAGTTCATTAGTTATTATAAAAAAGAGAAAAAATTATTTGAAATTGTATTAGTTTTGAATTTATTCTTGGGCATGATCCACTGTACGAATTCTAACACAAGATAAATTATCAATGTTGTGCAGTGTTGCTAGTTAGGTGTGTTTACATGGACGAAGAAACCGCATTCACGAGGGACGAGAATGGTACTGATAAGGTCACTCGGACCGATAACGATAGTATTAACGAAGATGATGACAGCAGCGACAACGAATCGTGCTCGTCATATGATATCTTACCTTCGGAGGATTTTGATAATAATGAAAATGGCGCGAACAGTGTCGTGGGAACAAGCCTGACAGTAGAAGGTAGGGGTACGAATGGAGAGGGCAGAGTCCTAGCTACGGCGAGGTTGTACACACAGATGTATGAGTTCAGGCCCCTCTCGTGGAGGTAACAGCCCTACGTCTCAGTGCTCCGGAGAGCTCTCTACTCTGTCGAGTGAAATATGTGTGTTGTGTTACAAAAGGTTGCGAACCCTTCTACCAGCGAGGAGGGGTGGCTTATATAGAGTGCGCTGCCCCTCATAACGTCCGGCATTAAGGGGTTTAATCGTGGTCATAAAGAGGTGTACGTTACTGGTAACGTACACCATAAATGCTGTTAATGATCTTGATGAATGCTTGCCCGTTAGCCTCCCTGGGGTGACTTCTGGACTCCTGTGGTCGACTGTCTTCAGACTCTTCCGAGTGAAAGATAACCGTCGAGTGAAAGGCATCTCCGAGTGTATATTGTCGAGTGACTTATGCTTCTTCGCTATTTCAGTCGGAGACTTCCTTGTGGCCCTTAAGCTTTCTGGGGCAGTGTCCTCGGGTAGGATATGTAGGTCAGGCCTATAACCCTACCCTAGGTACGTATCCCCATCATTAGCCCCCGAATGGATCGGGGTTCGAGGGTAAAAGGTGTCAATGCAGGTTCAAACGAGACACCAAAACTCCGAGTGTATTTTGAGGCTTCCTCGAAATCTGCGTCGATTGAAACCTTAACCGTTTGCCCTGATCAATTCCGTCTTGAAGTTATCCGAGTAAAACTGAACTTGAAAACCGGTCCGAGTAAAACTGGTTCGAGAGTCCGAGTAAAACTGAACTTGAAAACAGGTCCGAGTGATCTGGAAAACCTTCTGACGAAATAGTTTGCTCCACCGGGTCCGAGCCTCGCGGGCTTCGAAATTTGGATAAGAGCGCGCGCGCGCGCAGCGGAGATGGCGTAACTGCTAAGGCAAGTGCGGGAACGACGCCTCGATTATCGCGCCGCCCAAATCGCCACGTACCGCTCCTCCTCTGATTTCGGGATATTCAGAGATCCGGCGGGCCCGCAGGTCAGTGGCTCACTTGAGTGCATATAAGAGGCGACGATGCCGGTGCTGGCACAGTATTTTTCTCCCAAATCCACTCCTCTCCTCTTCTTCCTCCGCCCTGCTCTGCTTCGTTGACCGCCGCCGCCATGACGAAGGGCAAGACGGAGAAGCTCGAGCGCGCCCAGAGGGGAGGCGCTAAGGCGAAGAAGCCGTCGGGAGCCCGGTCGACGGTGCCGCCGGGGTGGATCCAGGGGGATTTTCTCCAATCGACGGTCACTGCGGAAGATGTGGACAAACTCGTCGTCGACGGGTTGATAGCTGCCGATTCCTGGCGGTTGCCGAAGGGGGAGATCGAGCCGGATCCACGCGACGGCGAGCGAGTTCTGCTTCTCACCCACATCGAGCGAGGTTTCTCCATGCCTCCTCATCCGTTCATCCGCGCTTTCTTGAACTATTTTGGAGCGCAACTCCACCACCTTCCTCCGAATGCGATTGCATATCTTTCCTGCTTCGTAACTTTGTGCGAATGTTTCCTGGGCTGTCCCCCACATTGGGGTTTGTTCAAGCACATATTCTCTGTCCGATCCCAAGCTGTCAAGAAAGCCAATCCCAAAGATAGCAAAACCAATGTAATCCAACTGTGTGGTGGCTTAGGGATTCAGAAGAGAGGTAGGAGTGGGTTCCCCTCTATGACCTTTCCCGATTCTGTTCGGGGATGGCAGTCGACCTGGTTTTACTGCAAAGATGCCGCATCGCCAAATATGTCGACTGGGCTTCCTCCCTTCACCTTGGATCGACCTGTTACTCCCAAACCGCTGTACGTGACAAAGGTAGAGAAAATCCAGGTAGGGATCTTAGTGAACGCCATATCCGAACTGATCCGCGGTGGAGTGACTGGTCTGGACCTCCTTGAAACGTTTCTGAGTCGGCGAATTCAGCCTCTCCAAGCTCGGGATCACACCATGTGGCATTATTCGGGCCCTGAGGATACCACTCGGACTCATCCTGAGGAAGTTTCCGATCAGACTGTTTCTCAGTGGCTCAGGAGCATCACTGGAGCCTGTGATAACCCGGAAGGATCCAAACGAATTCCGCCTTTCTCCGCTTTGAACCCGCCAAAGAACTTGGTGAGTCATATATTTGTCGATTGTTTTAATACTTTGCCGAGTAACTGAATCTTCAGTCGACTGAATTTGAAGCTTGAACCTCGCAGGAATTTACGAACATGTACTCGCCCATACCCAATGGAGAACATCCTGATGAAGAGGAAGGAAGCGTCGACGGCAGCGCAGACGGTGACTATGCTGACGACACCGAGAGCAGTGATGACGACCTGGATGAGGATGAGGTGGAGGCCCCTGTCCCTTCGCGCACCGAGCGTCGAGCCAGGCAGCAGAACGACCCGGAGGTCACCCCGAGCAAAACAGTGGCGTCGAGCACAAGGAACCCGAAACGTGACCGTGTCGCGGCATCGGGGTCGACTGAAAAGGCTGCGAAACAGCTCAAGCCAGACGTGCCAAAGCCTCGGAAGGCCCTGCCTCGAATCAAGATAGCCGTGCCTGTTGCCTCCACGTGAGTGTTCGTTTTCCTTATTCTGCTGTTGAAGAACTTTATGTTGACGTTGACCGAGTGAAATATATTTGCCAGAGCTGCTACCTCCGTAACGTCGCCCCATCGGGATGATGGAGACCATATGGAAGTAGACACTCCTGATGCGGCCACCTCCCTACGAGGTATGACAACCCCACACTTTACGCTGCTTGCTGAAGAATAATTGTCGAGTGTCTATATTTGACATTGTCGAATGCAGCTGACGAAGTCATCGAACTGGAAGATGATGAGGAGCCGCGGCGGGGAGCGGAGGATGAAGCTGTGCTTCCGGAGGCTCCACGCGTGGACACTCGGGGACCACCGTCTGCCCAGACGCCCCGTGGGACGAGTGCTGCGACGCCTCCAAGCCTTGTAACTCTGCTGTCGAGTACTCCGCCGGCCACTTCTACTCTGGTGGCTTCGACGCAGATCGGACAATCCCAAGCACCTCCAGCTGCTCCATTGACTACACCAATTCACTCGACGCCTGCATACCCTTTGTACCACGTCCCGGAGGACCAAACCGGAGCTGCCAAGGAAGCCATGATCCAGGCTGGGCAGATGATGCTACGAACAAAGGAGGCGTATGAAGCCAGCAAGTTAGCCTATGATGCCAGCTCAGCGCTTCAGGCCAACGTCCGAGTAAGTGGTATTGTAAGTTCATTTCCGATTGAATTCCTGTCCGTCTTGATTTTACACCCACTGGGGTGTTTTTCTTCGCCAGTAGACCAAATAGTTTCTGGTCCAGTGGGGGCACGCTGAGTGCACCCACTGGGTGTAGTCCCCGAGACCGCTGTCGAATGACGAAGGCATCGGCGGGGGTCTTAATATTGTTTCCATTCGACAGGGCAGACCTTGTCGAGTACAAATGGGTCCAGTGGGGGCACGCTGAGTGCACCCACTGGGTGTAGTCCCCGAGGCCGCCGTCGAGTGCTTGCTTCGGCGGTGGTCTGATAGAGACGATGTTCGGTTGCTTGCTTCTTTCTTTTATACTCGGACAGGCCAGACCTGGTCGAGTGTTTTCGTTTCCAGTGGGGGCACGCTGAGTGCACCCACTGGGTGTAGTCCCCGAGACTACTGTCGATCGTTGACGATGGGCAGTAGTCTTTAGAACTATTTTGCAGGTTTCATGGACATCATTTCCATCAACCATGGTATGATGCTTGTATAGGGTTGTGGGGTGGGGTGGCGGGCCGTCTTTCAGTCGAGTGCAATTGACCTTTTCCACTCGGGAGTAGAGAAATGGTTATGTCGACTGAACCCCTATTTCTGCTGATTTCAGAAAGCCTGTGGGCTCGGGACCAAGTACGTCGAGCTGGAGAAGGAAAAGAACCGACTTCTGCTGGATCTGGAACTGACGAACAACAACCTGGACCGTGCACAGACCGAACTGAAGACTTTGGGAGGTAATCTTTGTTGATCAATTGTATTATCACTTTCAATTTCCATCTTTTGAACCGAGTGAATCCACTCGAACAGACGTACGTGATGAAAACCGTCGTCTCCGAGTGCGCCTCAACAATGCTATTTCTTTAGATACCATGAAGAAAGCGCTCGAGGACAAGGACAAATCACTTGCTGATGCTCAGAAGGAAGCGAAGGAGAAGACTGCAGCTGCTGAGAAGACACTTGCAGCAGCCAGTAAACTGGAAGAGGAGAACGCCAAGCTCAAGCAGGAACGATCCGAGTGGGTCAAAAAACTCGAAGAGCAGACCAAGAGTAGGACCGCTCTGGAGAAACACTCGGGCGACTTTGCGAAGAAAATGTTCAGCATGCTCGAAGGTAACCCTCATTTGTCGAATGAATTTCTCCGGTTTTTCCAGAATGGTATTATGATCACCCTTTCACTTTCTCTTCATGTAGAATTCTGTCGAGACTTCGAAAAAGAAACTGAAGAAATTGAACCCAATCTGGACCCCACAAAGTCTCTCGTCGGAGACGCCGTGGCCATGGATATGTTTCGTCTCGAAGCTCGTCTTAAGAGCGTCCAAGGATTCATCACTCGGCTGAGAGCTGCATTTGAGAAGGTCGACAAGGAACTGTGGCCTGAAGATCCTCTCCAGACTGACCTCGAGTCAATGATGACTCGACTCAATGAGATTCCCAATCGAGTGCAATCGTGGAAGAAATCTGCTGCCCGCTGTGGAGCTGACGTGGCACTTTCACTCGTCAGGGTTCATTGCAAGGAAGCTAGAGAGGACAAACTGAAGGATCTCCGAGTGACCAACACGAAGAAACTCAAATTTGAAGATTTCATGGAGACTTTCATCGATGCTGCCACTCGGATCGCCGACGGAATCGACCTGGATACCTTTGTTGAGCCTTCAAGTCCTGCTGGAGCTTAAATTGGTATTTTGCTTATGGTAAAAACTTTATTTGCCTCGGTATGCCGAGTGTTGGTGTAACCGAGTAAACTTCGTTCAGGCTTTAAGCCTGAGAACTTCCTTTTTGCGCGAACAAGTTTCTGCTGCGCCGGAGATTTTAGTCTTACTCGCATTTCGCTTTCTGACAATTAGCTTGGCCGAGTTTATTTGATTCTCGAGTGAAACGGGTGTTCTGCACTCGAAAGAATTTGGGACTTAGACGAGGACTGGCTCGCAGCTAAGCTTCCGAGTGTATTGAATGTAATACACTCGGAAAGGTTTTAAACTTAGGCGAAACGGATTCGCAGCTAAGCCCCCGAGAAAGAGGATTGCTCTTCACTCGGAGTAATTTTGAACTTAGACGAGGTCTGGCTCGAAGCTAAGACTCCGAGTGTATTGAATGTAATACACTCGGAAAAGTTTTGAACTTAGGCGAAACGGATTCGCAGCTAAGCCCCCGAGAAAGAGTATTGCTCTTTACTCGGAGTAATTTTTGAACTTAGACGAGACTGGCTCGCAGCTAAGTCTCCGAGTGTATTGAATGTAATACACTCGGAAAAGGTTTGAACTTAGGCGAAACGGATTCGCAGCTAAGCCCCCGAGAGAGAGGATTGCTCTTCACTCGGAGTAATTTTTGAACTTAGACGAGACTGGCTCGCAGCTAAGTCTCCGAGTGTATTGAATGTAATACACTCGGAAAAGTTTTGAACTTAGGCGAAACGGATTCGCAGCTAAGCCCCCGAGAAAGAGTATTGCTCTTTACTCGGAGTAATTTTTGAACTTAGACGAGACTGGCTCGCAGCTAAGTCTCCGAGTGTATTGAATGTAATACACTCGGAAAAGGTTTGAACTTAGGCGAAACGGATTCGCAGCTAAGCCCCCGAGAGAGAGGATTGCTCTTCACTCGGAGTAATTTTTGAACTTAGACGAGACTGGCTCGCAGCTAAGTCTCCGAGTGTATTGAGTGTAATACACTCGGAAAAGTTTTGAACTTAGGCGAAACGGATTCGCAGCTAAGCCCCCGAGAGAGAGGATTGCTCTTCACTCGGAGTAATTTTTGAACTTAGACGAGACTGGCTCGCAGCTAAGTCTCCGAGTGTATTGAATGTAATACACTCGGAAAAGTTTTGAACTTAGGCGAAACGGATTCGCAGCTAAGCCCCCGAGAAAGAGTATTGCTCTTTACTCGGAGTAATTTTTGAACTTAGACGAGACTGGCTCGCAGCTAAGTCTCCGAGTGTATTGAATGTAATACACTCGGAAAAGGTTTGAACTTAGGCGAAACGGATTCGCAGCTAAGCCCCCGAGAGAGAGGATTGCTCTTCACTCGGAGTAATTTTTGAACTTAGACGAGACTGGCTCGCAGCTAAGTCTCCGAGTGTATTGAGTGTAATACACTCGGAAAAGTTTTGAACTTAGGCGAAACGGATTCGCAGCTAAGCCCCCGAGAGAGAGGATTGCTCTTCACTCGGAGTAATTTTTGAACTTAGACGAGACTGGCTCGCAGCTAAGTCTCCGAGTGTATTGAATGTAATACACTCGGAAAAGTTTTGAACTTAGGCGAAACGGATTCGCAGCTAAGCCCCCGAGAGAGAGGAGTGCTCTTCACTCGGAGTAATTTTTGAACTTAGACGAGGACTGGCTCGCAGCTAAGTCTCCGAGTGTATTGAATGTAATACACTCGGAAAAGTTTTGAACTTAGGCGAAACGGATTCGCAGCTAAGCCCCCGATAGAGAGGATTGCTCTTCACTCGGAGTAATTTTTGAACTTAGACGAGACTGGCTCGCAGCTAAGTCTCCGAGTGTATTGAATGTAATACACTCGGAAAAGTTTTGAACTTAGGCGAAACGGATTCGCAGCTAAGCCCCCGAGAGAGAGGATTGCTCTTCACTCGGAGTAATTTTTGAACTTAGACGAGACTGGCTCGCAGCTAAGTCTCCGAGTGTATTGAATGTAATACACTCGGAAAAGTTTTGAACTTAGGCGAAACGGATTCGCAGCTAAGCCCCCGAGAGAGAGGAGTGCTCTTCACTCGGAGTAATTTTTGAACTTAGACGAGGACTGGCTCGCAGCTAAGTCTCCGAGTGTATTGAATGTAATACACTCGGAAAAGTTTTGAACTTAGGCGAAACGGATTCGCAGCTAAGCCCCCGAGAGAGAGGATTGCTCTTCACTCGGAGTAATTTTTGAACTTAGACGAGACTGGCTCGCAGCTAAGTCTCCGAGTGTATTGAATGTAATACACTCGGAAAAGTTTTGAACTTAGGCGAAACGGATTCGCAGCTAAGCCCCCGAGAGAGAGGATTGCTCTTCACTCGGAGTAATTTTTGAATGTAAATCTGTGCGATCGGAACCGACAATAGACTGCGGGAGTCTCCATTCAATCCATAACATCGTCTGGGATACTCTTATTACATCAAAACAACTCTGTTATCAAGAATAAAAACGTCGAAGTAGGTCCGCATTCCAGGCGCGTGGCTCGTCAATATTCTTCTTCAAGTTGAAAAGATGGTACGCCCCGTTGTTAAGCACCTTGGTAATGACGAATGGGCCTTCCCAGGCTGGGGCCAATTTATGAGGTCGCTGCTGATCCACTCGGAGCACCAAATCCCCTTCGTGGAATGAACGGCTCTTGACATGTCTTGCATGGAAGCGGCGAAGGTCTTGTTGATATGCAGTTGATCGGATCAGGGCCATCTCACGCTCCTCCTCCAGGAGATCCACTCCGTCCTGTCTTGCTTGTTCAACCTCGTCTTCAGAGTAAAGATCCACTCGAGGAGAATTGTGAAGGATGTCACTTGGCAATACGGCTTCGGCTCCATATACAAGGAAGAAAGGAGTACGTCCAGTCGACCGGTTGGGAGTTGTCCTCAAGCCCCACAGAACAGACGGTAACTCAGTGACCCAAGCTCCGGCAGCATGATCAAGATCTCGCATGAGCCGAGGCTTCAATCCTTGGAGGATAAGGCCATTCGCTCGCTCAGCTTGACCGTTTGACTGGGGGTGCGCAACAGATGCGTAATCCACCCGAGTGCCTTGAGAAGAGCAATAGTACCTGAACTCTTCCGAGTCAAAGTTAGAACCATTGTCTGTAATGATATTGTGAGGGACCCCATACCGGAACGTTATCTCTTTTATGAATTTGATAGCAGTGCGGGCGTTCAGCTTCCTGATGGGTTTAGCTTCGATCCACTTAGTGAACTTGTCGACTGCAACCAGTAAATGAGTAAACCCACTCTGACCTGTTCTAAGGGGTCCAACCATATCCAAGCCCCACACAGCAAACGGCCAGACGAGTGGAATGGTCTTCAAGGCAGACGCAGGTTTGTGTGACAGATTCGAGTAAAACTGACATCCTTCGCAGTGATCGACAATATCTTTAGCCATCTCATTGGCGCGTGGCCAGAAGAAACCAGCTCGATAAGCTTTGGCAACAATCGTCCTAGAGGACGCATGATGGCCACAAGTTCCCGAGTGAATCTCCTCCAGAATCAGTCGACCTTCTTCAGGAGAAATGCACCGCTGAGCTACGCCAGTCACACTTTCTCTGTAGAGTTGTTCATTGATCACAGTGAAAGCCTTGGACCTGCGGACTATCTGCCGAGCCTCATCTTCATCAACTGGGAGTTCTCTTCTGAGAATGTACGCAATATATGGTACAGTCCAGTCGGGCGTGATTACCAAAATCTCCATGACCAGATCAATGACAGCTGGGACATCAACTTCAGTCGGATCAGAAGCACTCTTTGCTTGCGGGGGCTCTTCAGTGAAAGGATCTTCTTGCACCGAAGGAGAATGAATGTGTTCGAGAAATACATTGCTGGGGACAGGTTTCCGAGTGGATCCAATCTTTGCCAACTCATCAGCTGCTTGATTCTTCACTCGGGGAACATGATGGAGTTCCAAACCTTCAAATTTCTTCTCAAGTTTTCTTACTGCATTGCAGTATCCAGTCATAGCGGGGTTCCTGACATCCCACTCTTTCATCACTTGATTAACCACCAAATCAGAATCGCCATATACCATCAGGCGACGGACGCCGAGTGAAATGGCCATACGCAATCCATACAAAAGTGCTTCATATTCAGCTTCATTGTTGGAGGAATCAAAGTGAATCTGTAAGACATAACTGAGCTTATCACCTTTTGGGGATACCAGAACGACGCCAGCACCAGACCCATTCAACATCTTTGAACCATCAAAGAACATGGTCCAGTGTGCCGAGTGAAGTTGGATTGGCTGCTGTTGCTCAATCCACTCGGCGAGAAAATCAGCCAGCGCTTGAGATTTGATTGCTTTCTTCGCCTCAAACTTGATATCAAGATGAAGGAGCTCAATAGCCCATTTGGCCACTCGACCAGTCGCGTCTCGATTATTGAGAATTTCAGACAACGGAGCATCACTGACGACTGAAATGGAGTGATCCTGAAAATAGTGTGCTAGCTTCTTTGCAGTCAGATATATACCATATACGAGCTTCTGGTAATGTGGATATCTTTGCTTCGACGGAGTCAACACTTCAGAAATATAATAGACTGGGCGTTGAACTTTGTAAGCCTTGCCTTCCTCTTCCCGCTCGACAGTCAGTACTGTACTGACGACCTGATTAGTGGCCGCGATGTACAATAACAATGGCTCTTTGCTGTGCGGAGCAGCAAGCACCGGCTGGGTGGTAAGCAGGGCTTTGAGCTCGACAAACGCTGCTTCAGCTTCTGGAGTCCACTCAAATGTATCAGACTTTTTCATCAGTCGGTATAAAGGCAGTGCCTTCTCACCGAGACGAGAAATGAATCGACTCAATGCTGCCAAGCAACCTGTGAGCTTCTGGACATCGTGCACACGCTCAGGGCTTTTCATTCGGACGATGGCGCCGATCTTTTCAGGGTTGACGTCGATTCCTTTCTCGGAAACGAGGAAACCGAGTAATTTGCCACCAGGAACGCCGAAAGTGCATTTAGTCGGATTTAACTTAATATCATATCTCCTCAAATTGGCGAATGTTTCAGCCAAGTCAGACAACAGGTCGGAACCTTTGCGAGACTTGACCACGATATCATCCATATAAGCTTCGATGTTCCGAGGGATCTGATCGAGCAAACACTTCTGAATCATGCGCATGAAAGTAGCGCCAGCATTCTTCAAACCAAAAGGCATGGTGATATAACAGAAACACCCGAAAGGGGTGATGAAGGCTGTCTTTATTTCATCTGGACCAAACAGGCGGATCTGATGGTAGCCAGAATAAGCATCAAGAAAAGATAAACGCTCGCATCCCGCAGTTGAGTCGACAATCTGATCAATGCGGGGGAGCGGGAAATGATCTTTCGGGCAGACCCGATTGATATGTTTGAAATCAATACACATGCGAAGAGACTTGTCTTTCTTAGGGACCATGACAACGTTTGATAACCACTCGGAGTGGTAAATCTCACGTATAAACTTGGCCGTCAAGAGACGAGCCACCTCTTCACCGATTGCTTTTCGCTTCTCTGTTGCTGACCGACGCAAATGTTCCTTCACAGGCTTGGCCTTCGGATCAACTCTCAAACGGTGCTCAGCCAGTTCCCTGGGAACACCAGGCATGTCAACGGGCTTCCATGCGAAGATGTCCCAGTTCTCACGGAGGAACTGGATGAGCTCGGCTTCCTATTTGCTGTCGAGTGTTGTTGAGATATTGGTCGGGGCAGCAGTCGGATCTGTCGGGTGAATGTGCACCTTCTTCACCTCTCCTGCCGACTGAAAAGCTGACTCAGAAGCGGGCTTCTTAGCACGCAACAGGTCGGCAGGATCAGCATTTTTCTTGTATTCCTCCAACTCAACCATAGCCATTTGCTGGTCGGCGATCTTGGAGCCCTGCTGGAGGCACTCCTCAGCCCTTTGTCGATTGCCAGTGACTGTGATCACGCCTTTTGGTCCAGGCATCTTCAGCTTGAGATACACGTAACATGGTCGGGCCATGAAACGGGCATAAGCTGGTCGACCAAGGATGGCGTGGTAGGCACTCTGGAAATCTACCACTTCAAACGTCAGTTTTTCCTTGCGAAAGTGCTTGTCATCACCAAACACCACATCCAATGCTATCTGGCCGAGTGAACGGGCCTTCTTCCCAGGGATTACTCCATGAAACTGCATGTTGCTTTCACTGAGCCGGGACATCGGAATGCCCATTGCCTTAAGGGTATCAGCATACAGGATGTTCAGACCGCTCCCGCCATCCATCAAAACTTTGCGGAGTCGAGTGCCCCCCACAACTGGGTCTACCACCAGCGCTTGCCGCCCGGGGGTAGCAATGTGCGCAGGGTGATCTGACTGACTGAAAGTGATAGCAGTTTGAGACCACTTGAGATATGTGGGGGTAGAAGGAACCGCCATGTTAACCTCCCTGTTGATAACTTTCAGTCGACTCTTACTCTCAACATCAGCAAAAATCAACAAGGTGGCATTGACTTCAGGGAACTCTTCTTTCTCTTCCTCATCTTCTTTCTCAGGGTCTTTCTCACTCGACTGGTTCTCTTTGAATGACTGGATCAACAAACGGCACTGTCGAGTGGTATGCTTCGGCAATATCAAATTGCCCTCTTCATCTTTCCTCGTGTGGATTGCACACGGTAAATCCAAAACATCAGTACCCGACTGATTCTTTGACTTCTTTGGGGTGAACTTAGCCTTGGACTTTCCCTTATTCTTGCCTTGTGCCGCCAGGGCGGCTGCTTCTGCCTGAGCAGGGGGATCAGCTTTGCGCTTTTGTTTCCGACTGGAATTCCCACCTGCATCATTGTCGACTATTTTGGCTTTACCGCTTCGGAGGCGGTCTTCTTCTTCTCCATTGGCTTACCGAGTGGCAATCTCCATCATCTTGCTCATAGAAATGTCACCGGTGCGACCAAACTTCAGATAGAGCTCTCTGTATCTAACCCCAGCCTTGAAGGCACAAACAGCTTGATGCTCGGAAACATTCTCCACCGTGTGATGCAAGGTGGACCAACGCTGAATGTAATCTCGCAAGGTTTCATTGGGCTTCTGGACACAGTGCTGCAAATCAATCAAACCAGCTGGACGTTTACAAGTGCCTTCAAAAGTTCTGATAAACACTCGGGCCAAATCCTCCCAGCAATAGATGCTAGAGGGAGCCAAACGATTTAACCAAGCTCTGGCCGAACCATCCAACATCAAGGACAGATGCTTCATGGCTATGTTGTCGTTACCTCCACCAATCTGTACAGCCACTCGGTAATCATCCAACCAGGTTTCAGGCTTTGACTCGCCAGAAAACTTGCCAATCCCGGCCGCCAACCTGAAGTTGGGGGGAATCTCTGCAGAGAGAATGGCTCTGCTAAAACACTCGGGCCCAGAAACAACATCACTGCTTCCACTCGGATAATCTCTGTTATGACCATCTCTGTGGGCTCTGCCTCTGTCGACCCTCCTTTGAGCAAGGACATCCCTTGCGTCAAATCCGGGATTCCGCTCATCACCGAACGGGCGCCTATCATCATTGTGTCGGGACACATAAGAACCATTCCGCGGAGGAGAAAACATTCGACGGCGGTCATCACGGTGATAACGGGGAGCAGACTGATCTCGCCCCTGATCTCTGTACCGGTCTTCACGGTATTCTCCGCCTCTGCGACGCGAAGGTGACCCAGGACTGTGAGCCGACTGAACTGTTTCTGCCCTGGTAGAATTGCCATGTAACCTGTTCTGCGACTGAGAAACAGCTGCATTCTGGTGCTGCGCCGCCTCAAGCAATGTCTTGATCTGCTGCAGACCTCTACCAGCCTCTGATCGTGACGGTTGAATAGACTCTGCAATTCTAGCAGCTGCTGCAACATTTAAAACTGGAGTACGAAATACCTCGACGTTATTTCGAGATCTACTCGGAAACAACTGTCGCTGCTGTCGATTGGGACGTGGTGGACGCTGCCCAGCACGCTCGTCGAGTGCCTCCTGCATCTCTATGAGCCGAAGGCGTGTAGCCTCCATGGCCTGGGCCTCAGCGGTCGTACCGACGATGGGAGTACGGAGAACATCCTCATCCCGGCGCTGCTGATCATTCGACGTTCCACCAATCTCACGCCTGGAGTGGTTGAAGCCGGGCGGCGGACTCTGATGAGAGCCAGCCATGAAAACTTCCGCCGCAGGGTCGCAGCTCTCGCACTCGGAAGGGATGTCGGACTGATCCGACGCCGAGTCCAACACGCCGTGAAGTGACTCGGCGGGCTCGATGGCCGCAATCTGCGGGGACGAAACCTGGCGTGCCGCCGCATGCCGCACCCAACGCTGTAGCCGCGAGCGACCGGATCGCTTGCGACGATGAACAACAGGGAGGGCCGACACACACGGAGTCGACGACTGAAGGAGAAGAACGCCGCAGGAGCTTGCACAGAAGTGCGTCGCCCCGCGAATCGGGAGCGCTTCCACATCCAAAGGCGCTTCCTGGAGCCATGCCGAATCGTCGGCGATGAAAGTGAGCGCTCCGAGACGGATCTCGCGGCCCAGGAACAAATCACCACCGGAAGACATGACGAAGGAGAAAAAATGCAAACTCGCCGGAAGTCGCTTAGACGCCTGCCCCACGGTGGGCGCCAACTGTCGTGGGAACAAGCCTGACAGTAGAAGGTAGGGGTACGAATGGAGAGGGCAGAGTCCTAGCTACGGCGAGGTTGTACACACAGATGTATGAGTTCAGGCCCCTCTCGTGGAGGTAACAGCCCTACGTCTCAGTGCTCCGGAGAGCTCTCTACTCTGTCGAGTGAAATATGTGTGTTGTGTTACAAAAGGTTGCGAACCCTTCTACCAGCGAGGAGGGGTGGCTTATATAGAGTGCGCTGCCCCTCATAACGTCCGGCATTAAGGGGTTTAATCGTGGTCATAAAGAGGTGTACGTTACTGGTAACGTACACCATAAATGCTGTTAATGATCTTGATGAATGCTTGCCCGTTAGCCTCCCTGGGGTGACTTCTGGACTCCTGCGGTCGACTGTCTTCAGACTCTTCCGAGTGAAAGATAACCGTCGAGTGAAAGGCATCTCCGAGTGTATATTGTCGAGTGACTTATGCTTCTTCGCTATTTCAGTCGGAGACTTCCTTGTGGCCCTTAAGCTTTCTGGGGCAGTGTCCTCGGGTAGGATATGTAGGTCAGGCCTATAACCCTACCCTAGGTACGTATCCCCATCAAACAGTGAAAACGTAAGTGGCGTATATTTTGATTTCATTTTTGAATTTGCAAAGTATGGCAAGGCTAACTATTTGTCTATGTTTATTAATTTGCAGGAAGATGTGGATGTTGACAATGTGTAAAATAGTTTTCAGGAATCATTCGCAGATAACTTGAGCCAGGTTCGTTGATACATGTTATACATCGCGCAATAGTATGAAATAAATGATAGTAATTGACATAGTTTCATATGTAATTTTGTAGGAGGAGTCAGATGGTCCTAGCGGTGATCACGATGAGGCAGAGATGGACATTGAGGAGGCTCAAAACCAGCAGCAGATCTTAGAGACACATTGGAAGGTCATGGCTATGACATTTCGGTCGCAAGGGGATGCATACATATTCTACAACAAGCACGCCAAAGAGCGTGGGTTCAGCATCAGGAAAGAGAAGGTGAAACAAGGGAAAGGTGCTTCAGGAATTATACGGTTTCGGCGGTTTCTTTGCTCGAGGGCAGGGAGAAGGCAGAGTAAATTCATTACCATGGAGGGCCGCAAGCGCAAGCTTAGACCCGAGACTCGTTGCTAGTGCGGTGCACAGATGGTGGTGAAGTTGGACAGAGAACGTGGCGTTTGGTTCGTCGTGTCATTCGTGGATGATCACAACCACGCGATGGCTCAACCCGACGAGGTTTCTTTTTTGTGGTCACACAGACGGATTGGAGATGGCACGAGGGCAGAGATATTGGCGATGGAAGTGGCTGGGATAAGAAAGCATATAATAATGGACAACTTCATCAGCAGATACGGTTCGTACGATAAGTGCGGACTTATCAGACGGAACATTTACAATCTGTGCTGCAGAGAGAAAATGAAGCTCATTGCAAAGGGTGATGCTGAGACGGCAGTTGGCATTATGAGGAGCAGAAAGGCGAAGGACCCTGACTTTTTTTTTGAGTATGTGCTTGATAAGGAAGGGCGACTGAAGAGTATGTTCTGGTGCGATGCATAGTCACGGAGGGACTATCAGGACTACGGAGATGTGGTCGTGTTTGACAGCACATATAAGATGAACAGATATGGTATGCCGTTCATCCCCTTTGTCGGTGTTAATAACCACCGTTGCACCACAGTGTTTGGTTGTGCCATTGTTTCTGACGAGACCGAAGGGACGTACGTCTGGCTGCTGCAGACATTTATGAGGGCAAACTGTCAGGTGAAGCCAAAGTCAATAATCACAGACGGTGACGCTGCAATGATCCGAGCGAGTCGGACTGTCCTTTCGGATGTGTTCCATCGTAGTTGTTCCTGGCATATCGAGAAAAATATGCAGAGGCACCTACATTACAAGTCACTGGATGAGTTCAGATCGCTCCTGTACTATGCCACCTCTCAAGACAACTTTGAGCAGAGATGGACCGCTTTCGTCGATAAATGGAAGACGGATAAAACTGAAGAGTGGCTTAACAGGATGTATATGAAGAGGAGACTTTGGGCAGCTTCATATCTTTCCGATGGTTTTTTTCTTGGTATGCGAAGTAACCAGAGGAGCGAAAGCCTCAACTCCTGCCTTCACCTTCACCTGGACTATGGTATGACAATAGTTGATTTGGTAGTGCATTATGAGAATTGTATAGTTCGCCTCCGTGAGAACGAGGAGCACAATGACTGCGATGCTAACCAGAAAGTACCACCGTCGGTTACTGAATATAAGGACATTGAGGAGCATGCTGCCGATGTATTCACACCTGCTAATTTCTACATCCTGCAAGATGATTTGCAGAAGATGGGACAGCTGGAGATATTTGAGACGCTCGTGGGAATTGAGCGTCAGACATTCATTGTGACATGGAAGGATAACCACAAGTTCAGGTACAATGTTGTTTATCAACCAGGTAACTCAGAAGAAACTATAGCATGCAGTTGTCTTAGGATGGTTCGGAAAGGGCTGCCTTGCAAACACATTCTCTTTGTTCTGCATCATCTTAACTTAACTAAAATACCAAAGTGTTGTGTCCTTCATCGGTTGACGAAAAATACGAGAGATGGGTTGCCTGTGCAGCGCAAGAGTGATATGTTTGGAAGGGGTTGGTCAGGGCCAGAGGAGAGAGAACGGCATAGTCAAATTAGCATAAAATCCGCATAAGCTGCTCATATTGTAGCAAATGATCCCTTCTTGTTCGACGAGTTGATGAAGTGTCTGGACAACATAATAGCGAAGAAAAAGATTCCGGAGGAGGAACTTATAGGCAGTAGAAGGTGTGCTATTGCTAGGAAGGAGGCAAGTAAGGCGCAAGAAGGTGCACCTACTATTGCTGATCCGGAGAAAGTTTCGACGAAGGGTGCACCTAAGAAAGGGCGTTCAAAGGGTGGTCCTGACGTTACAAAAACATGGTAGACCGAAATCTTTTGATGAGAAGAAAAGTGGTCCTTTGTGCAGTCTGTGTAACACTGGAGGTCATAACAAGCAGACATGTAGGCTGAACGAAAAGTAAGTTTTACACTCATGTTTTTTTTATGTTGCTTGTTTGATTCAACCGAGTACATTTTCTCACATATAGTGTTGTTTATGTTTCGTTCAGGAATTGGGCGTAGAGATGCAGCTTCATGCGTGCGAACAAGAAATCTGGTTACTCGCATCACGTCGGAACAACTTATGTTGCAGTTTACAATATGTATATGCGTGGGACGAAACTTAATAAGTGTTTTGTTTATGTTTGGTCCAAACATTTATGTGAACATATATTATATGGTAGAGTGAATTGGGACGTTTTTTATACTGTTATGTGAATGAGTTTATTTTACTTCACTGATTTTTAATACTGATTATTTGAACGAGTTTTCATTAAGTACTAAAAAAGTAAAATAAAATAAAAAAGAAGCCCGACCGTGGCTGCTGGACCGCCGTTTAACCAGCGAATAAACCGTCCAAATCAAGCCCGCAGGCAACTCGGGCGGTGAATCGGGCACACGAACGGCCCAACGGCTGGGTCAACCACAGGGCAAGCGGCTGCATTGTGTTTCGAGGAGTTCAAAACATCTGCACGACGCGCCTATTTAAGCCGGTCGGCGCGTCCTTCTCTCGGCGAGGTGGGACTAAAGGTTCGACGCACCCTGCACGCGGGCGTCGCGCCGCTTAAGGGGCCGGTTTTTTCCACCGTCGTCGGTCGGCCCAGTTCGGCCCAACAGTGCAAGCCCCGATCTCGGCCCCTTCTCCAGCCTGCGAAACCTCCCAGCACGAAATGGGCCGGCCCAGAATTCAGCCGCGCGTTCGGCACCGCCCCCCGCCAACGCGTCGCAAGTTTAGTCCCACCTCGGCGAGCGACGGGCGCGCCGACCGGCTTAAATAGCCGCGTCGTGCAGCCGTTCTGAACTCCTCGAAACACAATGCCGCCGCTTGCCCTGTGGTTGACCCAGCCGTTGGGCCGTTCGTGTGCCCGATTCACCGCCCGAGTCGCCTGCGGGCTTGATTTGGACGGTTTATTCGCTGGTTAAACGGCGGTCCAGCAGCCGCGGTCGGGCTTCTTTTTTTATTTTTATTTTACTTTTTTTAGTACTTAATGAAAACTCGTTCCAATAATCAGTATTAAAAATCAGTGAAATAAAATAAACGGTATAGAATATCTGTGAACTAAAATAACCTCATTCAGAAAACAGCCTCATTCACATAACATCATAAAAATATGCCATAAGAATATAAATAATAATTCCGAAAGAGTGCCATTACAAAATCAAAATTGTACGAAGTACCGAGCACGGCACTTTTATTTAGTTGCCAATAATGAAAAATCATCTGCCATTACAATATCAAAATGGTACGAAGTACCGACCACGACACTTTTATTTAGTTGCCAAAAATGAAAAATCATGTGGCATTACAATAAAGAAAGAACGTAATATCCAACACCACATCCTCCCATTCATTCCTTCGGCATGATTTTAAGAATCTTTTCCTTCACCGTTTCCATCGTGTTGCACTCTGAAAACAGTATTTCAGCGAGAATGCGTCCCCTTAAAGAATTAATCTCGTTCTGGTCAAAGTCATATGTCCACTCATCTCCGTCCCAGTGTTCAACGCATTTGATCGTGAATAGACCACAAGAGACTCCGAAAAAATAACGCAAGTCAAGTAATGATGGAGCACACAATTACATATGCATTGAACTGTGAACTTACGTGTCTCCTTGTAACGGCATTTTGTACTCCCTTATTGGCCAGGATGACACATCAGGGTAATCCATTTCTAAAGACGAGTTAACCTCCTTGGTATCTTTAACTATTTCTGCCCTCTGTAATGGAAATTTTAAATCAATATTAAGTACGAAAAAATGAACACCTTTCGAAAGAAATTATGCATTCTGTTTAATGTAAAATTGTAAGCTTACCAGGGTAGTAATCTTTGATAGAACTCTCGCGCTGATTTACCAGTAGAATTTAAAACTTGAAACTCTTTCTTCTTGTTATGCATAACAACGGTTATCCAATGATGATTGTCCAGATTAAAAAGAAAATATGCCTACAACACAGTTTAGTTATGTAGGTGTGCATAAAGATAGATACGTAATACAAAGGTTCGTTTGAAATGCAATACCTTATCTTTCACAAAATACTCTTCAGTTACTCTAGACACCGTTTAGGATTTCCATGTGAAATGTTCCATAAAATTCTTCTTAGAGTTCTTAACCTTTCCAGCAGCACGAAGAAGAAGCCAGTGGGACACCCACGATGATAATATGTGACGATCAGAACGAGGAGTTCGGGTCTGCATGTGGTTGCAATAACAATTGATGACTTGAAAATATCATAACAGAAATATGGTTGTTAGAAAATGAATACAACTCATGTGTACTACGTTAAAAAATTATACTCATACTTACAGCGCCATTCAACCACTCATACGAAGTGATGGCTTGAAGATGTTCTGCCGTACACGTTTCCCCACCTATTCCCGTCATGCGGACGACAGTCTTTCTATAATGCTTCGACGAGTCTGACAGCGTCTGAATATAGACCCTCGCGGCCTCTATGTGATCCTCAGTAATGTAGTCCGTATCAATTAGTGTTGGGGAACGTTGCATGGAAAACAAAAAAAATTCTACGCACACGCAAGATCTATCCATGGAGATGCATAGCTACGAGAGGGGGAGTGTGTCTACGTACCCTCGTAGACCGTAAGCGGAAGCGTTAGAACAACACGGTTGATGTCGTCGAACAACTTCACGATCCAACCGACCGAGCACCGAACGTACGACACCTCCGCGTTCAGCACACGTTCAGCTCGGTGACGTCCTCGTTACCAATTCACATAACTCATATAACACTATATGTTACTTGCCCGAGATTCGATCGTCGGTATCTCCATACCTAGTTCAATCTCGTTACCGGCAAGTCTCTTTACTCGTTCCGTAATACATCATCCCGTAACTAACTCCTTAGTCACTTTGCTTGCAAGCTTCTTATGATGTGCATTACCGAGAGGGCCCAGAGACACCTCTCCGAAACACGGAGTGACAAATCCTAGTCTCGATCCATGCCAACTCAACGGACACCTTCCGAGATACCTGTAGAGCATCTTTATGATCACCCAGTTACGTTGTGACGTTTGATAGCACACAAGGTTTTCCTCCGGTATCCGGGAGTTGCATGATCTCATGGTCTGAGGAACATGTATTTGACATTCAAGAAAGCAGTAGCAATAAACAGAACGATCATATGCTAAGCTAACGGATAGGTCTTGTCCATCACATCATTCTCCTAATGATGTGATCCCGTTATCAAATGACAACTCATGTCTATGGTTAGGAAACCTTAACCATCTTTGATCAACGAGCTAGTCTAGTAGAGGCTCACTAGGCACACGGTATTTGTTTATGTATTCACACATGTATTTAAGTTTCCGGTCAATACAATTCTAGCATGAATAATAAACCTTTATCATGAACAAGGAAATATAAAATAATAACAACTTTATTATTGCCTCTAGGGCATATTTCCATCAGTCTCCCACTTGCACTAGTCAATAATCTAGTTCACATCGCCATGTGATTAACACCCAAGAGTTCACTAGAGTCAATAATCTAGTTCACATCACCATGTGATTAACACTCAAAGAGTTCTAAGGTGTGATCATGTTTTGCTCGTGAGAGAGAATTTTAGTCAATGGGTCTGCAATATTCAGACCCATGTGTATTTTGCAAATCCTTATGTCATACTGTAGATGCTGCTATCACGCTTTACTAGGAGCTATTCCAAATGACTGCTCCATTATACGTATCCGGTTTGCTACTCAGAGATATCCACATTGGTGTCAAAGCTTGCATCGACGTAACCCTTTACGACGAACTCTTTATCACCTCCATAATCGAGAAACATTTCCTTAGTCCTTTAGTTACTAAGGATAATTTTGACCGCTATCCAGTGATCCACTCCTGGATCACTCTTGTACCCCCTTTGCCAGACACGTGGCAAGGCACACAATAGGTGTGGTACACAGCATGGCATACATTATAGAACCTATGGCTGAGGCATAGGGAATGACTTTCATTCTCTCTCTATCTTCTGCCGTGGTCGAGCTTTGAGTCTTACTCAACTTTACACCTTACAATATAGGCAAGAACTCCTTCTTTGACTGATCCATTTTGAACTCCTTCAAAATCTTGTCAAGGTATGTACTCATTGAAAGTCTTATCAAGCGTCTTGATCTATCTCTATAGATCTTGATGCCCAATATATAAGCAGCTTCACCGAGGTCTTTCATTCAAGTATCCTTTTATGCCATCCAGAAATTCTATATCATTTCCAATCAACAATAGTCATCCACATATAATATTAGAAATGCTACAGAGCTCCCACTCACTTTCTTGTAAATACAGGCTTCACCGTAAATCTGTACAAAACCATATGCTTTGATCACCTCATCAAAGCGTATATTCCAACTCTGAGATGCTTGCACCAGTCCATAGATGGATCGCTGGAGCTTGCACACTTTGTTAGCACCCTTAGGATCGACAAAACCTTCTGGTTGCATCATATACAACTCTTCTTTGAGAAAACCATTAAGGAATGCAGTTTTGACATCCATTTGCCACATCATAAAATGCGGCAATTGCTAACATGATTCGGACAGACTTAAGCATCGCTACGGGTGAGAAAGTCTCATCGTAGTCAACCCCTTGAACTTGTCGAAAACCTTTCGCGACAAGTCGAGCTTTGTAGACAGTGATATTACCATCAGCGTTTGTCTTCCTCTTAGTAATCCATTTATTCTCAATGGCTTGCCGATCATCGGGCAAGTCCACCAAAGTCCATACTTTGTTCTCATACATGGATCCTATCTCAGATTTCATGACCTCAAGCCATTTGTCGGAATCTGGGCTCATCATAGCTTCTTCATAGTTCGTAGGTTCGCCGTTGTCTAACAACATGACTTCCAGAACAGGATTACCGTACCACTCTGGTGCGGAACGTACATTGGTCGACCTATGAGGTTCAGTAGTAACTTGATCTGAAGTTTCATGATCTTCACCATTATCTTCCTCTCTTATTGGTGTAGGCATCACGGGAACGGTTTTCTCTGATGAGCTACTTTCCAATTCGAGAGAAGGTACAATTACCTCATCAAGTTCTACTTTCCTCCCACTCACTTCTTTCGAGAGAAACTCCTTCTCTAGAAAGGACCCATTCTTGGCAACAAAGACCTTGCCTTCGGATCTGTGGTAGAAGGTGTACCCAATTGTTTCTTTAGGGTATCCTATGAAGACGCACTTCTCCACTTTGGGTTTGAGCTTATCAGGTTGAAGCTTTTTCACATAAGCATCGCATCTCCAAACTTTAAAAAACGACAGCTTAGGTTTCTTGCCAAACCACAGTTCATACGGTGTCGTCTCAACAGATTTAGACGGTGCCCTATTTAACGTGAATGCAGCTGTCTCTAATGCATAACCCCAAAACGATAGTGGCAAATCGGTAAGAGACATGATAGAACGCACCATATCCAATAAAGTACGGTTACGACGTTCAGACACACCATTACGCTGTGGTGTTCCAGGTGGCATGAGTTGTGAAACAATTCCACATTTTCTTAAATGAAGGCCAAACTTGTAACTCAAATATTCGCCTCCGCGATCGGATCGTAGAAACTTTATTTTCTTGTTACGATGAATCTCTACTTCACTCTGAAATTCTTTGAACTTTTCAAATGTTTCAGACTTGTGTTTCATCAAGTAGATATACCCATACCTACTCAAATCATCTGTGAAGGTTAGAAAATAACGATACCCGCCGCGTGCTTCAACATTCATCGGACCGCATACATCGGTATGTATTATTTCCAACAAATCAGTAGCTCGCTCCATTGTTCCGGAGAACGGAGTTTTAGTCATCTTGCCCATGAGGCATGGTTCGCAAGTATCAAATGATTCATAATCAAGAGATTCCAAAAGTCCATCAGCATGGAGTTTCTTCATGCGCTTTACACCAATATGACCTAAACGGCAGTGCCACAAGTATGTTGCACTATCATTATCAACTTTGCATCTTTTGGCATCAATATTATGAATATGTGTATCACTACGATCGAGATTCAACAAGAATAAACCATTCACAAGGGTGCATGATCACGAGAGATATTATTCATATAAACAGAATAATCATTATTCTCTGACTTAAATGAATAACCGTCTTGCAATAAACAATATCCAGATATAATGTTTTATGCTCAACGCAAGCACCAAATAACCATTATTTAGGTTTAATACTAATCCCGAAGGTATTACGAGCGTGTCGATATTGAACATATCAATCTTGGAGACACTTCCAACACATATCGTCACCTCGCCCTCAGCTAGTCTCCGTTACTCTGCAGCTCCTGCTTCAAGTTACTAATATTAGCAACTGAATCGGTATCAAATACCCAGACGCTGCTACGAGCACTAGTGAGGTACATATCAATAACATGTATATCAAATATACCTTTGTTCACTTTGCCATCCTTCTTATCCGCCAAATACTTGGGGCAGTTCCGCTTCCAGTGACCAGTTCTTTTGCAGTAGAAGCACTCAGTTTCAGGCTTGGGTTAAACTTTGGGTTTCTTCGTGGGAGCGGCAGCTTGCTTGCCGTTCTTCTTGAAGTTCCCCTTCTTTCCCTTACCCTTTTTCTTGAAACTAGTGGTCTTGTTAACCATCAACACTTGATGCTCCTTCTTGATTTCTACCTCCGCCGATTTCAGCATCGCGAAGACCTCGGGAATTGTCTTCTCCATCCCTTGCATATTATAGTTCATCACGAAGCCTTTATAGCTTGGTGGCAGTGACTGAAGAACTCTGTCAATAACACTCTCAACCGGAAGATCAATTCCCAGCTGAGTCAAGTGGTTGTGGTACCCAGACATTCTGAGTATGTGTTCACTGACAGAACTGTTCTCCTCCATCTTACAGCTAAAGAACTTGTTGGAGACTTCATATCTCTAAACCCGGGCATTAGCTTGAAATATCAATTTCAGCTCTTGGAACATCTCATATGCTCCGTGGCGTTCAAAACGCTTTTGTAGTCCCGGTTCTAAGCCGTAGAGCATGGCACACTGAACTATCGAGTAGTCATCAGATCGAGCCTGCCAGGCGTTCACAACGTCTGCAGCAGCTCCTGCAGCAGGTCCATCACCTAGCGGTGCATCAAGGACATAATCCTTCTGTGCAGCAATGAGGATAATCCTCAAGTTACGGACCCAGTCCGTGTAATTGCTACCATCATCTTTCAACTAAGCTTTCTCTAGGAACGTATCAAAAACAGGGGAGCTACAACGCGAGCTATTGATCTATAACATAATTTGCAAAGACTATCAGGACTAAGTTCATGATAAATTAAGTTCAATTAATCAAATTACTAATGAACTCCCACTTAAATTAACATCCCTCAAGTTAACTAAGTGATACATGATCCAAATCAACTAGCCCATGTCCGATCATCACGTGAGATGGAATAGTCATCAATGGTGAACATCTCCATGTTGATCATATCTACTATATGACTCATGTTCGACCTTTCGGTCTCCAGTGTTCCGAGACCATGTCTGTACATGCTAGGCTCGTCAAGTTTAATCCAACTATTCTGCTTGTGTAAAACTGGCTTACACCCGTTGTATGTGAACGTCGAATCTATCACACCCGATCATCACGAGGTGCTTCGAAACGATGAACTTTAGCAACGGTGCATACTCGGGGAGAACACTTTTATCTTGAAATTTAGTGAAGGGATCATCTTATAATGCTACCGTCGTTCTAAGGAAAATAAGATGCATAAAGGATAAACATCACATGCAATCAAAATATGTGACATGATATGGCCATCATCATCTTGTGCTTTTGATCTCCATCTCCAAAGCATCGTCATGATCTCCATCGTCACCGGCTCGACACCTTGATATCCATCGTTGCGTCGTGGTCGTCTCGCCAACTATTGCTTCTACAACTATTGCTAACGCATAGCGATAAAGTAAAGCAATTACATGGCGCTTGCATTTCATACAATAAAGAGACAACCATAAGGCTCCTGCCGGTTGCCGATAAATTACAAAACATGATCATCTCATACAATAATGTATATCACATCATGTCTTGACCATATCACATCACAGCATACCCTGTAAAAACAAGTTAGACGTCCTCTACTTTGTTGTTGCAAGTTTTACGTGGCTGCTACGGGCTTCTAGCAAGAACCGTTCTTACCTACGGCACAAAACCACAACGGTGATTTATCAAGTTTGCTGTTTTAACCTTCAACAAGGACCGGCCACAGTCATATTTGGTTCAACTAAAGTAGGAGAAACAGACACCCCCCCAGCACCTTTATGCAAAACAAGTTGCATGTCTGTCGGTGGAACCGGTCTCATGTACGTGGACATGTAAGGTTGGTCCGGGCCGCTTCATCTTACAATACCGCCGAATCAAAATAAGACGTTGATGGTAAGCAGTATGACGATCACCGCCCACAACTCTTTGTGTTCTACTCGTGCATATCATCTACGCATAGACCTGGCTCATGATGCCACTGTTGGGGAACGTTGCATGGAAAACAAAAAAAATTCTACGCACACGCAAGATCTATCCATGGAGATGCATAGCTACGAGAGGGGGAGTGTGTCTACGTACCCTCGTAGACCATAAGCGGAAGCGTTAGAACAACGTGGTTGATGTCGTCGAACAACTTCACGATCCAACCGACCGAGCACCGAACGTACGACACCTCCGCGTTCAGCACACGTTCAGCTCGGTGACGTCCTCGACTTCTTGATCCAGCAAGACGGTGAGATAGTGGATGAGTTCCGGCAGCACGACGGCGTGGTGACGGTGATGGTGATGCTATCTCCGCAGGGCTTCGCCCAAGCACTGCGAAAATATGACCGAGGGACGGAACTGTGGAGGGGGGCGCCGCACACGGCTAAGACAATGTTGTGGCTTCTCCTTTGGGGCACCCCCTCTCCTCTATTTATATATGTGTAGGGGCTTGGAGTAGAAGGAATAGTGCCACGTGAACAGTAACCGTGAATAGTACACACGTGGACTTGGACTCCAAAGTCCAATCCTATTCCTACTAGGACTCTCCCTTTTTCCTTCCCTAGCTGCGTGGGCTTTTGAGGACTTGGTGCGCCTGGCCCAATAAGGCCAGGGCGCCTCCCCTTAGCCCATGCCAGCCCTTGGGACGTGGTGGACCCACTTGTGGACTTCCGGACTCCTCCGGAATCCTCCGGAACCTTCTGGAAGCTTCCCGGTACAATACCGAAAAAACTGCACCTTTTTCCGGAACCCAAAATATGACTTCCCATATATAAATCTTTACCTCTCGACCATTCCGAGACTCCTCGTGACGTCCGGGATCTTATCCGGGACTCCGAACAATATTCGGTTACCAATTCACATAACTCATATAACACTATATCGTCAACGAACGTTAAGCGTGCGGACCCTACGGGTTCGGGAATGATGTAGACATGACTGAGACGCCTCTCTGGTCAATAACCAATAGCGGAACCTGGATGCTCATATTGGTTCCTACATATTCCACGAAGATCTTATCGGTCGAACCGCAATGACAACATACGTAATTCCCTTTGTCCGTCGGTATGTTACTTGCCCGAGATTCGATCGTCGGTATCTCCATACCTAGTTCAATCTCGTTACCGGCAAGTCTCTTTACTCGTTCCGTAATACATCATCCCGTAACTAACTCCTTAGTCACTTTGCTTGCAAGCTTCTTATGATGTGCATTACCGAGAGGGCCCAGAGATACCTCTCCGAAACACGGAGTGACAAATCCCAGTCTCGATCCATGCCAACTCAACGGACACCTTCCGAGATACCTGTAGAGCATCTTTATGATCACCCAGTTACGTTGTGACGTTTGATAGCACACAAGGTATTCCTCCGGTATCCGGGAGTTGCATGATCTCATGGTCTGAGGAACATGTATTTGACATTCAAGAAAGCAGTAGCAATAAACAGAACGATCATATGCTAAGCTAACGGATGGGTCTTGTCCATCACATCATTCTCCTAATGATGTGATCCCGTTATCAAATGACAACTCATGTCTATGGTTAGGAAACCTTAACCATCTTTGATCAACGAGCTAGTCTAGTAGAGGATCACTAGGGACACGGTATTTGTTTATGTATTCACAGATGTATTTAAGTTTTCGGTCAATACAATTCTAGCATGAATAATAAACCTTTATCATGAACAAGGAAATATAAAATAATAACAACTTTATTATTGCCTCTAGGGCATATTTCCATCAATTAGAACATCCCTTATACCAAACAGACCTACAACAATTAACGTACAATGAGTTAATTAAGTGCACATGCTAGGACAGAAATACCTTTAAAAAACAAATTACCTCTAACTTACTTTTTTTTGCACATTTGCGTCCACCATTATGATGGTAGGGTGACCGAAAGTATTTTGACTGTTGCCGCTTGCGTTTCCCATCATGCTCCTTAGTCCCACTGTCAATCGCATTCTTCATACGGGTTTTCAGACTATCAATACTAAATTCCTCTGATTTGTCGCCGCTAGACCCATCTGAAACTGTATTTGCATTCTTTGGGGTTCCAGTAACACATGGAAAATCTTTCGTGTCTAACGATGCTACTGATGCGGGGGGTGAATCACCATCTTCCTCAAGAATGAAGGGGTCGGATTCATCACCTGTACCGGGTGTATTGCGATGCGCGCCTTTGTCAACCGGAAACTTCATACCATTCGCACTCGTGAAGGATGGCTCAATCTTCTCCTCCATACGTTCATTCAAAGGAGTTGAATTAACTTCGTCAAAATATTTTGGATTGTACTTCATCACTCTTCACTTTGCTCCACAAAATTAGCCTCATCACGGAACTCCCGGGTTGGCTTGAATATCAGACCTTGCTTGTTCAACTTCTCGATGAGAATCTGCAACAACACATCGAAACCATAATGTATTTGCAAACATTTTGAACAAGCACTTGTAAATTTAAGTACACATCAATCATTACCTCAGCACATTTCTCAGGAATGAGACAAATTTCTTTCTGCATATCTTTTACGCATTTCATGACTTGATCCAATGTAGTGTCCCTGCTCGACGAAGCCTCGTCATTATTATCTTTCCTTTTTCTGCCACCAGCTGTTCGTTTTGGTGGCTCAATTTCTTCCTCTGCAATCACTACTTCTTTAGCAATTAATGTGTTTCTGTACTTTTCATTTAGTAAGTCATCAATCTGCGAAACGTTCAACGAATATAAATTAGTGAACAATTGTAGTTCGATCAATGCATGCGGTACAAAACATAAGTATTGACCTTCCCATGACCGTGTCTGTATGTTGTGTCGTAGCCGTCTCGCTTCCCAGCCTCAACTTCTATCCAATTTACCATTAAGGGGTACTCACGAGACAGTGGATCGAATGTCTGTACAACTGTTGGCTGCACCTTCTCCCAGTACATGTACTGCATAAACATCAAACGTATTAGCAATCTTTAATGACGAAAATGTAATTACAAAGACACAAATTAAAATTACAATTTACCTGAATGAGGGCAAGGTTTCCCACCGGCCATTTAAATTTTTTCACATCTCGAACCGTTTTTGTGACGCCATCAATGCAAACGCGTAATGTAAACACGTTGCAATTAAATGATTTTATGGTGTCCACATCCTCCACCAACTTGTAAAAGCTCTTAGGAACCTCTTTCGTGGAGTGCGGTGCTATAACCGTGCCAAGGAGAACCAATACAGTTCTACGCACAAAGTCATCATCATATGTGCCACTAGTAACAATGTTTTCAATCAACTGGTCTATCACTATTTCACCTTTACTGGAATCCAGAAAACGAGAAGGCATCATTACCTTTGCCTCCACCCCCCCTTTACCTAGTGCTTTCATCACATCTTTACCCTTGTTCTCTAGCCCAAATATGTCAAACACATCATCAGTGCGCAATGATATTTCACCGTTTGTTGGACGCATAATAAACCTTTTTTTTTGGTCAAGTCATACGTTTTAATAATAAATTTGAGCAAGCACTTGCGCATTTGCAAACTAGGAATCATCAACATTTTCTCCAACATAGTGCCACCAATACGCTTTCGTTGCCTAGAGTTCAATTTGTTCACCAACAAGCACCACTTCTCGACAGAACAACAAATTTCCCCATACTCGTCCATACTATACGGAAAAAATTACACGAAGAGTTAGCTACTTTGAATCTTTACATGCTATATATGATGATGGCAATGTGAGTTACGAATACAACACCTTTCGTCCTAGCACTTGGCGTCGGGGGCCGGCGGCGTGCGCCTTCGGGAACCGGTCCAGGCCGGCGGCGTTCTGTTCGCACGTACGGTTGGGATGGCGGCGGGACGGGGAGGGCGCGACGTGATCTTTAGCTGCGACCACGGCGGTAACGGGGGGACGGCATCGTGACCGATGTGGGCGGCGTGACCGAGAGCTGGGACGGCGGCGGGAATGGGGGACGGCGGCGGGAATGGGGGACGGCGGGGTGCGTGATGTGGGCGGCATGACCGACAGCTCGGAGGGCGGCGTGATCGGGGTAGGGCGACGTGGGCGGCCAAGTTAGCTAGGGTTGGGAGGGCGGCGTGGTCGGGAGGGAGCGACGAGATCGGCAGGGAGGATCGCATGCAGGCGCACAAATCAAGGGAGATCGTTTCGGGCCCGAGTTATCGCGGCGGGCCCCACAGACGCACGAACGCGCGTCGGTTAGCGCCTGGTGTGCCACGCGGCGTGCGCTGACTGGCTGACCGCGCCGCCTACACGCCTCTCACAGCGCGCCGCCGCCACGGGGTTGACCATGAAAAACAAGGACGATCGTTATTTCATGTGTTTGCTACACGTTTTTTTTTCAACTCAACCAAACGAGCCAAAACTTTATCCGCACCCTCCCACCACCATGCCAAGCATGCATGCCAATTTTCGTTGATTTCCGACGTTCGATGCATTTTCTAGGATTTTCCCCGTGAAAAAACCCAAAAACACGGCCCGGACGTGACGCAACGTGCGTTTGGTGTCCGACTTCCTTCTAATCTTGCCTGGGGGACTCCAGTGGGCATGCACACACAATGCCAAAATTTGGTGTCATTTCATGCATGCCATCACGTACACCATGTGCAAACAGGAACCTTCGGGTCTGCCGAAGGGCAAGTCTGAAAGAGGTTTTTTTTCCAACTCCTCCAAATGAGCCAAAACTTTTTCCACACCCTGCCAGCACCATGGCAAGCATGCATGCCATTTTTTGTCTTTTTTTGACGTTCCATGCATTTCCTAGGATTTTCCCGGTGAAAAAACCCTAAAACAGCCCCCTCCCCACGTGACGCAACGTGCGTTTGGTGTCCGAATTTGTTCATTTCTTGCCTGGGGGCCTACATTGGCCATGCACACATGCTCGTAAATTTTGGTGTCATTTCATGGAACCCACGTCACACATCATGTGCAACCAGGAACCTTCGGGTCTGCCGGAGGGCAAGTCTGAAAGAGGTTTTTTTTCCAACTCCTCCAAATGAGCCAAAACTTTTTCCACACCCTGCCAGCACCATGGCAATCATGCATGCCAATTTTTGTCTTTTTTCGACGTTCCATGCATTTCTTAGGATTTTCCCGGTGAAAAAACCCTAAAACACTCCCCCCACGTGACGCAAAGTGCGTTTGGTGTCCGAATTCGTTCATTTCTTGCCTGGGGGCCTACATTGGGCATGCACACACACTCGTAAATTTTGGTGTCATTTCATGGAACCCACGTCACACATCATGTACAACCAGTAACCTTCGGGCCTGCCGGAGGGCAAGTCTGAAAGAGGTTTTTTTTTCAACTCCTCCAAATGAGCCAATACTTTTTCCACACCCTACCAGAACCATGGTAAGCATGCATGCCAATTAATGTCTTTTTCGACGTTCCATGCATTTCCTTGGATTTTCCGGTGAAAAAACCTTAAAACACTCCCCCCACGTGACGCAACGTGCGTTTGGTGTCCGAATTCATTCATTTCTTGCGTGGGGGCCTACATTGGGCATGCACACATGCTCGTAAATTTTGGTGTCATTTCATGGAACCCACGTCACACATCATGTACAACCAGGACCGTTCGGCTCGGCCGGAGGCCAAGTGTCAAAGACTTTTTTTTCCAACTCCTCCAAATGAGCCAAAACTTTTTCCACACCCTGCCAGCACCATGGCAAGCATGCATGCCAATTTTTGTTTTTTTCGACGTTCCATGCATTTCCTAGGATTTTCCCGGTGAAAAAACCCAAAAACACGGCCCGGACGTGACGCAACGTGCGTTTGGTGTCCAAATTCGTTCTAATCTTGCCTGGGGGACTCCAGTGGGCATGCACACACAATGCCAAAATTTGGTGTCATTTCATGCATGTCATCACGTACACCATGTGCAACCAGGAACCTTCGGGTCTGCCGGAGGGCAAGTCTGAAAGGCGTTTTTTTTCCAACTCCTCCAAATGAGCCAAAACTTTTTTCGCACCCTGCCACCACCATGTCAAGCATGCATGCCAATTTTCGTCGATTTTCGACGTTCCATTAATTTCCTACGATTTTTCTGGATGAAAAAACCCTAAAACACTCCCCCACGTGACGCAACGTGTGTTTGGTGTCCGTTTTCGTTCTAACCTTGCGTGGGGGGCTCTAGTGGGCATTCATACACGCTGGCAAATTTTGGTGTCATTTCATGGAAGCCACCTCGCACATCATGTACAACCTGGACCCTTCGGGTCTGCCGGAGGGCAAGTCTGAAAAACATTTTTTTCCAACTCCTCCAAATGAGCCATAACTTTTTCCACACCCTGCCACCACCATGGCAAGCATGCATGCCAATTTTCGTCGATTTTTGATGTTCCATTAATTTCCTACGATTTTCTCAATGAAAAAACCCTAAAACACTTCCCCCACGTGACGCAACGTGTGTTTGGTGTCCGTTTTCGTTCTAACCTTGCGTGGGGGGCTCTAGTGGGCATTCATACACGCTGGCAAAATTTGGTGTCATTTCATGGAAGCCACCTCGCACATCATGTACAACCTGGACCCTTCGGGTCTGCCGGAGGGCAAGTCTGAAAAACGTTTTTTTTTTCAACTCCTCCAAATGAGCCATAACTTTTTTCACACCCTGACACCACCATGGCAAGCATGCATGCCAATTTTCGTCGATTTTCGACGTTCCATTAATTTCCTACAATTTTCTCAATGAAAAAACCCTAAAACACTTCCCCCACGTGACGCAACGTGCGTTTGGTGTCCGTTTTCGTTCCAACCTTGCATGGGGGGTTCCAGTGGGCATTCACACACGCTGGCAAAATTTGGTGTCATTTCATGGAAGTCACCTCACACATCATGTACAACCAGGACCGTTCGGGTCTGCCGGAGGGCAAGTCTGAAAGACGTTTTTTTTTTCAACTCCTCCAAATGAGCCAAAACTTTTTTCACACCCTGCCACCACCATGGCAAGCATGCATGCCAATTTTTGTCGATTTTCGACGTTCCATTAATTTCCTAGGATTTTCCGGATGAAAAAACCCTAAAACACTTCCCCCACTTGACGCAACGTGCGTTTGGTGTCCGTTTTCGTTCCAACCTTGCGTGGGGGGGGGGGGGTTCTAGTGGGCATTCACACACGCTGGCAAAATTTGGTGTCATTTCATGGAAGTCACCTCACACATCATACGTGCCACCAGGACCGATTTGTGTCCGTTTTCGTTCTAACTTTGCGTGGGGGGCTACAGTGGGCATTCACACACGCCGCCAAATTTGGGTGATCGATTGCTTGCGCTGCAATCACCACCTCCTTCTTATGTTATTGTTTTATTTATCAAATTATTATTCTAACTTAACATAATGTCGCATCAATTTCTTAAACACATCTGACGTAACAAATTTCTGAAACAACATTTACGATAAAACATTTCAAGTTCCATTCATTTTAGGTTTTTTTACACTGATTTGACCGGAATTGAAATTCAAACAGAAAATAAACCTAAACTACTCATGGTCACTCTCCGCGGCGAGGTCAATGACCTCCACCATGCCGCCGTTGTCGCCGTCGTCGTCGCCACCGTCGTCGTCCTCGTCGGGCTCGTTCACCACGGCATCCCAGTCCACGCCGTCGTCATCCTCCGCCGCAGCCGCCGCCTCCTCCGCCGCAGCCGCCACGGCCGCCGCCTCCTCAGCAGCCTCCTGCGCCGCCGCCGCGGCGGCCTCCTCTGCGGATTGGGCCAGCACCGCCAGCAACCCCGGCGTGTCCTCGGGGTCGCCGTCCTGGTGCAGCGCCGCCTGCTCCGGCGGGATCTGAAAACCCGCCGGGGCAGGGGGCTGGAGCGGCCGCGGGGCCGGTGGCGGGGACGGCTGCGCGGGCGCGCCCGCGAGTGCGGGAGGGGCCGGCTCCACCTGTGGCGTCGGCGGGGAGACCTCGGGCGGCGCGCTTAAACACCCCGATCACGTCGTCGAACCGCTTGCCGTTCCAAAAACGGCGGCGGTTCTTGATGTTGTACCGGCCGCCGCGGTGCACCCGGAGCTCCGCCGCAGTCGCCGGCGGGCCCTGCGTCGCGTAGCCGTCGGCGGAGATGCTCCAATCCCGCTGCAGCTTCGCCACCGGCGGGACATACATGCCGAAGCAGGCGAGGTCCTCCACCTGCCCTAGGGTGAGGCTCGACGGCCACACGCCCCCCGGTGCCGCGCCGTCGTTGTCGGAGTTGCTGGACATGGCGACGGGGTCGGCAGATGACTGGGCGCCGCGGGACAGATGGATCGGCGGGGGTGGAGTTGGAAAGAGAGGTGTGAACGGCGGTGTGCGAGGAGACACGCCGGGGCCGGGATTTATAATGGCAGGCGGGGCGGGACGTGGCGGCCGAGGAGGCCACCGCGCTTTAATGTGGGCCGGCAACCGACTGACGGGGCGGCGCGCGGCAGGCGAGGAGGCGGGGGCAGCGGCGCGTGCTGTCGGCAGCGGTGAGCGGCGCGGCAGGCGAGGAGGCGGCAGGCGACGGGACGGGGGGCATCAGTCAGCGCCGCGCCGTGCGAGGAAAGGTCAAACTGGCAGGCGCGTTGAAGGCGGGCGGCGAGGCGCGTTGATTGCGGGCGCACGACTGCATGCATGCGGCCAGGCGCGTGCCACGCCAGGGAAAAAAACGCCGCGTATTCGTATACGTATACGCCTCGGGCGGGCGGGCGGGCGCGCACTTTTTCAAATAATGCCTATCCTGCCCTTCGTTATGAAGAGGTATCGGGCAATCTCGGCCCTCCTTGTGTTAGGGGGGTGTACCGAAGCAAAAGTGTAATTTGATTTAAACATCAGAGTAAATCCAACAAATAGTCTATAAATAGCATTAAGTTTCTATAAAATTAGTGTTAAGTATATTATGCAAAGCATTTTCCATTTTTCTAGGGGCTTTCATGACACCTTGACAGCCCCTAGATCTACCCCTAGTCGCTAATTTCTACCTGCTACTTCCCTTTTACCACGAGGCCCTTTCTCTTGTTTTATCTTCTTCTGCATGGGGTTTGTCCGCTCATGTGTGATGCTTGTGTTTTTATTATCGCAGGGCAGCACATCTTATATATACTAGTAAGATGCCCGTGCTACGCAACGGAATCACAAAAGATTAGGTGAAACATTGTTTACTTAAGTAATATAGTCATGAGCCCGTGCATTACTACGAAACAATAAAACTATACTGAGACATTGATCAAAACAATGTTATACTGTTGATAGGTACATATCCAGCACAAACATTTTCTTCCCCATCTTCACTTTGCATGAAGACTTGTTGTTTCCCTACTCGGTTTCTCATTGCTCGTTACAAATAAAAAATCCGGTCGCACACATTTGGCAATTGCGATGACATTGACCAGCTTTGTCTCTGAATCCAAGAGAATCACATAAACAAGGAATACACAAATAAAAACACATTATACATAACTTGCATACATATGAGAGTATATACATATTCAGGAAGTGTTGCATGTACATGAATAATTGGCAGCAATATAAATATCCAACGCATGCAAGAACTAAACTCCGACACAGATTTTGCTTAAACCCAATAGCAGAGCTGTTGATTTCACCGCTAGAAGGAATAAATATTGTATACATGCATGCATAACGTTCTGTAGTATATTTAGGCAATACATGGTATCTTTTCTACATAGCTAGGAGGTGGAACTAAAAAAGAAATCATCTTAATGTTCAATGATTTGTAATGCCCAATGCCCCCTCCACACAGGCGTCTTGTGGGGTAAGGAATTGACTTGGCATCTTGACACAAATAGTCACTTTAGTGCTAGAACAAGAGACGTCTTGTGTTGGGGTGGTATGCCCGGGTATTTAACTTGTTGTATTTTGTTTATGGGATTAAAGTTCTTAATTTATGTAAGTTCAAAAAAAGTTCTTAATTTATATTGTTCAGCCTAAAGTATATAAAGCTTATATATCTTAATGTGTTGTCAAATCTCACTCGGTGTGCTGGATAGCCAACCGCACGGGTAACCTGTAGGTCGTGAGTTCGAATCTCAGCAGTAGCATTTTCCTTTTATGTACAATTTCTCTGGAGCAACTTTTTCGTGAGAGAAAAAAATATCGAGGGGCTTTTCGCACAAAGACAGACCACACGCCTTGCCCTGCCCTCCCCTTCTTCTCACTGACAGCGGGCCTCACGCTGAGCTGGCACACCTAGTCAACATAGCAGTCGTATACAACACCGTATTTGCACCGTCAAGCCAAGTTCTTGAACCACTTATATGTACACCACAAGTTCTAGCACTAAAGTGATCATTTGTGCCAAATTCTAGCACCTGTGGTGCAATTGACTCTCCATATATTCATGCAACTCTTGTAATTCATTTCTAGTACTTAAACTTTCATTCCGCAAGAACATTTTGAAAAAGAAATTGAAACCAAGTAGTACACAGTCACACTGCTATGGATAGATACAATAGCTATCGCATATCTGCAATTGCTCAAGTAAGGACATTCACCCACACCTTGTGATGAAGCAAATTAGAAGGTGAAGTTCTCACAAGTCACAATCCGTCCAATCTGAAGATTGACGTGACTGAGGGTGTGACTTGTTGGTGTATAGTTCAAGCAGCTTGAGTCACATCTGCCTGCCCATTCCCTCCAAATTTATCCCCGGCTAACTGGAAGGGCTCTCAGGCCATCTACCATTAGTGGGTGACTACCATGTGTGCTAATTGAAATTGGTGGTCTGTGTGGAGTTGTCTAGAACCATCTCATCTTCTTCGATGAAACAATTTCACGGTTCTTCTCCTTTTTCCTCCTGCGCACTCAACTTCACCCATCCAGTTTGCTACCCAGTGTGCTCCAGCGGCAGCAACTATGCCAATAATGAGGAGGATGGCACACTGCAGGTCTCGCCCCATGCGCCGTAGCCTGGCGTTGGGTCGTCGTCCTTGTGTAGCTACTCATGGATGCATCACCGCCGCTCTAGCCCTTGTCTCGTTCTGACCAACAGCTCCCCTCGACCCTTTGCGTCGTTCAGCACGCCATGTGCACAAGTTTGATTAATATTGGGTTGCAATACTGATTTCTAGAGAGTTCGACCTGGGCGCGTGGAGTGAACTCTGGCTGACATAAAATTTGTATTTGGGCGCGCGGAGTATGTGGCGACGCCGCCGTCAAGAATGAGCAGCGCGGGGCCAGCAACATACTTGTGGTGTTCGGCGTCGGAGGAAACGGGGAAGGGGGAGGAGGAGATGTCAAGGAGGAGGGCGAGGAGGTGGTGATGCTGGGCAGCGGGACCTCTGCAGCAGAGGAGGAGGCATGAGAGGCACCGGCGGCGTACTTGCATCAGTGGGTGTTGGAGGAGACGGGGGAGGGGCGGAGGGATGGCGAGGAGGAGGAGATGGTGGCGACGGTGGGCACGCAGAGGAGGAGGCAGGAGAGGCGTCAGCGTAAAGACGGCTTCGGCAGCGTGCTTGCTGAGGTCGGCTTCGGAGGAGACGGGGATGGGGGCGGAGGAGATGGCGAGGAGGAGAGGGTCCTGGTGGTGGTGAGCGGCGTGGCTGAGAGGAGGCATGAGAGGATCTGGGGCGCATCTAACGGCCACCACGTCAGATCGGTTCTATCACTGCCGCTGGCGCCCGTTCTTTTCTAAGATGCTGGATGAGGTGGTGCGTGGGAGGGAGATGGGGGTCTGGGGCTGAGCGGGAAATACAGGTGGTTATCTGCAAATTGACCTAGGTTGCTTCGTGTCCGTTAGATGCAGATCGGACGACTGTAAATAAACGGTGGCAGACACACCATCATCACCAACTCAGCTTTTTATAGGAGTAGAGATCAGAAATATATGTCCTTTTAGCAAGATACCTAAAATGAATGTGCTACCTTGCCATAGCCCATCTTGCATAGGCGCTTAAAAAGAGTATTGGGGTTCTAACATAGGTAAACTAGTCGTAAAGTAACTAACGACAAATACTAAATAGTAAACAGTAGCTGGTATGTATTGTAGCTATGGATCGACAACTCGATATGTGGAGTAAGCTAAACCATGTGATACTGGACATTTGGACACTTCGTTGTTAACTGCAAATAGTTGCCCTCAGTGGCATTGCCTTGCTACCTTAACTATTTAGCAATGGTCAAAGTGGAAATCCAAAGCAAATGAAGTACCTTGTTTGTTTCAGAAAATATTTGGAGGCCGTGCGCTCCCATAGTAAATCATATATCATTTTTTTCTCTTAACCGCAATGATTTGCTTAAATTGAGTTAACCAACAGAGATTAACTCACAAGTAATTGCCCAATGCAAGACATGCTTTTCTTGAGACCTGGACTAATAAAAAGGTAAGTTTCTCCCCTCCAAGATCCACCTGCGAGCCCGTGGATTATTCTCCCCTCCGCCTGCCGCTGCGACGGTGGATTGGGGGGGGCGGGGGGGGGGGGGTATCCCAATGCCTCGGATTCGGTTATTACTTTATCTTTGTTTTTTTAGTCCTTGCAGGGGTGGCACTCGGATGGCGATGCTTCATCTTCGAGTTGGTGTTCCGGGCTTCGAGCCTCCTCGAATTCATTAGTCAGGATGGAGTCGATGGAGCTCAGTGTAGATTCATGCCTCTAGTTGGAGCGTCGAGCTTAGGGCCTCTCACCATACGTGCGTGATGGTCTCTCACCAGATCGATTCAAGGATTTAAATACAACGACTGCGGCTCTAGGACGATGCTTATTAGGGACGCATGCATGAAGAATGTTCGGCTGTCATCAATAAGGTCAAGCCAGCTCCAGTATGGGAGCAACGATACTGGCGCGCTAGCGGCTCATTCTAGCGTCCATGGTCATTCAAATGTCCAGGAATCTCGATGTAATTTTTATTATGTTTGCGCTGGTTTTAGAGAGGACCCGGGTGCGACGCGCGTCCTGCGGCACGGCATGTCGCGCCGCGCCGCGCGTCTTGTTTTGCTCTCCGTCTCCGGTGGTCTGTTTTTTTTTCTGCTCGGCCTTTAGCGGGATACCCGCAACTAAGTACTCCCTCCGTATTCTAATGTATCGTTTAAATCACTATTTAACGATTTAAATGATCTTATGTTAGTTTACAATCAACTAATATAAGATCATTTAAATCACTATTTAACAAAACAATTTTATATTAGTTTACAGTACTAACAGGGAGCACTAACCATGCTGCTGGCACGAGAAATTACCTGGTTGACAGCAAGAACATCCAACACAGTTCTGAACTTCTCAGGATTGACTTCAACTTAACTTATACTACGATTTCGCAAAAAAAAAATAAAAAAAATCTTAACTTATACTACGAAGGAAAACCAAATTACGTGTGAACTGTGAAGTACTGACGATCTTCTGTCCATAATTTGGTTTGCACCCGACGGACGCCCTGTGTCTCCGCTGTGTTCTCGCCTTGTGACAGCTGCGCGCGCCGACCACATAAATAAAGACGGAAAACGCAGCGTGGAAGCTATGCCAACCAGCGAAACCGCTCCCAAACCAGCTGACGAGAGCAGGGCAGGGCTCACTCGCATCGCGTGTTGGCACAGCCCTTGGCCACGGCTATCGCCGGACGTGAGCACACCCGAACTGGGGATCAGTTCATACACAAAGGAGAGAGTCGGAGAGACAGGGATAATTCTTCAGTTACTCATTTTCTGCTTTTGCATACAGCATACAGCTTGGACTCCGTCATACTATATCCCACACCCTCTCACTTAGAGGCAGCCGGCCCTCAACTTAAACATGGCAACACGTGCGGCCGTGCGCTATACAAGGGCAGCTAATCATATGAGACGTTTCTCGAACGTTTCTCCACAACAATTGCTAGATCCTATTATTCCGTTTCCACCCGAGAGATCGCCTACTATCAGCGCCGGCCACCGCGACTTCCGCGTGCGACCAGGCCCGCGTGATGGACGCCAATGGCAACTGCCTCCCCAGCGACCTCCTCCTCGACATCCTCCAGCGCCTCCCAAGCCGCGCCCTCGCCGTGTCACGGACACGGTGCGTTTGTCGCGCGTGGCGCGACCTCGCCGGCGCCCACACCCACACCCTCCTCCTTCCGCACGTCTTCCCGCGCGAGTTCCCCGGCGTCTTTGCCTCCTACCACGGCTACGACCCCAGCTTCGCCTTGTTCGGCCCGCCGGCGTCGGGTGACGCCCATGAGCCCGGCTACCGGCGTATCTTCTGGGACCATTGGGATTGCCACGTAAAGCATCACTGCAACGGCTTGCTCCTCGTCACGGGGAAGTTTTCTGTCAAGATTCCCTATGTGGGCAACCCCGCGACGTCACGGTATGCCCCCCTGCCGTGCCCGCCGCCGTGGCCGTGCAGCGGAGAGGGCATGTTCCTCGCCTTCGACCCGGCAGTGTCGCGGCACCACCAGGTGTTCTTGTTTCCCACAGAAAAGCTGCAACCCGTCGTCAAAGAAGAGCAGCATGAGTCAGATGACCAAGATCCAGCCGCTTCTGCGAGCCAGTCCAACCCCAACGTGCCGGCGGCCGAGGTGTCGAAGGAAAAGGTATTCCAAATGCATGTATTCTCTTCACAGACAGGCCAGTGGGAGAGCCGGGAGTTCACGCCAGGGCGCCACGCCTCAGGACACCTCTACAACGTGGTGACCACGCCGCGTTGTAATGACCAACAGACGTGGTGGTTGGCCGAGCGGACGTGGTGGTCGGCCGAGTATTGGCATGGCTCGCTCTACGTGCACTGCCACAGTGGTGTCCTCATGGTCCTGCATTGTTCGGCCGGGACGTACGACATGGTTCAACTCCAGGGCCATCCTCAAGGCGTCGAGAGATTGCATCAATATGCACTGCCGGAGAGGTACTTAGGGAGCTACGATAGAGGGATCCGCTATGCGGTGATCAACGAGTTACAGCTTGAAGTATGGGATCTAACAGAGTTAGGACGAGCAATTGGGATGGACGTTGGCACACAAATCCGACCTTAAAGAGCATGATCGTACCATGAATTATATGAGGAATCAACCAAGAATGAAACCAAAGATGACATGGGCGGTGGTCGTAAGCAGTAAAGACTTAATTAGACTATTCGAACATGACAACAATGAAGAAAGCAATGATGATTGTGGTGATGGGACTGGAGAGGATTGGTACATGGAAGGGGAGGTAGAGGAAGAGGAAGAAGATAACTATATCGAGGCACAAGATGAAGAGGAAGAAGAACAAAATAGTTATGATGAGATAAAAGACGAAGAGGAGGAAGAACAAGATATCTACGACAATGACGAGCATTCAGAACTTGAGAGTAGCAATGGTTCTGACTACTCATGGAACTCGGACGAGCACAACTTCATTGATTTTGATAACAATACAATTGCAGAGGAATATGTTTGGGGATGGGGTTGCAATATTGTCGGATTCCATCCATACAAGGACGTGCTCCTTCTAAAATTCAGCGACACGGTGGCAGCGTACAGGGCCGTCTCCAGAAATTCGGGGCCCCGGGCGAAAACCAACATGTGGCCCAAAATTTCAAACAATTCACATAATAGAAGAATTAAATATGCGTAAAGCATACTCTCACTTTATTATACAATTTCAAGTATGTTTTATTTGTACCAATGTTTTAAATAGCGGGCTATGCCAAATAGCGACGGACCTCCAAATCAGCTATAGCGGGCTATTTGTATATGAGACCATTTAACGGCACCCTGCTGAAAAGGCTATATCCGCTATAGCCGGCTATTTAAAACTATGATTTGTACCTTATTTAGGCATATATCAAATACTAATGCTAAAAAGGTAAAGGGATTGCAAAGCAATGAACGGACCTCATGTTCTACCAAAAACAAAGATCATTCAAAATCAAACACTAACGCTAATTAGTTTCTAATAGTAACGATCGCTAGATGACTAGATCATTCAAATACAAAGAAAATGAATTGAAAAAAGAACCTTGCTTTTTGAGATTAAAACACAGCCCGTAGTTAGTTTGGCCTGGATGTGTTCCTCAATCCTGATTGAAGCAACGAATGAAACCGCGGTCCACGACGACTGTTGCGTCTTCACACGGCAAGATGATCAGCAATGGGATTGGATCGGAGTTAACTGCGCCGGCGCCGCACGACTGCTAGGGCCTCGTGTAGGACGAGGGTTAGGTCTTCTTCAATCCCCGATAGCTGGTCGCGAGACTGAGACGGCGGTTCGCTGCCTGTTCGGCTGCAATCGCGAATCAAGCGGTCTGTATCCAGTCTTCCGATCGTGCTATTGGGCCTCTAACATTCTTTTCTGTAAGTCTGTTATTTGGGCCTCTAGCACTAGCAGCAAAGACACCCCGTAAGCAGCAAAGATACCACGTAGTCACGTAGCACTCGTACGTTAGTTTCCTGGTTTTTTTAGCGATCTTTCAG
Source organism: Elymus sibiricus (assembly GCA_039707655.1). Taxonomy (NCBI): domain Eukaryota; kingdom Viridiplantae; phylum Streptophyta; class Magnoliopsida; order Poales; family Poaceae; genus Elymus; species Elymus sibiricus. The sequence continues at coordinate 454,750,404 of CM077672.1, forward strand.
CGGAAGGGAGGCATCGTACGAAGCGATTTTTTTCTCGATGGGGGCCCCACGATTTTGGGGGCCCTGTGCGGTCGCTCACCTCGCTCCCCCTCATCGACGGGCCTGGCGGCGTATCATCTCCACACTTTGAGAATGCAGTATCTAGGTGACATATATCCTAGACAACATCATCAACAAGCTAGAGACGTTGACGGCGCATTCCCCTACCGACCTTGCTATGTCGATGCACTCCCGCCCAGGAAAGCATCCCGGCCATCTTAGAAACAACATACCACTGTCTTTGCAATTTCATTTACACAATATATATCCTAGTGAGTTATCTTGTCTCGTAGTTATGTATTTTCCTTGGCAGAAGAAAAACTATCATGAAGAATAATATGCTTTTTATAGTTATTCTAATCAATGCACTCTTGGATTGAACTCATGTACGTGGTATGTATCTGGTCCATTGGTTAATTTTGGTCCTGATATAAGGATATTTTTGTCTCGCTACTGATCGTTGATGGTGATTACCAAGGTCCATGTAAAGTTGTGAACTACCCCCTCCGTTCCTAAATGTAAGACGTTTTGGAGACAAAGTGCATTTTGGATGGTTATATATTTTTGTGGCAGAGAGTACGTCTAAGATGTTGAGAAGAACACTCCCTCGGGTAGTGGGATATGTGCTGCGCTAAGAGTAGGACAAATAAGAACAATGTAATGTTAGTGCATCTCCAACGGCGGCCCGTAAATCGCCCGCATCCGTCCGGACCGCGGAAGCCATCCAACGCGGACCTGTATCGGTCCACGGCGCGGTCCGGACGTGTTTTCTCCCGTAAACTGGAGACAAACGTGTGTATGGGGGGGGGGGGGGGGGGGGGGGTTGCGGAAGTCCGGACCGCTGCCAAGCCCGCTTCTGACCGCCCTGCTCCACACACCCTTCTCGCTCCCGCGCGCGCTTCCCGCCCGAAACGGTCAGCGCCGCTCCAGAGCGTCAGTGCGCGCATTCATGCCCGGCCAGAGCGGACGCGACCACTTACTGGCACCGGCTTTGAAGCGGCGCGCCGGCCGAGAGAGTGCCGCCCGCGCTACTTCCTGGTGCAGGCGACTGCTGCGCGTTCAAACGACACGACGGCCACCCGTCCGTCCGTCTGCCGCCCACATTGATGGCACGCGGTTGCCGAGGCGTCTCCTCCGGCGCCACCCGTCCGTCCCTTTGCCGCCCGCCATTGGTATATAAACCGCTGCCCCGGCCATAGCCGCAGTCATCCGCCTTCGATCCATCTCCGCACCACTCCCACCCTAGATTCCTCCCCCGCCAAAGCTCTCTGAGACGGGCCGATGCCGGACCAGAAGAAGGAGATGGCCGCCATTGCTGCCGGCTGACTGGCCGGCAGGCAGCCGATGATGATGTCCCAATGGAGGACGCGGCCGACGACGAGCCGGCGCCACCCTCCTCCTCCGCGCCACCCTCGCACGGTGCATTGCACCATGACCATCGGCGAGGCCCGTGCCCATTACATGGACATGGTGCGGGAGGAGCAGTTTCGGGAGGCGCACGCCGACGCCGCCTACAATCATCACCTCCTCCAGGAGCACCTGCAGGCGGAGGAGCAGCTCGCCGCAGGCAGGGCGATCGTGCCGGTCGCGGACCCTGCGGAGCAGGAGGCACTGCTGGAGTCCTACCGCTCCGCCCGCGAGATCCGCCTCGCCCGGTGGCGGTACCGCCAGCGGGCGGCGCAAGTGGCGGCCGCCTACAAGGAGTGCGGCGATGGGGCGGGCGAGGCGGTGTTCTGCGAGACCAACGACGAGGAGAACAACGCTGATGCCGCGCCCCGCCGCCACAACCACGAAGCCGGCACGTCCGCGGGTGCCGCCGGCAGCGAGGAAGAGTAGTGCACGGTAGGTCGCCGGCGCTCGGGTCCTAGGAAGGCCACCGCTCCTCCCCTCCTGTCGACGCCAAGCTTGGTGGGCTCAACATCGACGGCTGATTAGCCACTTGGCGGCGACGTGGAGGTGGACAACTTCACTTCTCGGGTCTCCGGAGGCGGAGGCTACGGAGGCGGAGCTAGAGAGCGCCGAGGTGGAGCTGGAGAAGGAGAAGTTTCAGTTCTCGGGGCTCATGGCCGGACACGGGGAACAGGCGCCGGCGACCATTTAGATTAGGTATTAATTATACCTCCAGAGCCGGATTAGCACCGCTTAGTTGATGTAAATGTAATGAAATCCGTCATGTATATATGAAATCCGTCATTTTATATGAAATCAGTCATGTTTATATAAAATCCACCCGTGTTTGATCGAATTTCGTCCGGTTAGTTCGAATTGTTAGGCGGATGTATGCGACTAGCGTTGGATGGCAGCCTCCCGCATCCGTGTCCGCGGACTGGTGCCCCCTGCCCGCGGACGGATGCGGGAGAAAATTTGCGGGTTGCCGTTGGAGATGCCCTTACCCTGGTACGTCGCACTGAATCCCTAGGATGAGCTTGGATGTTTCTTGGCAATTGAATTATTGGTTCGTGCAAGCAGTTTCTTCTTATGTGCCTCCAGGACCAGAGGTGGCCATCAAATCCCGATAGGCAGCTTTTACATACGTCCACTGAAACAAAAGTCTAAAATGAAACATTTTTTTTAAGCTAGTCTAAAATAAACCTTGAACTTGTATTCTTAATCTGATTCGAACACTTTTCTAGTCCCGGTTAACCCCAGCCGTTTTTCGCTCATATAGGTCGTCTGGGCTCCGTGATTGCTTACGTGGCACAAGATCGAAAGGAAGTGCATGCCAGCTGGACAGACTTACGTGGGACGCTTGCTAAGCCTACGGGAGGCACGCGTCCTTTCAAAGTTAGGGTTCAATTTAGACTGAGAATATAAGTTCAAGGTTTATTTTGGATTTAACGAGTCGAGGTCAGATTTGGTCAAGCTAAACCAGTTTCCAAACTTGGCTTGAGACCAGATCGGAGGCGTGGGCTTGGTCTAGGCAAAGAGTGCGACTGCCTAGGGCCCGGCCAGGGAAGGGGCCCATATCTTGTGTATGTGTGTGTACTCCTGTGTATATACTACAGTTATTATCCAGCCATGGATTCTTTTTCTATAAAAATGCAATGACGCTTCGTTCTTTCCAGGAAGCGCCACAATCTCTCTCTCTTCTTCAGTATCCGCCTCCTTCCTTCTCCCCATTGATTGCCACAAGTCCCCAAGAAGCCAGGGCCCCAGCGATGGAAATTTAATGATTCTTTTCCTTCTATCACCACCTTAATCTTCTTCATTCGATTCGCACTAGGGCCCCTGAAGTGCTAGGGCCGGCCCTGTCTTGAAAGGATCCTAGGCGGCCGTGATGGAACCGACCGGTGGCGGTGTTGCTACAGCGGCCGTCGCGGGCTGGAACTACCGTCTCCCGGACTTTCACTTACAACAGACTAGATACGCCTCTCAGGGATTGTCAGAGCCGCGAAGGGGAATCTTTTGTTGATTGTTAGTTTTGAAAGAGCAGTGCTATACACACGACACAATCCACACGATTCATACACGATGCTTAAATCCAGCCGGACATGCACAGGATTGAGAAGGGCACCGGCCGCTGGATTAGTACGTCGTGCAAATATCGGGCAGCATCGTGTGTTTTGAAATGGCTAACCAGACTCTTTTTTTTAACGCAAATGGCTAACCAGACTTGTCGCCCCGTGTCGTGGCGCGGTGGAGTGAATTTGCTTTCACTCTGGATCCCAGAGGAGCATGGAACGGTAGAGATTAGGATTTGGCTGATGTGCCCTTTTTTTTTTTTTTTTGAGGGAAAGTGATGCAACTCGTTCGGTCGGCCAGTGATCACGCCAGTCGTACGCGCGCCGTTGGATCAAACGAAGGTTGCCATCCATGGGATGCGCGCCCTTGTGTGGGGCCACACGTCCTTGTCAGAATCTCCTCAGTTCCTCTCTCGCCTCACCCTCCCACTGATTCAAGTCCAGAAGGGGCTGCGCGCACACACTGCTACTAGCTTTGATCTCCTCCTGCATCCAGATCCAAGGAAAGGGGCTATGCCAACGGACGCATGGCGGCTCACAATGAGCGCGGCGACAACCGTTGCGAGCGAGTGTTGCGGCTGCGGCAAACCGTCCGACGACGCGTCAAGCCAGACATGGCTGCCGCGAAGAAGCACCACCACTATTGCGAGTCCATGGCGAAGGGCGCTGCTACGAGCCTCATCCGACGACGCTTCATCGACGAGCCCGCCGATGATGCTACAACGACGGGCTGCAAGCCGGCGCCCGTGCGTGGCGATGTTGGAACCGGCGAGCGGTGACGCTGGAACCCGATGAGCGGCGCAGAAAAGGATTCAAGCGATCAGGAAGCTGCACTTTGCAAGTGCACCGGCCATGGGAGCATTGCATGATATTTTGGTGGTCGGAGGTCGGCGGGGTTGCGGGGTGTCGGCGGTGGCTTGTGATGGCCGACGGAGGCAAGAAGGTTTGTGCCAGAGTGGATGCTACCAAGCGGTGGGCGAGAATGGAGGCGAAAAATTTATACTCATCGCGGCTGCAGAGGAGTATATTGTTTTCGAGAGGAAGCAAAACCGTGCCTCTTGTGAAGGAAAAAAAAACGCGTTTTCTTTTTTTCGTTTTCGAGAGACACCTGCCTCTCACGAAAGCAAAACCGTGTCTCTCACGAAAGGTAAAAAAAAGAAAACGCGTTTTTTTTCGTTTCCGAAAGACACGGCCGTGCCTTTCGCGAAAGCAAAACCGTGGGCCTCGCGGAAGCAAAAAAAACGCGTTTTTTTGCGCAGTTTTTTTTTCATCCAAAAACTAAGAAAGACCGGTGGGAAACTAAAAAACCGAAAAAACAAGAAAAAAAAACCATTTAAAAAGCCAAAAACGCGTGCGAAAAAATAAATAAAAAACAAAATTCGGAGCGAGCGCCCAGAGCGCGACACGTGGCGGCGTCTGAGAGCGCGCCAAATGACGCGCTCTGAGCCCACCTCAGTGATTGTTGGGAGGCTGAGCGCTTCTTAATTAGTTGTTGCCCTCAATACTCGTGCCACGGCGTGCCAGGCATAATTACGATGGGCTGGGCCGTGCCGCCGAGCCAGCCCGCATAGCTCGTGGGCCGTGCCTGGGCTAGAGATGGCAGCACGCGGGCCCGCCCGGCTAATAATCGTGGCCGTTTGGCCAGCTCTGGTGGGGACTGGGGAGTCGTCGTCGTCTCCTCGTGTCCAAGCTGCCACCCGCCCCTCTCCCTCCCCACTCCATCCATGGATGCATGCCGTTGCGTCGCGCCTCCCCTCTTCGCTCTGCTCTGCGGTGGACGGTGCGCAGGCGCAGCCAGGCATTCAAGGCCCGCCCCGCCGCCGCCGCCATCTTCGATCTTCCTCCCCCTTTCCTTCCAGTGCGCGCGGCAGGCAGGCATTCCGTCGAACGCCTCCGGTGCGCACCCACCCTCCCCCTCCCCCCACCACTTCCGCGGTCGAGTCGGTTCCGTCATCAACCTCTCCTCTCTTCGGAGGACTTCCTTCCGTAACCAACTGGCTGCTCCTCTCCGTCTCCGTGTGGGCTTCCTTCCTTCCTTCCAATCGTGTTCGACTCCGCCACCCCTCCAATCCCCGCAATACATATAAGCAGCAGGCACCACCAGATTACCAAACCGGTTTCGATTTCGTCGGATTTCGGGTGCTGTGTTCGTCGGAGAACTTGTCGTGCCGTCGCCGGCCGCATTGGCGGTGGTGGTGACTGGTGGGTGGCGCTGAAGGTTAGTTTTTGGAGGGGGCGGGCAATGGCGGGGTCCGACCCGATCAACGAATTCTGCAAGGCGCTTGGGGGCGACTCGCCGATACGCAGCGTGCTGGTCGCCAACAATGGGATGGCCGCCGTCAAGTTCATGCGCAGCATCCGCGCCTGGGCCTCGGAGACCTTTGGGACCGAGAAGGCCGTCCTTCTGGTGGCCATGGCGACCCCGGAGGACCTCCGGGCCAATGCGGAGCATGTACGGATCGCCGACCAATTCCTGGAGGTCCCCGGTGGAACTAATAACAACAACTATGCAAATGTGCAGCTCATTGTCGAGGTTAGCGCGATTCATCCATCATTCATTCTCCTGCTTTTATATCATCCATGACATGTTCATTGTGCTTGGTACTTGACTAGTTACTAGTACATGTTTGTTCGCAATTCACCTGTCATGTCATGATACAGATAGCAGAGAGGACTCGGGTCTCTGCAGTTTGGCCTGGCTGGGGTCATGCTTCTGAGGACCCAGAGCTTCCAGACGCGCTCAAGGAAAAGGGCATCATCTTTCTTGGGCCACCATCAGTTGCCATGGCGGCACTAGGCGATAAGATCGGTTCCTCTCTTATCGCACAGGCAGCAGGAGTTCCAACTCTTCCATGGAGCGGGTCACATGTATGTATGCGTGCCTTCTCCTATTTCTTTGATAGTGTTTTTTCTCCATCAATGTATACACATATATGTTGCTTAAAACTAACACCAAACGTCTTGCTCTAGGTGAAAGTTCCGCAAGAAACCTGTCACTCGATACCTGAGGAGATCTATATGAAGGCTTGTGTTTCAACCACAGAGGAAGCAGTGGCGAGTTGTCAAGTAGTGGGATATCCTGCAATGATCAAGGCATCATGGGGCGGTGGTGGTAAAGGAATAAGGAAGGTGCACAATGACGATGAGGTGAGAGCCCTGTTTAAGCAAGTTCAAGGAGAAGTCCCTGGATCGCCTATATTTGTTATGAAGGTGGCGTCTCAGAGCCGACATCTAGAGGTTCAGTTGCTCTGTGACAAGCACGGCAACGTAGCAGCGCTGCACAGTCGGGACTGTAGTGTTCAGAGAAGGCACCAAAAGATTATTGAAGAGGGACCAATTACAGTTGCTCCTCCAGAAAAGGTTAGAGAGCTTGAGCAAGCAGCAAGGCGACTTGCTAGATGTGTGCAATATCAAGGTGCAGCTACGGTGGAATATCTGTACAGCATGGAAACAGGTGAATACTATTTCCTGGAGCTTAATCCAAGATTGCAGGTAGAACACCCTGTGACCGAATGGATTGCTGGAGTAAACCTACCTGCATCTCAAGTTGCGGTAGGAATGGGCATACCCCTCTACAACATTCCAGAGATCAGACGCTTTTATGGAGTGGAACATGGAGGTGGCTATCACAGCTGGAAGGAAATATCAGCTGTTGCAGCTAAATTTGACTTGGACAAAGCACAGTCTGTAAGGCCAACGGGTCACTATGTAGCAGTTCGAGTTACTAGCGAGGATCCAGATGATGGGTTTAAGCCTACTGGTGGAAGAGTGGAGGAGCTAAACTTTAAAAGTAAACCCAATGTTTGGGCCTATTTCTCGGTTAAGTCTGGAGGAGCAATTCATGAGTTTTCTGATTCTCAGTTTGGTCATGTTTTTGCTTTTGGGGAATCCAGGTCGTTGGCAATAGCCAATATGGTACTTGGGTTAAAAGAGATCCAGATTCGTGGAGAGATACGCACCAATGTTGATTACACGGTGGATCTCTTGAATGTCACAGAATACCGAGAAAATAAGATCCACATTGGTTGGCTAGACAGCAGAATAGCTATGCGTGTCAGAGCAGAGAGGCCACCATGGTACCTTTCAGTTGTTGCTGGAGCTCTATATGAAGCATTAAGCAGGAGCTCGGGTGTTGTGACCGATTATGTCGGTTATCTCAGTAAAGGTCAAATACCACCAAAGCACATCTCTCTTGTCAATTTGACTGTAACACTAAATATAGAGGGGATCAAATATACGGTTAAGACAGTAAGAGGTGGACCCGGTAGCTACAAATTAAGAATCAATGAATCAGAGATCGAAGCAGAGATGCATTCATTGCGTGATGGCGGGCTCTTAATGCAGTTGGATGGAAACAGTCATGTAATTTACGCAGAGACAGAGGGTGCTGGTACGCGCCTTCTAATCAATGGTAGAACATGCTTATTACAGAAAGAGCATGATCCTTCCATGCTGTTGGCTGATACACCATGCAAACTTCTTCGGTTTTTGGTCGCCAATGGTTCTCATGTGGTTGCTGATACACCATATGCTGAGGTGGAGGTCATGAAGATGTGCATGCCACTGTTACTACCGGCCTCTGGCGTCATTCACTTTGTCATGCCTGAGGGTCAGACCATGCAGGCGAGTGACCTGATAGCAAGGTTGGATCTTGATGACCCATCTTCTGTGAGGAAAGCTGAACCATTTCATGGCACCTTCCCAAAACTTGGACCTTCTGCTGCTATTTCTGGCAAAGTTCACCAAAAGTTTGCTGCAAGTGTGAATTCTGCGCGCATGATCCTTGCAGGATATGAACATAATATCAGTCATGTTGTTCAAGATTTGCTAAACTGCCTAGACAGCCCTGAGCTCCCTTTTCTTCGGTGGCAAAAACTCATGTCCGTTTTGGCAACACGACTCCCAAAAGATCTTAGGAATGAGTTGGATGGTATGTACAAGGAGTATGAGTTGAATGCTGACTTCCGGAAGGGCAAGGATTTCCCTGCCAAGTTGATAAGGGAAGCCATTGAGGCAAATCTTGCATACTGTTCTGAGAAAGATAGGATTACTAATGAGAGGCTTATAGAGCCACTTATGAGCCTGGTCAAGTCATATGAGGGTGGAAGAGAAAGCCATGCTTGCGTTGTTGTCAAGTCTCTGTTTGAGGAGTATTTATCTGTTGAAGAATTGTTCAGTGATGACATTCAGTCTGATGTGATAGAACGTCTACGACTTCAACATGCAAAAGACCTTGAGAAGGCTAGCCTGTATGAGTCTCCAAAGGGCAAGATCAATGTTCCTCATTTTATCTGGCATGAGATTCGTCTGGCTAGCCTTCAGTATAAGCGGGCATTTCCACATGCTCCGTTTATTCAGGCTCTCATTGAGCATGTTGCCCCGTTTTCTGTGGTCCGGACCAATACCCTCCAGAAGTGGGACATTCCTTCTCATATGGCTGATAATGCTGCTTCCAAGCCATCTGCTACCACTACTCGCCGTGCGGAGTCTCGGTCTCGCCAGCCTACACCCTCCTTTGACTCTGCACCTCTTGGCCGTTTTGCTCGGTTCCTCGGTAAAGCCCACTCTGCGATGATGAAGGCCTTTACCTTTCATTGCACGCAGAACCACGCTGTTGTCTCTCGCATGATCTCTTCCAAGAATGCGTTGAAGGCTCGTCTGAGAGACTCTGGAGCTACCGATGTGAGTGAGGATGAGCGTCTCCCTGAGGCTCCTCCTTCAGATTTTGGGTTTCCTTCTGGCCCTGAGTGGGCTGATTTCTTCGACGAGGCTCGTGGCAGTGGCGCTCATGACGATGATGATGATGTTCTGTGACTTCCTGGCTGCTCTTCTTCGCCCCCCCTTTTCAGTACTTGATGCCAAGGGGGAGAAACATTTATCTTAGGTGGTCTTGAGTTGTTTAGTGCTATGATTTGTTGAACCATTATGCTATGAGTGGTTGTATAACTTTTATCTATGATGAGATATTATGCAATGTGATCTTCCTAAGTTCATCCATCATGATTATATGCATTTGAGTTGCTCAATAAAAACATATTTTGCTCAAATGTTGGTAATGGTTGTTACTTTGAGGGGGAGCTCCCCATATATGTGCATTTTTTTGTGCGTTTCTATTGCTCACATCTAGGGGGAGCTTTTCGACAAATCTCTCCTAAGCATTCAATAATTTTATCTTTTGAGAGCTATGTGTATGTTGTCATCAACTACCAAAAAGGGGGAGATTGAAAGTGCAATCATGCCCTTAATCGTATTTTGATGTTGATGACAATATACACATGGGGGACTAATATTGTTTGTCAAGTATATCTCAGGATTAGTCCCCACAGGACTTGTGTGGATCATGACTACGGATATATATATTGCTCAAGAACGAAGAATCAAGACAACTAGCTTGGGTTTTTATGTTTGATCTTGAGTATTGGGATCCCGCACTATTAAGAGGGGAACATTGGGTCTCGTGAAGGACTTGCTCAAAAACCCACGGTTTTCTCCTCTCTCTTTCACTCACATCATTTGGTCACTGTCTCTGCCTTTCTCGGACATCCGGTCCCTGTCGGACGTCCGGTGAGTCGGACGACCGGTATGTACCGGAAATTCGTTACTTTCTACACAGAGCCAAAACGTCGGACATCCGGTCCCTGTCGGACGTCCGGTGATTCGGACGACCGGTGTGTGCCGGAAATCCGGTACTTTCTACACAGAGCCAAAACGTCAGATTTCCGGTCCCCACCGGAAATCCGATCTGTTCCTACCAGAGCCAAAATGTCGGACGTCCGGTCCCTATCGGACATCTGGTCCTTGTCGGTGCTTCGGACGACCGGCCCGTTCCAGTCATCCGATGATATCAACACACCACCTCACTGCCACTCATTCGTTCACCTTCGCGCTGTCGGACGACCGGTGATGCGTCAGTCGACCGGTGCCTTGTGAGACACCGGACGTCCGGTAACTATCGGACGTCCGACACCTGCGCACTTTAAGTGGCTCCAACGGCCACTTATTGGGTGGTAGTATAAATAACTCTCCCCCACCCCGTGAGAGAGTTGACCATTCACTTTGAGCTGACTCAAGAACACTCCCAACTCTCTCTCTCATCCTCATACACCAAATCCAAGATCCCGGAGCGATTTGTGGGAGTTTGTGAGAGTTTCTCCAATCAAGTGATAGATCCACTCCTTCCCCCTCTCTTGACCAAAGGAATTCGTGATTTGAGCAAGTCTTGAGCTTTTCCCCTTTGTTCTTGTTACTCTTGGAGGTTGGAGACTCCTAGGCGGTAGGAGTTCTTCGGTGAGGAATCAAACATTGTGATTGCCCCCGGAAAGTTTGTGAAGGTTTGGAGACCACCTCAAGGTCTACCACTAGTGGTTGGGAAACGCCTTCGTGGTGTTGTCTCAAAGGGAGAATAGGGTGAGCCTTCGTGGCGTTGGTGTGCCTTCGTGGTAACACCCACCTCTCTAACGGTGACTAGCTTCCCTCCAAGGAAGTGAACATCGGCATACATCCTCGTCTCTCGGAGTTGCGGTTATCCCTAACCCTTACTCCCCACTTGTGGTTATTTGTCCCTTGTCTTTACTTACTTTATATTGTGCTTGTTTGCCTTACCATTAGTTGCAATTGATTATATCGCCTTGCACTAGAATCACCTTTGCAATTGTTAGACCAACTTTCATATTCCGCATTATTGTCTAAAATTGCTAAGTAATAATTAAAATTTGTAATTGTACCTATTCACCCCCCCTCTAGGTCCATCTCGATCCTTTCACATGGAAGGATGGCGAGGAAGCCCGAGAACTCAAGACATCCAAGGTGGAAACGTGGAAGAGGAGAAAGAAGTAACGGGACAGAGAGGAGACAAAGTGGAGAAGACTCCAGGCGCCGGACTGTCTGGCGCATCCTGCCGGACTGTCCGGCACATGGAGGATCCGCGCGTGCTCAAGAGCCGCCGAACACGTACCGGACATGTCTGACGCATGTCTGGCAAGCTTTGGTATCTTTGCCAGACTGTCCGACATTTACCGTCGGACTGTCCGACCCCTCTTGCAGCCTGCGCATGTGAAGACATCGATGGACAATCTAGCGCCTGAAGACTGCACAAGAAACTAGCCCAAGGGCCAGCTGCATGAAGAGGTATTGCGCCGGACTGTCCGACGCGCTTGCATGTATTAAAGGGGCATATGCCCTTGTCTTATCGTCTCACCTACCCCCTTCATATCTAGACTATAAATAGGACTCCCTCTCCTCAGATCTAGGATAGGCAAGAACATGAGATAGAATAGAGCTTGTGCTCATCCCCTCCCCTTGTGGAGTCAAGGCCTCCTCTTGTGGAGAAGATTCCTATGTGGATACCAATACCTCTCCCTTAGTTATCTATTGGAGTGACTTCAAGGCCCCCTTCTTGTACTTGATCTCTCTCTTGAGGGAATTCTATCTAATCGATCTCTTCCTCGTGAGATTCTATTGATTGCTTGCCGATCTCTCCCTCCCTAGGGATTCTATTGGGCTGGTCGACCGGTGAGGGAATCAGGTCACTTGTATCATGTTTGTGTTCTTATGTTCTTCGTTCTACCTGTGTTCATCGTGTGCGTTCCACTCCGTTCGTTAATCCGTGAAGATCTGGCAAACCCCTTTCTTACCAGTTCTCCTAGGCAGAGCGTGGAGGAAAGTGGAGAAGGCAGGCACAAAAGAATGAGCAACTTGCTTGATAGATTCATGATGCTTTGTTGCCACAAGATATAGTAATCGGGATAAGTTATTGAATGCAATTGAATGTGTAAGATCATGAGCTAATTCTCTATTTGTTATGTATGCCCTATGCAGTCCATCCTACGATTTTCAAATACTTCTATACAACTAGAAAGAATTTTACAATTTATGCGCATGAAGTATGTCACCATTTCTTTTAATGTTTTGCAGATCGGTTATTCTTCGTTCCTAACGCTTATGTGTATTCAGGTATTATTGTTAGCTGGATAACATTTGAGAAAGGTGTATTATTCTCAGATGATGTTTAAATTCTTTACTCCCGGAATGTTGTTTATGTCTCAAATTGATTTAAACTTGGCAAGGTTAAGCTTGCATATGTCTAACTAGATTTCTAAATTTACAACAGGAATTATGTTTGCTAGCTAGCGGTCACCCGTGCCCACGCATGATTTTTGGACCACAAACCCTTGTCAGAGAAAGAGGGGGAGAAGAAAAGCAGCTCCATGCCAAAGGCCTGCTTTGCTGGAGAGGACGGGGACGAGAGAAGCACCGCAGCGTCCCACGAACCGCCCCAACCGCTTGCTTCTGCCGCCTCGTCGCCCACCCTGCGTCAGCTGCCTCCTCTGCCAGATCGCTGTCGCCCGACCGGCCAATCCTACAAGCCCCCCTTCTTCTTCGATACTGACAGCCAACCACACCCCCACCCCAACCTTAGGTTGCTTCCTCGTCGGGTTCAGGATTGGCGGCGCCAGCACCGCCGCGGCCAACAGCGCTCGCCCCTACTCCGGCGAGTTTTTTTTCTCTTGCACTCTCTCAATGGCAATGTCGACGAATGAGAAAAGAAGAAGAGAGTTGCATGCATTGCAGATGAGCCGGTAAGGAGATAATGGAGAGAGAGAGAGAGAGAGAGAGTGGGTGGGGCCCACATGAGGAGAGCGTGTTGCCCGGTGTTGACTGTGGGCCGCGTAAGAGCTCCTTCGAATGATATATGTGTGCTAACTAGGATGAATGAAAGAAAAACTAAGATCACTTGCACTTTGACTAGTTTGTTTAGGTTGCCAAGTGGGTCGTTTTTTTTGGGTCCTGTAAACTTGTACCATGCCTTTGTGGGCTTATTTATGCAGGCTGGGGTGAAAAGCCTGTTTTGTAAGGGAGAAAAAGGTTATGTGGTACAACAATTATCACCATCAGAATTTTTTTTTGCTGAGAAACACAGTACAAACGCAGACGCTCACATAACTCACCCCTATGAACATACGCACGCATGTCCTACATTATAAGCACCTCCAAAAAACTGAGCGGACGAGTTGAGTCTTGAGATTGACGAAGTCACCATAGGCGTCTCGTTATCGACGAGAACGTCGACTCTCACTGAAAGAATATTTCACCTTTACGCGACACACAACTGTCTACCCTGGGATTTAAACTCTAATGGGCTGGGGGTACAACCACTTTCCTAACGATCCAACCATAGGTTGGTTTGCATCACCATCAGAAAACTGATTGGTCTAATTGTATTGGAAACTCAAATCTCGGAATAGTTGCGCATTGCATGAAGATATGTGTGATTGCCGTAAGTTGATGTTTCGTAAGAAGAAGGTACTTGTACGATGGCAACAAAGCAACGTGGAGCCGTCCTGATGCATGCATCCATGTTTACAAGACCTGCGTAAATTCAATTCTTTTATTAGGTTGTCGAAAAAGCATTGCACTGGAATACTGGACTGTTGCCCCTACTAGCTATTGCACCTCAGGAAAATAGAAGTTAATTACCACTTGTATTGCCTAATAGTGTAGTATCACGTGTGCCACTTGACAACATGACATAAATAAAGTGTCTCCATCCAACTCACCTGCTCGATCGATTAGCAGCCGCCCACATGCACTCGCTTCACGTACATATTGCAGGTTAACTACCGAGTCTCTTCTTTCCAATCTCGACACATGCATGCATTGGAATATATGTGATCATCGTGGGCCCTACTAGCGATAAGCAGGTGTACCTGTCACGCTTTGCTGAAAAATCAACTTAGTTGCTGAGATGTTATTGCTTGTCTTGATCCGAAGAATTCTTTTGCCAACTTTAATGGTCACAAACTAATTGAACTTGCCAAGATAATTTATGATGCTGATTTCTCAGAATAAGAGTGTGTTATCTTAAGGGATCACTTGCCACATTTGTTGTTGACATGAGAAATAATGAAGAGTTCTCAAGCTGTAATCTATAATGATCTTGGCAATCTTGATGTGAAGATGGTTCAAACTGATACACACACATGCTATCCATTGGTGTATCGCCTCATTGAACTTGCCTTGATTTTGCCTATTGCCACCGCAACAGTTGAGCGGGCTTTCTTGGCTATGAATATTATCAAGACCGAGTTGAGGAATAAAATGAATGTTGATTGGGTGGATGATAGCATAGTGTGCTACAGTGAGCGAGACATTTTTGCAACATTGAAGATGACATCATTTTGCGGTGTTTTCATGGTTATATAATCGTGCATGCCAAATACCCAAAGCCATTAACATGACTTAGTGAGTTGCTGGTATGTTATTTTTGCTATTGAATTCAGCTTCCATATTATTTCTCAGTCATATATATGATGTTTGTTCTATATTGTATATGGAGATTGATGTCTCGAGTGGATGGTTCATGAATTGTGGTGATGAAGTGTCGATTGCGGAGATGTCTCAATATCATGACGGTATTTTTAGAGATGATGTAACAATTTGTCTTTTTTGTTCATCAATTACTCCATTAGCTATATTTTTGTTTGTGTCGGTATCAATGTACTTCTACTATGGTGAATTTTCGTTGCAATCTAGAAGAATTTCTTACGTGCCACCGACGGTATATCGATCCACTTGACAATTGATCTAAAAAGAGAGAGATTAATATAGCCATCTTGCAAATTTTTCCATCTATAAATACCTCGCAAGGAACGTATCACAATGCACAGACTTCACACTTACCATCCATCGGCATCAAGTAAGCTAGCTGTAGCGACTAGCGAACGTGTGAGCTTATGCATATGGCGGCGACGACGCGCAGCGCCTGTGCCCTCGCGCTGGCCATGGCGGTGGTCGCCATGGCCACCACCACCACCATGGCCCAGAACTCGTGGCAGGACTTCGTCGACCATCACAACGCGGCGCGCGAGGAGGTGGGCGTAGGGCAGGTGTGGTGGGACGCGAACCTGGCAGCTTACGCGGAGTGGTACGCGGACCAGCGGCGCGGCGACTGCGCGCCCCAGCACTCGGACTACCAGAGCGTCGGGTACGGCGAGAACATCTTCTGGGGCGGCGGCCAGGCGTGGACAGGGGTGGACGCCGTGAACACGTGGGTGGCGGAGAAGGAGTACTATGACTACGACAGCAACACCTGCTCGGGCCCGTACGGGTGCGGGCACTACACGCAGGTGGTGTGGCGCGACACCACGTCCATCGGCTGCGCCCGCGTAGACTGCGACAACGACCTCGGCGTCTTCATCACCTGCAACTACTACCCGCCGGGGAACTGGGACAACCAGCGCCCGTGGCTGGCTGCACGTTCTGCTTCTTAAGTATGCACTACTGCTGCCATGGATATGATCCAGCCATCGTGATACTCCATCGAGAAGTTCGACCCAGTCCATGTCTACGCGTACGTGTCTGATCGAGTGTTTATAGCAATGGGTGCTGCCTGTCTGCACTCTGCTGTTATTGTCTGTAATATGTTTTTCCATATTGTGCGTTTGCAATAAAGTGCTCTGGATCTTTGTGTGTACTTGTTGCTATTACCTACGAGTTACGAACAGCCGATATCAGGAGAGCTAGCTAGCTAGGGAGTCGATCGAGAGGTTGGCTAGCTGCTAGCTCAATGGCCGGCCGACGTCCAGAATAAAAGAATTAACTGCGCGAGAGGCGATATCAAGAGCTAGCTCGATGTCGTGGAAGCAATGCCGTGCGAAATAAACGTCTCCAGACTTCAATGGCCAACGATAGCTCTAGATATGTAAAACAATCAAAAATCCTGTCAGCGACCTTCCTGTGCGGCCCAGCGATAGACCAAGGCCCAGCCCACAACCTGCCCCAGCGACACATGGACTATTTTTTGAAATAAACCAGGAAACTTTATTCATTAGAAATAACCAATACATCATTTATGAGGATCATTACAATTTCATTTAAAGGTTCCTCAAACCAATCAGAAGTCAAAGAAAATCTAGCTAATCTAGAGAGCTCATGAGCAACTTTATTTGCTTCTCTATTACAATGTTCAAACCTAGTAATAATGAAATCACAAGCATAATGAAAACAATCGTCAAAAATTGCCGCCGCCGCTCCCGCCGACCGTCCTCCATCCTTCATGGTATCAATCACCTCCGGATTGTCTGAGTTAATAATAAGGCGATTACATCCCGACCGTTGCGCCAGCGATAGACCGAATTTGAGAGCCAAGGCTTCAGCCATCAAGACATCCGCGCAGTAGTCTATCTTCCCATTCCCCCCAGCTATAAATCTGCCTTTGTCGTCTCTAAGGACCGCCCCCATTGTTCCCCTAAGCAGGTCATGGTCAAAAGAAGCATCAACATTAAGTTTCACAAAGCCCACAGGAGGGCACGACCAGCCCCCCTTTTCATAGAGGCCTTTGGAGATGATGCAGTTGTGAAGTTTGCCGTAAGGGCTAGTATCCCCATAGAGATCTGATACGCATTCTGAGTTGTCTCCTGGTGCACCAATTTTCGTCTTTCCCACCATAGATACCATGCTGAGATAGCAATCATTTCACGCACATTGTGATGACCCATAATCCACAATTGTTGGTCTGGTAGAAGAAGTAAATACTCCAACACCGCCTCTCCAGCACGATCAACCTCACAAGCTTTATCAATAATATCCTCCATCCCCAGCCTTTTCCAAACCCCCTTTGCTTTATTACGGAGAAAAAGCATGTGCTTCGTATCTTCTGGACCGGCAGAGCAAGTAGGGCAAATGGGCGAAATTTTCCTATGTCTGTTTGCGAGCATAACACGACATGGAAGTGTGCCATGTAGCGTACGCCAGATAAATATTTTGACCTTTGCCGGGCAAGATAATTTCCATACCTTGCTCCAAATAGGGTTGACTGTGGTTCATCCCGTCCCATTGGAATGTGTCAGTTTGGTTCCATGCTGATGGTCCCACTCCACAAAATAAGCAGACCGAACCGAAAACATACCATTTTTTGTGTAACTCCAAGCAACGAAATCTGGCATATCATTTTGCGAGAGTGGGATTGAATGTATCCGTTGTACATCAATGGGCCACATAGTTTGTCTAATCAGGTCTTCATCCCAATTATTCGAAACAGGATCAATCAAATCCCCCACTTTAGATAATAGTTGTTCCCCCTTCGGCGTAACAATTTTCCTAGTGGCACAATTTGGAATCCAAGCGTCTTCCCAAATATTAATATTCTGTCCATTCCCCACCCGCCAAATATAACCATGTTTCAGAGAGTTCACGCCAGCCATAATACTTTGCCATGTAAAAGAGGAACCCTTCTTTAATTTAGTGTTCAACAAATCGCCATCAGGATAGTACTTAGCCCTCAGAATAGTAGCGCACAAGGAATCGGGATTCTCAAGAAGGCGCCACGCCTGTTTGGCGAGCATTGCCATGTTGAAACAGTGAATATCACGGAAACCCATCCCTCCTTGATTCTTAGGGACACACATTTTTCACCAGGCCATCCAGTGCATCCTCCACTGGTTCTCCTCGTCTCCCCACCAGAAATGCGCCATCGCGTCAATGATTCCTTTACAATTTTTTTTAGGAATTTTTAAAACCGACATTGCATAGGTGGGTATGGCTTGGACAATAGACTTGAGAAGGATCTCCTTCCCTCCGGCTAATAGTAATTTTTCCTTCCAACCACTGATTTTCTTAACAATTCGCTCAATTAGAAATTGGAAGCAATCTGTTTTATCTAATCCCACGTTTGCTGGCAAGCCCAAATATCTATCATTGAGGGCCTCAGTCATTATATTCAGTGTGGTACATATTTGTTCTCTAATCTCCACCTTCGTGTTAGGGCTGAAAAAAATGCTGGATTTATCAACACTGACCAATTGACCTGATGCCGCACAGTATGAATCTAGTGCTGATTTCAAAGCTTCCGCACTGTGTTGGTTAGCTTTCATAAGAATCAGCGAATCATCCACAAAGAGAAGATTAGTAATGGGTGGGGCGTCTCTGCAGATTTTCACTCCCGAAATATTTTCATTTTCCTCCGCATGTGTTAGAAGAGCATTCAGCCCCTCCGTGCACAACAAGAATAGGTAAGGTGACAACGGGTCTCCCTGCCTTAGCCCCCTTGTAGGCTTAAAACTCTCACTTTCCTCTGCATTAATCCGGACTCGGTATTCAATAGTTGAGACGCATTGCATAATAAAATTTACCCAATCTTGACGGAATCCTAGTCTCAACATAATCTCCTTCAGAAAAGGCCACTCAACTCGGTCATAAGCTTTGTGCATATCGAGTTTTATAGCACACAAACCCTCTTTACCTTCTCTTTTCTTCTTGATTGTGTGAAAACACTCGTAAGCCACTAAAATGTTGTCCGTAATCAATCTACCAGGCACGAAAGCACTCTGAGTCGGGCTAATAATATCGGGTAGGAAAACCTTCAAACGAGAAGCCACTTTTTTTGTAATTATTTTAAATACCACATTGCATAAGCTGACCGGCCTAAACTGGGTTACCTTTTCTGGTGAATTAACCTTAAGAATCATCACAATCGCAGTATCGTTCCAGCCAGATGGGATAGTGTAGGTATTGATAGCTCGCAACACCTCCTCGATTAGGTCATCCCCTAACATGGGCCAAAATCTTTTATAGAAAATAGCATGGAGTCCGTCTGGCCCTGGGGCTTTCAGGTCCCCAATATCGAATAAAGCCTTACGAACATCTTCAGCAGTGTAAGGGGCAAGAAGAGTGTTATTCATTTCAATAGACACTCTCCTCCGAACAATGGATAAAACTTCTTGGTTCGGATGCGGAACCTCCGAAGTGAAGAGCTTAGCAAAATAATCAATGATGTGATCCTTCAATTCCTTATCTTGTCTCCAAATCCCAGAATCATCAAGAAGTTTCTTTATATTATTTCTTTTTTTTCCTGGCCGTGGCTGCGTTATGGAAGAACGAAGTATTATGGTCCCCGTGCATCAACCAATTTGCTCGGCCTCTTTGTAGCCAGAAAATTTCCTCTTGATCCAACAGATTCTCAATGAGCACAATAATTTCCTTCTGCCGGGAACAGGAATCGGCATTCAACGGGCTACACCTCAGTTTCTCTAACTCTTTTTTTAATTTATTAATTCTCCGCTTCGGTCCCTTAAGAGTTTCGCGATCCCAAGAATGCAGGTCGGCATGCATCGCTCGTGTTCGATCAGCAAGCGACGGACCAATACCTGCCATCTTAGCTTTTTCCCAAGATGCCTTAACAATTTCAGCAACGGTCTCTTCCTTGAGCCACCTAGCTTCAAATTGTTTCACACGCCCTTCTGGATGTCCGAAAATATTTTCATCCAAATAATCCATGTCCAGAACCAACGGTCGATGGTCGGAATGAACGTGTTCTTCGTTAATCACCGCTGCCCGAGGAAATTTATGTGCCCACCCCACATTACAAACTGCCCGATCAAGGCGCTCTCGGATTTCACCTCTTCTCCAAGTAAAAGGATCGCCGATGTAACCCAAATCCTCCAAGCCACATTCCATGAGGCACTCACGGAAATCCCTCATCATTGCATTTGGTCTCGCGTTACCGCCCTCCTTTTCCGACGAAAATAAAATTTCATTAAAATCACCCAAAACCACCCAAGGGTGGTCGCCCTTACTATGCAAGTTACGAATGTCATCCCAAGACAAATTGTGTTCATTCCAATTCGGATGACCATAGAAACCAGTAAACCACCACTGTACAATATCCTCATGCATGAATAGAATATCAATAAAATGAGACGATACATAGTTCAACACAACTTTATTCAACTTATGATAAAACAAAACGAGGCCACCGGTCCGACCATCACTTTCCACTACAAACATAGAATCAAAATTTAAAACACGACGCAGCGCATCGGCTTTACATTTATTCAAGTGAGACTCTGAAAGGAAAACTAAATCCGCCCTTGTGCGCCCTTGGAGATCCAAGAGCTCGCGAACTGCCGTGTGGGAGAGCATACCACGGCAGTTCCAACCTAAGATTTTCATTTGGCCAGGCGGACCTCCTCTTCGGAGGCCGCCGATGCGCCATCATCTCCCTTCTCTTCTCCAATGGACTCCCTCCTCTACTGCACATACTGCTCACTACAAGAAACAGGTAATATGCCGACGGTGAAAAGTATGCCTACGGGCCCCGTCAGCATACATCGAGATAAGCCGACGGCAAAATTGAAACCGTCGCCATACAAGGGCCGTCGGCAAACTCAGAGATATGCCGACGGGGCCCGTAGGCATACAAAAACCGTAGGCATATGTCCTATATACGCCGATGGTCACCGTCGGCATAGATTCACCGTAGGCATATCTCCTATATACGCCGACGGTCACTGTCGGCATAGATTAACCGTCGGCATTCAGGGTTTTGGCTGACGGAAGGCTACCGCCGTCAAAGCTATGCCGACGGCCCCCGTCGGCATAGATATATTTTTTTCTTTTTTTTAAGGCTTAAATTTGAGTTAGCTAAACTTAAACATATACAAATTATATATCAATTTGTGGTAGAATTTTCCATAGAGTATGAATATACACTTTGTTTATGTTTTCCAAAATGTTTAAAATGTGACCTCATGTACTTTTGCAAATAGGTCCTTATACTTTATAAAAACCACAACTAATTCATACTTACATCGATTTTGACAAACTTTATATGTGTTTCTATCCGAATATGGAATGGAATTTGTTAGTATACTATGTTTTGAAATTTTAACAAATTAAAATCATATTTATTTTGAAAATTTCAGATAACAGCCACTTGTTTTGATTTGTTTGTATATTTTTCATTTCTTGACCAAATGAGGCAAACTTTATATCTATTTTCATCAAAAAGTTTCAAGGATTTCAAAAATCATGTCTTTAGTTTGGAATGTTTAAATATTACTTTGATTCTTTGCTATAGTAGAGAAATCTACCCCCTAGATTTTCGGGTCACACTGGTCACAGTTACGCCGCTCCGGTGCCTTCGGAGGTTAGCAATGCCACAAAAACTTGCACTGGATCCTCATACATGTGTGAAAGTGTGGTGGTAGGTTTAAACACCCAACACACTAATCCGGAGTGTGACACCCTTCATGGACGGCACTGCCGCCAGCACTTAGAGGGGGGTTGAAATTAGCTCGGCGGCATGCATGATCCAACCGTATAAATTCTCGAAAAATCGTACGATGCCGGAAATCCTCGGGATCTGGCACGACATCAAGTTTGGATGCGTTTCGAAAAAGCCTCACATGAGGCCACTTGTAAACTACACCATCACCAAGCTAGTCTATGGGTATCGAGAGGGAACGTGTCCGGTTTGTGAAGCAAGTGCGAGTCTGGTTGCTCCATTGGCCTCAAAACTTCTCGTGCTTTCAAAGGAGGCCATCACATGACACGTGCCAGGCCCCCGCATTTTCCGGACCCACATGCAATATTTAAGATATTTATTGCACTGCTAGGGTTTCAACGTCGAAAATTGCAGATCTGCGAGGCGGCACATGAAATCATGCCCATAAGCTGAATGGAAAATCCTATGTGATGTCTTTGCGCCATGCGTAGGCCATGTGCAGACGAGGGAGGGGCAGGCCCTGCCACCGAGGGGTTGAAATTAGCTCGGCGGCATGCATGATCCAACCGTATAAATTCTCGAAAAATCGTACGATGCCGGAAATCCTCGG
This sequence comes from Elymus sibiricus, assembly GCA_039707655.1. Lineage (NCBI taxonomy): Eukaryota > Viridiplantae > Streptophyta > Magnoliopsida > Poales > Poaceae > Elymus > Elymus sibiricus. The sequence continues at coordinate 454,772,515 of CM077672.1, forward strand.
GATCTGGCACGGCATCATCACATGGCCCCTGTAGGGTGTGGTAAAAGTTTGGACGTGTTTTGAAAAAGTCTCACATGAGGCCGCTTGTAAATTACACCATCTACAAGCTAGTCTCTGGGTATCGAGAGGGAACGTGTCCGGTTTGTGAAGCAAGTGCAAGTCCTGTTGCTCCGTTGGCCTCAAAACTTCTCGTGCTCTCAAAGGAGGCCATCACATGATACGTGCCAGGCCCCCGCATTTTCCGGACCCACATGCAATATTTGAGACATTTATTGCACTGCTAGGGTTTCAACGTTAGAAATTGCAGATATGCGAGGCGGCACATGAAATCATGCCCATAAGCTGAATGGAAAATCCTATGTGATGTCTTTGCGCCATGCGTAGGCCATGTGCTGATGAGGGAGGGGCAGGCCCTGCCACCGAGGGGTTGAAATTAGCTCGGCGGCATGCATGATCCAACCGTATAAATTCTCGAAAAATCGTACGATGCCGGAAATCCTCGGGATCTGGCACGGCATCATCACATGGCCCCTGTAGGGTGTGGTAAAAGTTTGGAAGTGTTTTGAAAATGTCTCACATGAGGCCGCTTGTAAACTACACCATCTACAAGCTAGTCTCTGGGTATCGAGAGGGAACGTGTCCGGTTTGCGAAGCAAGTGCAAGTCATGTTGCTCCGTTTGCCTCAAAACTTTTCGTGCTCTCAAAGGAGGCCATCACATGACACGTGCCAGGCCCCCGCATTTTCCGGACCCACATGTAACATTTGAGACATTTATTGCACTGCTAGGGTTTCAACATCGGAAATTGCAGATCTGCGAGGCGGCACATGAAATCATGCCCATAAGCTGAATGGAAAATCCTATGTGATGTCTTTGCGCCATGCGTAGGCCATGTGCAAACAAGGGAAGGGTAGGCCCTGCCACCGAGGGGTTGAAATTAGCTCGGCGGCATGCATGATCCAACCGTATAAATTCTCGAAAAATCGTACGATGCCAGAAATCCTCGGGATCTGGCACGGCATCATCACATGGCCCCTGTAGGGTGTGGTAAAAGTTTGGACGTATTTTGAAAAAATATCACATGAGGCCGCTTGTAAACTACATCATCTACAAGCTAGTCTCTGGGTATCGAGAGGGAGCGTGTCCGGTTTGTGAAGCAAGTGCAAGTCCTGTTGCTCCGTTGGCATCAAAACTTCTCGTGCTCTCAAAGGAGGCCATCGCATGACACATGCCAGCCCCCCGCATTTTCCGGACCTGCATGCAATATTTGAGACATTTATTGCACTGCTAGGGTTTCAGCGCCAGAAATTGCAGATCTGCGAGGCGGCACATGAAATCATGCCCATAAGCTGAATGGAAAATCCTATGATGTCTTTGCGCCATCCGTAGGCCTTGTGCAGACGAGGGAGGGGCAGGCCCTGCCACCGGGGGGTTGAAATTAGCTCGGCGGCATGCATGATCCAACAGTATCAATTGTGTCGATGGGCTAACCTAGCGGAAACTTGGTTTTAGAATGTTCCTATGGGCTAACCTAGGACAGCCAGGTGAAAAAGTCCATTGGTCAAAGGCCATCCGATGAAAGTCAAAGGGGGTAGCTTTCCTGGTCAACCGGGCTAGGGTTAGGCTGGTCAGGGGCCTTCTGGGTGTAGCTATACCACCAAAACTTGCACTGGGTCCTCATACATGTCTTAAAGCATGGTGGTATGTTCAAACACCCAACACGCAGCTCCGGAGTGTGGCCCCCTTCACAGACGGCACTGCCGCCACCACTTAGAGGGAGGAACTGCCGCGTCGGATCAACATGCTGAAAGAAAAATATGAAAATGATACTTGTGGAACTTTGTTTTAGGTGTGTTGGACAATATCTCGGGATAAAGTTGTCGAACCGACATAAAAAAGTCTAAATATTAGCACGCACAGATTTACCGGTCGGAGTGGTAGATGTTTTCAGTGAAACGGGCCACTGTTAGGTTGGTCCGGGGTTTCAATGAGATGGGGATAAATAGATGGTTCTATTTATAAAAGTAATTATATAAGCATAAATATATGGTTATAAATCTAATAATAGGCTAATTAATATTTAAAAAATGGGATAAAACTACGCCTACGGTTAATTGAAACCCAAAGTTCGGGGGGTAGTAATGCCACCAATACACCGCACTGGGTCCTCCTACATGTCTTAAAGTGTGGCGGTAGGTTCAGACACCCAGCATACAGCTCCGCAGTGTGACCCCCTTCACGGACGGCGATAACACCGAAGTAACGTTTGTACTTTGCTTCAACGACGCCGCCGGGACCTTCTCCTTCGCATGTCTAAAAGTGTGGTGGGGGTATTCGGAGGTTAGCAATCACCTTCTCCTTTTGCATCCCCTTGCTCCACTTCTTCTTTTGCTTGCCTCCGCCGGACTTGGCCGGCTTCGACGACGCCACCGGCGCTTTCTCTTCTTTGGTTCCTCCGCCGGACTTCTTCTTCTTCTTTTTAAAAGTATTCACAGATTTAGAGAAAATGTTCAAATAATTTTAAAATATGTTCATGTGAGGAATGTAGACCTATACTTGCCCATGCGGAGAAAAAAAAAGTGCCTATGCCTACGGAAGTGCATATGGATAGTTCCTTATCCACTTTTTTAGTTTTCATACTAGTATATTTATATTTTGAACAAACTTGTTTTTTCTATAGATATCTTTTTTTCAGTTCTATAATTTGTGAATTGTTATAAAACTTAATTAAGGCAGAGTTGAGTTGATGGATACGGTAAAAAACTATGACGCTGTCGGATCCGGACGGATGACCGGGATTGGCTTATAAGGGGGTCGATCCGTGGGAAGCCGAAATGGACGGCTGAGATTTGCTCAAAAGAAACATCGATTCAAGGGAAACGGAGGTAGACCAATCAAAAATCGTTTCACTTTTCGGGCCTCAATTTCGCGCCCGCGCGCTCTCTCGCATTGATAATTTTCGGGCCTCCCGCGCGCAGCCCATCCATCCGAACAAAACAAAAAGAATGAGAAAAAAAAGAGACACAGAAGCCCCCATCGAGCAGAACACCTCACGCGAGTCCCTCTCTCCCTCCCCACGCGACTCCACGCCGCCGCCGCCGCCGCCGCCCACGCCGGCGGATTCCGGCGAGTTCCACCGGCGCGCTGCACGCCCCCATGGTTCCCTCGCTCCGCTCCTTCAACCTCTCCGGCCAGATCCGACAGTCCCGGCCTCTACCCATGGCGTGGACGGCTCGAGGCGCCGGATCCCGGAGCAGGGCGGCGCGGAGGCCTTCCTCCGGCAGGATCCCGAGCTCGACGAGGAGGAGCAGGAGGAGGAGGGCCGCACCTGAACCACCAAGGGCCTGCTCTGCTCCCCTTCTTCCTCCACCGCCTGAACCACCACGCCGGCGGGCTGCTGCAGCATTAAGTTCAACATCGGTGACCCTTCCCTTCCTCCATTCCTTGCTTGCTGCTAGCCTTTTAGTTCCAGTCCAAATCCAATCTGCTAGTTTAGTTTGCCACGGTTTGGGGCTAGTCCAATCTGATGATCATATCCTTGTAGTTTAGAGTCTTTTCGGTTTCAGTTAACCTGTGCATACGTGGATGGAACAGAGGAAAGAAAAAGGGATCAATTTGGTTCCAGAGAGAGAGAGACAGAGAGACATATACATACACACTTGGATGGTTCAGGCAATGTTTTGGTGATTACTTGCTACCCTCAATTAGTATACACATCACGTGGTTTTGGTTCAGTTTATTCGTATATGCAGCAGCATGTTTTGGTTCAAATAGAATGCACATCTAGTATTGTTTTGGTTCAAGTAGAACACACACCATCGAGTTTTGACTAAATCTGGAGCATGCCATTTGGATGTTCAATATCTTTTTCTCCTATGAATGAATATGCAGCAGCATTCCTTTTGGTTCAAGCACAAGCATGAGCTCCACTTTTCTATTTATATGAGTATGCAGCTGCACTGTTTGGAGTTCCAACAATGAATGGTCTGCTCTTGCTTGTCTTGTAGATGTGCGTGGAGAAGAAGAAGAAGGCCATTTGACTGTAGGTGAGGAACGGGATGCCGCTGCCAAGCCCCTCTTCGTTGGATTTGATGACTACAGCCACCACCAATCTTCTCCTAGCATGCCCTCTATTAGTTCGGTGATTACTTGCTGCCCTCAATTAGTATTACACATCACATAGTTTTGGTTCAGTTTGTACGTATATGCAGCAGCATTTTTTTGGTTCAGTTAGAATACACATCTATTGTTGTTTTGGTTCAATTCGAATACACATCATGAGTCTTCAGTTTCTCTTTCCCCTATGAATGGATATGCATCAGCATTCCTTTTGGTTCAAGCAAACTGAAGAAACCTTCTCCCTGTTTTGTTTGTTAGTGTTCGAGGAAAACTAAATTGTGTGTGTGTGTGTGTGTTTCTCTCTCTTGTGATGATGTCCGTATGTGCCTACTATATATAGTTCCATTTGCTCTGTGCGCCGTATATCTAGCTATGCTGCTGGTGGTCATGGCATTGATGGTCTCGATTCAATCTGCTCCTGTAATGCCTCTGTTTTGCTAGTTCATTGCTGCCCCCAAATCAATTAATCCACTAACTAATCTAGTCCATTAGTTGCTGCTCCTCCACTGTTTTGGTACGAGTATGATCACTTTGCATGAATAACCACCAAGCTTTGGTTCAGTTTGTATGTGTCAATTTGGTCTTCGATTGAAAATTTATATGAGTATGATCAGTCACACATGCATGTTAATTAGATTTATTTGATATTGATTGGTCGGTCATGTTGAGTAAATTTTCATGAGTGTTTGTCCATGAAAAATTGACACCTACCAGGGTACCAAAGTGATCGCTGCAGTTTATTGTATATGCAGGTCTAGCTTGTAGCAGTCATAATTCTTGACACGTGGTGACGACGAGACTCCGGTTAGTACATTGCCAAACACGTCAAGCATTACCTATCATTTTTTCAACAAATAGCTTGAGATCTCTTCTGAATGTCACTTTCGAACACAATGTAGGAATCCGGCCAAGCATCAAACACTGATGGTGATGGTACTCCTGCTTCACGGAGCCCGGTGACCCCAATTCATAACCTAGATGGTGGTGCTGGTGGTGGTTCTACCTCGAGCCGTGGATCGCCTCTTTTTGTAAGTACCCTACTCTCTAGATGCATTTATCATAGTTATAACATTTCCGAAGCCGCAAACTTAGAACTAGACAAAATGCCATGCTAAACGGCTGTGATTCTTTATTTTGTAGTGATGATGCTATTTGGAGGTGGACTTCGGGTTCTGGCGGTGGGCGGTGCTCGTCGGTCTTCGGCTAGGACTTCGATATGATGCTCTATGGTTGATATTGATGCTATGTTGGACGATATGATGCTCTATGTTTGATGTTCATGCTATATTGATGCTATGTAATTTTTTTTGAAACGGTTGATGCTATGTAATGGATGCTCTATGTTTGTTTCAATAGATGATTTGATGATGCTATATAGTTGTGTGATGGAGATGCTGTTATATATATTGGTTTTGTTGCTGTACCTATTTTATTTGCAGTGCAAAAGCAAAAACAAACAATTTTTTTTTTGCCAAAACTATGCCTACGGTTTGGCCTGAGCCACCAAATCCTGACATGTGTCATCTATGCCTACGGTTTAACCGTAGGCATATATCTGATATATGCCTACGGTTAAACCGTAGGCATAGACATGCCACTCGAGGCGCCAGATGACCGCCACGTGTCCAATATATGCCTACGGTTTAACCGTAGGCATAAAGCTGATGTATGCCTACGGTTTAACCGTAGGCATATAGTGGACACGTGCACGCCTCGGATACCGCCACGTGTGCGTACGGCACTTAACGGATGTGCCGTCAAATGTTTTTGCCGACGGGTATATATGCCGACGGTTACCGTAGGCATAGATCGTCTATGCCTACGGTTTTTCTATGCCGACGGGGGGTGGAGGTATACCGACGCTATTTATGCCTACGGGGATATGCCTACGGTGACCGTAGGCATAGCTTATGCCGACGGTTTTTGGGTCTTTGCCTACGGTTTTAACCGTAGGCATAGCCCGTGATTCCTGTAGTGGTGCAAGTTGGTGCGTATGACAAATTCCTTGTGTTGTAGATAGGAGCACCACTTGTCTACTGCATGTATGATGGCCAAACATTCTTTTTCATATGTCGAGAGAGCCTCACTGCGAGCACATATAGTGCCTTGCTGACATACGCCATTGGATGCCCTTTTTTCATTAGCACGGCTTCAATCCCTCTGTTTCAGGCATCTGTCTTTAGCACAAAGGGGTCCGCAAAATCTGTGAGCGCCAGGACTGGTGCTTGCAACTTTGAATCCATCACATCCTTCAATGCTGCAAAAGCTTGTTGTTGTTTCGTCACCCACATGAATAGTACCCCCTTTCTTCGATAAGTGTGTCAGGGATCGGGCCAAGCTACCGTAGTGTTTGACGAATCTGCGGTAATAGCATGTCAAGCCGAGGAAGCCTCGCAAGCTCTTGAGTCTTGTCCGTTGAGCCCAATCTGCAACTGCTTGGATCTTGTTCGCATCTATAGCACCGTCATTAATGCCAATGATGTGGCCCAGGTACTCTAGCTCTTGTTGGACGAACGAGCACTTGTTCTTCTCGAGGAGTAACTTGTGCTACTGAAGAAGTTGAAACACCTTGCGCAAGTGCATCAGGTGAGCTTCTTCCATGGGTGAATAGCTCCTGTGCGATGTTTTTGACGTGAATTGGAAATGATGCAACGTAGTTGATGAAAATAGCTCGCATGCAACGTTTTACATGGCAATAATAGCTGGCACGCAACACGGGCCTTAAGCACAAGACAGATCGTTATCCATTTGGATTATGGGAGTCAGCGGGACCCACAACTTATCCACGTCAGCGCTGGACTGATCAACTTGTCCACTAACCGCGGGACCCACAACTTATCCACGTCAGCGCTGGAACCACAACTTATCCACTGACCGCGGGACCCACCACATATCACATGAGCCCGAGCCATCGCCGCGCCCGTGCCAGCCCGCCGCCCCCATTGCCTCCAGTTCCCTTCCCCCCGCCGCCCCCATTCTTCTTCTTCTCCGGCGACGAAGCGTGCCAACGCCGCCGGCTGGCGAGAGACGAGAGATGTCAATGTCCAGTTCAGCCTCTCGCCCCTCATGGCCGCGGCATGGTGCAGTGCCAATGACCAGGTGCATGGACTGCCCACGCATCACGCCATTGAAGCGTTTGACAACCAAGTCGGAGGACAATGGAAACTATGGGCGCGAATTTGTGAAATGCGAGAGCAAACCAGAGGCGGGCAAGGTTTGATCTATGTTCTCCCACAGCCTTTTTCTTTGATTTCTGCCCCTAGATTTGTTGTTTTTTCCTCAGATTTGGGATTTAGGGTTTTGCTTCCATTTTCAGAATCTAAAGAAATGCAAGCATTTTGAGTGGCTGGATGAATACATTGAGAGGCTTCAACTGGAGGGCTCAACTGATTTGACGCAGGGCGCAACCCAAGAGCTCGATCTGCCGTCGACAGTGGAGAAATTTGGCTCGGACAGTGTCGCTCCGACGGTGGGGGGATGCAGAACTGAAGGTGGAATTGAAGAAGGTGAAAAATAACCTAAGGCAGTTGATCGATCTGAAGAAGCAGGCAAATCTACTAGCTGCAGGATTTTATCTGTATAATTTCTTTGGGATTTGTTTACTTGCTTATCATTAGTCGTTAGAAATTGTTATTAGTGTTTCAGTTAGCTTGTATGTGTGCAATGCCATGTAAGCTTAATTCCAAGGATAATTTCCTCTCTGGCTTTCCCTAATGAATCAAAGGAGGCAGCAATTCGAATGAATTTCTCTCTGCAGCTTCAGTTCGACAGAGTGCAGAACAGAGTGCAAGTAGAGTTCTTCAGTTGTTTTTTTTAAGAATCATTTCTGCAGTTGTTGGGCCGTGGTGTGGAGATGAGTGTGAGAAAGGCCCAGAGAGAAACTAAGCCTACAACTAGACTGGATGCGATTCCTCAGGGAAAAAACAAGATATTGGGCCCAAAGTAAAATACAAGCCCACATACTTTGGGCCCAAAGTAAAAACAAGCCCACATACTAAACAACTTCTATTCTAAAAAAAAAAACTAAACAGCTTCTGCACCCGTTTTGCTACGACAAAAAAAATATTGCACAATATTTTTTTATTCTTTGTGGCTGCATGAACTAGGTGGCTCCATATGTTGATTCTTTGTGGCTTGTGTAAATATAGTGTATTGTTTGCAAAAAAAGTTTCAAATATAGAGTATTGTTTGCAAAAAAAATTCACTAAAAAGAATTTTTTTGTGGCTTGTGTAAAAAAGAGATATTTCATTGCTACAAAATGACTTTTCACGAGTCATTTTTTGTCTTTTTTACACAGTCCACAAAAAATGTCTTTTTTTGACGTTTTGAAATGCATTAATTTTTTTATAATGGGTGTATCTAGACCTACAAGCCAAAAGACCGTGTCCAAATAGTAGCACAATATTGCACGAACAAAGTGGGTAGCTCTCTCAAAAAGCAATCAACAACTCAAAAAAAAAAGTTCAAATATAGTAGCAAAAACTTAATAATAGAAAGACACATAACTAATATAGATAGTTCGGGCCAACCAAGCCCACAGCACGAACATATAGTACGCTTACAACTTAAGATAACAGAAGACAAATATAGATAGATAGATTTTGCTTAAAAAAAGATAGATAGATAGATGGGTAGATCTAAACCCTAGCTGCCGCCTTCTCCACCTTGCTCCTCCTCGCTCCTCCTCCACCTCGCTCCTCCTCCGGGTGCCCTTCACTGCTCCTCCGGGGTGTTGTCGATGGGGTACGGCAGAGTGTGCATGCGCTCCGCGGTGGGGAAGATGTTGGTGTAGTCCGTGAAGATGTTGTGGGTGGTGAAAGCGATGAACTCACAGCCACACCAGAACACGCGGCCGAGGAGGTAGAACGCGTCGAAGGGGTTGGTGAAGTTGGCAAGGATAGCAACCACAACCCCGTTGTGGATGACCTCCTCGACTCGGAACATCCTTGGAGATCCCCGGGGGAGGTGGCAGTACCCGGCCGCAAGGAAGAACTCGGTGAGGTCCCTTGCGCCCCTCCACCTTGACATCGCCCACACACGGAGGGTGCTCTCAACGTACACCCCGGCGGGGTAGAGCATCTCCGGCACAGTGGGGGGCATGCGGTAGGTTGGCCCGGTGTACTGCATGGCTGCGGCGGGCTTGTTCTTGGCTTGCTGGTCTTCGGGGCTGTTTGTGGTGAAGAAGAAGAAGGGCAGATGGGAGAGGATGGGAGATGGATGAGGGGTGTGAGAGGAAGAGGAAGATGATAGGTGGCTTAAATAGCCGTAGTGCGACGTGTTATTTCACCGTGGCAGTAATGGGGTCAAATGTGAACAAGTTTTCCCACCCACCACGGCTTCGGGAGTGTACACGCGTGGGAAACCATAGTCTGAATCAATAGCTATAATGCGACGTTTCAGTGCTGCACTCTGTGCCGTCGGTCGGGTCACGCGGGGACGGGTCTGCGGCGCGTGCTCGTTCGCGTCTGTGCACGCATGCAACGTAGGCTGAAGCGGGGAACCGGCTGCGCGCGCGCATGCATGCAACGTAGGCTCACGGCTCGGGGCAGCGAACCGCGGTGGACAGCGCTCGGTCCAACTGTCCAATGGGTGGGCTTCTTTACCACAACCCAATGGCGCGCATGCATGGCTGCCCACCCTCGAGCGCAGAACAAACCAAGCGCAAAAAAAATGAAACCAGGCGTTTTCAAATCCAGCCAATAACATCGGAGAATGAGCGTCACGCGGATCACTGACGTAGCACTGCATGCTGATCCACACCGTTCGACGCGCAGTGATCCAATGGTCAGGAATGGTTGGGGGGAGTGATCCAGCGTTCTCGAATATGGCCAATCAGAGTGCCTCACGCGGATCGCTGACGTTGCCCTATCGCGCCTGATCCACACCGTCCACTCGCAGATATCCAGCGGTGAAAGTGCAACTAATCCCCGGGTGGTTTTGGTAATTCATAACAACATATATCTCATTGAACTAATGTCCATTCAAGTTAAATATTTCAGGATGTTCAATGATTGGCATGGCAAGGACTAGTGATTGTGGACCCCTCAAAATGCTAAGGACATGGATTGGCAAAAGCTCAAGACTCTACATTTTTGTTAAGTGATCCAAGATCACATTGAGTCCATAGGAAAGCCAATACTATTAAAAGGGGATGAGGTGTTGCTTAATGATCTTTTTGCTCAAGTGCTTAGTGACATTGCTCCAAAACCCTCAACCACTTTCTCCATCCAAATATGTCCAAATCCTACATTCCAACTCGGCCCCACCAAATCATTCCTATCCGGAGCCACCGAGTTCATCTGGACTTAGCCAGTGCCAAACCCTAACAAATCGGATCCATCGATATGGATCTTGGTCCCACCGAGATGGCCTTGCCAACTATCTATTACTAGTTGCAATTATTTCGGTCCCACCGAGATTTGCAATCGGTACCACCGAGATGGCTTTCCAAATCTCTGTTGCCTTATTGCTTCACTTCGGTCCCACCGAGTTGATGCAATCGGTGCCACCGAGACGAGGTTTGCCCTAACCATAACACATCGGTCCATCCGAGATGTTCCAGTTTGGTCCCACCGAGATTCCTAACGTTCATATCTTTTACACAGGTCGGTGCCACCGAGATTTCTGATTGGTGCCACCGAGTTGGGTCAAAAGTGTGTAACGGTTGGATTTTGTGTGGAGGCTATATATACCCCTTCACCCCTTCTTCCTCAGTAAAGAGAGCCATCAGAACGTGCCTACATTTCCACCATACATTTTCTGAGAGAGAACCACCTACTCATGTGTTGAGATCAAGAGATTCCATTCCTACCATTTGAACCTTGATTTCTAGCCTTCCCAAGTTGCTTTTCACTCAAATCCTTCTTCCACCATAGCCAAATCGGTGAGAGAGAGTTGAGTGTTGGGGAGACTATCATTTGAAGTACAAGAGCAAGGAGTTCATCATCAACACACCGTCTATTACCTTTTGGAGAGTGGTGTCTCCTAGATTGGTTAGGTGTCGCTTGGGAGCCTCCGACATGATGTGGAGTTGAACCAAGAAGTTTGTAAGGGCAAGGAGATCGCCTACTTCGTGAAGATCTACCCGAGTGAGGCTAGTCCTTCGTGGACGTAAGCCATGGTGGAATAGACAAGGTTGCTTCTTCGTGGACCCTTCGTGGGTGGAGCCCTCCGTGGACTCGCGCAGCCGTTACCCTTCGTGGGTTGAAGTCTCCATCAACGTGGATGTACGATAGCACCACCTATCGGAACCACGCCAAAAATCTTTGTGTCCCCATTGCGTTTGCCTTCTCCAAACCCTTCCCTTTACTTACATGTGCAATTACTTACATTCCGCTGCTATACTCTTAGAATTGAATGTGTAGGGTGATGCTTGACTTGTCATACTTGCTAAAATCTGCCCACAACTAAAATTGGGAAAAGGATAGATTTTTATTTGGTCAAGTAATCTAATCACCCCCCTCTAGATATACTTTTGATCCTACAAGTGGTATTAGAGCTTTGGTCTCCGTAAGCCTAGATTTCCATTGCTTTGGTGATCATAGCCTTGGTTTCACAACCTAGGAGAGTATGACGTCTAGTGAGGGTAATTATCATCGTAGAGGTCCATATTTTGATGGTACAAACTTTGCTAGTTGGAAACATAAGATGAAAATGCATATTCTTGGTCATAACCCCGCCGTTTGGGCTGTTGTTCGTGTTGGCTTGCAAGGTGAATTCTTTGAGGATGGCAAGGAACCGGATCGTGAAGCAACTGCGAAAGAATTGAAGATGTTGCAATACAATGCTCAAGCTTGCGACATTCTCTTCAACGGTTTGTGCCCCGAGGAGTTCAACAAGATTAGCCGCCTCGAGAATGCAAAGGAAATTTGGGATACTTTGGTTGATATGCATGAGGGTACCGAGCCCGTCAAGGAATCTTAGTTGGATGTGCTTCAAAGTCAACTTGACAAGTTCAAGATGAAGGATGGTGAAGGAGTAGCCGAAATGTACTCTAGGCTTGCTCTCATCACAAATGAGATTGCTGGCTTAGGAAGTGAAGAGATGACCGACAAATTCATCATCAAGAAGATCCTTAGAGCTTTGGATGGAAAATATGATACCGTTTGCACATTGATCCAAATGATGCCAAATTACAAAGATCTCAAGCCCACGGAAGTCATTGGAAGGATCGTTGCTCATGAAATGTCACTCAAGGACAAAGAGGAGCTACACAACAAATCAAGTGGTGCTTACAAAGCCTCAACCGATGCTCCCACAACTTCAAGTGACAAGCTAGTATCCAATGAAGAGATAAGCCTAATGGTGAAAAGATTCAACAAGTTTTACAAGAACAAAGGAAAAGAAAGAAGCTCTAGCTCAAGACACTATGAGAGAAGATCATCAAGTCGTGACCAAAATTGCTACAATTGTGGAAGACCCGGACACTATTCCAATGAGTGTACAGCACCTCACAAGAAAAGAGACGAATCACCAAGAGGAAGATATAAAAGAGATGAATCACCTCATAAAGAGAGAAGGAGTAGAGATGATCATTATGAACGAAGACCGTCTCAAAGAAGCAAGGATTCGGAAAGGAAGAACAAGTCATCCAAGAGCTACACAAGAAGAAGACATCAAGCTCAGGTTGGTGAATGGATTTCCGGCTCCGACTCCGACAACCACTCCGAGAGAAGCTATCACTCCAACTCCGACTATAGTGAAGATGAAGGTGTTGCCGGACTTGCTCTTGTGTCATCCAACTCCTATGATCTCTTTGACTCACCAAATGAAAGAATTGGAAGATGCTTCATGGAAAAAGGCCCCAAGGTATCACACCCCGAATAATTTGACTTCAATAGTGATGAGGATGATTTGCTAGGTGATGATGATTTACTTGTTGATAAGGCTAGTGATGTGAGCTATAATGAAAATGCTAGTAATCATGATAGTCAAGAGGAAACGAATGACAATGCTATGAAGGAGATTGAGCATCTAACTAAAGAACTAAATGCTCTTAAGTTAGCTCATGAAACAACTCAAGAGGATCATAGAGAACTTATAGGAACTCATGAGAAGCTACGCTTCGAGAAGCTAAATTTAGAGCAAGAGCATGAGTTCCTTAAAGCTATCAATGATGATCTTCGAAAGAAGAGTTCTTCATATCTTGCCAAACGTATACTCTTGTCTACCTTTATGCCACAAGTTAAACCTAAGCAAACTAGTAACAAGGGTAAAAAGGGTTCTACCTCTAGTAGTAACAATAACCATGCTAAATCCAATGTTGTTGCTTCTAGTAGTTCTATTGATTCCACTAATGATTCTCTTAGCCAAGTTACACTTGAGCAAGAAAACAATCTATTGAAAGGAATTATAGAAAAAGGTGTCTACAAGAGCCTTGCCGGGAGTAAGAAATTTGAGGAAATTGTAAGCAAGCAAGGAAAGCACCGGAAGAACCAAGGTGTTGGTTTTGAACGAAAGTTCAATGCCAATGGAGTTGAGTGGGAAGAAGATCAATACCCCAAGACGAAGTTTGTTCCTCAACAAGAGAAGTATGACCCTACTTCCTTCAAGGGAACACAAGCTCAAGATGATCTTCCACCACAAGACCACAAGCTAAAAGGCAAGGACAAGCTTCAAGAGGAGATTGACTAATTTGAAGAAGCACCCCAAGCCTTGTTCAAGTGGGTTCCCAAGACTTCATCAAGTTCTACTTCATCAAGTTCAACTACAACTCCAAGGATTCCCATCAAATTGATGTGGGTCCAAAAGAAGAAGAACTAGAGTGTTCTTGAGGGTGACTCCGCCAACAAACTTCACTCATATTCATTTATGGCAAGAACTTGTGCAACCAACTTTAACATCTTACACTAGTTCATGGAGTCACAAACCCTCTTGTTGGTAAGGCAAGGGACAAGGTATTCAATGCATTCATGGACATCATCATATGTGTATTTCACTCTATGTCTATGGATATTCTTGTATGTTCCTTGTGTGGGACTAACCCATGTAGGTATTGGAACTGCAAAACTCCAAGGATTGCTCCCAACTCTTGATGGTCTACATCAACCTTGAGCATTGCTACTTGTAGCTTGCGTTGGTATTATCCCCGAAGAGGAAGGGATGATGCAGCACAGTAGAGATAAGTATTTCCCTCAGTTATGAAACCAAGGTTATCGAACCAGTACGAGAATCACGCAACACCTCATTAGCAGCACCTGCACACAAACAACAAATCCTTGCACCCAACGCAATGTAGCGATCCGACCTCAAACGGTCAAGCCTCTGTGTATCCGTGCCATCCCTGGATTAGTATGCTGGCACACACAGTACATCAATGTATATATCAAAGTGCAATCACATGTATAAACAACGTAAAACTGATATATACCTCATAAGTCTCAGCGGAAACAAACAAACGGGTGTGGAGTCCCATCAACGCCATCGGCAGGTTGAGTGTAGACCGTAACCCTACAACGAAACTCACTCGTCATAGAAATATCTGCAACATGAAACGTTGCAGCCGTGTAGGTCAGTACATTGAATGTACCGACAAGATCACAGTATGAAGCAGATGATAAAGACTATTCTATATGCAAAAAAGGCTTCGAGGCTCTGTGTCTGAGTTTTTGCGTAAAAACTGGTTTTATTTTCCCTACATCAAAGGAATAACAGGAGTCTTTACTACGGAGTTATCTACTATGACATGGTTCCGCCAACCGATGTCTCATAGCCCACAAGTATCATAAGTTGCCCACAATTAGTTATCAGTCCTGTGTTGAGAGTTCAGAGATAGATCCAAGTCCAGAGGCTCAAATTATCCGTAACCGGGGACACGGCTAATCGATTAGGTTTTAACTCTGCAGAGTGTTGTGCACTTTACCCACAAGATTCGATCCCTCTCTTTACGTTCTCGCACTTCAGGGTGTTTGAGAACAAGACGACCGAAACATGGTCTTCCAAAGAGTTCCTCTGACCACTGTCCGGTGCTCATCCAATCCTACCGTAGTTCTACATCTGCTAGCACCGTCCCAGCCAGATTCACAACTATGGTCAACCAAGCCACAGCCCATAATGACTTGCGGTTGAACAGGTAAGCTTCCGGGCATGAAGTATTCTTCCGTCTCTTTGAGTCTGGGTGGAACTTTCCACATGAGTACTGGCCTACTTCAGCTCACAACGCATCCACTGGGTACTCCAGGGTGCCGCACGGTCTAATTTCCACCCAGTAGTGTGTATTGAAATCTTGTCTCGAGTCTTGAAGTCTTGAAGATGCAGGCCTTGAAGATGCCATCATGGAGTTGTCGTCATTGACGTAGAGTCTTCATGAAGTTGTCGTCATTGACGCAGAGTCCTCCTTCTCACACCACTCACGAACACTCATACCAAACCCCGTCTACTATAGCGTAGCATTAAAATAAATAACGTTCCCGGGCTGGTAACAAGGGAGTGGGTTCCTACCTCATGCATTCTACTCAACTACAAGATTCAATCACTACTGGAGGGGTTGTTGAACGGTGACACTAAATGCAATAAAAACATAGGTATGAATAAAATGGTCAAAGTGAACTTGCCTGGTAGGTTGATGAAGTTTATAACGCTCTCGGAAAAAATACTTGGTAGAACAATTCGTCACTCCGATGAAATCTATATTAAACAGACATAGCATTCACATAAGCAAACATTCTAGCAAGCAATTCTAGCACTCAAAATAACAATCAACAAATAAAATGCAATAAAGAGAAACCATTGAAGAACACCGAATAAAATCCAAGGAAAACTACACAAGAAAACTATAAAGAACCTACTAAGAAAACTTTTTGACTCAACTACAAAATAGTTTTATCCTAAGTAACTTAACAACAAAGAAAATACTAAACTAATAAATTAACAGAAAATAAAATATAAAACAACTAAGTTAACATGAAGTATTTTTTCATAAACTTTTAGTAGCAAAAAGAAACAATTAAAAACTTTTATAAAACTCTATTTATGACCTATGCAAGTTTTACTACAAATCTAAAGAACAAAATTAATAAAATTTATTTTAACTACAAATAAAAGTGACTACTGTTCCTAACATAAACAAAGTAAAACTTGTCAAAAGTTGCAAAAAGAAATAATTAAAAACAAATAAAAACAAAAGCATTAAGGATAAAACAAAACTATAAGTAAAAAGTACTGTTTTGCTAAAACCCTAATTTAAAATACTCTAAAAAAAATTCAATACATTCTACTGGATAGGAAAAACAATAACAAAACAGTAGCAAAAAGAATCACTCGAAAATACATTGTAAAACTCAAGATATGGCCAAATTAGTGATTTGAACAAAATTCAGCAAATTCAAATTTAAAATGCTCAAATTTGAAATCCAAGTGCACCAACAGAAACTTCATAAAATTTTGAATCTATAGGAAAAAGAATCACTCAATTTGGATCTATATTCAAAGAGATAAAAAATTTCTAAAACAGAAACTATTTCTGAAAATTAAAAACAGAAACTACAAAAAGAAAAACGCTTCGGATCGGCCACCGCCAAGTGGCGCAATGTGGTTGGCTGGCAGAGTCTCGCTGCGGGGACTTGCGGGCAGACGGCCGATGCTTAGCGGAAAAGGTTCGGTGAACGAAAAAAAAAACAGATCTAACCTAGACGGTTAGATCTCGATCGGACGGTTTGTGGGTGTTCGTTGCTTAGCTTATATGACGGACGGCCGAATATTAACACGTACCGTTTCGATCTAATAAAAAAACAGAAAGATCTAATCTACGCCCTACAACCACGATCGGACGGTGGAGATGCTTACCGCGGCGGCGCGACGGAAACGACGGCGAGGCGGCTCGGGCGTTGCCGGGGCGGCGGCTCCGGTGATCGCCGGCGGTGGTGGAGGTGCCAAATGGATGCGTCGTAGCGAGGCAAGTCCGTTGGTGGTCTCGGTGAAGCTCTCGGACGACGGGACGGAGCAGCGCGAGCTCGGCGGGGCTCGAGTAATCCGGCGAACTCCGGCGAGAGCGAGCGAGGTCGAGGCGTCTCTATAGAGGAAGAGGAGGCACACGGACATGTCAAAACGGAGCGCAACAGTGGACTACGCCAGAGAACAAGGGAGGGAGTCACTAGGATGCTCACCGGTGACGAATTTGACGGCGGCCGAAGCTTCGGTCGACGAGATCCTAACGGCGACGGCGGCGACGTGGGTGACCTTGGCGAGGGGATTTAGGGGGGTTCGAGGGAGGGGGCATAGGGGGTTTTATAGGACAATATCTTGGGGAAGGGTTCGGCGCGGGATCATGATCCCGAGAGACGCGGGATATGGCGGCGCGCTGGACGCGCTCTGGTTCGGCATGGCTTGAGCGAGGGGAAAGAGAAGAGGTGGGGTTGGGCGTAAGTGACTGCGGGGAGAGGGGGTGCGAGCGGGTGGCCGAGGCGAACGGTTTTCGGCGCGGGGCTGCGCTGCTGGGCCGAAAGGCCAGGGTGAGGGGAGAGAGAGAGGTGGGCCTAGTGCGGCTGGGCTTCGGCCGGTTCCCTTTGTTTTTTTTGAATAACACAGAGAAAGAAAAGAGATGAAACAAAAATAACGTAAAATAATATATAGTCATATAATATATCAAAATTTTCAGAAAAATAAATCCTAAAATATGAACTATTTTTCAAAGTAAAATAAAATTCAAACAAATTCACATAATGCAAACAGTGCTACTGTTTCAATAAAAATTCAAATAAAATTATTTTAAAATATCAAAATAACTTGAAATTTACTTTTCTCCATTTTTCTGTTGAAGGGAATCATTTTACCCTTATTTCCATATATTTTTTTAGGAGAAAATTAATTTGAATTAAAACCAAATATCTCCATATTGGGTTTGAATTTGAATTTCAAACCATTTTCAAATCCTTCTTTCAAACTTCCAACTCATATTTCATATAATTTGAAGAAGTCATTTTATCCTCTCTCATGAAAATCATTGAGTTGCATAAAGTTTCTGAATTTGAAATAGTTTCAAATGGAATTCAAATTCTTTCAAAATCCTCTTCATTTAAATGGAAGAAGTCATATCATCTTCACTCCAGGGTTTTGTATTGAAATGAATTTAAATTCACTGAGTTCAAAAAATGCAAAGTGAAAGTTTTGGGAAAGTCATTTCATTCCCTCTCATTAAAATTTCAAAAAAATTCAAATTTCACTCACTTTCAATCAATCATTCAAACAAACAATCAAACAATCAACATATTTATTTAATTAATATAACATTCCAAAATTTAGAATTTTGGGATGTTACACGCAAACGAGGGGTTGTCAATCCCTCGGTGGTTAATTGCAAGATTAAATTGTATGTGATAGATAGATAGATTGAAACAAAAATACAAAATAAAATAAATAAAAGAAAATGGCAGCAATATTTTTAGGGTTTTAGGAATATGATTTTGATAGACCCCGGGGCCATAGGATTCACTAGAGGCTTCTCTCGAGAAAATAGCATACGGTGGGTAGACAAATTACTGTTGGGTAATTGATAGAAAAGCAAATAATCATGACGATATCCAAGGCAATGATCATGTATATAGGCATCACGTCCAATACAAGTAGACCGACTCCTGCCTGCATCTACTACTATTACTCCACACATCGACCGCTATCCAGCAAGCATCTAGTGTATTAAGTCCATAAGAACGGAGTAATGCCTTAAGAACGATGACATGATGTAGACAAGATAAACTCACGTATGAATAAACCCCATCTTTTTACCCTTAATAGCAATGATACATACGTGTCATGTCCCTTTCTGTCACTGGGATTGAGCACCGCAAGATCGAACCCATTACAAAGCACCTCTTCCAATGGCAAGATAAATCAATCTAGTTGGCCAAACCAAATCAATAGATCGGAGAAGAAATACGATGCTATAATAATCATGCAAAAAAGAGTGCAGCAAAGACTCAAATATATTCATGGATAATCTGATCATAAACTCACAATTCATCGAATCCCAACAAACACACCGCAAAAAGTGATTACATCGGATAGAACTCCAAGAACATCGAGGAGAACATTGTATTGAAGATCAAAAAGAGAGAAGAAGCCATCTAGCTACTGCCTATGGACCCGAAGGTCTGTGGTAAACTACTCACGCATCATCGGAAGGGCAGCAAGGTTTATGTAGAACCCCTCCGTGATCGATTCCCCTTCCGGCGGATCACCGGAGAAGGACCCCAGATGGGATCTCTCTGGAACAGAAGCTTGCGGCGGCGGAAAAAGTATTTCGTGGACTCTCCTGAGGGTTTCTGATTTTTTCTGAATTTATAGTGGAAGAATTAGGTCAAACGGAGCTGGGTGGGCCCCATGAGGTACCAGGGCGCGCCACCCCCCTGGGGCGCGCCCTGGTACCTCGTGGCCCACTCCTTCATCTTCTGGCTTTCTCCCGAATCTTCTAGTGTTTATCTTGGCCAATAAAAAATCTCCAAAAAGTTTCGTGGCATTTGGACTTCGTTTGGTATTGATTTTCTGTAAAACAAAAATAGGGCAGAAAACAGCAACTGGCACTGGGCACTAGGTTAATAGGTTAGTATCCAAAAATGATATATAATTGCTGTAAATGATTATAAAAACATCCAAGATTGATATTATAACAGCATGGAAAAATTAAAAATTATAGATACGTTGGAGACGTATCAAGCATCCACATCTTCAACATCTACATGAAGTCATCATCGACAAAACCCAAGGTTAGTTCATCCCTCCTTGGGGGTGATGTCTACTACACAACTTGTTCTTGTAGAGTCGTGTTGGGCCTCCAAGCGCAGAGGTTTGTAGGACAGTAGCAATTTTCCCTCAAGTGGATGACCTAAGGTTTATCAATCCGTGGAAGGCGTAGGTTGAAGATGGTATCTCTCAAACAACCCTGCAACCAAATACAAGAAATCTCTTGTGTCCCCAACACACCGAATAAAATGGTAAATTGTATAGGTGCAGTAGTTCGGCGAAGAGATGGTGATAAAAGTGTAGTATGGATAGTAGATATAGGTTTTTGTAATCTGAAAATATAAAAACAACAAGGTAACGAAAAGTAAACGGGCATAAAAACGGTATTGCAATGCTTAGAAACAAGGCCTAGGGTTCATACTTTCACTAGTGCGATCTCCCAACATTGTTGACATAGTTGAATCATATGCAAATCCCTCACGTGCGACAAAGAGTTCACTCCAAAGTCACAAATAGCGGAGAACAAACGAAGAAATTGTTGTAGGGTACGAAACCACCTCAAAGTTATCCTTCCCGATCAATCTTATGAGCCATCCCCATTAATTGTCATGAACATCCCTAGAGTTTGTACTAGAATAACACCTTAAGATACACATCAACCAAAACCCTAATGTCACCTAGGCACTCCAATGTCACCACGAGTACCCACGGGTTTGATTATACGATATGCATCACACAATCTCAGATTCATCTATTCAAACCAACACAAAGAACTTCAAAGAGTGCCCCAAAGTTTCTACCGGAAAGTCAAGACGAAAACGTGTGCCAACCCTTATGCATAGATCCCCAAGGTCCCGGAACCCGCAAGTTGATCACCAAAACATACATCAAGTTATTCAAGTGAATACCCCATTGTCACCATAGATATCCATATGCAAGACATACATCAAGTGTTCTCAAATCCTTAAAGACTCAATCCGATAAGAAAACTTCAAAGGGAAAACTCAATTCATCACAAGAAGATAGAGAGGGGAAAACTCCATATGATTCATCTATATCAACAAAGCTCGCGATACATCAAGATCATGCCATCTCAAGAACACGAGAGAGAGAGATCAAACACATAGCTACTGGTACAAACCCTCAGCCCTGAGGGTGAACTACTCCCTCCTCATCATGGAGACTGCCGGGATGATGAAGATGGCCTCCGGTGATGCCTTCCCCCCTCCGACAGGGTGCCGGAAAAGGGCTGTAGATGAGATCGTGGAGGTACAGAGGCTTGCGGCGGTGTAAAAACTCATCTAGGTTAACTTTCGGGGGTTTCTGAATATATATGATTTTTTGGCGTTGGAATCACGCAAAGAAGGGCCACAGGGGGCACACGAGGCACCAGGGCGCGCCTGGGGGGTGGCACGCCCTGGTGGCTCATGGAGCCCCTGTTGGTCTTCTGGCCTCCTCCCGAAGCTTCTAGTGTTTATCTTGGCCAATAAAAAATCTCCAAAAAGTTTCGTGGCATTTGGACTTCGTTTGGTATTGATTTTCTGTAAAACAAAAGCAGGGCAGAAAACAACAACTGGCCCTGGGCACTAGGTCAATATGTTAGTCCATGAAAATCGTATAAAAGCCATATAAAAGTGCACCAAAATCATATAAAACTATAATAAACATGGCATGAATACTTCATAAATTATAGATACGTTGGAGACGTATCAGCATCCCCAAGCTTAATTCCTGCTCGTCCTCGAGTAGGTAAATGATAAAAGAAATAATTTATGAAGTGTGAATGCTAGCATAGTGCATAAGTTTGATCAATGATAATTTCAATCACTTTTCCTAGCATCATAACAGCAACTTTTTCTCATAAAAGTCATCATGATAAAGTAGCCATTAAAAACAGAAATTTTGATGTGGAATGCTACCTATCATAATCATCATATAATCTTTTCTTTTTTTGCATGGACATTGAACTTGAATGATTTAAAGCAAGATCATTATTATAACAACAATATTTATTATCATAGAACTTCTCATGAGCAAGTAACAATTCATCACAACAATGAAGTATAAGGCATAAACTTTCTTGGAAACTAACAAACTATTCTAGTCAACAATGCAATTGCAATTCATCATATTTTTAGGAAGGGTCGCATGTAGGAGCTTTTTAGCAAGTCCACATACTCAACCATCATTTAGTCTTCTATGATTGCTAACACTCACGACATATATATGGAGCAAAAGTTTCAGCCAGACACATAGAAAGATAGGGGCTTGTGATTTCGCCTCCCAACTTATTCACCTCAAGGGTGATGTCAACAATAATAACTCATGATCACTCATATCCAACTGGATATATGTGCCTGGATCTTTCCCCACCACATGACGCTTGCAAAAGAGAAAAATAAAAAGGAAGTAGAGGAGAACACTATTGAATCTTGCATAAAAAGTAAATACAGAAAAGTAAAAGATAGGCCCTTCACAGAGGGAAGCAGAGGTTGTCATGCGCTTTTTGTTGTTGGATGCACAAGCCCTTAATGCAAAGGAACATCACGTTATATTGCCCCTTGTGATAGCAACCTTTATTATGCAGTCCGTCGTTTTTATTTCTTTACCATCACAAGTTCATACAACGCTTATTTCCCTTATAATAAAAGTTTATACATATTTAGAGGCAATTTTTATTGCTTTTTGCACCGATGACAACTTACTTGAAGGATCTTATTCAATCCATAGGTAGATATGGTGCACACTCATGGGAAGAAACTGGGTTTAAGGGTTTTGGATGCACAAGTAGTATCTCTACTTGGTGCGGATTTTTGGCTAGCAAAGATATTGGGCAAGCATCACATGTTGGAGGATCTATAACAATATAACTTCTATGTGAATATGAACAAACATAATTCATCACGTTGTCTTCCTTGTCCAACGTCAACACTTTGACATAAAATACTTAATGGGGGCTCACAATCATAAAAGATGTCCAAGATAGTATATTTGCATGTGAATCTTCTCTTCCCTTATTAACTTTTTCATGAATTGCATCATTGACTAATGATATGCTTGTTAACCTCCAATAAATTTTACCACTTATACTTTTCTTTATGTAATGTCATTACTTTCCATAAGATTAGCATATGATCTCTTTCATTATTTTCATTGCAAGGAATCACGCTTATCATATCCAATGATCTATATGAAAGTTTTTATTATATCTCTCTCAAATATTCATCATCTTGGGACCAAATTCATAACTTGTGCAAATTACCATTACTATTATTAACTCTCAAAAAGATATAAGTGAAGCATGAGAATTAATGACAAACTACTCCGAAATATATAAGTGAAGATTAATGAGCAGTGAAACAATTAAGTAGCTATGTAAGGACTCTCTCTCATTTAAAAAGTTTCAGATCTTGATATTTTATTCAAACAGCAAGCAAAACAAAGACACAACCAAGTATAGCACACATTATGTGAACAAGTAAAAACTTGGGTTCAATCGAGACTAACCGATAGTTGATGAAGAAAAGTGATGGGATGCATACCGGGGCATCCCCAAGCTTGAATGCTTGATACTTCTTGGAATACTAACTTGGGGAGCCTTGGGAATCCCCAAGCTTGAACTCTTGTGTCTCGTTAATTCTTCTCATATAATAGTTTCCCTAAGTTTCAAAAACTTCATCCACACAAAACTTGACAAGAACTGGTGAGATATGTTAGTATAAATCCACTCAAAACCTCAACATTCTCTACTGTAGCAAATCACTAAAATTATAATTAAACATTGAATACTAAATGCTTCTGCATATTTAATACTCCTATCCTCAAATAGAATCATTAAACAAGCCAACATATGAAAACAATGCAAACATAACAGCAATCTGCCTAAACAGGACATTCTGTAAAGGATAATTAAGAATCCATACTTAGATAACTCAAAAAATTCTGAAAATTTACCACACTGGAAATAATTTATCAAAGTTGACTGTGTCAAAATTTCAAGATTTTATCACATTCTGACATTTCTGGGCGATTTAATCAATAGCAGCAAACTTTCTGTTTTGAAACAGCAACTTATAAACTTGCAAATTGGGCATGGTAAAGACTATAATTGGAATTTTATTGAACTAAAAGATACAAAACAAGATTATTTATGACACAAAGAAAATATCAACAGAAGAAAATGACGCTCCAAGAAAAACTCATATTATGTGACGAATAAAAATATAGCTCCGAGTGAGGTTACCGATAGTGTTGAAGACGAAAGAGGGGATGCCTTCCGGGGCATCCCCAAGCTTAGTTTCTTGGGTATTCCTTGAATATTACCTTGGGGTGCATTGGTAATCCCCAATCTTAGGGTCTTGCCACTCCTTATTCTCCTCATATCGATATCTCACCCAAAACTTGAAAACTTCAATCACACAAAACTTAACGGAACTTCGTGAGAACGGTTAGTACGATAAAGAATAAACCATCACTTAGGTACTGTCCAAGACAATATGCACAATTGTTCACATATAATACCTACTGTATTCTATAATTTCCACAATTTATATCTCATAATATAAGCTATGGAAACATTAAAACAAGCAAACTATGCATTGAAAACAGAATCTGTCAAAAACAGAACAGTCTGTAATGATCTGAACAACTACCATACTTCTAGAACTCTAAAAATTCTGAAAAATTAGGAAAACGTCAACAATTTTCATATCAATACTGTGTAAAAATTTCAGAACTTTTTAACGCTCCAGTAAAATCTGGGAAATTAAACACTGGAGGCAAAAGTTTCTGTTTTTGCACAGAATTGAATCAACAAGTATCCACACGATCCCAAAGGTTTTACTTGGCACTTTATTGAAAGAAAACATATAAAACATGATTACTAAAGTAGATTAATCATGTGAACACACTAAAACAGAAAGGATACATATTGGGTTGCCTCCCAACAAGCGCTTTTCTTTAATGCCTTTTTAGCTAGGCACGATGATTTCAATGATTCTCACATAAAAAGTGAAGAATTGAAACACAATGAGAGCATCACGAAGCATATGACTAGCACATTTAAGCCTAACCCACTTCCTATGCATAAGGATTTTGTGAGCAAATAGTTTATGGGAGCAAGAATCAACTAGCATAGGAAGGCAAAACAAGTATAGCTTCAAAACTTTCAACACATAGAGAGGAAACTTGATATTATTGCAACACCTACAAGCATATGATACTCTCTCATAATAATTTTTAGTAGCATCATGAATGAATTCAACAATATAGCTATCACACAAAGCATTCTTGTCATGATACATAAGCATAGAATTTTTATTACTCTCCACACAAACAAATTTCTTCTCATTCATAATAGTGGGAGCAAACTCAACAAAATAACTATCACGAGACACTTGATTGGCATAATCCAATTGAAAATTAAAATCATGATGACAAGTTTCATAGTTATCCTTATTCTTTATAGCATACATGTCATCACAATAATCATCATAGATAGCAACTTTGTTGTCATAATCAATTGAAACCTCTTTCAAAATAGTAGAATCATCATTAAATAAAGTTGTGACCTCTCCAAATCCACTTTCATCATTGTACTCATCATAAATAGGAGGCATGCAATCATCATAATAAATTTGCACATCAAAACTTGGGGGACTAAAATATCATCTTCATCAAACATAGCATCCCCAAGCTTATAGCTTTGCATATCATTAGCATCATGGGTATTCAAAGAATTCATACTAACAACATTGCAATCATGCTCATCATTCAAAGATTTTATGCCAAACATTTTATTGAATTCTTCTTCTATTAATTGAGCACAATTTTCCGATCCATCATTTTCAAGAAAGACATGATAAAGACGAATAATATGAGGCAACCTCAATTCCATTTTTTGTGGTTTTCTTTTATAAACCAAACTAGTGAGAAAACAAGAAACTAAAAGATCCAATTGCAAGATCTAAAGATATACCTTCAAGCACTCACCTCCCCGGCAACGGCGCCAGAAAAGAGCTTGATGTCTACTACACAACTTGTTCTTGTAGACTCGTGTTGGGCCTCCAAGCGCAGAGGTTTGTAGGACAGTAGCAATTTTCCCTCAAGTGGATGACCTAAGGTTTATCAATCCATGGGAGGCGTAGGTTGAAGATGGTATCTCTCACACAACCCTGCAACCAAATACAAGAAATCTCTTGTGTCCCCAACACACCCAATACAATGGTAAATTGTATAGGTGCACTAGTTCGGCGAAGAGATGGTGATAAAAGTGTAGTATGGATAGCAGATATAGATTTTGTAATCTGAAAATATAAAAACAACAAGGTAACGAAAAGTAAACGGGCATAAAAACGGTATTGCAATGCTTAGAAACAAGTCCTAGGGTTCATACTTTCACTAGTGCGATCTCCCAACATTGTTGACATACTTGAATCATATGCAAATCCCTCACGTGCGACAAAGAGTTCACTCCAAAGTCACAAATAGCGGAGAACAAACGAAGAAATTGTTGTAGGGTACGAAACCACCTCAAAGTTATCCTTCCTGATCAATCTTATGAGCCATCCCCATTAATTGTCACGAACAGCCTAGAGTTCGTTCTAGAATAACACCTTAAGATACACATCAACCAAAACCCTAATGTCACCTAGGCACTCCAATGTCACCACGAGTACCCACGGGTTTGATTATACGATATGCATCACACAATCTCAGATTCATCTATTCAAACCAACACAAAGAACTTCAAAGAGTGCCCCAAAGTTTCTACCGGAAAGTCAAGACGAAAACGTGTGCCAACCCTTATGCATAGATCCCCAAGGTCACGGAACCCGCAAGTTGATCACCAAAACATACATCATGTTATTCAAGTGAATATCCCATTGTCACCACAGATATCCATATGCAAGACATACATCAAGTGTTCTCAAATCCTTAAAGACTCAATCCGATAAGAAAACTTCAAAGGGAAAACTCAATTCATCACAAGAAGATAGGGAGGGGAAAACTCCATATGATTCATCTATATCAACAAAGCTCGCGATACATCAAGATCGTGCCATCTCAAGAACACGAGAGAGAGAGAGAGAGAGAGAGAGAGATCAAACACATAGCTACTGGTACAAACCCTCAGCCCCGAGGGTGAACTACTCCCTCCTCATCATGGAGACCGCCGGGATGATGAAGATGGCTTCCGGTGATGCCTCCCCCCCTCCGGCAGGGTGCCGGAAAAGTGCTGTAGATGAGATCGTGGAGGTACAGAGGCTTGCGGCGGTGTAAAAACTCATCTAGGTTAACTTTCGGGGGTTTCTGAATATATATGATTTTTTGGCATTGGAATCACGCAAAGAAGGGCCACAGGGGGCCCACGAGGCACCAGGGCGCGCCTGGGGGGGGCACGCCCTGGTGGCTCGTGGAGCCCCTGTGGGTCTTCTGGCCTCCTCCCGAAGCTTCTAGTGTTTATCTTGGCCAATAAAAAATCTCCAAAAAGTTTCGTGGCATTTGGACTTCGTTTGGTATTGATTTTCTGTAAAACAAAAACAGGGCAGAAAACAGCAACTGGCACTGGGCACTAAGTCAATATGTTAGTCCATGAAAATCATATAAAAGTCATATAAAAGTGCACCAAAATCATACAAAACTATAATAAACATGGCATGAATACTTCATAAATTATAGATACGTTGGAGACGTATCAGGGGGATATCACATCTAGTGGGAGCTTTACTCTAAAAATTGAGCTAAAGCAACTCTAATGGTGTGAACACATTAATGCTTTATGTAAAAGTGGCAACCCCACTTGTGCTTCAACGATGAGTATGACCTATGCTCAAATGTTCTCATTTGACTCCTAAGTCAATATACTCATATATAGATGACCTAGTCATCGCCAATTGCTTGATAGATGCTAGATTTGGTTGTGCATGTTTGACACATATTTCATTCGCTATCTTATTGTGTGAGCATGTTGTTTTGCATGTTTTCTTCATTCAAGGACATCCATTTGTTGTTTTGATTGTCTTGGTTTTTCTGGCCAAGTGGATGTACAAGAATGCCTAAGCACCTTCTCTAGCTATCTATGCTTTCTTGTCTCAAATTCTATTCACGCTATATCACAAAAATTGAACAAGTCATTTTCGGACCCTCCAGGTGTGGCGCACTCGGAGCCACCGATCTGAGAAGGACTGAACCTCCAAAACCTTCTACATGATTTCGGCCGAACCAATTCACTCACACTCGGTCCAACCGAAATCATATAGATTGATCTGTTTCTCCTTGTCGGTGTCACTGAGTTGAACCGTTTTGGCGCCACCGATGTGCTATACTGCTAGCAGTTACACATATCGGTGCCATCGAGTTGTTTAACTCGGAGCCACCGACAGCTCGTGGGTATATATATATCTGGCGAGACCGTACGGTTGAAATTTCTCGACCCCCTTACGACCTCGCACGCCACAGCTACCATCGTCTCGTCTCCGGACAGTCGCCGTTGCGTCCAGCGCGCCCTCGCCATTGGACTCCGCCGTCGTCAACGGAAATCTACTCCGCCGTTGTCGCCATAGAGAATCTTTGCCAAGTTAGGGTGAGATTCGACCCCCTCTGTGTTCCTCTTTCCGATTCAATGCACGGATGGATTGCCAGTATTCTTGCCACAGATTGCAATGCATGTTCGACGAACAAATTCCGTAGATTAGATTCGAGCAAAAAATTTAGGTTTAAGTTTCCGCCGAACGCATCTCGAACCGACTGATTTGAGATTTTCGGAGTCACCGATTTGGCCCCAGGCCATTGCACTAGTACGTCTCAGTTCCACCAAGTTGTACGAATCGGTGAGACCGAAAGTAAAGTCTCTGTGAAACCCTAGCATCTCAGAGACACCGAACCACATCTCGGTCTGACCGAAATGGCGTGTTTTGTTTCTGTTGAGTGCTTCGGTATCACCGAAATGATCAACTTGGCCCATTCGAAATGCATTCTGTGAAAACTTGAAACTAAGATTTGAACTCAATTTTCATCAAAACAATCTACTTTTTTGTGATAACTCATCTACTCTGCCCATACCTATCTATTCACAGGGTCAGTTTGCAAGATATCAGATGATAGTGACAGCCAGAATGTGTCAGAACAGCATGCAGATCTCAGTGAAGGATCCAGTCCTGAAGAAAGTTTTTATGAGGGAGAGAGAAGTTCTCCAGATCTTCCAAAAGCTACCACCAAAACCAGGAAGAAGAGAACCTCAGATGATGAGGATGAGGATTTTGTGACTAGTGAGGCCACATCAAAGAAGAAGAAAGTGATTGCTAAGGAGTATGGCAAAGCAGCTAGCTCAAAACCTTCAGGAAGTGCCAAGGAGAGAACTGCTGTGAGAAAAGTCACACTCTCCAAGGCAGACAAGGCCACAGCTCCTAGGGAGCGCATGACATTCACACTTGAGGAGCCAAGTGATTCAGAGACAACAGCTGCAGGAAAGAAGAAGAAGAAGAAGAAGAAGAAGAGGGCAAGGAAGACAACTGCTTATGTTGTTGGCAAACCCTCCATGATGGTTGATGAGGAGGAGGAGGAACCAGTAGTTGATGCACCTCCTGCCAAGACTCAGAAGCTCATGTCTGATGCTTTAAAGTCTGCTGCCCCCACCAAGTCCAAGCCCAAAGCTCCAGCACCTAAGAGATCTACAAGAAACATATCTGCTAGTGAGAAGAACAAGGCCCCAGTGCCTGAAGCTGAGATAGATGATGAGCCACTAGTGCTCAGGAGATTGAAACCCAAGATTCCAGATCCTAACAATGCACACCCAGTAGCCGAGAACATGATGCTCTGAAAGGACAAAGAACTGCGTCAGTGGAGATTGACAGATCCCTATGCTATTAGGAGGAGGACTGCTTGTGATTACCGTTTCCACACCAGAGAGCAATAGGATTTCTATGAGACTGTGCTGCTATATAAGAAGCCAATTGTCAATGATATGAAGTGGGTGGATTGGAAATATATTGATGCAAATGAAGACTACTTCCCCCGGGTTCATGAGAGCTTCAAGCTTGCAGGTGTTGATGATTTTGTTGGGAAGAAGCTTACTGCTACTTGTGAGCTGCGTTGGTAATTCCCTGAAGAGGAAGGGAGATGCAGTACAGTAGAGATAACTATTTCCCTCAGTTATGAAACCAAGGTTATCAATCTAGTAGGAGAATCACGCAACACCTCGTTAGCAGCACATGCACACAAAACAACAAATCCATGCACCCAACGCAAACAAGGGGTTGTCAATCCCTCGGCGGTTAATTGCAAGATTAAATTGTATGGTGATAGATAAATAGATCGAACAAAAATACAAAATAAAATAAGTAAAGAAAAATTGCAGCAAATATTCTTAGGGTTTTAGTAAATGATAGAGGTAGACCCGGGGGCCATAGTTTTCACTAGAGGCTTCTCTCATAAAAATAGCATACGGTGGGTGAAAAAATTACTGTTGGGCAATTGATAGAAAAGCAAATAATCATGACGATATCCAAGGCAATGATCATGTATATAGGCATCACATCCAAGACAAGTAGACCAACTCCTGCCTGCAACTACTACTATTACTCCACACATCGACCGCTATCCAGCATGCATCTAGTGAATTAAGTCCATAAAGAACGGAGTAATGCCTTAAGCAAGATGACATAATGTAGACAAAGTAAACTCACGCATGAATAAACCCCATATTTTTACCCTTAATAGCAACGATAGATACGTGTCATGTCCCTTTCTGTCACTGGGATTGAGCACCGCAAGATCAAACCCAATACAAAGCACCTCTTCCCATGGCAAGATAAATCAATCTAGTTGGCCAAACCAAATCAATAGATCAGAGAAGAAATACGAAGCTATAATAATCATGCGTAAAAGAGTTCAGAGAAAACTCAAATAATATTCATGGATAATCTGATCATAAACTCACAATTCATCGGATCCCAACAAACACACCACAAAAAGTGATTACATCGGATAGAACTCCAAGAACATCGAGGAGAACATTGTATTGAAGATCAAAAAGAGAGAACAAGCCATCTAGCTACTAACTATGGACCCGAAGGTCTGTGGTAAACTACTCACGCATCATCGGAAGGGCAGCAAGGTTGCTGTAGAGCCCCTCCGTGATTGATTCCCCCTCCGGCGGAGTACCGAAAAAGGCCTCCAGATGGAATCTCTCGAGAACAGAAGCTTGCAGCGGCAGAAAAAGTATTTCGTGGACTCCCCTGTTGGTTTCCCGATTTTTGGGAATTTATAGTGGTGGAATTAGGTCAAAAGAGTCAGAGGCGGGCCCACGAGGCACCAGGGCGCGCCTGCCCCCCCCCCCCCCCCAGGCGCGCCCTGGTGGCTCATGGCCACCTCCTGGGGCTTCTGGCCTTCTCCCGAAGCTTCTAGTGTTTGTTATGTACAGAAAAAAATCTCCAAAAAGTTTTGTGGCATTTGGACTTCGTTTGGTACTGATATTGTGGAAAACCAAAAACAGGCAAAAAACAGCAACTGGCATTGGGCACTAAGTTAATAGGTTAGTCCCAAAAAATGATATACAATTGCTGTAAATGTATATAAAAACATCCAAGATTGATAATATAACAACATGGAACAATCATAAATTATAGATACGTTGGAGACGTATCAAGCATCCCCAAGCTTAATTCCTGCTCGTCCTCGAGTAGGTAAATGATAAAAACAGAATTTTTGATGTGGAATGCTGCCTATCATATTCATCATATTCTTTTCTTTATAGCATGGACATTTGGACTTGAGTGATTCAAAGCAATAGTCTATAGTTTGACATGAAGACATAAATACTCAAGCATACTAACAAGCAAGCATGTCTTTCAAAATATCAACACTAAAGAAAGTTATCCCTAGCCCATTATGCTCAATCATTGATCCATTCATGAAACACACTCAATATTAGCTACACACAATGCACAAGTATGACAATAGTGCTCTCTAGTTGATGCTTTGTAAGAGAAGACGAAGACTCAAAATAATTTTTTTTTGCATAAAAGTAAATAGATAGGCCCTTCGCAGAGGGAAGCAGAGATTTGCAAATGTGCCAGAGCTCAAAGCTAAAATTAAAGAGATAAAATATTTTGAGAGGCATGCTTTTCCTGTCAACGAGAACGACCGAGAATTCCCATATTTTCCATGCTAGACACATCATAGGCGGTTCCCAAACAGAAAGTAAAGTTTATTTCCTTTCCACCATTCTTTCACAATCCATGGCTAGCCGTATCCACGGGTGCCCTCCAAACCAACACTTTCCAAGGAATTTTGTTGTTATAATTTTTGATTTCATTGTGGGACTGGGCATCCCTATTACCAGCCACTCTCTCGTGCAATGACAAGTGAATAAACACTCATCGTGAGAATAACACACCTAGCATGGAAAATAATGGCCACCCCATGCCGCTTCATGAGCGGTACGGGCACACAAAACGAAAAAATTATTTCGAAAATTAGAGTTGGCACACGCAAATTTACTTGGAACGGCATGGAAATACCGCATATAGGTAGGTATGGTGGACTCATTTGGCACAACTTGGGTTTAAGGGGTTTGGATGCACAAGCAGTATTTCCGCTTAGTACAAATGAAGGCTAGCAAATAGATTGACAAGCAACCAACCAAAAAGCAAAAACAGTCATAAACATGCATTGAACATAACTAACACCGAATAATTCACCATAAGTAGGATATAATTTCGTTGCATAACTATTGACTTAACGTGCATGCATAGGGAATCACAAACCTTAACATCAATATTCTTACTAAATCATAATTACTCACTAACATGACTCACATATTATCACCTCCATATCGCAAAACTATTGCAAGGAATCAAACTTATCATATCCAATGATCTTTATGAAAGTTTTTATTATATCCCTCTTGAATATTCATCACTTTGGGACCAAATTCATATCTTGTGCAAATTACCATTACTATTATCAACTCTCAAAAAGATATAAGTGAAGCATGAGAGTGCAAATATTTCTTCAAAATTTTAATCTTATCAACTCTCAAAATAATATAAGTGAAGCATGAGAGTTCAAATATTTCTTCAAAATATAGCCACCGCCGTGCTCAAAAAGATTTAAGTGAAGCACTAGAGCAACTGCCTAGCTCAAAAAATTTAAGTGAAGCACATAGAGTATTCTAACAAATCATGATAAACGTGTGGTTCTCCCAAATAGGTGTGTCCAGCAAGGATGATTATGATAAACTAAAAAGCAAACAAAGCAAAGACTTATATAATAAAAGACGCTCCAAGTAAAACTCATATCATGTGATGAATAAAAATATAGCTCCAAATAAAATTACCGATAGTTGGTAGAAGAAAGAGGGGATTCCTTCCGGGGCATCCCCAAGCTTAGACGCTTGAGTCTTCCTTGAATGTTACCTTGGGGTGCCTTGGGCATCCCCAAGATTAGGCTCTTGCCACTCCTTATTCCTTCATCTATCGTGATCTCACCCAAAACTTGAAAACTTCAATCACACAAAACTCAACAAAACCTTCATGAGACCCGTTAGTATAACAAAACAAATCACTACTTTCAGTACTGTTGCAAACCCATTCATATTTTATTTTTGCATTATACCTACTGTACTCTAACTTCTCCATGGCTTATACCCCCCGATACAATCCATAGATTCATCAAAACAAGCAAGCAATGCATCAAAAACAGAATCTGTCAAAAACAAAACAGTCTGTAGCAATCTATTTAAAATCCATAATTATGTAACTCTAAAAATTCTGAAAAATTAGGACAACGTGCGCAATTCATATACCAATACTGTGTAAAAATTTTAGATTTTTCTGACGCTCCAGTACAGAAACAAAATTCCAGAACTGGACACAAAACTTTCTGTTTTCCAAACAGCATCAATTATACTATCATCCAAATTATCCCAAAGGCATTACTTGGCACAAACACTAATTAAAACACAAAAACACAATCATAACAGTAGCATAATTGTGAAAACACATAATAATTTATTTTATTCATTCGGTTGTCTCCCAACAAGCTCTTCCTTTATAGCCATTAAGATAGGCATGAGATTTCAATGATTCTCTCATGAGAGATAACAATAGAAACACAGGGAGAGCATCATGAAGTATATGAAAAACACATTTAAGTCTAACGTACTTCCTATGCATAGGCATTTTATGAGCAAACGAATTATCAAGACTTGAAATATCTAGCATATGCAAGGGAGAAGAATAAAACCTTGACGATCTCAACATAACGAGAGGTAATTTAGTAATATGAAAATTTTTACAACCATATTTTCCTCTCTCATAATAATTACAGGTAGGATCATACTCAAATTCAACAATATAGCTATCATAAACAATACTCTGTTTATGATCCACATGCATAAGGTTTTTATAATCTTCCAAAATAGTGGGATTAGCATTAACAAAAGTTATGACCTCTCCAAGCACACTCTCATCAAAAATTTGATAAGATTGAACACTCTCCAAATATGTGGGATTATTTTTAGCTAAAGTTGACACTCTTTCAAAGCCACTTTTAATAGTATTCCAAATTTTATCATCAATAACATATTCATCATGAGGCTTAAATAAATTTTCAAGATCATAAAAAGCATCATCACCCCAATCATGATCATTGCAATAAGTAGTGCACATAACAAAATTTCCATCCCCAAGCTTGTAGTTTTGCATATTGTTAGCACAATTGACATTAATAGAATTTATAATAACATCATTGCAATCATGCTTTTCATTCAAGGAGCTATCAAGTATGGGTGCTATAGCAATAATTTCATTTTTAACATAAGGAACTATAGCAAGTTCATCTCTATAAGCATCATTAATATTGGCATCATGGCCATAAGAATAGCAAGCATCACATTCATCAAGAGGGATATTTCAATTGAATCAATGGAATCACAATTATCTATAGATTCATGCATATCATTATTCTCTTCCAAAGCGGTAGACATTCTCTCAATAAATTCTTTAACATAGGCATTAGGAGCATACTTTTCATAGCAATATTTAAGTATGTCAAATTTTTTAGATTTGTAGAGAGTAACATCATACTTTTCAATAAAAGAAGCAACTTCATAAGCACCCTTAAAAATAACAAATTCTTCAATTTGTTCGATATCATAGTAATTATAAATACCCTTGGCATAAGAAGACAAGATTTCATTATCATTAAACTCACATAGGTAGGGAAGGTGTTTTTTAAGGTTCTTAGAGCAACAAGTAAAATCATAAATTTCACATAGATTCCAAGCATAACATAGCAAACAATTTATTTGGCGCCATAGGAGTCTCCCCTTTTCGGACAAACGGTGATGCACAAAATGAGCATGCTCATCTAATGATTTTCCCTCAACTAAACTAGTTGGGGTTTCAGCACGAGCACAAATGGATCGAAGGTGACCCAAGTAGTAAACTTTAAGTGGATCCATAGTATCTTATATTTTTGCTTTTCCTTTCTGTTCTTGTGTGTTCGACATGAAGGCAATAAAAGCAAGCAAGCAAGTAAAAATATTTTTTGTTTTTGTGATAAATTTTTTTTGAAGTGGGGAAGATGAAAACGAGAGGCAAAGGCAAATAAAATAAATGAAAGGAGATGTAAGTTTTATGCGTAGGTACTTGATAGATGTTGATGATGTCTCCCTGGCAACGGCGCCAGAAATTCTTCCTGCTACTTGTGAGCTGCGTTGGTAATTCCCTGAAGAGGAAGGGAGATGCAGTACAGTAGAGATAAGTATTTCCCTCAGTTATGAAACCAAGGTTATCAATCCAGTAGGAGAATCACGCAACACCTCGTTAGCAGCACCTGCACACAAAACAACAAATCCTTGCACCCAACGCAAACAAGGGGTTGTCAATCCCTCGGCGGTTAATTGCAAGATTAAATTGTATGGTGATAGATAAATAGATCGAACAAAAATACAAAATAAAATAAGTAAAGAAAAATTGCAGCAAATATTTTTAGGGTTTTAGTAAATGATAGAGGTAGACCCGGGGGCCATAGTTTTCACTAGAGGCTTCTCTCATAAAAATAGCATACGGTGGGTGAACAAATTACTGTTGGGCAATTGATAGAAAAGCAAATAATCATGACGATATCCAAGGCAATGATCATGTATATAGGCATCACGTCCGAGACAAGTAGACATGTAATGACTCCTGCCTGCATCTACTACTATTACTCCACACATCGACCGCTATCCAGCATGCATCCAGTGAATTAAGTCCATAAAGAACGGAGTAACGCCTTAAGCAAGATGACATGATGTAGACAAAGTAAACTCACGCATGAATAAACCCCATATTTTTACCCTTAATAGCAACGATAGATACATGTCATGTCCCTTTCTGTCACTGGGATTGAGCACCGCAAGATCGAACCCATTACAAAGTACCTCTTCCCATGGCAACATAAATCAATCTAGTTGGCCAAACCAAATCAATAGATCGGAGAAGAAATACGAAGCTATAATAATCATGCATAAAAGAGTTCAGAGAAAACTCAAATAATATTCATGGATAATCTGATCATAAACTCACAATTCATCGGATCCCAACAAACACACCGCAAAAAGTGATTACATTGGATAGAACTCCAAGAACATCGAGGAGAACATTGTATTGAAGATCAAAAAGAGAGAAGAAGCCATCTAGCTACTAACTATGGACCCGAAGGTCTGTGGTAAACTACTCACGCATCATCGGAAGGGTAGCAAGGTTGATGTAGAGCCCCTCCGTGATCGATTCCCCCTCCGGCGGAGTACCGGAAAAGGCCTCCAGATGGGATCTCTCGAGAACAGAAGCTTGCGGCGGCGGAAAAAGTATTTCGTGGACTCCCCTGTTGGTTTCCCAATTTTTGGGAATTTATAGTGGTGGAATTAGGTCAAAAGAGTAAGGTGGCCCCACGAGGCACCAGGGCGCGCCTGCCCCCCAGGTGATGGTGTCCTGGACTAGGGGGTACTCACCACGTCATCTCCTGACCAGTGGGTCAGGCCGAGGACCCCCATGGCGGTTCACTAATGGGCCACTTCGGGTAGCCCATGATGCATACAAGGAAGATTCCACAAGACTTGGCGCCCAAGACGAGGACTCTCCTAAACCCTAGGCCTCCGGTGTCTTATATAAACCGAGGCCAGGCTAGTCAATAGATGAACTCATATTCATTAGAAAAATCTCGTGGTAGATACATGTACTCTGTACTACACCTCATATGAATACAATCAAAAGCAAGACGTAGGGTATTATCTCTTCGAGAGAGCCCAAACCTGGGTAAAATCCTGTGTCCAAGTTACCATCGCTCCAAGACGCCTAGCTTAGGACCCCTACTACGAGATATGCCGGATATAGAACCGACATTGGTGCTTTCATTGAGAGCCTGCTGGGTACTCACCGCGGTGCGATGGGAATTCAGATCGGCTCCACCGCGATCTACGCGTCGGAACCGAGCTACATCGTCAGCATCGGCATCTTCGTCGCCGACCCGACTGGTCACCTTGGCTAGACCGAGGACTAGTCTTCTCTTCGGATCGTCAAGTTCGGACGGATGTCTTCGTCGTCATCAACTCCGATCTCATCTGGGATCATGGAAAAATCATCCATGGTGCTCGGGGGCTCAACGTCAACATTGCCCTCGCGTGATCATGCAGTTTTTTCTGGACAACGGATTCGTGTTCGCCGTCCCCGTCTCCTCGAGCGTCGCTTTGACGATTGCTTCGGTGCAATTGTGCGGAATTGAGTCTAGAACAACCCTGCAAAATTTCTTCGCGTTCCGATGGAGGAATCTCCGGCGATCTCCGATATACCGGAGCCCTGTCGAATCTGGACGGGAATCTGGACGAGTTTTGGGCGAGGAGTCCAGCAGTCAGCTCGGACGTCCTTTGGAAGATCCAAGCGTTCATCGGCTGCGAAATTCCCATATATACCACCCCTCAAAATTTCAGCTCGATCCGACCGTTCAAACTCCGGGAAGCGTCCAATGAGTGCATCAATTTTTGGATCTGTTTTCTGCGCGAAAACGAATCCAGCCCGAGTTCATCTTTTTCATGAACAGATTATCGGACATCATTTTTGAAGGAAATTTTTTATAGGGTATTGTGTTTTGTTTTCAAACACGTGACGCAAATTTTGAATCTTTTCCGAGGTGAAATTCACCGTCGCGCCGATATCAAACCGGCCCGACCATGTTGCTCCACGGCTGCCGACCTGCGCCAGCATCGACTGCACCGTCACTCCATCGAGCCGACGACAACCACCTCGGATCTTCACATCGGCAAGCCGACCAAGAGTTCGGCATCATGGAGGACAATTAATCGTCAACACAAGATCGTTGCCCCATGGATTGCACGGGTCGGGCGCGCCAGCATCGCCACGCGGTCACTTCTTAAGCCGGCATTGACCGTGTCACAAAGTTCCGACCTGCGTGGGCATCGCCGCGCTGTTGCTTCTTGAAGCCAATGTCCACCACGCCGACCTGCTTCGACACCTCGGCTGGCATGCGGGCTGCAACGTCACCTTACCGACCTGCTCCGTCACCTCGGCTAGACCGGGGGCTTCGCCACTACTTCATCAACCGTGCTGCATCGCCACTTCGTCAAGCCGAGCTCTTCGTTCGGGCACCTCAGAACCGGCTTGGGGGTTGGGACCTCGGTCAACCGAGGACTACGCGCCGGATCTGTCAGAGATCAATGGGCGTCTTCGTCCCGCCACGAGCTCAGCCCACGTCATCAACGCCGAGCACATTAACCAGCTAAGTCGCTTTCATGCTCAACTTTTTCAATTTTTAATTTTTGTCCGGTTCGACCAAGCATTATATTTGTGTTAGACAAAAACTCTGTTTGTTAAAAACACTCCTTTTACCCATGTTAACTGGGGGCTCTTAAAT
Organism: Elymus sibiricus; assembly: GCA_039707655.1. Classification (NCBI taxonomy): domain Eukaryota; kingdom Viridiplantae; phylum Streptophyta; class Magnoliopsida; order Poales; family Poaceae; genus Elymus; species Elymus sibiricus. The sequence continues at coordinate 454,811,224 of CM077672.1, forward strand.
TTATATGAGTCATTTTATAATAAATGTGTTTTCTTCTTGGTCGTTGCAAAGTCTTTTTCTAACACTCCTTTTTCAACTCGAGTGTATGGTCAATAGCCGGATAGCCTGGTTTCTCTCTAAAGTCGCTCGAGTTTAGTTCGCTAAATTGGCCTCTGAGAAGCACTCCGCCTTCGGGATATGGAGGTTGAAGCCGAAGGCTGACCTACTTGAAGTTTAGAGATCGGATGTGTTATGTTAAAGCACTACGAAAGGAAAATTTTATTTTAAGACCAATTTTCGGATTGGCACCAAAAAACATGATTTAGTTCGGACGTCAAGTTTTTCCTAAAGTTTTTTGGTTTTTCGAGCTTATGGCACCGTTAACCTGTTTTTTATGTTTCTTTCAGGAGGCGGGACATCCTCTTGACCGAGGTGCCGTGCATAATAATTTGGCTCGGGAAATCTTTTCCGACCCGTAGTTCGGCAACTTCCCTGTCGAGCTGCACCTCGGCACGCCCGAACACTCCAAACACCGGGGGCTAGTTACTTGCCCCCACAATCAAGCTCCTATGACTAAGTGAAAGTTATAAACACTACATATCTGATTGCCTCGTTTCCGCTAACACAACCGCCTCCGGGCACCGAGACGTCGGCTAAGGGTTGTCTTGTTATTGCGGAAACACCCTGCGTAGCATCTACAAAGGGGTGGAAGCCGACGATGGGCCACTTTCAAATTATAAACAGTCGCAACGGAGTCAAAATAATATATAGCATCAAGCTGCAAAATACAGCTTAAAAGCTGACTACCACAAATATGCGCAAATTCAATCGGCCGATCAGCTTGCTTTCATAAAAGTGTTCGGCTTGTCCGAGGTCACTAATAGAAAAGCAGTTTGGCCGTCTTTGAAAAAACTGTGCAATTCTAACCTCGAGTTTTTGATATAAAACACTTCGGTCATATAAAAGAGTCCAATAAACCGTACCAGGGGCTCCTTGAGGCACCTCGGCGCGGTTACTTTGGGACTCCTGAAGAGTCCGACGTATTCTCAGCATTTGTATTCAATATACGAGCGTTGCCTTCCCATAAATCGTCATAAATCCACAATATGCATCAATTTGACTTAAGATTTTGGCCAAGCTGGGTTGCCTGGCTCCTGTGCTTACCCCCTATGTCCCGATTGTTCGGCTAGGGGGTAAAGGGAGCACCTCTGCGATTGATACTACCGGGTTATCCGGGTTAGTACCTCAGACTGGGTGAAGCCGAAAGCTAGCAATCTCAAGAATATAATTGGTCGGCAACGATGGAAGTGAAATCTTGGTTTTTTAAAGCCAAATACTTCGGGAATTTTCCCCGAATTAATCTTCACTATTTTCTCCCACTTAGATCGGAGGTGAAGTTACATAATCATGGTTAGCATGATAACCTGCGAAAAGGAACCTATAAAGGAACTATTTTTCACAGAAGATGTTTCTTACGTTAAATAGTAATATAACATATCTCTCCGCGTACCTTTGTTTATAAAACCGTATGGCCGGATTGCCTTGTTTTCCGTAAATCTTTGCCCTTATAAAGGCTTTATAAAGTAGGAAAACACTCCTTGACTACTGGCCGAGCAGGTTGAAGCCGATGGTCGGTCAACAAAGTTTTGTACAATGCGGATCCGAGCTTTAATGATGTAAAGTACTTGGATACATAGAATCATTACACATAAATTGTGATTAAAGTCAATTTACTCCGGATATCGATCCTTAATTCGGCCACCCTTGCCCAAATTCAGGCTCGGGGGCTACTGGGCTTCGCGCCTCTCGCTTAAAAGCCATTAACGGGTTACGTCGATCCCCTGATCTGGTGTTGCCACCCGACCAGTGGCTCGGGGGCTACTGCATTGATGATTCAATGCAGACAATTTACAAAGTGCAAAACAGTTTCCGAGGAGATTACAATCCTCAGGTTGGTCGGCCGCACCCAACCTGAGTCTCGAGGACTATGCACCGTGTTTCTGTTCCTAAGTATGCTGCCGAGCTAGGAGTTGATCCTCATGCCGATTTTGCGAATCGACCTGAGTCTCAGGGGCTACTGGGATAAGCGGTTTTATGTTATCCTTCAGGTGCATCTCGGATTTTTGGCCGATACACACCTTCAGGGCTACTGGCTATACATCTCGGCAAAGAATAAATTGCACCAATTGGAAATAAATTCCGCAAAAAATCAGCCAAAGACCGAGGTGGTGCACCACCTCAGAAGTAGTCCGGCATAAAGCTTGGCTGTGAGTGGCTGGCTCCATAGAGAACTTTTTCGGCGTTAAGCTCGGATAACCTCCTTCAAACTTTTTCAAAGATGAGGTACTCTATGCCTCCTCGGATGCAGTCCGGCGCTGGAGCTCGGATACAGACCGGCGTTGGAGCTCGGCTGCTAAAATGTACCTCGGATGCAGTCCGGCGCTGGAGCTCGGATACAGACCGACGTTGGAGCTTAGCTGCTAAAATGTACCTCGGATGTAGACCGGCGTTGGAGCTCGGCTGCAAAAGACACCTCGGATGCAGTCCGGCGTTCGAGCTCGGTTGCAAGAAGACACCGCCGCATGGGAAAAACTTTGAACCCAAGGTGTGGCATTAAGTAACAAGGCATTGATAAAGGCCAAGAATTTAAAGGGGTTCCTCGGACGCCCGACGTACAAACTCCTCGGATGCCCGATGGGTAAACTCTTTGGATACACCTCGGCAATCCTCAAGATCGAAGATGGGAAGATTTGTTGAACCAGTTTTCAAGACCGACGACCGAAGACGAAGAACAGTTCGGAAGAACCGAGGAGCCTCCCCAACTTGAAGACCGGTTCAGGGGGCTACTGATGGTGTCCTGGACTAGGGGGTACTCACCACGTCATCTCCTGACCAGTGGGTCGGGCCGAGGACCCCCATGGCAGTTCACTTATGGGCCACTTCGGGCAGCCCATGATGCATACAAGGAAGATTCCACAAGACTTGGCGCCCAAGACAAGGACTCTCCTAAACCCTAGGCCTCCGGTGTCTTATATAAACCGAGGCCAGGCTAGTCAATAGATGAACTCATATTCATTAGAACAATCTCGTGGTAGATACATGTACTTTGTACTACACCTCATATGAATACAATCAAAAGCAGGACGTAGGGTATTATCTCTTCGAGAGAGCCCGAACCTGGGTAAAATCCTGTGTCCATGTTACCATCGCTCCAAGACGCCTAGCTTAGGACCCCTACTACGAGATATGCCGGATATAGAACCGACACCAAGCGCGCCCTGGTGGCTCGTGGCCACCTCCTGGGGCTTTTGGCCTTCTCCCGAAGCTTCTAGTGTTTGTTATGTCCAGAAAAAAATCTCCAAAAAGTTTCGTGGCATTTGGACTTCGTTTGGTACTAATATTCTGGAAAACCAAAAACAGGCAAAAAACAGCAACTGGCACTGGGCACTAAGTTAATAGGTTAGTCCCAAAAAATGATATATAATTGCTGTAAATGTATATAAAAACATCCAAGATTGATAAAATAACAGCATGGAACAATCAAAAATTATAGATACGTTGGAGACGTATCACTTACCAAATGGAATGATGAGATGATCATGCAATTCTATTCTAGAGCTCATTTTTATCCAGATGGTAGAATTGTGTGGATGACTGAGGGATCGAGGTACCAGTCAACCATTTCTGAGTGGGCTGATCTTCTTGGTGCTCCCAAGGAAGATGAGAGAGATATTGATATATATGCCAAGCTCAAGATGGACCAGAATTCCATGGCTAACATGTACAAGGCAATTCCAGAAAAAGACATTGAGACACACAAACTTGGATCTGTGAAGCACTTGCTACCTGGTTTGGCCACCACCAATACAATCTTGAGGTACACTCTTTTGCCCAAGTCTGGAGATGACAAGATGATACGTGGCCATTCCATCAACTTGTTGCACCTCTTTGATACACCTTAGAAGTTCAAGGTGATGAGCTTGATTGTTGAAACCATGAAGAGGACAGCTGCTGACCAGAAGAGATCTTGTGGATATGCTGCAAACATTCAGATGCTCATCAACTCCAAGGTTGGAATGAGCACTTATCTTCTAGACCGTGAGCATCTCCCACTGTTGCCAGAGTTCGAAGACAATGTGGTGGTGATGGATTCTTCTCATCCTACTTCAGTTGAGGCACAGGAAAGGATCCGGGCAGCTGAGGCAGCTAAAGCAACCAAGGAGGCATCTGGTCCCAGTAATCCATTTGCTCACCTCAAGACAAAGAATGATCAAATGACATATCTGTTGGAAGCAACCCTGAGGATTGAACAGAGTCTGGCCAACCTTGCCAAGAATCAGGAGAGCCTAGAGCAGATAGTTGAGACTAAGATACATGATCTTGATGTGAAGATCACAGATGTACAGACCATTGTGGAAAAGCTGAAGGATGATGTTGACTCAGTCAGGGCTGCTACTGATGACAGTGGAGATGATAGACCGACGACTGACAGGTTCCAGATAGTGCCTAGGGCATCCAGGTCTGCTACATTACCCGTTGCAGATACCAGGACTACAGTTTCTGCACCTGCTGCTGCTGCTTCTACAGTGCCACCTCCAGTTTCTACTCCACCAGCCTAGCAGACGTCAGCTGAAGCCTTTGCAGATGCACTTCTCTCAACACCATCTACGCACACCAAAGCTGCCAGCCAGAGATCACCTTCAGGAGCTGCCGAGGATCGTGCCTAGAGAGACGTATAGCTCTATACCTATTCGAACTTTTTGGTACTTGTTGCCAAAGGGGGAGAATTTGTATAGATCATTAGGCTTCGAGAAAGAGTGTGTCTCGCTTTTGCTCGTTGGTTTTCTCGAGTTCTTTTGCTTCTATTTGGTTTGTGCTACATTACCTGTTATGCTTGTGAGATACTATGTGTGTGATTGATCATACTATGCTTTATGTGATGCTTAATGCTTATCCTTATCATTATTCTTGTATGATCATTCAGTTGTGTCTTTGGTGATGCGTGCTTACTACTCCATTCATATCATTTTGCGTGCTCCACCAAGTCGTATGTGACATGGAAGAGTGACCCATGATCCTAATCGATTGTGCATTTGCATTCAAACGCAAATTTTTAATAATGCACAAATTTAGGGGGAGCTCTTGCTTATCACATACTTCTCAAAACGACGATGTATTTCATTCACTTAATCATTTGTCGAAGCTTTGATCTATATGTTGTCATCAATTACCAAAAAGGGGGAGATTGAAAGTGCAACCAATCCCCGGGTGGTTTTGGTAATTCATAACGACATATATCTCATTGAACTAATGTCCATTCAAGTTAAATATTTCAGGATGTTCAATGATTGGCATGGCAAGGACTAGTGATTGTGGACCCCTCAAAATGCTAAGGACATGGATTGGCAAAAGCTCAAGACTCTACATTTTTGTTAAGTGATCCAAGATCACATTGAGTCCATAGGAAAGCCAATACTATTAAAAGGGGATGAGGTGTTGCTTAATGATCTTTTTGCTCAAGTGCTTAGTGACATTGCTCCAAAACCCTTAACCACTTTCTCCTTCCAAATAGGTCCAAATCCTACATTCCAACTCGGCCCTACCGAATCATTCCTATCCGGAGCCACCGAGTTCATCTGGACTTAGCCACTACCAAACCCTAACAAATCGGATACACCGATATGGATCTCGGTCCCACCGAGATGGCCTTGCCAACTCTTTGTTACTAGTTGCAATTATTTCAGTCCCACCGAGATTTGCAATCGGTACCACCGAGATGGCTTGCCAAATCTCTGTTGCCTTATTGCTTCACTTCGGTCCCACCGAGTTGATGCAATCGGTGCCACCGAGACGATGTTTGCCCTAACCATTGCACATCGGTCCATCCGAGATGTTCCAGTTCGGTCCCATCGAGATTCCTAGCATTCATATCTTTTACACAGGTCGGTGCCACCGAGATTTCTGATCGGTGCCACCGAGTTGGGTTAAAAATGTGTAACGGTTGGATTTTGTGTGGAGGCTATATATACCCCTCCACCCCTTCTTCCTCCGTAAAGAGAGCCATCAGAACGTGCCTACATTTCTGTAAGTGCATCTAGTGCCACCCCTTGTTGGTTTTGGAGTATTGAAGACAAACTTGGTTGTGGGACTAATGTGTTTGTGAGATTCACAGGAGAACACAGGTTGAAGTCCCTATTGATTCGGTTTACCCATCGAAGATGACCCCTAAAAATGTATGAAGACATTGAAGACAATGGTGAGTCACGAAGACATTCATGCTGAAGATAATGGTTCATGAAGACATTCGTCGAAGACAATGAAGCGTGAAGACATAGTCTTTTGGTAGTTTCATTTCCTTATTTCTTGAGTCATAGGAACCACCGAACTGTCAAGTGGGGTCGAGGTAAACGAAGTCAGAAACTGACGTGATGCTCAACCTAAAATCCTATGTCTTCAAGCGAAGACAAATGAGAGAAAATCTCTTCCAGAGTTGGTTGAGTCAGCTTTGCTTGTAGCCCAATTAAAGTTGCCGCGTGGGTTTAAATTCCGACCGTTGGACACGTGTCAGTTCCTAAATGACCAAGGGTCATTTCGAACATATCATGTCGGGTTGCCCCCTGGCTATAAATAGCAACCCCCTTCCACCATAAGTTGGTGGCTGCTCCGAGTTAGTGCACGGCTTTTGTCGTTTGAGAGCAACCCACCTCGAAGCCTTTGAGAGAGAAACCTTGCGAGGACAAAACCCAAAACACCCAGAGCCCAAAGTGATTGAGCATCACTGAAGACATTCTGTTCTAAGTGAACTGAAGACTTATTACACTTGAAGACTGTGATCTTCCAGTCGGTTAGGCGTCGCATTCTGAGCATCCAAGAGTCATTGTGGATTGCCGGTGAATGAAGTCTGTGAAGGTTTGGAAGTCTATCTTGAAGACTTACCAGAGTGATTGGGCGAGGTCTAAGTGACCTTAGTTCAAGGGGAATAAGGTGAAGACGTGGTCTTCTGAGTTCAATCTCAGTCTCCCTAACCAGACGTACAACTGTCACAGCAGTTGGAACTGGTCAAACAAATCATTGTCTTCCCCGAGCTCCTGGTTCTATCCTTACTCTTCCTTACTTACTGTTGTGACTTTGAAGCCTTTGCATGCTAGTTTGTGTTTCAAGATATTCCCTGAAGCCATTCATCTGTTTACTCATTTCTCTTCATGCTTCTTGTGTTTATGTTCAACGCATGCTTGTATGTATGATGTCTATGCATGTCATATTCGTTCATCTTATTTATAGGCTCTGCTAATTCTCATTCTACTTCCGCTCTCTTTGAAAACATTGCCTGTTTTTGAAGCCTTTCAGAAAAACGCCTATTCACCCCCCATCTAGTCGATAACTAGCACTTTCAATTTCCACCATACATTTTCTGAGAGAGAACCACCTACTCACGTGTTGAGATCAAGAGATTCCATTCCTACCATTTGAACCTTGATTTCTAGCCTTCCCAAGTTGCTTTCCACTCAAATCCTTCTTCCACCATAGCCAAATCTATGAGAGAGAGTTGAGTGTTGCGGAGACTATCATTTGAAGCACAAGAGCAAGGAGTTCATCATCAACACACCGTCTATTACTGATACTTCTCCAATGTATCTCTAATTTATGTAGTATTCATACCATGTTTATTATAGTTTTGCATGATTATGGTGCACTTTTATATGGTTTTTATATGATTTTTATGGACTAACATATTGACCTGGTGCCCAGTGCCAGTTGCTGTTTTCTGCTTGTTTTTGGTTTTCCATAAAATCCATATCAAATGAAGTCCAAATGCAGCGAAACTTTTTGACGATTTTTTCTGGAAGGAAACAGACCCATGAAGCTTCGGGGGAGCAGCAAAAGACCCACAGGGGCCCCACAAGCCGCGCCACCCCTCCAGGCGTGCCCTAGTTCCACGTGGCCCCCCTGTGGCCCTTCTTTGCATGATTCCACCGCCGAAAAATCATATATATTCAGAAACCCCTGAAAGTTAACCTAGATGAGTTTTGACACTGCCGCGAGCCTCTGTTCTGAGGCGATCTCATCTGGAGCTCCGTTTCGGTACCCTGCCAGAGGGAGGAATCATCACCGGAGGCCATCTTCATCATCCCGGCGGTCTCCATGACGAGGAGGGAGTAGTTCACCCTCGGGGCTGAGGGTATGTACTAGTAGCTATGTGTTCAATCTCTCTCTCTCTCGTGTTCTTGATTTGGCACCTTCTTGATGTACCGCGAGCTTTGTTAATATAGTTGGATCATATGGTGTTTCTCCCTCTCTATCTTGTTGTGAGAATTGAGTTTTTACCTTTGAGGTTTCACTATTATCGGATTGAATACTTTGTTGGATTTGAGAACACTTGATGTATGTCTTGCATATGAATCCCCGTGGTGACAATGGGGTATTATATTGATTCACTTGATATATGTTTTGGCACTCAACTCGCAGATTTTCAGAACTTTCGGAGTTAGGGAAGTATGAATTTTAAGGCAAGACCCTAAGCTTGGGGATGCCCAAGGCACCCCAAGGTAATATTCAAGGAAGACCCAAGCAACAAAGCTTGGGGATGCCCTGGAAGGCATCCCCTCTTTCGTCTTCAACATTATCGGTAACCTTACTTGGAGCTATATTTTTATTCGTCACATAATATGAGTTTTGCTTGGAGCGTCATTTTCTTCTGTTTATATTTGCTTGCTGTTATCAATAATCATGTTTTGTATCTTTTAGCTCAACAAAATGCCAATTATAGCCTTTACCATGCTTAGTTTGCAAGTTCATGTGTTGCTGTTTGAAAACAGAAAGTTTTCTGTTATGTCCAGAATATTCCTGAATAGTCGAACATGATAAAAATCTGAAATTTGTACACAGTAAGCATGCATGAGTTCTCTGTCACGTAGTAATTTTTCAGAATTTTTGGAGTTAGGGAAGTATGAATTTTAAATCCCCCTTTACAGACTGTTCTTTTTTGGCAGATTTCGGTTATAGTTGCATTGTTTGCATATGTTCCTTGTTTACTGTTCCTATTGGTGGATTGGAGTATTAAATATGCAGAGGCATTTAGTATGTAATGTTTAATTATAATCTTAGTGATTTTCTACAGTAGAGAATGTTAAGGTTTTGAGTTGATTTATACTAACTTATCTCACGAGTTCTTGTTGAGTTTTGTGTGGACGAAGTTTTTAAAGATTTAGGAGAAGCCATGATATGAGAGGAATTAAGGAGACACAAGATCTCAAGCTTGGGGATGCCCAAAGCATCCCAAGTTAATATTTCAAGAAGTCTCAAGCAACTAAGCTTGGGGATGCCCCGGTTGGCATCCCACCTTTCTTCATGAACACCTATCGGTTAGCCTAAGTTTTTGCTTCTTCACATGATATGTGCTATCCTTGGTATATCATTTTATTTTATTTTTGTTTTTCTTGCTGTCTGAATAAAATAATAAGATTGGAATTTTCAAATGAGAGAGAGTCCTCACATAGCTACCTATTTGCTTAACTACTCATTTGATCTTCACTTATATCTTTTTGGAGTAGTTTGTCATTTACTCTTGTTCTTCACTTATATCCTATGAGTAAATTGTTGAATAAATTGAATATCATGAAGTTTAAAGTATAAGTGCTTCATATGCTTATATCGTGTCTAGTAGTAGTTTCACATTTGGGTTAGAAAGTGAAATCTATTGAAGCTTGATAATCACAATATTGGTCATACAAGCAATTCATGAATGATTAGTATAAGGAAGAGAACTTTCACATATAAATATATTATCTTGGACATCTTTTATGATTGTGAATACCCATTAATTATTTTCAAACTTGAGCAAATTAGTTGAAGTTGGACAAGGAAGACAACGTAATGAGTTATGTTTGGGTATATTTGCATAGAAGTTATATTGTTATGGATCCTCTAACATGTGGTGCTTGCTTAGGATCTTTTGCTAGCCAAAAATTCGTACTAAGTAGAGATACTACTTGTGCATCCAAAAACCTTTAAACCCAGTTTCTTGCCATGAGTGTCCACCATATCTACCTATGGATTGAATAAGATCCTTCAAGCAAGTTGTCATCGGTGCAAAAAGCAATAAAAATTGCTCCTAAATATGTATGATCTTTTATTGCAAGGGAAAATAAGCGTTGTACGAATTTGTGATGGTAAAGAAATAAAAGCGCCGGACTGCATAATAAAGGTTGCTATCACAAGGGGCAATATACTGTGACGTTCCATTGCATTAAGAGCCTGTGCATCCAAAAATAAAAAGCGCATGACAACCTCTGCTTCCCTCTGCGAAGGGCCTATCATTTACTTTTATGTATTTACTTTTATGTAAGAGTCAATAGTATTCCTTCTCATTTCAACCTCAATTATTCTCTAGTTGGCAAGTATCATGTGGTGGGGAAAGATCCAGGCACATATGGCCAGTCAAATATATTTGATCATGAATTATTATTGTTGACAATTTTCTCGATGATAAATAAGTTGGGAGGTGAAACACTAAGCTCCTATCTTTCTTTTTGTTCGTTGGATGCCATTTGTTCTAAAAATATGCTTTGAGTACTAGCAATCATACAAGACTATATGATAATTGAGTATGTGGAGCTCTTACTTAGACTTTGTTGAAGATAAGTTGAATTGCAATTGTTTGGTGACTAAGAACATGGGTTGTTAAGTTTCAAGATAATGCATTGTTCGAACCATAACATGTGAATTGATTGCTACTTTATCATGATGAGTTTTATGAGAAAGACTTGCTGTTATGATGCTAGAAAAAGTGATTGAAATTATCATTGATCAAACTTATGCACTATGCTAGCATTCACACTTCATAAATTATTTCTTTTATCATTTACCTACTCGATGACGAGCAGGAATTAAGCTTGGGGATGCTGATACGTCTCCAACGTATCTATAATTTATGAAGTATTCATGCCATGTTTATTATAGTTTTGCATGATTTTGGTGCACTTTTATATGGCTTTTATATGATTTTTATGGACTAACATATTGACCTAGTGCCCAGTGCCAGTTGCTGTTTTTTGCTTGTTTTTGGTTTTCTATAAAATCCATATCAACTGAAGTCCAAATGCAGCGAAACTTTTTGACAATTTTTTCTGGAAGGAAACAGACCCAGGAAGCTTCGGGGGAGCAGTAGATGACCCACAGGGGCCCCACAAGCAACCAGGGGGCGCCACCCCCCAGGTGTGCCCTGGTGCCTCGTGGGCCCCCTGTGGCCCTTCTTTGCGTGAGTCCAACGCTGAAAAATCATATATATTCAGAAACCCCCGAAAGTTAACCTAGATGAGTTTTTACGCCGCCGCAAGCCTCTGTTCCGAGGCGATCTCATCTGGAGCTCCGTTCCGGCACCCTGCTGGAGGGGGGGAATCATCACCGGAGGCCATCTTCATCATCCCGGCGGTCTCCATGACGAGGAGGGAGTAGTTCACCCTCGGGGCTGAGGGTATGTACTAGTAGCTATGTGTTTAATCTCTCTCTCTCTCTCGTGTTCTTGATTTGGCATGATCTTGATGTACCGCGAGCTTTGTTAATATAGTTGGATCATATGGTGTTTCTCCCTCTCTATCTTGTTGTGATGAATTAAATTTTTACCTTTGAGGTTTCACTATTATCTGATTGAATACTTTGTTGGATTTGAGAACACTTGATGTATGTCTTGCATATGAATACCCATGGTGACAATGGGGTATTATATTGATTCACTTGATATATGTTTTGGCACTCAACTCGCAGATTCCCGAGGTGACATTAGGGTAATCTATGCATAGGGGTTGATGCACGTTTTCGTCCTACTCTCTCCGGTAGAAATCTTTGGGAACTCTTTGAAGTTCTTTGTGTTGGATTGAATATTATGAATCTGAAATTGTTAGACGCATATCGTATAATCAACTCACAGATACTTGTGGTGACATTGGAGTATCTAGGTGACATTAGAGTTGGTTGATGCGTATCATATGGTCTTATTTTAGTACGAACTCTAGGGCTGTTTGTGACACTTATAGGAATAGCTCAATAGATCGATCGGAAAGAATAACTTTGAGGTGGTTTTGTACCCTACAACAATTTCTATCTTATGTTCTCCGCTAATAGGAACTTTGGAGTGATTCTTTATCGCACGTTGAGGGACTGTTAAATGATCCAATTATGTTAGCATTGTTGAGAGATTGCACTAGTGAAAGTATGAACCCTAGGCCTTGTTTTTAAGCATTGCAATACCGTTTGTGCTCACTTTTGTTACTTGCTACCTTGCTGTTTTTTTGTTTTCAGATTATAAAAACTTATATCTACTATCCATACTACACTTGTATCACCATCTCTTCGCCGAACTAGTGCACCTATACAATTTACCATTGTATTGGGTGTGTTGGGGACACAAGAGATTTCTTGTATTTGATTGCAGGGTTGTTTGAGAGAGACCATCTTCATCCGACGCCTCCCATGGATTGATAAACCTTAGGTCATCCACTTGAGGGAAAATTGCTACTGTCCTACAAAACTCTGCACTTGGAGGCCCAACACGAGTCTACAAGATTAAGTTGTGTAGTAGACATCAAGCTCTTTTCTGGCGCAGTTGCCGGGAAGGTGAGTGCTTGAAGGTATATCTTTAGATCTTGCAATCGAATCTTTTTGTTTCTTGTTTTATCACTAGTTTAGTTTTATAAAAGAAAACTACAAAAAAATGGAATTGAGGTTGCCTCATATTATTCATCTTTATAATGTTTTTCTTGAAAATGATGGAGCGGAAAATTGTGCTCAATTGATAAAAGAAGAATTCAATAAAATGTTTGGCATAAAATCAATGAATGATGAGCATGATTGCAATGTTGTTAGTATGAATTCTGTGAATATCCATGATGCTAATGATATGCAAAGCTACAAGCTTGGGGATGCTATATTTGATGAAGATGATATTTTTAGTCCCCCAAGTTTTGTTGAGAAAATTTATTATGATGATAGCATGCCTCCTATTTATGATGATTATATTGATAAAAGTGGATTTGGAGAGGTCGTGAATTTATTTAATGATGATTCCACTATTTTGGAGGAGGTTTCAATTGATTATGACAATAAAGTTGCTATCTGTGATGATTATTGTGATGACATGTATGCTATAAAGAATAATGATAACTTTGAAACTTTTCATCATGATTTTAATTTTCAATTGTATTATGCCAATCAAGTATCACATGATAGTTATTTCATTGAATTTGCTCCCACTATTATTGATGAGAAGAAAATTGCTTATGTGGAGAGTAATAAAAATCCTATGCTTGTAGGTCATGAAAAGAATGCTTTATGTGATAGCTATATTTTTGAATTCATTCATGATGCTACTGAAAATTATTATGGGAGAGGATCATATGCTTGTAGGTGTTGTAATAATATCAAGTTTCCTATCTATGTGTTGAAAGTTTTGAAGTTATGCTTGTTTTGCCTTCTTATGCTATTGATTCTTGCTCCCACAAACTATTTGCTCACAAAATCCCTATGCATAGGAAGTGGGTTAGGCTTAAATGTGCTATTCATATGCTTCATGATGCTCTCTTTGTGTTTCAATTCTTTACTTTTATGCGAGCATCATTGAAATCATCATGCCTAGCTAAAAAGGCATTAAAGAAAAGCGCTTGTTGGGAGACAACCCAACATTTACCCCTACTGTTTTTTTTGTGTTCACATGATTAAGATATTGTGTTAATCATGTTTTATATATTTTCTTTCAATAATGTGCCAAGTAAAGCCTTTGGGATAGTGTGGATACTTGTTGATTCGATTCTGTGCAAAAACAGAAACTTTTGGGTCCAGTGCTGGAATTTCTATTCTGTACTGGAGCGTGAGAAAATTCTGAAATTTTAACAGAGTATTGGGTTACAAATTTTTTACGTTTTACCAAATTTTCAGTATTTTTGGAGGTACAGAAGTAGTTTTCTTAAATCGCTCACTACATGCTGTTCTGTTTTTGACAGATTCTGTTTTCGATGCATAGTTTGCTTGTTTTAGTGTTTCCATAGCTTATATTGAGTAATATAAATTATGGAAAGGACAGAATACAGTAGGAACTATGTGAGAACAATTATGAAAGTTGTCTTGACAGTACCTAAGTGGATGATTTATTTTGATCATACTAACCTATCTCACAAGTTCCGTTAAGTTTTGTGTGATTGAAGTTTTCAAGTTTTGGGTGAGATATCGATATGAGGAGAATAAGGAGTGGCAAGACCCTAAGATTGGGGATGCCCAAGTCACCCCAAGGTAATATTCAAGGAAGACCCAAGCAACTAAGCTTGGGGATGCCCTGGAAGGCATCCCCTCTTTCGTCTTCAACATTATCGGTAACCTTACTTGGAGCTATATTTTTATTCGTCACATAATATGAGTTTTGCTTGGAGCGTCATTTTCTTCTGTTTATATTTGCTTCCTGTTATCAATAATCATGTTTTGTATCTTTTAGCTCAATAAAATGCCAAATATAGCCTTTACCATGCTTAGTTTGCAAGTTCATGTGTTGCTGTTTGAAAACAGAAAGTTTTCTGTTATGTCCAGAATATTCCTGAATAGTCAGAACATGATAAAAATCTGAAATTTGTACACAGTAAGCATGCATGAGTTCTCTGTCACGTAGTAATTTTTCAGAATTTTTGGAGTTAGGGAAGTATGTATTTTAAATCCCCCTTTACAGACTGTTCTGTTTTGGCAGATTTCGGTTATAGTTGCATTGTTTGCATATGTTCCTTGTTTACTGTTCCTATTTGTGGATAGGAGTATTAAATATGCAGAGGCATTTAGTATGTAATGTTTAATTATAATCTTAGTGATTTGCTACAGTAGAGAATGTTAAGGTTTTGAGTTGATTTATACTAACTTATCTCATTAGTTCTTGTTGAGTTTTGTGTGGACGAAGTTTTTAAAGATTTAGGAGAAGCCATGATATGAGAGGAATTAAGGAGACACAAGAGCTCATTCTTGGGGATGCCCAAAGCATCCCATGTTAATATTTCAAGAAGTCTCAGGCAACTAAGCTTGGGGATGCCCCGGTTGGCATCCCACCTTTCTTCATGAACACCTATCGGTTAGCCTAAGTTTTTGCTTCTTCACATGATATGTGCTATCCTTGGTATATCATTTTATTTTCGTTTTGTTTTTCTTGCTGTATGAATAAAATAATAAGATCTGAAATTTTCAAATGAGAGAGAGTCCTCACATAGCTACCTATTTGCTTAACTACTCATTTGATCTTCACTTATATCATTTTGGAGTAGTTTGTGATTTACTCTTGTTCTTCACTTATATCCTATGAGTAAATTGTTGAATAAATTGAATATCATGAAGTTGAAAGTATAAGTGCTTCATATGCTTATATCATGTCTAGTAGTAGTTTCACATTTGGGTTAGAAAGTGAAATCTATTGAAGCTTGACAATCACAATATTGGTCATACAAGCAATTCATGAATGATTAGTATAAGGAAGAGAACTTCACATATAAATATATTATCTTGGACATCTTTTATGATTGTGAATACACATTAATTATTTTCAAACTTGAGAAAATTAGTTGAAGTTGGACAAGCAAGACAACGTAATGAGTTATGTTTGGGTATATTTGCATAGAAGTTATATTGTTATGGATCCTCTAACATGTGGTGCTTGCTTAGGATCTTTTGCTAGCCAAAAATTCGTACTAAGTAGAGATACTACTTGTGCATCCAAAAACCTTTAAACCCAGTTTCTTGCCATGAGTGTCCACCATATCTACCTATGGATTGAATAAGATCCTTCAAGTAAGTTGTCATCGGTGCAAAAAGCAATAAAAATTGCTCCTAAATATGTATGATCTTTTATTGCAAGGGAAAATAAGCGTTGTACGAACTTGTGATGGCAAAGAAATAAAAGCGACGGACTACATAATAAAGGTTGCTATCACAAGGGGCAATATAACGTGATGTTCCATTGCATTACGAGCTTGTGCATCCAATAATAAAAAGCGCATGACAACCTCTGCTTCCCTCTGCGAATGGCCTATCATTTACTTTGATGTATTTACTTTTATGTAAGAGTCAATAGTATTCCTTCTCATTTCAACCTCAATTATTCTCTAGTTGGCAAGTATCATGTGGTGGGGAAAGATCCAGGCACATATGGCCAGTCAAATATATTTGATCATGAATTATTATTGTTGACAATTATCTCGATGATAAATAAGTTGGGAGGTGAAACACTAAGCTCCTATCTTTCTTTTTGTTCGTTGGATGCCATTTGTTCTAAAAATATGCTTTGAGTACTAGCAATCATACAAGACTATATGATAATTGAGTATGTGGAGCTCTTACTTAGACTTTGTTGAAGATAAGTTGAATTGCAATTGTTTGGTGACTAAGAACATGGGTTGTTAAGTTTCAAGATAATGCATTGTTCGAACCATAACATGTGAATTGATTGCTACTTTATCATGATGAGTTTTATGAGAAAGACTTGCTGTTATGATGCTAGAAAAAGTGATTGAAATTATCATTGATCAAACTTATGCACTATGCTAGCATTCACACTTCATAAATTATTTCTTTTATCATTTACCTACTCGAGGACGAGCAGGAATTAAGCTTGGGGATGCTGATACATCTCCAACGTATCTATAATTTATGAAGTATTCATGCCATGTTTATTATAGTTTTGCATGATTTTGGTGCAATTTTATATGGCTTTTATATGATTTTTATGGACTAACATATTGACCTAATGCCCAGTGCAAGTTGCTGTTTTCTGCTTGTTTTTGGTTTTCCAGAAAATCCATATCAAATGAAGTCCAAATGCAGCGAAACTTTTTGAAGATTTTTTCTGGAAGGAAACAGACCCAGGAAGCTTCGGGGGAGCAGCAGAAGACCCACAGGGGCCCCACAAGTCACCAGGGCGCGCCACCCCCCACCCCCAAGCGCGCCCTGGTGCCTCGTGGGCCCCCTGTGGCCCTTCTTTGCGTGCTTCCAACGCTGAAAAATCATATATATTCAGAAACCCCCAAAAGTTAACCTAGATGAGTTTTTACGCCGTCGCAAGCCTCTGTTCTAAGGCGATCTCATCTGGAGCTCCGTTCTGGCACCCTGCCGGAGGGGGGAATCATCACCGAAGGCCATCTTCATCATCCCAGCGGTCTCCATGAGGAGAAGGGAGTAGTTCACGCTCGGGGTTGAGGGTATGTACTAGTAGCTATGTGTTTAATCTCTCTCTCTCTCCTGTTCTTGATTTGGCACGATCTTGATATACCGCGAGCTTTGTTAATATAGTTGGATCATATGGTGTTTCTCCCTCTCTATCTTGTTGTGATGAATTGAGTTTTTACCTTTGAGGTTTCACTATTATCGGATTGAATACTTTGTTAGATTTGAGAACACTTGATGTATGTCTTGCATATGAATACCCGTGGTGATAATGGGTATTATATTGATTCACTTGATATATGTTTTGGCACTCAACTCGCAGATTCCCGGTGACATTAGGGTAATCTATGCATAGGGGTTGATGCATGTTTTCGTCCTACTTTCTCCGGTAGAAATCTTGGGGCACTCTTTGAAGTTCTTTGTGTTGTATTGAATATTATGAATTAGAAATTGTTTGATGCATATCGTATAATCAACTCACAGATACTTGTTGTGACATTGGAGTATCTAGGTGACATTAGAGTTGGTTGATGCGTATCATATGGTCTTATTTTAGTACGAACTCTAGGGCTGTTTGTGACACTTATAGGAATAGCTCAATAGATCGTTCGGAAAGAATAACTTTGAGGTGGTTTCGTACCCTACAACAATTTCTATCTTATGTTCTCCGCTAATAGGAACTTTGGAGTGATTCTTTATCGCACGTTGAGGGACTGTTATATGATCCAATTGTGTTAGCATTGTTGAGAGATTGCACTAGTGAAAGTATGAACCCTAGGCCTTGTTTTTAAGCATTGCAATACCATTTGTGCTCACTTTTGTTACTTGCTACTTTGCTATTTTTTTATTTTCAGATTATAAAAACTTATATCTACTATCCATACTACACTTGTATCACCATCTCTTCGCGGAACTAGTGCACCTATACAATTTACCATTGTATTGGGTGTGTTGGGGACACAAGAGATTTCTTGTATTTGATTGCAGGGTTGTTTGAGAGAGACCATCTTCATCCTACGCCTCCCACGGATTGATAAACCTTAGGTCATCCACCTGAGGGAAAATTGCTACTGTCCTACAAAACTCTGCGCTTGGAGGCCCAACACGAGTCTATAAGAATAAGTTGTGTAGTAGACATCAATTACCTTTTGGAGAGTGGTGTCTCCTAGATTGGTTAGGTGTCGCTCGGGAGCCTCCGACATGATGTGGAGTTGAGCCAAGAAGTTTGTAAGGGCAAGGAGATCGCCTACTTCGTGAAGATCTACCCGAGTGAGGCTAGTCCTTCGTGGATGTAAGCCATGGTGGAATAGACAAGGTTGCTTCTTCGTGGACCCTTCGTGGGTGGAGCCCTCCGTGGACTCGCGCAGCCGTTACCCTTTGTGGGTTGAAGCCTCCATCAACGTGGACGTACGATACCACCACATATCGGAACCACGCCAAAAATCTTCGTGTCGCCATTGCATTTGCCTTCTCCAAACCCTTCCCTTTACTTACATGTGCAATTACTTACATTCCGCTGCTATACTCTTAGAATTGCATGTGTAGGGTGATGCTTGACTTGTCATACTTGCTAAAATCTGCCCACAACTAAAATTGGGAAAAGGATAGATTTTTATTTGGTCAAGTAGTCTAATCACCCCCCCTCTAGACATACTTTCGATCCTACAAGCGGCCCGGAAGGGTGCTGGGTTTTGGCTAGGGTTTGAGGGGTTTTGAAGGGGTTATGAGGGGTTTTGAGAGGGTTTTGAGATATTTCAAGGGCTAGGGTTGACCATAACTAATTCAAAAAAACTCAAAAAAATATGAAACTTGCACCCATCATCGTTTTATGTTACTAGGTTGCTGGAAAAAATAAGAAACTTGGTCTACGGGTATTTTCATGAAAAACCCTTCACAAAACCTAGCTCTCATGAACGAGGTTGCACGGGATTCAGGTTAGGGTTTAGGGTTAAGCATGTCATAGTTTATCCAAACGATCCCATATTGGGCATGGACCCTATATTTGCACACTGGAAGTCAAGTTTTGATTTTTGGCTCATTTAGAGAAGGTCGGAAAAAAACTTGCTTAGAAATGGGGTGTTTATCCTAGCTTTGGAGCTCATTTGGAGCACATTTATTCAAGACTAGTGTTTCACTCAACAAAAAGTTCTCGGATTGATCAACTAACATGCATAATATTTGAGAAAGCATTGTAACATCAATACCCATACTAAACAGCTTCAAATTTGAAATTCGGCCAGAATTTGAATAGTGTTACACAAATACACATCAAAGTAAAATAGCATTACAAAAATCAGGCAAGTTTTTTACACAAATCCAGGCAAGTTTTTTTATTCAGACAAGAACAATATTTCACTTCTACTTCTTCTTACCACTCAATTTCTTCTTTTTCTTCTTGCCACTTGTTGATCCTACGACGGGTACGACACCCAGTTCACTCAACGTCTTGGTTTTCTTCACTGGACCATCTAGGACAGCATCTAAATGAGGCTTAGTTTGCACAACCTCAACTAAAGCAGCTTCAATTTGTAACACAACTTCCAATATAGGCTCAGTTTGCACATCAGCCGCAGCAGCTTCAGTTCGAGTTTGCAGCACATTCTGCTCATTTTGCACCACATCCAAATCTTGCTCATTTTGCACCTCATCCGAATGTTGCTCATTTTGCACCCCAACATCATCCAAGTTTGGCTCATCTTGCACCACAACATCATCCAAGTTTGGCCCAATTTGCACCCCAACATCATCCAACTCTGGTTCATCTTGCACCACAACATCCAAGTCTGGTTCAGTGTGCACTTTTTCACCAAAACTTCTCTTTTTTCTACAGCCATTGATTCTTGCCTTTTTGATTGACCAGCAATCTTCAACAACAAGGGGCTGACCTCCACGCTTCCTCCTGGCAAACAAAGCATGTAATTTGGTTAGTAATTAAAAACAACATCCAAATAAAAAATACCACAAACACAAACATACTTTGGCCTTTCAGGAGTGTAACAACATTTTGGAGATCCTTTTCGGTGCCCAAGTTCCTGGCACAACTTGCATCTATTTTTGTTACCTTTTTGTGACCTTTTTGGCTTTGCACCCTATTTATTTCCCTTCTTACTACTCCCACCTTTCTCAAACCATGCCTTGAATCTGCTCTCTTTAGGCCTGCCAGCCTTTCTTTTCGTCATGGGAGGACACATGGAAAATTCAATTTGCACTTCAGGCCACTGAGACTGATCTGTAAGTGCTGGAATTGGTGTTGCATATGCAGCCCTGAATCTTGCCACTGAGTAATATTCATGCAAATATGGGTGCATGTTTATCTTTGGTTGGGAGGCCAAGAAAAGTATGGCATGGTCACATGGTTTCCCAGTGTGTTGCCACTCTAGGCAAGTGCAGTCATGCAATTCAGTGTTAACAACATGCCTCCTTCCAGTCTTGGTATCTCTAACTTCAGCACCCCACAATGAAGATTTTTCAACAGACAGATGTGTAAGATTTCTGCTCCTGTTGACCACCTGTTGTACCACTGCAGGAAGCTTATCCCCTTGCAGACAATCACCAATCGTTCTTCTTAATTCCCACATGCGCATGATCATGATCCTGATTTGGTCAACCATGTCATGCACAGGCAAGTTCTTTAACTGCTTTATCTTGTTGTTAAAACTTTCTGCCAAGTTGTTGTTGATATGATCACACTTGATGGCAGTGTTAAATCCTGACATGTACCACAATAGAGAATGGTAGGTGTTCAACCATGGACCAAACTCACTGCATGCTGCTTTTATCTTATCAAGATGATATGAATGTGTCTGTTTGGTGTAATATCTTGCTGCTGGCCACATTCTCCCAAATTCTTCTCCTCTGAATTTTTTGATCAAATTCATCCACATATGGCCGAAGCACTCCCTCTGCTCACAATGAGGAAAAACATTCTTCACTGCATTTTCTAGCCCTTTACATGCATCTGTGTGTACTGCCAAAGGTGACACTGGCCCTATGCATCTTTTCAACTGCATCATGAACCATGTCCATGAAACCTCTGTCTCTGACTGAAACAAACCAATAGCAACAGGGAACATCCAGTTGTGTCTATCTAAAGCATTGCATGCTGCCAATTGACCATTCCATTTGCCAGTCAAAAAAGATGAGTCTATGCTCAAATATGGACGGCACCCTGCTTTGAAGCCATCGGTGCAAGGCTTTAAAGCCATAAAGAACTTGGAGAAAAGAACTCTACCATCCTCTGTTACCTCAGTATCTATCTCCACAACACTGCCAGGTGACCTCTTCTCCACCTCTGCTTTGAAGTTATAAAGCATCCTAAAAGTATTTGCCCAATCACCATATAATTCTTTCATTGCCCTCTGTTTTGCTTTCCACACTGTGGTATACCTCACCTTAATGGGGTACTGCTTTTCCAAGTCTACTTTAAGTTTCTTTGCAGTAGTGTTTGGTTTCTTGGCTAAAATTGGAGTGATCTTTTCTGCAATCCAAAGCTGTGATGTCATGGTTGATACTCTCTTTGAACTTGTAATACAAGTATGTAGATGTGGGATTTGATTAACCCTGATGGTACTTCCATCAGGTTGAATTCTAGCAGATATGTACCACTTGCAAGGCTTGACGCTTCCATCAAAACCTCTGCACCTCGCATAAAATTTCTTTCTATCAGTCCACATAGTCTTGGCATCAAACTCATGTTTGACTGCATCAGTCTTGAAACACATCCTAAACTCCTTCATGCTTGGGAACAACTTCCCTACTTCAATAACAGGATTTTCTTTGTCATACACATTTACAAGCTCATCATCATGTGCATCATCTACATCATCTGCAACATCTTTCATCAGCTGTCCATCCACATCTTCACAAGCATCTATGTTAGCATCATTAGGCAAACTCGATTCACCCCTCTCTTCCTTATCTTGATCATCTACTGGAATGCCAAAAATTTTGGCCATCTCAGTGTCAGTCATTGGTGCAATGACCAAATCAGTAGTGTCTTCTAATTGTACTGAATTCCAATCAACACAAACAACCCTTGCAGCACCATGCAGCCCTCTTGTGCATCTTGATCAGCCCCCTCTATTACTGTCACTTCACCCGTACACATGGGCGTTATTTGTCTCTGTGAAGCCCAATCATCATCTATCATCTACAAAGCCAACTTTGAGGGAACATATCCAACCTTAGAATCTGATTTCAGATCAATGAGCTCTGCATGAAAGGTAGTCTGTTTGCTTGCCCAGCCGTCTTGCCGATCGATTTCATCAACCATCTCTTCACCATTCTCAATTCTCACATACTCACCCTTCCAATTATCAAACCGTAACAATGCTACCTCTTGCTCTGGACCCCAAAAAATGCTCTCCCCAATTTTCTCCACAATATTCCTCACGGCCCTCTCTTCCATGCTTTGTATTTCCTGTGGATCAATCTCTGCAAATTCAACCTCCCATTTCACAATTGTATCTCTCTCTATGTCTCGCACGCTACCATCAACTAGCTTCGCTTTAGACGGAAAGAATTCAACAGTGAATTCGAAGGTCCGAGCACCATCGCCCCTGTTTATCAATGGTGGGTACTGTGAGGTAGCGGAAGCAGACGAGGCACACATCACATAGGTTGGAAAAAAGGGTGATCATTACCTGGTCGACGTTGTCTCTCGCGGCTCCATCTCGTTCAGCCCAACGCCGCCGCCGCTCCCCCACCCCACCCACCTCTACAATCTGGATCCAGTGGAAAACAGAGGCTCACTTGGTCAAATCTAACTCAAGACGGAGGGGAACAGGTCTAGGGTGCCGAATACACTCACCACATACGCCACCGCAGCCGTGAACGAATGCTTCGCCGCCGTCGCCGACGAGAATGAAGAAGGGAGCAGCAACCAGAAGCAGGGGAGCAGCACGGGTTCAGTCAGGCGGGGAATCGTTAACCTCGATGCACTGCCAAGTGGGACCCACCACCAGATGCACTGATCAGTTTGACTCCCTGTTTTTAACTTAACTGCACTCCCCGTTGACGACCGTTCCCGTGTTTTAACCACCTGGTCGTATAGGGGCTATTATTGCCATGCAAGACATCGAACGCGAGCTATTTCTATCAACTACGTTGCATCATTTCCAATTCGCATCAAAAACGTCGCACAGGAGCTATTCACCCCTTCTTCCATGGGGGCGTACTAAGATATCGTCGATGAAGACGATTACACAGAGCCACAATGTTGGCTTGAAGATTTGATTCATGATGCTTTGGAAGGTCGCGGACGCGTTGGTGAGGCCGAATGACATCCCAAGGAATTCATACATGGCTTGATGAGTCTGGAAAGCCGCCTTGCTCTGGTCCTCGACTGCAATACAAATCTGACGGTAGCTTGTGTAGAGGTCTAGCTTTGTGACAAGTACTTGGTGTTGAAGTGTATATGTGGAATGGAGGGCTTGGCTCTTGCACATCAGTGGACTAATCTACCAATTATTCTGGAGTGTGATAGCAAGCAAGCAGTCCAGATGATTTCGGCGCAGAACCAAGATCGTTCCCAGTATTCGATGGTGGTCACGGAGATCAAGAGATTTCTGGGTGAAAGAGAGTGTAGTCTTACTCATATTAATAGAGAGCAGAATAATGTTAGTCATGTCTTAGCAAACTTTGGTAGGACGGAGGATCGCACTATGGTTTGGATTGGTTCCGGTCCGTGTAATATCCCTAGACTGTGTAGGGAAGACTTTCTCGGCTCTTGAGAAATACAAAACTCCTTTACTCCCGCAAAAAAAAAAGTGTATATGTGGAACTCTTTTTATCAGTTTTAACTTTTGGTTGCGCTACTAGTGCATGAAGCCACCGGTGATTACTAAAAAAAACCAGCCGAGCCCCGGGCTCATTCATCCTCATGTGCTTAACAGGGGCCTTGGGCCCTTAGTTCACATAGGCACGTGTCCATGGCAACCGATCAAGAGCAGATATGTCAAAAGTGAAAGTTTTTCTGTGGAGGCTTGCTCGATCGGCACTCGCTGCCAACGACAGACGTGCTAAAGAATAGAAACATGTCAACAGTAGATTTGTGTCCGCTGTGCGGGTGTGAAGATTCATGGAGACATGCGTTAATAGGCTGCACTATGGCCCGGTGCATTTGGGCACTTTCAGATGACGAATTGGTACAGAAAATGGCGGAGAACAATGAACCGAGTGCCGAGAGCTTCATTTTTGAGATGCAAGAGAATTTGAGTTCGGACCAATTCACTATGATGGTCGTGACCCTTTGGTCCATATGGTATGCTAGGCGCAAAGCTGTTTATGAATCTATTTTTCAGAGCCCCATGCAAACCAATTCTTTCATCACTTCTTATTTGATGGACTTGAGAGCTTTGCCAAAACCACAAGCAGTCGGCAGGCATGTGGGAGGCAGTCCAAGTAACACTGCTGTTGGGGCGGGATCATCCACTGTGCGGCGCTGGTTGCACCCCCCCGGAGGATCACCTGAAAATAAATGTTGACGGCGCCATCAACAAACATGGACATAGAGGAGTAGCAGCGGCGATTTGTAGGGATGGCTCTGGACTGTTTTTGGGATCATCGTTAATTGTGTATGATGGCTACACGGAACCATCGCTATTAGAAGCGCTTGCATGCCGGGAGGCAATGGCTCTAGCGGAAGACTTGGCAGTAGTCAGGATTCACATTGCATCTGATTGTGAAGGAGTGGTGAAGGACTTACAGCAAGGATCTCGCGGTCTTCATGGAGCTATTATTCAGGAAGTTAATGCTAGGAAGGAAGCTTTCATTTCATGTAATTTTGTCCACGAACGTAGAAACTTTAATTTTGAAGCTCATAATCTTGTCAAATTTGGTTGTAATCTAGGTGTAGGGAGACATGTTTGGCTGGGCGTCCCCCATGACCACAACCTTGTACCGATAAACATTGTTGAGAATGAATAAAAGCAGGCGAGATTTCTCAAAAAAATAAAATATAGGACAAATTTTTTTTAAGAGCAGATAGGTCAGCCTTTGCTCCAAAAAGGAAAAAAAAAAGATAGGTCAGCCGTCAGCACCCCTCAATCAACAACAAAAAAAAAACAGATAGGTCAGCCGATCACAAGAATCCTCAAAACAGAAAAAGGTTCCAGTAAAAAAAGTACAAACTGAAAAAAGTTCGAAAAGAGGTTCGCGTCAGTGAAATTTTTTAGATCCGACCGGCGACGGCCCTCTCGCCTTCTGGAAGAACCTCTCCGACGGGCCTAGGGTTTACTGCCGCTGTCCCGCGCGTCCTTCCTCTCGTAGAGGTCGCGGAGCGCATGGCCGGCGGCGAAGGGACGAGGGCTGCGACGGCACCTGTGGAGGCGGAGACGGGTCTGCAGTTCTCGCGCTGCGATGAGGTTCCCGATTTCGAGTTCACCTTCAATTCGAAGGTGTTCTCCAACACCGTTCTGGAGGTAGAGGTCGTCGCCGGCGACGACGGAGGAGGAGGATCTCTCCCCGACTCGGCCAGCCAGGAGAAAGGTGCGTAGAGTCCCGTTCAACCCCCCCCCCCCCCCCCCCCCCTTCCCCCGGATCGCCCGTTGGATGGATTTAGGAGTTTGCAATTACTAATTACCTGCATGTTTGAGGCGATTCGTACAATGATCTGTGCGTGTGCGGGGTTATTGTGCTTGGTTTGCGATGCTTGGCCTAATTTCGTTTCTGAAAGTGGCTCAGGCTGCCCCTCTATCAAGGTGGTTTTAGGGTTTAGCATAACGTGTAATAAACAATGTAATAGAGAGAAATCATAAGTTATGTGCTGTGGCCTGTGGGTGATGACGATGCTGTGTATATGTAAGAGTTACTCCCTCCGGACCAGTATATAGGGCGGGAGAGGAATCATCCCCTGTAACCAAGCCTTGCGCACCATGGCAATACACCTATTTAATGACACCCCAAATCTCTTATTCGTTTATAAATGCGCTAATATGTGCACGTGCAAATGGGAGTTAAGGTTGAGCGGCAAATCTATTCCCTGGAACGGTTTTCTGTGCCTGCGTCAGCGGAATTGAACGAGGACATGACTTGGAGGAACGTCACACGATCACTGGCCTTCTACGAGTTTTTTTCTCTGGCCCATATGAGGGGGTCTCTGACATTGACAGCGGTGCATGCTCATTTGATCGAACTCAATTTTGTAGAGAAAAAGTAGTTAACCAACGAACATTAGTTTTGAATGGGAGATTGTACATTATCCTCACGCCAAATCTGCCAATTATTATGTTTCTGAATGTTTCCCAGAAAAGGAAGAACATATTATTACTATATAGTATATGTTAGTACTTGACTATGGATTTGTATTTGGAACTCTGGAAAAAATATTTCACGACTTAGTAATTCTATTTCATATGTTAGTAATATGATCCTTTATATTTGGAGAGGAGATGTGGAGGGAAGAACTACATAAAACTTTAGAACTCTGCAGTCTCCACAGCCATGTTGCCTCACTTGCCTGTTCAAGCATGTAATATGTCAATTTGGCTGCTTGACAACCTCTTATATTTAAGTATTACAGATACATGTTGTATAGATTATAAGTTTTCACCTGAGGTTTTATCGTGGAAATGTACAACAAAAATGACAATTAAATTTGGGCTCGGCTAAATCAACATCAAACTTATTCAGAGAAAACAACAAATGTCTTCCAGTGACCAGTGTCCATACAAATGAGAATGATGCAACAAATATTTTTTCCGATGTGGCAGTGCTGTTGACTTATTTTTTTTCGATATTCCTTGTCCCTGCAAACGTAAAATAAGATCAATCCACTGCAATTGAGACTAGCGACTGGACAGTGGAAGTGCTCAACCATGCAATTCTGAAATTCTGGAATGAAGTTATTCCAGCTGAAACCTGAAGTTCTACTACTTGTTGTCCTTTCTGGAATTGTTGGTTTTGAAATCTTGGTCAAGTTTCTGAAACCTTTCCAAAGGCATTGTGTAAGTTTGGCTTTTGACAAATAACTATCTGATAAAGTTATACGAAATTCCTGTTGGATCATTGGTAACATCTATGATCGCTTTGCTCAGTGACCTACAAGCATGCTTGCTGGCTGCAGCAAATGACCGTTCAATCTTTGTGATAATTTTAACCATAAATGAATCTGCACCATTGAACAGAATGTTCCAAGCATTTTAACAGAAGAAAATCTATCTAATGGTTGCTCTGTACATTTTACTTTTCCTAGTTGTCTTGTATCTCATTGATCTTGGTATTTTGCAGCTGATGAAGGACAGAGTATTGACTCTTCCTCAACCATGGCAGGCAAACCAGTTTCAGCAGTAAATGCCCTTCATATAAATTCGGCGATTCTTGGCGCAAGAAGTCCTTTCTTTCTAAAGGTAATTTTCATAACCATGTGAAATGTATTTGTTGTTTAGTCGGCTGAAGTTTCTAATAACCTTCATGTTTCTTAGCTTTTCACAAATGGCATGAAAGAATCTGATCAGTCACATCCAAGAATTAGGATAGCCGATTCAGGTAATATTATAGCTTAACTGTAACATTCTTCCTCTTATATTTTATTCTAATTATCTATTGTGGTTGTGTTACCGTTTATATTTTTTTATACAAAACCTTGATTATTTGTGCTAAATAAATATTACGTTTTGTAGTTTTACCACTTATAGGACTAGTTACGGAGACTTCACGCAGACGTTCCTAAGTGCATGTTCGCACTTTCTTAAAATTACTGAAGAACTTTCCTTTATTGAGGTTGATAATTAATTGTACGGTAACTAATTTCATTTGATAATCCAAACTCGTAGTGCGGATTGCGAAGCAATCCAGCGCTGGCGGTAGGTAACCAGTACTATAGGGCTATCGTATAGAATATCCACCAGTGCGTGTCGTCTCTTTAGTCATTGATGTGGGCAATTCGTGGATTAATTAATTCTCTCAAGTATCTTTGTAATTAATATGCAATTATGAGGTGCTTTGCCATTGGATCTGATTGTATCGAATGGTTGAGATTGTTTGGATTCCACCAACTAATACGTTTCCTATTATAGTATAGATATAAATTTTCCATGATTGGAAAAGGTTAATCCAAGGTGGGGCTTTTCTTCTTTTTTGTACTGTTCTCTTAATCCTTGTGCCTTTACTGTTTTCATTCTACTTGGAACAGAAGAAAATTCCCTTATGGAGCTTCTAAGATTCATGTACAGTGGAAAACTGACAACAATTGAGCCCACTCTTCTGCTCGACATCTTAATGGCTGCTGACAAATTTGAGGTTCCTGCTTGCATGAGGTACTGCAGTCAGTTACTCACAAGCCGGCCTATGACCACAGAATCTGCACTGCTATACCTAGACCATCCATGCTCCATTTTAATGGCTGCTGAAGTTCAGAGTTTAGTACGTGCAGCCAAGGGATTCCTTGCCAATAAATACAAGGATTTTGATAAGTAAGTGACCACTATTTGATGGAGCAACGGTTTTTTCTTTTCATTTCGGAGAAAATGTTGACATTGATGTCATTAATTATATCGTGTATATGCCACTAATAGCATGATTTATCTCATTTCAGGTTCCAAGATGAACTGATGAACATCTCTCTTGTTCGAATTCTAAAGCGTGACGAGTGTTACCGACTCTTTCCATCAGGAGGTATATGCTCGCAAATGTTCCATCTCGCAGGGCACAAATTCTTTCTCTTGGCAAACTGTAAAATGGTTGAGCAGGCAACGTCGTACAGCTTTGCCCTCTGGTTAAATATTTTTGATGAGCCGGCAGGCTCGATATGTTTAGATATTGAGTTTGCTGCAAGGACAAAGCCGTTAGGAAAATTTGTGAGAAAGTACGGATATAAGAACACCTTGACTGGTGATTGGTTGCAGGGATGCGGTGATCTTTTTGGAATGCCATGGTCGACGTTCATTGCTGACGACAGCCTCTTCATCAACGGTGTGCTACATCTGAGAGTTGACTTGACTTTGGTGGAGCAGCCTGAATTACAGACCTGATGATACCTCACTCAGCAGAGTTGGGTCGTCTGTGCATGCAGTATCAGACGCTTCAGTGGTGGATTTTAGTTTCAGCCCTGGGCAATGAACAGGGTAGTTAAGTGGGCAATCCTGTGTGTGTTGTTGACCGGCAGCTACTGCATGTTAGTAATATGTATGTGTGTGTTTGTGTGCTGCCTTTGTATGTTGTTGCATGTTGTATCATACAGTTTATGTGGAGAAACTTTCTCTGTGCTGGTCATTGTCTTGTAAGGGATCTGTTGGATCCATGCTGCAGTTGCAAGTGTGACAAATTTCAATGGGATTTCAGTTATAGTTTTGGATATATTGTTGAGTGTGGGCTTTTGGGTTTACGACTGGTGCGATCTTGTATAGCTATTTTTTTGTTTGTGCTGGAATGTCTGGTGCCTGAATGTGAATGATGTAAGTAGATTGCACTTGTTCAGTTGGAAGCATTGGAGCGCGATGAGCTTCCCGGCCATTCATTGTGGAAGCGAGGTCGACGTCCAGTGCTAGAGAGACTCATTCTAAACAAAAATAGAGACATTTTTTATAACTAGAATACCAAATTTATACCATATGAAAATATATTTCATAATGAATCTAATGATAAGGATTTGGCGTTCTAGATGCTGATACTTTTTCTTTGAAGTTAGTCAAAGTTTACAAAGTTCGACTTTAGAAAATCTAATATGCACTGTACTTTGATTCTTTGAAACGAAGGGAGTAGAGTTTCCTTCTCAAAAAAACGGCAGCGTCACGAAGGGACTTGAGCGGCGGTGACGATCTACCTCCTCCTTGGTGAGATCACGGGGCCACTACTGGGAAAGGGCTTATAGGTGAACCCCCATTAGTGGTGGGCGCACTTTAGCACTCGCCACTGCTAATCTGGAAAATTACCAATGGCGGGCGCCAAACGTCGCTCACCACTGCTATTTGCTTACCAGTGGCGGGCGCCAGTTTGGGCCCGCCATAGGTAACAGCTATCCAGAGTGGCCATGAGACAAATGTTAGCAGTGGCGGGCACAAACTGATGCCCGCCACTGGTACTTGAGTTACCAGTGGCGGGTGGCAATACGTGCCCGCCACTGTTATTTTTGGTCTTGCAATAAATCTATGGAAAAATAGCACTGGCGGGCTTTTATTTGGACCCGCCACCGGAACACAAATGACAGTGACGGGCTCTGTGTTGTGCCCGCCGCTGCGTTTAAGAGGGGCCCGCCACTGGCTAAAAGCCCACGGAGCCCATCTAAACCGTACATCTAACCCTAACCCCTCTTGTGCCTCTCCCTCCCCCAGATCCCCTTGCCCCCTCAGCCGCCGCCCCCATCTCCCTCCCCCAGATCCCCTCGTCATCCCACGGAGCCTCTCCCTACCTCCCCCGATCTACCATGACGGCGCCCCCTCTCTCTTCCCCACCGCGCCACTCCTTCCCTCCTCCGATCTACTCTGATGTCAGCACTGGACGCAGGAGGTGACACTGCACGCGGGGTGGTGGCGGCCGGCGATGTGCTCATGGTCGCTCTGCATCCCGGCTATGAAGAGTTCCGCTCGTGAGTTCCAGTAGGGGCGGAAGCCGTGCGACTGCGGTCCGCATGGTTTCGTCGACCTCAAGGTGAGCAGCCACCTCCCTCCTGATCTTGCGGCGGCTGGATCCACCTTCTATGGCCCCGTGGCGGCCGGATCCACCTTCTACGGCCATGTGGCGGCCGGATCCACCTTCTACGGCATCGTGGTGGCCGGATCCACTGGCTAGGTGTGGGCAGCTCGGTCTCCGGGAGTGAAATGGTGACCAGGGTGCAGGCAGCTCTAATACGTCTCCGTCGTATCTACTTTTCCAAACACTTTTGCTCTTGTTTAGGATTCTAATTTACATGATTTGAATGAAACTAACCCGGACTGACGCTGTTTTCAGCAGAACTACCATGGTGTTGTTTTTGTGCAGAAATAAAAGTTTTTGGAATTGGACGGAACTTTTTGGAGGTTTTTTATGGAATATATAAAAAATATTGGAGCCAAGACCTACTGGAGGGGGGCCACTGGCTGCCCACGAGGTACCAGGGCGCGCCACCCCCCTGGCACGCCCTGGTGGCTTGTGGGGCCCACGTGGCTCCGCTGACCCTAATCTCAGGCCTATAAATTCACAATTCCAGAGAAAAAATAGGAGAGGAAGTTTTATTGCGTTTCACGATACGGAGCCGCCGCCACCTCCTGTTCTTCATCGGGAGGCCAGATCTGGAGTCCGTTTGGGGCTCCGGAGAGGGGGATCTTCCGGCATCGTCATCATCAACCATCCTTCATCACCAATTTCATGATGCTCACCGCCGGTAGTGAGTAATTCCTTCGTAGGCTTGCTGGACGGTGATGAGTTGGATGAGATTTATCACGTAATCGAGTTAGTTTTGTTATACCTTGATCCCTAGTATCCACTATGTTCTGAGATTGATGTTGCTATGACTTTGCTATGCTTAATGCTTGTCACTAGGGCCCGAGTGTCATGATTCCGGATCTGAACCCTTTATGTTTTCATGAATATATTTGTGTTCTTGATCCAATCTTGCAAGTTGTACACACCTGCTACGTATTATGATCCGCATACCCCAAGGTGACAATAATTGGGATTCTTTCCGGTGATTGCCGTAGTTTGAGGAGTTCATGTATTCACTAAGTGCTAATGCTTTGTTCGGGTTCTCTATTAAAAGGAGGCCTTAATATCCCTTAGTTTCCTTATGGACCCCGCTGCCACGGGAGGGTAGGACAAAAGATGTCATGCAAGTTCTTATCGCAAGCACGTATGACTATATACGGAATACATGCCTACATTACATTTATGAATTGGAGCTAGTTCTGTGTCGCCCTAGGTTATGACTGTTACATGATGAATGTTATCCAACATAGTCACCGATCCAATGCCTACGAGCTTTTCACATATTGTTCTTTGCTAAGTTACTACTGTTGCTACTGCTGTCACAATTGCTACAAAACTATTGCTGCTACCGTTATTGTTACCGTTATTCTTATTGCTACTGCTACCAAACTATCATACTACTGTGCTACTGATCACTCTGCTGCAGATATTTAGTCTCCAGGTGTGGTTGAATTGACAACTCAACTGCTAATACTTGCAAATATTCTTTGGCTCCCCTTGTGTCGAATCAATAAATTTGGGTTGAATACTCTACCCTCGAAAACTGTTGCGATCCCCTATACTTGTGGGTTATCAAGACATTTTTCTGGCGCTGTTGCTAGGGAGCATAGCTCTATTTGTCGAGTCACTTGGGATTTATATCTGTTGATCACTATGAAGAATCTGAAAGACGCTAAGATCAAGATCGTTTCCTCTAAGACGAGGGGAGGTAAGGAACTGCCATCTAGCTCTGCACTTG
Source organism: Elymus sibiricus (assembly GCA_039707655.1). Lineage (NCBI taxonomy): Eukaryota > Viridiplantae > Streptophyta > Magnoliopsida > Poales > Poaceae > Elymus > Elymus sibiricus. Next base: position 454,843,736 of record CM077672.1, read on the forward strand.
ATTCACCTTCTGTTTTGAGTAAACTTGCAACACCACCACATTTTATTAATTCTGATATGTCGCAAGTTATTGATGATACTACTTCTGCTATGAATGATACTCATGATGATGCTAGTACTATGCTTGATAACGCTGTGCCACTTGGTGAATTTCTTAGTGAACAACTTGCTAAAGCTAAAGAAATTGAAAATGTTGAAACTCTTGAGAATTATGATTCACCTATTATGCCTAGCTCTCCTACTAGAGTTGAAACACCTGATGAACATTGCTTTGATAGGGAGACGGCTAGAGCCATTCTTGCTTGAAATGATAGAGATGAAGTTATAAAATTGCTTGCTGAAATGAAAGAAAAATCTACGAGGGAGAGAATGAAATATGATCCCAAGTTTGCTACCTCTCCCATATTTGTTACTGATAAGGATTATGAATTTTCTGTCGATCCTGAGCTAATTACTTTGGTTGAATCTGATCCTTTCCATGGCTATGAAACTGAAACCGTTGTGGCACATCTTACTAAATTAAATGATATAGCCACCCTATTTGCTCATGAGGAAAAAATTCGCTATTACTATATTCTTAAGTTATTTCCTTTCTCATTAAAGGGTGATGCTAAGGAATGGTATAATAGTCTTGCTTCTGGTTGTGTGCGTAGTCCCCAGGATATGATTTATTATTTCTCTAAAAAAAATCCAGCTCATAAGAAACAAGCTGCCTTACTGGAAATATTTAACTTTGTGCAAATTAAAGAAGAGAATCTCCCTCAAGCTTGGGGGAGGCTTCTCCAATTACTTAATGCTTTGCCTAATCATCCTCTTAAGAAAAATGAAATACTTGATATCTTCTATAATGGACTAACCGATGCTTCTAGGGACTACCTAGATAGTTGTGCGAGTTGTGTTTTCAGGGAACGGACTATTGAACAAGCTGAGGAATTATTGAATAATATATTGAAGAATGATAATAATTGGACACTTCCTGAATCACCGCCTAAACCCACTCCAAAGAAGAGGGGTATTTTATATCTCAGTCCTGAAGATATGCAAGAAGCAAAGAAATGTATGAAGAAAAAAGGTATTAAAGCTGAGAATGTTAAGAATTTACCACCTATTGAAGAAATACATGGTCTTGACACACCGCCACAGGTAGTAGAGGTAAATTCTCTTATAAAGTTTGATGAAAGTGATATTCCTTATAACAAACCTCCTAGTCAATGCTTGTATGAATTTGACAATTATATTATTAAGCAAGATCACTTTAATGCAAATGTTATGAAACAATTGAAACGAAATGCCTACATGATTGATCGCTTGAGTGACTTGTTATTTAGAATTGCTAATGATGTTATGGGTGTAAGTAAACATGCATCTATGGTTCAAACCCAATTAGAACAAGTTGCTAAATCTCAAAGTGAATTGCTCAACGAAATGAATAACAATATGAATGATCATGCTGTTAGAGTAATGACTAGAGGAGGTAGAATGACTCAGGAGCCACTTTATCCTAAAGGTCACACTAAAAGAATTGAACAAGACTCTCAAAGAATTAATGTTGATGCACCTAGTCCATCTAAATAGAAAAAGAAAAAGAAAAATGATAGGACTTTGCGTACTTCTAGTGAACCTGAGGTAGAAAAACCCTTGGAGGATAGTAATGATGTTTCTATTTCTGATGCTGAAACACAATCTGGTAATGAACATTCACCTGATGATAATAATAATGATGATACTCATGTGGATATCCAACCAGATAATGATAAAGAACCTGATAATGACGTTGAAATAGAACCTGCTGTTGATCTTGATAACCCACCTTCTAAAAACAAACGTTATGATAAAAGAGACTTTGTTGCTAGAAAACATGGTAAAGAAAGAGAACCATGGGTCCAAAAACCCATGCCCTTTCCTCCTAAACCATCTAAGAAAAAGGATGAGGAAGAATTTGAACGCTTTGCTGAAATGCTTAGGCCAACCTTTTTGCGTACTCGTTTAACTGATATTTTAAAGATGGCCCCTTATGCTAAATATATGAAAGACATAGTCACAAATAAAAGGAAGATACCTGAAGCTGAAATTTCCACTATGCTTGCAAATTATTCTTTTAAGGATGGAGTACATAAGAAACTAGGGGATCCAGGAATACCAACTATACCATGCTCCATTAAAAGAAATTATGTCAAAACTGCTTTGTGTGATTTAGGAGCCGGTGTTAGTGTTATGCCTTTCTCTTTATATAAAAGAATTGATTTGAATAAACTCACTCCCACTGAAATATCATTGCAAATGGCTGACAAATCAACTGCCATACCTATCGGTGTTTGTGAGGATGTGCCCGTTGTAGTTGCAAATGTTACTATTCTAACAGACTTTGTTATACTTGATATGCCCGAGGATGACAACATGTCGATTATCCTTGGTAGACCCTTTTTGAATACTGCAGGGGCTATTATTGATTGCAACAAAAGTAAGGTCACTTTTCATATCAATGGTAATGAACATACGGTGCACTTTCCGAAAAAACAATTTCAAGTAAATGGTATTCGTGTTATTGGAAAGACTCCGACAATTACTATTGGAAACTTTCAACTCCCTCTTCCAACTGTTAAAAAGAAATATGAAACTCTTATTGGGGAGATGCATATTCCCGTTGAGGTAACTTAGTGTTATACGAAAATTCTTCGGTTTCATGTCACTCGGAAATGGTTTGTTAATAAGACCTGATCAACCTTATTAACGGATTCTTTTTGAGAGGCATGTGGTCGATGAATTTAGTAAGCACAACCTTCTGTACCCACTTTTTGTTTCCTGTTATTATTTAGTTAAATGCAATAAAGTGCCATGATTACCCTGTTTTCTGAATTATCCGTGCAATAAAAAAATTCCCAGAAATGAAAGTGCTCAGAATGCAATAAAATTTTGATATGAATTTTTATATAATATTTAAGAATTTTTGGCATTAAAATCATACCAGGGGTGCCCCAGGTGCCCAGAGGCACCAGGGCGCGCCACCCCCCCCCCTCTGGCGCGCCCTGGTGGCTTGTGGGCCCCATATGGACCCCCTCACTTATCCCTTCAGCCCACTTCGTCTCTTACCTCTAGCAAAAATTCCTGGTAGCTCTCTCTCTCGTGTTCCTGCTCCCAAACCTGAAATTTTTTATCTCTTTGCTCGGAGCTCCGTTTCCGAAACTGTTTTGGGAGATTGCTCCTTGGTATGTGACTCCTCCATTGCTCCAATTAGTTTTTGCTCTAGTGGATTATATTTTGCATAATTAGCTACTCTTGGTGCTATTGAAAATGAGCTTGCATGTTGAATTCTTTGAGTTCCAAGTAGTTTGAATGCTTGATATAGCCTCTAGACATCCATATGAGTAGTTGCTATCAATCTTGTGAAGTTTTATTGATATCATTTTGTGGCCAAAATTTTCAGAAATTTGTTCTTAAGAAAATGAATATCTTTCGGAGGAGTTCTTCGAAGCGGACCGCCAAGGGAGTCCTTGGGGACTCCTCTGACAACGACCTCAACATCCCGCGTAGGACGGAGGTCCGGCCGTGCGAATGGCCGCACAATGCCTTCATGAACGAAGCCGGATTCTACCAAGAGTTCGCTCAATTTGTTGCTAATGCCGGATTGACCGACTTCCTTGCAGATGAGTGTGACCAATACCACATCCTTACGAATTCCTTTGTGCAAAACTTTCATTTTCTGAATAGGCTCGAACCACCTGAGGTGCGCTTTGATTTATATGCTGAACATCATCAGATACCTCTGGCTGAGTTTTGTGAGATTTGTCTGATCCCCTTTGATGGGGAAATAAAAGAGCCTCGCCCGGAGGAGTTTGAGGGTTTCCTCCACACTTTAACTGTGGGAGAGACAAGGGGCGTGTCGAGAGCCCGAGCCACTAGCTTGCAGTTTCCCTCTGTTCATTACTTTGCTTTATTCGTAGGGAAATGCTTGACTGCTAGAGAGCAAGGTGGTGCACTATGTGCACCTGACTTTGCCATTTTACGCCGCACTTTATAATTATAACACTTATAACTTGGGAGCTATCATTGCACGCCGCCTGCACACTAATAGGACTAAGGGCAAAATTCATGATGGTATTTATGCTACTCGCCTAGTGAGACGTTTTACTGTTAACATTCGTCCTCATGATTACCTATTGCCTCGAGTTTACTTAGATCACCAGTCTATGAGGGACCACCACTTTCTTGATGCTCCTGAGCCTCCTCACCACATTCGTTATAACTTGGTTTTTAGTGAGGATACTCGTGATATTATTCTGTTGCCTGCACCTGCTTTGTTTGATTCTCATGCCAGGAACGGATATACCGTGATGCCACCGGACATCGTTGCTTACCGGAACGCCTTGGCAGCGGCAGAGGAGGAGGCCCAGGACTGGGACGCTAGGGTGCCGCCACCTCAGGACTTTCACATGGGACCGGATGGCTACTACGGATGGCCGTAGACCAAGCTAGGCAAAAGCCTAAGCTTGGGGGAGTACGTATTTCTCACTGACATTACATTCATGATCACATATTTCATTCCAGTTGTCGGTGTTCATACTTTTTCATTGTATAATCCATGTTAGTTATATTTTCTCGCTTTCTTCTTGTGTGTTTGAAAAACTTTGAGAAAATCCAAAAACATTTCTCGTTTCTTTTCGGTTTTTCTTTCTAGCTTAATTAGTTGTAGTATTAAAAGAAAAACCAAAAATATTTCTCGTTTCTTCTTTTGCTTGTTGGGAGTTCTCCCGTGTAAATAGTTTTTCTCGTTTTCGTTTTTCTTCTTTATTTGCTTTCTTCAGAAAAATTAAAAACTCCAAAAATATTTCAGTGTGTTTCTCTGAAATTCTTTTCTTTTTGTTGAGTCATTGTAAGGAGAAGACCACGATGAAAACGTTGAGTGGCTCTCGTATGCATTATGGTTGATCTGACAAAGAGCCCATATTACCTTGTCTTCTCCTTTGAATAAAATGCTTGCAGATTCCGGCTTAGTCCACGACACTCTTTCACTATTTTTATTTTCATATCATTCGGTCGTGCAAGTGAAAGGCAATAATGACGATGATTTGATGAAGTTACTGTGGCAAGGAAAAGCGGGTATGAACTCAACTTGTTCTTTGTTTTTGTAAATGTGTTTAACTCAGTATCCATGATTCAGCCTATTATGATTAAACATGTTTATGATGACAATTAGATATTATAGTTGCTAATGCCATGCTTAAGTAGCTAGGAGTGGATAATGATTTATCTTGGGTGTCAACATGCATTAAAATGTTCATGATGTAGTATGATGATATGGTATCCTCCTCTGAATGTTTCAAGTGGCTTGACTTGGCACATGTTCACGCATGTAGTTGATTCAAAACTAACATAGCCTCTACGATATTTATGTTCATGGTGCTTATATCCTACTCATGGTAGTATTCAATATTGATTATTCATAATGCATGATTATGACCGTTTTCACTCTCTAGCTGGCCGCTTCTCAACCTATTTGCTAGCCTTCGCCTGTACTAAGCGGGAATACTGCTTGTGCATCAAAACCCCTAAACCAAAGTTATTCCAGATGAGTCCACTATATCTACCTATATGCGGTATTACTCTGCCGTTCTAAGTAAATTTGCATGTGCCACCTCTAAATATTCAAATGAACATCTGTTTTGTGTGCCCGTACCGCTCATGGAGCGACAGGGGGCGGTCAGTATCTTCCATGCTAAGCGGGTTATTCTCATGATGAGTGTTTATTCACTCGTCCTTGCACGAGAGGGGCTGGTAATCGGGATGCCCAGTCTCATTATTAAAATTGCAAAATAATAAAACAAACTCCCCCGTAAAGTTGTTGGTATGGAGGGCATCCGAGGATTCGGCTAGCCATGGCTTGTGATTGTTGGTGGAGGGGGAGTAAACTTTACTTTACCGCTTAGGAACCGCCGCTAATGTGTTTAGCATGGAAGATATTGAAAACTCTCGGTCGTGACGTTGACAGGAAAGGCATACCTCCCAAAATTTTATTTATCTTTGATTTAAGCTTCGAGCTCTGGCACCTCTGCAAATCCATGCTTCCCTCTGCGAAGGGCCTATCTATTTACTTTTATGTTATTTTACTTTTATTGTTGAGTCATCACCTTCTCAAACAAGCACCAGACCTGAGAGCACTATTGTCATTCTCATGCATTGTGTATAGTTAATGTTGTGTGCATCATGACTGGATCTCTTCTACCATGAATTACAATGTTTAGTCGCTGCTTGAACTTTAGAGGTGCTCTGCATTTATGTTTTGCGGTCTCAGAAAGGGCTAGCGAGATACCATGTTGTCATATTATATCATGATCGTTTTGACAAAGTGTTGGCATTTGAGTTATCTTATTATTGCTCGCTAGTTGATTATGCCATTGATATGAGTGAATATAATTTCTAAGAGTTATCGTTTGCATGGTTAGTCATGATCTTTGCTGAAAACTTGGGCATTATTTAAGCATATATACAGATGCAAGAATAAAAGAGTTTGTAAACAAGTTTTTCTTTATCACTTTCAGTTTGTCAACTGAATTGCTTGATGACAAGCAATGAGTTAAGCTTGGGGGAGTTGATACGTCTCCATCGTATCTACTTTTCCAAACACTTTTGCTCTTGTTTTGAACTCTAATTTGCATGATTTGAATGAAACTAACCCTGACTGACGCTGTTTTCAGCAGAACTACCATGGTGTTTTTTTTTTTTGTAGAAATAAAAGTTCTTGAAATTGGACGAAATTTTTTGGAGATTTTTTATGGAATATATAAAAAATATTGGAGCCAAGACCTACTGGAGGGGGGTCACTGGCTGCCCACGAGGCACCAGGGCGCGCCACCCCCCTGGCGCGCTCTGGTGGCTTGTGGGGCCCACGTGGCTCCGCTGACCCTAATCTCAGGCCTATAAATTCACAATTCTAGAGAGAAAAAATAGGAGAGGAAGTTTTATTGCGTTTCACGATATGGAGCCGCCGCCACCTCCTGTTCTTCATCGGGAGGCCAGATCTGGAGTCCGTTTGGGGCTCCGGAGAGGGGGATCTTCCGGCATCGTCATCATCAGCCATCCTTCATCACTAATTTCATGATGCTCACCGCCGGGAGTGAGTAATTCCTTCGTAGGCTTGCTGGACGATGATGAGTTGGATGAGATTTATCATGTAGTCGAGTTAGTTTTGTTAGGGCTTGATCCCTAGTATCCACTATGTTCTGAGATTGATGTTGCTATGACTTTGCTATGCCTAATGCTTGTCACTAGGGCCCGAGTGCCATGATTCCATATCTGAACCCTTTATGTTTTCATGAATATATTTGTGTTCTTGATCCGATCTTGCAAGTTGTACGCACCTGCTACGTGTTATGATCCGCATACCCCAAGGTGACAATAATTGGGATTCTTTCCGGTGATTGCCGTAGTTTGAGGAGTTCATGTATTCACTAAGTGCTAATGCTTTGTTCTAGTTCTCTATTAAAAGGAGGCCTTAATATCCCTTAGTTTGCTTATGGACTCCGCTGCCACGGGAGGGTAGGACAAAAGATGTCATGCAAGTTCTTATCGCAAGCACGTATGACTATATACGGAATACATGCCTACATTATATTGATGAATTAGAGCTAGTTCTGTGTCGCCCTAGGTTATGACTGTTACATGATGAATGTTATCCAACATAGTCACCGATCCAATGCCTACGAGCTTTTCACATATTGTTCTTTGCTAAGTTACTACTGTTGCTACTGCTGTCACAATTGCTACAGAACTATTGCTGCTACCGTTACTGTTACCGTTACTCTTATTGCTACTGCTACCAAACTATCATACTACTGTGCTACTGATCACTCTGCTACAGATATTTAGTGTCCAGGTGTGGTTGAATTGACAACTGCTAATACTTGCAAATATTCTTTGGCTCCCCTTGTGTCGAATCAATAAATTTGGGTTGAATACTCTACCCTCGAAAACTGTTGCGATCCCCTATCCTTGTGGGTTATCAAGATCCGTCGCTGGACCCCGTGGTGGTGCTCCAGCTCATGGTTTGTGCAATTCCTGCACTCATTCACGAAGCAGATCAACAGCTCTACACTTGCAAAATTATTTGTGTGCGCTACATTTATTCTTTTTATTTCCGTTTATTGGGGATGGACATAACTGACGAAGAATGAGAAACTTCTCATACAGATGTTTGTACTAGGTATTTCATCTTGTTAAACTTTTGAACCTGCAATTGATGATAAATCTATTAGTTTTAATTTGATAATTTAGATGCTAGTAGTTATTTCTTTATAGATGGTCGAACTTAGAAAGTTTTGACCAATACAATCCTAAATTGACTTACATTTTAGGTCTGAGGTAGTATGCGTGGATGTAAAATATCTACTGCCACTTTGCACTTGTTTGAAAAAATTGAGTTTAGTTTAAAGTGCACACAACAGAAACTTGACAGAATGTCCTATATAGAAACCTCATTTACTATATACTACTCCCTCTATTCACTATTATAGGATATTTTGGTTATTTCAATGTTGACTACATAATTGAAGGTTGGGTGTGATGTTGTGTTTTTCTACAATCTGTAGGGCTCATGGTGGAGCGGCTGGAGTGTATTCGGTCACTGCTGGAGTGTATTCGGTCACTGCTAGATCTAGACTTGGGAACATGATCATTAGGTGAGTGAGTTGGCGTGAATTCTATCAGTAGTGCTGGTTATTGGGTAACTGAGACTTTAGCTCACTCTAGGATGCAATGCCACCTTGTTGCTATACTTAGATTGGATTATATTCTTATTCTATACATTGGATTTTGGTCTAGTAGACCCTAAACATGCTATTCTGATGATACCCACAGATGTTACTACACTTTTGGGAAACTTGGATTTATGGTTCACTTTAATACCACTGAAGTAGTTCAATTCAACTTATGTCACTGCTCATACAAGTACATGGTTATTCTAATTATAAACACCATGTTCGTTTCGTCCTTGGATGGTTGGTTTTAATTTCTCAGAAAACCTAAATGTTGCCTGACTCGTACAACAACAGGCCTTGGTTCAATTAAATGTGCAATTTAATTGTTATGTGCTGTTTGGTGCTTGCTTCACAAGGGGAAAATAGTGGATAGATAGAACTAGTATATGATGCTTGTAATTATGTTTGTATTACAGCAGTCATGTACTCCCTCCGTCCTAAAATAAGTGTCTCAACCTTTAGTACAACTTTACACTGAAGCTAGTACAAAGTTGAGACACTTATTTTGGGACGGAGGGAGTATAAAAAAAGCCTCATTGCAAGATGTGATTTTTTTCTTCTGAATAGACATGTCCGTTTCTGGTTGTTATTCCACAAACTTTTTTATTATGTACATTGATCATTGAGCTTTCATGTTCATCAAAGGAGAATATAAAATTATATGATATTTAGTTCAATCAACTTTTCATTTACTTGAGTTTTATATGATATTTAGTTCAATAAACTGATTAACTAAGAAACAACACTTCAACTTCTTGTTTGTTTGCAGTCTCTAGTTAATAAGGATAGAGATCTCATGACTCGTGGGGATTGTTATACTAAAATTTGTTTCTTTGCTGGACCAAGTTATCTAATTATGTTATAGGTATTCTTTTCAATGGGAGTGGCAGTATTTTTATGCCATGAGGACTTGATTGATATAATGCTCGAGTACTATCATATAATTTCCCATTGCTATTCATGCATATAGATACTTGTGTTCCGGATTTATACCACGATAATGTGATTGATGTAATGCTTGTTACACAGGCAACCTTGGCTGGTCCTGTCCGTCGCCTACCACGGCCTCTCGCATGTCCACGGTCCCGGCGGCGGCGGCATGGTCCAGCTGTTTGTGTGTAAGCATCGCTTGCCATGAAGATTACTTTGTTTAATTGATTAATGTTATCTCCTTTTGTGCTGTATCCAAAAGATCTTTTATCGGATCCATGGAAGATATGATTCGTTTAGTTGTGCAGACAGTGGTTAGATGTCTGTATTTCTTTTATTCTGTACCCCATTTACTTCCTTTTTTCTTTCTATATGCTAGATTCATTCTTTGTTAGATGCACATCAGGTGGATTCTCACCCGTTGATGCTCATTTTTTATTTGGTTCATGGATTCGTACCTTCATGGCTTCATATTCATTTTCTTTTGCAGGTGAGATCCAACCAGGAAAGAACTAGTGAGCAGAAGGCTACTAGGAGGAGCAGCGCCTACCCTGTTCGCGGCCCTTCGGTTCTTCCTATTTTATTTCTTGTCGATTAGAACATTGATGATATGTGTGTGCCCTCCAAGCTAGCCTATGTAAATTTGTATATCAATGACGATGAATGTAAATTTGCAGCCAATATGTTATATGTATGTACATCTGATAATACTATGCGTTACAAGAACTGTACTTTGTACATCATAGTACAAGTACAGTGTTTTTTTTTTGAAATCCTAAAACAACTAGCAGTGGCGGGCAGGACTAGGTGCACGCCACTAGTATAAAGTAAAACCACTAGTGGTATTCGATTTACTAGTGGCGGGCAAGATTTCGCGCCCGCCACTGCTAACTGATTACTAGTGGCGGGCGGGCGCCCGCCACTGGTGGCCTTTTAGAAGTGGCGGGAGGTCAGTGGCGGGCGGGCCTGGGCCCCTAGCCCGCCACTGATGGCCATTTTGCACCCGCCACTGCTAGCCATTTCTGTAGTAGTGGGCCCCTCCCTCCGTTCGCCGATTCGGCAAAGAAGGGGGCAGGGACCCCACTGTTTCGGACATGTGGTGGCAGGGTGAGGTTTTTAGTTTAGGTTTTGGTCCCCGGTCGTCAGTGGTGAGGCGATGGCACCGTTGTCGGCATGGAATAAGTCCTCCCCGCCTCGTCCTCATTCTGATGATACTTCTTTACATCAATGGGAGGCGTGTGAGGGTGGTGTGTCCCCAGATCTGGTTCTCCACATTGTGATTTTTCTTCTACATGTTTGTCTCAATAGCGCAGTCATGTGGAGTGGATGGTGCGATTGTGCGTCTTGCCCCTTTGACCCCAGTTTCGTCCAATGAAGGTTGGTACATTGCCTTCTCTGGCGTTCTCTTCTCCGGGACGGCGATTTGCTACATGCACCACGGTCGTCGATATCTTCTAACCTATATTGACAACTTCCAATCGCAACCTTTACAAACTCCTAAGTTTTAACAAGTTTGCTTCGTTGAGATGGTGATCTGAGTTTTGCTCACGGCACGCCCTTAGTATATGCAGGAGAAGTAGACTTCGGCACTCCGAAGGATTTGGATGTATTTTCCAATTACAACTGTTACGGTGATTGGCGATTTTACGAGCCGTCCATCCACCTCGATCTGACGATGGAAAAATAGGAGTTACGAGGAGTTACGAAACTGAAAGTACTGGAAAGTACAAATACCTGTGGGACCGTTACGGAAATTAGGTGGGTCCGGTAGCTGTGATATTTTTTTAATATGTTTTAAAAAGGGTAGATCCATAATTTTTCAACATAAACCTGCGTCTCTCCAGCATCACGCATTCTTCTCCTCAGATCCCATGCCGCCGGTACACGCAGCGGCTATCCTCCACCACGACGGCGCTCCTCCGAGCTCTCCGACGAGCCCTGCCGCCGTTGTCCTCGCGTACGGCGCCTCTAGCATGCGATCCTGGTCCTCCTCCGTGCCCTCCCTGTCCTCTCCCGCTCGTGGATCTGGCCGTTCTCCGCCGTCGCGGCCACTGCGAACAGCCTTCACGCGGGGGCTGGAAAAGGGGGCCAGCCTCTTCAGAGGGCTCCCTCCGGAGAGGCCTCCTGCAGTTCTCCTCGCTTGAGGCGCCTCTCGCCCTCCGCGCCCCGGGTTCTCTTCCACTCCCTCCGCTTCGTCTCCGGCTCGTCGATCCGATAGTGTTCTGGCTGTCACCGAAGAGGTCTGTCGCAGCTGCCATGTACTGTTGGTTCGTTTGTTGATTTTATAAGCCTGTTTGCTCTCTGTTTATGTAAAACCATGGCCAGTAAATTTTAGGCTGCCAACTTTTCTGGCTATGTTAGTATAATGATGGAGGTTAAATAGTACTTCTATGATGTATCTGTTTATGAGATATCCTCATTCGGATGTATATCGTTGGAATGCATGTTATTTCGCTGCCTCATGCCGACCAATGACCATTTATAAGTTATAACCTATAGAATATGGGCGTGCTGCCAACGTTATTATCTTTGCTTCTTTCCAACTTGTACTAATTCCATCTTGAACCCAGAAATTGTTTGCCATGCTTGTACACAAAACATTATTCCAATGTTCGAGCTGTTGAATATATCTAATTCTTGCCTCAAACCTGTTGGGAAAAGGATATTTTGTTGGTCCTCTCTGATATATATGTTGATCTGATTCTTATTTGATATGCAAACAATGTAAATAATCAAATAGTCTGTGTTGCATAGTTCCAAAACAAACTTTTGGTTTCAATTTAATTTCTGCGAAGTTAAGTCTGGTTAGTTAAACCTTTCCCAATCTTTGATAGGTACTGATGTTTAATTTTAACAGAGGATCAGCTCACCACATGTGAGCTCACAGCTAGGTAAGAATTCCTATATAAATGAATTTCTTACACGGTTTCAAAAATTGTTTCTCACTAGCTAACTGCTGTGAGCGAGTGGGGAGCTCATGTTCTAGGCAGTATACAAACAACTGAAGTATTGCTACTGCACAAAACAAAGCAGGCGAAAGATACAGAAAACATAGTGATCTGGGTGCAGTATAGCTGCAGTTGTACTCCAGCAGACTGATTGGAAGTAAAGAGGTGTGCTGGTAACTTGTGTACTGCTCTTTCGCCTCTCTTTTTTAAAATTTCCTGGCTCCTTTTTTTTTCATTTTCTATTTCTTAGTCAGGAAGACATGCTCTGAATAGCCCTTCTAGTCTAATCTTGATGGCTAATTACATGCACAACACACCAGAAAAGCTTTTTCAAGCTGTGATATTTTACCAACATTGCAGCCTGATGGACAAGATAGATGTAGATTTTAATTAAAGAACACATGGTTTCTTGTACAAACAGACTAGCATAAGCATCGACTCTTTTATAGCATTGTTGGCATGGACTCTTCTCTGTAGTGATTATAGCTTGCATGTTGCTTCAAAGGTGTGGCTCTTTATTTATTGTTCTTTGCACCTACTAAATTCTGAATAAGTTTGTTGTATGTTTAAATTGCAGGACTGAATGCTAGAAGCTCACAAGACTAGTAACGATCAAGCGCTTCTCACCTGATGAGTAAGCTTATTTTGCGCATGAAACCGATGAGTTCAAGACTTTGGTGTGATTTTCGGACTTGCCGGAATAGTTGTTTGGCTCTTGAATTAACAGCTTGGCATGAATAAAGATTGTTATTGGAAATGTCAAATAGATGAATTGGTTGTAATCAGTTCAGAATTTATGATTCTAATGAAACCGTTGTTCTTACCTCATAATGTGCTGCTCGAATGGCAATGGTCCTATGGCAGAATAATTTAGTTTGAAAGTTTGGATATATTACTTTCACTTTCACCAAATCAATGTGTCACGAGTGAGATCGGTACTTGTGGGCATGTACGACTAAGATCGGTACTTGTGGCCTAGACAACTAAGAGCAATACTAGTGAGCTGAAACGAGTAAGACCGGTACTTGTGGGAAAGGACGACGAAGATCGATAGTAGCGAGGCCAAATGAGTAGGACTTGTACTTGTTGGTCCGGACGACTAAGATCGATACTTGTGGGCCCAAATGACTAAGATCGGTACTTGTGGGCCTGGACGACTAAGATTGGTACCTATGGACCGGAACGACTAAGATGGGTACTTGTGGGGCCGAACGACTAAGATCGATAGGAGTGAGCCCGAACGAGTTAGACCAATAGTAGTGAGCCCGAACAAGTAAGATCGGTACTTGTGGGTCCAAACGACTAATATACATACTTGTGGTTCCAGATGACTAAGATCGATAATGGTGAGTCAGAATGAGTAAGATCGATAATAGTGAATCAGAATGAGTAAGATAGATAATAGTGAGCCCGAATGAGTAAGACCCATACTTGTGGGTTCAGACGACTAGCTAACATCGGTACTTGTAGGTCCGGATGACTAAAATCGGCTCTAGTGGGTCCGGACAACTAAGACCGGTACTCATGGGCCCGATCCCACAATTAGCACTATGGGTCATCCGGACACGACTAGCACTATGGGTCGTCTGATACACAACAAGCACAATGGTCGTCCGATCGCACAACTAGCACTATGGGTCATCCGAACCCGAAGCTAGCACTATCGGTCATTCGTCTGCCCTTCGGCTGCCGCTCGGACGGCCGATGCCGGTTAGGGAAATCCCGGTTCATCAACTCCGGCTAGTAGATAGTACGTATGGTTTTAGTCCTCGTAGGGGCGGCACTCGGACGGATGGCGGTGCTTGTTCTTTGAGTCAGTCTCCCGGGCCCTGATCCTCCTCAAGATAGGTACTTGTGGGCCCGGACGACTAAGATCGGTACTTGAGGGCCCGGACAACTAAGATCGATACCAGTGGGCCCGGACGACTAAGATTGGTAGTAGTGGGCCCGAACGACTAAGATCAATACTAGTGAGCCCGAACAAGTAAGACCGGTACTTGTGGGTCCGGACAACTAAAATCAATACTTGTGGGCCCGAACGAATAACAACAGTACTTGTGGGCCCAAAGGACTAGATCGGTACTAGTTAGCATGAATGAGTAAGATCGGTACTTGTGGCCCTAGACGACTAAGAGCGGTAATGGTGGGCCCGAACGACTAAAATCTGTACTTGGAGCAAAATGACTAAGATTAGTAGTTAAGAACCTGGATGATGTTAAATGGTTCTTTAATAGGCTTTGAATTTTTGTCTTTTGTGTGTCTTCGCTCGTGTCGGGACAAATGGCATCCTTAGTGACATTTACTTTACGATGAGCCTTTTTTATCTATCTTTCATATCATCTAATTAATTGACATTTTTGTCGAGTTCCATCCTTCTCTCGAGCTGAACCACGTTGTGAATACGTGTTCTTCTCTTTAAACTTCCACGTGAAAATGGTGTTGCCTGCACAAACTCGTCATTTACACTATATTCGGCCATGAATGCAAGATGATTGAATAAGTAGATGTGTAGATAGCTCTCTAACAGAAATCACTATTTATCGCGCCGGCAACATTCTGTCTACTTCCACGTTGTGGTCCTCGGTATGAAACAAATTGACAACATTTTTTTTCTTTCGAACATGTATTTTTGGATGATGTGGCAGTGACAAGAAGAGGCGTGCAATCTAGCAGCCCCAATGAGCCCAGCAATACAACCCCCAAGGCCAGCAATACAACCCACAGCACACACAAATAAAAAACGCAACTCGTTACTTTGCCACATTTGAAGAATGCAATCAAGCTAAGTGGGTGGAAAAACCACACAGCCTAGTTCATCGAAACAATGCTACTCATATAACCTTAAGATTAGGCATCCATTATAGTCAGAAGAAATGCTCCAATAGTACATCTGCAAGAACAAGAGACTGCAGTCTCGCTCGCCCGTCTCTCCAGTGATAGCAGGAGGGAAACATGGTATGAGATATGATCCCAAACACATCCCATTCAGACATCTCCACCTCACCAACAGTATTTCCTATCTCCATATGTACATGACCTCAAAATGCTGCCATTGAAACAAGTCCCTGCGCCGCGACATCCATTGTCGGCGCCCACAGATCGTGTCTTGATTTGGTTGATCCCCATGGCATTCTGCTGTTGCCATCGCCCATAGCTTATGTTCAACTTGTTCTCCTGGCTTGCAAAATACTGATGTAGCTCACAGTTGTCTTTAACTTGCTTGTTGGCGGCTGTCGCGGTCCTGTAGAAAGACATCTGAAACTTAGGGATATGCATAATTAATCTAATCTTCATGGACAAATGTTCATCAGTAAGAGTTTACTTATATACAAGGCTTGCTCATTCTAGACCTAAAGAGAAGAGTTCAGTTACATTAGGGACTCCAAGTATTGTGGAAAGTGAGAGTTTTATCTTGTTAAATGAAGATCAGTACACTACGAATAATTCCATGCACTCACGCAATTTAACATATGGTCCAAAAAATCTGAGGACATCTCTAATATCATGTAAATCTACTTGAGTGGTGTCATGCACATGTGCACACACAGAGAGGTTTCAGTTTTCAGTGTTGCCACAAACAGGGATGCTTCCATTGAAGCTAGGATTGCATGGATCTTTTTGCATCTCCGATTTTCAGTTTGCACATGAAAATGGAGAGGAAACTTTCCGTATTTCCGGCGAAAAAATGGAAATGGAGAGGAAAAATGGAAGTGGAAATGGAAATTTGCAAAACGGAAATGAAAACGGAATTTTTTATGTGGAAACAAAAATGGAAACGGAATGATGTTTTCCGATGGAACAGACGCGGAAACGGAATTTTCTGTTTCCGTTAACATGGAACTTTCTATTTTGAATATGAGCACATGACTATTCTGTAGTCCAACGAATACACAATTAGGCCCTACACACTATGGGCAGAATGGCCCAGATGGCCCAACTTCTACATTACTACTACTACATCAAGCATGGCAGCACGCGAGCAGAATCGCCTATGTCACTACCATATCCTATTATATAGCCATGATATATCATAATATTTGGTAATCACCTTATCAATTGAACAACTTTGTTGGTTTCCTTGTTTTCTTATTATGGTTCAAGGGGTCTTTAGTTCCGATGAACAGTCCGCTTCTGTTCCGTGTCCGTATTGTATTCGCTCCATTTTCGTTTCCGGTAGTATTCGTTTTTGTATCCGTTTCCGTTTCCGCAAAAAAATATGAAAACAAATGTGGCAGCACCCAGTTTCGTCCGTTTCCGCTCCGTTTTCATCCCTATGCACATGTAAATCTGCTGGTGATTTTTAAAGTAAGGAGTGTCAACATAGACGTGGGGTGTTTTGAAGGGACAAAAGATGCCATTCATAAACAACGATGAAACAACGCCATGGTTGCACCCTGCAAGGGCAAGGCATAGTTTTGGAGCACTAAAATTTTCAGTTCAGAGATGCTTCAGAGCTACCAAATACAAGACATACAAAAGAGATCAAGCCTAATGAAGTGTGAACGGAGCATGGACAACAAAGAGATCAAGCATTGCATAGACGGCCACTAAAACATCAGTAATCACAAGATGAAATACCGAAGAAGATAGCAAAATGCATAAAATTGCTACCGACACAATTTAGTCACCAAATTCAACAATAAGGTAGTGAATTCTGATTGTAAGGTTACACAGATACATGCTGGGCTCAGATTATTTGAACAAACCAAAGACATATCATCGTGCATATTAACTGGTTGACCAGTACCGCTTCTGCTAGATTAACTTAGTTTCACAACTAATCCAATCTAGGTTCATCCTATCTGTTTGCTACAACCTCAATTTTTTAGATTAGTCAATTTAAAGCACTTCTTGACAGTTAAAGCAGTACTAGTTTGTTAGTTCTGTTCCCACAAAAAAAATTGGTTAGTTGCTTGGCTGAAATAGTTTTCAGTCTTATAGTGTTGGTTGCAGAGAATAGAACCGAGGTGCCTACACAAGGGAGCTCAGAGCAAGGTAGAGTGTCAACCAGATATTCACTAGTAGAAAAACCCCCATTAGTCCCAGTTCCAGAGGGGCTTTAGTCCCGGTTCTGGAACCGGGACTAAAGGGTCGGGACTAATGCCCAAGACCTTTAGTCCCGGTTGGCTTACGAACCGGGACCAAAGGCCCTCCACGTGGCCACTCTCTGTGCGTGGGCTGGAGGACCTTTAGTCCCGGTTGGTGTTACCAACCGGGACTAAAGGAAAAAAAAATCATTTTTTTTTAAAAAAAAAATTTCAAATTTTTTTTTTCAAATTTTTTGATTTGTTTTTAATTTTTTTCTGATTTTCACAATTTAATCTCTAATCACCCCTCCTCACTGCTTCAGAATTTAATCTCTAGTCTCTAATCAGCACTCATTCCAAATCGTCTACCTTCCCGGCCGGTCACCCATCCTCTCACAACTCCAGCCCCAGCACGCTTAACTTTCAGGTTCTATCTCCCCTAGTTTCCAAGACTACACTTGTTGTTTTCCTGACAATCTTAAGCTATCAATCGTGTTAACCCTTAGGTCTTGATGTCACATGATTTAATTTTTTGAATTCTAAACAATTATTAAAATAAACAAAATAAGTACTAATAATATTGAATTTCAATGAAAATAAAATAAGTAATAATATTATTTTATTAATTTTTTTTGCCATTTATTCATTTAATATGACATAATTAATATCTTTAAATCTGTAAATCAAAATTCGACAAATAATATATCCATTATTATCAGAAAAATGTGAGGAATCCAAATATGACTTCATTTATTTTTTTTAAATTATTTTTTAAAATTTTTAAAATTATTTTTTTGATTTGAAATAACTTTTTTTCCTTTTGGAATTTTGAGAATCTGAGAAAAACTTCACCGGGTAAACCCAGGTGAAATCGAGTCCCAATTTTTCTCTAGTTTTTTTTTATATAATAAACTTTTTTTTCGACATCGTATGCAAAAGTTATGGCCGTTTTACATTTTTTTCGTTTTTTTGCAAAAAAGGTCAAAATTCATATTTCAAAATTTCTATACCAACTAGACACTAAAACCTAACTACATCTCAAAGGATTTTATTTTTTGAAGATTTTATCATTTTTTTTTATTTTCTACAAAACTAAAAAAGGCGGTCCACGGGGGTAGAGTTTTTTTATGCATTTAATGATTTTTTTGAGCTAAATGACCCTGAAATTGAAAAGCACTACAAATGAACTCTGAAAAGGTTGAAACTTGGCATGGTATCATCATTTCACCCACATAGCTTGTGCTAAAAAGTTGAGAGGGTTACGGCAAAAACTGGATGCACTTCGTGTACAAACTGGACCATCTCATTCGAAGTATCAAGGTTTCGGACGAAAACTCGTCTGTTACAAATGCATTTCATTTTTTTAATTAAAATCCTAATTTAAATTATTCTAAAAATAACCAAATAAATCTTACTGTGACAACAAGCTAACACGTGACTAGGAGCAAAAAGAATTAAATTAAAAACTATTTGTAAACTCAAGTTATTCACAATCTAGGGTTTGAAGCAAATTTGAACAAATTCAAATTTAAACCATTCAAATTTGAAAACTAATGGCACAAACAGAAACTAGACAAAATTTTGAATCTAATGCAAAAAGAATCACTCAAAAACATCAAATATCTTAAAAGATATAAGCAATTTAAAACAGAAACTAAAAACAGAAAACAAATGTAAAAACAGGAAAACTACCTTTAGTCCCGGTTGGTAACACCAACCGGGACTAAAGGGGTTGAGGCTTTAGTCCCGGTTGGTGTTACCAACCGGGACTAAAGGGGCTGGCACCGTTCGAAGCCCCTTTAGTCCCGGTTGGTCTCTCCAACCGGGACTAAAGGTCCCGTTCGAACCGGGACTGATGCCTGCGTCGCTCGAACCGGGACTAATGCACCCATTAGTCCCGGTTCGTAACAGAACCGGGACTAATGCTCTGATCTGGCATGGACCAAAGCCCTGTTTTGTACTAGTGATTACACTGTCTATAAAAAGATCTGGACTGAAGGTATGGCCTGCTGTAAGCTGATACATCAGCAATTGAAATGTGAGCTTCAAGCCATCTGAATGCTTATGTATATGTACTATGTTCTTGGATTGAAGGGATCTTCAGAATTAACGCAGAGAATAGTCAAGAAATCTGTGTCAGGGACCAATTAAACAGTGGCGTAGTTCCGGATGGAGTTGACGTGCACTGCCTGGCTGGGTTGATATAGGTGCTGAGAATTTCTGCAGTAACACTCATTTACTTTCAGCTTCAAGATATACCTAAGACAAGCAGACAGATATGCTGTGCGCGTGATTTCTCTGCGAATCAACCTGTATACAGCCTAAAAATAAAACGTATGCAGCCTGGAAAATCACTTGAGGAGGAAGGACGCAGGAGTGGTATCTACCTGCCTATGGACTGGTCGCCGGCGTTGCTGGGCGTGAGCGGCTGATCCAGGGAGGGAGGCGCTGCTGCTGGGAGCGGCTGCTCGACGGAGGGTGGCGCTGCTGGGGGCGATGGGGAAGCTGAGGCTTCCACCGGCTCGGTGCGCAGCGGCGGGGGGCCTGCAGTACTGGCGACGGGCCGGATCCCTGACGGCAGTAGCGAGAGGAGGGTGGCGGACTGGTGCTGCTCGCCTGGATCGGCGCTGCCGCGGGGAAATGATCGGAACGGTGCACCGAGCGAGCCGTCTACGAGCGGGACGTGCGGCGGCGGCTATGCGAGGAGAATTCGATCCGTCTGTGTGCGTGGGAATGGGGACGAACCTATCGTGAGGGAACGGAACGGGCGAAGAGACTCAATCACTAATTTATGTAAGCTGTTTTTGTAAGGGTTTATGGCACTTCATTTATTGCCTTTTGCCTTTAAAAAAAAAGACTTCTACCACCGTATATATGTTGCTCTTTTTTGGGTAGTTGATTGATGAATACTAGATAAGAAAGTTTGAAACGTACAGAACATTAACGCCGTCAGAAGGATCGCGGCGACCTCGCCTTCTCGAAGGTAGTGCGGCCTTGGTCTTCCTCGCTTCCTACGCCTCCTCCAGCTCGTCTAGATGGCCGCCAGCGAAGCGTCCGCGATGGCAGCTGGTGCGCCGCCGACGGCAGCGGAGACGCAGTTGGATTTCTCCCGCGGAGGCGTGCTGCCCAGCTTCGAGTTCGCGTTCAATTCGCCCAACTTCTCCGACAGGGCGCTGCAGATAGAGATCGTCGCAGGCGACGACGTCGGCGGACCATCCGCCGTCGACTGTGGGCTACAATGCGAGGAGAAAGGTGCGTACAGTATCCGAGTGTGAGTTTTCAGTTGGTTGTCACGAATTGCTGTTGGGTGTATGAATTTGTGAGTGAGATCTCGCGTTCTTTTGGATATATTATGATTCTTTTCATGTAATGTAGTTAATTTACCGCCTATGTAGAAATCTAAAACCCTGTTGTATTGTATCTGACAATGACATTCGTGTGGATCATCATCAGATTTATTCAGACAAAGAAACTACTCCCTCTTTCCCTCAAAAAAAGAAAAGCAAAAAGAAATTACTCCCTCCGATCTATACCTGGCCATGGGATATCCGGCCCGGCCGGCCAGACCCGACCCGGCCCGATCTTGCCCGCGGGCCGGGCATGGGCTCGAGTTTTGAGCCCGAAGGACACGTCCGGCCGGGCCTGGGCTTCGTTTTTTGCGTTTTAGGGAAGAGGCCCGTTGGGCTTTTTCACTGATGGGCTGGGCTTGGGCCTGAAAAGTAGGCCCGACGGCCGGGCCCAGGCCTAGGTTTTCTGCCTCGGGCTTTCTTAGGCCCGGCCCGGCCCGACGGATGGCCAGGTATACTCTGATCCAAATTAATTGACGCAGTTTTAGTACAACTAGGGAGTAGCAGATTCTATATCATCCAATGCTCATACACCCGATCAGAATTCAACAAATATTTGGTATTTGACGCTGTAGTGGTGATAAAAAAATTCAACCTCTTAGGGCATCTCTAGCCGATCCCTAAAAAGCGTTAGAGAGTAAAATATTATTTTTCTCCTTTAAACTATACCTAGCTGATCTCTCAAAATCTTTAGAGTAAAAGTTTTACTCCAGCCATCCCCCCCCCCCCACCCCCCGAAGGACACGTCGGGCCAGGCCTGGGCTTCAGTTTTTTGCGTTTTAGGGAAGAGGCCCGGCCCGAGGCCCGGCGGGCTTATTCACTGATGGGCCGGGCTTGGGCCTGAAAAGTAGGCCCGATGGCCGGGCCGGGCCTGGGCCTAGGTTTTCTACCTCGGGCTTTGTTAGGCCCGGCCCGGCCCGATGGATGGCCAGGTATACTCCGATCCAAATTAATTGACGCAGTTTTAGTACAACTAGGGAGTAGCAGATTCTATATCATCCAATGCTCATACACCCAATCAGAATACAACAAATATTTGGTATTTGACGTTGTAGTGGTGATAAAAAAATTCAAACTCTTAGGGCATCTCTAGCCGATCCCCTAAAAAGCGTTAGAGTAAAATTTTGATTTTTCTTCTTTAAACTGTACCTAGCTGATCTCTCAAAATATTTAGAGTAAAAAGCCGTACTCCAGCCATCCCCCCCCCCCCCCCCCCCCCCCCCCCCGCGCCTCCGCACCCACCCGCCCGCTCGATGAAGCAGCCTCGCTAGCGCCTCTGCACCCCACCCGCCCGGCGCCAGCAGCCGCGACTCCATGAAGCAGAACACGACAACGCTGCGGGCGAAGACGCCCCAGAGGCCCCGCTCCTACCAGGTCCTCGATTTTTTTGGAGACATGACATCCAACTAAAACCCTGATAGTTCTACCACTTGTTGTCCTTTCTCAGTCGTGAATCTTTTAATCTACTCCTACTACCATTTTATTATCAAATGTGCTCTTGATGTAACAAAAGTATTTGGAGTGAGGAAAAATGTTTCGTGACCTTCATTTCAGGTCAACATTAGTCTGCATTATTTTTACCACTGTTTTTGTTTTGTTTAAACAAAGGTTGATAAGAGTCTCTGCTTGGAAAAAACTTCCTATGTACAGGTAGTGTACAGATAATTAATTTTGGTACTGCCAAAATGTTTTCTATATACACGCAAACTGCTAGTTGCAGGCTAGGGCTTGCAGACAATCAAAGATAACCACAAGTTCCTAGTTAAAACTGTGTTTCCCTTTTAGCTACTTGAACTTGTTTGTGCTACTAGATGTTACACTAATTCTGTAAGTAGCAATACAATCTACAATTACTGTACATAGTGTGCTGTGAGCATGCTTAGATTGCTGGATGCTGCTAAATGACAGTTCAATTTTTGTTATTTTATTTTAACCATTTATATTCCATCGTATGTCTGAAGGTTGAATACATGAACTGCAGGGATAGAATAACACAGTGTTCAGTTCAATGAATCTGTTTCCTTATGTTTACTTTTCCCAATTTGTTCTTTATTTCTCCGATCTTTTGTATTTTTCAGGTGATAAAAGACAGAGTATGGACTCTTCCTCAATGATGTTGGATACACTGGTTTTACAAGAAAAAAACGATTTATATCAATTCAGCGATTCTTGCTGCAAGAAGTCCTTTCTTTCTAAAGGTATTTTTGATAACATATTTGAACACCACGTGTTCAGTTGTCAGTTGAATTTTCTAATAAGCTTCATGTTTTTTAGCTTTTTTCGAATGGCATGAAAGAATCTGATTAGATGCGTCCAGCAATTAGGATTGCTAATTCAGGTAATGCCATAGCTCAAGTGTAATATTATTCCCCTTATTGTTAAAAAAACACTTTCCGTCTTAAAATTTATTCTAATTTGCTGCTATTGTGGTTGTTTTACTATTTTCTGTATTGTTAAAATATAAGTCAGTTATTGTTTATGGTAAATAAAGATTATGTTTCATTGTTTCGACAATTCTTTTCAATTTCTGTGATAAAGAAAAGATTAGTCTCCCATGGAGTTTTCTCAGTACGAAAATCAGTATCCAACTTAAACAATCATTTGGATTTATGGTACAAAAAGGCTATCCCTTTTTGCTTACTTCTCTATTGATTTCTTTCCCTTATCCTTGTGCCTTTTTGTTTTATTCTACTTGGAACAGAGGAAAATGCACTTATGGAGCTTTTAAGCTTTATATATGTACAGTGGAAAGTTGACATCGGTTCAGCGTACTCTTCTGCTTGACATCTTGATAGCTGCAGACAAATTTGAGGTTATTTCTTGCATAAGGCATTGCGCTCGATTGCTCATAAGCCTGCATATGACCACAGAATCTGCAATACGTTACCTAGATCATCCATGCTTCATCTCTACTCCTAATGGAGCAGTTGGTAGTGTAGCATCCACGGTTTTTTTCGTCTGGCTATTTTTTGTCTGATTTTTTTGGTCTCACCTCCCACCACCCCAACGCTAAAAAAAACCCGTACGCCGCCCCTCCTCTCGATCCACCCCTCCCGCTGCGACCTCTCTCTTTCCCTCGTCTCCCGCTCCACCGCCGCCGCCCCATCTCCCGCTCCACCGCCGCCCCTACTGCTCCACCGGACCGACCTCTTCTTCGAGCGCGGCGGCAGGAGCAGCTCCACCTCTCCACTCCCCCACGCGAGAACGCTCCAAACCCCCACCCCCATGCCCGGCCGCCACTAGGGTTTCTTACCCTCGTTGCCCCGCCGCCACCTCTCCTCACTTTCCCCCACCTCCGCCCCACTGTGCCCCCTCTCATGTTTCGATCTGGAAAGGCGCGTGTGGCTAGAAGGGTTGAGGGAGCGGGGTCGGTGCCCTCAGGTCGGACGCGGCCGAAGGTCGACGACAAGCAAGGGTACGCTTTAGTGGCGGCCTGAGTCTACCCCGCATCTTTATCGCCGAACTCATCTCAGGTCTCTCGCTGGGGCTGAACGGCACGGAGGTGGCAGGTGGCTGCTGTGGCAGAACCAACCATCTTCCCGAGCCAGGCTGCCCAGGCAGGTTCCAGCCGGTCATCCGCCGGCCGCACGCATAGATGTATCAGGAATGAGCCGGCCGTTCTACAGTTGTAAGTTTGTTTCTGCTCCCTGGTACTGTCGCTTAAGTTGTGCAGTTTTCAGAATTAGTTGAATAGCTCGTGTAATTGATGGGTGCATGTGTGGTGTGGATTGATGCATGTGTGGTGTTTGATAATCTGGTATGAGTACATCTTTCTGAATTTAGAGTGAAGTATACATTCGAGTTCTGATGAGAAAGTGTACTTTGTTCAGAGCTACGAGACACCAGTGAGAAGTATGCATTCAGGTTCCGGTGGAGAAGATCACATGGCAAACTGATATGTGTGCACATTGGTTCTACAACTGATATGTGTGCTCGTATGATTAAGATAAATGCCTGTGCTGTTGCAATGAAGAAAAGAAAAGAGAGTTGCCAGAACTAGGACATGGCCCAATTGGAATCTGTCAGTTCTGAACTGAATATTTTGTGCACATTGCAGCAGAGAAATTGGGGTAGTTTACAGTTTTATGATCTTTATAGTGAGCTCTAAGGATAACAAGACCTTATTTTCTTTATGGAATTTGGTGTCTCATGTCAGATAGGTGTGCTTCTACGATGTAAATGTCTGGAGATGTGTACTTCTGGAATATTATAACTCGAAGTGAATTCTCATTTCACTTCTTGCTTATTTAGTGGAATATGATCGGACGAAGAGCGGAGGAAAGTGGACCACAAACGATGGCGTGGCTCCGTAATGCGGTGCACCTCGCCGTTGAGGCGAGCGGCGGCTGCATATCCCACACCACACTAACCATCCGCACCGGGGGCCATGGCCAAGCGATGAATCTTGCTCTGCACCTGGGAGCTTCTGCCTTGGCCTGCTCTTGACCAGCGGGTATGTCACTTGTACTGCTTGTACTCCACTTCTCGTTCAGCGTTCAACAGCTCATGTACGTTTGGGTGCAGAAATTGAGATGTGCAGGCTTGGGACGGGCATGAGGACAAAGATCATTGTGCTGCCATTTTGCATATTTGGGGAAGATTCAGGTCAATGAGATGTGCTTGGTTCAACCCATGGCCTTGCTTTGGTGGTTCTTGACATGATTTACTCATGGGATTTGTATAATTCATATATATATATACACTAATTGATTGGGACTTTCCTATTGACCTGAATATGTATAAAATTAATTGATTGGGACTTTCCTATTGGGACTTTCCGAGATATATATATACTCTTGCATATTTACTCATGGAATATGCACTAATTGATTGGGACTTTCCTCTACTTCACAGGATGTGAACATTGTCCGAGGTTGCCAAACCAAATGAAAGAAGAGGGAAAGACATCGAGCTCACTGCCAAAGATTGTTATTCTGCGAAGGTATATCTCATTTCTAATTATAGTATTTCGTAGTGTCATGCTGATTATAGTTCGTCTTTGGCCTTGCACCGCGGTTGTGGTAATATTTGTTGTTTTTTCCTACCTGTACAGTTTAGGTCAGGTTTGATCATCTCTTCCCAGTACCCCATGCCTGGCTCCCTTAATGTTCATATTCCACATTTCCTTTTTCACTAACCAGTCTCTCCAGTCTGACCTATGCATTTGTGTTAATGTGTCAACAAACTTACTTTATTTGAAAACTAGACATGCATTTTGAAATTCGTTAACAGTATAAAAAACAAGAAATCCATCATTGCAAAGATGACAAAGATATAACAAAAGCATGCACTGAACTATTCCGATTGTTTCTTTTTCCAGAATAACAAACTCATGAGTTGGTTCAGGTATATATGCGACTATGTCATCGACATCGATATAACAATATATACTTATTGGTCCATTTCAAACAATCTGAATATATACTTATGTGAAGCAGAGAGGGCACCATGGCGAAGGTGAGGTGGGCATCATCCGGTTTTAAAGGGGAGGACTCCAGCAAGAAATGTCCCGCTATGGCGAGAAACCGAGCTGGAAAGGGAGCGTCCAGCAGAAAAATGGAAGGGTGCGTCGGGGGGTGGCATTTTGCAGAATGGTCTGGGGAGGTTCGCAACATTGTCTACTCATCTGATGGGAAATCTCTATCTGTTGCGTATCGTGTGACTATGGAACTGATGCAGAGGTACCCTTCTTTGCTTGGGAGTTATATGTGGTTCAGTTTGCTAAATCTGGTTTGGTTTTCACCGATCTTGCCTGCTCAGTTTTTGAGTGTATAACCAGTTTGTAGGTCCTACTATTTGATCAGTGGACGCGACCGATGGGGGCATGGAGATGATGGCGAGGCATCGTGCTGTGGTGGCGGCAATGAAGGTAACCTCGTCGATGGCGGCGGCGACGGATGGCTGTTGATGAGCGACGGGTGGCTGTTGACGAAAGCGATTCGGGGATGGGGGATGTGGAGTGACGAGGGATGGAGGCGTAGAACTGCAACCGGGGAGACGGAGTGGCGGCGAGATTGGATGAGCTCGCCTGCGGAGTGCGTGGGCAAGATTTCCTTTCCGGGTCGGCCGAGGGCTTCCTTGTGTGTGTGTGTGTGTGTGTGTGTGTGTGTGTGCGCGCGCGCGCGCGCGCACATGCGTGAGTTCACACCGATACTCCACTAAATACAGTGCATGCTTAACTGAAATTCTAGACAAAAGTTCACATCCGGCTGGTACAGGTAAGAAGCTCATTTTTAATTTATCAGGTGGCATCAATAGACAATAAAATTATCTTCATTTATAGTGCTAAAGGTATGCCAATACATTTTCTTACATTTAGGGTCCTAAACCTGTTGAATGAATTCTATATACAAGACTTACAGTTGTCCTTCTATAAATTAAGACTGCACTTGCTAATCTTTGCTGCATTGCTATGGATGAGTCTAAAATTGTCAACCTGGACAGTAACAACACTCAACATAGTTTTATCTCTTAGTGTGAGCAAATAAGATTTTTTTTAAGAGCATTCTTTTGGAATATTTTTCTATTACAGAAGTTGATGCTCGATCTTTTTATTCATTCCTGATATCATTTCTTGATCTACTACATCATTAACAAGAGCTCGGGATTGCTTCAGGGATTCTACGGATTTTCTCCCATAACCTCTTGAAGTGATGCAATGCTACGATCTTCAACCATGAAAATGAAATTGCCAGCGCGGACGGCCTGCTCCTATGATCTCACAGGTACCAAAATGCAGCTCGTAAATCTCTTTTTAAGAATTGGGTCGTGATGTCCTTACATTTAGCTACTCCTGTATAGCTTTTAGGTTTAAGATTTTTTTCTCTTTGTAAATTTTGTTTTTTGTTTTGCTCACCTTGTAATCAACTCTGTATTTGATGGTTTAGAAATCAGTCTAGGTGCCTGGAAATGAATTCAGTTTAACTCTGCAATTAACCCTTAATAATATACTGTTCTGGTTGTGCTTAATAATATAGCTTATTGTGTCAAGGAGGATGTAGAGAGGGAGAAAAGAGAAAGGGAGAATGGAAGCCAAGTGATAGACAAAGAGAACGGAAGATAGTAAGAGAACACAAGTTATTGTCGGTCTTCTAACGCTTTATTTATTGAAGACCCGTACCAATGCACGGGTATTTGTCGCTGTATGATGAAACCAGATGCCATCATGCTTAACACATATTTCTGAATTAAAAGAATAATTTGATCACTGTGTTTATATTTTATTATTATGTTTCAACTGGCGTTTGGCTTCAGCCCGTAGCAACGGACGAGCATTGTCCATCCAGGCGGCACTCCCTCTAGCGCTGCCCACCTAGGCGGCGCTCGATGGCTGGATTGCACGCAACGGTGACTGCAGGTTCCCCGACGCAGTGTGCAAGGGCGGGCGCCTGTAGGTTCCCCGGTGCAATGTGCAGGGGCGAGCGCCTTACGGTGCTCTTGCTCGCCGCCGCCACTCTGACGCTAGGCGCGGCGGCGCTCCACCCATGTGTTTTGGCGCCATGCAGAGGAGGGCGGCGGGGGTGGATGCCCTGGCCGGCATCGGTGGCTCCAACACCTCTTTGTTTGAAATGGAGTAGCACCCACAAATTTTGTGTCCGTTTGGGTCACTGCATTAGGGTTGGCCTAAAACAGTGCATGCGACCAAGGGAGGAATTTAGGGTGGCATGGGTGAGACGCTTGGCTAATGGAGCTGCTCATCGGCTAGCGAACCATGGTTGTGCAAATAAGTTATGTAAAACTTGGGTCAGGTACCCGCCGGATTGTATACGTCATTTTTTGGACTCGGGTTGTGCTGAGATGAATGAATAAAACACGAACTCATTCCGACTAAAAAATCAATTTTTTTAGTTGTCAATAACATTGTTATGTTTGGTACTAAGATGTGTGTTAGCTGATTGTCCAGAAAGATGTGTGTTAGCTGAGATGGCATTGTTCTGTGAGTAACATCTTAATTTTAATTGTTTTTCAAAAGCCCGTGGCAACGCACGGGCGTTCTACTAGTTTCACTGGTTTCTGAGGTTCAGCATTTGACAGATGCAGCCAGGGAATTCCTCGTCGACAAATACAAAGATATGGCTAAGTGAGTTATCTCCATCTGAGTGAGTCACCTTTTTTCTATTTACGTGTAACACAAAATATGTATGGTGTGTACTGAATTCATGATTTTGCTCATTCCAGGCACCGTGATGAACTAATCAACATGCCTCTTTCTGCGATTGAGGCCATCTTTTCAAGAATGACATAAATGTAAAAACAGAAGATGGTATATATAGCTTCTTGCTCGAGTGGGTCCGCAAGCAATACCCAGACTCAGAGGAAAGGCACAGGATATGGAGTTCTCGTTTACTACCGCTGGTGCGCTTCAGTCATATGAGATGGAGGAAACTCCACCAAGTCCTCGCATGCAGTGATGACGATATAGACCATGAGCAAACAACGAAGCGTATTACCAACATGCTTTTACACAAAGCTTACCCAGCACACCACCAAGTTGCTCTTGCAGCAGAGGCAACAGCTTGTTGGCAAGTTCCATAGAGGGCCTACCGGTCCAAGCCTCTCAAAGTGGTTGAGTTCGATACGCCCTGCCTACACGTTATTGTTTACTTGGACCTAAGGCGCGAGGAGTGCTCCCGACTCTTCCCAAAAGGAGAAATATTCTCGCACTTGTTCCATCTTGCAGGGCAGAACTTCTGTCTCATGGCAAGCTGTGAAATGGACGAGCAGACAATGTCGTACAGCTTTGGCCTCTGGTTAGGGGTCCGTGACGAGCCTGAGGGTTCAACGTGTTTGACGATAGATTTTGAGTTTGCTGCAAGAACAGGACCGTCAGGGAAATTTATGAGCAAGTTGGAGAAAAAGATTACCTTCACCGGTGCTTGCATGAATATGTACGATCTTCTTTTTGAGGTTCCATGGTCGATGTTCATTGCTGGCGACGGCCTCTTCATCGACGGCGTGCTGCACATCAGAGCTGATTTTACGGTAGTGGAGCAGCAGCCTGAATCACAGAACTGATGACATCTCACTCAGCATAGTTTGGTCGTGCGTGCAGTATCGGTCGCTTCAACATGATCGATTTTAGTTGTAATCTGGGACTTAATTTGTTGGCTGGCTTGGCATGTCGACAATAGGTGAGTTTTTGGTAGTTGATCTTTCTAACTTGGTCTCATTTCGTTATTCCGGTGTCTGCTTGAAACACTTTAGCGCTTGAACGATGTAAGGAATCGGTGGATGCTCGTAGTCATCCAAGTTTAGGTTAAGAAAATATCCACTTGCCTTTACATGTCTTTACGTGTTGTTTGGTGTTTTGTCCCCTTTGGTCAATCTCCAGTTCTCCACAAAAGGGAAAAGCGAAAAGGGAAGATCCTAGCGCTAGTGCATGGGCATGGAGGTGGGTACGAGTATGACGAGATTCATGGTTGCTGGGAGGTGCGTGCTTGGACAGCAGAGCAACGGCTCTGGACTAGCAGATGTGCGGTGTTGCTAGACCTAGCTGCTCAGGCTGTGTGGCCGACGGGGCAGCGAGCTAGGCGCCGGAGTTGGCATCGGTTTGGGAGTTCGTGCTCGGATCTACGTCTGTGGGTGTGATGGCTGGCCAGGTCTGGCTGGATCTGGTCCTGAGTGCAGCTGCCGGTGGCGGTGAGCTGCGAATCGGGATGTCGGGTGGTGGATGTTGACGGTGGCAAGCCGTCTTGGAAAGTAGGCTACCAGTGCTCGGGCGGAGGCCATGACGTGATGCGATGACTTTGGGCATGGTGAACTCCAGGCGAAACCCTTGCATCGGCCTTGGACAATACCGACGATGGCGGCAGCCTCAGGCGTTGTTTACCTTCTAGGAGGCGTCGTTGTAGAGCCTCTTCACCCCCCCCCCCCCCCCCTTCTTATTTGGATCTTGAGCTTTCCGGGTGAAAACTAAGTTCTAGCCATGTCCAGGGTGGATGGCGACGGCGTACCTGTCGCATCCCCCTTGGGGGCGTTGTCTTGGATTACCTGTCTCTTGTCAGACCTTTGTCTGTGTTGTTGTCCTAAGGTTTCGTCATCGGCTAGGAAGGTGCGCGGCCTGAGGGTCGGAGGGGAAGTCAGAGCGGCGGCTCTAGAGAGCACCTCACTATTGTGGAGTGGCACATCTGGTAGCATGGGCGGTAGAGGCATTGGCTCGTGTGGAGCACGACCTTGGGGTCGGCGGGGAAGTCGGAGCAGCGGCTCTGGAGAGCACTTCACTGTTGTGGAGTGGCACATCTGGTAGCATGGGCGGCAGAGGCATCGGCTCGCATGGAGTGCAACCTCGGGGTCGGCGGGGAAGTCGGAGCGGCGGCTTCGAAGAGCACCTATGTATTGTGGAGTATCGGATCTTGTCGCGTGAGTGGCATATTCGTTGGCTCATGTGGAGCGCAGCCTCGGGGCCGGCCTGTGTGTGTTGCTGAGGTCTTTAAGCCGGAGTGGTGGCTCCAGGTTGAGTGGTAGGGTGTCTACTGTGGTTGCTTGGGCAACAGAGTCGTTGACTCATTTGGTACCCATCCCTAGGGCTGGTGTGTGTCCGTTCTATAGGCTTTCGGTCAGTTTTTGTTATAAACCGAGCAATTCTCTTCTTCATAATGAAAAGGCAGAGCTCCTGCCCGTTGCTAAAAAAAGTGGATCCACACTTGAGGGCCAGACGACCAGCCGAGAGCCAAGTGGACAACGTCTTCACATGGGTCGTCGCATCTCGGGGAGGAGGCGGAGTCTACCAGGTGTTTGTGATGTAGATTTTCCTTAGAGTTAAGTCTATCCCTGAAAAACAGCCATCCACAGATCTTCACCTTTGGGGACCTTGGATGTCCAGATGTAATCGTAGTTGAGGTCGTTGTACTGCCCGGAGGAGATGGCATTGTACGCTCCCCAGGAGGTAAAGGGGAGCCCATGGATGAGGGACTGAATGTCGTGAAGCTCGTTAGATCGGAAATCTTGCAACGGAGAGAGCAGAATATCCAACTCGTGAGTGGCACCAGTAGTGAGGGTTCCGTAGGTTAGATAATAAGCCACACTGCCAAGTAGTATCCACTAGAACCTTGGCATTGATAGTGTGGGTGTACAAATGGGGGAAGGCCTTTTGTGGTGGTTTGTCAAGTAGACAGGAGTCTAGCCAAAAAAAGTAGAAATACCGTTATTTGTAACCACAAAGGTAATATTTAGGAGTGTGGGGAGTTGTTGGTTTACTCTTAAAGTGGAAGGAAGGAGTGGGTGGCTTGTTGGCAATATTTGTGGTGTAGTTATGGTGGTACCAATGAACCTAAGAAACGTCTGGTTTCCGTAGTAGTTTAAAGGTAAAATTCATTAGAAGGCAATTATTTTGTATATGCAGAATTTTGATACCTAGATCATGTTTTTTTTGCTTGCTGACATTTTTCCAAACGATAAAATATTTTTTGGTGGAGCTGCGGCGAGCTGCCTGATGTTATCGTCGTTGCTGGAGGTGACCGAACGTTGTCTCGCGCGCCATCTAACAAAGTGGCCGATCTAGTCGAATCATCATCCAACCGACACGTAGCGTCCACCTAAATAAAAATAAACAAGAAGCTATCTCTTTGTGCGATGATACGAACCTAGATACAAATCACTCAATGGATCATGGATACAAGGGATTCAGTCACAGATACAAGTTTCTATCAGCAAGAAAGGGGATCTGGGAAGCTAGAGCCGGGGAGGTGGGAGAGGGAAAACGCCCAACGGCGGCCAGTTCGGGTTCCAGTTCTTCCATGCCTCCTCTCAGAAACGAAGTGCACTTTATATATGCAGGTCACTCACCACTTGGGCCTTGTGGGCTGGTCTTGTGCTCCTCCTGGCAAGTTATTCCCGTGACATTCCTTCCTCCTTTAAAAATCGGCTTGACCCCAAGCCGAGGCCGGAGAATTTTTGCCCGGGTCCCATGGCAATGCTAGAGTGGTGGTAGCCTTCACAGTAGTAGCCAAGGTCGAGGTAGAATTGATCAATGTCGACGAGACTAGCGTCGTCGAGGCTGTAGTTGTTGTGGTCATGGGCTTGGTGGAAGTTGAAGTAGTCCTTGTGGCTGGATTCTTCCTTATATTGCTGACGTTACAATGGTAGCCTTCTTGGTAGTAGTAGGAGCTGGGGTGGGCTTGAACGAAATCGATGTGGTAATAATGGCGAATGCAGACTTGATCTTGGTAGTAGGCGTGGATGATGTGAATCTTGTCCATGAAGGCATTGAGGTAGTAGTGGTGGTTGGCGGAGGCGGCCACCATGATACTCCTCCCTGCTTGGAAATAAGATGGATCCCGAGGTAGCTGCCTATCCTTCATGTAAGGTATCGCTGCTGCACTATGCAAGGCATGGTAATTGGCACATCTAGTCAATAGTGAGTATAGGTCCTCTGCCACTACCAAGTAATAATAGGACGCCCAGCAGTTGCCCAGGCGAAAGCTATGCAGTGTTAAGTTCCATGGCAACTCCTCCTCCACAAAGGCAAAACCTCCTAGTTGAATTAACCATGCAATTTGCCACACAGACTGTAAAATACCATACAGAATAGTAGCAATTCGAAGGGTTACCGTTGCATAAGGTTGCACTGATGTGGCCAAACTAGAAGCTCGTGCGAATTCTGCTGCTTCAGAGAATGAGTTTCTGGACTCGTAAGCATCAGCAGAACACTCTAACATCACAGCTGCAGAGCATTTAGACTGAAGGCACAAGCGCCACTGACATTGGTGAGAACCCCAATGAAAGAACCTTCCAGGAGTGCAAAATAGAATTGTGTATACCTGCCTGCACATCTCCCCCTGCTGAAACATTATTCTCCTGTCAAAAGGAGTTGACAACTGAAACCAAGCATTATAGAGCTCCATTACAACAATGAGAACTTCCCACAAATGCTCAGACTGGAGAATTCCATAGCAAATGGACCAGGAAGGTTTTGCACTCTGGACTAGAAGTTGTTTGAGACAAATATCAAGTATATATCGAGCACAGGTAACTACAGCCGAGGCAATGCTCTCTCGACACTTGTGACCATTCTGCAGATAGCTCACAGGTTCTCCCAGAGAAGTTGGGTCACTAGACAAATGCTTCATCTCATAAGTCTCTGGTGGCAGTGGCCCTGTGTGCTTTACATGTGCGCCTCCATGAGAGCAAACGAACAATGGCCACGACTGAAGAACATGTGCAGAACCACTGGACAAAAAATTCGCAACTGGATATATGAGATAGACTCGCATATATTTTCCCATGTTATGCTGCACAGTCCAAATAGAAGCTTCATAATTTGCATTGACTAGCTGCAACCATTGCATATCTAACCACATGTTCGTAATTCTCAAGAGAACATGATCCGGGCACCACGTCACCCTAAGATTGTACAAATCATTCACAATGATGCCATTAGGAAAGCTTGAGAGATTACCCTGCATCCCATCGGATTTTGTTGTATTGCAGCAGTCTAGATTGGTTGATAACCTTATGATCGGCTCTTGTTTGTGAACTGTATATATCCAAACTTGAGTGAAATATTTTATCGGCATCGGCGGTTGAAGTAGTGCCACTAGGTAACAGTCATGTAGGTGATAGAACAGCCAGGCTACCTTCCATTGAAACTGAGCAGAGCAACCGAGAAAAATACAGAATGCACTTGTCCACCAAAGGAGTGATGTGTGCAGAAGCTCATATCCACTTTCACCAGATGTAACAGGAACGCTGTAATTTGGCTTCTCATTCAAGTCCTCCTGTAGTAAATTTGTCATTAGAAAACTGGGTGCAACACCACTCCAAAATATCCTAATTCTGTGTCGTCCCCAGCAAGGAGGAGCTTCAAAAACTGCATTTGTTTGCTGCACATATTGAAGACAGAAAAGCAGTGACAGATGAAAATTGTCCTGCATAAAACCCATCATGTATGTAATGCGAGATGGCGCGCTCAGCAAGGAAGTTCCAAGATCCCAGGGCTTCTCATGCTGGAAACCACTAATCAGGTCCCACCCAAGTACTTGAACAGCAGGCAAGAATTCTGCCTTGTTCGCATCATAGCCTTGAGCATGGATTAATGCAGATAAATATATTGCTCTGATACCAGATGTTAGCGTCCAACTCGGCCAAGCCCACACTCTACTCACGTTCTGGACGTTTATGCGCATACGGGCCAGCATTCAGCAGAGAGCCCACTCCATCCCAAAAGCCGGGACTGAAGGGAGGAAGGAATCTCCCCCTTATAAGCTGGTTGTGGCCTCCTCCCGTAAGCGAGGTGGGACTAAACCGAGCCAGCCTCACCGGCCTACAGCAGCCCTAACATCCCATCCCCCTGAGAAGCCCCTCAGGAAGGCATGGCGATGCTGGCTCTGATACCAAATGATACGAACCTAGATACAAATCACTCAATGGATCATGGATACAAGGGATTCAGTCATAGATACAAGTTTCTATCAGCAAGAAAGGGGATCTGGGAAGCTAGAGCCGGGGAGGTGGGAGAGGGAAAACGCCCAACGGCGGCCAGTTCGGGTTCCAGTTCTTCCATGCCTCCTCTCAGAAACGAAGTGCACTTTATATATGCAGGTCACTCTCCACTTGGGCCTTGTGGGCTGGTCTTGGGCTCCTCCTGGCAAGTTATTCCCGTGACATGGGAGGCCACTCAGAGTCAAATGATCAGGCTTTTTTGTAATATAATTTTTTTTGGGAGAGACAAGGAGACGATTCTGATTTTTCAAGTACACGTGGTCTGTTGCATATAAAACCTGAACACGTACGTGACGTGAGCTAGCACTTCTAACTTCCGAGGGTCCTCTTTGCAGATTCCGACCCTTACAAAAGTTCAACTCTGACCCCGCCGACCTCGCCGTCTCGAAGAAGCTTCGCCGGCTAGGTTACTTTGGCCACCGTCCCGCGCTTCCTCTCTCTCACAGACGTGGCGGAGGGCATGGATGCCAGCAAACAGTCACCTACTGCGGCAGCGGAGATTGAGCTGGACTTCTCGCGGGGTGGCGTCTTGCCCAGCTTCGAGTTCGCGTTCAATTCGGCCAACTTTTCCGACAAGGTACTGCGAATAGAGATCGTCGCCAGCGATGACACACCGAGGTCCGGCGGAGGATCCATGGTCGACCAGTCGCGCCACCACGAGGAGAAAGGTGCGTACACTCTTGTGCTGGAAACGTAAGGCCTGGTATCTGATAATAAGATTTATTCAGACGAAGCAATTAACAGATGAGTTCATTCAAACAATACAAACTCATAATAAATGGCCATTACCCCCCACCCCACCCCATCCCCACACACAGGAATATTTCATTGTAATTGAGATTATCCACTGGACAACAATGGGCCACGACAATTCATCGAAGGTGTATTAATCCAATAACCAAACTTGGACCGAATCTATGCCAATTTAAACCTGAAGGTTGTAGTACTTTGTTGTCCTTGGTGGAATGGTGGTGGGTTACGGTTCAAACTTCTAATCTTCATGCTTCAATTCTTTGTCAAGTTTTTCACAAAGCCGTTAGAATGGCTTGACCTAGTTAGGCTTTTGATACAATATTTATTTGTGGGGAGATATAGAAATATCTGAATTGAACTAGTTTTGACTTTTGAGTGAGTATACATGAGATTGACATTTTTTTCAGCTAATTTAAACAGGGAAGTTTTGTTGTCACTGGTCACTGCAAAAAAAGTCTGCCATGTGTTATAGTTCTAAATGTACCAAAAGATGCATTATCAAATGTGCTGTGAGGAGGAAGTTGTTTAATGACCGTAATTTTAAGTCAGCATTCTTTTTTCTACCTTTGTCCTTTTTTAAAAAAAGGTTATCAATAGCCTGCTTGGTAAAAACTTCAAAGTTACCTATAATGTCCAGGTAAGTTTGGTACTTCTAGAATCTGCTGATCAAAGGTAGCCATTGGTTGTGTGTTTTCTCTATAGATACAACATGCTGGTTGCAGAAAAGCAAAGATGACAGAAGTTCTTTGTTTCTATTGTAGCTACTTGAACTTGATTGTGCTTCTAGATGCTAAGCTAATTCATTAGAGATCAGTAATATCTACTGTTACGTTACAAAATGAGCTGTGAGCTGCTTAGATTGCTGGATGCAGCTTAATGACTGTTCAATTTTCGTGATGTTATTTTGAACAATTTATCCTATTTCTGAAGATTGCACACCCACACAAGCATGTTCACGTTCAATGATTCTATTTTTATATGTTTTAATTTTTCCATTTTATATTTTTTACTTTTATATTTTTCAGGTGATAAAGGTCAAAGTATTGTCTCTCCCTCAATGATGAAGGATACACCGGTCTTAAAAGAAAAATCCATTTATGTCAATTTGGTGATTCTTGCTGCTAGAAGCCCTTTCTTTCTAACGGTAATTCGGATAACCATGTGAAATGCATTTGTTTCGTTGTCAGTTAAAGTTTGTCATAAGCTTCATGTTTTATCAGCTTTTCTTGAATGGCATGAAAGAATCTGATCAGACGCATCCAACAGTCAAGATTACTGATTCGGGTAATGTGATGTCTCCTCTTTTTTGCGGGTAATTTGATGTCCAAGTGTAACATTCTTCCTATTTACATCGTAATTTGCTATTGTGGTTGTTTCACTACTTGATTAGTACTTACTATATATTATTAAAAGAAAAGACATTTATTATTTACTCTAAATAAGGATAATGTTTCATAGATTCTATGAATGTATATTTTACTTCCTGCGATAATTAAAAGATAATTCTCTTATCGGGTTTTTCTAGACACTTTGAAAGTAAATATTTAACTTAAATAATCATTTAGATTTGGGGGTGCAAAAGGGTATCTAATTTATTTACTTACTTGTTTCACTCATCCTTATGCCTTTTTGTTTTTCATTTTATTTGGAACAGTGGAAAATGCTATTATGGAACTTTTAAGCTTTATGTATCGTGGAAAGTTGACAACAGCTCAGCCCGGTCTTCTGCTCGACATCTCGATGATTGCAGACAAATTTGAGGTTGTGTCTTGCGTAAGGCATTGCACTCAGTTGCTCAAAAGTTTGCCTATGACCACAAAATCTGCAATACTCTATCTAGACCATCAATGCTCCATTTCATTGGTTGCGGAAGTTGAGTATTTGATAGATGCAGCCAAGCAATTCCTTGTCAACAAATACAAGGATTTGACTGAGTGAGTGATCTCTATCTGATGGGGCCACCTTTATTGTTTATTTTC
This sequence comes from Elymus sibiricus, assembly GCA_039707655.1. Taxonomy (NCBI): domain Eukaryota; kingdom Viridiplantae; phylum Streptophyta; class Magnoliopsida; order Poales; family Poaceae; genus Elymus; species Elymus sibiricus. Next base: position 454,881,908 of record CM077672.1, read on the forward strand.
AGAGAAATTGTAGATAATTTCCTCAAGAAAAGGAAAAGTGTAGACTTCTTTGTCACAAAATCTTCCATGAAGTGTGTATACTCAAGTCATGATTTTGCGCATTTCAGGCTCCCTGCTGAACTGATGGACATGCCTCTTGCTGTGATCGAGACCATCTTTTCGAGTACTGACCTACAAATACCATGTGAAGATGACGTATATGACTTCTTGCTCGAGTGGGCCTGCAAGCATTACCAAGAATCAGAGGAAAGGAACATGATATGGAATTATCGGCTACTTCCGCTCGTCCGCTTCTGTCATATGAGCTGGACGGGACTACATAATATTTTAGCACGCGTTGATGATGAGATAGACCTTGAGCAAACAACTAAGCGTATTACCGATGTGCTTCTACACAAAGCATATCCAGCACACACGCAAGGTTCTCTTGCAGCCGACGAAGCAACCTCTTGGCAAGTTCCAAAGCGAGCCTACATATACAAACCTCTCAAACTGGTTGAGTTCGATACACCCTGCCCACAAGTTATAGTGTACTTGGATCTAACACGCAAGGAGTGCTCCCGACTTTTCCAGTCAAAAGATATATATTCGCACCTCTTCCGGCTTGCGGGGTGGGACTTCTATCTCGGGGCAAGCTGTGAAATTGATGAGCAGAGTAAGTTGTACAGTTTTGGCTTCTGGTTTGCAGTCAATAGTATGAAGGGCTCAACATGTTTGACGGTAGATTATGAGTTTGCTGCAAGAACAAGATCGTCAGGAAAATTTGTGCGCAAGGGGAAGAAAAAGGTTGACATCACCAATGATTGCATGTATGGATGCGAAGATCTTTTTGGTGTTTCATGGTCGAGGTTCATTGCCGACGACAATCTCTTCATCGATGACGTTCTGCACCTGAGAGCTGATTTGACTTTGCCGGAGCAGCCTGAATTACAGACCTGATGATGTGTCACTCAGCAAAGTTAGATCGTGCGTGTAGTATTGTCCCCTTTGACTCGATTTCATTTCTAATCTGGGACTTTGTTGGTTGGATGGGCGGTAGTGGGTGAGTTTTTGATAGTTCATGCTTCTGCCTGAACGATATGAGAAATTTGGTGCAGGCTCTTAGCTTCCCACAATGAAAGTTGGAAACTGGGGCGTAGACCCTTTTGATCCTTTTCTATCTTTTGGTCGAAAATACTCTCGTGTATCCTTTTGTTCAAGAATATTCGTAGTCATCATGTTTTTGGGAAGCAAATACCAACTACTCCGTATTTCCCAAGCCTTAACCCAGGTGTTAGGAGGACTTACTGGCTGTTTGAACAAGTGATGTTCATCATCAGGACTTACCCAGAAAAAACGTTGGATGATGAACAGGATTACAGCAAAACAAGAAAGGGACCTCAGGGGTTGCCCATCAGCTTGTGTGAAGGGTTTTCCAGCATTTTGTTTTGCAAAATTTATTGGGAGTTTTTCAAGAAATTCTTGGTCGGTGCCTCGCACCCCTTTCCTTTTTTTTTTAACCTAGTTCAGTCGAATTGTTCTTCTAACTACGCCCACTAGTGATTTCTGGTGTTTTGTCACCTTCGGTACATATATTTATAAAAGTGAAGAAAAGAAAAAAGCTTCCATCTGTTTTACATCTGGAGGGTCATGATGAACTTTTTTAGAACGTAGGCTCGCGGAGAGCCCGGCTTTGAATTAACGAGGCCATCAACCGGCCAAGAATTACAAGATACCAGGATGCTGAAAGCAATCTTACAACACGACACACACGCCAAGCATAAAAGACTGAAAATAAACGAGCAGCTTGAACATGAAGTCACCCTCCAAACTCGAGCACCGAAGATGAAGGCCAGAGCAACCTCAAGAAGAAGCCCATTCCTCAGAAGGCAGACACGTCGGCATCCCACGCCACACAAAGAAACCAAGGTCGCCAACCCATCTCGAGGGAAGGACTGCCGCCACTAGATCGAGTCCGCCAGGTCAAGACCAGGGAGCCGCCACCGCAAAAGCACAGACAACACGAGGATCGCTCGCACTTCCCCCTCACCATCCACACAACCAAGGAGAGATGCCACCATCGCTGTAACGCTGCTCGTTGTACGTATAGCAACCCGTGCAGGCTCACCTTTCGGGGCTGCCGCCAGGACATAGGGCCGACTATAAAGGAAACACCTTGCCATGGAAAACACTGCACCGGGACCGCCGAGCCGCAGTACAGCAGCGGCCAAGGCCAGGTATCTCTGATGTCGGCCCACACGCAGCGAAATACCCGCCTCAGGGGCGAGACCCCACTTAGATTCAACACACACATTGACAGATCTGGACAGGGACAGGGATCCCCGGAGGTCGCCAGCACCATGACCTGTACCGCACCACGAGGGCAACACCATCACACCCTGCACTGCCGGGGTAGAAGGCTTGCACGGGCTAGATCCGGCCAAGGGCACACCCACAATCACATGTATTGTCGGCCGCTAAAGCCTTGCGCGTCGTCTCACCAGCGCGATGCCTAGCAGAGCACGTCCTGCGTGGAACCATGCCGCGAGCAACAAGGAGAAGTCCACTGTCATGAGAGAAACCACCGGTGCCTTTGTCAGTCGCATGGAATTTATTGGCGATGGCGGAGGAGGAGAAGGGGGGCAAGGCCGCTGCCCCGTGTCGCCCGAGAGGGATGATGGGGGGCCAAGGAAAAGACTTTTGAAACAAGAAAATTTTCGACCACCCTCGAAACTACTGAATTTCCGAAATTTACGTCGGACAAATCAACAAAAAAAATTTATTTAAATTTTTGGATATATTTGAATTTAAATAATTGGGTAAATAGCTACTGTGACTTTTTTCCTTGCAGGGGGGCTCGGGTTTTTTTTTTTTTTTTTGAGGGGGGCTCGGGTGTGTTTCCTATCCAAGCTCAAGAAACAAAATTAAACGGGACTGGGCCCTCCGTCCTCGCACTTCCCACTTCCCACTTCCGAGGGCCCAGTTTGCAAAGTCTGATACCGCCGACCTCGTCTCCTCAAAGAAAAAGCTTCGGCAGCTAGGTTACGGCCGGCCACCGTCCCGCGCTTCCTCCCTGTCTCCCGTACGTGGCGGAGGGCGCCATGGACGACGGCCAAGAGTCAGCGACGGCGGCAGCGGAGAATGAGATGGAGCTGGACTTCTGGCGCGGCGGCGTGGTACCGAGCTTCGAGTTCGCCTTCAATTCGGCCAACTTCTCCGACAGGGTGCTGCGGATCGAGGTCGTCGCGAACGACGAAGTCGCCGGAGGATCCGTCCCCGAGGAGAAAGGTGCGTACAGTGACTGGCGCTACTAAATTTTCCTCCGTTTCAGGCGATTCGGATATGAATTTGTTGCTCACTAGAAGAAAAAAAAATGGTTAATTCTGGTTCTAATTTACCTGGCTGACCCTTTCATCAGGGATTAGTGGTTGGGGTAGCAGAGAAACGATGTAGTGGAATTCATAAGACTTCCTATATGTCAATGAAATTTGTGATCTCGCGGCTGCTGAATCAACATCAATAACATTCAGCAGGGACGAAGCTAGAAAAAATGGGCACTGGTGTCAGCCACTATAGTACTATGGCAGGGCAATATATATAAATAAATTCAGAGGACAATATAAAATAGAAATATGCAATGAATCTATTATATAATTTTTGTAATATACAAAGATTGTCATACGGAGTATTGGTTGAGCGAAGTCATAAAACCACTTGTTTATCTATTCGGGAAAAGAAATAAAGTGAAAGAGGTGACTTCAGAGCTTCATTTGCAACTCCCTAGAAAGGATGAACAAATAAAACACACTATATTCACAACAATGGAATCCAATAAAAATACAAATAAGAAATTTCATTAAGCAAAAGTATGAAATGATGAGAGAGGCACATTTTATAACTTTCCTCGATCTTTTATCCTCTTAAATGGATTGAACGAGTTTATTTGGGCTTTGTAGTAGCACTAGCATTTGATATATGATTTTGTGTAAGTGGCCTTGAACTCCCTGTTGCATCTGGTAGTGTTTGTCTGAACAAAAATCTATCGTAACTCCTAAATGAATCAACAAAGAAAAATGCAAAATAAGCAAGGTGAGGAATTTTAGCCTGGAACTAACTCATGTGCCTATGACGACGAATAGTCACTCGGACACTCACCGTCGGTGGATTTATTAGATAAAATGATTGTGCCGCAGTGGCCTACCGCCGACGGGAAAAAAATAAAATGTCATCGATTCGCCACTTGTGTAGTTCCATCAAAAGGCGAGAGAGATATATTGAAATTAATTGAGTATTTCTTTTGCAATGCAGAATTGGTGATCGAGGAGGCAATTAGGTGAAGAGAGGAACAAGTGTGGGCCATGCGTGTACAACGTACTGCAGCCGTGCCGTGTATAGGAGCTACCGAGCAGCGTGCTCGATGCCCAGATCAAATATGGTGGGGGCTCGTGGCCTATGTTGTAGTGCTAAAGGTTTTCTTTTTCATTTTTAGAGAGTCCACGATTGTAGTTGGGCAAGCATTTTTTTTGTCTTGTGCAGCTGCGTCGTAATTGGGCTGGGGTCAATCAATTTTTATGGCTGGGGTCAGAGGCAACTTTTATTAAGCACACTAGTTGAAAAACTGAAATGCACTGGTGTCAATTGACACCAGTGGTTACACATGAGCTCCGTCCCTGGTTCTAGTCAGTGGAAGTTTCTAATAAGCTTCATCCTTCTTAGTTTTTCTCAAATGGCGTGAAAGAATCTGATGAGACGAATCCAACAATTAGGATTACTGATTCAGGTAATTTGATATAGCTGAAGTGTAACATTCTTCCTCTTATAATTAATTCTAGTTTGCTGTTGTGACAAGTGTTAGTGTTTTCTATATTTTTAAAGAAAAACATGAATATTTATGGTAAACAAAGGATTATGCTTCTTATATAGTTTCTGTCACTTCTTTGTATATAAAGAAAAGGTCAGTCTTCCATGGAACTTTTCTCGATACTGAAAGTCAACATTCGGCTTAAATAATCATTTGAGATACAAAAGGTTGTCTCTTTTTTTTTTTACTTTGATTAACTGTTTCTGTAATCCTTATGCATTATGTTTTCATTATGGATAGAAGCTATATTTTCAAGTACTGACGTACAAGTGGAAACTGAAGATGACGTACATTACTTCATGCTTGGCTGGGCCCGTGCACGACACGTAGAATTGGAGGAAAGACATGAGATCTTGAGTTCTCGTTTACTTCCGCTTGTACGCTTCAGTCATATGATGTGTATGACACTTCAGGAGATATTAGCAAGCACTGATAATGATATAGATCGCGAGCAAGTGACTCATCGTATTGCTGAGGCACTTCTACCCAAGGCTTACCCAAAGCAGATGGAAGGTGCTCTTGCAGCAGAGGTAAAAACCTGGTCGCGATTTGCTGAGCGAGCGTACGAGTACAAACCTGTGAAACTGGTTGCCTTTGATCAACCCTGCCCACAGATTATAGTTTACTTGGATCTAACACGCGAGGAGTGCTCCCAACTCTTCCCGTCTGGGCGTATATCCCCGCACCCATTCCGGCTTCTAGGATGGGGCTTTTATCTGATGGCAACCTGTGAAATGGATGACCAGAGTAAGTTGTGCAGCTTTGGCCTCTGGTTAGGACTAGGAGTCGCTAAGAATATGAAGGGGTCGACATGTTTCACGGTAGATTACGAGTTTGCTGCAAGGAAAAGATCGTCAGGAAAGTTTGTGCGCAAGTTGGAGGGTAAGATCTCCACCGCTGATGAGACACATGGATGCAGTAATCTATTTGGCATTCCATGGTCGACGTTCATTGCCAACGACACCCTCTTCATCAACGGTGTGCTGCATCTGAGATCTGATTTGAGGGTGGCGCTGGGGCAGCCAAAACTACAAGCTTGATGATATCTCAGCAGCAAAGTCAGGTCCATCGGTTCAATGGGATTTCAGTTGTTGTCTGGGCATGTTGGCTGCGTGGAGTTCTTTTTAGTCGCTCATCCTTTTGCAGTCTCATTTCATTATTTTGGTGTCTGTGCTGGAAAACTTAGCTTGCCTGAATGATGTAAGGAGGCTCTTACCTGCAATGAGAGACTTGAAAACTGTGGCGATATCTAGCTTTTTTTCTTTGCAAAACGTGCGTGTTCATCATCATTGTTCTGGTTTCACCATAGTCTTCTTCTCTACATGCGTGGGTGTTCACCCCTTTTTCTGTTCTGGACTAGATTCGTCATCATCGGCTCAGCTTTGACAGCGAAGCTACCATGCGAGATTGTGCACCGATGTTTCAGTATGTACCGATGAATGAAGTTTTGGCTGATTAAAAGTTTAAAACTGACAAGCAATTGTTTGGAGGTGGTCGACTGATAATGATCGTTCACTCAGCAGATAGTCTGAAGATTGGGCTTCTGCATCCAGAATGTGTGCGAGAACACATTCTGGAAAGTGCAAAGTGTCGATCGGCCTCTGCATCCAGTAGATCCTGAGCAGATGTACATCCTCCTGGCCGGCGGTGTGCGGATGTACGGTCGGAGAGAGACATGGTCGATGTCGGAGAGCACACCAGAGCATGTCCCACCCCTGCGGTAGCGCTCTCCTCTCGCTGGAGCCGGTCTGGATATCATCTTTTCTGATGGCGTCGTAGTGGCTAGCGGAAGCCTAGCTGTGGGTGTTGTTTTTTCTTTTTCTTTTTTGCAGAAAATAGTGAGTATTTTATTCCTCTGAAATAGTGTTACAGTCTGCTAATACAATAGTTTGAACACTGTCTGGAACTCAGTGCAACCAACACGCGGTGCTACCTCCAGATCTCCCTATATTAGCTAGACTAAGAGCAACTATATTTTGATTACGAGCAATTTTCAATGGAATAAACCCACGCAGCTCCAAGAGCTTCTTGATCTCTGTCATCAATTGTCCATAAGCAGAACGGTCGAGTGAATCATCTGTTAGGGCAGCAATCACAATCGGATTCTCAGAATGAATCACGATTGGTAAATCAGAACGTTGTAAACTCAAAGACAGTCCTTCTAAGATTGCACTTATTTCAGCTTCTAGGACATCCTTGCAATAGAATAGATATCTATATGCTGAGAAAATAACTGATCCGTCGGGATTTCTTAATATCATACCAGCACCGGCCTCCCCTGTTTCATCCACAAATGTGCCGGCTATCAAGAGGGCAGTCCAGCCTTGAGGCGGCTTGGGCCAAGGCATGGCCTGCACCTGTACCGGTTGACGAGCAGCTGGGATCTCTATCAGAGGAGACTTCCATTTGATTATGTCCTGAAGAGTGAGTCTCTGCGCTTGATCATATGAAGTTAAATAGCTAGCTAGGTAAGAACGGGACACAGGCGCAGGCGGAGCCTCCTTCCCATGGACTAGATTGTTTTGCAAACTCCAAATTCTCAATAACAGCATGATTATCATTGCCCTAACTTTATCCGGTTGCTCAGCCAAGATGACAAACAACCATTCTGGTCCAGTATGAATAAGCTTCTCTTGACTAGGCAAAGGCCATTCACCTCTCATCTCTTGCCATAGAATTCTTGCATGGGGACACATGATCAGACAGTGGAAAGAGTCTCTTCAACATGTGCCCCACATAAACTGCATTGTGCAGAAACACCTATATGTCGTCTCACCTTGCATGCATTGGTTGGTAGTGCGTCGACTGCGACCTTCCAGGCAAAGGTACGCATTTTATGTGGAACACCCGCCTTCCATATTAGGTTCCAGCAAGGCCTATCTCCCTCAGGTCTTGCACTGCAAGCACCGGCGTTATGATCTGAATGTGATCTTGCATCGCTAGGTGATATGCACTCTTAACTGAGAATAATCCATATTTCCCTGGAAACCATGCTATAAAATCGTCCGCTCTGCTCGGTGATGTTCTGATCGACTGGATGACATGAACATCGGCCGGTATAAAAAATGTATTCAGCAGGTTGATATCCCATCTCCCGTGAGCATCCATCACGTCCCACTACCCTCTTCAGCCTACATCTCCCCTTAGAAGAGATTGGTCGTAGGGATGGCCCTTTAGGGATCCACGGGTCTCCCCAAATTCGGATCTTATTACCATTCCCAACTCGCCACATCATGCCTTTTTTCACCAGTTCAAGGCCATGTTCAATTCCTCTCCACACCGCCGAGGCATTACCCGTGAACACTGTGTCCACTAAATCCCGAGGCATTAGCTGTGGGTGTTGTGATCCCTGGTGATGACGCTCCGAAGTAACTAGATTGACTTTTTCCTAAATAAATAAATAAATAAGTCCAGGGGCTCCGCCTTGATTGATGCACCATGCTCGTAACAATATTTATTTTGCAAAGTCTTAGTTGCACAAGAAAAATGGAAGAAACGCAGCGACATTGTAGCTCCAACCAAGACATGTCAGGATTGCATTCTGCAAGTTATCAGGTTTGGGAAGTGCAACTTAAGTGGGAAGCGACTTCGGCGAGTGGGATAGCATGGTAGTTCAGCCCTCTTTGATTCATAGAATTTTTTTTATGTTAGTTGTTTGATTCATAGAATTGAATCCTATAGGAAATTTTACTATGGATTCTTTTGTACTACTCCCCATAGGATTTCTAGCATCCACTCAAACCTCTTTAAAAGAATTCTTTGTTTTTTCTATAATGCAATCAAACAACCCAAAAATTCTTGTAGGATTGAGATGAGCATGACATTTCAATCATATGTTTTTTCTATTCCCGCGTTTTTTGAATCATGCATATCAAAGAGGCCTAAGATCTTATTTGGAGATTTTCCATGGGATTTTGTTTTTTTAGATGCATGACACCTAGTTTGTTATGCGTAGCTCTGCGTCAGCAAGTCGCTCTATAGTGGATCCATAGTAAAGGGGAGCAGACTGACTTGTGCCCACACCCCGTGTCAGTATTTTGTCCACGTGCCATCCACGTAAGCCCCGACATTTGTGCTTAAAATGTCAGGTTTTGTGTCAAATGAGGAAAGCCAGAGATTTGTGTTTTATATTGTTGATTAGCACTGTATGAAGCATGGTGGTACCATATCACGTGACACAATGAATATGGTGGCAGTGGAGGCAGGATTGCCGAAATCCTAATGTTTGAGGGGTCTAGCTATAGAATTTTTTTTTTCAAAAAAGCTATTGTTCACACAACAAGCAATTCAGATTGAGAAATGTTTATATGGCTAATTGGTTTGCTGCCAAAATTTGGCAAGCCAACATTTGGCAAAACAAAAAGTTGGCAAAGATTGGCAATTTTTGAGAGATGGGAACCAACCAATTGACAACCAATTTTTTTTGGAATTGCCAACAATTGGCAAGCTAATTATTGGCACCAAACCAATTAAGCTGCTAACCGGCCGAGGCCGCGCGCCGGTCGCATGCGAGCCCTCTGATCGCTTCATGCTCGCATCGGCCCACCGCCTTTTCTCCCAATTATCCCTTTGCGTTCCCCACCACGAGACCTCGGCCACTCTTTCTTCCTCCTTCGAGACGCTTCCCAATCGCTAGATCATGTTGTTGCGAGCGCTGGTGGTGTTAACTGCTGCTGGGAGCCGCCTATGTTGCTTTGTCCTTTCCCTTTAGCTAGCACTGTTACAGGTGACCGCTTGAGCTTCGAGCCCTCGGCTGTGATAGGGTGATGAAGAGCAAGGTGTTGCAGACGTGCCTGCGGTGAGCGTCGCCATGGAGGCTACGAGAGGTCGGTACGAGGGGAGCTACAACTAGTTGCACAATAAGCTGCCACCCGCGATGGCCCGTATTGCAACTCGCGATGCATCGTCGCTGGCGGTACTAAAACCGGCAGATCTCGGGTAGGGGGTCCCGAACTGTGGATCTTGGAGTCAATGGATAACAAGGAACGTAGAGACAGCGATTAGCCAGGTTCGGGCCCTCTCGAAGAGGTAAAACCCTACGTCCTGCTTGATTGTATTGATGTGTTGGTATGACAATTACAGAGTTGATCTACCTCGAGATCAGATGAACTAAACCCTACGTGGGTATAGCGATAATGGTTGGGCCCTCCACGGACTAAACCCTCTGGTTTATATAGACACCAGGGGTACCTAGGGTTACATATGGTCGGTTGCCACCAGGGGATAAACATGTCGGCTACGCTAAACCTTTCTTGGAGAGGACGCCAAGTCTACGGAGGTTTCCTTCTGGTACACGGGGTCGCCTATAGTCCGGCCTCCCTTCGATGAGTTAGGAGCGGCCCATCAGTCCGGCCCATGAGAGATAGGCCGGCAGCCCGAGGACCCCTCAGTCCGGGACACCCTCAGTAGCCCTTAAACTAGTCTTCGAAGCCGAGGTATGTGAGAACAGTATCAGCTTTGTGGACCAGTTCCTTCCCTTCTGCGGTATTTGCGTCAAGCCCACAACCCCTCTGAATCAAGCCCTCGAGGGTGGCTTGGTTATTTCCAGCCATATGTTTCCCAGATCATGCCTTAGTTTCCGAAGTGTATAAGTAACTTAGCCCCGAAGGCCAGTCGTTCAGGTGTGAACAGCGACCCATCTGACAACTTTTGTCGAAGGGTCACGGCCTGCCATGACCATGAGCCAGTTAGGAAAACTCGATTCGCGGTTCAAGGCGGTTCGTCCATTGGCGCGCCCCATCAATATGGAGATCGTGCCCTGTTTTTAAGGGATATGATCAATGATTTGTGCTATCCCACACGCGCATAATGGCACGATTATATCGCGAAGTGGCGAGGTCCGCGGCGTAGTAAAAGGACTCTTGGTCTTACGGTAGCCCATAAAAGGGAGCAGCCACCATATCCTTTGCATGCTCTCACTTCCGCCTGCGCCATCGATTTCCCAAACCTTTGAGCTCCAGCACCCAGATCCGTTTCCCCTTCTTCGAATCCCTCCGGCCATCCCCTCAATTTGTCCATGGCCGGCTCTGGGTCTAAAGGCAAGTGGGAGGCTTTCATCATTACAGAGAGCGCCATCCAGGAGCTGAAAGGCGCGGGTTACCTCCCTGCTGATGTCGCTCACCGCGCCCCAGAGGAGGACCAGGTCATCCCTACGCCGAAGCCCGGCGAGAGGGTGGTATTCCTCCCCCACTTCATCCGGGGATTAGGTTTTCCCCTCCACCCCTTTGTTAGGGGCTTGATGTTTTTCTATGGGCTAGATTTCCACGATCTTGCCCCGAACTCCTTTCTACACATCTCGGCCTTCATCATCATCTGTGAGGCCTTTCTTCGGGTCCAGCCACACTTCGGCTTGTGGTTGAAGGTGTTCAACATCAAGCCAAAGATTGTCGACGGCCAGCAGGCAGACTGCGGGGGGGGGGGGGGGGCGATGGTTAGCAAGCTCCCCCGGGGTGAGTGGCCGGAGGGCACTTTCATAGAAACTGTCAAGATCTGGTAGAAGGAGTGGTTCTATATCACAGAGCCACGCAACGCGGACTGGGCGGCGATTCCTGCCTTCAGATCCGGACCCCCCACGAGGCTGGTCTCGTGGACCAAGAAGGGCCTAGACTGGGGGTCCACCAAGGAGGTAGAGCTGCTGCAGAGCCGGATATCCAAGATGATCGAGCGGAAGGTCGAATTACCCAACGTGATTCAGATCATGCTCCGCCACCGCATCCTCCCCTTTCAAGACCGGGCCTCCCCGATGTGGGCCTACAAGCTCGAAGACCCCGCCACCGTGCTCAGTTTCTTCCGCACTTCCCACGCCCAGCTATGGAAAGCACTATTCAAGCCGCAGAAGGAGTGGCCGGCCGAGGAGGAAGACATCGGCCTTGACGCCGAAAACCCCCCTCGCGAGGTATGATAAGTTTTACTCATATATTCGGATGTTCCTTTTTTGACAAAGCACTAAAGTTTATCTTCTTCCATCCACAGAGCTGGTTGAAGAAGGCCGAGCGAATCAACAGCCCAGCCCCGCTGCCCGAGGGCCCCAGGACAGCCTTTGCTGGCAGGCATGTTGGCCGAGGAGCCGTATGAGGCGCCGGAGAAGAAGGAGAAGAAGAAAGAGATGAAGAAGAAGGAGACCCGAGAAGGCCTCCGTTCCCGTGGACCTCCGGACACTAGATCCGGGGACACCCAGGCCCCTTCCACCCTTGAGGGGGAGAAGGGGCAGGAAGAGGATGGGGAGGAAAGCGATCCCTCCCGAACAAGGAAGAGGGCTGCGTCCGAAGACGCTGAGGAGGATCAGCCTCCACCCGCCCCTAAAAGACCATGCAGGGCCAAGGTGGCCCTGTCCAATGACAGCTCGGCTTCTGCCGAGCACTCCGAAGCCTCCGAAGAGGTTCCTCGGAGGACCCCCAGGGTCAAGCTGCGGGCCCAAAGGTATGTATACTAAGATACACCTATGCACTTTTAGCCAAACTAAGTCTGATATTGATCGCGCGTCTGCTTTTAACATTGCAGCCCGCCGCGCGACCTCCCTACCGATCGAGTTTCGGAGGGGGACTCTCCACCGGCCGTGCTGGCGGAGAGCGGGACCGAATCACGCGCCTCGCCTCCCCCGGTCGTTGAGGAGGCCGAGGAGGTTTTGTCAAGGAGGGCCCCTCCCGTGCCGAACACAAGGGGAGGAGGCGACACTGTTATGGCCGGGGTACATACCTCAGCCGCCGAAGACCAGGAGGGGAGAACCCTTCTGGTGAACGAAGAGGGGGGGGGGGCGGACAATCCGAGCTCTCCCCGAAAGTGGTTCCGGAGCCATTAAGGCATCAGGAGCCAACCATTCCGGTCTCCACAGAGGGAGGAGCCGAGATGCCCCCGCCACCCCCGCCCGCTCCAGGGCGGGTTTCGACTGGGTGGCCAGATGAGATGGAGGAAGCTTTAACCAGCTCCTCTATCGCCGAAGAGCACCGTGCCCTGATGGGAACGGTTTTGCAAAGTCTTCGGTCCGTGGACAACGGACTGAAGGAGGCCTTCAGCGGCCTTCTGATAGGCTTCAAGGTAGGCCATGTAATGACTTTTCCGTAGAAAATTTCTTTTATATGATCATGCAACCTCGTACACAGTAGCCCCCGAGCCCTGAGTGAGTTTGAAAAACTTATGCGGGGGTCGAATGATTTTGAGGTACAGATGATAGCAACATGAGCAGTAGCGCCCGAGACTCTGGCTGGATTGAAAAAACCGGTCAGAGGATCGAAAATCGATAACTCGGGAATCTAATGTGCATGCGTCGTTCTCGGCGGCAGCTGCCAATGCCGAGGAGCTGGCCGAGCTGAATCGGAAGCTCAAGAGCGCCGATGACGACCTCGGTCTGCCGAACAAGCGGTTCGACGAGGCGCAAGGCAAGTCCGAACTAAACTGTTTACTACAGCGGTTTTTTAGTAAAGTTTAAGAAGTTAATTTAAACGGTATGCAACTGACATTACTGCAGCTGCTGCCGCGGAGGTCGAGAACCTCAAGGCCGAGCTGAGGAAAGCTCAGCAGGAAGCCGTGGAGCAGAGGGCTGCAGCCGAAAAGGCAGCCGCCGAACTGGCCACGGTGAAAACCGTTAGCCAGATGCACGAGGCCAGGGTGTCTGAAGTGCAACAAGAGCTCAAGGATGCCATCACAAAGTGTGAGGTCCTTGAGCAGAAGAATAAGGATTAGGCCACCGAGCTAACCTCACTGGGGTCGGCAGCTAAGGAAGCGCGGACGGAGGCGCGGGGCTACCAGGAGGAACTCCGCCAAGTCAAACTTTTTGCGGATGGTAAGCCATACTTACTGCAAAGCGTCTTTGGTGGTAACAGGTTCGCTTTGCTCACGCGAGTGTGGCGTTCCCCAGGCGCTTTTGCGGACCTCCCGAGGAGTGCATTAGACGCAGCTAAGTACTTCGCGTCCCAGGAAGGTCGTACCGAGCAGAGGTTGTTTTGGGCGTAGTTTCAAGTGCCTGAACACCCTCCCCTCCTCAACAACCAGCTGAAGCAGCTGATGGAGTTGCATCGGATGGCGGAACCGGCGATGAAGGACCTCTGTGTCAAATTGTGGCCTTCAGAGCCGCTGCCGAGCAGCTACTTCGGCTTGGTGCTGGTGCGACGCCACGCCCCGGATTGATGTCTGGAAGCGCTCTGTATGTATTGAGGGAGCTCGGATGGCCTTCGGCAAGACCATGGTGCATTGGCTGAAGATCAAGCCAGCCGAGGTGGCCACCGGACCTCCGCCCCCTGGGAAGGAGCACAGGCACCCCGAGCAGTACTTTCCCGTTGTGATGGATGGTGCTCGGGCGATAGAGGCCCAGTGCTCAAAGGATGTAATTTATGAATGAATTTATTTTCTTGTATCGAAAATGTTGGAACTTTTGTGCTTTACAATGCGACTGGTCGGCTTTATATAATGCCTTTGTGTGTTTATTTTGACTCTTGTGCGGCCGTTTTAAACTGAAAGTTACCAGTCGTCGGCTTCAACCCCCTTGCAGATACTGCATGGGGTGTTTTTCCTTAACACCTTTACCTTTAGCCGACGTCTCGGTGCCCGGAGGTGGTTGTGTGTAAGGAAAACAAGGCAATCAGACTATGCGACTTTAGTGCTTTCACTTAGCCATAGGAGCTTGACTGTGGGAGCTAGTGACTAGCCCCCAGTGTTTGTGATATTCGGACGTACCGAGGTTGATGCCATTATCACTTGGTTCCTGTGACAGCGAACCCCTCATTTGACACGGAATAACCTCCATAGATTTTTAGTTTAATACTTATCATCGGATCGCCGACCAGTTCTCACTTATTATGACAGTCAGTTTTTGGCTTTCCCCACTGAGGTACTTAACCAGACGAGCTAGAAGTACAATCGCAGTGGTTCTTCCTTTACCCTCCTATCCAAACAATGCGGAACGTAAGAGGGCAAACACAAGAGCCGGGCAACCCAACTATTGACCAAAGACATAATTCGGAACTGATTCATATAATGCAATATCTGAGATGCCGAGCACATGTAATGAGATTGGTGCCGGACTGATGCATGGGGGAAGATTTATGGTCGAGCCCCCGGTCTATTAGCCGATCGCATCTAAAAAAAGAATGTATCATAATAGTTTACTTCGGCCTATAAGCGGAAAGGAATACGCAAAACAAATGACTGCAGTATGACCGGAGAAGAATGGTCTTTATTTCCTTTGAATTCGTGACGTCCAACCGTACAATCCGAACTGCCAAAGTAAAAATTTATCAGAGGAAAGGTTTATACAGGGCCTCCATGAGTGGTTTGACATCCCTACTGCGCCCTGCTGCACGTCTGTGCCTTTGCTCTTTATGAAGCTTTCGTGCGACTGAAGTCGCTGCTTGTATGCATGACGGAAGTGATAGTGTTCGGCGGACGAGCCCTTTGAGAAAGGGTTTTGAGAAGTCGCCGTAGGATATCATCTTGACGTTGATCAGGCCCTAGATGTTAATCCGAGAACATCTTTGGTCATGGCTCGGTCGAACCAAGCACTCGATCCTTGTAACGTTTGCCCCCACAGCTGCCCACGGAATTTTAAGCGCGAAATTATGTACCCGAGGTACGTATTTCGTAGCTGGGGAGGCCATGCTGTGGGGCGCGTATCCCTGTTTAGGGCAAGCACGGGAGTGTTCCGGGACTGAGGCCGTAGCTCGGGCGCGTTTACGAGCGTCCAGCGCCTTGATGGTGGACTGGGCCTTCGACGCCTCTTCGGCGGCCTGGGCTTCGGCCGCCAGAGCCGCTGTGTGTTCCTCGGTTCGGAGCGAGCGCTCGGTGTTACCGTTAACTGTAATGACACCCCTAGGTCCTGGCATCTTAAGCTTCAGATATGCATAGTGCAGGACGGCATTAAAGCGAGCGAACGATGTTCGGCCGAGGAGTGCATGGTAACCGCTGCAGAAAGGAACAATGTCGAAGATTAAATCTTCACTGCGGAAGTTTTCGGGCAAGCCGAAGACCACTTCCAAGGTCACGGTTCCCGAGCAGCGTGCCTCAACACCTGGGATTACACCTTTAAAGGTAGTGTTACTGGGTTTGATCCTTGACGGATCGATTCCCATCTTCCTCACTGTATCTGAATAAATCAGATTGAGGCTGCTGCCTCCGTCCATAAGGACTCTAGTGAGGTGGTACCCATCCACGATGGGGTCGAGTACCAGAGCAGCCGTTCCTCCATGACGGATACTGGTTGGATGGTCTCGCCGGTCGATGATGATCGGACAAGCCGACCATGGGTTGTATTTCGGGGCCACCGACTCTAAGGCGTAGACATCCTGAAGTGCACGCTTTCGCTCCTTCTTGGGTATATGCGTGACGTAAATCATGTTCACGGTTTTTACCTCGAGAGGGAACTGTTTTTGGCCTCCATTGTTCGGCCCGCGAGGTTCGTCGTCGTCCTCGCTGCGGGGACCCTTGCCCAGTTCCTCGGCTGTAAGCTTGCCAGCCTGCTTGATTACCCAACAGTTACGGTTGGTGTGGTTGGCGGGCTTGTCCGAGGTACCGTGGATCTGGAAAGGCCTATCCAGGATTCTGTCCAGCGCAGTCGGGCCGTCTCGGTTCCCTTTAGAGGGCTTCTTCCGCGGTCCTGATTTCGAGCTGCTGAACCCGGCGTTGACTGCCGCGTCATCGGCTTCACTGTCGTTGTTTGTGTGCCGGCGCTTGTTATTCTTGTTGCGACGGGGTTTCCCATTCCCGTCCCAGACCTCTGAGGTGCCGGGGTCGTCGGGGTGGCTGCTTCTACGAGCTAACCAACTATCTTCACCCGCGCAAAAGCGGATCATTAAGGAGGTGAGGGCCGACATTGTTCTCAGCTTATCTTGGCCGAGCTGGCGAGCGAGCCATTCGTCCCGAATACTGTGCTTGAATGCGGCAATTGCCTCAGCATCCGGGCAATCTACTATCTAGTTCTTCTTAGTCAAGAACCGATTCCAGAATTGCCGAGCTGACTCCCCGGGCCGTTGAACAACGTGGCTCAAGTCGTCGGCATCCGGCGGCCGAACATAGGTGCCTTGAAAGTTGGCTTGGAATGCGTCCTCGAGCTCTTCCCAGCTCCCAATAGAGTTTTCGGGTAGGCTGTTCAACCAGTGCCTTGCCAGCCCTTTAAGTTTTAATGGCAGATATTTAATGGCGTGGAGGTCATCTCCTCGGGCCATATGAATGTGGAGAAGGAAATCTTCGATGCACACAGCTGGGTCAGTTGTCCCATCATATTGTTCTATGTTTACGGGCTTAAACCCCTCGGGGAACTGATGCTACAGCACCTCATCTGTGAAACACATTGGGTGTGCGGTGCCCCTGACCCGGGCCACGTCGTGCCGGAGGTCGGTTATCATCCTAGCGCGATGCTGCTCCCGGGCTCTATCATTCCTGTCGCGCCAAGCTTGCTATCCGTCCCATCCAGCGGGCGTGTGTCCTCTGGATTCATAAATGGATCTTGTCTATTCCGCTCTTGCGTTTAAGTTGTACTGCAGATCATATGGATCATCTAGTTGAACTATCTCCTTGCCCGCCCGGCGAGGGAGCACAGGTGGGTTTTCGGCTTCTCCGGCCGTCTTGTCCCGTCCTCGAGGGGGGCGGTCGGGCTGGTTTGCTTGAGTTCGTCTGGGGGGTATGGGCTCAGGGACCTCATCGTCAAATGAAGGAAGCAAACGCCGCCGTGGGTAGCTTTTGTTTTGATCCTGTCGCTGATTGTCGAAGCCCTCTTCGGCTGCTAAGACCAACGTCCACCTGTCATTAAGGGTATCTTGTTCAGCTTTTAACTGCTGCTGCTTCTTCTTCAGGCTTCGGGCGGTGGCTATGAGTTGCTGCTTGAACCTCTCCTGGTCCAGAGGGTCCTCGAGGACGACAAAATCCTCGGGTCCGAGGCTGTCTTCCTCTTCGGAAGGAGGGAGGTAGTTGCTGTCCTCAGAATCATCGGGGTCCTTGGGGTTACCCTGGTCCTCATGCCCTTCAGAAGCATCGTGGTGCTATTCGGGGGTGGTGTTGTCGCCGAGCTCCTCCATGTTTTCCGGAGTATCATTATCTCCGGTGCCGTTTGTGTCTGTGTTGCTTTCCCTGCCCTTTCCCCGCCCCTTGGATCGCCTTCGCTGGCGTCGGCATTTAGGCAGCTCCTCGCCGGGGTCATCGCCATCCTTTTTGGGGGTGTTGACCATATAAACGTCGTAGGTTCAACTGGCGGTCCACTTGCCAGTGTTGGTAGTGGCAAGGGAGGGAGCAGTGTAGGACGTGACGTCGATATCTTCGTCCATGTCGTCAGCCTCCTCGGAGGCGTAGTCCAGCATGTCGGTTAAATCTTCGACAGTGGCTACTAAGTGGGTGGTGGGTGGGACGTAAAATTCCCCGCGGTTGGCCTCAAGTCCGATCTGATTACAGGCTGAGGCCGGGCCATCCGCGATACTCATCATCTGGATCCGATCTAGCGTCTCGCTTAACAGCGAGAGGTCTGCCGGATCTATCCTCTGACATCTTTCGGGGTTAACCTCCGGTGTGCCTGCGTTGGGGGCGCGTTCGGCCAAGGCTGAACCCTGGTTCTCGGGCGCTGAGATCGGATCTGAGCTCAAGGCCAGATCCGAACTAAAGGCCGGCCCGGAGACGGGGCCGGGGAGAAGATCCGAAGTTAAGGCCTCGGGATCACTAGGCCCCTCAGGTAAAGCTGAGAACCCAGTAAAGATCAGATCGCCCCGAGAGTCGGCGACGTACTCTAGGTTACCAAACCTGATTTCTTGCTCGGGGGCGAAACTGTCGATCTGGTCAAGGTGACCGGTCGGGTTGGCGTGTAGTACGATGCTGCCAAACGCGAAGAGATGTCCGGGGACGAAGACGTCCCCGCTACGGATGCCATCGCTGATGACTAAGCGAGCCATTGATCCTTGATGACCTTGCAGCGGAACTCTCAATGAAAGCACCAATGTCGGTACTAAAACCGGCAGATCTCGGGTAGGGGGTCCTGAACTGTGGATCTTGGAGTCAATGGATAACAAGGAACGTAGAGACAACGATTACCCAGGTTCGGGCCCTCTCGAAGAGGTAAAACCCTACGTCCTACTTGATTGTATTGATGTGTTGGTATGACAATTACAGAGTTGATCTACCTCGAGATCAGATAAACTAAACCCTAGGTGGGTATAGCGATAATGGTTGGGCCCTCCACGGACTAAACCCTCTGGTTTATATAGACACCAGGGGTACCTAGGGTTACATATGGTCGGTTGCCACCAGGGGATAAACATGCCGACTACGCTAAACCTTTCTTGGAGAGGACGCCAAGTCTTCGGATGTTTCCTTCTGGTACACGGGGTCGCCTACAGTCCGGCCTCCCTTCAATGAGTTAGGAGCGGCCCATCAGTCCGGCCCATGAGAGATAGGCCGGCAGCCCGAGGACCCCTCAGTCCGGGACACCCTCAGTCACCGCCGTTGCCGAAATCGAAACGAGAACCGACGGGTGCTAGAAATGGCCACTATGTTGTTTGCTGGAACCGCTCGGTCAACAAGCTGCGACTAGCAGTCAAAATTGTTGGAACTGCCCGGTGAAGAAGCTGTGGCCAGCAGTCAAAGTTGATAGAACCGCCCGACGAAGAAGCTACGACCAGCAATCAAAATGGCTGGAATCGTACGGGGGGAGGGGGCGAGAAGCTGCACGTGGCGGTGCTGGGGCCGGCACACCGCGGTGCTGTGACTGACACGCCGTAGTGCTAAAACCGGCACGCGATGCTGCAACCAGGCGGAAGCTGCAAGCAGCGACGATGATCTACAACCTACTTCAATGAGCGACAGGGAGCCAACGGTGATGAGCGATGATGCTACAAACGGAGGTTGGAATGCTTCAACAGTGAGTTGAAAAATCTTCAACCGGTGATGATGTTTTTTTCCTGCGACCAGTGCAGTGAGTTGTTGGTGCTTCACCTATGCTGCTGGGAGCCGCCTATGTTGCTTTGTCCTCCCCCTTTAGCTAGCGCTGTTACAGGTGACCGCGCGAGCTTCAAGCCCTCGGCTGGGACAGGGTGATGACAAGAGAGGTGCTGCAGACGTGTCCGCGGTGAGCGTTGCCACGGAGGCTGCGAGAGGTCAGTACGAGGGGAGCTACAACTAGCTACACAATAAGCTGCCACACGTGACGGCCCATATTGCAACCCATGATGCCTCGTCGTCGCCGTTGCCGGAACCGTGCTGGAACTGCCCGGTGAAGGAGCTGCGACCAACAGTCAAAATTGCTAGAACCGCCCAGTGAAGAAGCTGCGACCAATAGTCGAAGTTGCTCAAACCGCCCAATAAAGAAGCTACGACCAACAATCGAAATTGGTGGAATCAGGCGAGGGAAGGGGGCGATAATCTGCACGTGGCGGTGCTGGGATCGGCACACCACGGTGCTAGAACCGGCACGTCGCGATGCTGCGACGCCGACAGACGTGAATGCTGGAATCATGCGATGGTGACGAGCAAATTGCAACCGTCATCGGCGGATGCTACAACCATCAATGGCGGGAGCTGCAAGCAGCGACAGCAAGTTACAACCTTCTTCAATGAGCGGTGGCGAGCCAATAGCGACGATGCTACATACGGAGGTAGGAATGCTTCAACGGCGAGCTAAAAAATCTTCAACTGGCGGTGATGTTTTTTTTCCTGCGACGGCGAGTTGTTGGTGCTTCAACGGCAGCCGCCTTTTTTCCTCATCGGGGACGCGCGGTGTGGAGCAGATCAGTCGGCGCAGCGAGCGGAGGTGCGAATGTTGGCCGGTGGTTGCTCGCGCGCGTCGCGGGATCTGCGAGTCATGCTGCGCGCGGGGGAGGGGGGAGGGCGATGCTCGGGAGAGAGAGAGAGAGACGGAACAACAAAGAGGATCTAGCTATCACACTCCCTCGAATCAATGGCCAGAGCTGGCACCGGTCGGCCGGCGCCTAGCGCTGGCCATTCTGATTCTTGGGGTCGGCCCTGGCCCTGGCTGGGCACCCCTGCCTCCGCCCATGTATGATGGTACCATATTAGAGCATCTCCAATAATTACCCATAACGGGCAATATGGGTTGTCTTCATTTCTCAACCCCAAAAACTAACACCAACTCCAACACTAGCCCCGGTTCTCACCCTGGTGTTTTATGCCTTACAGGATTTTGATCTGCCAATGAGTGGTTTATCTTTCTCTCGCTCGTGCTCTCTCTTTTCCTTTCTCCACCCCGCCCTTCGTGCGCTTTCCGCCCAATGTTGTCGCGATTGGCCGATGCGCTCCTGGCGCCATGTGCGTGGAGTGCTATGTTCGCGTTGCCGCCAGAGGGCTGTTCGGTGGTGATGCAATCACATTGTCAGTGGAGCATGTCGGGTGCCTTTGCGTATGGTCGGTGCGGGTTGGAGCACATGGGCCCAAGATGGAGCATGTCAGGATGAAGGACGAATGATGTTCATCCTCGCCGTGCCCCGCATTGGCTGCTCGGGTGGAGGCTTGAGAAGATGGAGGGCATGCGGTGAAGGTGGCTAGCGACATTGGAGATGACCGCAAAGGCGCTATGTGCAGGTGGCCGAGGGAGTTTTGTCGATGGGAAGGTTGGCCGGTGGGGAAGGTCGGCCGGTGGGACTGCATGCTGGTGGATAGCAACAGAGGGCCAGATGGTCAATGGCGACAACATGGAGTTGGCGCACATCAAACACTTCTGCCACATCACGACCTATGGATGGAGTTTCGGGGTAAGGGAAGAGGGGCCTAGCTAAAATTGAGGCTTGGGCAAGGTCCCACTTGGGTTCGGGGTTTTATTTTTTTGGCCTCTCACCTCAAAAAAATTTGGAGATCCAATTTACCAATTCAAAAGTTATCGCAAAGTACTTATACAATGATAAAGTCTCTAAGTTGAGTAATAACTAACTACAATGTAATTCCCATAAAAAAAGCCAGTGCTAGGCGCTGGCCGGTCGGCACCTAGCCGTCAGATGCTCTCGTTTTGAACCGTTTGATGCCCTTGACGTGGACGTCTCCTTCCTTCTGCTTCATTCTATCTAGTCAACGCGAGCAGAAAAAAAAAATCCCCTCCCCCTGCCTCTGTAATCCTGCGATGCGGGACGTCTCTGCCCCGGCCACCGGGTGCGTGCACTCCGGCGAGACGCGACAGCACCCACGTCCTCTCTCTCGTCGCCGCTCGTCGCAGCAGCAGCAGCCGATCATCGCCAATCCCAGCTTTCCTGAACGATTCCATCTTGCCATGGTTGTAGCTTCTGCAGGACGTGGTTGTAGCTTCTACAGGACATGGTTGTAGCTTCTACAATACATGGGTGTAGCAAAACATCATCGTCGTTGTCGCCGCCGGTTGTAGCTCGCCGTGCAGGTCGCAAAACATGGTCGCCGTCATGGCAACAAATTTCATTGTCGGCCGTAGCAAAAAACGATACGATGTTGCAGCAAAAAACATAAGGGCCTTCACCGCTGGTTGTAGCTCGCCGTTGGGTGCATGCTGCTCACGGCGCCATCATCTCCTGGTCGCTGCTTCCACTCGTCGCCGTCATAGCAAAAACACTTGCTGGTGGAAGCTCTGTGGGTTGCCGGTTGCAACAAAAATCAGTTCTTGGCCTGTCATCACCGCAGAACCACCAAACGATTGCAACAAAAACAATTGCTAGTTCCAGCTCCGGTTCTGGCCGTTTCCAGCAAATCCAGACACTGGTTCCAGCTCCTGACTTCAACCGATTGTAGCAAATCCAGGCGCTGGTTCCAGCTTAGTCCTTAGCCATTGGTAGCAAAACAAACTGCTGGATCTAGCTTCAGCTTCGGCTGGTTCCGGCAAAATCAGAAACATTGCAGTGCGACGCCTCCAACCAGCCATGGCAGCTCTGGTGCCCTCCCTCGGTTGTAGCACTTGGCGGCTCGGTTGTAGCACGGGGAGGGGAGCGGCGGGGGAAAGGCTGGGATGCGCGACCACGCACTGCAGAGAAGGGGGGGGGGGGAAAGGAGCAGCGGGTGCACGGGAGCAGCATGTACGCGCGGGGGAAAGAGAGAGAAAGAAGGAAGATGCTGGAGGTGGAAGAAAGAAGATGCGGGAGGTGGGAGAGGCAGCGTGGATGGGGCCCGCATCATACGTGTCGCTAGCCGAATCGCTGGGAGGAGGGAGCGTGGACACGACTTCGGCCGGTCGGTCATTCCGAATCGTTTCCTTAAAAAAAAATTGGAGTAATTAGTTAAAGTGAAACGTGCGCTACATCAAACTTAAAATTTGATTAGCATAAAGAGTACCATAATTGGACGTAGAAGAAATCCATTTAAAAGTTTTGTGTATATTTTAGTCCAAACAATTTAAATTCAACTCGCAATCAGACGGCTGGCTAAAAAAAAAAATGTCCCATTCCCCGAAAAATTGAAAAGGTTGGCGGCCCTCCCAAAAGTTGAACAGTGGAACCACCTAACCTACCTCGCCTTCTCGAAGAATCCGGCTAGGGCTACGGCCACGGTCTCCCGCGCCTCCAACCTCCTCTAGCGGCGGCGGGGCGCATGGCCGGCGGCGAAGGTGCCGCCAGTGCGGGGGCGCCGGAGGAGGCGGAGATGGGCCTCGACATCTCGCGCGGGTGCGGGTTGCCCAGCTTCGAGTTCGCGTTTAATTCAGAGAACTTCTCCGACAGGGTGCTGCGGCTGGAGGTCGTCGCCAGCCACGGCGTCGCCGGAGGACCCCTCCCCGACTTGGCGTTCCACCGCGAGGAGCTCCACAAGGAGGAAGCAGGTCCGTACAGTGCCTCAATCCTCCCGCGCCCTTGGAATTAGACGGATTCGTGTGTATGATTCTCTGCTGTTTAGCGCGATTCGGCTATGGATCCGTGTGAAATCTGTGGCTATTTGCGATTCTTGCTGTTCCTTCACTTCACGGAGCTTGACCTTCATTAGGGGTTAACGATTAGGATGATATGAGCCTCACCTGTTGTTGTGTGAATTTAAGAATTATTTGTCTGACTATGGAGGTTTTCTAGTCTGGATTAATATCAAATCTGTTCAGATCAAGCAATTAACTAATTGTACATCGTCCATACATCCAACTAGGATGCAAAAAATTCTTAGTCACATTTAGGTGGAGCAGTGATGATTTTCAAATAATATTGAACCGTTTATATTGACAATGCTTTCCTTTCGTGGATTGGTTACTTGTAATCTTCTTCCTAGTCAAGGTTGTCACAAGGCGTTTGTTTGCTGGAAATATATTGTTTAATTAGATTGTAGAGAAAATCTTTATGTGCTTGAAAATTTACGGTTCTCAGGATTTGGTTTGTGTAAGGTTACGTTAACATGCCAGATTATTCATAAAAGAAATTTTTCTGACAAAAGTTGTACCGACGAAACAAACAGGAAGAACATGTTATTGTCAAATCTGTTATTCACTTAATGGATGTATATTTGGAAGATAAGGAAGTTGGGTTATAACCCTCATTTTGTAAAAAAATTGATTCTACGAGCAACTGTGATACGCCATATATATTTGGAGAGAAGGCGTGGAGAGCTCTTCACAACCTTGTTCGCTGTTCATCATTTAAAGTCAAGCAATAGTCTGCCTTATTTATTCTAATATTTAATGTTAATAGATATTAGCCTGCTTGATCATCGTTTGGTTTAATGTAGTATCAACACCTGTGATGTACAGGTATAGCTGTTACTACTGATACAATCTGATGATCAACTGGGTAACCCTTGCAGATTGCGTGTTTCTCCACACGTGCAACATACTAGTTACATGCCACTGATGGCAATATACCCACCAACTTTTAGTTAAACCCGTGTTCCTATTTTGTTGCTTGAACTTGATTCTGCCACTAGACGTTTGCGCAGTATAAAATACTGATTAACTAGATAACAATATTACACTTTGATTATCTGTTCTTTTTTACTTGGACACCGTTATACGGAATATTAATAGGATCCTTGGGATGCCATTTACTATTACTTTACTCAGCAAGCAGCGAGCATGCTTAGATTGCTTGATGCAGCTAAATGAATTTGAATGTTCATGATGTTTTGTTGATCAGTTTACCATATTTCTGAAGGTTGAATCAACGAATATTCACACATAGAAGAACAGAGTGTTCCTGTTATCTTAATAGCAGAATGTGTCTAGTGGTTGACTGGTTGTGTTTTATGCCTATTACTTCATTTCCCCCAGTTTGCCCTTTATTTCTCTCTGATCTTTGTGTGATGAACAGATGGAAAAAGTATTGACTCTTCTTGGACTATGGTGTCTGCGCCAGTTTTACGAGTAAAGACCATTTACATCAATTCGGTGGTTCTTGCTGCAAATAGTCCATTCTTTCTTATGGTAATTTTCATAACCTTTTGAGATTTATTTCTTCTATGGTCAGTTCATGTTTCCTAACATGCTTTATTCGCCTTAGCTTTTCTCAAATGGCATGAAAGAGTCTGAGCAGAGGCATATAACGCTCCGAATTGCTGATTCGGGTAAACTGATAACATCCTTCCCTTTATAGTTTATCCTAGTTTTCTGTTGTGACTGTGTTATTATTCTGTAGTCTGTAGACACTATGTCTTTGTAATATAAAACATCGATTATTTATGGTATTATAAGGATTCTGTCTCCGAGTTTCTGTCAGCCCTTCCTTTTTCTTTTTTATAACGAAATGATTAAGTCTCTTTTCAGTTTTCACCGTCGCCTTAACCACCAAATGGGTATTTTGTCCACGCTTAATCTTCTGCATAGATAGCTTTCGTCAATAAAGTAGGCCTACTGTTGTAATTTACGCACGAAGAATCTGCTATAGTTCTTTATTGAACTGTTATCATAAACCCTTATGCCTCATTGTTTCATTCTACTAGGAACGGAGGAAACTGTCATGATGGAGATTTTGAGCTTTATGTACACTGGAAAGTTGTCAACAACTGAGCCCAATCTTCTGCTCGACATCTTGACGGCCGCTGATAAATTTGAGGTTCTTGCTTGCATGAGGCATTGTAACCAGTTACTCACAAACTTGCCTATGACCAGAGAGTCTGCATTGCTCTACTTAGATTACCCATGCTCCACTTCAGTGGCTGCTGAAATTCGGCATCTGACAGATGCAGCCAAGGAATTCCTCGCCAGCAAATACAAGGTTTTCGCCAAGTGAGTGATCACCATCTGACGGAGCTACCTTTTTTCTTTTCCGAGAAATTATTACGCAGATATCTTCTCTCAAAAATGGAAAAAAGTGTAGACATTTTTGTCACAAAATCATGCTTGAAGTGTCTACTCATGGCATGATTTGTTTCGTTCCAGGTTCTCTGATGAATTGATGGGCATGCCTCTTGCTGGGATTGAAGCCATCTTTTCTAGTACTGACATACAGATAAGATCTGAAGATGCCGTATATAGCTTCCTACTTGAGTGGGCGTGCAAGCAATACCCAGAAACAGAGGAAAGGCACAAGATATGGAGTTCTCGTTTACTTCCGCTGGTGCGCTTCAGTCATATGACTTGGAGTAAACTCCACGAAGTCCTGACATGCAGTGATGATGATGTGGACAATGAGCAAACAAAGAAGCTTATTACTGATGCACTCTTGCACAAAGCTTACCCAGCACATGAGCAAGGCACTATTGAGGCAGACACAAGAACCTGTTGGCAAGTTCCACAGCGAGCTTACAGGCAAAAACCAATCAAAGTGGTTGAATTCGATCGGCCCTGCCCACAGGTCATTGTTTACTTGGATCTAACGCGTGAGGAGTGCTCCAGACTCTTTCCAACAGGAGACATTTTGACACACTTGTTCCATCTTGCGGGACAAGATTTCTTTCTCGCAGCAATCTGTCGAATGGATGAGCAGAGTAAGACGTACAACTTTGGCTTCTTTACAGGAACGACTAAGATGCCAAAGGGCCCAACATGTTTGACAGTTGATTTTGAGTTTGCTGCAAGGACAAGATCGTCAGGAAAGTTCGTGACCAGGTTGGCGGACAAGGTTACCTTCGACGATGATTTGAGGGGATGTGCTGATCTTTTTGAGGTTCCATGGTCGACGTTCATTGCCAACGACAACCTCTTCATCGATGGCGTGCTGCATCTGAGAGCTGACTTGAGGGTGGTGGTGGTGGCGCCGCCGGGACTACAGACTTGATGATATCTCACTCAGCAAAGTTAGGTTAATAGCTTCAGTGACATTTCAGAGAGTTTTATTGGTTGGCTGGGCACAATGTGGAGTTCTTTTTGGTAGTTCATGCTTGTGCTGTTCTTTTTGGTATGTCTGCTGGAGAAGGCGGCTTGGTGCCTGAATGCTGCTGTAAGGATGCTGTTACCACGTGAAAGTTGAAAAGCCCGCACGCAAGACATACACTTTTGGTCTGACTTACACATCTCTTCCCAAAACTTGAGTGCCCATTCTTTTTGTTCTAGACTAGATTCGCCATCGTCAGCTTGGTCCCAGACAAGGAAGCAGGCCATGGTAGCCTATCCATCGTGCTACACGATTTAAGGTAGAGCAGCTTACTGGGTTGTGCAAAGATAAATGTTCCTGTATACTGGGGTTGTGCAAAGATATATGTTTCTGTATGCAAAGAGAGCCTTGGCTCAGTGGTTGGGCATGCGGTTGTGCAGCCTAACGACCCGAGTTCAATTCCTAGAATTGACAGGTGATGCACAGGGGTTTTTCCCCATTTATTGAGGATCAAGTTTGGTGTGTGGTGAAACCACTGATCAAAAAATATCATGATACTTATTTAAAAAAAAATTGAGGACCATGTCTATCTTGGTACTCATATTAAAATGGTCGTATGCATCCCTAGTTGGTGCAGACGCCGGGGAAGTGAAATTCTCCCCCAATTTTAATTATCGGCGCTTGACGATAGCTGAATGGAAGCATGTAGAAGAGGGACTGGAGAAACGTCTGGCCAGTTGGAAGGCCAAACTCTTGTCCTATGGGGGTCGATTAATTTTGATCAACTCGGTCCTCACCAATATGGTTCTTTACATGTTATCATTCTTCCATCTTCCAAAAGGAGTGCTTCAGCGCCTAGATTACTTTAGATCAAGATTTTTTTGGCAGAGTGATAATGAAACCAAGAAATATCGTCTGGCTAGGTGTAATGTATTATGTCGACCTAAAAGCCAAGGGGGTCTTGGAATCCAGGACCTTGAGATCAAAAACATCGCACTTCTCAGCAAATGGGTGTATAAACTACTCACTGAGAATGGTGTTTGGCAGGAAATCATTCGTAATAAATATGTGGGTTCCAAAGCAATATCTCAAGTGTACTGGAAACCTGGCGATTCTCATTTTTGGAGTGGGGTGATGAAAGCTAAAGAATTCTTTTTTCAATTTGGAACGTTCTCGGTCAAGGACGGCTCCCAAGTCCGTTTCTGGGAAGATACCTGGTTGGGGACCAATCCGCTTAGTGTGCAATACCCAAGCTTGTATCGGATTGTTAGACATAAGTTTGTCACGATCAAACAAGTTTTGGGTCAGGAAAATCCTAATATTTCTTTTCGTAGGGATCTTCTAGGACCTCGTCTAGCAGCCTGGAATGAATTGCTCATCCGTTTGGGGGCCATCCAGCTGTCGGAGGAACCGGATATCTTTAGATGGAAATTGCATCAGAATGACAAGTTTTCAGTCAAGTCCATGTATGATGCACTGGTCCATAACGAGGTTCCGATTGATAACAGGAAATTGTGGAAGCTTAAAATCCCTCTAAAAGTGAAGATATTCCTCTGGTTTCTCAATAGAGGGGTGATCTTAACTAGGGATAATTTGGCACGACGTAACTGGCAAGGGTGCAAAAAATGTGTTTTCTGCCATCATGACGAGTCCATTAAACACTTATTTTTTGAGTGCAAGTTTGCTCGGTCTGTATGGGCCATTGTTCAAATAGCTTCGAATCTTTATCCCCCTCGTAGTGCACGGAACATGTTCGGCAATTGGTTGAGGGGAATAGATAAACAATTTTCTGCACACATTCTAGTGGGGGCGGCTGCCTTATGTTGGGCTCTGTGGCTCACCAGGAATGACATAGTTTTTAACCATAAATGTGTTTCATCTCCTATGCAGGTTATTCATATATGTTCGCGATGGCTCCGTATGTGGTCTATCCTGCAGAAGCCGGAGGACAGAGACCTTTTTATGATGGCGTCTACTCGGCTGGAGCGTTCAGCCAGGGAGGTTTTCTACCCCCATGGATGGCGGTGTGATCTTCGGATAGGATCGGCCACATCTTAGGCTGGCTTTATCTTGATTTTGTCGTACTGGCTGTTTGAGCCTTTTCTTTTTCCTTTTCGGTTTTTGGACTTGTTGGCTGCGTGCATCTAGTTATGCAGAGGCCGGGCGTTCTACGATGCGATTGTATCAACTCGATATTTCAATTCAATGAAAAGCCCTTTATCGGAAAAAAAAAATGTACCTATGAATATGATTACTCTGAAGTCTGAACAAGCTGGTAACTGTTAACCGACCTGTATGAACTTGTGCCTGATTCAAACTTTAAGGTGATGACAGACAAACAATTGTTTGGATAATTCGAATGATAATCATCATTCATGCAGCTTATTATATGTCTGAATTTTGCACAATGTGCGACTTTGTTTCGTTGGCTTGTGCATCATCTAGAGAGATAGAATGTATGCGGGGACACTCAGACCGCCTGAACAGTACAAAGAGGTTCACACAGAGCCTCCAACCCTCAGAAGCAGAGCAGTGCCATGGAGGTGGTGTAAGAGCATCTCTAGCAGATCCGGTATACCCCGTCCCGCGAAAATCGATTTACAGGATACCACAAAACGTTTTTTCGTATTTTTACAGTATGACTTTTGTTCCGGCACAACAGATCCATTAAAAATATTTCATGGTCCCAGCAAAGTTGCACAAACCCCCTTGAAAACGCTCGCGAAATTACAATTGGGTATGTTTCGACCGCTTCCACCACGAGGATCTCGTCAGGATGGACAGAGAAGGTGTGCGCATCTTGCCGTCGAGGCGTTCCGGCGAGGTCGCGCTCAAGAAGACTGAGGCGAGATTTGGCCGGAATCGAGCTCGAGAGGCCGTGGTGCCGGGTGCGAGGGAAGCGGTTGGGGCTGAAATTTCCCTTCCGTCAAGGATAGAGGATGTTGTAAAAAGAGTAGCTCCTCCCGTAGATATGAAGAAAATGGGCCGCGGTTTGAAGGATCCCTAAAAAAAAATTCGGGATGGACGAATATACGGGATCTATTCGAACAGCTAAAATGGGCTCCGTCCATAAACCGACGGTTATTTTGCCGGATGGCCCGGTTTACGGGATCTGCTAGAGATGCTCTAACATCTGCCCTCCAGCTCCAGGTAGGTCGGCACACGCGCACGGCACGGCGAGGCAGCCAACCTCGCCGCAGAAGCCGGAGAGAGAGAGAGTCTCCAATAAGGAAACCACGCGCAAAAAAGAGGCTAGATCTTGGGTTTTTCCACCGAAGGCAAGTTTGAGAAAACTTCATACAATCACTTCAACATCAGGTACATTAAACCCATTAAGCTACGCGTGAAGGGCGGCCAACCAGCTATGCCACGTGGCGCAAGCTGGTTGGCCGCGATAAAAAAGCTTTTGGGATATTATTTTTAGATGGAAGTTAGGAATTTTTTAAAATGTTTTTTTTCCTTTTTAGATGGACGTGACGACCCCACACATTTTTCTAAATGGAGGGCTACGCAAAGTGGCGCTCGCTGGTAGGTTGCGTTGATGATTTTTTTTTTCTTTTCTTTTTTACTTCTTTTTCTAGATGGAGGTGAGGATTTTTTTTTAATGCTTTTCTAAATGAAAGCGAGGACTCCCTTTATTTTTTTAAATGAAAACGTTCGCACAACTTCCTCTCAAGCGGGGCCACAGGGTGGCGCCCCAACCACTAGTCACTACAAAGCTCCAGATATGCCGAAGAGCACCACAAAACTTTGGTAACCTTGTACTGTTGCACACACCTTCAACGAATAGCCTGCAAGTCATACCGCACACCTCGATAGCTGTACATGCTTTTGAATAACAGCCCTTACGTTGACATCCACATGGAACCGTACACACCACGTATATACGGGGAGCAGACCAGAGCACGTCCGCCAACATCAAAATGGTCATCAACGCCGCCAAGAGCCCACGCAAGGGGCCATCCAACAACACCAGGGCTTCGACAATGAATGGACGCAGACTGTAGACAAAAAGTTGTCGGTTGCCAAGAGCCCACGCTAGTAGAAAACAGAGCATTAGTCCTGGTTTCTAAGGGCCTTTAGTCCCGGTTTTGCAATCAGGACTAAGCAAACGGGACTAAAGGCCCCCACTTTTAGTCCCGATTGTGTTACGAACCGGGACTAAAGGAGCTCCACGTGGCCGCTGTGGGGCGCCCAGGCAGGAGGACCTTTAGTCCCGGTTGGTAACACCGACCGGGACTAAAAGGCAGCCACGCGTCAGCACCTGCCAAGCGCTGGAGTTTTTTTTTTTTTTTTTTTTGAAATGAGGGGTTTAGGGTTTTGGAGGGTTTAGGGGTTTCATATTGTGTTTCCCCCTTTTCTTTTTATGTTTACCATTCAATTCTTTTACATTTAGGGTTTTTGTTTTTATTTTACGTTTTCCAATCAACTCGACGCTATCTACTACATATAACAATGAAGGAACCATTACACAAATCGTCATGAATATAGAGAGAAGTGACCTCTCTTTCTCCGTGCTTGGTCGAACAACAAGTTTTCGTATATCTATTCGACGCTACTACATATAGTACACGTTCATGCATATATACAATGTAACATCTCTTACGATCCCTAATATCTAATTACCAACATTCACTACCAATTCTCGATGGTATTCTCCGGTTTTAGCTATGATCTCTTGAAGGAAGAATCCCACCAATTTCTCTTGAATTGCTCGTATGCGAGCCTTTGGTAGGAGTTCGTCCCGCTTCCGTTCGATCTAATTTAAAGAAGGGGGTCAATATATATATATATATTTGAATGAAACTCAACACAATTGATGGTAATAAAATAAATTTGTGAATATTGTTTACGTACTTCAAGTTTTTCCAAAATTCTGCCCGTCTCAGAGGTCGTCTGGCGAATGAACTCGCAAACGTAGTATCCACATAAGTTATTCCCGGATCCCTGCCTCGAGCACTTTACGAGAATAGAGTTCTTTTTTTTAGAATAGAGTTCAATCAAAATAATAATCAAGCATGATAGTGGTATTGAAACTAGAATCAAAGAGATGCGCGGACCTAGCTAGTACTACTTACACTGAGTTGTTCAAATCGCAGCTCCTCTCTCCATTCACCCCTAACCTACTTGGTGAACTCTTTCCAAACCCTGCCCGGCAAAGAAAATGAATAAAGGAATTATTAATTACTTGATATCAGGAAATGAACGATAGTTGCCGATATAGTGCGATAATGATTGAAATTACCTCTGGAGAATTTTTTTTCAGGTCCGCCCACATCTCAGGGTCTTTACGTAACGATTCCATGACAAGTACTTTTCCTGCGTCAAACTGAATGACTAGCAGAATAAAGTGGAACATGCGCACGCATAGCTCATCAATTACACTTAACACCGAGTAAGCGAAACAGAATGATGTGTACAAGATAGTATAACACTCACTGGAAGTTGTAAGGAAATAGTATTTCCCTTTTGGTTTGTTGTTTAATTAACGCCCTTAGCAAGTTCTTCTCTGTATCCTTGGGGTTCCATTTTACCGTAGCTTCATGAATAGTATTTGGGTTAATGAACCCAATGTCATAGATTTGTCCTCTTTTGCATTCGAGGATCTTCTTTCTGCATAATATATATAGTGAGGATAATTATACATGCAATGAACGAGCTGAGCTAGAGACTTAATTACAGAAATGATACTTACAAACAATAGCAACTGACGATAGATTTGTCGATGGCGTCTTGATTGTATAACTGAAATAATTCTTCAAAATCAATGAAAATCTCCTCGTCTCCATTGAAGTAATGCTCATCTTTAATTCCCGCAATGATATAGTTGCTCCCTTGCTTTGAGGCTTCCAAGTACCAGTCATGCAATCTTCGCATCATCGTTGGTAGATGCGGGAGCTCCTCAGGTCTGACGAGAGGCTTCCCGTGCTCAAATTTAAAGGCTAACTCAGCCATTTCGAACTGTACCTCATCGCCTAAGTAATCACCAAGAGTGAAACCAGGATCAGCGGCCGCTACCCCCGGATCATTAGCGATATCGGTAAACACCTTGAGCGGGGGGCACGATTGGTTTTTCTGTTCGCCGAGCTGGGGAATTGTTTTCCCCCTTGCACTACTGCTACTTCCCGACCGCTGCTGTGGATCTCTATATGAATTTACAATAGAGCGGTCATAGTTTGATAGCAAAGGAGGCGGCGGTGGTTTTGTAAGGTTTTCCAGCAAGCGTCTCGCTTTTACCAGATCTATTTTCTCTGTTGGATCTGGACGGGTCGGTGCAAGCTGGCGTTTCACGTCGACAGCCATGATCTCCTTGGTTTCCTCCTCAGTCATGTCGTATGGTAACTTGGCAGGAGCCTTCTTGACGCTACCTGCTCTGGATATATTCGCTGTTGTACTACTAGCCGCCGGAGCGGCGGCGGATCTCTTCCGCCGGTGCTGAGGCGGCGGAGAAGGCGGAGTCAGCTGACGCGGCGGATTCTGTAGGAGATATGCCCTAGAGGCAGTAATAACAGTTATTTTGTATCTCCGAGTTTGTAATGAATGTTTATGATCCATGCTATAACTGCAATGATTCTCGAGTCTACAATAACCACGAGGCTTGGAGGGAAACTCATGTGCACGTGTGGTATAATAAACGGTAAATTGTATTCCTAGTCTTGCCTCTAAGACTAGCTCAAGTATTGTAGGATGATCCTGTTTTCCTGATCATGGGCATGGCTATGCCGGCAATTTTGAGGGCACGATGTTGGTAGAACACTTGTGTTGAATCAACCCAAATTGATGTTATGCTATGAGATTCTTTCGTCACAAGTTTATGGTTAATAACACAGAGATAGTTAATGTTTGCATAATTCCTTAGACCATGAGAGTATCGAGTTCCTTCGTGCTTGCTTCGTGAACTTTGGGGTTTGTTAAACGTCATCCGTTACTGGGTGGCTATTACGGCGGCTTACGGTTTCACGGAAAAGTATGGCAAGTAACTTGATAGCTCGAGATTGGGATTTGCTCCTCCGACGATGGAGAGATATTCTCGGGCCCTCTCGGTGTTACGGTATCCATCATCGTCTGGCCAGACACAGTGTGATTTGATCGCAGGGATGCCGGAACACGAAAACGAGAAAAGAGAACAAAACCGGTAACGAGGTAACTTGCATAGTGGACAAGTTGTTGATCCACGGGGATGCAGAAAATCTCACCTCGGGTGTTTGTGAAATATCGCGAAGCAACAGGAATAGCACACGGCAACTGGAGGTTCACTCGAATATTCATTCGTGTGGGTATAGGGGTCAATATGGGTGTCCACGGCTCCGATGTTGATCATTGATCGGAAGGGGTTCCGGGTCATGTCTATGCTTCACCGAACCTATAGGGTCACACGCTTAAGGGTCATCTATTTGCTGAATACTAGACATGGAGTCTGAGAGAAAATCACCGAAAAAGTTTCGGACGCCGGAAAAGTTTCGGACAGCGGAAAAGTTCCGCAGAGAGAACACCGGAACAGTTTCGGTAAAACTGAAAAGTTGTTTCAGGGGATACCATTAAGTCAAATTGGTTTCGGCACATGCCTGATAATTCTTGGAGGATGCCAGAATCATTCTGGAAACTTTCTGGAATTTTCCGGGATGAAAACCGGAAATGTTCCGGAGCTGCCGAAACCGCTTCAGATGCTTTTCGCAGATGAAAATCACTAAACCGGAATTGTTCCGGATCGCATTGAAAATTATTTTAGTGGGGTACTGGAATTGTTCTAAGCCCACATAAATATTTTCAGTTCGACCGGACGCTGAAAAATGTCGTCGTGAATAGTGAAAGTGCTTTTTGGATATTTATGGAAAAACACCTTTTTGGATATTTCCAAAAAGGCTTCTAGAAGGGATTGGGGAGCAAGCAAGCTCCTCATGGGGGGCCCCCAAGGGGTGGCCGGCCAAGGGTGGAGCTCCTCCATGGAGCTCCACATGGCACCCTTTTTCTCTCTTATATTTTTTATGTGTGACATAAAGTGGGGGTAGTTTGGTATTTTCTAGTGCCAACCCTACCCCTTGGTTTTCCTATAAATAGAGGAGATGTGGGCTGCCATCTCTTCATCTTATGCTCTCATACACATGCTTTGCTTTGCAAGCTCTCTATCTCCCTCCCACGAAAAGAGTTTTTCATAGAGCCGAAAGGCTGTCTGGGTTCCGGCGGGAACTAGTTCTGGACGGCGAAGCCCTGCCGGATAGATGACACCGTATGTGTGCAACCCCGTAGAGAGGTCGTAGTTTCGATCTTTTTCCCGAGGGGCTGTTCGTGTGTCCTCCCGAAGGGCTGTCCGCGACATCGTCCGGGGGACTGTCCGACCGCCTCCCGAAGGGCTGTCCGACGAGGGAGTACATCCTCGCGGTTGGGAGGTTGTAAAATCCTAGCTGCGGGGATCTGCACCAACGATCTCCACCGACTCTTCTTCCGCTGCGCTTCGAGTCGGTACGGATCAGATCAAACCTTGTATGCAGTCTCCATAGTGGTCCTGGGCATGCACGCTATACCGGAAAATTTTATTTTCTGTCGCGTTACCCAACAGATTCTGCTGAGGGGCCTCCTCCGGCTGAGTCTGCTGACGCGGCGTCCAGTATGGAAGCATGATGTGTTCCTTTCTCCATAGAATGGTAGTCCTTATGGCATCTCCCAGATGAGTCTCCCCTTCACCTGTAGGGTACTCAAGCTCCAGCTGCTCAAATCCGTTGGTAACTTCATCCACCCCAACAACAGCATAGCCATCTGGAATCGGAGAGCAATGGTAAGTTCCATCAGGTACACGAGGTAAGGCATAGCCGACCGCCACCTTCAAGGTTATGTTCATGCATTGCGCGTGTAGATCACAATGTTCCCTCTCCGTGATATCATCCACGGGGTAGCGATCAGGAGCCGTGATATCATCTATGGGCGGCCGAACGAGCTCCGTGGAAGCCACGCTGCTTTTCCGCTGAGATGGTGGGGTAGCTCCGTGGGAAGTATCGAATGAAGGATCTTCGTGCCGCTGAGATGATGGGCCGGTAGCTCGCTGGCTGTTAAGTGCCTCTATTTGCTTCTCCTGCAACGCTAATCTTTCTTCTACCTTCTGCAGCCGGTCTGCATCCTCTTTCTTCTTTCTCCCTCGGCTTCTATAAGTGTCTCTGCTATCGGGAAACCCAACCTTCCACGGAACGGAGCCTGATGTGCCTCGTGTTCGTCCAGGGTGTTCAGGATTCCCGAGGGCGCGTGACAGCTCGTCCTTCTCTGTCGGGATGGAACTTCCCTTCCTGCACGACCTGGATTGCATCCTGAATGTTTTTGACGGGTGTTGCAAGTTGAGCTTTCGTATAAACACACTTCCCTGTTTCTGGGTGCAAAGTTCCCCCATGCCCAAAGAACCAAGTCCTTGCCCGTTCGGGCCAGTTCAATGTCTCTAGATGGATCCCTTTATCAAGCAGGTCGTTCTCAGCTTTGTCCCACGTAGGCCGAGCAACCTTATAGCCACCTGACCCCGTAACATGGTAATATTCCTTCTTTGCAGCATTTTGCTTATTTATCAGTGACCTTTTCTTACCTTTCTCTGATGTCTTGTACGCCACAAATGCGGGCCAGTGATCTTTCATCTTCTCATATTGACTGGTGAATGTTGGAGTCTTCTCTTTCAGGACAAACTTTTCGTGCAATCTTTTCTTCCAGTTCTTGAATTGTTCGGCCATCTTCTTAAGAGCCCACGCCTTGAATTTTCGCTCTACAACATTGCTATTTGGATCCACCTCTGGCGGTATGCTGAAATTTGTCATGAGCGTATTCCAAAGCTCATCTTTGGATCTATCGTCGACATAAGAAACTCCATCGTCCGCCTTTGGCTTATTCCATTCTTGAATGCTGATCGGGATGCTGTCCCTAACAACAACTCCGCACTGACTTATAAATCGGTCTGCGGTCTGCTTGGGAGCAGTCGGTTTGCCATCTGCAGCGACTTCTTCGATCGTGAACCTTTCATTCTCGCCCAACCTTTTCTTCGGGCCTCGTCTCTTTATAGAAGTTTGGCTCGATCCGGAGGGCTAACAGAAGAAAGAAGCGTTAATATATGTACATACAAATCAACTAATGCATCTAGTCAGCAGAGGCTTAATTAATATACCTCGCCGGACTTTGCAACAGTTATATAGGATCGAAAGTATGTCTAGAGGGGGGGTGATTAGACTACTTGACCAAATAAAACCTAACCTTTTCCCAATTTTAATTGTGGGCAGATTTTAGCAATAGTACATATCAAGCATCACCCTACACATGCAATTCTAAGAGTATAGCAGCGGAATGTAAGCAATTGCATATGTAAGTAAAGGAGGGATTGGAGATTTCAAACGCAATGAAGACACGGTGGTTTTTGGCATGGTTCCGATAGGTGGTGCTATCGTACGTCCACGTTGATGGAGACTTCAACCCACGAAGGGTAACGGCTGCGCGAGTCCACGGAGGGCTCCACCCACGAAGGGTCCAGGAAGAAGCAACCTTGTCTATTCCACCATGGCTTACGTCCATGAAGGACTAGCCTCACTCGGGGTAGATCTTCACGAAGTAGGCGATCTCCTTGCCCTTACAAACTCTTGGTTCGACTCCACATCTGGTTGGAGGCTCCCAAGTGACACCTAACCAATCTAGGAGACACCACTCTCCAAAAGGTAATAGACGGTGTGTTGTTGATGAACTCCTTGCTCTTGTGCTTCAAATGATAGTCTTCCCAGCACTCAAACAACTCCTCACATATTTGGCTATGGTGGGAGAAGGATTTGAGTGGAAATCAACTTGGGAAAGGCTAGAGATCAAGGTTCAAATGGTAGGAATGGAATAGCTTGATCTCAACACATGAGTAGGTGGTTCTCTCTTAGAAAATGTATGGTGGAAGTGTAGGCACGTTCTGATGGCTCTCCTTACTGAGAAGGATGTGGTGGAGGGGTATAAATAGCCTCCACACAAAATCCAACCATTACACACTTTTGATCCAACTCGGTGGCACCGAAACAATCATCTCGGTAGCACCGAACTATGTAAAAGATATGAACGTTAGGAATCTCGGTGGGACCGATACGGACAACTCGGATAGACCGAAGTGCAATGGCTTAGGGCAATCCTCATCTCGGTGGCACCGATTGCATCAACTCGGTTGGACCGAAGTGAAGCAATAAGGCAACAGAGACTTGGCAAGCCATCTCGGTGAGACCGATTTGCATAACTCGGTGAGACCGATTTGCATAACTCGGTGAGATCAAAGCTTCGACAAATGATTAAATGAATGAAATACATTGTCACTTTGAGAAGTATGTGATAAGCAAGAGCCCCCCCTAAATTTGTGCATTATTAAAGATTTGCGTTTGAATGCAAATGCACAATCGATTAGGCTCATGGGTTACTCTTCCATGTCACATACATCTTGGTGGAGCGCGCAAAATGATAAGATTGGAACGATAGGCATGCATCACCAACACAAATGAATGATCATACAAGATAATGATAAAGACAAACATAGAACATCACGATAAGCATAATATGATCAATCAACATAGTATCTCACAAGCATAAACGACAGGCACTGTAGCAAGCACACATAAAACAGAGTAGCATCAAACAAATAAGTAGCACAAGAAACTCTCGAAGCAAATCAAAAGCAAGAAACTCTCTCTCTCTCGAAGCCTATGATCTATACAGATTCTCCCCCTTTGGCAACAAGTACCAAAAAGTTCAAATGAGTATAGCACTAGTCGGCATTCTAAACGCGGTCCTCCGAAGCTCCTGAAGGCGATCTCCTGCTGGCAGCTCCAGTGTGCGTAGATGGCGTTGAGATGAGAGCGTCCGCGAATGCTTCGGCAGATGTCTGCTGGACTGGTGGAGTTGAGACCTACGGTGGCACTAAGGCAGTAGCGGCTGGTGCAGATACTGTGGTCCGGGGATCCACAACTGGTATTGCAGCAGATCTAGCTGCCCTAGGCACTGACTGGAATCTCTCTGTGGTTGGTCCATCATCTCCACTGTCAGAGGTTTTCTTCTTCCTAGTTCTGGTTGCAGCTTTTGGAAGATCTGGAGAGCTCCTCTCTCCCTCATAGAAACTTTCAGCTGGGCTTGACCCTTCACTCATCTCTACCTGCTGTTCAGACCTGTTCTGACTGTCACTGCCACTGGACATATTGCTGAGCTGACCCTGTGAATAGATGGGTATAGGTAGAGTAGATGAGTCATCACAAAAAGCAGATAGTTTTCATAAAATTTGAGTTCAACTTTTAGTTTGAAGTTTTCACAGGATGCATTTCGGATGGACCGAGTTGATCATCTCGGTGATACCGAAGCACACTACAGAAACCTTACACGCCACTTCGGTCAGACCGAGATGGGGTTCGGTGGCTCCGAGATGCTAGGGTTTCACAGAGATTCACTTTCGGTCTCACCGATTTGCACAACTCGGTGACACCGAGATGTACTAGTGCTATGGCCAGAGGCCAAATCGGTAGGACCGAAAATTTTGAATCGGTCGGTCCGAGATGCATTCGGCGGAAACTTAAACCTAAATTTTTTGCTTGAATCTTGTTCTTACGAACTAATCTGGTGGAAAGAGTATTGCATTCGTGGCAAGATATATGGCATTCCTATCGTGCATTGAATCGGAAATTGGAAGCACGAAAAGGGATCGAATCTCACCCTAACTTGGTGGAGATCCTCTACGGCGGCAACGGCGGTGGAGATTACCATTGACGGCGACGGAGTCCTGCGGCGAGGGTGCGCTGGAGACGACGGCAACGATCCGGAGACCAAAGGGGCGGCAGCAATGGGGCGCGGGCGCGTGACGTTTGAAGTAATTTTCAACCGCACGGGTCGCTGGATATATATATATACCCATGTGCTATCGGTGGCGCCGAGTTGAACAACTCGGTGGCACCGATATGTGTAACTGCACGCAGTATAGCACATCGGTGGCTCCGAAATGGTTCAATTCGGTAGCACCGAGATGAAAACCTAGATCAATCTAAGTGATTTCGGTTGGACCGAGTTTGAGTGAGTTGGTTCGGCCGAAATCAATTAGAAGGTTTTGGAGGTTCAGCCCTTTCAGATCGGTGGCTCCGAGTGCTCCTCACCCGGAGGGTCCGAAAAAGACTTGTTCAATTTTTGTGATGCAGCAAGAATAGAATTTGAGACAAGAAAGCATAGATAGCTAGAAGGTACTTCGGCATTCTTGTACATCCACTTGGCCAGAAAAACCAAGACAATCAAAACAACAAATGGATGTCCTCGAATGATGAAAATATGCAATCCAACATGCTCACACAATAAGATAGCAAATGAAATATGTGTCAAAGATGCACAACCAATTCTAGCATCTATCAAGCAATGGCGATGACTAGGTCATCTATATATGAGTATATTGACTTAGGAGCCAAATGAGAACATTTGATCATAGGTCATACTCATCGTTTAAGCACAAGTGGGGTTACCACTTTTACATAAAGCATTGATGTGTTCACACCATTAGAGTTGCTTTAGCTCAATTGTTTTGAGAAAAGCTCCCCCTAGATGTGATATCCCCCCTAAGAGGGATGAACTAACCTTGGGTTTTGTCGATGATGACTTCATGTAGATGTTGAAGATGTGGATGCTCAATGTTGATGTAGACCATCAAGAGTTGGGAGCAATCCTTTGGAGTTTTGTGCTTTCAATACCTACATGGGTTAGTCCCACACAAGGAACATACAAGGATATCCAAAGACATAGAGTGAAATTCACATATGATGATGTCCATGAATGCATTGATTACCTTGTCCCTTGTCTTACAAACAAGAGGGTTTGTGACTCCATGAACTAGTGCAAAATTTGGAAGTTGGTTGCACAAGTCCTTGCCATGAATAATATGAGTGAAGTTTGTTGGCGGAGTCACCCTCAAGAACTCTCTAGTTCTTCTTCTTTTGGACCCACATCAACTTGATGGGAATCCTTGGAGTTGTAGTAGCACTTGATGAAGTAGAACTTGATGAAGTCTTGGGAACCCACTTGACCATGGCTTGAGGAGCTTCTTCAAATGAGTCAATCTCTTCTTGAAGCTTGTCCTTGCCTTTTAGCTTGTGGTCTTGTGGTGGAAGATCTTCTTGAGGTTGTGTTCCCTTGAGGGAAGTAGGATCATACTTCTCTTGTTGAGGAACAAACTTCGTCTTGGGGTATTGACCTTCTTCCCACTCAACTCCATCGGCATTGAACTTCCGTTCAAAATCAACACCTTGGTTCTTCCGGTGCCTTCCTTGCTTGCGTACAATTTCCTCAAATTGCTTACTCCCGGCAAGACTCTTGTAGACACCTTTTTCTATAATTCCTTTCAATAGAATATTTTCTTGCTCAAGTGTAACTTGGCTAAGAGAATCGTTAGTGGAATCAATAGAACAACTAGAAGCAACAATATTGGATTTAACATTGTTATTGTTACTACTAGAGGTAGAACCATTTTTACCCTTGTTGCTAGTTTGCTTAGGTTTAACTTGTGGCATAAAGGTAGACAAGAGTAAACGCTTGGCAAGATATGAAGAACTCTTCTTTCGAAGATCGTCATTGATAGCTTTAAGAAACTCATGCTCTTGCTCTAAATTTAGCTTCTCAAAGCGTAGCTTCTCATGAGTTCTTAGAAGTTCTCTATGATCCTCTTGAGTTGTTTCATGAGCTAACTTAAGAGCATTTAGTTATTTAGTTAGACGCTCAATCTCCTTCATAGCATTGTCACTCGTTTCCTCTTGACTATCATGATTACTAGCATTTTCATTATAGCTCACATCACTAGCCCTATCAACAAGTAAATCATCATCACCAAGCAAATCATCTTCATCACTATTGAAATCAAGATACTCGGGGTGTGATACCTTGGGGCCTTTTGCCATGAAGCATCTCCCAATTCCTTCATTTGGTGAGTCAAATAGATCATAGGAGTTGGATGACACAAGAGCAAGTCCGGCAACACCTTCATCTTGACTATAGTCGGAGTTGGAGTGATAACTTCTCTCGGAGTGGTTGTCGGAGTCGGAGCCGGAAACCCATTCACCAACATGAGCTTGATGTCTTCTTCTTGTGTATCTCCTTGATGACTTGTCCTTCCTCTTTGAATCCTTACTTCTTTGAGAGTATCTTCGTTCATAATAATCATCCCTACTCCTTCTCTCTTTATGAGGTGATTCATCTCTTCTATGTCTTCCTCTTGGTGATTCGTCTCTTTTCTTGTAGGAAGCCATACACTCATTGGAGTAGTGTCCGGGCTTTCCACAATTGTAACAATTACGGTCACGACTTGATGATCTTCTCTCATAGTGTCTTGAGCTAGAGCTTCTCTCTTTCCCTTTGTTCTTGTAGAACTTGTTGAACCTTTTCACCATTAGGCTAATCTCTTCATTGGATACTAGCTTGTCACTTGAAGTTGTTGGAGCATCGGTTGAGACTTTGTAAGCACCACTTGACTTATTGTGCAGCTCCTCTTTATCCTTGAGTGACATTTCATGAGCGACAATCCTTCCAATGACTTCCGTGGGCTTGAGATCTTTGTAATTTGGCATCATTTGGATCAATGTGCTGACGGTATCATATTTTCCATCCAAAGCTCTAAGTATCTTCTTGATGTTGAATTTGTCGGTCATCTCTTCACTTCCTAAGCCGGCAATCTCATTTGTGATGAGGGCAAGCCTAGAGTACATCTCAGTGACTCCTTCACCATCCTTTATCTTGAACTTGTCAAGTTGACTTTGAAGCACATCTAACTTAGATTCCTTGACGGACTCGGTACCTTCATGCATATCAACCAAAGTATCCCAAATTTCCATTGCATTCTCGAGGCGGCTGATTTTGTTGAATTCCTCGGGACATAAACCGTTGAATAGAATGTCACACGCTTGAGCATTGTATTGCAACATCTTCAATTCTTCCGGGATTGCTTCACGATCCGGTTCCTTGCCATCCTCAAAGAAGTCACCTTGCAAGCCAACACGAACAACAGCCCAAACGGCGGGGTTATGACCAAGAATATGCATTTTCATCTTATGTTTCCAGCTAGCAAAGTTTGTACCATCAAAATATGGACCTCTATGGTGATAGTTACCCTCACTAGAAGCCATACTCTCCTAGGTTGTGAAACCAAGGCTATGATCACCAAAGCTATGGAAATCAAGGCTCACGGAGACCAAAGCTCTGATACCACTTGTAGGATCGAAAGTATGTCTAGAGGGGGGGTGATTAGACTACTTGACCAAATAAAACCTAACCTTTTCCCAATTTTAATTGTGGGCAGATTTTAGCAATAGTACATATCAAGCATCACCCTACACATGTAATTCTAAGAGTATAGCAGCGGAATGTAAGCAATTGCATATGTAAGTAAAGGAGGGATTGGAGATTTCAAACGCAATGAAGACACGGTGGTTTTTGGCATGGTTCCGATAGGTGGTGCTATCGTACGTCCACGTTGATGGAGACTTCAACCCACGAAGGGTAACGGCTGCGGGAGTCCACGGAGGGCTCCACCCACGAAGGGTCCACGAAGAAGCAACCTTGTCTATTCCACCATGGCTTACATCCACGAAGGACTAGCCTCACTCGGGGTAGATCTTCACGAAGTAGGCGATCTCCTTGCCCTTACAAACTCTTGGTTCAACTCCACATCTGGTTGGAGGCTCCCAAGTGACACCTAACCAATCTAGGAGACACCACTCTCCAAAAGGTAATAGACGGTGTGTTGTTGATGAACTCCTTGCTCTTGTGCTTCAAATGATAGTCTTCCCAGCACTCAAACAACTCCTCACATATTTGGCTATGGTGGAAGAAGGATTTGAGTGGAAAGCAACTTGGGAAAGGCTAGAGATCAAGGTTCAAATGGTAGGAATGGAATAGCTTGATCTCAACACATGAGTAGGTGGTTCTCTCTTAGAAAATATATGGTGGAAGTGTAGGCACGTTCTGATGGCTCTCCTTACTGAGAAGGATGTGGTGGAGGGGTATAAATAGCCTCCACACAAAATCCAACCGTTACACACTTTTGATCCAACTCGGTGGCACCGAAACAATCATCTCGGTAGCACCGAACTATGTAAAAGATATGAACGTTAGGAATCTCGGTGGGACCGATACGGACAACTCGGATAGACCGAAGTGCAATGGCTTAGGGCAATCCTCATCTCGGTGGCACCGATTGCATCAACTCGGTTGGACCGAAGTGAAGCAATAAGGCAACAGAGACTTGGCAAGCCATCTCGG
This sequence comes from Elymus sibiricus, assembly GCA_039707655.1. Lineage (NCBI taxonomy): Eukaryota > Viridiplantae > Streptophyta > Magnoliopsida > Poales > Poaceae > Elymus > Elymus sibiricus. The sequence goes on from CM077672.1 coordinate 454,926,095, forward strand.
TGAGACCGATTTGCATAACTCGGTGAGACCGAAGTGAATGCAACCGATTACAGAGAGTTGGCAAGGCCATCTCGGTGGGACCGAGATCCATTTCGGTGAATCCGATTTGTTAGGGTTTTGGAAGTGGCTAAGTCTTGGATGAACTCGATGGGGCCAGATAGGAAATATCGGTGGGGCCGAGTTGGACTGTAGGTTTAGGACATATTTGGTTAGAGAGAGTGGTTGAGGGTTTAGGAATACTGTCACTAAGCACTTGAGCAAAAAGACCATTAAGCAACACCTCATCCCCTTTTAATAGTATTGGCTTTCCTATGGACTCAATGTGATCTTGGATCACTAAACCAAAAATGTAGAGTCTTGATCTTTTGCCAATCCTTGTCCTTAGCATTTTGAGGGGTCCACGTCTCTAGTCCATGCCATGCCAATCATTGAACATCCTGAAATCTTAATATTGAATGGACATTAGTTCAATGAGATATATGTTGTTATGAATTACCAAAACCACCAAGGGAGCAAATGTGCTTTCAAGTTAAGGCTCCAACACCGCCGGAGCCATCATCTTCTCCCTCCATTCGATCACCGGAGCCGTCATCTTCTCTTCCCTCACCATCGGAGCCGTCGTTGAGAAACTGTGAGGTGATATCATCATCTCCGTCGCGGATTATTTCCCCCAACATCTCCACTTGTTCTAAGTCTCTGTCGTGTTCCATAGTTTCTGCAAATATTACAACATGGCAAAACAGTAACATTATGATGACAACTTGAGAGCAAGATTGAGTCATGCTACAGCAACTTTACATGGCAACCAAGGGCATGGCATCAAAGTACACATTACATAGACCAAATCACAAGAAGGAATCATATGCATATGAGCAATGGATTAGTGGCAAACATCATGCAAAGTTGACAAGTTTTATAACAGTCAGTTTCAGACAGCAGGTTTTCAGCAAGTGTAAAACAGCAACAGTATCATAGCATGTTTGCAAGCTTGTTACAGTGCCTAAACATGTTTACCATGGCATGGGAAAAATACCAGCAGCAAATAGACATGAAAATGCACCAAACACATGTACAAAGTTTATTCATATGATGCTTGCATTAAATCACACAAAAATAACAAAATGGCAAGTTTTATTAGTTGCATGTTAGGTAACCCTTCGGCGATCGTCGGGGACTCCTCCGGCGATCGTCGGGGACTCCTCCGTCACTAATACATCTCGAATAATCCAGTTAATGCAATAATATTATCAAATAATATCACTAATACATCTCGAATAATCCAGTTAATGCAACAATAATATCACTAAACATCTCGCCCAATCAAACTAGATGTCGACTCCTGGTTCCTGAGCCGCGGGCGGTGAACACCCAAAGAGAAGGAACCATCACAGGATCATAGCTCGGGTGAGATCCCTGAAGAAACTGCCAGGTATTGGAGAAGCTGTCGTCCAACGCAACCATGTAGCGACGGACGTGCTCGTCCTCCTCCCAGACACGGCGATGTACCACCCTCTCGGGGGCCGGCTCCCTCTGCACCGATAGTGGCCCATGCGACCGCCACCAAAGAAGCTCCGGGTCGACGACGAGACCCCAATTCCTCACCAGGCTGCGCTCCCAGTCCCGGACATGGCGCCTCTCAAACTGGTTGTCGCCGCCGAGTCGACGACGAGGATGCGAGCCGGGCATCGTCGCCGAGAACAAATTCCTATGAAAACAAATACACGATTTCTATATTTTTCTTTTTTTCTCTCACCACACAAATTCTTGTTAATTTTTTTTTTGCATTTTTGCATCACAATTATCATCACATCATAACATCAATCCATTTTGCATCACATCACATACAAAAAAATTAGATCATCACATCATACATTTGCATTTCTTGCATTCTTGCATTCTTGTTAATTTTTTTTTTTGCATTTTTGCATCACAATTATCATCACATCACATCATCACATCATAACATCAATCCATTTTGCATCACATCACATACAAAATTAACATCTAATTACATAACTATCAACAACAACAAAATTAAAAAAAAAAGAAAACCTATTGCTACAGAAAGATGGATAGGGGAGGGGATGTGCTCACTGTGGGGGAAGGCCGGCGCGGGGGAGGGCAGGCACGGGGGGAGGGCTGGCGCGGGCGGTGGAGGGCCGGAGCGGGCGGCGGAGGACCGGCGCGGCGACGGACAGGCGCAGGGGAGGGCGGACGAGCGTCGGGCCGATCTGCTCGCAGCCGAAGCAGGGCAGCGCAAGGGTGGAGGAGCGCCGGTGCGGGCTCGTGCGGCGCATGGAGGAGAGCGGCGCCGGCGGGCTCGGGCGGCGCGTGGAGGGAGCGGACGTCGAGGGCGCGGTCGGGCAGCCTGACGGCGTCGCGAGAGGGAAATGGAGGAAGAATGAGGAGGGAGAAGGGGGCCTTAAATACCGCAAGAGCCCTTTAGTCCCGGTTGCGGCCACCAACCGGGACGAAAGGGTCTTTAGTCCCGGTTGGTGGCTCCAACCGGTACTAAAGCTAATTTTCGGCAGCCAAAAGGGCGCGAAAGGGTAGGCATTTAGTCCCTGTTGTGGCTACGACCGAGACTAAAGGTTGGCCTTTAGTCCCGGTTTGTGCCACCAACCGGGACAAACCTGGTGTTTTAATCAAAAACAGATTATGTTTAGCTCTTTTAGTTTTATACCTTTTTCCTTTGTTTTAATTATTTTAGTTTATGTTTTCTTGTTAATCTTTTGCCAAATTATATTATGTTAATTCTAAGTTAATATTATTTTGATCATAACTAGAGTTTTATAAAAGCTTTTTCGTTGATTCTTTTTGCTATTGAAGAATATTATGAAATACTTTTTGTTAACCTAGTAATGTTATATTTTCTTTTCTGTTAAGTTATTAGTTTAGTATTTTGTTTTTTTCTATTTGCTTTTTCTTATTGTTTTCTTTATTGCTTTATTCATTGATTGTATTTTGATTGCTAGAATGCTTGCTAGAGTGAATGCTTATATGAATGCAATGTTTGATTATATAGATTTTCATCAGATAGTGACAAATAGTTCTATCAAGTTATTTGTCATAGGTACCATTGCCGCAAGATTTCGCATTGAAGGGCCAGCATCAGGTGGTGGTTTGTCAATATGTTTTTGAAAATATGACACAAGGCGATCAATGCTGTCAAAATCTTTCTTCCGGAATCTAAAGCCCTTTGGGTATAACCCAACATACTCATGATGTGGCGTTGTACTCCTGATGTAAGATAATATAAAGGTGCCTGGATGTTCATAAGATATGCCTGCATATTTGTACAAGGAAAGAAACATAGATTTACCAAAAATTAAAACAGATGCCAATCTTGCCAATTAATACATCGCCTTCATGTAACTGTAGTGATTCTAGATCAAAGCCATCATCAGAATAGTTGTGGAGCATAACTATGGCTTTCAACCCAGAATCAAAGGTGCAACTTATTCGATTATCTTGTATATGCCGAACAGTTACTTGAACAATCCTACCATCTGATATGTTGTCCTCAGTTTCACCAGAAAGCAACCAGAACTCCTCTCATCTGGACATGGCTCGGAAACTCACTAGAGAGAAAGTCTTCACTTTTTCTTCGCGTGTGTCCCTTGCTTATTGCGCCGTAACTACGGATAATATTCATCATTTAACAGGATGCTAGGGTCAGTCTTCACTGTGAAGGGACGAATTTCATGAAACTTTTCGTAATCTTCTGACATGTCTGTCTTGTCCTCCACTCCCACGATGTTTCTTTTCCCTGAATGAACTATGTGGCGCTTTGGCTCATCGTATGATGTATTCGCTTCCTTATCTTTTCTTTTTCTAGGTTTGGTAGACATGTCCTTCACATAGAAAACCTGCGCCACATCATTGGCTAGGACGAATGGTTCGTCTGTGTACCCAAGATTGTTGAGATCCACTGTTGTCATTCCGTACTGCGGGTCTACCTATACCCCGCCTCCTGTCAGATTGACCCATTTGCACCGAAACAAAGGGACCTTAAAATCACGTCCATAGTCAAGTTCCCATATCTCCTCTATGTAACCATAATATGTGTCCTTTGCCCTATTGGTGTTTGCTGCATCAAAGCGGACACCACTGTTTTGGTTGGTGCTCTTTTTATCTTGGGCGATCGTGTAAAATGTATTTCCATTTATCTCGTACCCTTGGAAAGTCAATACAGTCGAAGATGGTGTCCTGGCCAACAAGTACAGCTCATCTCCAACAGTGGTGTTACCCATGAGATGTGTTTGCAACCAACCGCCGAAAGTCCCCATGTGTTCACGTGTAATCCAGTCGTCAGACTGCTCCGGGTGTTTGGAGCGTAAAATATTCTTGTGTTCATTGATATACGGGGCCACCAAGGTAGAATTTTGTAGAACTGTGTAGTGTGCTTGCGCCCAAGAATGCCCGTCCCTACATATTATTGCTTTCGGTCCTAGCGTGCCTTTTCCACCTAGTCCCCCCTCATGCCGCGATTCAGGAACACCAATCGGCTTAAGGTCAGGAATAAAAGTCAACACAAAACTCAATGACCTCCTCTGTTTTGTGGCCCTTGGAGATGCTTGCTTCTGGCCTAGCACGGTTATGAACATATTTCTTTAAGACTCCCATGAACCTCTCAAAGGGGAATATATTGTGTAGAAATACAGGACCCAGAATTGCAATCTCGTCGACTAGGTGAACTAGGACGTGCGTCATAATATTGAAGAAGAATGGTGGGAACACCAACTCGAAACTGACAAGACATTGGACCAAATCATTCTATAACCTTGGTAGGATTTCTGGTTCGATTACCTTCTGAGAAATTGCATTGAAGAATGCACATAGCTTCACAATGGCTAATCGAACATTTTCTGGTAGAAGCCTCCTCAATGCAACCGGAAGCAATTGCGTCATAATCACGTGGCAGTCATGAGAAGCCAGACGGGACCTTGATACTGAGCAGGCATTCAAAAAAGATTTCCTTATCTGCTTTGGTAAGAGCGTAGCTGGCAGGACCTTGATACTGCTTTGGATGCATGCCATCTTTTTCGTTCATACGTTGCTGGTCCTCCCGTGCCTCCAGTGTATCTTCTGTCCTCCCATACACGCCCAAGAAGCCTAGCAGTTTCACGCAAAGATTCTTCATCACGTGCATCACGTCGATTGCAGAGCGGACCTCTAGGACTTTCTAATAGGGTAGGTCCCAAAATATAGATTTCTTCTTCCACATGGGTGCGTGTCCGTCAGCGTCATTCGGAACAGATTGTCCGCCAGGACCCTTTCCAAAGATTGCTTTTAAATCCTTCACCATATCAAATATATCATCACCAGTACGGGGGATAGGCTTCTTCCGGTGATCTGCCTCACCTTTGAAATGCTTGCCTTTCTTTCTTAAGGCATGCTTGGTCGGAAGAAATCGACGATGTCCCAGGTACACATTCTTCTTACATTTGTCCAAATATATACTTTCAGTCTCATCTAAACAGTGCGTGCATGCGTTGTATCCCTTGTTTGACTGTCCTAAAAGGTTACTAAGAGCAGGCCAATCATTGATGGTTACAAACAGCAACGCTCGTAGGTCAAATTCCTCCTGTTTGTGCTCATCCCACACACGTACACCTTTTATATCCCACAGCTGTAAAAGTTCTTCAACTAATGGCCTTAGGTACACATCAATGTCGTTGCCGGGTTGCTTAGGGCCTTGGATGAGCACTGGCATCATAATGAACTTCCGCTTCATGCACAACCAAGGAGGAAGGTTATAGATACATAGAGTCACAGGCCAGGTGCTATGATTGCTGCTCTGCTCCCCAAAAGGATTAATGCCATCTGCACTTATACCAAACCATAAGTCCCTTGCGTCACCTGCAAACTCCGGCCACTTTCTCTCGATTTTTCTCCACTGCGACCCATCAGCGGGTACTCTCAACATCCCGTCTTTCTTACGGTCTTCTTTGTGCCATCGCAACAACTTGGCATGCTCTTTGTTTCTGAACAGACGTTTTAACCGTGGTATTATAGGAGCATACCACATCACCTTGGCAGGAACCCTCTTTCTGGGGCGCACGCCCTCAACATCACTAGGGTCATCTCGTCTGATCTTATACCGCAATGCACCGCATACCGAGCATGCATTCAAATTCTCGTACTTCTCACCGCGGTAGAGGATGCAGTCATTAGGGCATGCATGTATCTTCTGCACCTCTAATCCTAGAGGGCAGAGAACCTTCTTTGCTTCGTACGTACTGTCAGGCAATTCGTTATCCTTTGGAAGCTTCTTATTCATTATTTTCAGTAGCTTCCCAAATCCCTTGTCGGATAAACCATTCTCTGCCTTCCATTGCAGCAATTCCAGTGTGGTACCGAGCTTTGTGTTGCCATCTTCGCAATTTGGGTACAACCGTTTTTTGTGATCCTCTAACATGCGATCGAACTTCAACTTCTCCCTTTCACTTTCGCATTCTCTCTGTGCATCAACAATGACCCGGCGAAGATCATCAGCGGGCACATCTGGTGCCTCTTGATCTTCAGCTTCCCCCGGTGCAGTATCACCGTATTCAGGGAACATAGGATAGTTGTCATCATCCTCTTCTTCTTCATTGTCTTCCATCATAACCCCTCTTTCTCCGTGCTTGGTCCAACAATTATAGTGGGGCATGAAACCCTTCTTAAGCAGGTGGAAGTGAAGGGTTTTCGAGGAAGAGTAATCCTTCGTATTCTCACAGACAACACATGGACAATACATAAAACCATTCTGACTGTTTGCCTCAGCCACATCGATAAAATTATGCAGGCCCGTAACGTACTCGGAAGTGCGTCGGTCACTATACATCCATTGCCGGTTCATCTGCATTATATAATTAAGTATATCAAAAACCATTACAGAACATCATGAATAGAGAAATGACCAAATTAATACAAGTTTATCCTCACATTAAAACCAAAGTACAGTAGTGATCAAATGTTATTACTGCAAAAATAAATACATAAAGTTCATACATAGTTCTCATAAAACAACATACAACTATGTAAAACATTTAAATGCAACAACAAATGCGATCAAAATCGCAACTAAGGTAACAATTGATCCAACGGCATAATGATACCAAGCCTCTTTATCAATGGCATATTTTCTAATCTTTCTAATCTTCAAGCGCATTGAATCCATCTGGATCTTGTGTAGATCGACGACATCGGCAACATGCAACTCCAATTTCAACTTCTCTTCTTCAATTCTTTTCAATTTTTCTTTAAAAAAATTGTTTTTGTTCAACTAAATTTAACCTCTCGACAAGAGGGTCGGTTGGAATTTCCGGTTCACATACCTCCTAGATAAAAACATCTATGTCAAGTTGGTCGGCATAATTGTCATAAACACTAAATGAAACAAATAGTTATAAAAGATAATATACCACATCCGAATCATAGACCGGACGAGAGCCGACGGGGGCGGATACCAAAACCATGGCACTATATAATAACAAACAATAATACAAGTAAGAAAATTATACAAGTAACTATCTAAATCATACAAGTAAGAATTTGTTCTTTTAAAAAAAAGATAAGAACAAGAGGCTAACCACGGTGGTGTCGGCGATGAGATCGGCGCGGGCGATCGACGGTGGTGAGGACGGGGACGGGGACGGGATGGCACCCTACACATGTGCAAACTAAGAAGTTAATTTGAGCTCAAATTGTGCATCTAAATCAAATAAACTCCCACATACATTCCTCCACTAAAACCCACAAACCACTCTACTTCTAGAGCATATGAAATGAGCTAAACTAGCAGTGAGAGATGAAAGGATGAAGTTGCTAACCTTTTAGAACACTTGGATAGTTGGTGCACCGCCAAATCTAGACAAATTTTGGGGAAAATGGAGCTTGGAGGTTGAGCTTGGAGGAAGAATAGATGAGAAAGCTTAAGTGTGGCTCGGGCATTTCATCGAACACCTCATGTGCATAAGAAGTGAGAACAGAGTAGCACACACACCTCCCACCTTCTACGGTCAAAAAACAGAGTAGAGGGCGGGCAGGGGCGAGGATATATATAGATATCTTTTTAGCCCCGGTTGGTGTCTAGAACCGGGACTAAAGACTAACCTTTAGTCCCGGTTGGTGACACCAACCGGGACTAAAGGGAGCTAGGCCCTTTAGTCCCGGTTGGTGTCTGGAACCGGGACTAAAGGTCCCAGTTGAACCGGGACTGATGCCTGCCGAGGCCCGGCCGGCGTCCTAACCACTCGAACCGGGACTGATGCTCACATTAGTCCCGGTTCGTAACATGACCGGGACTATTACTCTGATCTGGCCAGAACCAAAGCCCTGTTTTCTACTAGTGCCACGTGGGGCCATCCGGCAGCCCCTCCCTGTCTTCACCGAAGTCAGCTAGCGGCGGTTTAGGGCACGACACCGAGCATTCAGGTAAGGTAGATGGAACTGCCATGGAGTCCTCGTCAGGGGTCCCATCACTCGATGTCTGCTGCCACGTGCGACGCTCGCGTAATCCAAAAGTAATCCACAAGTCGATGCACGCCTAATGACCATTGTCATCATTCACAAAGTCGAGCATCCACGTGATGCACCCGCGTCGACCCACCATTTATGCACACCTCATTTTCGCCACGCTCCCAGTCGCTATGCGTTGATCCACGTGACTCGTCAAAAAATTGAGAACATGTGCCAAACCGAGCTATGATGCAATCCTTAATACCACCGGCGCCTAACCTCGTTTTCTGCTAAACACAACAGGTGCAATCGGGAACAACGGCTTTGATTATGTGACTCTTGAACTAGACTTTCGCTCAGCTTTATATATAGCAATGAACACAATACACAGCTGAAAGATACAAGGTGGAGAGAAAGCCCTCAAACAAGTAGATCAAAAAGAAATCGGGCCAGCGAAATTGTGCCAAAAAAGAAAAGAAAATAAAATGACACAAAGTCACTGCCGGACGAGAGCACACGATGCCCTAAATCAACCGCCACGATCCAGCCGTCGGCACCTAAGCTCCATGACAACGCCCCAAGGGGGTCATGACACGAAGAGCCACCGCCGCCCGGCCCGTAGACCAACGTTTTCACCCGCCCCCTAGCAAAGTGATGGATCCATGATGGCATCCTCACGAGGAAGACGACACCCACGGGCGCCGCCGCAACCGGCGTCAAAAGCGCAAAGCTTTCGCACGAATCCGTGCCCACACTAATGAGACATCTAAGCCGGAACCACGACGAGGACCAGACCACCCAATCCAGATATGGCAATGCCACCTCCGCCGGAAGAGCATGAGCTAGGCTCACCCGCCGCTACACCACTTGTCGACCCACACAACCAAGCGGCACAACCACCACCGCCACCATGGAGCCTGCCATCCGGAGCCGCCGCCCCGGCATCCGATGTCGACCCTCACACCGACAGCACAACATGCAGACACCACTAATCCGAATGGGAAGCAAGCACCCACTTGCCCCACGAGACACCACCATGACAGGAGAACGGAGAGAAAGAGGCTAAAGCCGGCGCACCGACCGCCCAACAAAGAAGCCCCATGCCACACACGAGCACTAGTAGAAAACAGGGCATTAGTCCCGGTTCCTAAGGGCCTTTAGTCCCGGTTCTGCAACCGGGGCTAAGCAATCAGGACTAAAGGCCCCCACTTTTAGTCCCGGTTGTGTTACGAACCGGTACTAAAGGAGCTCCACGTGGCCGCTGTGGGGCGCCCAGGCAGGAGGACCTTTAGTCCCGGTTGGTAACACCGACCGGGACTAAAAGGCAGCCAAGCGTTGGGGTTTTTGGTTTTTTTTAAATGAGGGGTTTAGGGTTTTGGAGGGTTTAGGGGTTTCATATTGTGTTTCCCCCTTTTCTTTTTGTGTTTACCATTCAATTCTTTTACATTTAGGGTTTTCGTTTTTATTTTACGTTTTCCATTCAACTCGACGCTAGCTACTACATATAGCAATGAAGGAACCATTACACAAATCGTCATGAATATAGAGAGAAGTGACCTCTCTTTCTCCGTGCTTGATCGAACAACAAGTTTTCGTATATCTATTCGACGCTACTACGTATAGTACACGTTCATGCATATATACAATGTAACATCTCTTACGATCCCTAATATTTAATTACCAACATTCACTACCAATTCTCGATGGTATACTCCGGTTTTAGCTATGATCTCTAGAAGGAAGAATCCCGCCAATTCCTCTTGAATTGCTCATATGCGAGCCTTTGGTACGAGTTCGTCCCGCTTCCGTTGGATCTAATTTAAAGAAGGGGGTCAATATATATATATATATATATATATATATATATATATATATTTGAATGAAACTCAACACAATTGATGGTAATAAAATAAATTTGTGAATATTGTTTACGTACTTCAAGTTTTTCCAAAATTCTCCCCGTCTCAGAGGTCGTCTGGCGAATGAACTCGCAAACGTAGTATCCACATAAGTTATTCCCGGATCCCTTCCTCGAGCACTTTACGAGAATAGAGTTCTTTTTTTTAGAATAGAGTTCAATCAAAATAATAATCAAGCATGATAGTGGTATTGAAACTAGAATCAAAGAGATGCGCGGACCTAGCTAGTACTACTTACACTGAGTTGTTCAAATCGCAGCTCCTCTCTCCATTCACCCCTAACCTACTTGGTGAACTCTTTCCAAACCCTGCCCGGCAAAGAAAATGAATAAAGGAGTTATTAATTACTTGATATCAGGAAATGAACGATAGTTGCCGATATAGTGCGATAATGATTGAAATTACCTCTGGAGCATATCACGTAGGTCCGCCCACATCTTAGGGTCTTTACGTAGCGAGTCCATGACAAGTACTTTTCCTGCGTCAAAGTGAATGACTAGCAGAATAAAGTGGAACCTGCGCACGCATAGCTCATCAATTACACTTAACATCGAGTAAGCGAAACAGAATGATGTGTACAAGACAGTATAACACTCACTGGAAGTTGTAAGGAAATAGTATTTCCCTTTTGTTTTGTTGTTCAATTAACGCCCTTAGCAAGATCTTCTCTGTATCCTTGGCGTACCATTTTACCGTAGCTTCATGAATAGTATTTGGGTTAATGAACCCAATGTCATAGATTTGTCCTCTTTTGCATTCGAGGATCTTCTTTCTGCATAATATATATAGTGAGGATAATTATACATGCAATGAACGAGCTGAGCTAGAGACTTAATTACAGAAATGATACTTACAAACAATAGCAACTAACGATAGATTTGTCGATGGCGTCTTAATTGTATAACTGAAATAATTCTTCAAATTCAATGAAAATCTCCTCGTCTCCATTGAAGTAATGCTCATCTTTAATCCCGCAATGATATAGTTGCTCCCTTGCTTTGAGGCTTCCAAGTACCAGTCATGCAATCTTCGCATCATTGTTGGTAGATGCGGGAGCTCCTCAGGTCTGACGAGAGGCTTCCCGTGCTCGAATTTAAAGGCTAACTCAGCCATTTCGAACTGTACCTCATCGCCTGAGTAATCACCAAGAGATGGTAAATTGTATAGGTGCACTAGTTCGGCGAAGAGATGGTGATAAAAGTGTAGTATGGATAGTAGATATAGGTTTTTGTAATCTGAAAATATAAAAACAGCAAGGTAGCAAATAGTAAACGGGCATAAAAACGGTATTGCAATGCTTAGAAACAAGGCCTAGGGTTCATACTTTCACTAGTGTGATCTCCCAACATTGTTGACATAGTTGAATCATATGTAAATCCCTCACGTGCGACAAAGAGTTCACTCCAAAGTCACAAATAGCGGAGAACAAACGAAGAAATTGTTGTAGGGTACGAAACCACCTCAAAGTTATCCTTCCCGATCAATCTTATGAGCCATCCCCATTAATTGTCACGAACAGCCCTAGAGTTCGTACTAGAATAACACCTTAAGATACACATCAACCAAAACCCAAATGTCACCTAGGCACTCCAATGTCACCACGAGTACCTGCGGGTTCGATTATACGATATGCATCACACAATCTTAGATTCATCTATTCAAACCAACACAAAGAACTTCAAAGAGTTCCCCAAAGTTTCTACCGGAAAGTCAATACGAAAACATGTGCCAACCCTTATGCATAAATCCCCAAGGTCACGGAACCCGCAAGTTGATCACCAAAACATACATCAAGTGACTCAAGTGAATATCCCATTGTCACCATAGATATTCATATGCAAGACATACATCAAGTGTTCTCAAATCCTTAAAGACTCGATCTAATAAGAAAACTTCAAAGGGAAAACTCAATTCATCACAAGAAGATAGAGAGGGGAAAACTCCATATGATTCATCTATATCAACAAAGCTCGCGATACATCAAGATCGTGCCATCTCAAGAACACGAGAGAGAGATCAAACACATAGCTACTGGTACAAACGCTCTGCCCCGAGGGTGAACTACTCCCTCCTCATCATGGATACCGCCGGGATGATGAAGATGGCCTCCGGTGATGCCTTCCCCCCTCCGGCAGGGTGCCGGAAAAGGGCTGTAGATGAGATCATGGAGGTACAGAGGCTTGCGGCGGCATAAAAACTCATCTAGGTTAACTTTCGGGGGTTTCTGAATATATAGGATTTTTCAGCATTGGAATCATGCGAAACGGAGCCACGTGGGCCCCACGAGGTACCAGGGCGCGCCTGGGGGGGTGGCTCGCCCTGGTGCCTCGTGGGCACTGGGTGGCCCCCCCTCCAGTAGGTCTTGGTGCCAATATTCTTTATTTGTCCAATCAAAAATCTCCAAAAAGTTTTAGCTCATTTGGAAAACTTTCATTTCTGCACAAAAAACAACACCACGGTAGTTCTGCTGAAAACAGCGTCAGTCCGGGTTAGTTCTAATCAAATCATACCAAAACCATATAGAATTGTTATAAACATGGCATGAATACTTCATAAATTATAGATACGTTGGAGACGTATCAGCATCCCCAAGCTTAATTCCTACTCGTCCTCGAGTAGGTAAATGATAAAAGAAATAATTTATGAAGTGTGAATGCTAGCATAGTGCATAAGTTTGATCAATGATAATTTCAATCACTTTTCCTAGCATCATAACAGCAACTTTCTCTCATAAAAGTCATCATGATAAAGTAGCAATTAAAAACAGAAATTTTGATGTGGAATGCTACCTATCATAATCATCATATAATCTTTTCTTTTGTTGCATGGACATTGGACTTGAATGATTCAAAGCAAGATCATTATTATAACAGCAATATTTATTATCATAAAACTTCTCATGAGCAAGTAACAATTCATCACAACAATGAAGTATAAGGCATAAACTTTCTTGGAAACTAACAAACTATTCTAGTCAACAATGCAATTGCAATTCATCATATTTTCAGGAAGGGTCTCATGTAGGAGCTTTTTAGCAAGTCCACATACTCAACCATCATTTAGTCTTCTATGATTGCTAACACTCACGACATATATATGGAGCAAAAGTTTCAGCCAGACACATAGAAAGATAGGGGCTTGTGATTTCGCCTCCCAACTTATTCACCTCAAGGGTGATGTCAACAATAATAACTCATGATCACTCATATCCAACTGGATATATGTGCCTTGATCTTTCCCCACCACATGATGCTTGCAAAAGAGAAAAATAAAAAGGAAGTAGAGGAGAACACTATTGACTCTTGCATAAAAAAATAAATACATAAAAGTAAATGCATAAAAGTAAAAGATAGGCCCTTCGCAGAGGGAAGCAGAGGTTGTCATGCACTTTTTATTTTTGGATGCACAAGCCCTTAATGCAAAGGAATGTCACGTTATATTGCCCCTTGTGATAGCAACCTTTATTATGCAGTCCGTCGCTTTTATTTCTTTACCATCACAAGTTCGTACAACGCTTATTTCCCTTACAATAAAAGATCATACATATTCTAGGAGCAATTTTTATTGCTTTTTGCACCGATGACAACTTACTTGAAGGATCTTATTCAATCCATAGGTAGATATAGTGGATTCTCATGGCAAGAAACTGGGTTTAAGGGTTTTGGATGCACAAGTAGTATCTCTACTTGGTGCGGATTTTTGGCTAGCAAAGATATTGGGCAAGCACCACATGTTGGAGGATCTATAACAATATAACTTCTATATGAATATGAACAAACATAATTCATTACGTTGTCTTCCTTGTCCAACGTCAACAATTTGACATAAAATACTTAATGGGGGCTCACAATCATAAAAGATGTCCAAGATAGTATATTTGCATGTGAATCTTCTCTTCCCTTATTAACTTTTTCATGAATTGCATCATTGACTAATGCTATGCTTGTTAACCTCAAATAAATTTTACCACTTATACTTTTCTTTATGTAATGTCATTACTTTCCATAAGATTAGCATATGATCTCTTTCATTATTTTCATTGCAAGGAATCACACTTATCATATCAAATGATCTATATGAAAGTTTTTATTATATCCCTCTCGAATATTCATCTTGGGACCAAATTCATATCTTGTGCAAATTACCATTACTATAATTAACTCTCAAAAAGATATAAGTGAAGCATGAGAATTAATGACAAACTACTCCAAAATATATAAGCGAAGATCAATGAGTAGTGAAACAATTAAGTAGCTATGTAAGGACTCTCTCTCATTTAAAAATTTCAGGTCTTATTATTTTATTCAAACAGCAAAGAAAACAAAATAAAATGACATTCCAAGAATAGCTCATATCATGTGAAGAAGCAAAAACTTAGGCTCAACCGAAACTGACCGATAATTGTTGATGAAGAAAGGTGGGATGCCTACCGGGGCATCCCCAAGCTTAGATGCTTGAGACTTCTTGAAATATTATATTGGGGTGCCTTAGGCATCCCCAAGCTTGAGCTTTTGTGTCTCCTTAATTCCTCTCATATCACGGTTTCTATAAATCTTAAAAACTTCATCCACACAAAACTCAACAAGAACTCGTGAGGTAAGTTAGTATAAATCAACTCAAAACCTTAACATTATGTACTGTAGCAAATCACTAAAATTATAATTAAACATTGAATACTAAATTCCTCTGCATATTTAATACTCCTATGCTCAAATAGAATCATTAAACAAGCCAACATATGCAAACAATGCAAACATAACAGCAATCTGCCCAAACAGGACAGTCTGTAAAGGATAATTAAGAATCCATACTTCCCTAACTCCAAAAATTCTAAAACATTACCACGTGGCAGAGAACTCATGCATTCTTACTGTGTAAAAATTTCAGATTTTTATCATGTTCTGACTATTCAGGAATATTTGGACATAACAGAAAACTTTCTGTTTTCAAACAGCAACACATGAACTTGCAAACTGAGCATAGTAAAGGCTATAAATGGCATTTTATTGAACTAAAAGATACAAAACATGATTATTTATAACACCAAGTGAATATTAACAGAAGAAAATGATGCTCCAAGAAAAACTCATATTATGTGACGAATAAAAATATAGCTCCAAGTGAGGTTACCGATAATGTTGAAGACGAAAGAGGGGATGCCTTCCGGGGCATCCCCAAGATTAGTTGCTTGAGTCTTCCTTGAATATTACCTTGGGGTGCCTTGGGAATCCCCAAGCTTAGGGTCTTGCCGCTCCTTATTCTCCTCATATCGATATCTCACCCAAAACATGAAAACTTCAATCACACAAAACTTAACGGAACTTCGTAAGAACGGTTAGTATGATAAATAATAAACCATCACTTAGGTACTGTCCAATACAAGATTCACAATTGTTCCCATATAATTCCTACTGTATTCTATCATTTCCACAATTTATATCTCATAATATAAGCTATGGAAACATTAAAACAAGCAAACTATGCATTGAAAACAGAATCTGTCAAAAACAGAACAGTCTGTAATGATCTGAGCAACTACCATACTTCTGGAACTCTAAAAATTATGAAAAATTAGGAAAACGTCAAAAATTTGCATATCAATACTGTATAAAAATTTCAGAATTTTTTGACGCTCCAGTAAAATCTGGGAAATTAAACACTGGAGGCAAAAGTTTCTGTTTTTGCACAGAATTGAATCAACAAGTATCCACACTATCCTAAAGGTTTTACTTGGCACTTTATTGAAACAAAACATATAAAACATGATTACTACAGTAGCTTAATCATGTGAACACACAAAAACTGTAGGTATAAATATTGGGTTGTCTCCCAACAAGCGCTTTCCTTTAAAGCCTTTTAGCTAGGCATGATAATTTTGAATGATGCTCACATAGAAGTAAAGAATTGAAATGTAAAGGGAGCATCATGAGAAATATATCAAACACATTTAAGCCTAACCCACTTCCTATGCATAGGGATTTTGTGAGTAAATAGTTTATGGGAGCAAGAATCAACTAGCATAGGAAGGCAAAACAAGCATGACTTCAAAACTTTCAACACATAGAGAGGAAACTTGATATTATTAAAATATGTAGAAGCATATATTCCTCTCTCAAAATAATTTTCAGTAGCATCATTAAGAAATTCAACAATATATCCATCACACAAAGCATTCTTTTCATGATCCACAAGCATATAAATTTTACTACTCTCCATGTAAGCAATTTTCTTCTCATTCATAATAGTGGGAGCAAACGCAACAAAATAATTATCATGAGATACTTGATTGGCATAATCAAATTGAACATTAAAATCATGATAACAAGTTTCATGGTTATCATTATTCTTTATAGCATACAAGTCATCACAATAATCATCATGAATAGGAGACATGTTATCATCATAATAGATTTTCTCATCAAAACTTGGGGGACTAAAAATATCATCTTCATCACACATAGCATCCCCAAGCTTGTAGCTTTGCATATCATTAGCATCATGGGTATTCAAAGAATTCATATTAACAACATTGCAATCATGCTCATCATTCAAAGATTTTATGCCAAACATTTCATTGAATTATTCTTCTATCAATTGAGCACAATTATCGGAATCCTTATTTTCAAGGAAGACATGATAAAGACGAATAATATGAGGCAACCTCAATTCCATTTTTTGTAGTTTTCTTTAATAAACCAAACTAGTGATAAAACAAGAAACTAAAAGATTCGATTGCAAGATCTAAAGATATACCTTCAAGCACTCACCTCCCCGGCAACGGCGCCAGAAAAGAGCTTGATGTCTACTACACAACTTATTCTTGTAGACTCGTGTTGGGCCTCCAAGCGCAGAGTTTTGTAGGACAGTAGCAATTTTCCCTCAAGTGGATGACCTAAGGTTTATCAATCCGTGGGAGGTGTAGGTTGAAGATGGTATCTCTCAAACAACCCTGCAACCAAATACAAGAAATCTCTTGTGTCCCCAACACACCCAATACAATGGTAAATTGTATAGGTGCACTAGTTCGGCGAAGAGATGGTGATAAAAGTGTAGTATGGATAGTAGATATAGGTTTTTGTAATCTGAAAATATAAAAACAGCAAGGTAGCAAATAGTAAACGGGCATAAAAACGGTATTGCAATGCTTAGAAACAAGGCCTAGGGTTCATACTTTCACTAGTGTGATCTCCCAACATTGTTGACATAGTTGAATCATATGTAAATCCCTCACGTGCGACAAAGAGTTCACTCCAAAGTCACAAATAGCGGAGAACAAACGAAGAAATTGTTGTAGGGTACAAAACCACCTCAAAGTTATCCTTCCCGATCAATCTTATGAGCCATCCCCATTAATTGTCACGAACAGCCCTAGAGTTCATACTAGAATAACACCTTAAGATACATCAACCAAAACCCTAATGTCACCTAGGCACTCCAATGTCACCACGAGTACCCGCGGGTTTGATTATACGATATGCATCACACAATCTCAGATTCATCTATTCAAACCAACACAAAGAACTTCAAAGAGTGCCCCAAAGTTTCTACCGGAAAGTCAAGACGAAAACGTGTGCCAACCCTTATGCATAAATCCCCAAGGTCACGGAACCCGCAAGTTGATCACCAAAACATACATCAAGTGACTCAAGTGAATATCCCATTGTCACCATAGATATTCATATGCAAGACATACATCAAGTGTTCTCAAATCCTTAAAGACTCGATCTAATAAGAAAACTTCAAAGGGAAAACTCAATTCATCACAAGAAGATAGAGAGGGGAAAACTCCATATGATTCATCTATATCAACAAAGCTCGCGATACATCAAGATCGTGCCATCTCAAGAACACGAGAGAGAGAGAGATCAAACACATAGCTACTGGTACAAACCCTCTGCCCCGAGGGTGAACTACTCCCTCCTCGTCATGGAGACCGCCGGGATGATGAAGATGGCCTCCGGTGATGCCTTCCCCCCTTCGGCAGGGTGCCGGAAAAGGGATGTAGATGAGATCGTGGAGGTACAGAGGCTTGCGGCGGCGTAAAAACTCATCTATGTTAACTTTCGGGGGTTTCTGAATATATAGGATTTTTCAGCTTTGGAATCACGCGAAACGGAGCCACGTGGGCCCCACGAGGTACCAGGGCACGCTTGGGGGGGTGGCGCGCCCTGGTGCCTCGTGGGCACTGGGTGGCCCCCTCCAGTAGGTCTTGGTGCCAATATTCTTTATTTGTTCAATAAAAAATCTCCAAAAAGTTTCAGCTCATTTGGAAAACTTTCATATCTGCACAAAAAACAACACTACGGTAGTTCTGCTGAAAACAGCGTCAGTCCGGGTTAGTTCTAATCAAATCATACCAAAACCATATAGAATTGTTATAAACATGGCATGAATACTTCATAAATTATAGATACGTTGGAGACGTATCAACAGCTGAGGCGACGGAGTGTGCTGACGCGGCGGAGACAGCTGAGGCGGCGGAGACAGCTGAGGCGACGGAGTGTGCTGACGCGGCGGAGACGGCTGAGGCAGCGGAGATAGAGCTGGACTATGAGGAGTCTGCTGAGGGGCCTCCTCCGGCTGAGTCTGCTGACGCGGCGTCCAGTATGGAAGCACGATGTGTTCCTTTCTCCATAGAATGGTAGTCCTTATGGCATCTCCCAGATGAGCCTCCCCTTCACCTGTAGGGTACTCAAGCTCCAGCTGCTCAAATCCGTTGGTAACTTCATCCACCCCGACAACAGCATAGCCATCTGGAATCGGAGAGCAATGGTAAGTTCCATCAGGTACACGAGGTAAGGCATAGCCGACCGCCACCTTCAAGGTTATGTTCATGCATTTCGCATGTAGATCACAATGTTCCCTCTCCGTGATATCATCCACGGGGTAGCGATCAGGAGCCGTGATATCATCTATGGGCGGCCGAACGAGCTCTGTGGAAGCCACGCTGCTTTTCCGCTGAGATGGTGGGGTAGCTCCGTGGGAAGTATCGAATGAAGGATCTTCGTGCCGCTGAGATGATGGGCCGGTAGCTCGCTGGCTGTTAAGTGCCTCTATTTGCTTCTCCTGCAACGCTAATATTTCTTCTACCTTCTGCAGCCGGTCTGCATCCTCTTTCTTCTTTCTCCCTCGGCTTCTATAAGTGTCTCTGCTGTCAGGAAACCCAACCTTCCATGGAACGGAGCCTGATGTGCCTCGTGTTCGTCCAGGGTGTTCAGGATTCCCGAGGGCGCGTGACAGCTCGTCCTTCTCTCTGTCGGGATGGAACTTCCCTTCCTACACGGCCTGGATTGCATCCTGAATGTTTTTGACGGGTGTTGCAAGTTGAGCTTTCGTATAAACACACTTCCCTGTTTCTGGGTGCAAAGTTCCCCCATGCCCGAAGAACCAAGTCCTTGCCCGTTCGGGTCAGTTCAATGTCTCTGGATGGATCCCTTTATCAAGCAGGTCGTTCTCAGCTTTGTCCCACGTAGGCCGGGCAACCTTGTAGCCACCTGACCCCGTAACATGGTGATATTCCTTCTTTGCAGCATTTTGCTTATTTATCAGTGACCTTTTCTTACCTTTATCCGATGTCTTGTACGCCACAAATGCGGGCCAGTGATCTTTCATCTTCTCATATTGACAGGTGAATGTTGGAGTCTTCTCTTTCAGGACAAACTTTTCGTGCAATCTTTTCTTCCAGTTCTTGAATTGTTCGGCCATCTTCTTAAGAGCCCACGCCTTCACTTTTCGCTCTACAACATTGCTATTTGGATCCACCTTTGGCGGTAGGCTGAAATTTGTCATGAGCGTATTCCAAAGCTCATCTTTGGATCTATCGTCGACATAAGAAACTCCATCGTCCGGCTTTAGCTTATTCCATTCTTGAATGCTGATCAGGATGCTATCCCTAACAACAACTCCGCACTGACCTATAAATCGGTCTGCGGTCCGCTTGGGAGCAGTCGGTTTGCCATCTGCAGCGATTTCTTCGATCGTGAACCTTTCATTCTCGCCCAACCTTTTCTTCGGGCCTCATCTCTTTACAGAAGGTTGGCTCGATCCGGAGGGCTAAAAAAGAAAGAAACGTTAATATATGTACATACAAATCAATTAATGCATCTAGTCAGCAGGCTTAATTAATATACCTCGCCGGACTTTGCAATAGTTAAGGCTCCAACACCGCCGGAGCCGTCATCTTCTCCCTCCATTCGATCACCGGAGCCGTCATCCTCTCTTCCCTCACCATCGGAGTCGTTGAGAAACTGCGAGGTGATATCATCACCTCCGTCGCGGATTATATCCCCCAACATCTCTTCTTGTTCTAAGTCTCTGTCGTGTTCCATAGTTTCTGCAAAGACTTGCAAGTTATTTCAATGCTATAAACAAATTATTAAAACAAATTCAAATTTCCATGTCTATTTTCATCTCGATTAAAAAAATCACATTATTAAAACAAATTCACATAATATCACTAATATATCTTGAATAATCCAGTTAATGCAATAATATTATCATATAATATCACTAATACATCTCGAATAATCCAGTTAATGCAATAATAATATCACATAATATCACTAAACATCTCGCCCAATCAAACTGGACGTCGACTCCCGGTTCCTGAGCCGCGGGCGGTGAACACCCAAAGAGAAGGAACCATCACAGGATCATAGCTCGGGTGAGATCCCTGAAGAAACTGCCAGGTATTGGAGAAGCTGTCGTCCAACGCAACCATGTAGCGACGAACGTGCTCGTCCTCCTCCCTGACACGGTGACGTACCACCCTCTCGGGGGGCCGGCTCCCTCTGCACCGATAGTGGCCCACGCGACCGCCACCAAAGAAGCTCCGGGTCGACGACGAGACCCCGATTCCTCACCAAGCTATGCGCCCCGGACGGTAGCACCTCCCAGTGCCAGCCCGGTGGAGCCCAGTCCCGAACATGGCGCCTCTCAAACTGGTTGTCGCCGCCGAGTCGACGACGAGGATGCGGGCCGGGCATCGTCGCCGAGAACAAATTCCTATGAAAACAAATCAGGTCTATTTTTCTCGTTCATTGTGAAACGTTGCATCAGATTTCTTTAATTTTTCTTTTTTTCTCTCACCACATGTCTATATTTTTTATATACCTATCAAATACACGATTCACATTTTTTATAATATATGTTTTAATACCAATTTTTATTCATACACATTGTACATTTTTGTATACATCTAAAACATTTCATACACATCTAAGTGATTAACTTTTTTCAAATAAATATCATTGAATTTTTTCTAGTGACAAAAAAAAAGAGGAGGTGAAGGGGGATTCATAGCTCACCCTCGGCTGTAGAGGAAGTAATTGATCAGCGGAGGGAAGATCGGGGACCAACAGCTCCGACGTCGATAAACACTCCTCGGAGATGCAACACCACAAATCTGTAAATTGCACCGATTTAAAAATTTAGACCATCACATATCATATAGCTTTTAACAACATCTCAAATTGCAAAATAAGCTTCATCAATTATTTACTACATATTCGCATGCGAAAAATAGCTCCAAAAATATCTTCTCAAATTACAAAATGGCAAATAATGTATCTTATGAATCAACATGACCTAACACTAACTTGATCAACATCCATCCATCCATTCATCATTAACTTGACCAACATCCATTCATCAATATTTTACAAACTAAGTTTCAAAAAAATTTGACCAACATTCCATCCATCCATCCATCTATGAATCTAACAACATCCATGCATACATCTAACACAAATTCATCCATGCATCCATCCACCTAACAAACAGTAGTTAACAGTAGCAAGAAACTGAAAAAAAACATGAAAAAAAATGAAGAATGCTCACCGGCCGGGGGTCGGAAGAGGGGCGTCGTGGGCGCGGGTGCAGCGGGTCACTCCGGGGAGATGCGACACCACAAAGTCTGCAAATTCCACCGAGTGAAAAAAAATTAGATCATCACATCACATACAACATTGCCACATTATCCATATACTTCAAATCCTAAATTTTCTCAAGTGTTAATTTCTTTTGCATTTTTGTTACATTATCATCATACCTTCACATTGTAATCCATAGCAAGATCAAGATCATCATCATACCGTCACATTGTCCATACAATACCTAAATTCTAAATCCATAGCAATACATGATACATCCATCTAATTACGTAACTATCATCGTACATTTGCATTTCTTGCATTCTTGTTAAAAAATTTTTTTGCATTTTTTAAAATGAAACCATATGCATCAATCCATGCTGCATCCATCCATCTAACCATCCATCTAATTACATAACTATCAACAACAACAAAATTAAAAAAAAGAAGAAGAAAACCTATTGCTACAGAAAGATGGATAGGGGAGGGGAATGTGCTCACCGTGGGGGAAGGCCGGCGCGGGGGAGGGCAGGCACGGGGGGAGGGCTGGCGCGGGCGATGGAGGGCCAGAGCGGGCGGCGGAGGACCGGCACGTACGGGCTCGGGCGCGCGGCGCGTGGAGGAGAGCGGTGACGTCGAGGGGGCGCGCGCGCGTGGAGGAGAGCGGCGACGTCAAGGGGGCGCGCGCGCGTGGAGGAGTGGCGGCGGGCGGGGAGGAGGGCGAGGAGGTCCGGCGACGGTCAGCGGGCTCGGGGACGGCTCGGAGGCGACGGCGATCTCCGACAGCCTGACGGCGTCGTGGTGTGGTTCGGCGTCGGGGGTTGGAGTGGAGAGGAAGGAGAAAACGCGGTTAAATACCCACAGCTTTAGTCCAAGCCACCAACCGGGACTAAAGCTAAATTTCACCAGCCCGAAGGGCGCGAAACCCAGGCATTTAGTCCCGGTTGGTGGCTCGGACCGGGACTAAAGGTAGGCCTTTAGTCCCGGTTGGGGGCACCAACCGGGACTAAATCTGTTTTTCCTATTTTTGTTTTTAGACCTTTTTAGGATATTTTAGTTTTAGTTTTCTTTTAAACAGATTCAAAAACAGTAGCATACATGCCTAGTTTTGATTTAATTCTTTTTGCTATTAAAGTTTTTAACAAAAAATACTTTATGAAAATTTTAGTTGCATAAATTTTATATAATTTTAAGTTAATATTATTTTGATCATAACTAGAGTTTTATAAAAGCTTTTTAGTTGATTCTTTTTGCTATTGAAAAATAGTATTGTTTTGTTTTAGTTGATCATAACTAGAATTTTATATAACTTTATTTGATGATATAGATTTTCATCAGATAGTGACAAATAGTTCTATCAAGTTATTTTTAATAGGTACCATTGCCGCAACATTTCGCATTGAAGGGCCAGCATCAGGTTTGTCAATATGTTTTTGAAAATATGACACAAGGCGATCAATGCTGTCAAAATCTTTCTTCCGGAATCTAAAGCCCTTTGAGTATAACCCAACATACTCATGATGTGGGTTTGTACTCCTGATGTAAGATAATATAAAGGTGTCTGGATGTTCATGAGATATGCCAAAACAATAGACTATTCTCGAGAATGGCCATCTGATATGTTGTCCTCAGTTTCACCAGAAAGCAACCAGAGAACTCCTCATCTGGACCTCCAACTTTATGTCATACAACGTTTCTCTCTTATCATCTCCGATGCTTCTGCTGTATTCATCTATGTCAAGACGTTTAAGCCATGTCTATATTAACCTTGTTATTTTATATGGAGCCACCAACCGGGACTAACCGCGTATGATCAACCTTGCAAAACTTGGGACTGAAATCACTACAACTGGTGAGGGTGTGTATGGCCTATGCCTGTCAACCTCAAGCGACTTATCTGGAATGCTCAGAAGACATTCATATTTTGTTTGGACATAATTGCATTGATTAACTCCTCTATATAATTAAAATACTAAAAGGATAGGAATAATTGAAATTTCATAACTTAATAAATAATTATTCTAAAATCATGTTTCAAATGCCAAAATGCCCTAGCTAGCTCTTACAAAGATTCCCTCCGGTTTGTCCGAAGTGGCACTTTCCAGCTAAAACTTTTTCTTCGCGTGTGTCCCTTGCTTATTGCGCCGTAACCATGGATAATCTTCATCATTTAACAGGATGCTTGGGTCAGTCTTCACTGTGAAGGGAGGAATTTCATGAAACTTATCATAATCTTCTGACATGTCTGTCTTGTCCTCCACTCCCACGATGTTTCTTTTCCCTGAAAGAACTATGTGGCGCTTTGGCTCATCGTATGATGTATTCGCTTCCTTATATTTTCTTTTTCTCGGTTTGGTAGACATGTCCTTCACATAGAAAACATGCGCCACATCATTGGCTAGGACGAATGGTTGGTCTGTGTACCCAAGATTGTTGAGATCCACTATTGTCATTCCATACTGCGGGTCTACCTGTACCCCGCCTCCTGTCAGATTGATCCATTTGCACCGAAACAAAGGGACCTTAAAATCACGTCCATAATCAAGTTCCCATATCTCCTCTATGTAACCATAATATGTGTCCTTTGCCCTATTGGTGTTTGCTGCATCAAAGCGGACACCACTGTTTTGATTGGTGCTCTTTTTATCATGGGCAATCATGTAAAATGTATTCCCATTTATCTCTTGCCCTTGGAAAGTCAATACAGTCGAAGATGGTGTCCTGGCCAACAAGTACAGCTCATCTCCAACAGTGGTGTTACCCATGAGATGTGTTTGCAACCAACCGCCGAAAGTCCCCATGTGTTCACGTGTAATCCAGTCGTCAGACTGCTCCGGGTGTTTGGAGCGTAAAATATTCTTGTGTTCATTGATATACGGGGCCACCAAGGTAGAATTTTGTAGAACTGTGTAGTGTGCTTGCGCCCAAGAATGCCCGTCCCTACATATTATTGCTTTCGGTCCTAGCGTGCCTTTTCCACCCAGTCTCCCCTCATGCCGCGATTCAGGAACACCAATCGGCTTAAGGTCAGGAATAAAGTCAACACAAAACTCAATGACCTCCTCTGTTTCATGGCCCTTGGAGATGCTTCCTTCTGGCCTAGCACGGTTATGAACATATTTCTTTAAGACTCCCATGAACCTCCCAAAGGGGAACATATTGTGTAGAAATACAGGACCCAGAATTGCAATCTCGTCGACTAGGTGAACTAGGACGTGCGTCATAATATTGAAGAAGGATGGTGGGAACACCAACTCGAAACTGACAAGACATTGGACCAAATCATTCTGTAACCTTGGTAGGATTTCTGGATCGATTACCTTCTGAGAAATTGCATTGAGGAATGCACATAGCTTCACAATGGCTAATCGAACATTTTCTGGTAGAAGCCCCCTCAATGCAACCGGAAGCAATTGCGTCATAATCACGTGGCAGTCATGAGACTTTAGGTTATGGAATTATTTCTCTGCCATATTTATTATTCCCTTTATATTCGACGAGAAGCCAGACGGGACCTTGATACTGAGCACGCATTCAAAAAAGATTTCCTTCTCTGCTTTGGTAAGAGCGTAGCTGGCAGGACCTTGATACTGCTTTGGATGCATGCCGTCTTTTTCGTTCATACGTTGCTGGTCCTCCCGTGCCTCCGGTGTATCTTTTGTCTTCCCATACACACCCAAGAAGCCTAGCAGGTTCACGCAAAAATTCCTCGTCACGTGCATCACGTTGATTGCAGAGCGGACCTCTAGGACTTTCCAATAGGGTAGGTCCCAAAATATAGATTTCTTCTTCCACATGGGTGTGTGCCCGTCAGCGTCATTCGGAACAGATTGTCCGCCAGGACCCTTTCCAAAGATTTCTTTAAATCCTTGACCATATCAAATATATCATCACCAGTACGGGGGACAGGCTTCTTCCGGTGATCTGCCTCACCTTTGAAATACTTGCCTTTCTTTCTTAAGGCATGCTTGGTTGGAAGAAATCGACGATGTCCCAGGTACACATTCTTCTTACATTTGTCCAAATATATACTTTCAGTCTCATCTAAACAGTGTGTGCATGCGTTGTATCCCTTGTTTGTCTATCCTGAAAGGTTACTAAGAGCAGGCCAATCATTGATGGTTACAAACAGTAACGCTCGTAGGTCAAATTCCTCCTGTTTGTGCTCATCCCACACACGTACACCTTTGATATCCCACAGCTGTAAAAGTTCTTCAACTAATGGCCTTAGGTACACATCAATGTCGTTGCCGGGTTGCTTAGGGCCTTGGATGAGCACTGGCATCATAATGAACTTCCGCTTCATGCACAACCAAGGAGGAAGGTTATAGATACATAGAGTCACAGGCCAGGTGCTATGATTGCTGCTCTGCTCCCCAAAAGGATTAATGCCATCTGCACTTATACCAAACCATAAGTTCCTTGCATCACCTGCAAACTCCGGCCACTTTCTCTCAATTTTTCTCCACTGCGACCCATCAGCGGGTACTCTCAACATCCCGTCTTTCTTACGGTCTTCTTTGTGCCATCGCAACAACTTGGCATGCTCTTTGTTTCTGAACAAACATTTCAACCGTGGTATTATAGGAGCATACCACATCACCTTGGCAGGAACCCTCTTCCTGGGACGCACGCCCTCAACATCACCAGGGTCATCTCGTCTGATCTTATACCGCAATGCACCGCATACCGGGCATGCATTCAAATTCTCGTACTCCTCACCGCGGTAGAGGATGCAGTCATTATGGCATGCATGTATCTTCTGCACCTCTAATCCTAGAGGGCAGAGAACCTTCTTTGCTTCGTACGTACTGACAGGCAATTCGTTATCCTTTGGAAGCTTCTTCTTCATTATTTTCAGGAGCTTCCCAAATCCCTTGTCGGATAAACCATTCTCTGCCTTCCATTGCAGCAATTCCAGTGTGGTACCGAGCTTTGTGTTGCCATCTTCGCAATTTGGGTACAACCGTTTTTTGTGATCCTCTAACATGCGATCGAACTTCAACTTCCCCCTTTCACTTTCGCATTCTCTCTGTGCATCAACAATGACCCGGCAAAGATCATCAGCGGGCACATCTGGTGCCTCTTGATCTTCAGCTTCCCCCGTTGCAGTATCACCGTATTCAGGGAACATAGGATAGTTGTCATCATCCTCTTCTTCTTCATTGTCTTCCATCATAACCCCTCTTTCTCCGTGCTTGGTCCAACAATTATAGTGGGGCATGAAACCTTCTCAAGCAGGTGAAAGTGAAGGGTTTTCGTGGAAGAGTGATCCTTCGTATTCTCACAGATAACACATGGACAGTACATAAAACCATTCTGCTTGTTTGCCTCAGCCACATCGATAAAATTATGCAGGCCCGTAATGTACTCGGAAGTGCGTCGGTCACCGTACATCCATTGCCGGTTCATCTGCATTATGTAATTAAGTATATCAAAAACCATTACAGAACATCATGAATAGAGAAATGACCAAATTAATACAAGTTCATCATCACATTAAAACCAAAGTACAGTAGTGATCAAATGTTATTACTGCAAAAATAAATACATAAAGTTCATACATAGTTCTCATAAAACAACATACAACTATGTAAAACATTTAAATGCAACAACAAATGCGATCAAAAATCGCAACTAAGGTAACAATTGATCCAACATCATAATGATACCAAGCCTCTTTATCAATGGCATATTTTCTAATCTTTCTAATCTTCAAGCGCATTGAATCCATCTGGATCTTGTGTAGATCGACGACATCGGCAACATGCAACTCCAATTTCATCTTCTCTTCTTCAATTCTTTTCAATTTTTCTTTCAAATAATTGTTTTCTTTTTCAACTAAATTTAACCTCTCGACAAGAGGGTCGGTTGGAATTTCCAGTTCACATACCTCCTAGATAAAAACATCTATGTCAAGTTGGTCGGCATAATTGTCATAAACACTAAATGAAACAAATAGTTATAAAAGATAATATACCACATCCGAATCATAGACCGGACGAGAGCCGACGGGGGCGGATACCAAAACCATGGCACTATATAATAACAAACAATAATACAAGTAGCTATCTAAATCATACAAGTAAGAATTTGTTCTTTTAAAAAAAGATAAGAACAAGAGGCTCACCACGGTGGTGCCGGCGACGAGATCGGCGCGGGCGATCGACGGCGGTGAGGACGGGGATGGGGACGGGACGGCACCCTACACATGTGCAAACTAAGAAGTTAATTTGAGCTCAAATTGTGCATCTAAATCAAATAAACTCCCACATACACTCCTTCACTAAAACCCACAAGAGCATATGAAATGAGCTAAACTAGCAGTGAGAGATGAAAGGATGAAGTTGCTAACCTTTTAGAACACTTGGATAGTTGGTGCACCGCCAAATCTAGACAAATCTTGGGGAAAATGAAGCTTGGAGGTCGAGCTTGGAGGAAGAACAGAGGATAAAGCTTAAGTGTGGCTCGGGCATTTCATCGAACACCTCATGTGCATAAGAAGTGAGAACAGAGTAGCACACACACCTCACACCTTCTACGGCCAAAAAACAGAGGAGAGGGCGGGCAGGGGCGAGGATATATATATAGGCATCTTTTTAGCCCCGGTTGGTGTCTAGAACCGGGACTAAAGACTAACCTTTAGTCCCGGTTGGAGACACCAACCGGGACTAAAGGGAGCGAGGTGGAACCGGGACTAAAGGTCCCAGTCAAACCGGGACTGATGCCTGCCGAGGCCCGGCCGACGTCCTAGCCGCTCGAACCGGGACTGATGCTCACATTAGTCCCGGTTCGTAACATGACCGGGACTATTGCTCTGATCTGGCCAGAACCAAAGCCCTGTTTTCTACTAGTGGAGGGATCTAGTCCCGGACAAGGGGCCACACCTTACCCTTGTACCAGCGACTAAACCCATGTCGTCGGCCAACTGCCGACAAGCACCACCGAAGGGGGCATCGACCGGCGCCCCATCAGATCTGGCCACTCCAGATCTTGACAGGGGGCCGCCCAGCCACCCGGACAACCCCGACCGCGCCAATAATCGCCGCCTCTGGCGCCCCCATGTTGCGTCAACCTCCAACGCCACCAACCCTG
Source organism: Elymus sibiricus (assembly GCA_039707655.1). Taxonomy (NCBI): domain Eukaryota; kingdom Viridiplantae; phylum Streptophyta; class Magnoliopsida; order Poales; family Poaceae; genus Elymus; species Elymus sibiricus. The sequence continues at coordinate 454,955,424 of CM077672.1, forward strand.
GGCCGCCATCCGGTCACTGTCAGGAAGATCGCACACCCGCGGGTAGATCTCCCACCACCTGTTCAATGGTGCGTGAACCCGTCGAAACGAAGCCAACCGGCCAGTCCGCCACCGGACATGCACCACCACCATCATGTCGCCACCCCCATCGGCCAACAACCCAGGTATAGACGCTTGACCACGACTCAAGCCGCCCTCAGCCCGCACCACCTGTGAGCAGAGCAGCCGCCGTCGCACCAGGCACTGCCCCAACGCCCAGTCTCTTGTGCCACTGTCACGCCGCCGCGCCATCACCACGCCACTACGCCGCCTTGCCCTAGGTCAGCGAGGCACAGTGGCGGAGCTAATCGGGCCACCCTGGATTGCAAGGCTTAAAAAATGAAAAAAATTATTTATATGAATAGTTCCACTGATGGCCCACCCTGACCTAGTGGGCTAGCTCCGCTACTGGCTAGGCATCTCGATCCGGATGCGTCAGCCCGCGCCAATGCCGTTGGGAGGGGAGATGAGAATACCTCACCGGCGCCGGCACCAGCCATGCCCTGTGGCGGCAGCGAGGGAGGAGGAGAGAGCCGGGGAGGGGGTTGGCGGCGGGGCTCTCATCTTCAAAAAAAAATTGACATAAAATTGATTAGACAAAATTAAATCCTGGGAGTCGCTTCAGGGACATCTGAGAAAATTAAATCCTGGGAAAGGTGTGCTTGTTTGTAATTTAGCGACATCATAAGGTCCTCTTGACAATTCTCAGGCTCCAAAAGAAAAAGGTTCGCGGTCGCGGGTTTTTTTTCGATGAGAGGGGCCACATGGCCCCCATTTTCATTAAGAAAATGGAGTCTTTTACAAGAGAAGAGCAACTCACTTTTACATCTCTGGCATTAAACCATAACAGGACGCTAACACTAATAACCATACCAGCAGCTAGCAAACTTGTCTGGATAACATCGAGCCAGATCGGACGGAACTAGGGAAACGGCACATCGCCCTATCATGCAAAAGGAGATAACTGACTAGAAAAGAGAAGCTAAACATAAACAGTAGCAGAAACATCCACTTGGGGACAGCCAGAAGCAATCCAAGTCTTTGAAATCAGCACCTCCAGCAACTGATTTCACTAGATTCTCCTTACATGTGGCGCCCACCCATGTCCTCTCTTGAAAACATCTCGAGTCACCTTGGCAATCCGTTCAGCGACCATTTGCAGCATGTTTTGTAGTCCTTTTTTCTGCAAAATTTTCCACGAATGCAAAAGGGAACAAACAGACATAATAATATCAGTAGGATCCTTGGGTGTCACACCTTAGAAGCATGATTTGTTTCTTGTTTTCCAAATAGACCACAACAATGCAGCAACACCAAGCATAACAACTACTCTATCTTTGCCAGTACAGTTAGGCAACCAATTCTGGCATAAATCAAGGAAAGACACGGGCAGACTTTGGTTACCCAAGGAGCCCCCCACAATACTCCATAAGAACCTAGACAGAGAACAAGAGAAAAATAAGTGATCTACGCTCTCTATACTGTCACAAAACTTAGTACCTTTCCAACCTTTTTTACTTAAGTTATCTTTGGTATTCTTGATCACTAACCAGGAAAAGGCTTTAATTTTCAACAGCATCTTCATTCTCCACAGCAGTTTATAAGGGAATACAACTTGTCGAGCAACAAGATAAAGGTACAGAGACTTAACCGAAAAGCTACCAGAAGAGGTAAGAAGCCATTTAACCTTGTCTGGTTCCTCCGGCAAAGTCACCTGACTGCACATATCAAGTAAACGGTTCCACATATTGAGGGTCTCCCCATGCAAACATCTTCTAAATCTGATGCAATTAAAATCCTGGCTAAACACCTTCGCAACAGTGACATGCCTACAAAAGGTCAAGTTATAAAGACGTGAAAAAATCAAACACAACGGTTTGTCTCTTAACCAAGCATCCTCCCAATTTAGCCTCACTCTCCTCGCCTTCTCCAAGAAGCCTCCGCGAGCTAGCTAGGGTTTACACTCATCCTTCCTCTTCTTAGACGCGGCGGAGCTCATGGCCGGCGGCGAAGAGAAGACGGCTGCGGCTGCGGCGGAGATGGATCTGGAGTTCTCGCGCGGCGCCGATGTGCCCAGCTTCGAGTTCGCGTTCAATTCGGAGAAATTCTCCGACAAGGTGCTAGAGGTCGTCGCCGGCGGCGACGACGTCGGAGGACCCCTCCCCGACTCGGTGCGCCACAGCAAAGAGCAAGGTTCGTAGAGATCCCCCCCCCCCCCCCCCCCCCCCCCCCCCCCCCCCGTTGGTGGATTTATGGATTTCTGACGCGATTTCGACATTAATTTGACCCCCGACTGTGGTTGCTGCGCTTGATATGCGATTCTTGGGCTAATTTCGTTTATCTAGACGGCTCAGGCTGTCATTGGTTTTAGGGTTTAGTGTAACCTGGAAGCAATTGAAGGAATCCGTAAGCTTTGGACTGTACCTGAGCTGATGTTGTGTACATGTAAGAGTTATCTGACATTGAAGTCTGTGCTCGCTTAATTCAAACTCTATTTTGTAGAGAAATGTAGTGTAGTTGGCAGATCAACATTGTTTTTCGAACCGGAGATTATACATTGTCCACATGCCAAATCTGCCAATTATTATGTTTCTGAATGTAACACAAAAAAAGAAAGTACATATTATTGTCAAATGTGTTATTGACCATGTATGTGTATTTGGAACGATGGAAAAATTGTTTCACGGCTCATCTTTTTAAAATGTTGACTATATGAGAAAATATGGTCCTTTATATTCAGAGAAGAGATGGGGAGGGAAGAGCTCTATAAAACCTTAGAATTCTCGAGTCCCTGTTCAACATATAAGCATGTAAGGGCAACATTAGTCTGCATTTTTCTGTGTTCTCCTCTGCCAGTCTGTTTTGTGTGTGTTAAAACGTTTAAGGTCATTATTGGCCTGCTTGATAACCACTTTTGTTTCTTATCCGGCAGCGCCTTGCGGCGTGTAGCCGGCATCCTTTGTCTGGCTCCAGAGCGGGGTTGTCACTGTGTGCTCTGGCAGCATATCACAGATCTCAGCGTCCTCGCTGCAGATCTGGGTTGCTCGATGCACAGGGTCCTTGTGCCGCGGGCCAGCTCCCTGGGTTGGCGCCGTGGTTTGCCCATGTTGATCTTGATGTGCGGTATGGGGTGGCCTCTGTTGGCAGGTTGGTGGGGCACTCAGGTTTTCAGGCTGGCGTACAGTGTTAGGATTTTGCAGAAGTTGCCTTTGCAGGGTTGCAACCGAGGTGTGAGTGGTGGTTGTGCGGCTCCGTGCGAAGGCCCTGCTTGAGCTCGTTGGTGTCGGCGCCCTCGGGCGTCGTTTCCTCCTTGGTTGCGTCGTTGAGGAGCCACAATCTACCTCCAGCCCTTGTAGTCTAGTCCTGTGTGCGAAAACCCCAATCCGGATTGTCGACTCGGAGCTGGGTTGGACGATGGTGGCATGATGTCGCTACCTTCCTGGAGGTGTTGTTCTTGGAGGTTTGGCCCTCGGATGGCACGTGGTCGGTTGGACATAGCTTGGCTCTTTTGGGCAGTTCCTACGTGGGTCTTCATCATGCTAGCATGGCTACCTTGGTGGCATGGGTAGCGGACAGCGGAGGTTCTCATGTTGTGGCATCTCGATCGCAAGGAGGCACTCGACGGGTATTGGCGATGCTTGTGGACGTATGTTGCGACCGGTGGAGGATGTGCCAATCTAGTGTGGATGGCAAGTAGGCCAGAGGTAGTTTGATGGCGTCAGTTGTAACGTCTGTCTGATGGCTGTTGGTCGTGGTCCTGTCTTGAGTGGTCGGTTGTGTTGGCCTATTCTTAGGCTTGTAAAAACTTCCCTCTGTCAACGCATTGAGAAGCAAGCTTTGCATTTTCTCGAAAAAAATAACCACTTTCGTTTTCGCAGTACAAATACCTGTTGCATAGAGATAAATTTGGTGCTGGCACAATACGTGGTTACATGGCTGATCTTTTTATTAGGGATTAGTGATTGCGGCATCGGTATTATAAGTTTTGCACCTGAGATCTTATCTTGAAAACATATAACCAAATGAAATTTGTGCAGGACTAAATCAGTATCAAATTTATTCAGAGAAAACACCTAACATACTATGTATTCCTGTCCATACGTCTGACTATGATGCAACAAATATTTAGTCAAATATTTGGATTTAGCAGTGGTGTTCAAACAGTATCAATCCTCTTGACCCTGCAAGAGTAGAATAAAATCAATCCATTGCAACTGAGACTAGCCTCTAGACAATGGAGGCATGCAACCATGTGACTCGGAAAATTTGGAAGCATGCTATTCCAGCTGATACCTAAAGTTCTACTACTTGTTGTCTTTTGTGGAATTGTAGGTTTTGAAATGAATTGTAGGTTTTGAACTTCTAATCTTCATTTTACAATTCTTGGTCAAGTTTGTCGTGAAGCCTTGTATTAGGCATTGCCTAAGTTTGGCTTTTGACAAATAATTATCTGATGAAGTTCCAGTAGGATCCTTGAGATAACATCTATGATCACTTTGCTCACTGAGCTGCAAGGATGCTTAGATTGCTGGCTGCAGTTAAATGACCGTTCAGTTTTGGTGATATTATAATAACCATTTACCATATATCTGAAGATTGATTAAATGAATATGTACCATTGAACAGAGTTTTCCAGGTCTTTTAACAGAAGATTTATGTCAATGGTTTTAATTACGTACCTATTTCTTTTCCTAGTTGTCTTGTATTACACTTATCTGGGTATGTTGCTTCTGATAAATGATAATGGACAGAGTATTGACTCTTCCTCAACCATGGTAGGTACACCAGTTTTACGAGTAAAGACAATTCATATCAATTCAGCGATTCTTGCTGCAAGAAGTCCTTTCTTTCTAAAGGTATTTTTTATAACCATGTGAAATGCATGTTGTACAGTCATTTCAAGTTTCTAATAAGCTTCATGTTTCTTAGCTTTTCTCGAATGGCATGAAAGAATCTGATGATCAGACCCATCCAAGGATTAGGATTGCCAATTCAGGTAATGTGATAGCTTAATTGTTACATTCCTCCTCATATTTTAGTCTAATTTTCTATTGTGGTTGTCTTACTATATTTTTAATAAAAGCATGCTTATTATGGTATATATCGCATGTACCATGCACTATCTTAATATCCCTGATGCGCGTCGTCTCTTTTAGTCATCGATGTGGGCAATTTGTGGATTAACTGACTCTCTCTTAATTCGGGATTAAATCTGTCTTAAGTCTCTTTTTGATATGCAATTATGAGGTAGTTTTCAAGGTCAAATGTAATTTATGAGCCATTAGGAACGATTGTATGGAATGGTTGAGATCGTTTGGATTCTGCCAACTCGTAAGTTTTCTATAGTAGTATAGATATAAAATTTTCCATGATTGGAAAAGGGTTAATCTCCCATGGTCCATGGAGCTTTTCTCAATACTGTAAGTCAATAGTCAACTTGAACAATTATTTTGGGTACAAAAAGATTGTCCTTTTTTGTTTACTTCTGTACTGCACCGTTCTCTTATGGTTTTTCTGTTTTCATTCTACTTGGAACAGAGGAAAATGCCCTTATGGAACTTTTAAGCTATATGTACAGTGGAAAGTTGACAACAACCGAGCCCACTCTTCTGCTGGACATTTTGATGGCTGCAGACAAGTTCGAGGTTATCTCTTGCATGAGGTGTTGCAGTCAGCTGCTTACAAGCTTGCCTATGACAACAGAATCTGCACTGGGCTACATAGACCACCCTTGCTCGACTTTAATGGTCGCTGAGGTCCAGCATGTGATAGGTGTTTCCAAGGAATTCCTTGCCAACAAGTACAAGAATTTTCATAAGTTAGTGATGTCCAATTAATGGAGCCATGTTTTGTTCCCTTTTTTAAAGAAAACTGTACACACTGATGTCACAAAATCATGCATTTGGTGTACTTATGACATGGTTTGTCTCATTTCAGATTCAGACGAGAATTGATGAACTTCCCTCTTGCTGGGATTGAAGCCATCTTGTCAAGTACCGACCTAGAAGTAGTACAGGAAGATTGCATATATGCCTTTATGCTCACATGGGCCCGTGCACGATATCCAGAATTGGAGGAAAGACGTGAGATCTTGAGTTCTCGTTTACTTCCACTGGTACGCTTCAGTCATATGACATGTACAAAACTTCAGGAGATCCTAGCATGCAGCGATGATGATATAGACTATGAGAAAGTAACTAAACATATTGCTGAGGTACTTCTACAAAAAGCTTACCCAAAACAGATGGAAGGTGCTCTTGCAGCAGACGCAACAACCTGTTGGCAATTTACTGAGCGAGGGTACACGCACAAACCTGTGAAATTGGTTGCTTTTGATCGACCCTGCCCACAGGTTATTGCTTACCTGGATCTAACGCGCGAGGATTGCTCCCGACTCTTCCCGTCTGGACATGCATGGTCGCACGGCTTCCGGCTTGCAGGGTGGAAGGGGAGCATTTATCTCAACCCAGTCTGTACAATGAATGAGCAGAGTAAATTGTGCACCTTTGGTCTCTACTTAATTGGACTCGGTTCAACAGATTTGACAGTGGATATTGAGTTTGCTGCCAGGACAAGAGCGTCCGGAAAATTTGTGAGAAAGTACAGTTGTAAGCACACCTTCACCTATAATTGGTTGGAACAATGCGATGATCTTTTTGGCGTTCCATGGTCGACGTTCATTGCCGATGACAACCTCTTCATCGGCGGTGTGCTGCATCTCAGAGCTGATTTGGCGGCGGTCCAGCAGACGGAGTTACACGATTGATATGATTTCTCACTCAGCAGAGTTGGGTCGTGTACTCGTGTGTTCGTCATCAGTCGCTTCAAAGGGATTCTGGCTGTACTCTGTGTCTAATTTTGTTATGTTTGTGTCTGCTGGAAACACTTTGTGGCCTTGTACAATGAAAGTTTGAAACCGGGGTGGTAGACCCTTCGATCTATCTTTCGGCATGTTTTTGTCAAGAAAATACCGACTAGTGCATGCCTTAACCTGGATGGTAGGGCGATTCCTTTTTATTTTACATGTCTTCCCCAAAAATTGGGGGCATTACTGGGTGTCTGAACATGTTGTGTTCATCATCTGGGTTACCCGACCGCTTGTGTTAGGTCGGGGTTACCTGATGACCTCGTGCTGGCCGCGCCCATGGCGGCAGCGACGAGCCGTGCTGACCGGGGTTTTGCAACCCTAGGTAGAGCAGGGCCTGCTTAGTGGCAGCAGCGGCGAGGAGGTTGTTCTCCGCCATGGCGGCCTCTTGTTGTGCGGCGGCGGCCTCGGCTGCCTCCTTGTCGGCCTGCACCTGTCTCCGGCCAGCTCTCTTGGGCCGAATGAACGGCATGCTGCGCGTCCGTCAGCACCTTCTTTGGCTTCGGCGTCGCCGCCTTTTTGCGTGCGCGGGGCTTGTTGACGGTGGAGGCGAGGGAGCTGAGGCCAGCATCGGCGTCGAGGATCGGCGTGTCGTCCATGGAGAGCGGCCGGGAGCGCGAGCGGGCGGGAGTTTTTTTGGTAAAGGGGGGAAATAGGGTGGATGTGCCACCGTGTCAGACCCCGCCAGAGATCGACATGGAATCAAGGTGGATCAAGAACAAGAAATTGGGGAAAAGTATGAAATCACAAAGAACAGTGAGGAAACTGTGTATATGGTGTATGTAAAGGTATATTGCTGTATTGATAATAACCAAATTGGCTGAATAGTTGATCGATACATCTCCTCTAGTTACCACCCCTTATATAGCCTCCTTATATAGCCTGAGGTTACAGAGAGTTACTTGAATATAAAAATAATAACAAGGATGGAAATGAATAAACGTTGACAACCGTAGATCTTCTGCCTTTGGGTTTCCTTCTATCTTGGCCATCCAATCTGCCATAACACTACAAGTCCTCCTCTAACTAGTACCTGACATTCCATCCCTCTTGAAATCACACTTGCCCCCAAGTGTGTTGCTTCCTGGACTGAGTTGAGAGCAGAATGTTGAGCCTCAGGGAGGCATAAATGATATGATCCAAATTGGAGACTTCCAACATGTGATTTCAAGATGTTTGAGCTTCTGACATTTCCTTTGTTTAACTGTAGCATAGCATTCCCCGGATTGCATCGCCATGTTGAACAACAATGCCAATGGTAGATCTCCTGGGTCAAATTGCTTGTACACCCATAAATATGGTACAGATTGTTGCAAGGTTGAAAATGAAGAGTTTGCTTCCCAAAATAGTCCACAACCTTTAGGGTTAGAATTGGTATAGTATGGACCTTGGACAATAACAACAATGTTCTTGAGCTCTTGTCTAGAAACCGCAATGAGCTTGGATTCTTGTCGTGCTGGCTCAATAGAAGTGGAAGTATTATTGGCTCGAAAACTTGACATGAACTGAAATCCGTACTCCACGATTTCACTATTAACATCCTGAAGAATTAATGAGATGTTGCAGCGCCAATTTATGGTAGGAAGATTCTTTATCCGGCTGCACCCATGAGTGGTTTGACAAATTCCCGGATCCCATTGCAAGGTTGGTTTCTTCTAATATAAGAATATGCATGAAGACCATTGCACTTGCGGAGAAATAATTATACGAAAGCTCCATTCCACAAATTTCTCAAGGAAAACTTGCTCTTGTTCAAGTAACTCAGATGCAACAATTTTCTGAGCTGAAAATCTTGGTTGCTGCAGTGCTTGACTGATGATCATGATAGAATTGCACATGCTCAATATAATCAGAAATGTTATAGTTTGTACTCTGTAAATGCTCACAAACAAGGGTGGAGGACATGGTGGTTGCAAGCTCAAAGTAGTAGACTTACTATCACTGGTGCCATACCCTGTAGCAAAACCCATTATTAGTATCGCAGTCAATGTCTCCATTGAGATTTGATCAGGAAGACATTTAGGAAGCACTCGCTGCTTCAGATGAAAGAGATCTTCATGGGCTAGACAATCTTGGTATGAGAAAGTGATGCTCAACAGGTCTATTAGAGATATGGGAATCAGCTCTTCAGTATCTTCATACTGCCCCATAGTTCCTTCCTTTTGTAAAAACTGCACCATGTTCATGTTCTGTGCTGGGATATGCTTTCCTGGAAGATAACTAGCAGTCGCATGTGTGGTACAATTTGTACATACAATGGGTTGTACGCTAGTGTCCCATGGTAACACAACAGCTGCATAGATTCCTGTAGTCTGTACTTTCATGTCATTGTTCACCATTGCACTGAATACCGTCTGAACTGGAGAGCTAGCTCTCAGATTGTTGCTCACAGATCTTGTACAAATGTTGAACAAGGGGTACAAGCAATCGACAGACAAAGGCGATGGTGAGACATCCGAGTGTGATATCTTATTCTCTGTGCTACACCAGGCCATTTGAGTTATCACTTTGCTGCTGATAAGTTCAGAAATAACCTGTCCCACAGTCCCAAAGAGTGTCCTAGCAGTCAATTGAATTGATTTCTCATTTTCACCTGGATCCCATGGAATCATTAGCTTTCTCGCAGTGGTGCAGTCATGCGGAAAGAAAAAGAAGCCACATGAGTGAAGGTGATCAAACAGTGTGACAGTGATAACATATTTTCTCCGCTGTATAACCATCAAGCATGGTAATCTTTCACTTTGATCATAGAAATCAAACTCAAGAGGTGTTTCTCTGAATTTCCAGTGTGAATTTTTACTTTTCTCTTTGTTATACATCTGATTCTCACGATCAACTATAGCACTAGCACCGAATAGACAAAGATCAACAATACCTCTGGTTACTATCTCTTCTTTTTCCTTGCTGAGTTGGTTAAGCCATTGTGTAAAATTGACATGGCACCAAGACACTTTACCAGCAAAAAATGATTCCTTCTCAGGACCAATTAAGGGTTGATGTTTCAGCTTCAAGTGTTCCTTCTGCATCAAATAATTGTTGCACAACATTTCGCCCCAGAGAGTGAAAGCGCCATCAAAATAAAGATCAAGAATCACTGTTGGTTTGCTTGCATCACTTCCTGTAGTAGATATCCCTCCAGGCTCCTCTTTACACAACTCAAAGGCTGAAAGATAATTTTCAGATATCACTTGCAATCTGTAACATGATCTGGGGATTGACTGTATGCCTGGGTTCCATGGCAATATAAGATCTGCATAGACGTCATTCGGCGACTCCCTCCTGCCAATGTTGACCCTTGCATAGAGTACTATCTGATCTGGAGAGCTAGCTCTCGAATTGTTGCACACAGAACTTGTACAGATGGCTAACTGCTGCATCTTCAGTTTCATGGTACACATAGCATCACATTTTGTAAACACGGGTTCCATAGGGACAACAGTGACAATGGTGTTGGTGGTGGTGGTAGCTGCAGGTGCAGAGATGAATGGGGTGACTAACTTCGCTGGTGGTGACGACTCCATGATTTTGGTCACTGACTTTACTTCCGTTGGACGCATAGCACTGCCTGGACATTCAATCAAACAGGCGGTAGTGGTGGTGATGACTGCAGCAGGTGGTTCGCTCGGAGGAGCGGTGACAAAGGACAAATCACTGCTCGAGCATTCACTCGAACAACTGGTGAGTGCCAAGGTTGTGGTGGCTATTTCTGCAGTGGCAGTGTTGGTGGTGGCGGTTGCAGCAGCAAGAAGGCTACTCGGATTGGCAGCAGCAATGGTGGTGGTTGCTGTAGATGCAGAGTTGGTGATAAGGGTAGTAGCGGTGGTTGTTGCTGCAGCAGACGATCCACTCGGAGGCGCAGTGATGGAGGTCAGACCAATGCTCGAGCATTCAGTCGAACAGTTGGTGGGCGCCAACGCATTGGTGGAGAGGACTGCAGCATGGATAATGCTCGGAGGAGCAGTGAAGACGGCAGCAGAAGCGGTGGAGATGGCGACCGTGGTGATGACTGCAGGGGGTAAGCTCGGAGGTGCAGTGACGGCGGCGGCGTCTTGGGAGGTGGCGGTGGTGGTGGTGGCTACTGCAGCAAGTAGCACTTGAGACAGCTCAGTTAACTGCAGTCCTAGATCAGTGACTGCCTTCTGGACCTTGCCCATAGCATCGGACATCTCATTCAGTTTGGTGAACTGTGAAGACGACGGGGGCGCTGAGCGCGCCGTGGTGGTGACGAGGGCACAGATCGGAGAAGTGGGGGTTGTGGACGAGCGGGGTGGAGCAGCTGCGGTGGCGGCGGAGGTCGGACCAAACAAGGAATCAAGCCACTGCTCAGCCTTCTTCCTCCGTAATTGATCTTCCGCGAGCTTCCGTTGATGTTCGAGTATCGTCATCATCTCACGATCCGAGGAACATCCAACAAGAGACGAGAATCGAGCACCGTGGCCTGGAACGCCATAGGGAGAAGCCATCGCACGAATGCTTGATTTGGGAGGGTGGGATTGGGGATTTTACAGCGCCAGCACAAACCCTAACCAAATCACACCCAAATCAAGTCAATACCAAGGAAGGAGAGGCTCTGAATACCATTTGTCAGACCCCGCCAGGGATCGACATGGAATCAAGGTGGATCAAGAACAAGAAATTGAGGAAAAGTATGAAATCACAAAGAACAGTGAGGAAACTGTGTATATGGTGTATGTAAAGGTATATTGTTGTATTGATAATAACCAAATTGGCTGAATAGTTGATCGATACATCTCCTCTAGTTACCACCCCTTATATAGCCTAAGGTTACAGAGAGTAACTTGAATATAAAAATAATAACAAGGATGGAAATGAATAAACGTTGACAGTCGTAGATCTTCTGCCTTTGGGTTTCCTTCTATCTTGGCCATCCAATCTGCCATAACACTACAAGTCCTCCTCTAACTAGTACCTGACACACCGACTGGCAGTCCAGGGGAAGAAGGGCGGGCATCGCGCGCGTCCGTTTCGTGTCCGCGCCGACGCAAACCCGGCTCAAATTTGGGCCTGAAATGGGTCGCGCGCAGACAAAAAGAGGACGTTTATACGTTTGGGTCGGCGCGATGGGCCGACTTTTCTGTCCTTTTCGACACAAACGGACACGCGCAGACAGTTTGAGTCGGCGGGTTGGAGTTGCTCTTAGTACCACCTCTATCTCTCTTTATGTAGTGCTTGTAATTTAGCCACATCACAAGGTCATCTTGACAATTCTTAGGCTCGAAAAGAAAAAAGGTTCGCGGGTTCTGCAAAAGTTTAGCATTCGACCGCACTCTCTCGCCTTCTCCAAGAAGCCTCGGCGAGCTAGGGTTTACCGGCGGAGCTCATGGCCGGCGGCGAAGAGACGACCACTGCGGCGGAGGTGGAGATGGATCTGGAGTTCTCGCGGGGCGCCGATGTGCCCAGCTTCGAGTTCGCGTTCAATTTGGAGAAATTCTCCGACAAGGTGCTGCAGATAGAGGTCGTCGCCGGCGACAACGGAGGAGGAGGATCCCTCCCCGCCTCCAACGAGAAAGGTGCGTAGACGGCTTCCTTTGCCCCCTCCTCCTCCGCCGTTTGGTGTTTTTTTAGGGCCGTTGGGTGGATTCATGCATTTCTGATGCGATTCGGACATTAATTTGATTCCCGACTGTGGTTATTGCGCTTAATATGCGATGCTTGGGCTAATTTCGTTTATCTAACCGGCTCAGGCTGCCATTGGTTTTGGGATTTAGTGTAACGTGGAAGCAATTGAAGGAATCCATAAGTTCTGGACTGTGCGTGAGCTGATGTTGTGTACATGCAGGAGTTATCTGACATTGAAGTCTGTGCTCGCTTAATTCAAACTCGATTTTCTAGAGAAATGTACTTAGCAGATCAACATTGTTTCTTGAACAGGAGATTATACACTGACCACACTCAAATCTGCCAATTATTATGTTTCTGAATCTGAATGTAAAAGAAAGGAAGTATGTGTTATTGACTATGTATGTCTATTTGGAACGATGGAAAATTGCTTCAGGACGCATCTTTTCTAAATGTTGATTATATGAGAAATTATGATCTTTAATATTTAGAAATGAGATGTGGAGGGAAGAGCTCCATAAAACTTTAGAACTATGGAGTCCCCACAACCATGTTCCCTGTTCAACAAGCATTCAAGGGCAATATTAATCTCTGTTTTTCACCTCTGCTAGTCTGTTTTGTTCGTGTTAAAACATTTAAGGTTGTTATTGGCCTGCTTGATAACCACACTTTTGTTTAAGTAGTACAAATACCTGTTGCACAGAGATAAATTTGGTGCTGGCACAATATGCGGTTACATGGCTGATATTTTTATTAGGGATTAGTGATTGCGGCAACGGTGAAACAATAGAGTGCTATTATAAGTTTTGCTCCTGAGATCTTATCGTGGAAACATACAATCAATCTGACAATGAATTTTGTGCTGGCCTAAATCGGTATCAAATTTATTCAGACAAAGCAACTAAGATACTATGTATTCCTGTCCATACATCAGATTATGATGCAACAAATATTTAGTCAAATGTTTGGATTTAGAAGTGGTGTTGTTCAAACAATATCAAATCCCCTTGACCCTGCAAAAGTAGAATAAAACTAATCCATTTTGCAACTGAGACTAGCCACTGGACAATGGAGGCACGCAACCATGCGACGCAGAACAACTGGAAACATGCTATTCCAGCTGACACCTAAAGTTCTACTACTTGTTGTCCTTTGTGGAATTGTAGGTTTTGAAATTCTAATCTTAATGTTACAATTCTTAGTCAAGTTTGTCGTGAAGCCTTGTAGAAGGCATTGCCTAAATTCGGCTTTTGACAAATAATTATCTGATGAAGCTCTAGTAGGATCCTTGAGATAACATGTATGATCACTTTGCTCACTGAGCTAAAAGCATGCTTAGTTTGTTGGCTGCAGCTAAATGACCGTTCAGTTTTGGTGATCTTATTTTAACCATTTACCATAGATTAGAAGATCGATTAAATGAATATGTCCTATTGAACAGAGTGTTCTAAGTATTTTAACAGAAGATAATATGTCCAATAGTTTTAATTATGCATCTTTTCTTTTTCTAGTTGTCTTGTATACCATTTATCTTAGTATTTTGCCGCTGATAATGGACAGAGTATTGACTCTTTCTCAGCCATGGCAGGTACACAAATTTTAACTGTAAAGACCCTTCATATCAATTCAGCGATTCTTGCTGCAAGAAGTCCTTTCTTTCTAAAGGTATTTCTTATAACCATGGGAAATGCATTTTTTGTCATTTCAAGTTTCTAATAAGCTTCATGTTTCTTAGCTTTTCTCAAATGGCATGAAAGAATCTGATCAGACGCATCCAAGAATTAGGATTGCCAATTCAGGTAATGTGATAGCTTAACTGTAACATTGTTCCTCATATTTCAATCCTGTTTGCTACTGTGGTTGTGTTACAATTTTTAAAATAAAAGGCATGATTATTTATTATATATATTGCATGTACCATCAGTGTGGGCAATTTGTGGATGAACTGACTCTCTCTTAAGCGGGGATTAACTCTCTCTTGAATCTCTTTTTGATATGCAATCATGAGGTAATTTGCAAGGTCAAAAGTAGTTTATGAGCCCAGTAAAATAAGTAATTTATGAGCCATTGGATATGATTGTATTGAATGATTGAGTTCCTTTGGATTCCGCCGACTCGTAAGTTTTATTTAGTAGTATAGACATGAACTTTTCTGTGATTGTAAAAAGGTTAATCTCCCGTGGAGCTTTACTCAATAGTCAATACTGTAAGTCAATAGTCAACTTAAACAATTATTTAGGATACAAAGAGATTGTGCTTCTTTTGTTAACTTCTTTATTGAATTGTTCTCTTATGATTTTTCTGTTTTCATTCTACTTGGAACAGAGGAAAATGCCCTTATGGAGCTTTTAAGCTATATGTACAGTGGAAAGTTGACAACAAATGATCCTACTCTTTTGCTCGACATCTTGATGATTGCAGACAAGTATGAGGTTATTTCTTGCATGAGGCATTGCAGTCAGCTGCTCACAAGCTTGCCTATGACAACAGAATCTGCACTGCTCTGCATAGACCATCCTTACTCAACTTCATTGGCTGCTGAGGTCCAGCATGTGATTGGTGTTGCCAAGAAATTCCTTGCCAACAAGTACAAGGATGTTGATAAGTTAGTGATCCCCATCTAATGGAGCCATGCTTTGTTTCCTTCTTTGAGAAAACTGTAAACATTGATGTCATAAAACCATGCATTTAGTGTACTTATGACATGGTTTGTCTTATTTCAGGTTTGAACGTGAGTTGATGAACATTTCTCTTGCTGGGATCGAAGTCATCTTTTCAAGCACTGACCTACATGTGAGAGTTGAAGATGACTTATATTATTTCATGCTCGAGTGGGCCCGTGCGCGATACCTAGAATTGGAGGAAAGGCGCAACATCTTGAGTTGTCGTTTACTTCCGCTGATACGCTTCAGTCATTTGACATGTACGACGCTTCAGGAGATCCTAGCATGCACTGATAATTATATAGACCATGAGCAAGTAAATAAACATATTGCTGAGGCACTTCTACACAAAGCTTACCCAAAACAGATGGAAGGTGCTCTTGCAGCAGACGTAACGCAATTTGCTGAGCGAGCTTACGAGTACAAACCTGTGAAATTGGTTGCTTTTGATCGACCCTGCCCACATGTTATAGTATACTTGGATCTAACACGCCAGGAGTGCTCCCGACTCTTCCCATCTGAAAATATATGCTCGCAATTCTTCCGGCTTGCGGGGCGGGAGTTCCTTCTCATGGCAAGCTGTGATATGGATGGGCAGAGTCAGTCGTACAGCTTTGGCCTCTGCTTAGGAGTCAAGAGTGTGAAGGGCTCAACATGCTTGACCGTAGATTATGAGTTTGCTGCAAGAACAAGATCGTCGGGAAATTTTGTCAGCAAGTTGAAGGAAAAAGCTACCACCACCAGTGATTGGATGGCGGCGGAGCGTGAAGATCTTTTTGGTGTTCCATGGTCAACGTTCATTGCCGATGACAATCTCTTCATCGACGGCGTTCTGCATCTGAGAGCTGATTTGGCTGTGCCGCAGCAGTCTGAATTACATCACTGATGATGTGTAACACTAGTAGAAAACAGGGCTTTGATCCCAGCCCGATCTACATAATAGTCCCGGTTGCATGTCGGGGCTAGGCAGGCATCAGTCCCGGTTCAAAAGGGACCTTTAGTCCCGGTTCCAGACATGAACCGGGACTAAAGGGCCTCGCTCCTGGCGCGGCCCCTTTAGTCCTGGTTGGTGGCTGGAACCGGGACTAAAGGTTGGTCTTTAGTCCCGGTTTTAGACACAAACCGGGGCTAAAGTTTTGTCTATATATATCCAACCCCCCCCCCCCCCCCCCCCCCATCTCCTCTGTTTTTTGGCTTGGCCGTGGAAGGGTGGAAGGTTTGTGCTACTCTGTTCTCACCTCCTATGCACATGAGGTGGAGCCACACTTAAGCTTTCTCCTCTCCAAGCTCGACCTCCAAGCTACATTTTCCCCAAGATCTGTCTAGGTTTGGTGGTGCACCAACTACACAAGTGTTCTAAAAGGTTAGCAACTTCATCGTTTCATCTCTCACTGCTAGTTTAGCTCATTTCAAATGCTGTAGAAGTAGAGTGGTTTGTGGGTTTTAGTGGAGGAGTGTATGTGGGAGTTCTTTTGATTTAGATGCACAATTTGAGCTGAAATTAACTTCTTAGAGTCTGCACATGTGTAGGGTGCCGTCCCCGTCCCCGTCCCCGTCCTCACCGCCATCGATCGCCCGCGCCGATCTCGTCGCCGGCACCACCGTGGTGAGCCTCTTGTTCTTATCTTCTTTTTAAAAGAAAAAAAATTCTTACTTGTATGATTTAGATAGATACTTGTCTAATTTTCTTACTTTTATTATTGTTTGTTATTATATAGTGCCATGACTTTGGTATCCGCCCCTGTCGGCCCTCGTCCTGTCTATGATTCGGATGTGGTATATTATCTTTTATTACTATTTGTTTCATTTAGTGTTTATGACAATTATGCCGACCAACGTGACATAGATGTTTTTATCTAGGAGGTATGTGAACCGGAAATTCCAACCGACCCTCTTGTCGAGAGGTTAAATTTAGTTGAAAAAGAAAACAATTACTTGAAGAAAAAATTGAAAAGAATTGAGGAGGAGAAGATGGAATTGGAGTTGCATGTTGCCGATGTCGTCGATGATCACAAGATCAAGATGGATGCAATGCGCTTGAAGATTAGAAAGATTAGAAAATATGCCATTCATAATGAGGCTTGGTATCATTATGCCGTTGGATCAATTGTTACCTTAGTTGCGATTATGATCGCATTTGTTGTTGCATTTAAATGTTTTTCATAGTTTCAATGTATGTTTTAATTAGATGCTCTAGAGAGCTATATGTTGTTCTATGAGAACTATATATGTATGAACTTTATGTATTTATTTTTTCAGTAATAACATTTGATCACTACTGTACTTTGGTTTTAATGTGATGATGAACTTGTATTAATTTGGTCACTTCTCTATTCATGATGTTCTGTAATGGTTTTTGATACACTTAATTATATAATGCACGCAGATGAACCGGCAATGGATGTACGGTGACCGACGCACCTCCGAGTACATTGATGGCATGCATAATTTTCTCGAAGTGGCTGAGGCAAACAAGCAGAATGATTTTATGTATTGTCCATGTACTGTCTGTGGGAATACGAAGTCTCACTCTGACTCGAGAACCCTTCACATCCACCTGATTGAGAAGGGTTTCATGCCACACTATAATGTTTGGACCAAGCACGGAGAAAGAGGGGTTATGATGGAAGACAACGAAGAAGAAGAGGATGATGACAACTATCCCCCTGAATACGGTGATACTGCAACGGGGGAAGCTGAAGATCAAGAGGCACCAGACGATGTGCCCGATGATGATCTTCGTCGGGTCATTGTTGATGCACAGAGAGGATGCGAAAGTGAAAGGGAGAAGTTGAAGTTCGAGCGCATGTTAGAGGATCATAAAAAAGGGTTGTACCCAAATTGCGAAGATGACAACACAAAGCTCGGTACCACACTGGAATTGCTGCAATGGAAGGCAGACAATGGTGTATCTGACAAGGGATTTGGCACGCTACTGAAAATAATGAAGAAGAAGCTTCCAAAGGATAACGAATTGCCCGCAGTACGTACGAAGCAAAGAAGGTTCTCTGCCCTCTAGGATTGGAGGTGTAGAAGATACATGCATGCCCTAATGACTGCATCCTCTACCGCGGTGAGTACGAGGATTTGAACGCATGCCCGGTATGCGATGCATTGCGGTATAAGATCAGACGAGATGACCCTGGTGATGTTGAGGGCGAGCGCCCCAGGAAGAGGGTTCCTGCCAAGGTGATGTGGTATGCTCCTATAATACAACGGCTGAAACGTCTGTTCAGAAACAAAGAGCATGCCAAGTTGATGCGATGGCACAAGGAAGACCGTAAGAAAGACGGGAAGTTGAGAGCACCCGCTGACGGGTCGTAGTGGAGAAAAATCGAAAGAAGGTGGGGAGACTTTGCAGGTGACGCAAGGAACGTATGGTTTGGTTTAAGTGCAGATGGCATTAATCCTTTTGGGGAGCAGAGCGGCAATCATAGCACCTGGCCCGTGACTCTATGTATCTATAACCTTCCTCCTTGGTTGTGCATGAAGCGGAAGTTCATTATGATGCCAGTGCTCATCCAAGGCCCTAAGCAACCCGGCAACGACATTGATGTGTACCTAAGGCCATTAGTTGAAGAACTTTTACAGCTGTGGAATGGAAAAGGTGTACGTGTGTGGGATGAGCACAAACAGGAGGAATTTGACCTACATGCGTTGCTGTTTGTAACCATCAATGATTGGCCTGCTCTTAGTAACCTTTCAGGACAGACAAACAAGGAATACCACGCATGCACGCACTGTTTAGATGATACCGAAAGTATATATTTGGACAAATGCAGGAAGAATGTGTACCTGGGACATCGTCGATTTCTTTCGACCAACCAATTTTAAGAAAGAAAGGCAAGCATTTCAAAGGTGAGGCAGATCACCGGAAGAAGCCCGCCCTCCGTACTGGTGATCACATACTTGATATGGTCAAGGATTTACAAGTAATCTTTGGAAAGGGTCCTGGCGAACAATCTGTTCCGAATGACGCCGAGGGACGCGCACCCATGTGGAAGAAGAAATCTATATTTTGGGACCTACCCTATTGGAAAGACCTAGAGGTCCGCTCTGCAATCGACGTGATGCACGTGACGAAGAATCTTTGCGTGAACCTGCTAGGCTTCTTGGGCGTGTATGGGAAGACAAAAGATACACCGGAGGCACGGGAGGACCAGCAACGTGTGCATGAAAAAGACGGCATGCATCCAAAGCAGTATGAAGGTCCTGCCAGCTACGCTCTTACCAAAGAAGAGAAGGAAATCTTCTTTGAATGCCTGCTCAGTATGAAGGTCCCGTCTGGCTTCTCGTCGAATATAAAGGGAATAATAAATATGGCAGAGAAAAAGTTCTAGAACCTAAAGTCTCATGACTGCCACGTGATTATGACGCAACTGCTTCCGGTTGCATTGAGGGGGCTTCTACCGGAAAACGTTCGATTAGCCATTGTGAAGCTATGTGCATTCCTCAATGCAATCTCTCAGAAGGTAATCGATCCAGAAATCTTACCAAGGTTAAAGAATGATTTGGTGCAATGTCTTGTCAGTTTTGAGCTGGTGTTCCCACCATCCTTCTTCAATATCATGACGCACGTCCTAGTTCATCTAGTCGACGAGATTGCCATTCTGGGTCCTGTTTTTCTACACAATATGTTTCCCTTTGAGAGGTTCATGGGAGTCTTAAAGAAATATGTTCGTAACCGTGCTAGGCCAGAAGGAAGCATCTCCATGGGCCGGCAAACAGAAGAGGTCATTGGGTTTTGTGTTGACTTCATTCCTAACCTTAAGCCGATTGGTCTCCCTCAATCGCGGTATGAGGGGAGACTGACTGGAAAAGGCACGCTATGAGCGGATTCAATAATATGTAGGGACGGGCATTCTTGGGCTCAAGCACACTACACAGTTCTACAGAATTCTACCTTGGTGACCCCGTATGTCAATGAACACAAGAATATTCTGCGCTCCAAACACCCGGAGCAGTGTGACGACTGGATTACATGTGAACACATCAGGACTTTCGGCAGTTGGTTGCAAACACATCTCATGGGTGACAACATTGTTGGAGATGAGCTGTACTCGTTGGCCAGGACACCATCTTCGACTGTATTGACTTACCAAGGGTACGAGATAAATGGGAATACATTTTACACGATCGCCCAAGATCAAAAGAGCACCAACCAAAACAGTGGTGTCCGCTTTGATGCAGCAACCAACAGGGGAAAGGACACATATTATGGTTACATAGTGGACATATGGGAACTTGACTATGGACATGATTTTAAGGTCCCTTTGTTTCGGTGCAAATGGGTCAATCGGTCAGGAGGCGGGGTACAGGTAGACCCACAGTACGGAATGACAACAGTGGATCTGAACAATCTTGGGTACACAGACGAACCATTCGTCCTAGCCAATGATGTGGCGCAGGTTTTCTATGTGAAGGACATGTCTACCAAACCGAGAAAAAGAAAAGATAAGGAAGCGAATACATCATACGATGAGCCAAAGCGCAACATAGTTCTTTCAGGGAAATGAAACATCGTGGGAGTGGAGGACAAGACAGACATGTCTGCAGATTATGAAAAGTTTCATGAAATTCCTCCCTTCAAAGTGAAGGCTGACCCAAGCATCCTGTTAAACAATGAAGATTATCCATGGTTACGGCGCAATAAGCAAGGGACACACGCGAAGAAAAAGTGAAGACTTTCTCTCCACACCTATTTTGATGATGGCTTTGATCTAGAATATCACTGCAGTTACATGTCAACAAATGAAATCCATTTTGTAATAGATGAGTTTTCGTCCGAAACCCTGATACTTCGAAAGAGATTGTCCAATTTGTACACGAAGTGCATCCAGTTTTTGCCGTAACCCTCTCAACTTTTTAGCACTTGCTATGTGGGTGAAATTATGATACCATGCCAAGTTTCAACCTGTTCAGACTTCATTTGTAGTGCTTTTCAATTTCAGGGTCATTTAGCTCAAAAGGCATCATTAAATGCATGAAAAATAGCAAATTGAATATAATGATAAAACACACTAATATTAAACAGCAGGAAAAAGAATCACTCAAAAATCTATTTTTAAAGTAAAGTAATTCACAAACTAGTGATTCACACAAATTTCAAATAATTCAAATTTAAACTATTGAAATTTGAAAACTACTGGCACTAACAGAAAGTTTAGAATTTTTGTGACCTAAAACAAAAAAGATTCACTCAAAAACTCTAATAAAGCAAAAAACAACTCAGAAACAAAAGAAAATAAATAAAGCACAAAACAAAAAAAAATGGAAAATAAATAAATAAAAAAAAAGCCCCCCCTACTGGGCCGACACGGCCTGCATACGACTAGAAACCAAACAACTAGTTGGGCCAGGATGCAGGCCCGCACGGTCCAGTAGGGATCACAGGGCAGGACATGTTTGATAGGCCCAATAGGCCTGCTAAAGAGAGGAGCTCGAAGCAGTTGCCGCGGCGGGGCTTATAAACTGGTGTTCGCACCTCTTGCCAAGCGAGGTGGGACTAAACTTGTCCTGCACCGCGCCACCAGACATTTAGTCCCGGTTGGTGGATCCAACCGGGACTGGACTAAAGCTCCTTTTCAGTAGCCGAAAGGGCGGGAAGCAAAGGGCTTTAGTCCCGGTTGGTGGCTCCAACCGGGACTAAAGGGTGGCCTTTAGTCCCGGTTGGTGGCACCAACCGGGACTAAAGGGGCTAGTATATAAGCACGACTTAGAAAATTTTCTTCTTCCTCCCCAATCTTCTTTCTCTCTCGCTCCTCTGCCCCGACGCCGAACCACCGCACGCCGCCGCCAGGCTGCCGCGACGCCCTGGCCCGAGCCGTCCCCTAGCCCGCTGACCGTCGCCGGACCTCCTCGCCGTCCTCCCCGAGCATCGCCGCCCCCGAGCCCGCTCCTCGTCGCCGCGCGCCCCCGATCGAGCCCTCCTCGTCGTCGTCGCCCCACGGTAGCACCCCCCTCCTCCCCCTCTTCTCCAAATGGATGGATGGATGGATTCATGGATGGATGGATGGATTCATGGCAGGAACCCTAGTTCATCACTTTGTTTGAAATTTTGTATGGATGAATAAATTGTGTGGATATGTGTTGATGAATGTATGGCAGAAATTAATAGAGGTGTGTTGATGAATGTATGGATAGATTGTATGGATATGTTGTAGTTAGACAGGGGCCAAATCATCTAAATCTTGCTAATTTTGTTTGAGAAATGGAGGATTAGGAGCACATATTGTTGCTAAGTGTAGTATGGTTAATATGGTTCATTTTTTGAGTTGTGTATTCATCTTGTGTATAAATCTTGTATTTTTCTAAGTGTAGTATGGTTAAATGAAAATTGCATGAAAAAGCACGTTAATTTTGCTAAGTGTAGTTTAGATGAATTTAGTAGAAATAGATTAAAAAAAAATTGTTTGGCTTTGCCCCGACGATCGCCGGGCGAGTCCCCGACGATCGCCGGACGAGTCTCCATCACTGCAGGGACCCTCTTCTGGCTAGGAACAAGATTCAGAATCACAACTGATTCTCTTAGTTCTTTAAGGGATTTATCAAGAATATGCCCCCATTATGGATGTGCACAAGTTGATCCAATTTTTTTCTGATCTCATCTACCCTTCTATATGTCACGTTGTCTAGTGTCAAAGGGTTGAAGAAATACATGGCTTCATCATTAGCCGGAAGTAACAGGCGCATGATGGTACGAAGCTCTTCAAAGTTGTTTTGGAACGGAGTCCCGGATAGGATAATTAGCTTTTTGGTACGAAGTTCAGCAAATGCCTTCCGAAGTTGCCGAACTTCGTACCAAAAGGCTAATCATCCTATCCGGGAATCCGTTCCAAAACAACTTTGAAGAGCTTCGTACCATCATGCGCCTGTTACTTCCGGCTAATGATGAAGCCATGTATTTCTTGAATCCTTTGACACTAGACAATGTGACATATAAAATGGTAGATCAGGAAAAAAATGGACCATTTTCTGCACATCCAGAATGGCGCCATTTTGTTAAATCCTTTAAAGGTTAAGAGAATCTGTTATGATTCTGAATCCTGTTACTAGCCAGAAGAGGATCCTTCCAGTGATGGAGAAACATAGGGCAACAATTTAGATTCAGAATACAAGATATCTCTTACGTATATAACTTTGCTAAGTGTAGATGCTAATTTTGCTAAGTGTAGAGATGGATAGATGCTAAGTGTATACGCTAATTTTGCTAAGTGTTTTTTTTTTCATAATTAAGCATTTGTTCTCGACGTCGACGATGCCTGGCATGCATCCTAGTCGTCGACTCGGCGGAGGAGGCCTGCTTGATCAGAGGGGCCATGTCCGGGACTGGGCTCCGCCGGGCTGGGACTGGGAGGTGCTACCTTCCGGGGCGCACAGCTTGGTGAGGAGGCAGCCCGTCGTTGACCCGGAGCTTCTTTGGTGGCGGTCGCGTGGGCCAGTGACGGTGCGGAGGCTTGAGTCCCCCGCGGAGGTGGTACGTCATCGTGTCAGGGAGGAGGACGAGCACGTCCGTCGCTACATGGTTGCGTTGGAGGCCAGGTTCAACAATACCTGGCAGGTTCTTCAGGGATCTCACTGGAGCTATGATCCTGTGATGGTTCCTTCTCTTTGGGTGTCCACCGCCCGCGCCGATACCCGCCGTTCGCTAGGGTTCTAGCTGTATTAGTGATGTTATATATATGATACTATTCGAGATGTATTAGTGATAATATTCGACGATGTACGGACGCAAGAGATATCTTGTATTCTTAATCTAAATTTTTGCCCCTATATATATATAACTTGTGAACTTTGCATGATGTTTGCCACTAATCCATTGCTCATATGCATATGATTCCTTTTTCTGGTTAGGTCTATGTTTGCCACTATCCATCTCTCATGGTTTGTATTTTGCCATGTTGTAATATTTGCAGAAACTATGGATCACAGAGACTTAGAAAAAGAAGAGGCGTTGGAGAATATAATCCGCGCCAGAGAAAATCCAATGGAGGAGGACACCTTGTCGTTTCTCAACGACAACGATGGTGGAATGGAGGAGGAAGGAGATCATCACGGCTCCGATGATGGAAGAATGGAGGAGGAACAAGATCATGACGGCTCCGGTGATATGGAGAAGGGAGCCTTAACTAATGCAGAGTCCGGCGAGGTATATATATATATATATATATATATATATATATATATATATATATATATATATATATATATATATATATAAATTAAGCCTCTGCTGACTAGATGCATTAATTGTTTTGTATGTACATATATTAACGCTTCTTTCTTCTTTTAGCCTTCCGGAACGAGCCAAACTTCGTCAACAAGGAGACGAGGCGCGAAGAAAAGGTTGGACAAGGAGGAAAGGTACAAGATCGACGTAATCTCTCCAGCTGGCCAACCGATTCTTCCCAAGCGGACCAAACACGCCTTTACATATCAGTGCGGAGTACTGGTTAGGGATATCATCCCGATCACCATCGAGCAATGGAATAAGAAGAAGGACAACCCTTCATTTACTTTTGTCCAGGATAGACAAAAAGAAGATCTTTGGAGCTTGCTGCTGACAAATTTCATCCTACCGCCAGAGGAGGATCCGACAACCCCACCAGTTATAGAGCCAAAGGTCAAGGCGTACGCTCTAAAGAAGATGGCAGAACTGTTCAAGAACTGGAAGAAGAATTTGAACACACAGTTTGTCGAGAAAAACAAGACTCCAGATTTCACCGGTATATATGAGAAGATAAGAGATCAGTGGCCCGCATTTGTGGCCTACAAGAAATCCGAGAAGGCGCGGAAAACGTCACAGCAAAATAAGCTGAATGCTGCAAAGAAGCAGTATCACCATGTTACAGGGTCAGGTGGCTACAGCCAAGCCGAGCCTAAGTGGGAAAAAATGGAGAACGACCTACTTGCTAAAGGGGTCGAACCAGTGTCACGGAACTGGCCAGATCGGGTAAGGACTTGGGTATTCGGGAATGGGGGAGCTTTGGACCCAGAAACAGGGGAGGTTGTTTACGCGGATCCTAAACTTGCAATACCCATGAAAAAGATTGAGGAAGCAATCAAGGAAGTGGAGGAAGGGAGGTTCCATCCCGACAGAGAGAAGGACATGCTGACAAAGGCCCTCGGGAATCCTGAACACCCTGGACGAACACGAGGCACACCAGGCTCCGTTCCGTGGGTGCATGGGTTTCGCGACAGCAGAGACACTTATAGAAGCCGAGGGCGAAAGAAGAAAGAGGAAGCAAGCAAACTACAGCAGATGGAACAAAGATTAGCGGCACTAGAGGCGGCATCAGTTAGCCAGCGAGCCCTCGGCCCACCATCTCAGCAGCACGATCCTTCATTGGAAGCTACTCCACCATCTCAGCGGAGAAGCAGCATGGCTTCCACGGAGCACGTTCAGCCTGATATCACGGCTCGCTGCTACTCCGTGGATGGTATCACGGAGAATGAACATTGTGTGCTGTTGGCGGATTGCGGAAACCTGAGCTTGGAGGTGGCGAAAGGCTCTGTCCACCATCCTCGACCTGATGCAACTTTCCATTGCGCTCCGATTCCAGATGGCTATGCTGTTGTCATGGTGGATGAAATAACGCCCGGATTTGGGAGCCTGCAGCTTGATCATCCTACAGGTGAAGGCGAGGTTTATTCTCTGGAAAATGCCTTAAGGACTACCTGTCTATGGAGAAAGTCACACATCAAGCTTCCTTACTTCACGCCGCCTCAGCATACTCATGAGCCGGAGGAGGCCCCTCATCAGCAGACTCAGCCGTCTCCGGCGCGTCTGCCGTCTCCGCCATCTCCGGGGCGTCAGCCGTCTCCGCTGCCTCAGTCGTCTCCGGCGCGTCAGCGGACTGCGCCTCCTCCGCCGCGTCAGCGGACTTCGCCTCCTCCGCCGCGTCAGCCGTCTCCGCCGCTTCAGCAACAGCGGCGGAAGAGAGCCGCCGCTGCTCCGGCGGCTAGCAGTACAACAACAGGAGGGAAGAGGTTTCAATATGGTCCAAGCCTCAAGCCTCTTCCACAGAGACCATATGATAGGTCTGAAGAGGAAAGCAAGGCAATCTCAATGGCCGAAGTGAAGGCCCATTTTGCACCGAAACGTCCACCTCCAAAGGAGAGAATTGATCCGGAAATAGCGAGGCGTACGCTGAAAACCCTTGAAAAACCACCGCCTAAGTTGCTATCAGACTATGACCGTGAGATTGTAAAGTCATTTGCAGATCCACAGAAGCGGCCGGGAAGCAGCGGTCGTAATGCATATCAAGGGAAAAAACAATTCCCCAACTGGGCGAGCAGGAGAACCAATCGTGCCCCCCGCTCATGGTGTCTAGCGATATCCCTGATGTTCCGGAGGGGGTAGCGCCCGGTACTAATCCTGGTGATTACTTTCCCGATCATATACCGTTACCCGAAATGGCTGATGTAGTAGCCTTTAGATTCGAGCACGGGAAGCCTCTTGTCAGACCTGAGGAGCTCCCGAATCTACCAACGAGGATGCGAGCATTGCATAAATGGTAGTTGGAAGCCTGCGAGCGAGAGGAGAACTATATCATTGCAGGAGTTAAAGATGAGCATTTCTTCAATGGAAACGAGTCGGTTTACATTGAATTTTCAGAATTATTCCAGTTATACAATCTAAAAGAGATCGACAAAACTATCATCACTTGCTATTGTTTGTAAGTATCATTTCTGTAATTAAGTCTCTAGCTCAGCTCGTTCATTATTGCATGTATATAATTATCCTCACCATATGTATATTATGCAGAAAGAAGATCCTCGAATGCAACAAAGGACCAATCCAAATCTATGACATTGGGTTCGTTAGCCCAAATATTGTTCATGAAGTTACTGTCCAACACAACAAAAAGGATGTAGAGGATTACTTGCTAAGGGCGTTTATCAAACAACAAACCAAAAGAGAAATACTACTTCCTTACAACTTCGAGTGAGTGTTATATACTGTCTTGTACATACACATCATTTTGTTTCGCTTACTCGATGTTAAGTGTAATTGATGAGCTACATGTGTGCAGCTTCCACTTTATTCTGCTCATCATACAGTTTGACCAAAGTCGAATACAAGTCATGGACTCGTTACGTAAAGACCTTTCGAAGTGGGCGCCCCTGCAAAAAATTCTCCAGAAGTAATTTCAATCATTATCACACTATATCGGCAACTATCGTTCATTTCCTGATATCAAGTAATTAATAACTCTTTAATTCATTTTGTTTGCCGGGCAGGGTTTGGACAAGGTTCACCGAGGCGGTTAGGGGTCCCTGGAAAAAGGAGCTGCGATATGATTATTATTTTGATTGAACTCTATTCTCGTAAAGTGTCCTCATCAGGGATCCGGGAATAACTTCTGTGGATACTACGTCTGCGAGTTCATGCGCCAAACGACCTGTGACAAGGGCAGAATATTAGAAAAACTTGATGTACGTAAACAATATTCACAAATTTATTTTATTACCATCAACTGTGTTGAGTTTCATTCATATATATATATATATATATATATCGACCCCCTTCTTTAAATTAGATCGAACGGAAGAGGGATGGACTCCTACCAGAGTATCGCCTACGAGCAATTCAAGAGGAATTGGCGGGATTCCTCCTTGATCACGTCATAGCTAAAAATGGAGAATACCATAGAAATTAGGATGAATGTTGGTAATTAGATATTAGAGATCGTAAGAGATGTTATTCATTGTATATATGCATGAACGTGCACTAGACATAGTACGTAGCGTCGAATAGATATACGAAAACATGTTGTTCGACCAAGCACGGAGAAAGAGAGGTCACTTCTCTCTATATTAATTCATGACGATTTGTGTAATGATTTCTTCATTGCTTTATGTAGTAGCAAACGTCGAGTTGAATCGTCTACACAAAAAAGAAAAGGGGGAAACACAATATGAAACCCCTAAACCCCTAAACCCCTCCTTTCAAAAACAAAAAAAACAAAACCCCCAGCGCCTCGAGCTGCTGACGCGTGGCAGTCTTTTAGTCCCGGTTGGTGTTACCAACCGGGAATAAAGTTCCTCCTGCCTGGGTGCCTCGAGCTGCTGACGCGTGGCAGTCTTTTAGTCCCGGTTGGTAACAACTAAAGTTCCTCCTGCCTGGGCGCCCCACAGCAGCCACGTGGAGGCACTTTAGTCCCGGTTCGTAACAGAACCGGGACTAAAAGTGAGGACCTTTAGTCCCGGATGCTTAGTCCCGGTTCCAGAACCGGGACTAAAGGCCCTCTGGAACCGGGACTGATCCCTGTTTTCTACTAGTGTAACTCGGTGGAGTTAGGTCATGTGTGCAGTATCAGTCCCTTGAATGCGTTCAGTTGCAATCGGAGATTTTGTTGGTTGGCTGGGCACGTTGGCAGCGGGTGAGTTTTTGGTCTAATTTCGTTATTTCAGTGTGTGTGCTGGAAACGCTTTGGCTCCTGAAGGAGGACGTAAGGAGATGGGCAGATGGCGGAGGCTCTTAGGACAATGGAAGTTGAAAACTGGGGTGGTGGACCCTTAATTTTGGTCTTCCTTTCTTTTCTTGTTAAATATACTGGGGCAGTGTATCCTTTTGTTCAAGTTCTCACCCACCTGCCACCCTCACTGGGTGGGTGTTTGAAACAAGTGATGTTGAACATCTGAACTTACCAAAAAGGTATAGGTATGATACTTACATGGAAACAAGAAAGGTCAGGACTCGGGGTTACCCGACTGCTTTTGCGAAGTCGGGTTACCTGATCCTTGGTTATGAAAAAACTCAGCAAAAAGATTGCAAAATCATCATGCCCCTTCTCTATACTCTATTTTTAGTTATTTTGGTGCATGTGCTGGAAAAGGAGGCTTGGTGCCTGAATGATGCAAGGATGCTCTTACTTTTGATCTGACTTGCATTTTCCCCCCGAACCCGAAACATGAGTGCCAGAGTGCCGTGTTCTAGATACTTCCTCCGTTCCATAATGTAGTGCCTACAGATTTTCTAGAAAGTCAAACTTTGAGTAATTCTATAAAGACATATTATTAGATACATCCGAAAAAGGGTTTCCCCCGCTTTGTATTACAAAGCAACCAACACGATACATCCAACGATAGGGGCTGGGGCGGAAGCAGCACAGTCACGCCCAAAAGAAATAAAAGAGAAAACATAAAAGAAACAAATGCCGACAACGGCGGATCAACGCAAACGGAGAAGCCTCGCGACCGTTGCGCCCACCAGAGAACTCCCACCAAGCTCCAAGACTCCATAGCGCCGGTACCAAGCAGCACCTCCAAGAAGGGATGCGACGACGACGACGCTGCTGCCAAGGGTTTCCCCCGGTACGCGGCGAGGAGAAAGGAAGGGTCGCCCCGACGCCCTCCAGGAAGGTCCGGCGACACCCGCAGGCGCCGCCGCGTCGGTGTCGGCCAGGCCGACAGGGATTTCGCCCGATCCCAACCTACCCCTCGGGCGCTCCGGAGCTCGCCACCAAACCGTCCACCACCCTGCGCCAACACGGACTTGAAGCTTCCACGCCGTCTCACCACGTCACCACGAAGAGGGGTCTGCACAACGAAGAAGAGGAGCCGGGACTAGGGGCAGCAGCACCGTCGGCATGCGGGAGGGCCCAACCTCCACCGTCAACGACGGTAACCGACCGGACGCAATGGCAGGAGCAAACCAGACCCGTGGGCCCACAGGTCCGGCCGGGCCCTCAGATGCCCGTAAAGTTCCCGCCGTCGCGCTGCAGAAGGCACGCCAACGACGCCGCCGCCCCCCGTCCGAGCTGCTCCTCCTCATCACCACGCAGAGAGCAACGAGGCCACGCCGGGGCCGGTCCGCTAGGACCCAGATGGGGCCCTTAGGGCCCAGATCTGGGCCGGGGTCGCGCCGCCGGCCATCCCGCGCCACCAAGCCGCCCCGCCGCCAAAGGGAGGCGCCACCACCGCGCCGTGCCGCCGCCGGCCGCCGCCAGCCGAAGGGCACCCGCCGCCAACACCACCCGGGTCAGGAGATGCGCGCGCGGGGGAAGGGAGATCCCGCCGCCGCCAACACCACCCGGCCAGATCCGGGGGCGCCCGCCGGCGGCGGCGGGGGGAAGGGGAGGAGGAGGGGACGCGAGGGAAGGGGCAGGACGGGCCGCCTCGGCCGCCTCCCGGGGAGGCGGCGCGAGAGCGGGACGGGGAGGGAGGGGAGTCGAGAGGACCGGCTATGCGTAGTAGACCGATAATGATAGGGTCTATTATTAGATACATCATGAGACATATTTTCATACTGTATTACATATGTTTGGTATTTCAGGTATAGATAACTTTCTCTCTAAATTTGGTCAAAGATTGAAAATTTTGACTTTCTTGTTACAATGGGCGACTCTATTTCCTCTGCTTGTGCATCTCGAAAGTAACATCTGCCTCAACAGTACAATCAGGTTCAGACAGAGTCTCCAATCGTCGGGAGCAGCCTCCACGGGTGGAGCTGCTAGCTGTTGCATGCTGACGGGCGGCGTTGTAGTACAGAAGTTGCTGGATCAGTGGATCCTGCCTGAAGCTGCAGGCGTCGGTTTTGTTGGCTCGTGGTGGGATTTCTTTCAGACAAAGGAGAGCCTCCGTCCACCACTCTCGGAACCTGAGCATGAGCTTCCCCTCGGCGATGACCCGTCCCATCGTCGACGGTCATCGCCGATGCTGTGTTGCGGTTGCATTGGAGTTCATCATCTGACTGGTGTGGAGCAGTCGGCGTTACAGTCTTGATGATCGCCGCTTCGATGGGGTTTGAGTTTGTGTCTGGGGTCCTTCTGATGTCCTGAAGCTGCAGGTGTTGTGTGTACTTCCATCCCCGGCGGCAGACACTGAAGAAACTGTATTGACTATTGAGTCCACCGATCGGGTGCCTGTACGCTGACTCTGTAACATCATTGTGCAAGTCAGAGTCAGCATATACTATCATAGTTTAGGTCTGGGGCCCTTCTGGTATGGCTAGTGCAAATATAAGCCGGAAGAAGCAACGGGAGAAAATGACTCTGAATGTGTATTTTTGTTCCACTTTTTTTGACCGAAAATGGCTCTGAATGTGTATTTTTGTTCACTTTTTTTTTCTTTTTGGCGAAACTTGTTAAAACTTTTCCAGATTGAATAAAAGGGTAGTGTGGATTTTCAGATTTTTTTTAAAAAATTCTGGGCACTTCCGTTTTTTGGCCAAATTTTGACCCAAAATGGCTTTGAATTTGAATTTTTGTTCCATTTTTTTATTCACAAAACTTGTTGAAACTTTCCCAGGTTGAATATAAGGGTACTGTGGTTTTTCGAGAATTTTTTCAAAAAATTCCGGGCACTTCTATTTTTTGGACATGGCTGACATGGCGGCCGACTAAACCAGTCCAGGGTTGTTTTTTGTTCCTTGTTGTTAGTTAGGGATTGTAAAATAGACGGTTTCGTAGTTTACGGTTTGTACATTAGACTTTGGTGGTAGTTTAAGGTTGTAATATAGACTTCTATCTTGTCCTAAACTTGCAGGGGATTTGTTAACTCATTCATGCGTAGAGTGTTTTCTTCCGTTTGTGTGGAGTAAAGTTGGCCGTCGATGATGGTGACTTGGAGGTTGTGGCGATGACCAAGTCGGGTTCAGTTGCATAGTTAGGATCTTGGCAAGCCCCAGGCCAGCCTTATTGCTACAATGAGCATCTGCCCAGCCCGTCTAGCGCTCTGGATTGAAGAGGCATCCAATGGCCAGAAATGCCCAGAATTGTAGATCCGATGGTCAAAACATTGATGACCTGAGAGGGCTTGATTAGTGCTCCAGTTTTAATGTCTCTAAATGTGAACAGTGATGAATAGTCCCACATTGGCTACAGTCAACCAATCAACTTGTTTTCACGCCCGAGGCCATGGCCTGACTCAGAACGTATCCTGTGCTACGAGCTAATCTATGCACCATGCTCCGGTAGCTTATGAGCCATTAGATGAAAAAGCAATGGGCCAGATTTTGGTCATAAGTTGGACTGTACTATTTTGCAGACACAACCTTGTACTTTATCAAAATCAACCCACACTCTACATCTCACACTCCCAAGAATAAACCTGCATGTTTAATTTTCTATGCCAAACACAAAAAGGGCAATGTATTTTGAACCAAATGTCCAATTTCAGATCAGTTTTGACGGTCATCTTTGTCTTGACGATTTTTTTTGAAACAAGATCAATGTTGAATATGTTTCGTTTTTTTTTGGGCTTTTTGAAACTTGACTAGGTAGAAGCATGTGCAAGTGGGACCCATGTGTGGGGGAGGGGCAAATATTTCTCACCGATAGTGAGAGCACTCCGCATTATCGAGTTTGTAGGTGTGAGTGGTGACTTCGGGTGGTTTGATGTATGTTCTTGTCAGCCCGTTGTTGAATAATTAATAAAGATGGCTGTGTGCATCGATTGATGCTGAGGCCGGAGGTTCAACCTCCTTTTCGAAAAAAAGAAAAAAGAAAAAAAAACTACAAAACCTATAAATGTAGTAGCCACGTTTTGAGTTAAGTTTCAAAAGGCATAAATAATAATTTTTTAAAATGTATTCAACATTGATTTTGTTTCAATGATCTCGTCAATACAAATATGGCAGGCAAAACGGTTTCAAAATCGGACATTTCGTTCAAAATATATTACTCCATCCGATCCATATTAAATGACGCACACTTAGTACAAAGTTGTACTAAGTGTGCGTCAATTAATTTGGATCAGAGTGAGTATCTTTTTTTTAACAAAAAAGTTACACACACACATTTATTGATGGGAGAGTGAGATATGAAGTGTGGGTTAATTTTGATAAAATGGAAGGACTATTTTACAAATGTTCCAACAATCCATCTTGTGGTCAGATAACATCCATCAATTTTCATCCAATGGCTCATACAAGGATGGTGATTCGGTGCATGAATGAGGCCGGTGCACTGGATAGGTTCGACTACGCCTTAGGTGGGGTTCATGCCAAGCCAAGATGGGAATATGGAGAGAGATGACGCACCATGCTTCAAGCCTTCAACTCAGCTCAGACTATCCTATTCTTAGTCCTAGGGACAAGCACAACACAACACAACATGTGGCCCGGGCTAGCAACCAAACTAGGCCAAAAATATCGACAGACCTTCCTTTTTTTTTTTTGATGTAAGGCGATTTTATTACCTAACTAGGGGTATAGTCCTCCTTACACATTTCATGCACCGAAGATGACCATGATCCAATCCAAGCCGTAGTACGTTTTTTCACATCTACTACATTCGTTTCAAAATAATTGAAGTTCTAGATTTGTCCTAAGTCAAACTAGTTTAAGTTCGTTCGACCAACTATATAGAAAAATGTGCTAACTGGCTAATCACGTAAAACATACGCAATTCTTTCGTGGATGTAGCATTGCTCGCTGAAGAGCACCACAAAACTTAAGTGACCTTGTCACTAGTGGAGAAACGGCCTTTAGTCCCGGTTCACCAACCGGGACTAATAAATTGGGACTAATAAATCGGGACTAAAGGCTCCCATCCTTTAGTCCCGGTTGGCCACGACCCGGGATTAAATCCCTGCCACGTGGCCGGCAGCGCGCGCTGGGGGCTGGGGACCTTTAGTCCCGGTTGGTGACACCAACCGGGACTAAATCCCTGCCACTTTAGTCCCGATTGGTGACACCAACCGGGACTAAAGGTTTAGGGGTTTAGGGTTTATTGTTTACTTTTCCTTTTCATTTTGTGTTTCCATTTAATTCTTTTTCATTTCAAACATATTTTACGCTACGAGATACTGTACATGTTATGCATATATAATAGAATTTCTCGTAGAACCAATCATATATCATAGAATTTCTCGTACACACACACACACACACACACACACACACACACACACACACACACACACACACACACATATATATATATATACAATTTGGTATATACAATTTCTCCTACAATTTGCAGATCATTACATGCAGGCATTAGATGAAATGGTATTCTCCGTTGGGAGATATGACCTGCTGAAGCAAAAATCCCGTCATTTCCTCTTGAAGTGCTCGTATGCGGTCCTTTGGTAGGAGTCTACCCCGCATCTCCACCATCTTTAAAGAAGGAGATCAATATGAATATATTAGTTGTGTGTATATATATTAAATCATGATAAAAAAAATTGTGAATAGTGTTTACGTACCCAAAGATGTCTTGCATCTCGGCTCCTTTCGGTAATAAAGCGAATGTTCTCGCAAACGTAGTATGCACATAAATTAGTCCCCTTTTCCTGCCTCATACACTTTACGATAATAGAATTCAATCAGATAATAATTAAGCATGATAACGGTATTGAAACTAGAATTAAAGAGATGCGCGGACGTAGCTAGTACTACTTAATTACCTTGGACCGTCGCCATTTCAGCTATGGTTCCCATTCACCGACAATCTCTTGGATGAACTTTTTCCAAACCCTGCCCGGCAAAGAAAATGAATAAAAGAGTTATTAATTACTTGATATCAGGAAATGAACTAAAGAGGCCGACATAGTGCGATAATGATTGAAATTACCTGTCGAGCATCAAAAACAGGCTCCTGTATTCTTCAGCGTCTTTACCTAGTGAGTCCAGTACTTCAACAGTTCCCTCGTCAACTCTAATGATTAGCAGGATCCAGTGGAATCTGCGCACACGTTTGTATAAGCGGGCATGCATAACTCATCAACTACACTTAACATCGAGTAAGCAAAAATAGAATTTGTAGTACAAGACAGTAACACTCACCTGAAGTTGTAAGGAAGAAGTATTTCTGGTCTGGTATTTAGTTCCTTCAAAAACATTAGCAAGCTATTCTCTGTGTCTTGTGGGTGGTTATTTAACACAATTTCATTAACGGTATTTGGGTCAATGAACCCAATGCCATAGACTCTATCTCTTTTCAATTCATAAATCTTCATTCTGCATATATAATACCACACAAAAGAATATAGCGAGGATAATTACAGGCAATGAACGAGCTGAGCTAGAAACTTAAATTACAGAAAGAAATCACTTACAGACAATAGCAACTGACGAGAGATTTGTCGAGTGCGTCTTGATTGAATAACTGAAAAATTTCTGGAAATTCAATCCACACATCATTTCTATGGAAGTAATGCTCTGGCTTGACTTTCACCATGAGGCTCTCTCGCCCGGCCTTTACTTCTCTCAGGTACCAGTCATGCAATCTGCGCATTTGCGTTGGTAGAAGCTCCTCCTCGTCAGGCCTGACCAGAGGGTTCCCGGGGACATATTTCCATGCTAGTTTCTTCGGATCCATCGTGGGGAGTTCCTCGATGCCTAGGAGTTGTTCAACAGTGATACCCATCTCTCTAGCCGCTATCTCTCTATCAGCGTCGGTTACCGCCTTATCGGTACTCACCTTGAGTGGGGGGGTCGATTGCACTGCCTGTTCTCCGAGCTGGGGAACAGTTTTCCCGCTTTTATTACTACCTGTAAGGCTCGACTGCTGATTTTTTTGTTGATGGTATGACTTTCTAATAGAGCGTTCATAGTCTGATCGCCTTTTCTCCACAGCCGGTTTAGCAAGATCCACAAAGTGTTGTACGACTTTCTCAGGTATTTTCTCCTTCGGCAGCGGGGGCGGTTTTGGTGCAAAATGGGCCTTCACTTGGGCATCCATGACCCGTTTGTTTTCCTCCTCAGCCATCTCATAAGCTAACTTCTTTTTGGCAGGAGGCTCGGGTTTCTTCTTTGGTGCTCTCTTCCGCTTTGGAGTCGGCCCACGCGGCGGAGATCGATATCGCGTACTCGCGCTGGGCTCCGTCTCGAGGTGGGGTGGATTCGGCTGACGCGGCGGAGATCGATATGGCAGACTCGCGCTGCGCTCCGTCTCGAGGTGGGTTGGAGTCGGCTGACGCGGCGGACTTGGAGGAGGAGTCGGTGGCCTTGGCACCGAGTTTGGAAACACGATGCATTCCTTTCTCCATACAATGAGACCACGTATGGCTTCTCCCAGTGTCTGCTCCCCTTGACCTCCAGGAAAGTCAAGCTCTAGTGAGTCATATCCCGACAGAACTTCATCCACCCCGACACGAGCATAGCCAGGTGGAATCAGATTGCCGTGGATGGTTGCTTCAGGTGGATTCGGTAAAGCAAAGCCGTCCACCACCTTCATGGATATGTTCTTCATTTTCATGTGTAGCTCACAAGTTGTCGTCTCTTGGATATCATCCACGGGGTAGCGAGCCAGTAGTGCATCATCGGCCGGGACCCCCGTGGAACCCACGCTGCTTTTCGGCATAGATGGGATGGTACTATCCAATGCTGGATCTGGTTGCTCCTACCGCTGAGACGCCCTTTGCTGGCTAATTGTGTCAATCTGCTCCTGCTGCCGCATGAAAGCGTGTTCCAACTCCGCGTTCTTTGATTCTACCTTTTGAAGCCGGTCTGCATCCTGCTTCCTCTGGTCTGCATCCTGCTTCTTCTTTCTCGCACGGCTTCTGTAAGTGTCGTTCCACTCCGCAAACCCCTCAAACCACGGAACAACGCCTTTGCCTCGTTTTCGTCCCGGGTGTTCAAAATTCTTGAGGGCGCGTGTAAGCTCGTCGTTCTCTCTCTCGGGCTAGAACACCCCCGTTCGAGCCTCTTCTATTGCTTCAAGTAAAGCGTCCGAGGCTTCTTTAAGACTTGTCTGTTCAATAATCTCCCCTGTCTTTCGGTCCAACTTTCCCCCATGCGCATAAAACCAAGTCCTGCACCTGTCGGGCCAACCCACTGTTTGTGGAGTGACCCCTGCAGCAATCATATTTTTCTCAGATTCATCCCACTTAGGCAACCCAGTCTTGTAGCCACCTGGCCCCAGAACATGGTGAAACTTTTTTTCTCAGCATTTATCTTGTTTTTCATCGACCGTTCCTTAGCTGCTTCCGATTCCTTGAACTCCACAAATAAGTCCCAGTGATCTTTTACCTTCTCTAGTGGTCCAGTGAATTCTGGAGTCTTCTTTTCTGCGTTGACGTAGTTGGCCCATAATCTTTTCTTCCAAGACTGGAATTGTGTGGCCATCTTCTTAAGAGCACACTTCTTGACTTTCTCCCGTTGGAGATCTGTGAAACCCTCTGATAGGGTGAAATGTGACATGAGCGTATCCCAAAGCAGATTTTTTGCTCTTTCATCGACAAAACTAACTCCTCGATCTTCCTTTGGCTTATTCCATTATTGAACGGTGATCGGGATTTGGTCCCTAACAATAACTCCGCATTGACGTATAAATTTGTCCGCATTCTTTTTAGGAGCAATCGGTTCGCCATCTTCTTTGATTTCATCGATGTTGTACTTTATGCCATCGGGCAACTTTTTGGCCGAGCCTCGTACTACCCTTGTAGAAGATTTGCTCGATCCGGAGGGCTAAAAGAAGAATGATTCGTTAATATATATATATATACAAATCAATTAATACATGTAATGATCACTAGAGGCCTTATATATATATATATATATATATATATATATATATATATATATACCTCGCCGGACTTTGTTAATTGAAGAACATTTCCTTCGCCATCATTGTTTGTGTGCCCTTCGTCTATTGGTTCTTCCTCAATTCCCTCACCGGACTCGTTCAGATATTGTGAGCCGTCATCTGGTTCAATCTCTGGGTTTTGGGAGCGTATCATGTCGAACATGATATCCTCTTGATCATGGTCGTCTCTGCCGCTATAGTCCATAGCTTAACTAATCCAGAAGAAAGATAAAACAATTTAGTATTCAAACTAGAATGCATTCAATAAGCAAAAACTAATACATTTCGAATAATCCAGTTAATGCATCATCGAATATTATAGAATATTATCACTAATACATCTCGAATATTATCATATAACATCACTAATACAGCTCGAATATTATCGAATAATCCAGTTGACTCGCGGTTCCTCCGTCACTAATACATCTCGAATAATCCAGTTAATGCAACAATAATATCACATAATATCACTAAGCATCTCGCCCAATCAAACTGGACGTCGACTCCCGGTTCCTGAGCCGCAGGCGGTGAACACCCAAAGAGAAGGAACCATCACAGGATCATAGCTCGGGTGAGATCCCTGAAGAAACTGCCAGGTATTAGAGAAGCTGTCGTCCAACGCAACCATGTAGCGACGGACGTGCTCGTCCTCCTCCCCGACACGGCGACGTACCACCCTCTCGGGGGCCGGCTCCCTCTGCATCGATAATGGCCCACGCGACCGCCACCAAAGAAGCTCTGGGTCGACGACGAGACCCCGATTCCTCACCAAGCTGCGCGCCCCGGAAGGTAGCACCTCCCAGTGCCAGCCCGGTGGAGCCCAGTCCCGTACATGGCGCCTCTCAAACTGGTTGTCGCCGCCGAGTCGACGACGAGGATGCGGGCCGGGCATCGTCGCCGAGAACAAATTCCTATGAAAACAAATACACGATTTCTATATTTTTCTTTTTTTCTCTCACCACATGTCTATATTTTTTATACACCTATCAAATACACGATTCACATTTTTGAAATCTAGTGACAAAAAAAAGATGAGGAGGTGAAGGGGGATTCGTAGCTCACCCTCGGCTGTAGAGGAAGTAGTTGATCAGCGGAGGGAAGATCGGGGACCAACAGCTCCGACGTCGATAAACACTCCTCGGAGATGCAACACCACAAATCTGTAAATTGTACCGATTTAAAAATTTAGACCATCACATATCATATAGCTTTTAACAACATCTCAAATTGCAAAATAAGCTTCATCATCAATTATTTACTACATATTTGCATGAGAAAAATAGCTCCAAAAATTTGACCAACATTCCATCCATCTATGAATCTAACAACATCCATGCATCCATCTAACACAAATTCATCCATGCATCCATCCACCTAACAAACAGTAGTTAATAGTAGCAAGAAACTGAAAAAAAAACATGAAAAAAAATTAGATCATCACATCACATCCATGCTCACCGGCCTGCAAATTCCACCGAGTGAAAAAAATTTAGATCATCACATCACATACAATATTGACACATTATCCATACTTCATAACATCAATCCATTTGCATTTCTTGCATTCTTGTTAAATTAGATCATCACATCATACATTTGCATTTCTTGCATTATTCTTGCATTCTTGTTAATTTTTTTTTGCATTTTTGCATCACAATTATCATCACATCACATCATCACATCATAACATCAATCCATTTTGCATCACATCACATACAAAAAAAAAATTAGATCATCACATCACGAGGTCGTCCATGGCGGCGGCCGAGCTCGGGGTGTGTGGGGGGGCGGGGGGGGGGGTAGTTAGAGGCCGTGCGCGGGCCAGGGGAGAGCGGGGGAAGACAAGGGGGGCTCACAGCGAGGTCGATCGTGAGCTCGGGGAGGGCTCAGGGAGGTTGTGGCAGTGGCGGCGACCGGCGAGGTCGAGGCAGTGGCGGCGACCGGTGAGGAGGAAGACGATGGTGCGGGCGCTGTGGGGCTCTTTGCTCGGTCCCGTGGTCGAGGAAGATGCAGCGGGCTGCGGGCTTGGGGAGGGGCCGGAGCGAGCGGGACGGCGTCGGCGATCTCCGGCGTCGGAGGTTGAAGACGAGTGGCCTGGCGGCGTGTGGTGTTCGATCTGTCTCCTGGGCGGGGGAAAACGCTAAGTCAGTTATATAGGATCGACCTTTAGTCCCGGTTGAATCCACGACCCGGGACTAAAGGACCTTTAGTCCCGGTTCGTGGCTGCAACCGGGACTAAAGGGTAGGCCTTTAGTCCCGGTTACAGCCACGGGCCGGGACTAAAGGTCTGTTTTTGGGGCCCAAATTAAGCGCGGGAGGAGGACCTTTAGTCCCGGCTGGTGGTGCCAACCGGGACTAAAGGTTTTTTTTTCATTTTTTCTGTTTTTGCTTTATTTTTTTTCTTTGGTTTCTACTTACAGCCAAATATTTAGAGTTTTTGAGTGAATATTTTTTGCTTTAGGTCACAAAAATTATAAACTTTCTGTTAGTGCCAGTAGTTTTCAAATTTGAATAGTTTAAATTTGAATTCTTTGAAATTTGTGTGAATCACTCGTTTGTGAATAACTTTAGTTTAAAAATAGATTTTTGAGTGATTCTTTTTCCTGCTGTTTAATATTAGTGTGTTTTATCAGTATGTTCAATTTGGTAATTTTTAGGTTATTTTAAATAGGTGTTTTAATCAAAAACAGATTCTGTTTAGCTCTTTTAGTTTTATACCTTCATTTGTTTTAAATATTTTAGTTTATATGTTTTCTTGTTATTCTTTTGCCAAATTATATTATGTTTCTGTTAGTCAGCATGAGGAGTTTTAATTTTCAACCCTTACTTACTTCATTTGTTATTTTTCATGCATTTAATGATTTTTTTGAGCTAAATGACCCTGAAATTGAAAAGCACTACAAATGAACTCTGAAAAGGTTGAAACTTGGCATGGTATCATCATTTCACCCACATAGCATGTGCTAAAAAGTTGAGAGGGTTACGGCAAAAACTGGATGCACTTCGTGTACAAACTCGACCATCTCCGGCGGAGCACGAGCAGAGCGGCACACGCGAAGGATGACAACACGGTGCATGCAAGTGCCACGGAGCTCACTTGGGTTTCCAGCTGTCGCCCAAGCGGCGGGAGAGAGCCCCCAAGAAAATGATGACGGTGAAGCCGGTCACATCCCAGAGTGGGATCTTGGGGTATAAAACTTTTTCTTCGCGTGTGTCCTTTTGCGCCGTAACCATGGACAATCTTCATCATTTAACAGGATACTTGGGTCAGTCTTCACTATGAAGGGAGGAATTTCATGAAACTTTTCATAATCTTCTGACATGTCTGTCTTGTCCTCCACTCCCACAATGTTTCTTTTCCCTGAAAGAACTATGTGGCGCTTTGGCTCACCGTATGATGTATTCACTTCCTTATCTTTCCCTTTTCTCGGTTTGGTAGACATGTCCTTCACATAGAAAACCTGCGCCACATCATTGGCTAGGACGAATGGTTCGTCTGTGTACCCAAGATTGTTGAGATCCACTATTGTCATTCCGTACTGCGGGTCTACCTTTACCCCGCCTCCTGTCAGATTGACCCATTTGCACCGAAACAAAGGGACCTTAAACTCACGTCCATAGTCAAGTTCCCATATCTCCTCTATGTAACCATAATATGTGTCCTTTTCTCTATTGGTGTTTGTTGCATCAAAGCGGACACCACTGTTTTGGTTGGTGCTCTTTTGATCTTGGGCGATCGTGTAAAATGTATTCCCATTAATCTCGTACCCTTTGAAAGTCAATATAGTCGAAGATGGTGACTTGGCCAACAAGTACAGCTCATCTCCAACACTGTCGCCATTCATGAGATGTGTTTGCAACCAACCGCCGAAAGTCGCCATGTGTGTACGTTTAATCCAGGGGTCAGACTGCTCCGGGTTCTTGGAGCGTACAATATCCATGTGTTCCTCGATATACGGAGCCACCAAGGTGGAATTTTGTAGAACTGTGTAGTGTGCTCGGGCCCAAGAATGCCCGTCCCTACATATTACTAAATCCTTTCCTAGTGTGCCTTTTCCACTCAGTCTCCCCTCATGCCGCGATTCAAGAACACCAATCGGCTTAAGGTCAGGAATAAAGTCAACACAAAACTCAATAACCTCCTCTGTTTCATGGCCCTTGGAGATGCTTCCTTCTGGCCTAGGACGGTTATGAACATATTTCTTTAAGACTCCCATGAACCTCTCAAAGGGGAACATATTGTGTAGAAATATAGGACCCAGAATGGCAATCTCTTCGACTAGGTGAACTAGGACGTGCGTCATGATATTGAAGAAGGATGGTGGGAACACCAACTCGAAACTGACAAGACATTGCACCAAATCATTCTGTAACCTTGGTAGGATTTCTGGATCGATTACCTTCTGGGAAATTGCATTGAGGAATGCACATAGCTTCACAATGGCTAATCGAACATTTTCCAGTAGAAGCCCCCTCAATGCAACCGGAAGTAATTGCGTCATAATCACGTGGGAGTCATGAGACTTTAAGTTTTGGAATTTTTTCTCTGCCATATTTATTATTCCCTTTATATTCGACGAGAAGCCAGACGGGACCTTCATACTGAGCAGGCATTCAAAGAAGATTTCCTTCTCTTCTTTGGTAAGAGCGTAGCTGGCAGGACCTTGATACTGCTTTGGATGCATGCCGTCTTTTTCGTGCATACGTTGCTGGTCCTCCCGTGCCTCAGGTGTATCTTTTGTCTTCCCATACACGCCCAAGAAGCCTAGCAGGTTCACGCAAAGATTCTTCGTCATGTGCATCACGTCGATTGCAGAGCGGACCTCTAGGACTTTCC
Source organism: Elymus sibiricus (assembly GCA_039707655.1). NCBI lineage: Eukaryota > Viridiplantae > Streptophyta > Magnoliopsida > Poales > Poaceae > Elymus > Elymus sibiricus. The sequence continues at coordinate 454,997,889 of CM077672.1, forward strand.
AATAGGGTAGGTCCCAAAATATAGATTTCTTCTTCCACATGGGTGCGTGTCCGTCAGCGTCATTCGGAACAGATTGTCCGCCAGGACCCTTTCCAAAGATTACTTTTAAATCCTTGACCATATCAAGTATATGATCACCAGTACGGTGGTCAGGCTTCTTCCGGTGATCTGCCTCACCTTTGAAATGCTTGCCTTTCTTTCTTAAGAGATGCTTGATCGGAAGAAATCGACGATGTCCCAGGTACACATTCTTCTTACATTTATCCAAATATATACTTTTGGTCCCATCTAAACAGTGCGTGCATGCGTGGTATCCCTTGTTTGTCTGTCCTGAAAGGTTACTAAGAGCAGGCCACTCATTGATGGTTACAAACAGCAACGCTCGTAGGTCAAATTCCTGCTGTTTGTGCTCATCCCACACACGTACACCTTTTATGTCCCACAGCTGTAAAAGTTCTTCAACTAATGGCCTTAGGTACACATCAATGTCGTTGCCGGGTTGCTTAGGGCCTTGGATGAGCACTGGCATCATAATGAACTTCCGCTTCATGCACAACCAAGGAGGAAGGTTGATACATAGAGTCACAGGCCAGGTGCTATGATTGCTGCTTTGCTCCCCAAAAGGATCAATGTCATCTGCACTTATACCAAACCATAAGTTCCTTGCGTCACCTGCAAACTCCAGCCACTTTCTCTCGATTTTTCTCCACTGCGACCCATCAGCGGGTACTCTCAACTTTCCGTCTTTCTTACGGTCTTCTTTGTGCCATCGCAACAACTTGGCATGCTCTTTGTTTTGGAACAAACGTTTCAACCGTGGTATTATAGGAGCATACCACATCACCTTGGCAGGAATCCTCTTCCTGGGGCGCTCGCCCTCAACATCATCACCAGGGTCATCGCGGCTGATCTTATAGCGCAATGCACCGCATACCGGGCATGCATTCAAATTCTCGTACTCCTCACCGCGGTAGAGGATGCAGTCATTAGGGCATGCATTTATCTTCTGCACCTCTAATCCTATAGGGCAGACAGCCTTCTTTGCTTCGTACGTACTGTCGGGCAATTCGTTGTCCTTTGGAAGCTTCTTCTTCATTAGTTTCAGTAACTTTTCAAATCCCTTGTCAGATACACCATTATCTGCCTTCCATTGCAGTAATTCCAGTGTGGTACCGAGCTTTGTGTTGCCATCTTCGCAATTTGGGTACAACAATTTTTTGTGATCCTCTAACATGCGCTGCAACTTCAACTTCTCCTTTCACTTTCGCAGTTTCTCTTTGCATCAGCAATGGCCCGACCAAGATCATCAGCGGGCTCATCTGATGCGTCTTCTCCAGCTTCTTCTTCTTCATTCTCTTCCCCCATTGTAGTACCATCGTATTTAGGGAACCCAGGATAGTTGTCATCATCCTCTTCTTCTTCATTCTCTTCCATTAGAACCCCTACTTCTCCGTGCTTGGTCCAACAGTTATAGCCGGACATGAAACCGGACGTAAACAGGTGGACGTGAATGACTTTTGAGCTAGAGTAATTCTTATCATTCTTACAGACACCACATGGACAACACATAAAACCATTCCGCTTGTTTGCTTCAGCCGCACGCAGAAAACTATGCACGTCATTAATGAACTGGGGAGAGCGTCGGTCATCGTACATCCATTGCTGACTCATCTTCATTACACAACACCGAAAAGACCAAATTAATACAAGTTCATACATAAAGTTCATACACACGTATTCTCATAAAACAACATAAAATTATCTAGCTAAAGCATTTAAATGCAACGACAAATGCGATCAAAATCGCAACTAAGGTAATAATTGATCCAACAGCATAATGATTCCAAGCCTCTTTATTATCGGCATATTTTCCAATCTTTCTAATCTTCAAGCGCATTGCATCCATCTTGATCTTGTGATCATCGACAACATCGGCAACATACAACTCCAATTTCATCTTCTCTTCTTCAATTCTTTTCAATTTTTCTTTCAAATACTCGTTTTCTTTTTCAACTAAATTTAACTTCTCGACAAGAGGGTCGGTTGCAATTTCCGGTTCACATACCTCCTAGATAAAAATTTCTATGTCAACTTGATGGGCATAATTGTCATAAATACGAAATGCAACAAATAGTTATAAAAGAAAATATACCACATCCGAATCATAAACCGGACGAGGGCCGACGGGGACGGATATCAAAACCATGGCACTATGTATAAAAAACAATCATACAAGTAAGAAAATTATACAAGTAACTATCTAAATCATACAAATACGATTTTTTTTATAAAAAGGATAAGAACAAGAGGCTCACCAAGGTGGTGCCGGCGACGGGACGGTGCGGGCGATCGACGGTGGTTAGGACGGGGACGGGAAGGCACTAAGTAAACCACACCTACACATATGCAAACTAAGAAGTTAATTTGAGCTCAAATTGCATATAAATCAAATAAACTCCCACATAATTACTCCCAAACTAAAACCCACAAATCACTATACTTATAGAGCATTGCACGAGCTAATCTAGCAATGAGAGATGAAAGGACAAAGTTGCTAACCTTTGTGAACACTTGGATAGATGGAGTGTCTCAAATCTTGACAATTCTTGGAAAAAATGGAGGATGAGCTCGAGCAAGGGGAAGAGAACAGAGGAGAGAAAGGAGAAAACAGAGAAAGGAGAACTTGGGCTCAGGCTGGACGAAGCACTATATATAGTGATATCTTTAGTCCCGGTTGGTGATACCAACCGGGACTAAAGGGGCTCGCAGGGGCCCCAGCCTGACGCCAGCCTGCCACCACCCTTTAGTCCCGGTTGGTGTTACCAACTGGGACTAGAGGTCACATATGAACCGGGACTAAAGCCTAGCCGTTCGAACCGGGACTAGTAGTCACATTAGTCCCGGTCCAAAACCCGATCGGTACTAATGCTCCGGACGAAAGGCCTGTTTTCTACTAGTGTGTACTGCCGCCCCTACTTTCAACGAAGAAGCCAATGCTGCAAGCCATAACGTCACACCTTGGTACTCGTACACGCCCAAAGCCTGAACGTTGACATCAACATGGAACCATACATACCAAGTATACGAGGAGTAGACCAAAGCATGCCCGCCAGCATCAACAAGGTCACCAATGCCGCAAAGAGCCCACGCAAGGGGCCATCCAACTACCCCAAGTCTTTGAAAATGAATGGTCGCAGACTGTAGACAAAAAGCCGTCGGCTGCCAAGAGCCCAGATGAGCCATCTGGCAGCCCCACCCCATCGTCACCGAAGTCATCTAGCGGCAGTCCAGGACACGACATCGAGCATTCAGGTAGATGGAACTGACAGGGATTCCTCATCGGGGTCCGATCACCCGATGTTTACTGACATGTGTGACGCTTGCGTTATCCACCCGCTAACGCACCCCTCTTGTCCGCCGTCATCGGAGAACGTATCCCATGCACCAAAGGAATTGGTGCACCAGATGCACCGGCGACTTATGGACTGTTAGATTGAAAATGTAGGGACACGATCTTGGTACAGGTTGGGCTGTTGCTACACATGCAAAACGAACCTTGTGTTGTCCCGAAATTGAAACGCGTCTCTCTCTCCCTCACCTCTCGCCTCTCTTCTGCCTTGAACTAGGTTTCCAGATTTCAGCGCCGCAGTCTCTCTCCCTCTTCTGTGCCACTCGAGTACTCGACCTCCCCATCTCCCCCTCCTCTCTCCTGTATCGGCGCTCGCCGGGCGTTCAAGATCTAGCAGCTCCCTACCTCTCAGGAAGTCGTATGCGTCAAATTCGCCGTTCCTGCCCGGGGGCTCGTTGCAGGTGCGTAAATGTAGCGACACCGCGGTTTACGTTTCGGGATGTCGACCCTACCGGAATCGACATCTGTTGCAGCTCATGGATCCTAGGCATTCCATGTCCAGATTTTATTCACTGAATTTGCTAATCAATTTTCTCCCAATTCGTTTGAAACATGTGGCAGGGACATGACCATATCACCGATGCCTTTTCCAAATTAAAATAGGTGTAGATGCTGCTCAGATGTATTGGAAAGCTTACCAACAAGACTCAAAGGCTTACGTAACATAACCCACGGTGCTTGTTGTTGATCAGGAATAAATATCATCACTTAACTTGTATAAGCTTCAGTTGTAATTGATAAAGAGAAAAAGAGATGTGCTCTCTTTTATGAGCTTACATCTGTAAATAATTTCCGTGTAACTCTCCAAACTCTAAAATAAAGTTAGTTTGTACATGATACCTAGAACTTGTATTTGAAAATTTTAGTACCTGTGAGTTTTGTTGAAGGACAGGGCACATCATATCTGTTGTATGTTCTTCTGATGAAAGCATCACTAGTTCTTCGTATCTCTGTACATTCTAATTCAATCTCGTGTTGTTGCAGCACAGATCCGAGGGGCATTCCATCAGACATTTTGAATTCCATGATTCCCAAATCCTGTGTTACAAAATCTAGAAGGCCCTGCCTATGTAGCGCCACCACTTACTAGAAGTACAAGTGGTGAGAGAGTAATTATTTGAAGATCTTTTCTGATTTTTGTCATCTTCTGCATTTGATGATTCCCTGTAAAGCATGTCGGTGTATGTATGAAACAACTGAATTTTGTACGTCATTTGTGTGTAAGTTATATATCCAATCAATTTGTGATGCAATTTCCACATCATCATCTAGATCATTGATGTTCTGTTGCTGCCCAGTCTGTTGATACTAGTGCCCTGTTTTTTTTTTTTTTTGCAACTGTATCTACAAAATGAAATGGAGCACCAATCTACAGTGATGCATCCGGAGCAGTCTCATCCAGAGTGTTGTTGGAGCATTTCACTGCAGTACGGGTGCAAATTCAAAGTGGACATGGCTCGACTGATATAGCTACGTGAAATGAACTTTTCTTCTGGTGGTAGCAGCTCATGTGACCCGTCGAAAGAAAATACAGAAAAGATGGGAGATGTACTGTGAAAGAGCTTGCATAGAAATAGACTTAGTCCCGCTTTGCTCTTTCTTACAAAAATGAGGACCAGTATACAAAAGTACCAGCAGCCCACCTTGGGGCAGAATCTTGCCCCCTTGTTCTTCATCCAACGGCCCACAAGTCCCTGGTGCATCAGTAGCACCAGTTCGGCCGTTGCACAGGATACTTTCTCGCCGTCGTTTAGGGGAACTCTTAGAATATCAACCTTTTTTTATGGTCAAAACCTTTACCACACCATTCATTCATTAAGCACACAGTAATCTGAACAATGGCCGACTTCATTTCCTCGGCTTCTGCACCTGGAAAGTAGGTAGTGTTGATCGGTCCCGGCTCCACCGGTCGCTGGAGCCTGAACCTGCGCCGGAGCACCTGCCGGCGCTCTCCTCGCTGGTCGCTGGAGCCGGTCTGGCTGTTATCGTTTTGGTGTACAAAGTTCATCAATATAGGACGTTTTAAACTGACCATAAATAAGTTACTATACTAAAGCGGGAAGGCTTTGGATTTTCCCCTTTTTTTCACTTTCTTTAAGATTCTACGGTTCATTTACGTTGACATCAGTGAACAGTAGTAGTGAACAGTACCACGTGCAAACAGCACCTCGCATGAACAGTGCCACCAGTGAACAGTACCTTGTTTAAATAGTGCTCCCGAATAATCTTATCTTCCTTTACTTTTTTTTAGCTTCGACTGGAGAAAAAATACGCACGTTGTTAAAAAAACTGAGAATTTTTTTACACATCATTTCTCTTCTCCTCCTCCACCATCGCGTCCTTATATAAAGGGTCAAGATTTAGGATTTTTCTACACATTATTTCTCTCCACCGGCGTACCGACGATCGTCTCCTGATCCTTTCCGGTGATAGTGCTGCCGAGGCACAAAACAGTAGGCCAGAATAGTATATTTGCATGAACAATAATTTATGGGGAAAATTAGTTCTTCACCGATTATAGCCCATTTTTACACCACGACATCAGCGAACAGTTCACTAACAATTACCCAAACAAAAACCTGAACAGTATCCAAATCAACCCAGAACTGCTAACCGAAACACTAACCCAACTAAAACGAAATAGCAACCCCGAATAACAAAAAAAAAACAGTTAAACGAAACAACACCTGAATAAACCGAAAACATTAACCGACCAGAACCATAATCCGAATTGTAACCTAAAAAAATACACCCGAATAAACCGGAACAACAACCGGTAACCGAAACAATTACTGCAAATAAACAGAAACACCAAACCCCAATAATACGGAATAGTAAGACCAGTGAAAACGGAACACCACCTGAATAAACCAAAAACTTTAACCCATCTGAACCATAAACCGAAACAATAATCGAATTATAATCTAGAGCAGTACACCCGAATAAACCGGAACAACATACGAAAAAATATTAATAGGCCAGCCAGTTTGCTTAATTTGTTAAACCATTTAATGTTGGTTATGTGCCTACGCAGATCATGGGTTAAAGAAAGAATTTGTGTTCTCCTCTTCATTTTATTTTATCGCGTAATACATGGGATGAGGCGATTCGCTGCCCAAGCTCAGCTGCACCCGGTGAAGAGAAAATTCAAAGAAAAACTATAAAAATTCATAAAATCCGTTTTTTTTGCATGGAAGATAATTTGGTGTGTGAGGTGCGCTCCAAATTTCAGATCATTTGGACATCTGAGTAGCCCTCGGTAAAAAAGACAAATTTTTCTTACTTATTTCGCAAAATATAGAGAGAAACGGTCACGAGCGCGGCGTGCGCCGCGCTTCTTCTGCGCTAGTAAAAGTCTCTAAACGGTCTTGTATTAATGAACAGAGGGAATAGTTGCCAGCGAAAGCGATAACTGCTACTCGGAGAACAAAACCACCCAGCTTTAAAAATTGTTTCTTCAAACTTGTTGTGACGCCCCCGACTCCACCGTGCACTAATCATACACGCAAACATGCACGATCAAGGCTAGAGACTCACGGGAAGATATCACAACACAACTCTAGACACAAATTCAAACATAAGGGAGTTATATTACAAACCAAGGGTCACGAGGACCCGAATACATAAGTCAGCGAAAGCAACAATATCTGAGTACATACTTAATTAGACAAGTTTGCCTTAAGAAGGCTAGCAAAACAACGACAACTAGATCGAAAAGGCGCAAGCCTCCTGCCTGGGGCCTCCTAACTACTCCTGGTCGTCGGTCTCCACGTAGTAGTAGGCTCCGTCGGGGTAGTAGTAGTCATCGGCGGGATCAGCTGTCTCCGGGACTCCGTCATCTGATCACAGCAACCGGGTAGAGGGGAAAAAGGTAGCATCCAAAGTACTCGCAAGACTTACATCAGATCTATGCTATGTATGCATCAGTATCAATGGGAAGGGGCTGTATCTGTGGACTAAACTGTAGAATGCCAGAGTAGAGGGGAAAAGGCCTAGCCTATCGAAAACTAGCTTCTTGCAGCATCAGAAGAGAGTAGAGTAACATATAATATATTAACAAGTATATATTAGCAACGCCCAGAGATCCTTCCTCGACTCCCTGCGAGAAAGCGATCCTGGAGCCATCATATCAATTTAGTATCACAAGTATCCAGTTCTAGTTATAGTAGATCGGGATACAACTCTGAGTGTCATGTTACCGTGGACACGGCTATTCGAATAGATAACTTCCCTGTAGGGGTGCACCAACTTATCCATCACACTCGATTAACTCTGGCCGGACACACTTTTCCGGGTCATGCCCGGCCTCGGCTGATCGACACACCGTAGTCCTACCTAGGCTCAACAGAGAGGTCAGCACGCCGGTCTACATCCTAAGTGCAAAGGGGTCATGGGACAATCGTCCTAAGCACTCCTGAGCGTTGCGCGGCTGGCCGGGGACCAGACCCACCTCCTTATACAAGCGCAGGTGGTTACCGTCCACCCCAACAACCAGTCCACATCTCTGAACTGTGACATCTGAAGAGCTTTCGGGAGAATCGTACGACGCCGAGTGCCCATAACTTATCCCGCATGGTGGTTAGTGCGAAAAGGCCAGAGGCTTATTCAGATCACATATCCAAACCCGTTAGTGTGTTGGGAGCTTGCGGTGACGATCAGTGCTCCTGTCGCCCTGTCTCGCGGTCTTACGACAAGGGCCAGGCCCATCCCTCTCTAGGACGGTCTCTGCCTGCCCGGTCGTGCCGCGTCATTAACTCTCGCGGGTACCCTTCGGGTCGACCTGACTTATCAAGAGACTGTTGGGAATTCAGGTCCACCTCTACCGGGATGGTACCACCTGTCCCTTCAGTCCCGCAGTAACAGTTAAAGGGGGGACAGTTAAAGTAGTTGTGGGTCCATACCACCAAGGTGAACTCAGAGGAATCACCCTCGGTAGGTTCACGCCTGAGGTAAAATGTCAATGTGAATTTGGAGGAATCACCCTCGATGGGTTCACGCTTGAGGTGCTGCACGACAGAGACATCACCGGGATTGGTGAGTGAGGAATCACCCTCGTTTAACCACACTCGATGTGCTACACTACAGAGATATCATCGAAAGTGAGATACGAGGCATCACCCTCGGCACTCGATAGTAGCTCTGCAGAGTCGTACAACTAAGGGGGGTGTTGGTGGTGTGTTCGGTCTCTGCATCTCGGTCACATTGATCGAATCACCGATAGTAAAGCATGGCAACACGGACAAGGGTGTAGGGCCACTGATGGATCACTAACCAGTCTATACTAAGCATATAGGACAACATGTAAAGTATCAACAGCAGGTTATAAAATCAGGCTATGCATCAAAATATGAGCTATCGAATACAGTAGCAAAATCTAATGCAAGCACGGGAGAGAAAGATTGGGCGATATAGGAATGATCAAGGGGTTTTTGCTTGCCTGGAAGCTCTGCCGAGAAGGAAGGGTCGTCGGCGACGTAGTCGTACTCAGGGTCAACGGCAGCCTCGGGGTCTACCGAAGAAGAAGAGGGGGAAGAAACAGATAAATAACGGAGCAATCAAATACAACACAATGCATATCATGGCAAAATGTGGTGTTGATGTGACCTAATGCAATACTAAATTAAAAGAAGAGGGAAAATATCTAGTAATATTTTCCTAGCTGCAGGTATTTTCGGTTAGATGATCCTGATGCAAAATGTTCAGGTTCACTATGTTAGAGGGGTGTGGCAGGTATGTGGATGGCATATTCGGATTCGTCTTATTTTTCTGATCATTTTTCATATATAAATTATTTTCATCCGAGTTACGGATTATTTTATATGATTTTCTAAGATTAAATGATTTTCAGGAATTTCTGGCTTTATTTATATTTCGAAATTAAAACAGTAAAACACTTTTGCCACCTAGTGATATTCTAGCCACATTGTATGAAAGTGGGGCTAGTGGGGTCGGGTTGACCCAGTCAAAGGTTGACTCGTTAACATATTAACAGTGTAAGTGGGTCCCGCGTGTCATTGTCTCAGGATTTAGGGGTTAATTAAAGGAGAGGTCCCACATGTCATTGCCTAATTAGGAGGGTTAGACTAATTTTTTTGTTAGCCACTAATTAAAAGGGGCGGGCCCCACTGGCAGTGGCCTAGCCAGCCTCTGTGTGGCTGTGCTCACGCACGAGCACACACAGGAGGGCGCCGGCGGCCACGGCGCTGGCCAGGGGCGCAACACGGGTGCGCGCGAGCGGGCAGAGTCGGGCGCGCGTGGGCGCGCGCAGGGCGGAGGCGGGCTCGGCCGGGAGCGGCGGGGCCCGCGCGCGGGCGGGGCGAGCTGCCGGCGGCGGCGGCGGCAGAAGCAGCAGCGGCAGGCAGGCAGCAGCAGTAGCAAAGCAGCGCATGTAGCAGCAGCAGCGACAGCGGGCAGCAGAAAGCAACAACAGCAGGCGCCGGCGACGAGCGCCAGCATCAGGCGCGGGAGGAGGCGCGTGGGCGACGGCGGCTGCAGGGGAGCGTGGGCAGCGGCGAGCTGCTGCGTGTAGTGAGGAGCGGCAGCAGCGGCAGTAACAGCAGGCAGCAGCGGTACAAGCAACAGCAGCTGGAGGCAGCACAGCAGCAGGGACGCGGGTGCGCACGCACGTGCGGGGCGCGGCCATGGCGCGGTGAGCGCGTCCACGCAGCGAGTTGCGGGCGCTCGGCTACGGCGATGGATCCACACGGGGGAGAGCGGGGAAGGGGAGTGGGGCTCACAGTGAGCCTGTAGGGGGTGCGTAGTGGGCTCGGGGAGGCTCCGGTGGGGCAAATCCGACGCGGTGGCGGCGGTGGCCGAAGTTGATGAAGATGGACGAAGGCGATGATGTGTGGTCGATCTCGCTCGATCCAGGGACGTAGTCGATGTAGACGGACGCAGCGGAGCTCCAGAACACGGTGGAGCGGCGAATGGGTCTCGATGGCCACGGTTTTGACGGCGACGCGGCCATGGGCGTCTCGGGCATGAAGAAAGCGAAGGGGGCGAGTGAGGGAGGAGGAGAAGTGGCTAGGGTTCCGTCTACAGGGTCGGTGTGTTCTCCTTATCCTCTCCAGGGCACTCGAGAGGAGCAGGTGTCGGCCATCCGGTCGTGGCGCCGTGGGATGGCTGCCATGCCATGGCCTCTGCCTCCTCATTTGTACAGAGGAAGGGGAAAAGGCCTGTGGTTGGCTGGGCCTCGCACTGTAGCAGTGGGCTATAAGTGCACAATAGTGCCTTTTTTTTTATTCTTTTCTGTCTAATTTTTAACTACTGTTTTCTATTTATTTAAAATAGCAAATGAATTTTGTTTGAGTTGAAACTTGGCACATAAATCCAGTACAACATTGTGAAGCTGCACAAAAAGATTCAGGGCAGTTGGAAACTTTTAAACATTTTTAGAATTTGAAAAGGTCAAGTATTTTGCTACTGATCCACTTAAATAATTCCCAGGGGCATTTTGGGAATTTTAGGTGATGTTGTTTTCCTTAACATAATTACTTATGGATTATTTATAAAACTATAAACTATTTTGTTTTTATGTTTGAAGAAATAATAATTTGTCTTGCATTTGAATTTGAATTTGACTTGGATTTTTATCAAGTGGCAATTTGGCTTAGTAAAACATGATGACATTGCATCATTAGTGTGAGATCACTGTAGCTTGACACTAGGGGTGTTACACATGTAGACCTTAAGTTTGATAAAAGTAAACATGTATTCTTGTCCTGTAGAAAAATTACAAATTCAATGAATAAAATATTGGTATTCTACTCATTAATATTTTGTCCTTTTTACACAAATTAGCATATTTTCTCACACAAGATGGTGCCTTAACGAGTGGTAGGTGCTAAATAGGTAAACCCTATATGACGCTCGCTGCGTCCCAATGCTGTTGAAATGCACGGAGCGACCGAGCTGGGCCGGCCCATTTGATGTTTTGAAGAATTATACGCTGGTTCTAGTTTTCGGAATCCGGAACTGGGTTTCTTCTTCCTTGGTTTTTCTGGTTTCTTTGTGTTTTTTTCCTTTTTATCATTTTCTTTACCTTTTTTTTTCATTTTTATATTTTCTTCTTGTCCCTTTTTTCTTCCATAATTTCACAAATTTTGAAAAATATCCAACAATTGTTCAGAGTTTCAAAAATTACTTTTTTTCAAAATTTGGAAATTGTTCATCATTTTCAGGAAATGTTTGAAAACCAAAAATATGTTTGGAATTTCAAAATTTATTCGTATTTTTCAAAAAATTCAAAAATGTTCGTATTTTCAAAAGATGTAGCCGTTTTCAAAACATGTTCACTAAATTTAAAAATGTTCACGTCTTCCAAATAATGTTCACTTTTTTTGAAAGAAAATTCAAATTTTCGAACCGCCACTGTGCGTCACGCTGCTATTGGACGCAATGAGCGTCCAATAGGAGCTGCCTGCTAAATATATAGACATGTTGATCATCTCGGTAGAGTAAGATCGATCATCTGGGTCAGGCAGACGAGCGACACAGGTTGTTTGATTTGATCAGTTTTCTTCTAACTTGATTTATGTACTCTTTGGATATTAAGCACAAAGAGGCAAACATGCCGTGGGAATGATGCTCCTACTTTTTGATCATGTACTTGCATAATTTTTAGTTTTCTATTTTCTTTTGCTCGGGACTTTTATCTCACATCAATAACATGTACAACGAATGCTCGGTCATAGGTGATACATTGTTACAACTTTATTTCACGCGAGAGATTAATGAAAATCTTCTTCTCTAGAAATCACTGTGGGGAGAGTGGATAATACATGTGCCGGCAAAGTTATTTTGGAGTCTGGTGACAACTTAGGCCAAAATAGTTTGGAAAAATGTTTGTAAATAAAAAAATGATGCTTAGCCATAAAAATTCTACTTACTAAAAATAACTGCCTACTACTGCTTCCCTCGGCCATTCTTCCTTGGAATTTTTGGTTTCACCTTCAACACCCCATCCCTCTTGCCAATACCCACCAACCATCCTTCCTACCAGACATTCTACAAACACAACTACCAACCCTACATAAAATAGCTTTTGTCGTCACAAACAATGGCAAAACTACCTACTTCTCGCATGACACATGGATACACCACAAACCACTAGCCACCACCATGCCTAGCTTATACTCCCAATCCTCCCATACCCTTACCCTAACCCCCATACAACCATGTAGAATGGAGTACAATTGAACTTTTGAAATCACCTAACTTTTGTCATCTCGGAGAACTACATGCTTTGTCTTTGATGTTGCAAGATTTCCAGCTAAATCATGATCCCGATGAAAGATCTCTCAACCAAAGTGTTGCTTTCTCACCCAAGGTGTCTTACGATCTTCTCATGCATAAAGGCGTCGATGCTGGTCATGTTGACCTCATTTGGTCAAGCAGGGCTATGAATCGGGTCAAGATCTTTGATGGGCTTCTTTTCTGTGGGCATCTAAATACCAAGGCCAATCTCTACTACAAGCACATTGCAGGGTATGCCACATGCCCCTGGTTCTTGTTTGTCTCCAAGGACGCTGACCACCTCCTCATTGGTAGTCCAAACTCTGTGTGGATTTTGACACAACTCTACATCACCCCTACTTCTTGTTTTCAGGACTTGTGGACAGCCACCATCTCGACGCACCTCGATGCCTCTATTTGGCCAGAAATTCTACTTTCCATTCTATGGACGATCCAGGACTCAAGAAGTGTGGTGAGTTCTAGGGACTTAGGTAGTTCCTCCTCTACTAAAATTAGGAATATTTATAATGACCTAGACCTCTGGGTGCATCGGTTCAATGATCAAATTGATAGGGTTACCGCATCCTCGTGGAGGGATTACCTAATTTTACGCTTGTAGTCATCTGGTTAAAATTCTCAACCTCAAGTGGTTACTTTGGGTCAATATTTAGGTGAGGACCCTTTCCCCCCAGGTGATTCCTCAAACAAAAAATAGCATGATTGCTCACCCTTTTTTTTGTTCTAGACTATATTCACCGTCGTCGGCTCTTTTTCAACAAAGAAGCTAGCAACTTGCGAATTTGGCCATGAGCCTAGTGTGCTACACTTTTAGTTTAGCCCAGCGAAGCTTTCTGGAATTGTTATCACTGATGTTTTTGCATGTACCGGCGAAAGAAATTGTGACTGCTTCAAACTCAAGGGGTGACAGAAAAAACAATTGTTTTGGAAGTGGTCGACTGATAATCTTCATTCATCCATTTACGCCCGGAGACAGGCATGATCCAGATCGGAGTATGTCCCCGAGCACATGGCGGCACTCTCCTTGCCGGAGTCGATCTGTTTATTGTCTTTGCCGATAGCATAGTCAAAGCCTAAACTTGTTCCTGTTGTGTTCTCTCGCGATGATGCTCTGAAGAAACTAGATTGACTTAAAAGAGAAGAATATCCTCGGATCTGCATAATGCACACAACCATATTTATTTTGCAAAGTCTTAGTTCAGGAAGAAAAATGGAAGGAACTCATCGATATTGTAGCTTCGACCAAGACATAACATGATTACATTGTGCAACTTATCATCGCAAGTCAAGTATGAAAAGTGCAACTTAAGTTCGAAGGAACTTTGTTGAGCGAGATGTGATCGTAGTTTAGGTTTTCTAAAAGACACCTAGTTTGTTATGTGTAGCCCTATGCAGCAGTGTGTCACTATATAGTCGAGGTGTTACGGGATAGAAGGGGGAGGAGGATGTCGGTGGAGCCGTGGAGGCAGAGTAGAGGAGAGAGGGCTGACTTGTGGTGCCAACATGCCATGTCAGCATATATTCCACATGGCAACCACGTAATCCCCGACATGTGGGCCTGAATGCCAGGTTCCATATAAATGAGCAAAGCCAGAGATTTGCGTTTTCTGTTGATCTTTAGACTGTTTATAAGTAAGTAACCTTTGCCAAAAAAAAAAGGTAAGTTGTCTGGATATTTTGTTGTGTTCCAGTCACCTTTTTGTGTCCTTAATTGACAACAAGCCGACTAAGTATGCATAATATAAGGCTAGAAACACCGGGGCCCGCCATGCACCATGCATGGAAGGCGCTGCACGTTGCTTCTTGGAGCTGATTGTGATTCCTCCCCATCAAATACCAAAATCCATCGCAACACTATTGCAGGTCATCTACTCTGCGAACCTTGGGTGGGGTCATGCGGCGGAGACCTTGACCCAAACCATGCACTTTATTGTGTCTAGATCTGACACCAACTACGAACATTGTCTAAGGAGACTACCAGATCCTCCGGCCTTCCACAGAAGCCATATTCTAGACTAGCATTTGCCCAAAAAAGCAATCTTTCAGCAAACGCAGATGTTGTCACTATGGGCAACACCCGCAATCCAACCTTTTTTTTGCAGATTCCATCCTTGGATTCCCAATGGTGAGGAAGCATGCACAATTGCAGTGGCGGCAAATTTGGACGACAAGATTCCTAGGTGAGGTCGTCGCCACCGCCTGGAACCTTAGTATTGTCATGAGGACCTCCCGATTGACGAGAAGATCTTGTCGCCAACTCAGTGGCCCCTCGACTCTACGGTAGATGGCGGGGATGTAGCTACAAGGCTACAACATATAAAATTCTACACAACATCGCATCTGCAACCCAAGCGGTGTAACACCGGATGACCTAGTCCTACCCATACTTGAATGCCTTATGTGAGGAATTAATGTTTCCCCTCCCACCAACATCTAACGACAAACTGAGGAGCGGACGGTGGAAGTTCCTCTGCTTGCGAGAAAGAAGTCATAGGTGGGACCGAAGATCCTAAACCTACGCGGAGGAAGCGGTACCAATGGTGTTGGTAGCACTATATATCTTCTCCACAAGCCATAAAACACTAGATATGCTTGTTTAGAAAATAAACAACTTCAACTTAAAAAACAACCTTATCAATTTGCTTGGCACTTTTTGTCTTTGATTGAAGAGAAAAAAAAACAACCTTATATATATTCGTTAATAAATATAGGGAGCACCTAGAACTCATCTAGATGAGATATAGTTTGGTCTCATTCACCTCACATCAGCTTTTTTTTAAGAATCATTCACCTCACATCAGCTGACATCATCTTCGTTGTTGTAGACCAATTTCGTTGTGTAGGTCAGGCCCGGAGTTGCTTCTTGTTCCCATGGGCCAATTGGCTAGTTATCTTTGTTGTTTTCCAGTTTGCTGATGAGCTTTCGTCTAAAATTGAGCTTCGGCTAGATAAGTGGCTGTTAGCTGACTTCAGGGCAGTTTTATGGATCAAACGCTAATGGGATTGAATGGCCAGCTCAACTAAAAGATCGTGAACGTGTGCTAGCGAGCCGTAGCACCAAGCACTCGCAGTCACCCCTAAAATAACCAAGCCCTGACAGGATGTGCGTTGTTCTAAACAAAACATAGCTAGGCTGTACGTTCTAAAATAAAGACATGGCGGAAAAAAAGCACTAAAAAACAAAAGTTAGCGGATCGCTTCATAGCTTGCAAGAGTTAAATTCGCTGTACTATATGATACAAATTTTAAAAATGAAAAATGTTTACAATTTTTTCTTTTCAAAAAGACAAAAGGCAGCTACAGTCGTTGTAGTATGATACAAATAAAAAAATCATAGTATTCAAACGAAATGTTCATGAATTTTAAAAAGAGCAAATTAAAAAAATGAATTTTTAAAATCATGAGTTTCAAAACTTCTCGATTTTGAGAAAAGTTCATGATTTTTATAAAATAAAACAAAAAAGGAAATGAAAAAAATCATTAGCATTTTTAAAGAAACAATAAAATTGTGGACATGCAACTGGCTGATGACCCTCCCGTCCTTTTCGCTATGAGTTGCAGTCACGTTGGGGGCATGCAGTTACATCCGGGTTACAACACTTCTAGTTGCAAGTCTAGTGGTGAACAAATACAATGCCGACAGCCCCCGTAACGGGCCGGTAGCAGTCGCGTTTGGGATCATGCAGTTGCAGTATGTTACAGCGCTTGCAGTTGCAAGTCTAGTTGCGGACATGCAACTGGTCGGTAACCCACCTCCCCCTTCTACCGCAAGTTGCAGTCGCGTTGGGGGTCATGCAATTGCAAGTCTAGTGGTGAACAAATACCATTCGCCAACAACTGCTACTTGTAGTCTGCGTTGGTATTTCCCCGAATAGGAGAGGATGATGCAGTACAGTAGAGATAAGTATTTCCCTCAGTTAAGAACCAAGCTTATCAATCCAGTAGGAGAATCAAGCAAAATTCCGTTAAGCACACCTGCACACACAAGAGCAAACGCTTGCACCCAACGCAAATAAGAGGGTTGTCAATCCTCTTAGCGGTTATTTGCAAGGATTAAATCTTATCGAGGTAAATAAATAAACTAAAATACTAATTAAAATAAAAGTAAATAAATTGCAGCAAGGTATTTTTAGGTTTTTTATATGATAAAGGTAGACCCGGGGGCCATAGTTTTCACTAGAGGCTTCTCTCTCGAGCACAGAAACATACAGTGGGTAAACAAATTACTGTTGGACAATTGATAGAAACGCAAATAATTATGACGGATTCATGCCCCCCCGGGGCGTGCCCTGTTGCCTTGTGAAGCCTCCGTGATCGAGGCTTCTGGCCTCCTCCCGAAGCTTCCAAGGTTTCTTTTGTCCAAAAAAAATCTCCAAAAAGTTTCGTGGCATTTGGACTTCATTTGGTACTGTTTCTCTGAACAGCCAAAAACAAGCAGAAAACAGCAACTGGCACTGCGCACTAGGTTAATAGGTTAGTCCCAAAAAATGATATATAATTGCATATAAAAACATCCTAGATTGATACTATAATAGCATGGAACAATAAAAAATTATAGATACGTTGGAGACGTATCAAGCATCCCCAAGCTTAATTCCTGCTCGTCCTCGAGTAGGTAAATGATAAAAACAGAATTTTTGATGTGGAATGCTACCTATAATGTTTCATCATGTAATCTTTCTCTTACGGTATGAATAATAAGATCCAAATGATTCAAAGCAATAGTCTATAATTTGATATAAAGACATCAATACTCAGGCATACTAATAAACAATCATGTCTTTCAAAATAAAAATGCTAAAAACTGTTATCCCTACAAAATCATATAATCCTGTCATGCTCCATTTTCTTCACACAAAGTATTTATCATGCACTACCCCGATGACAAGCCGAGCAATTGGTTCATACTTTTTAACGCGCTTCAGCTTTTTCAACTCCCACTCAAAACATGAGCGCAAGCCATGGATATAGCACTATGGGTGGAATAGAGTATGGTGGTAGAGATAAATAGGAGAAGTCAAAAAAATGGAGAAAGTCTCACATCAACGAGGCTAATCAACGGGCTATGGAGATGCCCATCAATTGATGTCAATGCGAGGAGTAGGGATTGCCATGCAACGGATGCACTAAGAGCTATAAGTGTATGAAATCTCAACATGAAAACTAAGTGGGTGTGCATCCAACTTGCTTGCTCATGAAGACCTCAGGCATTTGAGGAAGCCCGTCATCGGAATATACAAGCCAAGTTCTATAATGAAAAATTCCCACTAGTATATGAAAGTGACAAAATAGGAGACTCTCTATATGAAAAACATGGTGCTACTCTGAAGCACAAGTGTGGAAAAGGATAGTAACATTGCCCCTTCTCTCTTTTTTTCTCTTTTTTTAATGGCTCTTTTTTGCCCTCTTTTTTTTCTCTTTTTCTCTCCTTTTTTTAGAACGACCTCATGAACCTCATCCGCACTTTTTCGAGGACTCATTAGTCTCCATCATTCTTACCTCACTAGGATAATGCTCTAATAATGATGATCATCACACCTCTATTTACTTAAAACTCAACATTACAACTCGATACTAGAACAAAATATGACTCTATATGAATGCCTCTGGCAGTGTACCAGGATGTGCAATGATGCTAGCGTAACATGTATAGCAATGATGAACGGTGGCTGAGTGCTACTTGTGAGCTGCGTTGGTAATTCCCTGAAGAGGAAGGGAGATCCAGTACAATAGAGATAAGTATTTCCATCAGTTATGAAACCAAGGTTATCAATCCAGTAGGAGAATCACGCAACACCTCGTTAGCAGCACCTGCACACAAAACAACAAATCCTTGCACCCAACGCAAATAATGGGTTGCCAATCCCTCGGCGGTAAGTTGCAAGATTAAATTGTATGTGATAGATAGATAGATTGAAACAAAAATACAAAATAAAATAAATAAAAGAAAAGTGCAGCAAATATTTTTAGGGTTTTAGTATATGATTTAGATAGACCCGAGGGCCATAGTTGTCACTAGAGGCTTCTCTCAAGAAAATAGCATACGGTGGGTAAACAAATTACTGTTGGGCAATTGATAGAAAAGCAAATAATCATGACGACATCCAAGGCAATGATCATGTATATAGGCATCATGTCCGAGACAAGTAGACCGACTCCTCCCTCTACTATTATTACTCCACACATCGACCGCTATCCAGCATGCATCTAGTGTATTAACTCCATAGAGAACGGAGTAACGCCTTAAGAACAATGACATGATGTAGACAAGATAAACTCACGTATGAATAAACCCCATCTTTTTACCCTTAATAGAAACGATACATACGTGTCATGTCCCTTTCTGTCACTGGGATTGAGCACCGCAAGATCGAACCCATTACAAAGCACCTCTTCCCATGGCAAGATAAATCAATCTAGTTGGCCAAACCGAATCAATAGACCGGAGAAGAAATACGAAGCTATAATAATCATGCATAAAAGAGATTAGAGAAGACTCAAATAATATTCATGGATAATCTGATCATAAACTCACAATTCATCGGATCCCAACAAACACACCGCAAAAAGTGATTACATCGGATAGAACTCCAAGAACATCGAGGAGAACATTGTATTGAAGATCAAAAAGAGAGAAGAAGCCATCTAGCTACTAACAATGGACCCGAAGGTATGTGGTAAACTACTCACGCATCATCGGAAGGGCAGCAAGCTTGATGTAGAGCCCCTCCGTGATCGATTCCCCCTCCGGTGGAGTGCCGGAAAAGGCCTCCAGATGGGATCTCTCGAGAACAGAAACTTGCGGCGGCGGAAAAAGTATTTCGTGGACTCCCCTGAGGGTTTCTGATTTTTTGGGAATTTATAGTGGTGGAATTAGGTCAAACGGAGCTGGGGTGGGCCCACGAGGCACCAGGGCACGCCTCCCCCCCTAGGCGCGCCCTGGTGGCTCGTTGCCACCTCCTCTGGCGTCTGCTCTTCTCCCGAAGCTTCTAGTGTTGTATATGTCCAGAAAAAAATCTCCAAAAAGTTTCGTGGCATTTGGACTACTTTTTTTTATTGATTTTCTGTAAAACCAAAAACAGGCAGGAAACATCAACTGGCACTTGGCACTAAGTTAATAGGTTAGTCCCATAAAATGATATATAATTGCTGTAAATGCATATAAAAACATCCAAGATTGATAATATAATAGCATGGAACAATCAAAAATTATTGATACATTGGAGACGTATCAGCATCCCCAAGCTTAATTCCTGCTCGTCCTCGAGTACGTAAATGATAAAAACAGAATTTTTGATGTGGAATGCTGCCTATCATATTCATCATATATTCTTTTCTTTTGTAGTATGGACATTGGACTTGAATGATTCAAAGCAATAGTCTATAGTTTGACATGAAGATATAAATACTCAAGCATGCTAACAAGCAACCATGTCTTTCAAAATATCAACGCTAAAGAAAGTTATCCCTAGCCTATTATGCTCAATCATTGATCCATTCATGAAACACACTCAAATATTAGCTACATCCAATGCACAAGTATGACAATAGTGCTCTCTAGTTGGTGCTTTATAAGAGAAGATGGAGACTCAAAAAAATAAAAATTGCATAAAAGTAAATAGATAGGCCCTTCGCAGAGGGAAGCAGAGATTTGTCAAATGTGCCAGAGCTCAATGCTTAAATTAAAGAGATAAAAATATTTTGAGAGGCATGCTTTTCCTATCAACGAAAACGACCGAGAATTCCCAATATCTTCCATGCTAGACAGATCATTGGCGGTTCCCAAACAGAAAGTAAAGTTTATTTCCTTTCCACCATTCTTTCACAATCCATGGCTAGCCATATCCATGGGTGCCCTCCATGCCATCACTTTCCAAGGAATTTTTTTGTTATTAATTTTTCGATTTCATTGTGGGACTGGGCATCCCTATTACCAGCCACTCTCTCGTGCAATGACAAGTGAATAAACACTCATCGTGAGAATAACACACCTAGCATGGAAAATATTGGCCACCTCCTGCCGCTTCATGAGCGGTACGGGCACACAAAATGGAAAATTATTTTGAAAATTAGAGTTGGCACATGCAAATTTACTTGGAACGGCATGGAAATACCGCATATAGGTAGATATAGTGGACTCATTTGGCACAACTTGGGTTTAAGGAGTTTGGATGCACAAGCAGTATTTCCGCTTAGTACAAATGAAGGCTAGCAAAAAATTGAGAAGCAACCAACCAAAAAACGAAAACGGTCATAAACATGCATTGAACATAACTAACACCGAATAATGCACCATAAGTAGGATATAATTTCGTTGCATAACTATTGACTTAACGTGCATGCATAGGGAATCACAAACCTTAACACTAATATTCTTACTAAATCACAATTACTCACTAACATGACTCACATATTATCATTTCCATATCGCAAAACTATTGCAAGGAATCACACTTATCATATTCAATGTTCTATAGGAAAGTTTTTATTATACCCCTCTTGAATATTCATCACTTTGGGACCAAATTCATATCTTGTGCAAATTACCGTTACTTTCATCAACTCTCAAACAGATTTAAGTGAAGCATGAGAGTGCAAATATTTCTTCAAAATTTTAATTTTATCAACTCTCAAAATAATATAAGTGAAGCATGAGAGTTTATTTCTTCAAAATTTTAATCTTGTCAGCTCTCAAAATAATATAAGTGAAGCATGAGAGTTTATTTCTTCAAAATATAGCCACCGCCGTGCTAAAAAAGATTTAAGTGAAGCACTAGAGCAACTGCCTAGCTCAAAAAATTTAAGTGAAGCACATAGAGTATTCTAACAAATTATGATGAACATGTGGCTCTCTCAAAATAGGTGTGTTCAGCAAGGATGATTGTGACAAACTAAAAAGCAAACAAAGCAAAGACTCATATAATACACGACGCTCCAAGCAAAACACATATCATGTGACGAATAAAAATATAGCTCCAAGTAAAATTACCGATGGTTGGTAGAAGAAAGAGGGGATGCCTTCCGGGGCATCCCCAAGCTTAGACGCTTGAGTCTTCCTTGAATATTACCTTGGGGTGCCATGGGCATCCCCAAGCTTAGGCTCTTGCCACTCCTTATTCCTTCATCCATCGTGATCTCACCCAGAACTTGAAAAATTCAATCACACAAAACTCAACAAAACCTTCGTGAGATCCGTTAGTATAACAAAATAAATCACTACTTTAAGTACTGTTGCAAACCCATTCATATTTTATTTTTGCATTATACCTACTGTATTCTAACTTCTCCATGGCTTTTACCCCCCGATACACTCCATAGTTTCATCAAAACAAGCAAGCAGTGCATCAAAAACAGAATCTGTCAAAAACAGAACAGTCTGTAGCAATCTATTTAAAAGCCATACTTATGTAACTCCAAAAATTCTGAAAAATTAGAAAACGTGGGCAATTCATATACCAATACTGTGTAAAAATTTCAGATTTTTCTGACGCTCCAGTACAGAACCAAAATTCCAGCACTGGACGCAAAACTTTCTGTTTTCCAAACAGCATCAATTATACTATCTTCCAAATCATCCCAAAGGTTTTACTTGGCACAAACACTGATTAAAAACATAAAAACACAATCATAACAGTAGCATGAAAGTGAAAACTCACAATAACAGAAACAAATTATAAAAATTTATTTTATTCATTGGGTTGCCTCTCAACAAGCGCTATTGTTTTATGCCCCTAGCTAGGCATAATGCATAGTTTCAAGTGTTGTCATCTTTCAAGTTGATTCCATAAGTGGCCCTCATAATGGATTCATATGGTGCTTTAATTTTCTTCCTAGGGAAATGTTCCATACCCTTTTTTAGTGGAAACTGAAATTTTATATTCCCTTCTTTAATATCAATAACGGCACCTATGGTTCGTAAGAACGGTCTACCAAGTATTATGGGGCATGAAGGATTACATTCAATGTCAAGTACAATAAAATCAACGGGCACATAGTTCCTATTTGCAAGAATAAGAAAATCATGAATTCTACCCAAAGGCTTTTTAATAGTAGAATCCGCAAGATGCAAATTAAGAGAACATTCATCTATATTGGTAAAACCTAGCACATCACATAGAGATTTTGGAATTGTGGAAACGCTAGCACCCAAATCACATAAAGCATTGCACTCATAATTTTTAATTTTAACTTTAATGGTGGGTTCCCATTCATCATATAATTTCTAGGAATTGAAATTTCTAGTTCTAACTTTTCTTCTAACGCTTTCATCATAGCTTCTACGATGTGTTTAGTAAAAACCATATTTTGCTCGTAAGCGTTGGGTGAATTTAACATGGATTGTAGCAAAGAAATGCACTCAATCAAAGAACAACTATCATAATTAAAATCTTTGTAATCCAAGAGAGTGGGCACATCGCTATTTGAAGTTTTTACCTCTCCGAACCCACTTTTAGCAATTTTCTTATCAAGATTTTCACCCTCTGAATTATGGGGACGCTCTTTAGCTAAAGTTGACTCTTCTTCAGTCCCCTTTTCATCAAGTTTAATTTTGCTAAACAAAGAATCAATAGATGAAACACCAATCATTTTAATATCCTCATCATTACTATGTTCTAATGATTCCGGCTTAGCTGCCATTTGATTTACTAGCGTAGCTTGCGCATCAGAAATTTTTCCTAGCAAATTTTCAGTAAGAGCAAATTGAGATTGAAGACTAGCAACTTCTTTACTAACATCATCGAGTTGTTTTGCAATAGCATCCAATAAAGTAGAGTGTTCTTTGAGTTCCTCGGTAAAAAATTTGTTGTGCCCAAACTGCGTAGTCATGTAATCTTTAGTATTTCTCTCAATTTCGGACACAATTTTATAATAAGAAGTATCATGATAATTCTCTCGGGGCATCATGATTAAACAAACAAGGTAATGAGCATGCAAACAAGCAATCAAGAAAAAGGCAAACGGAAAATATTTTTGTATTTTTGTTAAAACTTTTTAGAAGTGGGGGAGATGAAAACGAGAGGCAAATGCAAATAAAGTAAATGCAAGGAGATGAGAGTTTTATGCGTAGGTACTTGATAGATGTTGAAGATGTCTCTCCGGCAACGGTGCCAGAAATTCTTCCTGCTACTTGTGAGCTGCGTTGGTAATTCCCTCAAGAGGAAGTAAGATGCAGTACAGTAGAGATAAGTATTTCCCTCAGTTATGAAACCAAGGTTATCAATCCAGTAGGAGAATCACGCAACACCTCATTAGCAGCACCTGCACACAAAACAACAAATCCTTGCACCCAACGCAAACAAGGGGTTGTCAATCCCTCGGCGGTAAGTTGCAAGATTAAATTGTATGTGATAGATAGATAGATTGAAACAAAAATACAAAATAAAATAAATAAAAGAAAAGTGCAAAAAATATTTTTAGGGTTTTAGTATATGATTTAGATAGACCCGAGGGCCATAGTTGTCACTAGAGGCTTCTCGCAAGAAAATAGCATACGGTGGGTAAACAAATTACTGTTGGGCAATTGATAAAAAAGCAAATAATCATGACGATATCCAAGGCAATGATCATGTATATAGGCGTCACGTCCGAGACAAGTAGACCGACTCCTGCCTGCATCTACTACAATTACTCCACACATCGACCGCTATCCAGCATGCATCTAGTGTATTAACTCCATAGAGAACGGAGTAACGCCTTAAGAACGATGACATGATGTAGACAAGATAAACTCACGTATGAATAAACCCCATCTTTTTACCCTTAATAGCAATGATACATACATGTCATTTCTCTTTTTGTCACTGGGATTGAGCACCGCAAGATCGAACCCATTACAAAGCACCTCTTCCCATGGCATGATAAATCAATCTAGTTGGCCAAACCAAATCAATAGATCGGAGAAGAAATACGAAGCTATAATAATCATGCATAAAAGAGATCAGAGAAGACTCAAATAATATTCATGGATAATCTGATCATAAACTCACAATTCATCGGATCCCAACAAACACACCGCAAAAAGTGATTACATCGGATAGAACTCCAAGAACATCGAGGAGAACATTGTATTGAAGATCAAAAAGAGAGAAGAAGCCATCTAGCTACTAACTATCGACCCGAAGGTCTGTGGTAAACTACTCACACATCATTGGAAGGGCAGCAAGGTTGATGTAGAGCCCCTTCGTGATCGATTCCCCCTCCGGCGGAGTGCCGGAAAAGGCCTCCAGATGGGATCTCTCGAGAACAGAAACTTGCGGCGGCGGAAAAAGTATTTCGTGGACTCCCCTGAGGGTTTTTGATTTTTTGGGAATTTATAGTGGTGGAATTAGGTCAAACGGAGCTGGGGTGGGCCCACGAGGCACCAGGGCGCGCCTGCCCCCCCCCTCCCAGGCGCGCCCTGGTGGCTCGTGGCCACCTCCTCTGGCGTCTGGTCTTCTCCCGAAGCTTCTAGTGTTGTATATGTCCAGAAAAAAATCTCCGAAAAGTTTTGTGACATTTGGACTTCGTTTGGTATTGATTTTCTGTAGAACCAAAAACAGGCAGAAAACAGCAACTAGGACTGGGCACTAAGTTAATAGGTTAGTCCCAAAACATGATATATAATTGCTGTAAATGCATATAAAAACATCCAAGATTGATAATATAACAGCATGGAACAATAAAAAATTATAGATACGTTGGAGACGTATCACTGAGCCACAAATACTATGTCAGCTATATGATCATGCAAAGCAATATGACAATGATGATGTATGTCATAGAAAAAAACGGAACGGTGGAAGTTGCATGGCAATATATCTCGGAATGGCTATGGAAATGCCATGATAGGTAGGTATGGTGGCTGTTTTGAGGAAGATATAAGGAGGCTTATGTGTGATAGAGCGTATCATATCACGGGGTTTGGATGCACCGGCGAAGTTTGCACCAACTCTCGATGTGAGAAAGGGCAATGCACAGTACCGAAGAGGCTAGCAAATTGCGGAAGGGTAAGAGTGCGTATAATCCATGGACTCACATTAGTCATAAAGAACTCACATACTTATTGTGAAAGTTTATTAGCCCTCGAAGCAAAGTACTACTACGCATGCCCCTAGAGGGTTAGATTGGTAGGACAAGGTCCATCGCTCGTCCCCGACCGCCACTCATAAGGTAGACAATCAATAATAAATCATGCTGCAACTTCTTAGCATAACGACAGATCATACGTGCATGCTTCGGGAATCATAAACCTTAACACAATTATTCTTACTAAACCACAATTATCTACTAATATCTCCCCCATATTACCATCTTAATATCGCAAAACTATTGCAAGGAATCAAATTTATTATATTCAGTGATCTACATGAAAGTTTTTATTATATCCTTCTTGAATACCTATCATATTAGGACCAAATTCATAACCCGTGCATATTACCATTGCTATCATGAGACTCTCAAAAAGATATAAGTGAAGCATGAGAGTGCAACTATTTCTTTAAAATATCATCACCGCCGTGCTCTAAATGATATAAGTGAAGCACTAGAGCAATTGCTTAGCTCAAAAGATATAAGTGAAGCACATAGAGTATTCTAACAAATCACGAATAATGTGTGTCCCTCTCAAAAAGGTGTGTTCAGCAAAGATGATTGTGACAAACTAAAAAGCAAACAAAAGCAAACAAACTATATCACAAGACGCTCCAAGTAAAACACATATCATGTGATGAATAAAAATATAGCTCCAAGTGAGTTACCGATAGATTGTAGACGAAAGAGGGGATGCCTTCCGGGCATCCCCAAGCTTAGACGCTTGAGTCTTCCTTGAATATTGCCTTGGGGTGCCTTGGTCATCCCCAAGCTTAGGCTCTTGCCGCTCCTTTTTCCTTTATCCATCGTAGTCTCACCAAAAACTTGAAAACTTCAGCACACAAAACTCAACAGAAACCTCGTAAGATCCGTTAGTATAACAAACAAATCTTTAACTTTAGGTACTATAGTAAATTGATTCATATTTAATATTGGCATAATGCTACTGTACTCCAACTTCTCCATGACTCATACCCCCCGATACGATCCATAGATTCATCAAAATAAGAAACTATGCAACAAAAACAGAATCTGTCTAAAACAAAACAGTCTGTAAAGATCTATTTAAAATCCATACTTATGTAACTCCAAAAATTCTGAAAAATTAAGGCAACGTGGAAAATTCATATAACAATACTGTGTAAAAATTTCAGATTTTTCTGACGCTCCAGTACATAATTAAAAATCCAGAACTGGACGCAAAACGTTCTGTTTTCCAAACAGCATCAATTACTATAAGATCATAAGAAGCATTATCACCCCAATCATGATCATTGCAATAAGTAGTGGACATAACAAAATTTTCATCCCCAAGCTCGTAGCTTTGCACATAATTAGCACAATTGACATTAATAGAATTTATAATAACATCATTGCAATCATGCTATCATTCAAGGAGCTATCAAGTATGGGTGCTATAGCAATAATTTCATTTTTAACATAAGGAACTATAGCAAGTTCATCTCTATAAGCATCATTAATATTGGCATCATGGCCATAAGAATAGCAAGCATCACATTCATCAACATGGGATATTTCAATCAAATCAACGGAATCATAATTATCTATGGATTCATGCATATCATTATTTTCTTCCAAAGTAGGAGACATCCTCTCAATAAATTCATTAACATAGGCATTAGGAGCATATTTTTCATAGCAATATTTAAGTATGTCAAAATTTTCAGATTTGTAGAGAGTAATATCATACTTTTCAATTAAAGAAGCAACTTCATAAGCACCCTTAAAAGCAACAAATTCTTCAATTTGTTCGATATCATAGTAACTATAAACACCCTTGGCATAAGAAGATAAGATTTCATTATCATTAAACTCACATAGGTAGGGAAGGTGTTTTTTATTGTTCTTAGAGCAACAAGTAAAATCATAAATTTCACATAGATTCCAAGCATAGCATAGCAAACAATTTATTTGATTCCATAAGAGTCTCCCTTTTTGAGACAAACGGTGACGCACAAAATGAGCATGCTCATCTAAGGATTTTCCCTCAACTAAACTAGTTGGGATTTTGGCACGAGCACAAATGGATCGAAGATGATCCAAGTAGAAAACCTTAAGGTGATCCATAGTATCTTAAATTTTTCTTTTTACTTTCTGTTCTTGAGTGTTTGACATGAAGGCAATAAAAGCAAGTAAGCAAGCAAACAAGCAAATAAAAATATTTTTGTGTTTTTGTAAAAAAAAAATAGAAGTGGGGGAGATGAAAACGAGAGGCAAATGCAAATAAAATGAAAATAAAATAAATGCAAGTGGTTGATAGTTTGTGCGAAGGTACTTGGTAATTTTGATGATGTCTCCCCGGCAACGGCGCCAGAAATTCTTCCTGCTACTTGTAGTCTGCGTTGGTAATTCCCCGAAGAGGAGAGGATGATGCAGTACAGTAGAGATAAGTATTTTGCTCAGTTAAGAACCAAGGTTATCAATCCAGTAGGAGAACCAAGCAAAATTCCGTTAAGCGCACCCGCACACACAAGAGCAAGCGTTTGCACCCAATGTAAATAAGAGGGTTGTCAATCCTCTTAGCGGTTATTTGCAAGGATTAAATCTTATAAAGGTAAATAGATAAACTAAAACACTAATTAAAATAAAAGTAAATAAATTGTAGCAAGGTATTTTTAGGTTTTTTATATGATAAAGATAGACCCGAGGGGCATAGTTTTCACTAGAGGCTTCTCTCTCGAGCACAGAAACATACGGTGGGTAAACAAATTACTGTTGGGCAATTGATAGAAAAGCAAATAATTATGACGGATTCATGGCAATGATCATGTATATAGGCATCACGTCCGAGACAAGTAGACCAACTCCTGCCTGCATCTACTACTATTACTCCACTCATCGACCGCTATCCAGCATGCATCTAGATTATTAAGTTAATAAAAACAGAGTAACGCCTTAAGCAAGATGACATGATGTAGAGAAGCAAATTCAAGCAATATGAATAAACCCCATCTTTTTATCCTTAATGGCAACAATACAAATACGTGTCATGTCCCCTTTTGTCACTGGGATTGAGCACTGCTACTTGTGAGTTGCGTTGGTAATTCCCTGAAGAGGAAGGGAGATGCAGTACAGTAGAGATAAGTATTTCCCTCAGTTATGAAACCAAGATTATCAATCCAGTAGGAGAATCATGCAACACCTCATTAGCAGCTCCTGCACACAAAACAACAAATCCTTGCACCCAACGCAAACAAGGGGTTATCAATCCCTCGGCGGTAAGTTGCAAGATTAAATTGTATGTGATAGATAGATAGATTGAAACAAATATTTTTAGGGTTTTAGCATATGATTTAGATAAACCCGGGGGCCATAGTTTTCACTAGAGGCTTCTCTCAAGAAAATAGCATACGGTTGATACGTCCATTTTGCATCATGTTTTGCTACTGTTATTTATAGTGTTTTTGATCAATATAACACTTTGTGGAGAAATTCTAATGCCTTTTCTCTCTTAATATGCAAGATTTACACAAGGAGGGAGAATGCCGGCAGCTGGAATTCTGGACCTGAAAAAGCTATGTCAGAGATACCTATTCTGCACATCTCCAAATGAGCTGAAATTTCAGGGAGAATTATTTTGGAATAAATAAAAAATACTGGAATGAAGAAGTACCAGAGGGGGCCACCCAGGTGCCCACGAGGCACCAGGGCGCCCCCCCCCCAGGCGCGCCCTGGTACCTCGTGGGGCCCCTGGCCAGCCTCTGGCCCCCATTTTCTGGTATATAAGTCATTTTGCCCTAGAAAAAATATAGAGAAGACTTTCGGGATGGTGCGCCGCCATCTCTAGGTGGAACTTGGGCAGGAGCACTTTTGCTCTCCGGCGGAGAGATTCTGCCGGGGATACTTCCCTCTGG
Source organism: Elymus sibiricus (assembly GCA_039707655.1). Lineage (NCBI taxonomy): Eukaryota > Viridiplantae > Streptophyta > Magnoliopsida > Poales > Poaceae > Elymus > Elymus sibiricus. The sequence goes on from CM077672.1 coordinate 455,027,493, forward strand.
GAGGGGGAAATCGTCGTCATCGACATCACCAGCGATCCTCTCATCGTGGGAGGACTAATCTTCATCAACATCTTCACCAGCACCATCTCATATCAAACCCTAGTTCATCTCTTGTATTCAATCTTTGTCTCAAAACCTCAGATTGGTACCTGTGGGTTGCTAGTAGTGTTGATTACATCTTGTAGTTGATGCTAGTTGGTTTATTTGGTGGAAGATTATATGTTTAGATCTATTATGCTATTCAATCCCTCTTTGATCTTGGATATGAACATGATTTGTGAGTAGTTACTTTTGTTCTTGAGGACATGGGAGAAGTCTTGTCATAAGTAATCATGTGAATTTGGTATTCGTTCGATATTTTGATGACATGTATGTTGTTGATTCTCTTAGTGGTGTCATGTGAACGTCGACTACATGACACTTCACCATCTTTGGGCCTAAGGGAATGCATTGTGGAGTAGTAACTAGATGATGGGTTGCTAGAGTGACACAAGCTTAAACCCTAGTTTATGCGCTATTCCGTAAGGGGCTGATTTGGATCCATATGTTTAATGCTATGGTTAGAGTTATCTTAATTCTTCTTTCGTAGTTGCGGATGCTTGCGAGAGGGGGTAATCATAAGTGGGAGGCTTGTTCAAGTAAGAACAGCACCCAAGCACCAGTCCACCCACATATCAAATTATCAAAGTAGCGAACGCGAATCAAACAAACATGATGAAAGTGACTAGATGAAATTCCCATGTGTCCTCAAGAACGCTTTACTTACTATAAGAGATCGTTCTGGCTTGTCCTTTGCGGGCCAACTTGCTGCACTCTTTGTTACTATTGTTACTTGTCACTTGTTACAAATTATCTTGCTATCAAACTACTCGTTACCGATAATTTCAATGCTTGCAGAAAATACCTTGCTGAAAACCGCTTGTCATTTCCTTCTGCTCCTCGTTGGGTTCGACACTCTTACTTATCGAAAGGACTACGATTGATCCCCTATACTTGTGGGTCATCAAGACTCTTTTCTGGCGCCGTTGCCCGGGAGTGAAGCGCCTTTGGTGAGTGAAATTTGGTAAGGAAATATTTATATTATGTACTGAAATTTTCTGTCACTTGTCACTATGGAATGTAATCCTTTGAGGGGTTTGTTCGGGGTATCTTCACCTCGACCGGAAACACAAATAGTTGCTCCTCAACCTACTGCACCTACTGAAAATATTTATTATGAAATTCCTCCTGGTATGATAGAGAAACTTCTGGCTAATCCTTATGCAGGAGATGGAACGGTACATCCTGATATGCACTTGATCTATGTGGATGAAATTTGTGGATTGTTTAAGCTTGCAGGTATATCTGGAGATGGAGTTAAGAAGAAAGTATTCCCTTTATCTTTGGAGGGAAAGGCATTAATGTGGTATAGGCTATGTGATGATACTGATACATGGGACTGGAACCGATTGAAACTAGAATTCCATCAGAAATTTTATCCTATGCATTTGGTTCATCGTGATCGGAATTATATATATAATTTTTGGCCTCGTGAAGGAGAAAGCATCGCTCAAGCTTGGGGGAGGCTTAAGTACATGATGTACACATGCCCCAATCATGAGCTCTCAAAAGAAATTATCTTACAAAATTTTTATGCTCGGCTTTCTCATGATAATCGAACTACGCTCGATTATTCTTCGGCTGACTCCTTTATGAAGAAAACTATTGAATTCAGATGGGATCTTCCGGAAAGAATTAAACGCAACTCTGAAGATTGGGAACTCAACAAAGGTAATGAGTCAGGTATAATACTTAAGTTCGATTGTGTTAAATCTTTTATGGCTACCGATGCTTTTCATAAGTTTAGCACTAAATATGGACTTGACCCTGAGATAGTAGCTTCCTTTTGTGAATCATTTGCTACTCATGTTGATCTCCATAAGGAGAAGTGGTTTAAATATCATCCCCCTGTTAAAGAAAATATTGAGGAACCCGCTAGTGTTAAAGAAGAAACAATTGTTTACCATCTTGATCCAGTTGTGCCTACTGCTTATATTGAGAAACCACCTTTTCCTGTTAGGATTAAGGAACATGCTAAAGCTTCAACCGTGGTTAACAAAAGTAATATTAGAGCACCTAGACCCTCTGAACAAATTAAAGTTGAACCTGATGTTGTTATGGTTAAAGATCTCTCAGTCGATAATATAGATGGGCATGTTATTTACTTTTGTGAGGAGGCTGCTAGAATTGCTAAACCTGTTAGAAATGAACAAGATAAGTTAGAAAAGAACAAGCCCGTAGTTGGTGGTATGTTAAGATTGGAGATCATTGCCTGTTGTTTCTGTTAAGATTGGAGATCATTGCTATCACGGTTTGAGTGATATGGGTGCTAGTGTGAGTGATATTCCATTTTCTCTATATCAAGAAGTAATGCATGATATTGCACCTGTTGAGATTGAAGATATTGATGTTACTATTAAGCTTGCTAATAGAGATACTATTGCACCACTTGGGATTGTTAGAGATGTTGAAGTCTTGTGTGGTAAAATCAAATACCCTACTGATTTCTTAGTACTTGGTTCACAACAAGATATTTTTGTCCCATTATATTTGGTAGACCTTTCTTGAATACCGTTAATGCTGAAATTGATTGTGTTAAAGAAAATGTTCGAGTCAAGTTTGGTGATATATCTCATGTATTTAATTTCTCCAAGTTTCGTAAACAACCTCATGATAAAGAATTGCCTAGTAAATATGAAATTATTGGTCTTGCTTCTATTGCCGTACCTCCTACTGATCCGTTAGAACAATATTTGCTAGACCATGAAAACGATATGCATATGAATGAAAGAAACGAAATAGATAAGATGTTCTTTGATCAACCACCTATCATTAAACATAATTTGCCTGTTGAAACTCTTGGAGGCCCTCCTTCACCTAAAGGTGACCCTGTGTTTGAATTGAAGCAATTGCCTGATACATTGAAATATGCTTATCTTGATGAAAAGAAGATATATCATGTTATTATTAGTGCTAACCTTTCAGCGCATGAAGAAAAGAGATTACTAAAAACTCTAAGGAAGCACCGAGCTGCTATTGGATATACTCTTGATGATCTTAAGGGCATTAGTCCCACTCTATGTCAGCACAAAATTAATATGGAGCCTGATGCTAAACCAGTTGTCGACCACCAACGACGATTAAATCCTAAGATGAAAGAGGTGGTAAGAACTGAAATATTAAAGCTTCTGGAAGCAGGTATAATCTATCCCATAGCTGATAGTAGATGGGTAAGTCCCGTTCATTGTGTCCCTAAGAAAGGAGGTATTACCGTTGTTCCTAATGATAAAAATGAACTCATTCCACAAAGAATTGTAACTGGTTATATGATGGTAATTGACTTTAGAAAATTAAACAAAGCTACTAGAAAAGATCATTACCCCTTACCTTTTATTGATCAAATGTTAGAAAGACTGTCTAAGCATACACACTTTTGTTTTCTAGATGGTTATTCTGGTTTTTCTCAAATACCCGTATCACAACCCGATCAAGAGAAAACCACCTTCACTTGTCCTTTTGGAACTTATGCTTATAGACGTATGCCTTTTGGTTTATGCAATGCACCTGGTACCTTTCAAAGATGTATGACTGCTATATTCTCTGACTTTTGTGAAAAGATTGTTGAGGTGTTCATGGATGATTTCTCCATTTACGGAACCTCTTTTGATGATTGCTTAAGCAACCTTGATCGAGTTTTGCAGAGATGTGAAGAAACTAATCTTGTCTTGAATTGGGAGAAGTGCCACTTTATGGTGAATGAAGGCATTGTCTTGGGGCATAAAATTTCTGAAAGAGGTATTGAAGTTGATAAAGCTAAGGTTGATGCTATTGAGAAAATGCCATGTCCTAAAGATATTAAAGGTATAAGAAGTTTCCTTGGTCATGCTGGTTTCTATAGGAGATTTATTAAAGACTTCTCTAAAATTTCTAGGCCTCTTACCAATCTTTTGCAAAAAGATGTTCCATTTGTTTTTGATGATGATTGTCTAGAAGCCTTTGAAACACTTAAGAAAGCCTTAACCACTGCACCTATTGTCCAACCACCTGATTGGAACTTGCCTTTTGAAATTATGTGTGATGCTAGTGATTATGCTGTTGGTGCTGTTCTAGGATAGAGAGTTGATAAGAGATTAAATGTTATTCATTATGCTAGTAAAACTCTAGACAGTGCCCAAAGAAATTATGCTACTACTAAAAAGGAATTTCTAGCAGTTGTGTTTGCATGTGATAAATTCAGATCTTACATAGTTGATTCTAAAGTAACTGTTCACACCGATCATGCTGCTATTAAATATCTTATGGAAAAGAAAGATGCTAAACCTAGACTCATTAGGTGGGTTTTATTGCTACAAGAATTTGACTTGCATATTACTGATAGGAAGGGAGCTGAGAATCCCGTAGCAGATAATTTGTCTAGAATGGAAAATGTTCTTGATGACCCACTACCTATTAATGATGATTTTCCTGATGAACAATTAGTTGTCATAAATGCTTCTCGTAATACTCCATGGTACGCGGACTATGCTAATTACATTGTTGCTAAATACATACCACCTAGTTTCACATACCAACAAAAGAAAAAGTTCTTCTTTGATTTAAGACAATACTTCTGGGATGACCCACATCTTTATAAAGAAGGAGTAGATGGTATTATTAGACGTTGTATACCTGAGCATGAACAGGAACAAATCCTATGGAAGTGTCATTCCGAAGCTTACGGAGGACACCATGCGGGAGACAGAACTGCACACAAGGTATTACAATCTGGTTTTTATTGGCCTACTCTTTTCAAGGATGCTCGTAAGTTTGTCTTATCTTGTGATGAATGTCAAAGAATTGGTAATGTTGGTAGACGTCAAGAAATGCCTATGAACTATTCACTTGCTGTTGAACCATTTGATGTTTGGGGATTTGATTATATGGGACCTTTTCCTAAATCCAATGGGTATACTCATATTTTAGTTGCTGTTGATTACGTTACTAAGTGGGTAGAAGCTATTCCAACTAGTAGTGCTGATCATAACACTTCTATTAAAATGCTTAAAGAAGTTATTTTCCCAAGGTTTGGAGTCCCTAGATATTTGATGATTGATGGTGGTTCACATTTTATTCATGGTGCATTCCGTAAATTGCTCGCTAAATATGATGTGAACCATAGAATTGCATCTCCTTATCACCCTCAAACTAGTGGTCAAGTTGAATTGAGCAACAGAGAAATAAAATTAATTCTGCAGAAAACCGTTAATAGATCTAGAAAGAATTGGTCTAAGAAACTTGACGATGCATTATGGGCTTATAGAACTGCTTATAAAAATCCTATGGGTATGTCTCCTTACAAAATGGTTTATGGAAAAGCATGTCATTTACCTCTTGAGTTAGAACATAAAGCATATTGGGCAATTAAAGAACTGAATTATGATTTTAAACTTGCCGGTGAAAAGAGGTTATTTGATATTAGCTCATTAGATGAATGGAGAACCCAAGCTTATGAAAATGCCAAATTATTTAAAGAAAAAGTTAAAAGATGGCATGATAGAAGAATTCAAAAACGGGAATTTAAAGTAGGTGAGCAAGTTCTATTGTACAATTCTCGTTTGAGATTCTTTGCAGGAAAAATTCTCTCTAAATGGGAAGGACCGTATATCATCGAAGAAGTTTATCGCTCCGGAGCCATCAAAATAAATAACTCTGAAGGCACTAATCCGAGAGTGATGAATGGGCAAAGAATTAAGCACTATATTTCAGGTACCCCCATTAATGTTGAAACTAATATTATTGAAACAATTACACCGGAGGAATACATAAAAGAGAGACCTCCCGGAACACTCCAGAACCCTGAAAAGGAAGAGGTATGTGATACGGTAAGTAAACCGACTCCAAAAATTCCATAAAAATATTTTCTGTCAGTTTTGGAATATTTAGAAAAATACAAAAATAAGAAACAACCAGGGGGACCCACCTGGTGCCCACGAGGCACCAGGGCGCGCCATGCCCCCAGGCGTGCCCTGGTACCTCATGGGCCCCACGTGAGCCTTCCCGACTCCGTTTTCTTCTGGATTACTTGTTTTGCAAGATAAAAATCTATATATATACTCCCAGACGTTTTCACCACCGTATCGCAGAAATCTCCTCTATTCTTGTTTCGTGCTGTTTTCTACCAGATTTTGATGCCAGGCACCATGTCTTCTTCTTCCTCCAACAATGTGGGAGACGATGCTTGGTTAATGCAGATGGAGCTCCGGAGGGGGGAGGAAGGAGAAACTACCATGGAAGAAGATGATGGAGATTCTCTCGAGGTCCACCCTTGGCTTCCGAGAGGGGAACCCTTGCCGGTATCTCCACAATTCTGAACCCGCATCAAGCCATGAGAAGCACTACATGCCATGGGAATCCAGAGGTACAAGAAGGGCTTCCCCCTAGAAGGCCCTTACACAGGTTACATCGGAACAATTTTCATAACTTGGTTCACAATTATGGGGTTGAAAATACTCCTCGTATGCACATACCCTCCAATTGGGACATCTCTCATCCAAGTGAAAGTGATGCAGGAAAGAACGCTTGGGGCCCGGAGAATAAGCATATTATGGCCGAAGTCCAAAGGAATACAGAGATGATACAGCATGTGCTCCGGGAAATCCAGAGCCTAAAGGAGATCCTAATTAATGTCATGAAGGACAAGCCCACCACTTCATCACCACCATCACCGAAGAAGGAGACTTGAGCACATGGGTATGGGCACTCCCCTTGGCTTTTGCCAAGCTTGGGGGAGGTGCCCCGGTATCGTATCACCATCACTTTTATTATCTTTACCTATTTTTAGTTCGATCCTTAGTTATTTCGTGATCTAGTTGAATAAAAGTTTAGTATGATCTATTTTCGAGTATTAGCTTCGTGATCTATCTATCTATGAGATCGAGTTGAGAGTTATATAATAAAGAGTAGTTTGAGTTTTTGTTTCTTTACTTTCATGTTCCAATTCTAGCAATGAAAATAATGAAAAAGATCATATGCTAATCTTATGGAAAGTAATGACATTACATAAAGAAAAGTATAAGTGGTAAAATTTATTGGAAGTTAACAAACATAGCATTAGTCAATGATCCAATTCATGAAAGAATTAATAAGGGAAGAGAAGATTCACATGCAAATATACTATCTTGGACATCTTTTATGATTGTGAGCCCCCATTAAGTATTTTATGCCAAATTGTTGACGTTGGACAAGGAAGACAGCGCAATGAATTATGTTTGTTCATATTCACATAGAAGTTATATTGTTATAGATCCTCCAACATGTGGTGCTTGCCCAATATCTTTGCTAGCCAAAAATCCGCACCAAGTAGAGATACTACTTGTGCATCCAAACCCTTAAGCCCAGTTTCATGTCATGAGAGTCCACTATATCTACCTATGGATTGAATAAGATCCTTCAAGTAAGTTGTCATTGGTGCAAAAAGCAATAAAAATGCCTCTAAATATGTCTAAACTTTTATTGTAAGGGAAATAAGCTTTGTACGAACTTGTGATGGTAAAGAAATAAAAGCGACAGACTGCATAATAAAGGTTGCTATCACAAGGGGCAATATAAAGTGATGTTCCTTTGCATTAAGAGCTTGTGCATCCAACAACAAAAAGCGCATGACAACCTCTGCTTCCCTCTGCAAAGGGCCTATCCTTTACTTTTATGTATTTACTTTTTATGCAAGAGTCAATAGTGTTATCCTCTACTTTCTTTTTATTTTTCTCTTTTGCAAGCATCGTGTGGTGGGGAAAGATCTAAGCATATATATCCAGTTGGATATGAGTGATCATGAGTTATTATTGTTGACATCACCCTTGAGGTGAATAAGTTGGGAGGCGAAATCACAAGCCCCTATCTTTCTATGTGTCTGGCTGAAACTTTTTGCTCCATATATATGTCGTGAGTGTTAGCAATCATAGAAGACTAAATGATGGTTGAGTATGTGGACTTGCTAAATAGCTCCTACATGAGACCCTTCCTAAAAATATGATGAATTGTAATTGCATTGTTGACTGAGAATATAGTTTGTTAGTTTTCAAGAAAGTTTATGCCTTATACTCCATTGTTGTGATGAATTGTTACTTGTTCATCAGAAGTTTATGATAATAAATATTGTTGTTATAATAATCATGATGCTACTATGTCCGTATTTTGTTTTTATCGACACCTCTCTCTCTAAACATGTGGACATGATTATCGATATCGGCTTTCGCTTGAGGACAAGCGAGGTCTAAGCTTGGGGGAGTTGATACGTCCATTTTGCATCATGTTTTGCTACTGTTATTTATAGTGTTTTTGATCAATATAACACTTTGTGGAGCAATTCTAATGCCTTTCCTCTCTTAATATGCAAGATTTACACAAGGAGGGAGAATGCCGGCAGCTGGAATTCTGGACCTGAAAAAGCTATGTCAGAGATACCTATTCTGCACATCTCCAAATGAGCTGAAATTTCACGGAGAATTAATTTGGAATAAAAAAAAATACTGGAATCAAGAAGTACCAGAGGGGGCCACCCAGGTGCCCACGAGGCACCAGGGCGCGCCACCCCCCCAGGCGCGCCCTGGTACCTCGTGGGGCCCCTGGCCAGCCTCTGGCCCCCATTTTCTGGTATATAAGTCATTTTGCCCTAGAAAAATATAGAGAAGACTTTCGGGACAGTGCGCCGCCGTGTCGAGGCGGAACTTGGGTAGGAGCACTTTTGCTCTCCGGCGGAGAGATTCTGCGGGGGATACTTCCCTCCGGGAGGGGGAAATCATCGTCATCGACATCACCAGCGATCCTCTCATCGTGGGAGGACAAATCTTCATCAACATCTTCACCAGCACCATCTCATCTCAAACCCTAGTTAATCTCTTGTATTCAATCTTTGTCTCAAAACCTCAGATTGGTACCTGTGGGTTGCTAGTAGTGTTGATTACATCTTGTAGTTGATGCTAGTTGGTTTATTTGGTGGAAGATTATATGTTCAGATCTATTATGCTATTCAATCCCTCTCTGATCTTGGATATGAACATGATTTGTGAGTAGTTACTTTTGTTCTTGAGGACATGGGAGAAGTCTAAGTAATCATGTGAATTTGGTATTCGTTCGATATTTTGATGATATGTATGTTGTTGATTCTCTTAGTGGTGTCATGTGAACGTCGACTACATGACACTTCACCATCTTTGGGCCTAAGGGAATGCATTGTGGAGTAGTAACTAGATGATGGGTTGCTAGAGTGACAGAAGCTTAAACCCTAGTTTATGCACTATTTCGTAAGGGGCTGATTTGGATCCATATGTTTAATGTTATGGTTAGAGTTATCTTAATTCGTCTTTCGTAGTTGTGGATGCTTGCGAGAGGGGGTAATCATAAGTGGGAGGCTTGTTCAAGTAAGAACAGCACCCAAGCACCGGTCCACCCACATATCAAATTATCAAAGTAGCGAACGCGAATCAAACAAACATGATGAAAGTGACTAGATGAAATTCCCATGTGTCCTCGAGAACACTTTACTTACTATAAGAGATCGTTCCGGCTTGTCCTTTGCTACAAAAAGGATTGGGCCAACTTGCTGCAATCTTTGTTACTATTGTTACTTGTCACTTGTTACAAATTATCTTGCTATCAAACTACTCGTTACCGATAATTTCAGTGCTTGCAAAAAATACCTTGCTGAAAACCGCTTGTCATTTCCTTCTACTCCCGTTGGGTTCGACACTCTTACTTATCGAGAGGACTACGATTGATCCCCTATACTTGTGGGTCATCAACGGTGGGTAAACAAATTACTGTTGGGCAATTGATAGAAAAGCAAATAATCATGACGATATCCAAGGCAATGATCATGTATATAGGCATCATGTCCGAGACAAGTAGACCGACTCCTGCCTGCATCTACTACTATTACTCCACACATCGACCGCTATCCAGCATGCATCTAGTGTATTAACTCCATAGAGAACGGAGTAACGCCTTAAGAACAATGACATGATGTAGGCAAGATAAACTCACGTATGAATAAACCCCATTTTTTATCCTTAATAGCAACGATACATACGTGTCATGTCCCTTTCTGTCACTGGGATTGAGCACCGCAAGATCGAACCCATTACAAAGCACCTCTTCCCATGGCAAGATAAATCAATCTAGTTGGCCAAACCAAATCAATAGATCGGAGAAGAAATACGAAGCTATAACGATCATGCATAAAAGAGATCAGAGAAGACTCAAATAATATTCATGGATAATCTGATCATAAACTCACAATTCATCGGATCCCAACAAACACACCGCAAAAAGTGATTACATCGGATAGAACTCCAAGAACATCGAGGAGAACATTGTATTGAAGATCAAAAAGAGAGAAGAAGCCATCTAGCTACTAACTATGGACCCGAAGGTATGTGGTAAACTACTCATGCATCATCGGAAGGGCAGCAAGGTTGATGTAGAGCCCCTCCGTGACCGATTCCCCCTCCGGCGGAGTGCCGAAACAGGCCTCCAGATGGGATCTCTCGAGAACAGAAACTTGCGGCGGCGGAAAAAGTATTTCGTGGACTCCCCTGAGGGTTTCTGATTTTTTGGGAATTTATAGTGGTGGAATTAGGTCAAACGGAGCTGGGGTGGGCCCACGAGGCACCAGGGCGCGCCGCCCCCCCCAGGTGCGTCCTGGTGGCTCGTGGCCACCTCCTCTGGCGTTTGGTCTTCTCCCGAAGCTTCTAGTGTTGTATATGTCCAGGAAAAAATCTCCAAAAAGTTTCGTGGCATTTGGACTTCGTTTGGTATTGATTTTCTGTAAAACAAAAAATAGGCAGAAAACAGCAACTGGCACTGGGCACTAAGTTAATAGGTTAGTCCCAAAAAATGATATATAATTGCTGAAAATGCATATAAAACATCCAAGATTGATAATATAACAGCATGGAACAATCAAAAATTATAGGTACGTTGGAGACGTATCAGCATCCCCAAGCTTAATTCCTGCTCGTCCTCGAGTAGGTAAATGATAAAAACAGAATTTTTGATGTGGAATGCTGCCTATCATATTCATCATATATTCTTTTCTTTTGTAGTATGGACATTGGACTTGAATGATTCAAAGCAATAGTCTATAGTTTTACATGAAGATTTAAATACGCAAGCATGCTAACAAGCAATCATGTCTTTTAAAATATCAATGCTAAAGAAAGTTATCCCTAGCCCATTATGCTCAATCATTGATCCATTCATGAAACACACTCAAATATTAGCTACATCCAATGCACAAGTATGACAATAGTGGTCTCTAGTTGGTGCTTTATAAGAGAAGATGGAGACTCAAGAAAATAAAAATTGCATAAAAGTAAATAGATAGGCCCTTCGCAGAGGGAAGCAGAGATTTGTCAAATGTGCCAGAGCTCAAAGCTTAAATTAAAAAGATAAAAATATTTTGAGAGGCATGCTTTTCCTGTCAACGAAAACGACCGAGAATTCCCAATATCTTCCATGCTAGACACATCATAGGCGGTTCCAAAACAGAAAGTAAAGTTTATTTCCTTTCCACCATTCTTTCACAATCCATGGCTAGCCGTATCCACGGGTGCCCTCCATACCATCACTTTCCAAGGAATTTTGTTTATATTAATTTTTGATTTCATTGTGGGACTGGGCATCCCTATTACCAGCCACTCTCTCGTGCAATGACAAGTGAATAAACACTCATCATGAGAATAACACACCAAGCATGGAAAATATTGGCCACCCCCTACCGCTTCATGAGCGGTACGGGTACACAAAACGGAAAATTATTTTGAAAATTAGAGTTGGCACACGCAAATTTACTTGGAACGGCATTGAAATGCCGCATATAGGTAGATATAGTGGACTAATTTGGCACAACTTGGGTTTAAGGATTTTGGATGCACAAGCAGTATTTCCGCTTAGTACAAATGAAGGCTAGCAAAAGATTGAGAAGCAACCAACGAAAAAATGAAAACGGTCATAAACATGCATTGAAAATAACTAACACCGAATAATGCACCATAACTAGGATATAATTTCGTGGCATAACTATTGACTTAATGTGCATGCATAGGGAATCACAAACCTTAACACTAATATTCTTACTAAATCACAATTACTCACTAACATGACTCACATATTATCATTTCCATATCGCAAAACTATTGCAAGGAATCACACTTATCATATCCAATGATCTATATGAAAGTTTTTATTATATCCCTCTTGAATATTCATCACTTTGGGACCAAATTCATATCTTGTGCAAATTACCGTTACTTTCATCAACTCTCAAAAAGATTTAAGTGAAGCATGAGAGTGTAAATATTTCTTCAAAACTTTAATTTTACCAACTCTCAAAATAATATAAGTGAATCATGAGAGTTTATTTCTTCAAAATTATCCACCGCCGTGCTCAAAAATATTTAAGTGAAGCAATAGAGCAACTGCCTAGCTCAAAAAATTTAAGTGAAGCACATAGAGTATTCTAACAAATTATGATGAACGTGTGGCTCTCTCAAAATAGGTGTGTTCAGCAAGGATGATTGTGACAAACTAAAAAGCAAACCAAGCAAAGACTCATATAATACATGACGCTCCAAGCAAAACACATATCATGTGACGAATAAAAATATAGCTCCAAGTAAAATTACCGATGGTTGGTAGAAGAAAGAGGGGATGCCTTCCGGGGCATCCCCAAGCTTAGACGCTTGAGTCTTCCTTGAATATTACCTTGGGGTGCCTCGGGCATCCCCAATCTTAGGCTCTTGCCACTCCTTATTCCTTCATCCATCGTGATCTCACCCAAAACTTGAAAACTTCAATCACACAAAACTCAACAAAACCTTCGTGAGATCCGTTAGTATAACAAAACAAATCACTACTTTAAGTACTGTTGCAAACCCATTCATATTTTATTTTTGCATTATACCTACTGTATTCTAACTTCTCCATGGCTTATACCCCCCGATACAATCCATAGTTTCATCAAAACAAGCAAGCAACACATCAAAAATAGAATCTATCAAAAACAGAACAGTCTGTAGAAATCTATTTAAAAGCCATACTTCTGTAAATCCAAAAATTCTGGAAAATTAGGACAACGTGGGCAATTCATCTACCAATACTGTGTAAAAATTTCATATTTTTTTGATGCTCCAGTACAGAACCAAAATTCCAGCACTGGACGCAAAACTTTCTGTTTTCCAAACAGCATCAATTATACTATCTTCCAAATCGTCCTAAAGGTTTTACTTGGCACAAACACTAATTAAAAACATAAAAACATAATCATAACAGTAACATGAAAGTGAAAAATCACAATAACAGAAACAAATAAAAAAATTATTTTATTCATTGGGTTGCCTCCCAACAAGCGCTATTGTTTTATGCCCCTAGCTAGGCATAATGCATAGTTTCAAGTATTGTCATCTTTGGTTTTAGTAATCTTTATAGGAGTTTTCTCAAACCCGGGTGGTTCTTTACGCTTCCCATTATTCTCCGAAAAATAGGCAATTTTAAGGTCTAAAATATCCAATCGCTTATTGCATAAAGAAATCAAGGTGTTCGTGCGATTGAGATTTCCACTAATATTTTTAAGAGGCTCGTTAGACTTTTGCAACTCAACCAAATTTTTCTGCATATCACCCAATTTGTCTAATATTTGAGCCCCCTCTTGAGTAAAAGCAAAATCCTTTTGTTGTGGTGGAATCCCCAATATACCTTCTATTATTTCATAGGCAGTATTAGCCTCACTTTCAATAAAATTCCCTTTTGCGGCAAAATCCAAAAGTTGTCTATGATGCATGGTTAAACCTATATAGAAATTGTGAAGCAAAATTTTTAAATCCCCCTTTACAGAGCAAACGCGGTAGGATTCCATTAACCTATATCAAGCATCTTTAAGATTTTTTCCTTGTTTTTGTTTCAAGTAAAGTACTTCAAAATCCGGCGAAAAAGGAGGGATAGTCACGCTAGTCATGATGGCGAATCAAGCAAAAGAACAAACAAGAAAAAGGCAAACAAAAAATATTTTTGTATTTTTGTAAAAACTTTTTAGAAGTGGGGGAGATGAAAACGAGAGGCAAATAAAATAAATGCAAGGAGATGAGAGTTTTATGCGTAGGTACTTGATAGATGTTGGTGATAAATCAATCTAGTTGGCCAAACCAAATCAATAGATCGGAGAAGAAATACGAAGCTATAATAATCATGCATAAAAGAGATCAGAGAAGACTCAAATAATATTCATGGATAATCTGATCATAAACTCACAATTCATCGGATCCCAACAAACACACCGCAAAAAGTGATTACATCGGATAGAACTCCAAGAACATCGAGGAGAACATTGTATTGCAGATCAAAAAGAGAGAAAATGCCATCTAGCTACTAACTATGGACCCGAAGGTCTATGGTAAACAACTCACGCATCATCGGAAGGGCAGCAAGGTTGATGTAGAGCCCCTCCGTGATCGATTCCCTCTCCGGCGGAGTGCCAAAAAAGGCCTCCAGATGGGATCTCTCGAGAACTGAAACTTGCGGCGGCGGAAAAAGTATTTCGTGGACTCCCCTGAGAGTTTCTGATTTTTTGGGAATTTATAGTGGTGGAATTAGGTCAAACGGAGCTGGGGTGGGCCCATGAGGCACCAGGGCGCGCTTGCCCCCCCAGGCGCGCCCTGGTGGCTCGTGGCCACCTCCTCTGGCGTCTGGTCTTCTCCCGAAGCTTCTAGTGTTGTATATGTCCAGAAAAAATGTCCAAAAGGTTTCGTGGCATTTGGACTTCGTTTGGTATTGATTTTCTGTAAAACAAAAAACAGGCAGAAAACAACAACTGGCACTAGCCACTAAGTTAATAGTTTAGTCCCAAAAAATGATATATAATTGCTGTAAATGCATATAAAAACATCCAAGATTGATAATATAACAACATGGAACAATAAAAAATTATAGATACGTTGGAGACGTATCAAGCACCGCAAGATTGAACCCATCACAAAGCACCTCTCCCATTGCAAGATAAATCAATCTAGTAGGCCAAACCAAATCGATAGATCGGAGAGAAATACAAAGCTATAACAATCATGCATAAAAGAGTTCAGAGAAGACTCAAATATTTCTTATGAATAATCTGATCATAAACTCACAATTCATCGGATCCCAACAAACACACCGCAAAAGAAGATTACATCGGATAGAACTCCAAGAACATCGAGGAGAACATTGTATTGAAGATCAAAGGGAGAGAAGAAGCCATCTAGCTACTAGCTATGGACCCGTAGGTCTGTGGTAAACTACTCCCACATCATCGGAAGGGCAGCAATGTTGATGTTGAAGCCCTCTGTGATCGATTCACCCTCCGGCGGAGTACCGGAAAAGGCCTCCAGATGGGATCGCGGAAGAACATAGGCTTGCGGCGGTGGAAAGGTTTTCTCTTCTGGCTCTCTGATGGTTTCCCAATATTTGTGAATTTATAGAAGTGGAATTAGGTCAAACGGAGTCACATGGGCCCCACAAGGCAACACGGCGCGCCCCCCCTCGGGCGCGCCCTGTTGCCTTGTGAAGCCTCCGTGAGGCTTCTAGCCTCCTCCCGAAGCTTCCAAGGTTTCTTTTGTCCAGAAAAAAATCTCCAAAAAGTTTCGTGGCATTTGGACTTCATTTGGTACTGTTTCTCTGAAAAGCCAAAAACAAGCAGAAAACAGCAACTGGCACTGCGCACTAGGTTAATAGGTTAGTCCCAAAAAATGATATATAATCGCATATAAAAACATCCAAGATTGATACTATAATAGCATGGAACAATAAAAAATTATAGATACGTTGGAGACGTATCAACAACCCTCCTACCTGTCGAGTTACAGTCGCGTCAGAGGGACATGTAATTGAACCGGGTTACAACGCTTGCAGTTGCAAGTCTAGTGGTGGACATGCAACCGGCTGATAACCCCCCCCCCCCCCTTTGCCACAAGTTTTCAAAAATGCTCGCCGGTTTCAAAAATGCAACCGGGTTACTGGCATGACTACCTTCGTTCCTATCATAGTTGCAGTCACTTTGTGCCCATGCAGTTGCGGTCGGTTTATAATGCTTGCAGTTGCATCTAGTGATGGGCATGCAATAGCTCGACAACCCCCTCTTGACCCCAGTTGCAATTGTTTTGTGCCCGTACAATGCAGTTGGAGTCAGGTTACAATGCTTACAGTTACATGCCTAATGATGAATATGCAACACGGTCAGGGGCCCTGTAGCTAGACAAGCCCCAAGAAGTCAATGGGCACAACGCTACACAACAATGGCTGAGAAAACAAAAAAGAAGAGGAATGATGCGGCCTCGTCGATTCTCCATCGA
Organism: Elymus sibiricus; assembly: GCA_039707655.1. Lineage (NCBI taxonomy): Eukaryota > Viridiplantae > Streptophyta > Magnoliopsida > Poales > Poaceae > Elymus > Elymus sibiricus. The sequence goes on from CM077672.1 coordinate 455,043,887, forward strand.
CAACAAAAAAAGCCCACAACTGGTCACGAAGGGCCACGAGCACGATAACATACAACCATGAAAAATATTGGTTTACTTTAAAAAATATATTGGTCGTGTACAACATTGGCTGACCAAACCTACACGGATCACGAAACGCTTTTCAGGTTACGCACCAGGCAAAGTCTGCGACAAAAAGAAAGCCAAAAAAAGGAAAGGAAAAACCTCAGGGAAATGCCGCTCACTCTGTGACTACGCGACTATAGTTGCGCGTGGGGCATGTGTTGGTGCAATTTTATTTGCGGAGTTAAAAAGAGCAAACAACCAAATAAAAAATTAAAAAGAAAAAATGATTTGATAACCCGAACGCTGTGCTGGGGAAGACCAAGAAAGACGAGAAACAACCACGGGCCAAAAAAAGTAGATAGCCGATAAAAAGGAAAAAAAATGTGATTTAAACCCGGACACTGTAGTGGGAAAGACAAAAAAAGAGAAACAAGCGACGGGCCGAAGGAGCAGGGACGACCCCGCATTTAACCCCAATAACTCAATGTCAGAAATAAACGACGGGCAATCCCTGTCGTCCCACTCGACAAAAGAAAGGGACAACCCGCGCCAATCACCCAAATCTTGAAGCATTTAATCCGCGTCTGACAGGTGTGTGAAACACAGCTACTTCTTAGCTAGCTGCAAAAACAACAAATCTGTTTGTTTATATATTTTTCACACCTTAAAATAGGAAAAATATAAAATAAGTAAAATCAAAAAGAAATAAAAAAGAAAGCCCGTAGTACAAAAAACCAGAAAAATAGTCTATAGCCGCTCAACCAAGAAAAAAAAGATCGGCAAACATATCCATCCGCTCTCTACCAAACCCCCCCTAAACAACAACAAATAACAAAAAAGGGATACAGTGCTCTTATGAGAAAGAGAATTTTTTAGGTGCGACGACCACTACACGAGGCCGCCTACAGTGCGTTTCTACTCTTAAGCTGAAGAGTAACAAAAATCTCGCCCTCTGTGTCTCTCTCTCTTCTCTCACTCTCAGCCACGAGGAAGAAACAAATAGAGGAAACGAAATGCCTGTCGCTACGGCTCACTTACACGATAACAGAAAAAGGCCGGAACGAAAACAACAACGGACCACGGTGAGACAAAAACAGGCCCATGACGAGAAAAGAACAACACCCAAAGTCCTCAGTCCAACATGAGCCGTGAAAAAAAAATGAAACCAGGCCACGACTGGGCGCATGCAAAGCTTCTTGAGCCAACAACACAAATCGTGACGGGAGACAACGGCTGTGAAAGTGAATGAGACCAAACTAAAACTCAGCTAGCTGAGTTTTAGCAAAACCAAACAAGCTTTGCATGCGCCCAGTCGTGGCCCGGTTTCGTTTTTTTTCACAGCTCATGTTGGTCTGAGGACTTTGGGTGTTGTTCTTTTCTCGTCATGGGCCCGTTTTTGTTTCACCGTGGCCCGTTCTTGTTTTCGTTCCGGCCTTTTTCTGTTGTCGTGTAAGTGAGCCGTAGCGACAGGCATTTCGTTTCCTCTGTTTGTTTCTTCCTCGTGGCTGAGAGTGAGAGAAGAGAGAGAGACACAGAGGGCGAGATTTTTGTTACTCTTCAGCTTAAGAGTAGAAACGCACTGTAGGCGGCCTCGTGTAGTGGTCGTCGCCCCTAAAAAAATCTCTTTCTCATAAGAGCAGTGTATCCCTTTTTTGTTATTTGTTGTTGTTTAGGGGGGGTTTGGTAGAGAGCAGATGGATATGTTTGCCGATCTTTTTTTTTCTTGGTTGAGCGGCTATGGATCTTTTCTCATAAGAGCACTTAAATCAGTGGCGACATATGTGCTTAAGAGTTGGAGATTCGGATATAGACTATTTTTCTGGTTTTTTGTACTACGAGCTTTCTTTTTTATTTATTTTTGATTTTACTTATTTTTTAAATTTTTCTTTATTATTATTTGTTTACTTTTTGGTTCTTATTTTTATATTTTTCCTATTTTAAGGTGCGAAAAATATATAAACAAACAGATTTGTTGTTTTTGCAGCTAGCTAAGAAGTAGCTGTGTTTCGGACACCTGTCAGACGTGGATTAAATGCTTCAAGATTTGGGTGCTTGGCACGGGTTGTCCCTTTCTTTTGTCGAGTGGGACGACAGGGATTGCCCGTCGCTTATTTCTGACATTGAGTTATTGGGGTTAAATGTGGGTTCGTTCCGGCTCCTTCGGCCCGTCGCTTGTTTCTCTTTTTTTTTGTCTTTCCCAGTACAGTGTCCGGGTTTAAATCACATTATTTTTTTTCCTTTTTATCGGCTATTTACTTTTTTTGGCCCGTGGTTGTTTCTGGTCTTTCTTGGTCTTCCCCAGCACAGCGTCCGGGTTATCAAATCATTTTCTCTTTTTAATTTTTTATTTGGTTGTTTGCTCTTTTTTAACTCCGCAAATAAAATTGCACCGACACATGCCCCACGCGCAACTATAGTCGCGTAGTCACAGAGTGAGCGGCATTCCCCTGAGGTTTTTCCTTTCCATTTTTTTGGATTTCTTTTTGTCGCAGACTTTGCCTGGTGCGTAACCTGAAAAGCGTGTCATGATCCGTGCAGGTTTGGTCAGCCAATGTTGTACACGACCAATATATTTTGTAAAGTAAACCAATATTTTTCATGGTTGTATGTTATCGTGCTCGTGGCCCTTCGCGACCAGTTGTGGGTTTTCTTTGTTGTCGATGGAGAATCGACGAGGCCGCATCATTCCTCTTCTTTTTTGTTTTCTCAGCCATTATTGTGTAGCGTTGTGCCCATTGACTTCTTGGGGCTTGTCTAGCTACAGGCCCCTGACCGTGTTGCATATTCATCATTAGGCATGTAACTGTAAGCATTGTAACCTGACCCAAACTGTATTGTACGAGCACAAAACAATTGTAACTGGGGTCAAGAGGGGGTTGTCGAGCTATTGCATGTCCATCACTAGATGCAATTGCAAGGATTATAAACCAACCACAACTGCATGGGCACAAAGTGACTGCAACTGTGATAGGAAGGAAGGTAGTCACGCCAGTTGCATGTCCATCACTAGACATGCAACTGCAAGCGTTGTAACCCGACCGCAACTGCGCGTGCACAAAGCGACTGCAACTGGGGTCATGTGGGGAGTTGTCGAGGTAGTTTAAAGTCAAACAGTAGACAAGCAACTGCAAGAATTGGTAACCCGACTGCAATTGCATGGGCATGAAGCAACTACAACTGGGGCCGAGAGGGGTGTTGTCGGTCCAGTTGCATGTCCATCACTAGACATGCAATTGCAAGTGTTGAAACCCGACTGCAATTGCACATCACAAAAGCGACTGCACTAGGACCGGGTGGGGAGTTGTTGGGGCTAGTTGCATGTGCAACACAAGACATGCAATTGCAAGAGTTATAATCCGACTGCAACTACAATCTGATTGTGTAGGGGAACACGACAGAAAACAAAAAAAAGCGCACTACGAACATGCCCAGGATCACTATGGAGATGCATACAAGGTTTGATCTGATCGTTACCGATTCATGGCGTAGCAGAAGTAGAGTCAATGTAGATCGTCAGTGTAGATCCCCGCAGCTAGGATTTACAACCTCCCAACCGCGAGAATGTACTCCCTCGTCTGATCCTCGGACAGTCCCTCGGACAGCCCTTCGGGAGGCGGTCGGACAGTCCCCCGGACGGTGTCATGGACAGCCCTTCGGAAGGCACTCACAGAAACTCGGACGGTCACTCGGACAGCCCTTCGGGAGGCACTCTCGAACAACCCCTCGGGCAAAAAGATCGAACCTACGACCTCTCTACGGGGTTGCACACATACGGTGTCAGCTATCCGGCAGGGCTTCGCCGTCCAGAACTAGTTCCCACCGGAACCCAGACAGCCTTTCGGCTCTACGAAACTATTTCGCTGAGAGGGAGAGAGAAAGCCGGATCATGCATGGCATGTGTATGTGAGAAAGAGTGTGTGTGGAGAGTGCCTCTCCACCTCTATTTATAGGAAAAACAAAGGGGTAGGGTGGCACATGAAAAACCCAAAATGCCCATGCTTTATGTCACACATAAAGGGCATAATGGGGAGGTAAGAGGAGCCCCCATTGGCTACCCACCCCATGTGGGCCCCCCCCCCCAAAAAAAAGGGGTTCCCATCCATCCATGTCATCCCCTAGATCTTTTGGGACAAAGCCCAAAAAGGTGGCTTTCCAAAAAGCAACCATAAAGTGCTTTTCACTATTCACAAAAACATTTTTCCGCGACCACTAAATCCGAAAATATTTATGTGGGCCTAGAACATTTCCAGTACCCCCTAAAATAATTTTGGATGCGTTCCGAAACAATTCCGGATCAGTGATTTTCATCAGCGAAAAGCAACCAAAGCGGTTCCGGCAGCTCCGGAACATTTCCGGTTTTTTCCTCCGGAAAAATCCCATAAGTTCCCAGAACAATTCTGGCACCCTCCAAGAATTTCCAGGCATGTGCCGAAAACATTTTGACTTAATGGTATACTCTGAAACAACTTTTTGGTTTTACCGAAACCCTTCCGGTATTCTCTCTCCGGAACTCTTCCGTTGTCTGCAAAACTTTTCCGGTGACTTTCTTTCAGACTCCCTGTCTAGTATTCGGCAGATAGATGACCCTTAAGCATGTGACCCTATAGGTTTGGTGAAGTATAGACATGACCATAACACTTTCCGATCAATGATCAACATCGGAGCCGTGGACACCCTTATTGACCCCTATACCCACACGAATAAATATTCGAGTGAAACTCCAGTTGCCGTGTGTTATTCTTGTTGCTTCGAGATATGTTACAAACACCCGAGGTGAGACTTATCGGCATCCCCGTGGATCAACACTTGTCCACAATGCCAGTTACCTCGTTACCGGTTTTGTTCTCTTTTCTCGTTTCCGTGTTCCGGCATCTGATACGTCTCCAACGTATCTATAATTTTTTATTGTTCCATGCTATTATAGTATCAATCTTGGATGTTTTATATACATTTACAAGAAATTATATATCATTTTTTGGGACTAACCTATTAACTTAGTGCCCAGTGCCAGTTGCTGTTTTTTGTCTGTTTTTGGGTTTCCAGAATATCAGTACCAAACGAAGTTCAAATGCCACGAAACTTTTTGGAGATTTTTTTCTGGTCATAAGAGACACTAGAAGCTTCGGGAGAGCACCAGAAGATAGAGAAGGTGGCCACGAGCCACCAGGGCGCGCCCCGACGGGGTGGCGCGCCCTGGTGCCTCATGGGCCCACCTCTGCTCCGTTTGACCTAATTCCACCTCTATAAATTCTCTAAAATCAGGAAACCAACAGAGGAGTCCACGAAATACTTTTTCCGCCGCCACAAGTTCCTGTTCTCGAGAGATCCCATCTGGAGGCCTTCTCTGGCACTCCGCCGGAGTGGGATTCGATCACGGAGGGGCTCTCCATCAACCTTGCTGCCCTTCTGATGATGCGTGAGTAGTTTACCATAGACCTTCGAGTCCATAGTTAGTAGCTAGATGGCTTCTTCTCTCTTTTTGATCTTCAATACAATGTTCTCCTCGATGTTCTTGGAGTTCCATCCGATGTAATCACTTTTTGCGGTGTGTTTGTTGGGATCCGATGAATTGTGAGTTTATGATCAGATTATCCATGAATATTATTTGAGTTTTCTCTGAACTCTTTTATGCATGATTGTTATAGCTTCATATTTCTCTCTGATCTATTGATTTGGTTTGGCCAACTAGATTGATTTATCTTGCAATGGGAGAGGTGCTTTGTAATGGGTTCGATCTTGTGGTGCTCAATCCCAGTGACAGAAAGGGACATGACACGTATGTATCGTTGCTATTAAGGGTAAAAAGATGGGGTTTATTCATGCGTGAGTTTACTTTGTCTACATCATGTCATCTTGCTTAAGGCGTTACTCCGTTCTTTATGAACTTAATACACTAGATGCATGCTGGATAGCGGTCGATGTGTGGAGTAATAGTAGTAGATGCAGAATCGTTTCGGTCTACTTGTCTCGGACGTGATGCCTATATACATGATCATTGCCTTGGATATCATCATGATTATTTGCTTTTCTATCAATTGCCCAATAGTAATTTGTTAACCCACCGTATGCTATTTTCAAGAGAGAAGCCTCTAGTGAAAACTATGGCCCCCGGGTCTACCTTAATCATATATTGAAAATCCTAAAAATACCTTGCTGAAATTTTACTTTATTTATTTTGTATTTTTGTTTGATCTATCTATCTATCTATCTATCACCATACAATTTAATCTTGCAATTAACCGCCAAGGGATTGACAACCCCATGTTCGCGTTGGGTGCGAGGATTTGTTGTTTTGTGTGCAGGTACTGCTAACGAGTTGTTGCGTGATTCTCCTACTGGATTGATAACCTTGGTTTCATAACTGAGGGAAATACTTATCTCTACTGTACTGCATCATCCCCTCCTCTTCGAGGAAATCCCAACGCAGCTCACAAGTAGCAGCATCCCTGTGATCAAATCACAATGTGTCTGGCCAGACGATCGTGGATACCGTAACACCGAGAGGTCCCAAAGAATATCTCTCCATCGTCGGAGGAGCAAATCCCAATCTTGAGCTATCAAGTCCCTTGTCATACTTTTCCATGAACCCGTAAGCCGCCATAATAGCCACCCATTTACGGATGACGTTTAACAAACCCCAAAGTCCATGAAGCAAGCATGAAGAAACTCGATACTCTCATGGTCTAGGGAATCATGCAAACGTTAACTTTCTCTGTGTTATTAACCATTAACTTGTGATGATGTATCTCATAGCATAACATCAAATCGGGTCGATTCAACACAAATGTTCTTCTAACATTGTGCCCTCAAAGTTGCCGGCATAGACATGCCCATGATTAGGAAAATGTAATCATCATGCAACACTTGAGCTAGTCTCAGAGGCTTGACTAGGAATACATTTTATCGTTTATTATTCCACACGTGCATATGAGTTTTCCTCCGAGCCTCGTGGTTATTGCAGACTCGAGAACCATAGCAGTTATAGCACGGAATATAAACATAATTAGGAACATGGGGATAAATAATAACATTTATTATTGCCTCTAGGGCATATCTCCTACAGACTCCCACTTGCACTAGAGTCAATAATCTAGTCAATGCTAATGCACTTTACACCTATGGCATGCTGGTGTAAAATATGCTTCGCTTGTGGTGTAGCCTGATGTCCAACGGATCTGACAACTTCAGCTCCGTGTGTATTTTGCATATCCTCACGTTTTCATGCTTTCACAAAATTCATATTTTGTGTGGACTTGGCTTTGTATATATGTGAATCACTGGTCGAACCTAGATTCCTTAGACTGCGCTATGGAGCAACTATCTACAATAGTGTCCCATTGACCAAAGCCATCTTGGAACCATACTAAGTTCATGAATGAACTATATGATTCAACATCTTCTTTGTCGCTTCCAAAGTGTCAACATAGTTAGCCTTTGTTATAGAATTCACCACAGTAACCTGTTTGGAACAATTTCCAACTTACCGTGCCACCATATCGTGTTTTACACAAAACCCTTAACTTAAATCAAAAATCGCTTGGAGCATTGATGAAGACTGTATCGATGTAACTACTTACAACGAGCACTTTATAATCTCTGCTTGCGAGAAAACATGTCATCAGTGCTACTTTAGTACTTAACGACATTTTTCACTATTGTCCCATGATCAGTACTTTGATCACTTCGGTATCTATACACGCAACAGCTTGGGAGTATCGGACATATCTGGTTGTTTTACATACCATAGAATACATGATTAATCCAAACACAAGAGTGTGTGGAATCTCTATCTGTATTTTGCTCATCAGTGTTTTAGGACACTGAATCTTGCAAAACTCTTTCCATGTGACTTCGGCAAGAATCACTCCTTGGCGTTCTTATGCTAAACTGTTTTAGCATCTTGTCAATATGTATTTTTGGCTTATCCTATTAGGCAATCCTATCTCCATAGATAATTATGCCTAATATTAAGGCTACTTAGCCCAAGCACTTCATCAAAAAACTATTTTCAATGAAGTCCTAATTCGTGTCAAGAAATTTATATTATTTCCAATCAACAATGTGTCAAGCACACAAGGTTTTCAGAAATATTATTATGCTCCCACTTACGTTCTTGTAACCACAAGCATCTTCGTTATCCATTGATGAAATCAAACTCTTTTGACTATTTCATCAAAAACGAAGATTCCAACTCCATTTTGCTCTCTTCTATCCATTCCTGGAACTCTGAAGTTTGCATGCTCACTAGCATCCTTTGGATTGACAAAACGCCTTGGACTGTATCACATGCAAGTCCTAGGTAGCATTTCCATCTCATGGAAATCCTTTTGGCATCCATGTATCGTATCTCATGATTGAAATATGTATCAATTACTAGTTTAGCCCGAACCGACTTTAAGCATCGCTACGGAGAGACAATCTCGCCGTAGTCAATTCCTTGAATTAGTTATAAGCAAAAAGTCGAGCTTTATGGATAAAACATTTTTATTCGTATCAGTTTATAGTTCCATTAATATTCGTTAGACTTTAAGTCTTCCGAAGGGTTTATCAAGATCTAATCTTGAATCATTTATATGGATACTATCTCGGATTATATTGGCATTTAGCCAATTCCAGAGTCAGGGCCCATCAACACTTCCTTGTGTATCATAGGTATACTATTGTCTAACAACAATATGTCGTTTGCGCACCTGAGAGGTTTGCACGAGTTTTGCCCACGTGGTTCAGCTGCAAGTTCGGCCGAAGTCCATACATCTCATGTAGAGGCTTCCATATCAGTCGCGGTAGGAAACTCTGGAATCACTTCCAAGGTCTCTTTCCTTTGACCTGATAACGAAGATACTGTTATCTCGTCGAGTTGCACTGTCCTCCCACTCACCCTTTTGCAAGAACCATTTTCTTCAAAATCATACCGCTTTTTGTGGCAAACATTTTTGCCTCGGTATAGTGATGGAGGAATACCCAATAACTTGGGATAACCTACAAAGTAGCACTTGTCTGATTTGGAATAGGTTTGTAAATATTTTACACAAGCCCCATATTCCAAATGTTAAGAAAAGATATAACATGGTTGGGGTTACCATACCATGGCGTCATTTCAATAGATCTGATGGCACTCTTTTCTGTGTAAAAGCCGCAGTCTCTAAAGCATTACTTTAAAAAGGGATAATGGCAAATTGATTTATGTCATCTTTGATCTTACCATGTCATAAATGGTTCGATTACATCTTCACAGACATTCCACTCACAGTGGTGTTCCGGGAGGTGTAAGTTATGAAAACTCTTTTCACAACTCATCAGACATTCGCTAAACTTGTAACTCAAAATATTCCTTTCCGCAATCTAATTGTAGAAACATAATTTTCTTGTTTACAATAATTTCTACTTCATTTTGAAAACCTTTTGAAAGATTTCAAAAGATCCAGACTTACGTCTCATCAAGTAAATATCCATATATCTACTTGAGTAATTTCTGAAGATAGATAAATCCACTACTAGCAATAACATTTATTGGACTACACACATCATAATATATGATCACCAATAAGTTCGGTGCTCGTTCCTTATGGCCTGTGAACGGTATTTTAGTCACTTCACTTTTAAGACGAAAGTTGCAAGTGTCAGATGATTCATAATCAGATGACTTCAAAATCCATCATAATGGAATTTTTTCATGTGGGTTTCTCCAATGTGACCAAATGCAGTGCCACACATATGTGGTATTCTTTTAGTCTTGTGACATTTAGCGTCAGTGTTATGGATATATCATATTACAGTCAATATTCATAACATACATCCCATCCATGATGGAAGCATGGCCCTTGTGTTATTCATGATACTGAACAACAATTGTTCTTTTATGAACAACCCTCTTGCAACAAACATTATGCAATTGGCTAGAGTGTATAAAACTCTAAAATGAATTATGAAAGTAAACACAGAGGTAATATATTATTATCAATATTCATAACATACATCTCATTCATAATGAAAGTATGGCCCTTATGTTATTCATAACACTGAACATCAAAAGTTCTCTTATGAACAACCTTCTTGCAACATGATGTCTACTACACAACTTATTCTTGTAGACTCGTGTTGGGCCTCCAAGCACAGAGTTTTGTAGGACAGTAGCAATTTTCCCTCAAGTGGATGACCTAAGGTTTATCAATCCGTGGGAGGCGTAGGATGAAGATGGTCTCTCTCAAACAACCCTGCAATCAAATACAAGAAATCTCTTGTGTCCCCAACACACCCAATACAATGGTAAATTTTATAGGTGCACTAATTCGGCGAAGAGATGGTGATACAAGTGTAGTATGGATAGTAGATATAGGTTTTTGTAATCTGAAAATATAAAAATAGCAATGTAGCAAGTGATAAAACGGAGCACAAACGGTATTGCAATGCTTAGAAACAAGGCCTAGGGTTCATACTTTCACTAGTGCAATCTCTCAACAATGCTAACATAATTGGATCATATAACAATCCCTCAACGTGCGACAAAGAATCACTCCAAAGTTCCTATTAGCGGAGAACATAAGATAGAAATTGTTGTAGGGTACGAAACCACCTCAAAGTTATTCTTTCCGATCAATCTATTGAGCTATTCCTATAAGTGTCACAAACAGCCCTAGAGTTCGTACTAAAATAACACCATATGATACGCATCAACCAACTCTAATGTCACCTAGATACTCCAATGTCACCACAAGTATCCGTGAGTTGATTATACGATATGCATCGAACAACTTCAGATTCATAATATTCAATCCAACACAAAGAACTTCAAAGAGTGCCCCAAGATTTCTAACGGAGAAAGTAGGACGAAAATGTGCATCAACCCCTATGCATAGATTACCCCAATGTCACCTCGGGAATCCGCGAGTTGAGTGCCAAAACATATATCAAGTGAATCAATATAATACCCCATTGTCACCACGGGTATTCATATGCAAGACATACATCAAGTGTTCTCAAATCCATAAAAATATTCAATCCGATAATGGTGAAACCGCAAAGGTAAAAACTCAATTCATCACAACAAGATAGAGAGGGAGAAACACCATATGATCCAACTATATTAACAAAGCTCGCGGTACATCAAGATCGTGCCAAATCAAGAATGCGAGAGAGAGAGAGAGAGATAAAACACATAGCTACTGGTACAAACACTCAGCCCCGAGGGTGAACTACTCCCTCCTCATCATGGAGACTGCCGGGATGATGAAGATGGCCTCCGATGATGATTCCCCCCTCCGGCAGGGTTCCAGAAAAGGGTTGTAGATGAGATCGTGGAGGTACAGAGGCTTGCTGCGGCGTAGTCGAAGTTCTAGGGTTATTTCTGGGGGTTTTGGTATTTATAAGAATTTTTGGCGTTGGAATCACGCAAAGAAGGGCCACAGGGGGCCCACAAGGCACCAGGGCGCGCCCAGGTGGCTTGTGGGGCCCCTGTGGGTCTTCTGCTGTTCCCTCGAAGCTTCCTGGGTCTGTTTCCTTCCAGAAAAAATCGTCAGAAAGTTTCGCTGCATTTGGACTTCATTTGATATGGATTTTCTGGAAAACCAAAAACAAGCAGAAAACAACAACTAGCACTGGGCACTAGGTCAATATGTTAGTCCCTGAAAATCGTATAAAATCCATATAAAAGTGCACCAAAATCATACAAAACTATAATAAACATGGCATGAATACTTCATAAATTATAGATACGTTGGAGACGTATCAGCATCCCCAAGCTTAATTCCTGCTCGTCCTCGAGTAGGTAAATGATAAAAGAAATAATTTATGAAGTGTGAATGCTAGCATAGTGCATAAGTTTGATCAATGATAATTTCAATCACTTTTCCTAGCATCATAACAGCAACTCTTTCTCATAAAACTCATCATGATAAAGTAGCAATCAATTCACATGTTATGGTTTAGATAGTGCATTCTCTTGAAACTTAACAACCTATGTTCTTAGTCACCAAAAAATTGCAATTCAACTTATTTTCAACAAAGTCTAAGTAAGAGCTCCACATACTCAATTATCATATAGTCTTCTATGATTGCTAGTACTCAAAGCATATTTTTAGAACAAATGGCATCCATCGAACACAGAGAAAGATAGGGGCTTAATGTTTCGCCTCCCAACTTATTTATCATAGAGATAATTGTCAACAATAATAATTCATGATCGAATATATTTGACTGGCCATATGTGCCTGGATCTTTCCCCACCACATGATGCTTGCCAACTAAAGAATAATTTAGGTTGAAATGAGAAGTAATAGTATTGATTCTTGCATAAAAGTAAATACAAAAAGTAAAAGATAGGCCCTTCGCAGAGGGAAGCATAGGTTGTCATGCGCTTTTTATTTTTGGATGTGCAAGCTCTTAATGCAAAGGAACATCATGTTATATTGCCCCTCGTGATAGCAACCTTTATTATGCAGTCCGTCGCTTTTATTTCTTTACCATCACAAGTTCGTACAACACTTATTTTTCCTTGCAATAAAAGATCATACATATTTTAGGAACAATTTTTATTGGTTTTTGCACCGATGACAACTTACTTGAAGGATCTTATTCAATCCATAGGTAGATATGCTGGACACTCATGGGAAGAAACTGGGTTTAAGGGTTTTTGGATGCACAAGTAGTATCTCTACTTAGTACGAATTTTTGGCTAGCAAAAGATCCTAAGCAAGCACCACATGTTGGAGGATCCATAACAATATAACTTCTATGCAAATATACCCAAACATAACTCATTACGTTGTCTTCCTTGTCCAACTTCAACTAATTTTCTCAAGTTTGAAAATAATTAATGGGTATTCACAATCATAAAAGATGTTGAAAGCACATTTGCTCCCTTGGTGGTTTTGGTAATTCATAACAACATATATCTCATTGAACTAATGTCCATTCAAGATTAAGATTTCAGGATGTTCAATGATTGGCATGGCATGGACTAGACATGTGGACCCCTCAAAATGCTAAGGACAAGGATTGGCAAAAGATCAAGACTCTACATTTTTGGTTTAGTGATCCAAGATCACATTGAGTCCATAGGAAAGCCAATACTATTAAAATGGGATGAGGTGTTGCTTAATGGTCTTTTTGCTCAAGTGCTTAGTGACAGTATTCCTAAACCCTCAACCACTCTCTCTAACCAAATATGTCCTAAACCTACATTCCAACTCGGCCCCACCGATATTTCCTATCCGGCCCCACCGAGTTCATCCAAGACTTAGCCACTGCCAAAACCCTAACAAATCGGATCCACCGAAATGGATCTCGGTCCCACCGAGATGGCCTTGTCAACTCTCTGTAATCGTTTGCACTTACTTCGGTCTCACCGAGTTATGCAAATCGGTCTCACCGAGATGGCTTGCCAACTCTCTGTTGCCTTATTGCTTCACTTCGGTCCAACCGAGTTGATGCAATCGGTGCCACCGAGATGAGGTTTGCCCTAAGCCATTGCACTTCGGTCCATCCGAGTTGTCCGTATCGGTCCCACCGAAATGCCTAACGTTCATATCTTTTACACAGTTCGGTGCCACCGAGTCTTCTGAATCGGTGCCACCGAGTTGGGTCAAAAGTGTGTAACGGTTGGATTTTGTGTGGAGGCTATATATACCCCTCCACCACATCCTTCTTAGTAAGGAGAGCCATCAGAACGTGCCTACACTTCCACCATACATTTTCTGAGAGAGAACCACCTACTCATGTGTTGAGATTAAGATATTCCACTCCTACCATTTGAACCTTGATCTCTAGCCTTTCCCAAGTTGCTTTCCACTCAAATCCTTCTTCCACCATAGCCAAATCTGTGAGGAGTTGTTTGAGTGCTGGGAAGACTATCATTTGAAGCACAAGAGCAAGGAGTTCATCAACAACACACCGTCTATTACCTTTTGGAGAGTGGTGTCTCCTAGATTGGTTAGGTGTCACTTGGGAGCCTCCAACCTGATGTGGAGTTGAACCAAGCAGTTTGTAAGGGCAAGGAGATCGCCTACTTCGTGAAGATCTACCCCGAGTGAGGCTAGTCCTTAGTGGACGTAAGCCATGGTGGAATAGACAAGGTTGCTTCTTCGTGGACCCTTCGTGGGTGGAGCCCTCCGTGGACTCACGCAGCCGTTACCCTTCGTGGGTTGAAGTCTCCATCAACGTGGACGTACAATAGCACCACCTATCGGAACCACGCCAAAAACCACCGTGTCTTCTTTGCGTTTGAAATCTCCGATCCCCTCCTTTACATACATATGCAATTGCTTACTTTCCGCTGCTATACTCTTAGAATTGCATGTGTAGGGTGATGCTTGACATGTACTATTGCTAAAATCTGCCTACAACTAAAATTGGGAAAATGTTAGGTTTTATTTGGTCAAGTAGTCTAATCGCCCCCCCTCTAGACATACTTTCGATCCTACAAGTGGTATCAGAGCTTTGGACTCCGTAAGCCTTGATTTCCATTGCTTTGGTGATCATAGCCTTGGTTTCACAACCTAGGAGAGTATGGCGTCTAGTGAGGGTAACTATCACCGTAGAGGTCCATATTTTGATGGTACAAACTTTGCTAGTTGGAAACATAAGATGAAAATGCATATTCTTGGTCATAACCCCGCCATTTGGGCTGTTGTTTGTGTTGGCTTGCAAGGTGACTTCTTTGAGGATGGCAAGGAACCGGATCGTGAAGCAACCCCGGAAGAATTGAAGATGTTGCAATACAATGCTCAAGCTTGTGACATTCTATTCAATGGTCTATGTCCCGAAGAATTCAACAAAATCAGCCGCCTCGAGAATGCAAAGGAAATTTGGGATACTTTGGTTGATATGCATGAGGGTACCGAGTCCGTCAAGGAATCTAAGTTGGATGTGCTTCAAAGTCAACTTGACAAGTTCAAGATGAAGGATGGTGAAGGAGTCGCTGAGATGTACTCTAGGCTTGCTCTCATCACAAATGAGATTGCCGGCTTAGGAAGTGAAGAGATCACCGACAAATTCATCATCAAGAAGATACTTAGAGCTTTGGATGGAAAATATGATACCGTCTTCACATTGATCCAAATGATGCCAAATTACAAAGATCTCAAGCCCACGGAAGTCATTGGAAGGATTGTCGCTCATGAAATGTCACTCAAGGACAAAGAGGAGCTACACAACAAGTCAAGTGGTGCTTACAAAGCCTCAACCGATGCTCCAACAACTTCAAGTGACAAGCTAGTATCCAATGAAGAGATTAGCCTAATGGTGAAAAGGTTCAACAAGTTCTACAAGAACAAAGGAAAAGAAAGAAGCTCTAGCTCAAGACACTATGAGAGAAGATCATCAAGTCATGACCGTAATTGCTACAATTGTGGAAAGCCCGGACACTACTCCAATGAGTGTACGGCTCCCTACAAGAAAAGAGACGAATCACCAAGAGGAAGACATAGAAGAGATGAATCACCTCATAAGGAGAGAAGGAGTAGAGATGATCATTATGAATGAAGACACTCTCGAAGAAGCAAAGATTTGGAGAGGAAGGACAAGTCATCAAGGAGCTACACAAGAAGAAGACATCAAGCTCATGTTGGTGAATGGGTTTCCGACTCCGACTCCGACAACCACTCCGAGAGAAATTATCATTCCAACTCTGACTATAGTCAAGATGAAGGTGTTGCCGGACTTGCACTTGTGTCATCCAACTCCTATGATCTATTTGACTCACCAAATGAAGGAATTGGAAGATGCTTCATGGCAAAAGGCCCCAAGGTATCACACCCCGTATCTTGATTTCAATAGTGATGAAGATGATTTGCTTGGTGATGATGATTTACTTGTTGATAGGGCTAGTGATGTGAGCTATAATGAAAATGCTAGTAATCATGATAGTCAAGAGGAAACGAGTGACAATGCTATGAAGGAGATTGAGCGTCTAACTAAAGAACTAAATGCTCTTAACTTAGCTCATGAAACAACTCAAGATGATCATAGAGAACTTCTAAGAACTCATGAGAAGCTACGCTTCGAGAAGCTAAATTTAGAGCAAGAGCATGAGTTTCTTAAATCTATCAATGACGATCTTCGAAAGAAGAGTTCTTCATATCTTGCCAAACGTTTACTCTTGTCTACCTTTATGCCACAAGTTAAACCTAAGCAAACTAGCAACAAGGGTAAAAATGGTTCTACCTCTAGTAGTAACAATAACAATGCTAAATCCAATGTTGTTGCTTCTAGTAGTTCTATTGATTCGACTAACGATTCTCTTAGCCAAGTTACACTTGAGCAAGAAAATATGCTATTGAAAGGAATTATAGAAAAAGGTGTCTACAAGAGTCTTGCCGGGAGTAAGCAATTTGAGGAAATTGTACGCAAGCAAGGGAGGCACCGGAAGAACCAAGGTGTTGGTTTTGAACGAAAGTTCAATGCCGATGGAGTTGAGCGGGAAAAAGATCAATACCCCAAGACGAAGTTTGTTCCTCAACAAGAGAAGTATGATCCTACATCCTTCAAGGGAACACAAGCTCAAGAAGATCTTCCATCACAAGACCACAAGCTAAAAGGCAAGGACAAGCTTCAAGAAGAGATTGATTCATTTGAAGAAGCTCCTCAAGCCATGGTCAAGTGGGTTCCCAAGACTTCATCAAGTTCTACTTCATCAAGTGCTTCTACAACTCCAAGGATTCCCATCAAGTTGATGTGGGTCCAAAAGAAGAAGAACTAGAGAGTTCGTGAGGGTGACTCCGCCAACAAACTTCACTCATATTCTTTATGGCAAGAACTTGTGCAACCAACTTCCACATTTTGCACTAGTTCATGGAGTCACAAACTCTCTTGTTGGTAAGACAAGGGACAAGGTAATCAATGCATTCATGGACATCATCATATGTGTATTTCACTCTATGTCTATGGATATCCTTGTATGTTCCTTGTGTGGGACTAACCCATGTAGGTATTGAAAGCACAAAACTCCAAAGGATTGCTCCCAACTCTTGATGGTCTACATCAACATTGAGCATCCACATCTTCAACATCTACATGAAGTCATCATCGACAAAACCCAAGGTTAGTTCATCCCTCTTAGGGGGAATATCACATCTAGGGGGAGCTTTGCTCAAAATAATTGAGCTAAAGCAACTCTAATGGTGTGAACACATCAATGCTTTATGTAAAAGTGGTAACCCCACTTGTGCTTAAACGATGAGTATGACCTATGATCAAATGTTCTCATTTGGCTCCTAAGTCAATATACTCATATATAGATGACCTAGTCATCGCCATTGCTTGATAGATGCTAGAATTGGTTGTGCATGTTTGACACATATCTCATTTGCAATCTTATTGTGTGAGCATGTTGGTTTACATACTTTCATCATTCGAGGACATCCATTTGTTGTTTTGACTGTCTTGGTTTTTCTGGCCAAGTGGATGTACAAGAATCCCTAAGAACCTTCTCTAGCTATCTATGCTTTCTTTTCACAAATTCTATTCTTGCTGCATCACAAAAATTGAACAAGTCTTTTTCGGACCCTCCGGGTGAGGAGCACTCGGAGCCACCGATCTGAAAGGGCTGAACCTCCAAAACCTTATAATTGATTTCGGCCGAACCAACTCACTCAAACTCGGTCCAATCGAAATAATTTAGATTGATCTAGGTTTTCATCTCGGTGCTACCGAATTGAACCATTTCGGCGCCACCGATGTGCTAAACTGCGTGCAGTTACACATATCGGTGCCACCGAGTTGT
Source organism: Elymus sibiricus (assembly GCA_039707655.1). Taxonomy (NCBI): domain Eukaryota; kingdom Viridiplantae; phylum Streptophyta; class Magnoliopsida; order Poales; family Poaceae; genus Elymus; species Elymus sibiricus. The sequence goes on from CM077672.1 coordinate 455,061,648, forward strand.
TCAACTCGGCGCCACCGATAGCGTACGGGTATATATATCGTGCGGACCGAACGGTTGAAATTTCTCGACCCCACTCGTTCCCGCTCCCCGTCGCTGCCGTCGCCCTTCGTCTTCGGACTTCGCCGTCGTCTCCAGCGCGCCCTCGCCGCAGGACTCCGTCGCCGTCAATGACAATCTCCATCGTCGTTGCCGCCGTAGAGGATCTCCACCGAGTTAGGGTGAGATTCGATCCCTTTCGTGCTTCCTTTTCCGATTCAATGCACGTTAGGAATGCCATGATTCTTGCCACGATTGCAATGCTAAATCCACCAGGAAAATTCGGTAGATTAGATTCGAGCGAAATTTCTAGGTTTAAGTTTCCGTCGAATGCATCTCGGACCGACCGATTCAAAATTTTCGGCCCCACCGATTTGGCCTCTGGCCATAGCACTAGTACGTCTCGGTACCACCGAGTTGTACGAATCGGTGAGACCGAAAGTAAAGTCTCAGTGAAACCCTAGCATCTCGGAGCCACCAAACCCCATCTCGGTCTGACCGAAGTGGTGTGTAAGGTTTCTGTAGTGTGTTTCGGTATCACCGAGATGATCAACTCGGTCCATCCGAAATGCATCCTGTGAAAACTTGAAACTAAAAGTTGAACTCAAATTTTATGAAAACTATCTGCTTTTTTGTGATGACTCATCTAATCTACCCATACCCATCTATTCACAGGGTCAGCTCAGCAAGATGTCAAGTGGCAGTGACAGTCAGAACAGGTCTGAACAGCATGCAGAACTAAGTGAAGGGTCAAGCCCTGATGAGAGTTTCTATGAGGGAGAGAGGAGCTCTCCAGATCTTCCTAAGGCAGCCACCAGAACAAGGAAGAAGAAAACCTCTGACAGTGAGGATGAAGATTTTGTTGCTAGTGAGGCAGCAACAAAGAAGTAAAGAGTTGTGCTTGAGAGTACAGCACCAAACCATCATCCACCAAAGATAAGACTGCTATGAGGAAAGTTCCAAAGCAGACTATGCAATTCACTCTTGAAGAGCCTAATGACACAGAACCAGCAGCAGGTGCTAAGAAGAAGAGGGTGAGGAAAACTACTGCCCGTGTGATTGGTAGACCCTCCATGATGATTGATGAGGAGGAAGAGGAGGAGGAGCCAGCAGCCTTTGCACCCCCTGCAAAAGCTCAGAAGCTCATGTCTGATGCAATCAGGACTGTTGCCCCTCCCAAGTCCAAACCAAAGGCACCAGCGCCCAAGAGGTCAACCAGGAACATTTCAGCTGTAGAGAAGAACAAGGCCCCAGTGCCTGAGTCAAATGTTGATGAAGAGCCACTAGTGCTTAGAAAGTTGAAGCCTAAGATTCCAGACCATGACAATGCACACCCAGTTGCAGAGAACATGATGCTGAGGAAGGATAAAGGACTGCGTCAGTGGAGACAGTCAGATCCTTATGCTATAAGGAGAAGGACAGCATGTGATTATCGCTTTCACACTCGTGAACAACAGGACTTTTATGAAACAGTGTTGCTTGATAAGAAGCCCATAGTCAGTGACATGAAATGGGTGGACTAGGAATACATCGACGAGAATGAGGATTACTTTCCCCATGTTCATGAGAGCTTCAGGATTGCAGGAGTTGATGAGTTTGTTGGAAAGAAATTGACCAAGTGGAATGATGAGATGGTCATGCAATTTTACTCTACTACTCATTTCTATCCAGATGGCAGAATAGTGTGGATGACTGAGGGTATAAGGTACCAGTCAACCATCTCTGAGTGGGCAAGTCTTCTTGGTGCTCCCAAGGAAGAGGATGATGATATAGATATCTATGCCAAGCTCAAGATGGATCACAACTCCATGAAGAACATGTACACTGCAATTCCTCAGAAGGATATAGAGACACACAAACTTGGATCAGTGAAGCATCTTCTCTCAGGATTAGCCACAACGAACACCATCTTGTGGTACACTCTGCTACCCAAGTCAGGAGATGACAAAATGATTCGTGGCCACTCCATCAATTTGCTGCATCTGTTTGATACACCTCAGAAATTCAAGGTGATGAGCCTGATAGTAGAAACTATCAAGAGGACCAGAAGAGATCGTGCGGATATGCTCCACATATTCAGCTATTGATCAATTCCAAGGTTGGAACCAGCACATACCTTCTTGATCGAGAGCATTTGCCATTGCATCCAGATTTTGAGGATAATGTGATAGTGATGGATCCTTCGCATCCCACTTCTCCACAAGCTCAAGAGGAAACCCGCAAAGCCAAAGAAGCAAAAGCAGCTCAGGAGGCATCAGCTCCCAATGCTCCAATTGCCAATCTCAAGACACCCAAGGATCAAATGACATATCTTCTTGAAGCCACTCTGAGGATTGAGCGAAGTTTGGCCAACCTCACCCAGACCTAGGCTAGCTTTGAGCGGATTATTGAGACAAAATTTCATGATTTGGATGTCAAAGTTACAGAGATTCAGACTTCAAAAGAACAGCTGCAGGGTGATGTTGATGCTGTCAAGCTAGCCAGATCAGATGACAGTGGAGATAACAGACCTACCACAGAGCGATTTCAGACAGTGCCTAGGGCAGCCAGGTCTGCTGCAGTGCCAGTTGTGGATCCGAGGACCACAGTATCTGCACCAGCCGCTACTGCCACAGTGCCACCGCCGATATCAACTCCACCAGCCCAGCAAACGTCTGCAGAAGCCTTCGTGGATGCTTTCCTCTCCACGCCGTCTACGCACACCAGAGCTACCAGCAGAAGATCGCCTTCAGGAGCTTCGGAGGACCGTGCTTAGCGAGCCGATTAGTCCTATACTTATTTGAACTTTTTGGTACTTGTTGCCAAAGGGGGAGAATATGTATAGATCATAGGCTGAGAGAGAGAGAGAGAGAGTCCTTGCTTTTCATTTGCTTCGAGTTCTTTTGCTACAATTTGTTTGATGCTACCCTGTTATGAGTGTGCTTGCTACAGTACTTTGATATTTGCGTATGCCTCATGTGATGATCATACTATGCTTGTTGTGATGATCAATGCTTATCTTTATCATTATCTTGTGATGATCAATTACTTATGTTGGTGATGCGTGCTTACTTTTCAACTCATATCATTTTGCGCGCTCCACCAAGATGTATGTGACATGGAAGAGTAACCCATGAGCCTAATCGATTGTGCATTTGCATTCAAACGCAAATTTTTAATAATGCACAAATTTAGGGGGAGCTCTTGCTTATCACATACTTCTCAAAGCGACGATGTATTTCATTCATTTAATCATTTGTCGAAGCTTTGATCTATATGTTGTCATCAATTACCAAAAAGGGGGAGATTGAAAGCACATTTGCTCCCTTGGTGGTTTTGGTAATTCATAACAACATATATCTCATTGAACTAATGTCCATTCAAGATTAAGATTTCAGGATGTTCAATGATTGGCATGGCATGGACTAGACATGTGGACCCCTCAAAATGCTAAGGACAAGGATTGGCAAAAGATCAAGACTCTACATTTTTGGTTTAGTGATCCAAGATCACATTGAGTCCATAGGAAAGCCAATAATATTAAAAGGGGATGAGGTGTTGCTTAATGGTCTTTTTGCTCAAGTGCTTAGTGACAGTATTCCTAAACCCTCAATCACTCTCTCTAACCAAATATGTCCTAAACCTACATTCCAACTCGGCCCCACCGATATTTCCTATCCGGCCCCACCGAGTTCATCCAAGACTTAGCCACTGCCAAAACCCTAACAAATCGGATCCACCGAAATGGATCTCGGTCCCACCGAGATGGCCTTGCCAACTCTCTGTAATCGTTTGCACTTACTTTGGTCTCACCGAGTTATGCAAATCGGTCTCACCGAGATGGCTTGCCAACTCTCTGTTGCCTTATTGCTTCACTTCGGTCCAACCGAGTTGATGCAATCGGTGCCACCGAGATGAGGTTTGCCCTAAGCCATTGCACTTCGGTCCATCCGAGTTGTCCGTATCGGTCCCACCGAAATGCCTAACGTTCATATCTTTTACACAGTTCGGTGCCACCGAGTCTTCTGAATCGGTGGCACCGAGTTGGGTCAAAAGTGTGTAACGGTTGGATTTTGTGTGGAGGCTATATATACCCCTCCACCACATCCTTCTTAGTAAGGAGAGCCATCAGAACGTGCCTACACTTCCACCATACATTTTTTGAGAGAGAACCACCTACTCATGTGTTGAGATTAAGATATTCCACTCCTACCATTTGAACCTTGATCTCTAGCCTTTCCCAAGTTGCTTTCCACTCAAATCCTTCTTCCACCATAGCCAAATCTGTGAGGAGTTGTTTGAGTGCTGGGAAGACTATCATTTGAAGCACAAGAGCAAGGAGTTCATCAACAACACACCGTCTATTACCTTTTGGAGAGTGGTGTCTCCTAGATTGGTTAGGTGTCACTTGGGAGCCTCCAACCTGATGTGGAGTTGAACCAAGCAGTTTGTAAGGGCAAGGAGATCGCCTACTTCGTGAAGATCTACCCCGAGTGAGGCTAGTCCTTCGTGGACGTAAGCCATGGTGGAATAGACAAGGTTGCTTCTTCGTGGACCCTTCGTGGGTGGAGCCCTCCGTGGACTCACGCAGCCGTTACCCTTCGTGGGTTGAAGTCTCCATCAACGTGGACGTACGATAGCACCACCTATCGGAACCACGCCAAAAACCACCGTGTCTTCTTTGCGTTTGAAATCTCCGATCCCCTCCTTTACATACATATGCAATTGCTTACTTTCCGCTGATATACTCTTAGAATTGCATGTGTAGGGTGATGCTTGACATGTACTATTGCTAAAATCTGCCTACAACTAAAATTGGAAAAAGGTTAGGTTTTATTTGGTCAAGTAGTCTAATCACCCACCCTCTAGACATACTTTCGATCCTACAGATGTCCAAGATAATATATTTATACGTGAAAGTTCTCTTCCTTATACTAATCATTCATGAATTGCTTGTATGACCAATATTTTGATTGTCAAGCTTCAATAGCTTTCAATTTCTAACCCAAATGTCAAACTACTACTAGACATGATACAAGCATATGAAGCACATATAATTTCAACTTTATTATATTCAATTCATTCAACAATTTACTCATAGGATATAAGTGAAGAACAAGAGTAAATGACAAACTACTCCAAAAAGATATAAGTGAAGACCAAATGGGTAGTTAAGTAAATAGGTAGCTATGTGAGGACTCTCTCTCATTTAAAATTTCAGATCTTAATAATTTTATTCAAACAACAAACAAAACTAAAATAAAAGGACACTCCAAGAATAGCACATAACACGTGAACAAGTAAAAACTTAGGCGAACCGATAGGTGTTGATGAAAAAAGGTGGGATGCCAACCGGGGCATCCCCAAGCTTGGTTGCTTGAGACTTCTTGGAATGTTATCTTGGGGTGCCTTGGTAATCCCCAAGCTTGAGCTCTTGTGTCTCCTTAATTTCTCTCATATCATGGCTTCTCCTAAATCTTAGAAACTTCATCCACACAAAACTCAACAAGAACTCGTGAGATAAGTTAGTATAAATCAACTCAAAACCTTAACATTCTCTACTGTAACAAATCACTAAAATTATAATTGAACATTCCATACTAAATGCCTCTGCATATTTAATACTCCTATCCACAAATAGAAACATTAAACAAGCAAACATATGCAAACAATGCAACTATAACAGCAACCTGCTAAAACAGAACAGTCTGTAAAGGGGGATTTAAAATTCATACTTCCCTAACTCCAAAAATTCTGACAAATTACCACGTGACAGAGAACTCATGCATTATTACTGTGTGAAAATTTCAGATTTTTATCATGTTCTGACTATTCAGGAATATTCTGGACATAACAGAAAACTTCCTGTTTTCAAACAGCAACACATAAAATTGCAAACGGAGCATGGTAAAGGCTATAATTGGCATTTTATTGAACTAAAAGACACAAAACATGATTATTGATAACAGTAAGCAAATCTCAACAAAATAAAATGATGCTCCAAGCAAAACACATATCATGTGACGAATAAAAATATAGCTCCAAGTAAGGTTACCGATAATGTTGAAGATGAAAGAGGGGATGCCTTCTGGGGCATCCCCAAGCTTAGACGCTTGAGTATTCCTTGAGTATTACCTTGGGGTGCCTTGGTAATCCCCAATATTAGGGTCTTGCCACCCCTTATTCTCCTCATATCGATATCTCACCCAAAACTTGAAAACTTCAATCACACAAAACTTAACGGATCTTGTGAGATAGGTTAGTATGATAGAAATAAATCATCCACTTAGGTACTGTCAAGACAAGTTTCATAATTGTTCTCACATAATGCCTACTGTATTCTATCATTTCCAAAATTTATATTACTCAATATAAGCTATGGAAACACTAAAACAAGCAAACTATGCACCGAAAACAGAATCTGTCAAAAATAGAACAGCATGTAGTGAGCGATTTAAAAACCTTACTTATGTACCTCCAAAAATTCTAAACAATTAGGAAAACGTAAAAAAATTGTAACCCAATGCTCTGTAAAAATTTCAGAATTTTATCAAGCATCATTACAGAATAGAAATTCCAGCACTGGACGCAAAAGTTTCTGTTTTTGCACAGAATCGAATCAACAAGTATCCACACTATCCCAAAGGCTTTACTTGGCACATTATTGAAAGAAAACATATAAAACATGATTAACACAGTATCTTAATCATGTGAACACGAAAAACAGTAGGGGTAAATGTTGGGTTGTCTCCCAACAAGCGCTTTTCTTTAATGTCTTTTTAGCTAGGCATGATGATTTCAATGATGCTCACATAAAAGTAAAGAATTGAAACACAAAGAGAGCATCATGAAGCATATGACTAGCACATTTAAGCCTAACCCACTTCCTATGCATAGGGATTTTGTGAGCAAACAATTTATGGGAGCAAGAATCAACTAGCATAGGAAGGCAAAACAAGCATGACTTCAAAACTTTCAACACATAGAGAGAAAACTTGATATTATTGAGATATGTAAAAGCATATGTTACTCTCTCATGGTAATTTTCAGTAGCATCATGAATGAATTCAACAATATAACTATCACATAAAACATTCCTTTCATGATCCACAAGCATAGAATTTTTATTACTCTCCACATAAGCAAATTTATTCTCATTCATAATAGTGGGAGCAAATTCAATGAAATAACTATCATATGATACTTGATTGGCATAATAAATTTGAGCATTAAAATCATGATGACAAGTTTCATGGTTATCATTATTCCTTATAGCATACATGTGATCACAATAATCATCATAGATAGCAACTTTGTTGTCATAATCAATTGAAACCTCTTCCAAAATAGTGGATTCATCACTAAATAAAGTCATGACCTCTCCAAATCCACTTTCATCAATATAATCATCATAAATAGCATGCATGCAATCATCATAATAAATATTCTCATCAAAACTTGGGGGACTAAAAATATCATCTTCATCACACAAAGCATCCCCAAGCTTATGGCTTTGCATATCACTAGCATCATGGATATTCAAGGAATTCATACTAGCAACATTGAAATCATGATTATCATTCAAAGATTTTATGCCAAACATTTTATTGAATTCTTCTTCTATCAATTGAGCACAATTTTCCGATCCATCATTTTCAAGAAAGACATTATAAAGATGAATAATATGAGGCAACCTCAATTCCATTTTTTTGTAGTTTTCTTTTAGAAACGAGAGAAGTCCACATTTCAACCCTGAAGTAACCACGCGGTTCGATTTACAACCCTCAACTTTGAAACCGGTCGAATTACACCCTCAACTTACCACAAAGTTCAAAAGACAACCCTGGTCTCGTTTTTGGGCTGGTCAACCGGTTTTGACTGCAGTTAACGCTGACTGAGCAGGCCAACTCAGCAGGATAAAAAAAATGGATCGGCCTCCTCTGTCTCCACTCGACCCCGACCCCCTTCTGCTCCCGCGACAGAGTCGTCGCCGCCGCCCTGCCCGCCGCCTCACCGATCCTGACTCCGGCCGCCATCAGCGACCGGCGAATGGCGCCGCTGCATCTCCGCCGCCCCGCACTAACCGCAAGCCAGCTCGAGCCCCGCCCCACCCCACCAGAGCAGCCGCCACCACCTCTGCCTTAGATACCTCCACCCTGATCCAGTTTCCGCGTGGTTCGGCGGCGGCGGCGGGAGAGCGAGGGCAGAGGTCGAGGAGGACCGGGAGCTCACCCCGATGACGACAGTGATGTCAGGAAGGCAAAGGGAGCTCAGAGGCATCGACCTCGTCGTCAATGGCGGGCGCCGGGGCATGGGTGCGTGGCGAGGTAGGTTCGGGGATGTGGCGTTCCCTGTGAGCGCGCCAGAATCTTCGCGCGGACGTCACGAGGTCGAGGGAGCAGACGGTGAGGGCAGTGTCGAGGTGGCGACGGAGATCTACGACAAACGATGATCGGTAGGAGGCGAAGAAGATGGTGTCGGATGGCTCGATTGGGGGCACCCTGCGTCAATCGCCTGGACAAGGATGAAGAGGGCGGCGCGGCGGAGCTAAGGGACATGGCGGCGATTCGAGGGGTGGCCGGTGGCTACGGTTGCGACGGTCGGTGACGGTGACTAGCTCGCGGGCACGTCCATGGTGTCGGGCGACGACATAATTGTTTCTAGACCGGGGCGATGGTGAGGGAGTCGGGCTCGGGGCCAGCGCGGTGGAGGTGCAGTGCCGCCACGCGTCAGTCGCCGGCGGCGGCCGCCGCTGTGAGAGGAGGGGTGAGGCGGAGGACTCGGGCTCGGGGCCCACGCGGCGGTGGTGCAGCGCCGCCACTCGTCGGTCGCTCCAGTCGCAGGCTGCCGCCGGGTCCCATGGAAGCAAACATATTGCACTTGACCGTAACAGAATTCTAGCTTTTGGATCGACGGACGAGAGTCACATCATCTATAGCTTTAGCGGGAGAATACCGAAAGCATGAGATAGGACAAAGTCCTTCTCGGCACTCTTGAGGACAATCCTCACATCACGTTACCAACCGTAAAGTTTAACCAGATAAATAACAGTTTATTCAATTTTTAATAGGGAAGGTGGAAACGCGAGCCATTATTCTGCAACTATTATGCAAATTTCACTTAGACAATGTTCATAATTAATTGCACTGAGAATTAAACAAGTCAATTCTATAGTGTGCTCCCACTCAAATCAATATCTCTCATAATTGATTGTGAGTGATACAAGACCCGAATTTCAATTCAACGCCATTGATGGAAACATCACTGATGACGGGAATTTCAATCGGTAGGCCAACTTGCCGATCACATCTCTATGTGACTCTTGTTCATCTTTCGATGGGCGTGTTCCGAGCTCAGGACAATCAAGCCAGAACGTCAAGACAACCAAGTGATCTCGCTGCGAGGTCTCAACTCACCCGCCTCACACTTCTCTAATCGTTTGTACTAATGGAAACATGACGCACTCCGAAAAGATAGGTGCCGTGACGGTGCTACACTTGGGAGAACACTAACTACTTGATATATTTGTGAGAGATCACCCTAATAAAAGCGACTACCGCGCAATCAAAAAGGGTGCATCATAAGGGATAAACATCTCAGGCAATTCATAATAGCATGATATGGTATAGCCCTTTCTAACGGAGAAGTCTTTTATTTCTTCGTCTTCGGCATTCGCGTCGGTGTTCACCTTTGCGAAGATTGCCACCACCTTGTCGATGCACCAGATAATATTGCTATCTCTATAGCTAATAAAATAAGTGCATTACATAAGGTTGACACGCAGGTCATTTAAAGTGACAATCATATGGCTCCAGCCATCATGCCGAATCATGACACGTAGGTCATGTTAATTAATTTACATCATATAGTCATCTCATACATAATCAAATTAATATGAGAATTGCTATACCACATCACATGCACATCTCATGTCATCCTACAAAACCAAGTTAGACGCCTCTAATCGGTTTATGCAAAATTTTATTTTTCGTGGCTTATAAGGTTTCAACCAAACCGCAACTACCAACGCTTTATCATCAAGCATGATTATTCAAGTTGCTAGATTAACTTTGTGGGGCGTATGAAACACAAGATAATAAAATCTCGAGCCCCATACTGAACTTCGTCATACGCAAGAACCCCGTGCAGATCATATCTGCATTGCCCTTTAGTCTGTGAAACATCCATCTTTCTTTAACTATGGTAGAACCCAAAGACACTGAAGCACTTCGTTGATCTGTCAACCAGCATACTCTGGAGCAGCATGGAAGGATCGCGGATTGCCAGAACTTTGTGAGATTCCACCATGCCGTCAAGATCAGGACTACGCAAATTCAAGGGAAGCAACAAGAACATCGGATAATAGATTTCATCTGCTACCCGCACAAATAATTTTCAGTAATAGAACTCATCTACTACAAATTATATTGTGAAACACCCATACATCTCTATGTATTCTAGATTGTAACCTGCATCTACGCATAGCACGGCTCATGATGCCACTGTAGGGGAACGCGACAGAAAACAAAAAATTTCCGCACTACGAACATGCCCCGGATCACTATGGTGATGCATACAAGGTTTGATCTGATCGTTACCGACTCGTGGCACAACAGAAGTAGAGTCGATGTAGATCGTCAGTGCAGATCCCCGCAGCTAGGATTTACAACCTCCCAACCGCGAGGATGTACTCCCTTGTCTGCTCCTCGGACAGCCCTTCGGGAGGCGGTCGGACAGTCCCCCGGACGGTGTCACGGACAGCCCTTCGGGAGGCACTCACAGAAACTCGGACGGTCACTCGGACAGCCCTTCGGGAGGCTCTCTCGAACAGCCCCTCGGGCAAAAAGATCGAACCTACGACCTCTCTACGGGGTTGCACACATACGGTGTCAGCTATCCGGCAGGGCTTCGCCGTTCAGAACTAGTTCCCACCGGAACCCAGACAGCCTTTCGGCTCTACGAAACTATTTCGCTGGGAGGGAGAGAGAAAGCCAGATCATGCATGGCATGTGTATGTGAGAAAGAGTGTGTGTGGAGAGTGCCTCTCCACCTCAATTTATAGGAAAAACCAAGGGGTAGGGTGGCACATGAAAAACCCAAAATGCCCATGCTTTATGTCACACATAAAGGGCATAATGGGGAGGTAAGAGGAGCCCCCCTTGGCTGCCCACCCCATGTGGGTCCCCCCCCCCAAGAAAAGGGGTTCCCATCCATCCATGTCACCCCCTAGATCTTTTGGGACAAAGCCCAAAAAGGTGGCTTTCCAAAAAGCAACCATAAAGTGCTTTTCACTATTCACGAAAACATTTTTCCGCGACCGTTAAATCCGAAAATATTTATGTGGGCCTAGAACATTTCCAGTACCCCCTAAAATAATTTTGGACGCGTTCCGAAACAATTTCGGATCAGTGATTTTCATCAGCGAAAAGCAACCAAAGCGGTTCCGGCAGCTCCGGAACATTTCCAGGTTTTTCCTCCGGAAAAATCCCAGAAGTTGCCAGAACAATTCTGGCACCCTCCAAGAATTTCCAGGTGTGTGCCGAAAACATTTTGACTTAATGGTATACTCCGAAACAACTTTTCGGTTTTACCGAAACCCTTCCGGTGTTCTCTCTCCGGAACTCTTCCGTTGTCTCCGAAACTTTTTCGGTGACTTTCTCTCAGACTCCCTGTCTAGTATTCAGCAGATAGATGACCCTTAAGCATGTGACCCTATAGGTTCGGTGAAGTATAGACATGACCGGAACACTTTCCGATCAATGATCAACATCGGAGCCGTGGACACCCTTATTGACCCCTATACCCACACGAATAAATATTCGAGTGAACCTCCAGTTGCCGTGTGTTATTCCTGTTGCTTCGCGATATGTTACAAACACCCGAGGTGAGATTTATCGGCATCCCCGTGGATCAACACTTGTCCACAATGCCAGTTACCTCGTTACCGGTTTTGTTCTCTTTTCTCGTTTCCGTGTTCCGACATCCCTGTGATCAAATCATAATGTGTCTGGCCAGACGATGGTGGATACCGTAACACCGAGAGGGCCCAAAGAATATCTCTCCATCGTCGGAGGAGCAAATCCCAATCTTGAGCTATCAAGTCCCTTGTCATACTTTTCCATGAACCCGTAAGCCGCCGTAATAGCCACCCATTTACGGATGACGTTTAACAAACCCCAAAGTCCATGAAGCAAGCATGAAGAAACTCGATACTCTCATGGTCTAAGAATCATGCAAACGTTAACTTTCTCTGTGTTATTAACCATTAACTTGTGATGATGTATCTCATAGCATAACATCAAATCGGGTCGATTCAACACAAATGTTCTTCTAACATTGTGCCCTTAAAGTTGCCAGCATAGACATGCCCATGATTAGGAAAACGTAATCATCATGCAACACTTGAGCTAGTCTCAGAGGCTTGACTAGGAATACATTTTATCGTTTATTATTCCACACGTGCATATGAGTTTTCCTCCGAGCCTCGTGGTTATTGCAGACTCGAGAACCATAGCAGTTATAGCACGGAATATAAACATAATTAGGAACATGGGGATAAATAATAACAATTATTATTGCCTCTAGGGCATATCTCCTACAGATTGCAACTGCAAGACCTGCAATGCGAGTGCAACTGGGTAGGGGTTGTTGGACAATTGCATGTCCACCCACTTAGAGTTGCAATTGCAAGTGTTGTAACCCAACTGCAATTGTACGGTCCCCAATGCAACTCTAACTAGGCTGGTAGGAGTGGGGTTTCTCTGGCCAATTGCATGTCCATCACTAGACTTGCAACCGCAAGTGTCACAACCCGACTGCCATTGCATGGACCCCAACGCGACTGCAACTGGTGCGGGTAGTTTTTTTGTCGGCTAGTTGCATGTCCATCGCCAGAGTTTGTAATTGCAAGTGTTGCAACCCAATTGCAATTGCACGGGCCACCAACACGATCACAACTTTTGCAACTTTGACTGCAACTGTAGTGGCCCACAAACGCGCCTGCAACTGGCAGCAATTTTTGTTTTTGTGTTTGTTATTTTCCCTTTTTCCCCTGTTCCTTTTATTTTAGAAAAATCATTAATTTTTTAAGACCGGTGAGCATTTTTGAAAACTTGTGATTTTTATGAAAACTTGTGGCAAGGGGGGGGGGTTATCAGCCGGTTGCATGTCCACCACTAGACTTGCAACTGCAAGCGTTGTAACCCGGTTCAACTACATGGCCCTGTGACGCGACTGTAACTCGACAGGTAGGGGGGTTGTCGGCGAATTGTATTTGTTCACCACTAGACTTGCAATTGCATGACCCCGAACGCGACTGCAACTTGTGGTAGAAGGGGTAGGTGGGTTACCGACCAGTTGCATGTCCGCAACTAGACTTGCAACTGCAAGCGCTGTAACATACTGCAACTGCATGATCCCAAACGCGACTGCAACCGGCCCATTACGAGGGCTGTCGGCATTGTATTTGTTCACCACTAGACTTGCCACTAGAACTGTTGTAACCCGGATGTAACTGCATGCTCCCAACGTGACTGCAACTCATGGCGAAAAGGACGGGAGGGTCATCAGCCAGTTGCATGTCCACAATTGTATTGTTTCTTTAAAAATGCTAATGATTTTTTTCATTTCCTTTTTTGTTTTACTTTATAAAAATCATGAACTTTTCTCAAAATGGAGATGTTTTCAAACTCATGATTTTAAAAATTCATTTTTATTAATTTGCTCTTTTTAAAATTCATGAACATTTCGTTTGAATACTATGATTTTTTTATTTGTATCATACTACAATGACTGTAGCTACTTTTTGTCTTTTTGAAAAGAAAAATTAATAAACATTTTTCATTTTTAAAATTTGTATCATATAGTACAGCGAATTTAACTCTTGCAAGCTATGAAGCGATCTGCTAACTTTTGTTTTTAGTGCTTTTTTTCTGCCACATCTTTATTTTAGAACGTACAGCCTAGCTATGTTTTGTTTAGAACAACGCACATCCTGTTAGGGCTTGGTTTTTTTAGGGGTGACTGCTAGTGCTTGGTGCTACGGCTCGCTAGCACACGTTCATGATCTTTTAATTGAGCTGGCCATTCAATCCCATTAGCGTTTGATCCATAAAACCGCCTTGAAGTCAGCTAACAGCCACTTATCTAGCCGAAGCTCAATTTTAGACGAAAGCTCATCAGCAAACTGGAAAACAACAAAGATAACGAGCGACGCGTCAAGCTTGGCATTCCATGCCCGCGGCGCCTGCTTCAGCCCGTACAGCGCCTTCCGGAGGCGCAACACCTTTCCTTCGTTGCCGGCGATGACGAAGCCCGGCGGCTGATGCACGTAGACCTCTTCGCGAAGATCACCATTCAGGAACGCAGATTTCACGTCCATGTGATGGACTTGCCACCCACGGTGTGCCGCGAGTGCTAGCAGTAGCCGCACGGTCTCCATGCGCGCCACCGGGGCGAACACCTCGTCGTAGTCCACGCCTTGCCGCTGCGCGTACCCCTTCCCCACCAGCCTCGCCTTGTGCTTCACAATGTTGCCGGTGGCGTCCCTCTTGACCTTGTAAACCCACTTGAGCCCTATGGCTCTGTGGCCGGGCGGGAGCGTGGCGAGCTCCCACGTGCCATTGTCACGGATCGCCGCGAGCTCGGCGTCCATGGCGCGCTTCCAGCACACCTCATCGAGCGCCTCATCGACGCTGCTAGGCTCCTCCGCAGCGACGAGGCAGAGCCCGACGTGCTCTTCTCTCGTCGCCGTGTCCAGCTCCGCGAGCACATGCTTCATCTTGCGGTAGCGAGCCGGAGTGTGGTCGAGGTCGTGGCGCTCCGTGTCGTCGTCCGGCGACGTGGCCCAGCCATCCTCCACGGACGTGGGCGAGGCGCCCCGCGAGTCCACGATAGCCGACCGTGCCACTGCAGAGGACGAGGGCATGTCACGGGTCGGGGTAGCGTCTGCAGTCGAGGAGCTGGCACGGGCCAGCGTGGTCTGCACGTCGTGGTCTTCATCGCTGTTGGTGACCACAAAGTGTTCGACCGGGAGCGCGGCCTCTCCGTCGGCCGCGGGCGTCCAGTCCCACCTCCTCTGCTCCTCAAACGTGACATCGCGGGTTATGATCACCCGCTTGCTTGACGGATCGTAGGCCCTGTAAGCCTTGGCGCCCTCCTCGTACCCGACGAAGATCGCCGGCGTGGATCGGTCGGCCAGCTTCTTGATGCCGGGACCGAGCCGCTTCACGTGCGCCACGCACCCAAAGACGCAAAGGTGGTGCACCGCCGGCTTCCGCTTGTGCCAGGCCTCGTACGGCGTCAGTCCGTCGAGGCTGCGTGTGGGCGCACGGTTGAGGAGGTAGACCGCAGTCTTCACCGCCTCTCCCCAGAACGCCGCTGGAACCGCCATGGCCTTCATCAGACAGCGGGCCATCTCGACCACTATCTGGTTGCGCCGCTCGACCACGCCGTTCTGCTGGGGCGTGTATGGTGCGGTGGTGCAGTGCTTGATCCCGCCATCGTCATAGTACTTGCGAAAAGCGATCGAGTTGAACTCGCCTCCTCGATCCGAACGGAACGCCAGGAGGTTGCACCTCGACTCGGCCTCTGCCCGAGCCTTGATTTTCTTGAAGTGTTCAAACGCCTCATCCTTGGACTGGATCACCTCAAGCCACATGAACCGTGAGTAATCATCAACGATCAGTAGGAAATACCGGTTACCTCCCGCTGTGGCCGGCTTGATTGGACCACACAGGTCGCTGTGGACAAGCTCCAGAGCGCGCTCTGCGCGATACGACGTGGCCTGGGGAAACGGCAGCCGATGCTGCTTGCCCAGCGTGCACCCGTTACAGACTTCGTCGACGCGATCGATGATGGGGACGCCGTCAGCCATGCCCAGGCGGCCCAAGTCCCGCAGTGCGCGGAAGTTCAGGTGTCCGTAGCGACCGTGCCACAACCACGTCTCGTCCGTGCCGCGTGACAGCAAGCAGACAGGGCGCCCCGCTGTCAGGTGCAGCACGTACAGCCGTCCGCCGTTCCTCGAAACGCGCGCGATGAGAAGGCCCTCCTGGTCGCGGAGCCGCAGCAGCCCGTGGTGGATGTTGGTTTCACACCCGAGCTCGTCCATCTGACCCAGGCTGATGATGTTGCTGTGCAAACGAGGTATAAAGTACACCTCTGACAGGGTCAGGTGCTCACCGTTCCGGCAGTCGAAGAGGATGGTGCCTCTCCCCTCGATCTGCACGTCGTTGCCGTTGCCAAGCTTCACGGAGTTGCGCACGCCGACGTCGAGCTCGGAGAAGATCTCCCGGCACCCGGACATGTGGTTGCGCGCCCCGGTGTCCAGGTACCAGGACATGTCACGGCGATCGTCGGCAGGAGCGGCGCGCGCCTGGGATCGCTCCTCGTTGAGGAGTACGCGCTCGACCGGGCGCTCTGTGGTCGTCGTGAGCGCGCTCGCCGTGGCCAGCAGGAGAGACGTCTCATTGTCCTCTCCTTCCGCGCGCGCCAGGTTTGCCTGCTCCTTGCGCTCGTGTCGTGGCTCGGTGCAGTGCTTCGAGAAGTGCCCAGGTTTGTTACAGTTGTAACACTTGACCTGGGACATGTTGCGCTCTCCGTTCGGCGTGCCATCGCGGCCGCCATTGCCGCTCCCGTCGCGGTTCCCGCCGCGGCGGTTCTTGCCTCGGCGACGGTTTTTGCTGCCGCCTTGTCCGCCAGACCCGCCTAGTCCGCCGGAGCTGCCCCTGGCCGCCACCTTGGCCGCTGCCCTGGCCTTGGGCGCGCTGGTTCTTGCGCGCTTGCCACTGCGCCTCCGTCAGCAGCAGTTGGCTCCCTCCGCCTCCACCTTGGTCGTTGGTGAGGTAGCGCTCCTCCGCGGAGCGCAGGCGGCCAACCAGCTCCTCAACAGAGAGCGTGTTGAGGTCGAGCATCATCTCGATGGCGAGGGCGGTCTGCATGTAGCGAGCCGGAACGACGCGAAGAAATTTTTGGACGACCCTCACCTCGCCCATGGTGTCCCCGAGCGAGCGCAGTTTGTTGACGAGTGAGGTGATGCGCATGCCGAACGCGTCGAGCGTCTCGCCGTCGCGAAACGCAATCGCCTCGAACTCCGAACGCAGCCGTTGTGCCGTGGCCTCGCGCACGCGCGCCATGCCCATACGCATGGTCTTGATCATGTCCCATGCCTCTTTCGCCGTCTTCTTCACCACGATCGCGCCCACCATCTCCGGCGGCACAGATCGCAGGATGGCCGCCAGCGCCGCCTTGTCGTTGGGGACGCTCGACGGGTTTCCCTCGACTGCGTCCCACATCAAGTTGGCCTCCATGTTGATCTGCATCAGCATGGACCACTCGAAGTAGTTCGTCGGGGTGAGCATCGGCCAAACCATGGTGCCGCTCGGGACGAAGCGCTCCTGCACCGTGCGCTCGTGCACGACAATCTCCCTGCCGCTCCTGCGATTGTGCACTAGTAGAAAAAGGACATATAGTCCCGGTTGGGAACCCCCTTTAGTCCCGGTTTTCCCAACCGGGACTATGGAATCGGGACTAAAGGCATAATCCTTTAGTCTCGATTGTGTCTCAACCGGGACTAAATGTCATCCGGGCTAAAAATAATAATGCCTCCCGTGGGATTCGAACCCAAGACCTCAAGTATTACCTCGCGCGCAGCTTACCACCCCACCTACACAGCACATGTGACTTTGGATGGGATGCTTTCCTTTTGAACTAGCCTATGGAGGACCTTTAGTCCGGGTTGGTGTTATCAACCGGGACTAAAGGGTCCTTTAGTCCGGGTTGGTAATACCAACCGGGACTAAAGGTAGACCCTTTAGTCCGGGTTAGTGTTATCAACCGGGACTAAAGGGTCAAGGCCTTTAGTCCCGGTTGGTAACACCAACCGGGACTAATGTAGGACCTTTAGTCCGGGTTGGTGTTACCAACCAGGACTAAAGGTCCTCTGACGGCCATGAAATTTGGAACCGGGACTAATGCTCATATTAGTCCCGGTTCCAACTCTAGCCGAGACTAATGTGCTGAACAAAAGGTCCTTTTTCTACTAGTTGTGGCTCCGACCCCGGCTCCGTCCTCGGATCGGAGTCACCGAGTGCGCACCGCCGTTGCCGGTGTCGTCGGCCTTCCCGGCAGCGCGGGCTGCCGCCGCAGCGTCAGCAGCTCCCTTGGCGCCCGGAGAGGTCGATCTAGCCATGATCAACCGAGGAACGACGCAGCTCTGATGCCACTTGTTGGAACCAGGGCACTCGCTAGCTCTAGCTCACGTTGGCAATGGCGAGAGGAGGATGATGACTCAGGTGATTTTTGTGTTGCGTACTACGTTGCAGCTTTTCTTTCTCTCTATTCCTCTTATTTGTACAAAACTTACAAAGGGAAAGGTCAACCACGCACGCGAGCTGACCGGTCGTGCCATCCCACGACGCTCGCCTTGCGGGTGACGCGTGCGTGCCGTGAGCTGCGCTGCATGCCATCCCATGCACTACCAACGGCCGCACCAAGCTAGCTAACTACTAACTGAAAAACTACTGGGCCACATCTGGTGTACATGCACACGTTGACATGGCCGTTTATTCTGCTAACTGAAAATAAAACTAAGCTAGCTACTAAACCGGGCTAGGAAGTACAATGTCAACATTTCACCCCCTAATTCCGACGCCCGGTGCTAACCACTCCGACGCCAGCCTTCTGTCTCATTTCAACAAACTTGATTCGGCCTAGTGCCTTGGTGAGGAAATCAGCAAGCTGTCCGTCAGTGCCGACGTGGTCGACTTCCACCTTGCCATCTTCGATGCACTCACGAATGAAATGATATCGAATGTCAATGTGCTTACTTCTGTCGTGGTGCACCGGATTTTTGCTGAGAGCAATTGCCGACTTGTTGTCGACGCGCAGCTTCGCCCTCGTTGGAGTGTCGCCGGTGAGCTCACCGAGGAGCCTGCACAGCCACACGCCTTGGCAGGCTGCGGTTGCCGCCGCCATGGACTCAGCCTCGCATGATGAGACGGCGACGACCTTCTGCTTGTGAGAAGTCCAAGTGATCGGGCTGGAGTTGAGGAAGAACACCACTCCCGTCGTGCTCCGCCGATCGTCAACGTCGCCGGCGTGATCACTGTCGCTGAAGCCGATCACTTCCGGCGCTGCTGCACCGCCTTGCTTGTAGCAGCAGCCATGGTTCAGCGTCCCGCTGATATAGCGCAGGATCTGCTTGACAGCAGCCCAGTGCGCTGCCGTCGGCGCCTCCAAGTACCGGCTCACCATGCCAACAGAGAACGAGATATTTGGCCTCGTGTTGCAGAGGTACCGAAGACTCCCGACGATGCTCGTGTACCGTGTGGTGTCCACGGCTTCGCCGGCGCCGGTCTTCCCAAGCTTCAGCCGATTCTGCATCGGCGTTTCAGAGGGATTGCACCCCCTCATCCCAGCTGCGTCCAGGACCTTGGCGGCGTACGCACTCTGGCATATGGTGATCGCGCCAGCCTTCTGCTGCACCTCTATGCCGAGGTAGTAGCTTAGGAGCCCAAGGTCGCTCATGTCAAACAGATTTTTCATCTGCTCCTTGAATGCGGCGATCTCTTCGTTGCCGGTGCCGGTGATGATCAAGTCATCGACGTAGACGCCGACGAGTAGTGTTGGCGCGCCCGTGCCCCTCCTGTACACCGCATGCTCAAGAGGGCTGCGCTCGAAGCCGAGCGACACGAGCGACGCGTCAAGCTTGGCATTCCATGCCCGCGGCGCCTGCTTCAGCCCGTACAGCGCCTTCCGGAGGCGCAACACCTTTCCTTCGTTGCCAGCGATGACGAAGCCCCGCGGCTGATGTACGTAGACCTCTTCGCGAAGATCACCGTTCAGGAACGCTGATTTCATGTCCATGTGATGGACTTGCCACCCACGGTGTGCCGTGAGTGCTAGCAGTAGCCGCACGGTCTCCATGAGCGCCACCGGGGCGAACACCTCGTCGTAGTCCACGCCTTGCCGCTGCGCGTACCCCTTCGCCACCAGCCTCGCCTTGTGCTTCACAATATTACCGGCGGTGTCCCTCTTGACCTTGTAAACCCACTTGAGCCCTATGGCTCTGTGGCCGGGCGGGAGCGTGGCGAGCTCCCACGTGCCATTGTCACGGATCGCCGCGAGCTCGGCGTCCATGGCGCGCTTCCAGCACGCCTCGTCGAGCGCCTCATCGACGCTGCTAGGCTACTCCGCAGCGACGAGGCAGAACCTGACGTGCTCTTCTCTCGCCGCCGCGTCCAGCTCCGCGAGCACATGCTTCATCTTGCGGTAGCGAGCCGGAGTGTGGTCGAGGTCGTGGCGCTCTGTGTCGTCGTCCGGCGGCGTGGCCCAGCCGTCCTCCACGGACGCGGGCGAGGCGCCCCGCGAGTCCACGACAGGCGACCGTGCCGCTGCAGAGGACGAGGACGTGTCACGGGTCGGGGTAGCGTCTGCAGTCGAGGAGCCGGCATGAGCCAGCGTGGTCTGCACGTCGTGGTCTTCATCGCTGTAGGTGACCACAAAGTGTTCGACCGGGAGCGCGGCCTCTCCGTCGGCCGCGGGCGTCCAGTCCCACCTCCTCTGCTCCTCAAACGTGACATCGCGGGTTATGATCACCCGCTTGCTCGACGGATCGTAGGCCCTGTAAGCCTTGGCGCCCTCCTCATACCCGACAAAGATCGCCGGCATGGATCGGTCGGCCAGCTTGTCGATGCCGGGACCGAGCCGCTTCACGTGCGCCACGCACCCAAAGACGCAAAGGTGGTGCACCGCCGGCTTCCGCTTGTGCCAGGCCTCGTACGGCGTCAGTCCGTCGAGGCTGCGTGTGGGCGCACGGTTGAGGAGGTAGACCGCAGTCTTCACCGCCTCTCCCCAGAACGCCGCTGGAACCGCCATGGCCTTCATCAGACAGCGGGCCATCTCGACCACTGTCTGGTTGCGCCACTCGACCACGCCGTTCTGCTGGGGCGTGTATGGCGCGGTGGTGCATTGCTTGATCCCGCCGTCGTCACAGTACTTGCGGAAAGCGATCGAGTTGAACTCGCCTCCTCGATCCGAACGGAACGCCAGGAGGTTGCACCTCGACTCGGCCTCTGCCCGAGCCTTGATTTTCTTGAACTGTTCAAACGCCTCATCCTTGGACTGGATCACCTCAAGCCACATGAACCGTGAGTAATCATCAACGATCAGCAGGAAATACCGATTACCTCCCGCTGTGGCCGGCTTGATTGGACCACACAGGTCGCTGTGGACAAGCTCCAGAGCGCGCTCTGCGCTATACGACGTGGCCTGGGGAAACGGCAGCCGATGCAGCTTGCCCAGCGCGCACCCGTCGCAGACTTGGCCGACGCGATCGGTGATGGGGATGCCGTCAGCCATTCCTAGGCGGCCCAAGTCCCGCAGTGCGCGGAAGTTCAGGTGGCCGTAGCGACCATGCCACAGCCGATGGTGTCCCCGAGCGAGCGCAGGTTGTTGACAAGTGAGGTGATGCGCATGCCGAACGCGTCGAGCGTCTCGCCGTCGCGAAACGCGATCGCCTCGAACTCCGAACGCAGCCGTTACGCCGTGGCCTCGCGCACGCGCGCAACGCCCATACGCATGGTCTTGATCATGTCCCATGCCTCTTTCGCCGTCTTCTTCACCACGATCGCGCCCACCATCTCCGGCGGCACAGATCGTAGGATGGCCGCCAACGCCGCCTTGTCGTTGGGGACGCTCGACGGGTTTCCCTCGACTGCGTCCCACATCAAGTTGGCCTCCATGTTGATCTGCATCAGCATGGACCACTCGAAGTAGTTCGTCGGGGTGAGCATCGGCCAAACCGTGGTGCCGCTCGGGACGAAGCGCTCCTGCACCGTGCGCTCGTGCACGACGATCTCCCTGCCGCGCCTGCGATTGTGGCTTCGACCCCGGCTTCGTCCCCGGATCGGGTGGCGGGCCGTTGTAGCATACGGAGATAGGATGTGCGGCGGGCCGTTGTAGCATACGGAGATAGGATGTGTGTTGCTTTGCAGCATCACCGGTGAGCGACAGCCAGCGGAGGACGCGGTCTACAACATCAGGGGTAAGTGGTGGCCGGCTTTTGGTTTTGCAGAAGCGAAGAGTAAGAGCTCTGGCTGCCGATGCTGAGGAGAGCGATGCTTGGGAGGGGGGCGTGTGCTACGAGAGTGCGGGAGAGCGATGCGGGATCCTTGGGGACCAAAGCGACGGTTGTGATGGGGCACATCTAGCGGACTCGGAGGCGGCTTACGTTTCCCTCAAATCAACTGGATGACGCCTAGCAGCGGCCTTGTCAATTGCTATGCCATAATGTCATTGTCGTGTGAGTTAAAAAAAAGAAGAATGTTTTCATTGGTTTGTCAATTGCTATGTCATAATGTCATTTGCTCGTTTTGCATACAAGGAGACATTATTCACCTTGTACTGTTGTGTCTTTCTGTGTACTGTACAAATCACTTTTCTTTTAGAAAGAGTGTTTTGTATAGTGGGATGGAAATTTCATGCCAGTGACGTTTTTCGATTTCTGCCGCACTGTGCAAAAAGATCAAGTCTTTGCATCCAATAGATATCTGGCTATGAAACACAACATGCTTTCATTCCTTCAATAGTACAGTAAAATGCAATATGGCTGATCTTGAGCTCAAACAAGGATAAGGAGACCAATTGAGATAACGGACGAAGACGACACACGTGTCTGAAGCAGCACAAGGTACTAGGTCACACTTTTGTATGTGAGACTATCCAGCTTTAATGTATGTGTATCCCATGAAACTCAATATAATTTTTTTTATATGTGCATATGAAAATGGAGTATTGAAAAAATTTGTATGCGATGTTGTGTTTTGCATTGCTATGAAGTTGGGTTTGCACTGCTAGCAGTAGTCCTACTGGACCTCTAGCAGTGCAGCTTATTGCTTGCAGCCACATTTATACATCACTTACCGGCTAGTAAGGAAGAGATAGTTAGTGATAAGTCTCTGGTTTTCACCGTCTGATATGTTGCACTAACCGTCTGACCCATCAGTGAAGAAGCATACCATAGACGGGACAACTGGTCATCACCTGGAGGTACACACGGTCACTCGCGCGTCAGTGATATACACTTTTGCCCGGTTAGTGTTATTCACGCTTGTAGCAGTAGCATCTATAACCAGACCCCTCAAAAAACCCTATACGTCCGGGCAGATGTCCCGGTCATTAAATTGCAGTGCAACCAGACACCCTATGCCCAGCCCAAACGTTTGGGTTGTCCGACACCCTCAAACCCAGCCAATATGTGGGACGGATATGGGGAGGATCGGATGCGTCCGCCATGTCGGACTGACGGGAGGAGCCCTCACCAAAACCCATCGGTCCACCGGGTGGCTCCTCTGGTTCACTGAGGACACATTCATGGCGCAGTTCCGGCGCTCTGCCCGAGGGGCCAAAACCAGCTATTTAAGGCGGACGACGAGTCTAACCCTAGCCCGTCTTCGTTCCCCTCTTCTCTCTCTCTCTCTCTCTCTCTCTCTCTCTCTCGTCCGCGCCGCTACCACGACCCCGCTCGAGCACTAGCCTGCTCTCATGCACGCCGTCGAGGCATGTCATACCGCTAGCATTGCGGACGGTCTGCCTCAGAACTGTCAGGAGGAGGGTTCGGAGGAGGAGGCGGTGGCGCTAGAGCAGGAGGGGGAGATGAAGAGGGGCAGGCGCCAGATGAGGAAATGGAAGAGAGGGAGGCGTAGGAAGAAAAGGGGAGATGATATGGGTGAGGCGGAGGCAGAAGCGCCGGAGCATGCCAGATTTGGCATGGAGGACGCGCCAGTTCATTTCGAGCTCACCTAGCAGAGGAGGCGGCAGAGCAGAAGTCCATATATGACTTCACCAAGTCCGAGCTCAAGGTGGCAGCGATCCGCCGCTTTATCCACGAGCTGAAGCAAATCTTCGCGGACGAGGATGACAACGAGGAGGTGTTGGCGATTAGCCCCACCGCCAACAACCACGAGGCCGGCGACTCTGATAACGAGGTCATCGATATAAACAAAAAGTAGTTTGCTAGTTTGTAGCTCGTTTTATGTTATATGTACATATATAAATCAAAATGGCCGTTGCATGAGTATTATGAAAATGAGGACTTTGGAAATGAGGAGTATGTTTGCAATGGCTAAGAAGTGAGGGGTGATCGAATTGGAAAATTAGGGGGTCACATTTGGGCGTTTCAGTTATAAATGCTCTAGGAAGTGACAACGAATAACTACAGTCTAATAAGTGGCAAAATGATAAAGTCCAAAATAATAGGTGGTTAAAAATCAAATCACACTGATATTCGATGGCGATTTGATAAAGACTGACCCGCGAAAACAAAAAAGGTTGGCGGGTCTCCCAAAAGTTGAACCTCGCCTTCTCGAAGAATCCGGCTAGGGCTGACGGCCACGGCCCGGCGCCTCCAACCTCCTCCAGCGGCGGCGGAGCGCATGGACGGCGGCGAAGAGGCGGCCACCGCGGGGGCGCCGGCGGAGGCGGAGATGGACCCCGGCTTCTCGCTCGGGGGCGGGTTGCCCAGCTTCGAGTTCGCGTTCAATTCAGAGAACTTCTCCGACCGGGTGCTGCGGCTGGAGGTCGTCGCCAGCGACGGCGTCGCCGGAGGATCCCTCCCTGACTTGTTCTTCCACCGCGAGGAGCTCCACAAGGAGGAAGCAGGTCCGTACAGTGCCTCACTCCTCCCACGCCCTTGGAATTGGGTGGATGGATGTAGCTTATTTGTGCAGGATTTCCCGCTTATTAGCGCGATTTGGGCATGAATCCATGTGAAATATGTGGCTTATTTGCGATTCTTGCTGTTCCTTCACTTCACGGAGCTTGCCCTTCATTAAGGGGTGAACGATTAGGAGATATGATATGAGCCTCACCTGTTGTTGTGTGAATTTAAGAATTAATTGTCTGACTATGGAGGTTTTCTAGTCTGGATTAATGTCAAATCTGTTCAGATGAAGCAACCAACAAATTGTACGTCGTCCATACATCCAGCTAGGATGCAGCAAAAATTCTTAGTCACATATTTCTTCCTAGTCAAGTTTTTCACAAAGCGTTTGTTTTCTGAAAATATATTGCTTAACTAGATTTTAGAGAAAATCTTATATGCTTGGAAATTTTCCTGACAAAGTTGTACTGAAGAAACAAATAGGAAGAACATGTTACTGTCAAATCTGTTGTTCACTTGATGGATTTATATTTGGAAGGATGAGTAAGTTGGTTTATAATCCCCATTTGTAAAACTTCTGATTCCATGAGCAACTATGATACGCCATATGTATTTCGAGAGAAGGTGTGGACTGTGGAGGGGCAGGTTCCTACTCTAGAGCTCTTCACAACCATGTTCCCTGTTCAACATTTAAAGTCAACAATAGTCTTCCTTATTTACTGAAACATTTAGTGGTACTAGATATTAGCCTGCTTGATCATCATTATTTTAATGTAGTATCAATACCTGTGATGTAAAGGTAAAGTTGTTACTGCCGATACAATCTGCTGATCAACTAGATATTAGCCTTGCAGGTCGCGTGTTTCTCCATACGTGCAACATACTAGTTACATGCCAATGATGGCAAGATACCCACCAACTCTTAGTTAACCCCGTGTTCCTGTTTTGTTGCTTGAACTTGATTCTGCCACTAGACGCTTGCGCGGTATAAAATGTTGTTTGTTCTTTCGTACTTGGACACAGTTATATGAGATCCCGATAGGATCCTTGGGATAATATTTACTTGGTGCAGCTGAATGAATTTGAAGGTTCATGATATACTCTTAATCATTTTACCATATTTCTGAAGGTTGAATAAACGAATATGCGCACATAGAAGTACAGAGTGTTCCAAGTATCTTAAAAGCAGAATCTGTCTGGTGATTGTGTTTTATGCCTTTTACTTCGTTTTCCCCATTTGCCCTTTATTTCTCTCTGGTCTTTATTTTATATATGTGATGGACAGATGGGCAAAGTATTGACTCTTCCTGGACCATGGTGGCCACGCCAGTTTTACGAGTAAAGACCATTTACATCAGTTCAGTGGTTCTCGCTGCAAATAGTCCGTTCTTTCTTAAGGTAATTCTCATAACCTTCTGAGATTCATTTTCTTCTATGGTCAGCTCATGTTTCCTAATATGCTTCATTCACCGTAGCTTTTCTCAAATGGTATGAAAGAGTCTGATCAGAGGCATCTAACACTCCGAATTGCTGATTCAGGTAAAGTGATAACATTCTTCCTTTATAACTTATCCTGCTTTTCTGTTGTGAGTGTGTTACTATTATGTAATCTGTACACACTACATTTTTTTAATATAAAACATGACTATTTATGGTATTGTAGGGATTATGTCCCCCAGTTTCTGTCACTTCTTATTTTTTTCATAATGAAATGGTTTAGTCTCTTCTCACGGTCGCCTTTAAGTAGTCACTTCTTATTTTGTTTACTCTTAGTCTTCTGTATGGATAACTTTCCTAGTACTGAAATGTGTACTGTAGTATTTTACGCACAAAGAATCTGCCATTTAGTTATTTATCAAACTGTTATCATAAATCCTTATACCTCCTTGTTTTATTCTAACAGGAACAGAGGAAACTGTCATGATGGAGCTTTTGAGATTTATGTACACTGGAAAGTTGACAGCAACTGAACCCAATCTTCTGCTCGACATCTTGATGGCCGCTGATAAATTTGAGGTTCTTGCTTGCATGAGGCGTTGCAGCCAGTTGCTCACAAACTTGCCTATGACCAGAGAGCCTGCACTGCTCTACCTAGATTACCCATGCTCCACTTCAGTAGCTGCTGAAATTCGTCATCTGACAGATGCAGCGAAGGAATTCCTGGCCAACAAATACAAGGTTTTGGCCAAGTGAGTGACGGCCATCTGATGGAGCCACTTTTTTTCTTTTTCCGTGAAAACTATAGACATCTTCTCTCAAAAAAGAAAAAGGTCTAGACATTTATGCCACAAAATCATGCATGAAATGTTAACTCATGGCATGATTTGTCTCATTCCAGATTCCCTCATGAATTGATGGACATGCCTCTTGCTGGGATTGAAGCCATCTTTTCTAGTTCTGACCTACAGATACCATCTGAAGATGCCGTATATACCTTCTTGCTCGAGTGGGTGTGTGAGCAATACCCAGAAACAGAGGACAGGCACAAGATATGGAGTTCTCGTTTACTTCCGCTGTTGCGCTTCAATCATATGAGCTGGAAGAAACTCTACGAGGTCCTGACATGCAGTGATGATGATATAGATAATGAGGAAACAACGAAGCGTATTACTGATGCACTCTTGCACAAAGCTTACCCCGCACACGAGCAAGGTGCTCTTGCAGCAGACACAGCAACCTGTTGGCAAGTTCCACAACGACCCTACATACACAAACCTCTGAAAGTGGTTGAGTTCGATCGACCCCGCCCACAGGTTATTGTTTACTTGGATCTAACGCGCGAGGAGTGCTCCCGACTCTTCCCAGAAGGAGAACTATTCTCGCAATTGTTCCATCTAGCAGGGCAGAACTTCTATATCATGCCAACCTGTGAAATGGACGAGCAGAGTAAGCTATACAGCTTTGGTCTCTGGTTAGGGATCCTTGACAAGCCGGAGGGCTCGGCATGTTTGACATTCAATTTTGAGTTTGCTGCACGGACAAAATCGTCAGTAGAATTTGTGCGCAAGTTGAAGGATAAGGTTATCTTCACAGGTGATTGCATGCAGGGATGCGGTGATCTTTTTGGCGTTCCATGGTCGACATTCATGGCTGACGACAGCCTCTTCATCAACGGCTTGCTGCATTTGAGAGCTGCTTTGACGGTGGTGGAGCAGCCTGAAGTACAGGCTTGATGATATCTCACTCGACAGTGCTCGGTCGCTTCAATGGGATTGATGCTTCTGCGGTCTTGTTTCATCGTTTGGGTGCCTGAGTGATGTAAGCAGACTCTTTACAATGAGAAAGTAGAAAACCTGTGTGCTAGGCACTTTTGGTCTGACTAGACAGTTTTTCTTGTCAAAGCATGCGCGTCCACTACAGACCTGATGATTCACTCGGCGAAGTTAGGGTCGAGCGCTTAAATGTCACTCGGTTGTAATCTGACAGTTTAGTTAGTTGGCTGTGTGGTTTCATTACGATATTTCCTTGTCTCTGCTGGAAAAGGAGGCTTTGGTGCCTGAATGATGCAAGGAAGCTCTTACATAGTACAGTGATAAAGTTGAAAAACTCTGCACTTCTGGTCTGACTTGACATTTTTATTCTCCGTTGTTTTTGTTCTGGATAGATTTGGCATCGTCAGCTTTGTCAATGTTGCTGGGATTTTAAGGCAGAGGAGCTTCCTGGGATTGTGCACAGATATATACACATGTACCGATGAATGATGAGTTTGGACTGTAAGATGCCTGCTGCGACGGAGCAAGAGCAAATAAGCATGAACCTGAACCTGACTCAAACTCAAATGGTGACAGACAAACAACTGTCTGGATAAGTTGGTCGGCCGATAGTCCAGAAGGCGCGGTGCTCGTCGGAGAATGCGTCACCGGAGCACCTGGTGAGCAGCCTCGACAGGCGGAGGAGCTGCTGTTGCTGATGGACGGCGTCATACTAGAGAAGCTGCTGGATCCTGAAGTCGTAGTTGTTGGTTCTGTATCTGTTGGCTCGTGGTGGGTTCTTCAGACAAAGGATAGACCCCGCCCGTCACTCGGAATTACAGGCTTTCAGTCAAGAATCAGTGGCTTCGATGGGATTCCAGTTGTGTCTGAGTAATTTTTACTGCAAGAAGAAGAGGAGGAGATAGGGATTGTTGTTGTCGTTGATGCTGCTGCTGCTGACGGTGGCATTGTGGAGTGTAGCTGAATCCTGAAGCTAGCCGCAGGTGTGGTGATGAGTGATGACCCAAACTCTGAAGGAAGCCAGACTCGATCGATCGGTTGCTACCGCAGGTTAGCGACACGTGTACTGTATGGTGACCTTTGGTCTGGATCTTTCCTTTCTGAGTGCAGCCACGACACGAAATACCACTCTAGTAGGATCCTACCCCCTTCTCAAAAAAAAAAAAAAAAAGGATCCTACCCCCTTTTTTTTGGCGGGGAAGTAGGATCCTACCTTCTTTTCGATCGATCGGGTGATACTCATGCAAGTTGCTACACTACACAGGATCTGATGTTGCTCTAGTTATGGAGTGTAAGCAGCTATCTTCTGGTTTTGGTTTAGTTGATTTTAATCATTGCTTTCGTGAAGCAAATGTAGTAGCAGACTGCATACCTAAGTCGTCTTTCTGGGATGAACCCGTCCCTTCATCTATCTATGCTTGTAAACGATCTTGCGATCCTCTGATGAATAAAGTCATAAAGTTCTCAAAAAAAAAAATCGACGACCTTGCTGGATGGACTAGCTATAAGTAATCCACTGGTGGGTCAACGGGGCCAAGTTGACTATCCTACCGTATCGGCGGTGACTTGTCGGCAAGTTGAGAACAAGTGGCAAGCCCAGCTGCGATGCGTCCGTGGCAAGCCACCTAGCAATTAATATGAATGATGTGTGTGCTCAGACAAAAAAAAAAGGAGCAATATGATGATGTGCAGACAAAAAATGCGTCTATGTAGAAGACTAGGCGACAAGTTTTTACCAACGATTTGTGGATTTGTGGATTGTTTGCAAAGAATAAGGTGATTAGTGCCCCGCATGAATCGACGTCGTGTTCATGCAAGATGCAACCTCACCGTGCTGCTGCAATCGAGTGAGAGAAACCCTATCCCGTCGAGACCAACGAGCATGAACAGACCTATCGAAGTGATGAACCAAAAAAACGAAGAAGCTACGGTTGAGAGCTCGACGGGTCGAGACTCAGCACCATGGTGCAAACTTGGACCACCCTCGCCCGTCAAGCACACCCACCCACAAACCCACCTCACTCAAGGCTGCGCTTCCAATTCCCCCCTTTTTCGCCGCTCTCCACCTCAATTCCCCCCTTTTTCGTCGCCGCCGCCGCATGGAGGACCCTCATGAAAAGTTGTCGGGGTCGGTGGTGGATGATCCGGCGAAGGTGGCCGCCCACAAGATCAACTCGGCGACGAGGCAAGATCGCCGACTCAGACAGAAGGCAAAGGCGGCGCCGTTCAAGAAGCAGAAAGCCCGTGGAGGTGGCGGGGGACATGCAGGGGCGATCGTGGTGCCGGCGGCGGCGATTGTGGTGTAGGGCGGGGCACTACAAAAAAAACCACTTCCTTATAATATGTGTTTGTCACGGTAGGTCGCGTTTTCTGTCATGCATGTACATCCGTGATGATTTTATGACAGAATCAAGATAGTCATACCTGTGTTGTCGTAAAAGTGTTCCATGACAATACTCAAATTTATTGTCACGAAAGTGTTCACTTCCGTGATGATAAATGACGCGTCATGGAAGTGGTTTTCAACAGGCTTCTCTTGGGAGGGGACGCAACTTTTTCAACAAGTATTGGCTAATCAAAAGCAGCCGCATGGCTATTTTTATGTCGAAATTATACTCCCTTGGTTCCATAATTCCTCTCGTGGTTGTAGGGCATCTCCAACACGGACCCTCAAACCGTCCGCATCCGTCCGGACTGCGCGGTCCGGACCCCGCAAGCCATCCAACGGTGTCCCGCATCTGTCCGCGGACCAGTCCGGACTTCCGTTTCCCCGCAAAACGGAACCAACCCGGAGAGCTTTGTGGGTGTCCGGACACCAGTCACGTAGGGCTCCGACACCCCCGACCCACCCAAATGAGGCGGAGCCCGCACATTTGGATCTGGCCGCACTATTTCCGCGGCAAAATCAGTCATTCTCAACCCCTATCTTCTTCCATCCCGCCACTCTCCACCCCACTCCCCCTTTTTTCGCCACCGCCGCATGGAGGACCCTTGCAAAAAGTTGTCGGAGTCGGTGGTTGTGACGCCCCTGCTCGACCGTGCACTAATCATACACGCAAACGTGCACGCTCGAGATCAGAGACCCACGGGAAGATATCACAACACAACTCTAAACTCAAATTAAAACATAAATCTTCATATTACAAACCAGGGGTCACGAGGACCCGAATACATAAGTCATACACACAAATGATATCTGAGTACAGACATAGTTAGTCAAGTTTGTCTTAAGAAGGCTAGCACAAACAGCGACACTGATCGAAAAGGCGAAGGCCTCCTACCTGGGAGCCTCCGAAACTACTCCTGGTCGGCTGGCTCAATCCAGTAGTACGTGCCTCCGGGGCTCTCCTGGTAGTAGTCTCCTGCGGTGGCGTCGGGCTCCGGGGTCCATCGTATGATTTCAGCAATCGGGTATGGGGAAAAAGATAGCAAAGCAACCATGAGTACTCATCCAAAGTACTCGCAAGACTGACATCAGAACTATACTAAGTATGCATCGGTATCAAAGGAATGGGGCTATATCTTTGGACTGAACTGCAGAATGCTAGAATAGAGGGGGAGAAGCCTAGCCTATCGAAGACTAGCATCTTGAAGCAATCTTGCAGCATCAGAAGAGAGTAAAAAACAGTAATATATAATAGTGCAGTGGTTGTTTAGTAGCAGCGCCCTGAGATCCTTTCTCGACTCCCTGCGAGAAAGCGATCCCGAGAGCAGTATTAACAGTTTAATATTGAATCATCATCACTTTGTAGTTGTAGGGGATCAGGATACAACTCCGAGCGTCCTGTTACCGTGGACACGGCTATTCGAATAGATAACTTCCCTGCAGGGGTGCACTACTGTTACCCAACACGCTCGATCACATCTGGCCGGACACACTTGCTGGGTAATGCCCGGCCTCGGGTGATCGACACGACGCAGTCCTACCTAGGCTCAGCAGAGAGGTCAACACGTCGGTCTAAATCCTAAGTGCGAAGGGGTCTTGGGCCCATTGCCCTTTGCACTCCTGCACGTTGCGAGACTGGCCGGGGCCCAGGCGCGACACTGTATACACAAGTGACGTAACCAGCCCACCCCAGCAATCAGCCCACATCTCTGAGCTGTGACTTCTGAAGAGCTTTCGGCTGATACATACGACGTAGAGGGCCCCATTAAACCATTATCCCACGTGGTGGTAGTGCATATAAGGCCAGCGGCCTACTCAGATTAAATACGCAAATCCGTTAGGCGTTTTTAGTAACTCGCAGAGACGAACAGGGTTCCTGTCGCTCCGACTTGGTAACACACGACTCGCGGGTGCTTTTGGAGCCGACCCGTCTTTATCAAATGACAGTAGTAAAGTCCAAGTACCCGTGTGGCCAAAGTATCGAGAAGGAATCCGAGGAATCACCCTTGATGGATCCCCACTCGAAGTATCGGTCAAGGTGAACCCGAAGGAATCACCCTCGATGGATTCACACAAGAGGAGTTGTACGACGGAAGCTTTATCAGAGGTGATGAAAGAGGAATCACCCTCGGTAACTCACAACCGGATAGCTATTCTACAGAGGCATCATCGGAAGTGATATAAGAGGTATCACCCTCGGCACTCGGTGGTAGCTCTGTAGAGTCGAACAACTTAGGGGGAATGTGCGGTGATGTGTTGGTCTCTGACCGTCGATCATACTGATCGAGTCACTGGTGGAAAAGCGTGGCAACAAGGACAAGGGTGTGGGGCCATCGATGTATTACTAACCAGCCTATACTAAACATTTAGGATAATAGGTAAAGTATCAACAACAGGTTACAAAACCAGGCTATGCATCAGAATAGGAACTATTGGAACAGTAGCAGGGGCAATTCTAATGCAAGAATAAGAGGGAAAGAATAGGCGATATCTGGATGATCAAGGGGGTTTGCTTGCCTGGAAGCTCTGCTGAGAGGGGCTGGTCGTCTGAAGGCTGCTCGTCTGGAGCGTAGTCGTACTCAGCTGCGTCGGCGGCGGTCTCGGCGTCTATCGGGAGGGAATGAGGGGGAAGAAACAATAAATTCACGGCAACAATGCAACAGCGATGCATGACATGCCTAAATGATATGCAGAGGTGATATAATGCCTATCTAATTGTTTTAGATAATTTAGAAATTTATCTGGATTTATTTTATCAAGGTTATGCACTATTCATTTATCGAATACGGGCAAAAAGTTTCATGTTCATCTAGATAGGAGTGATGGTCAAGCATTTTTATCACATATTCGGATTCTTCATATTTTTCTGATCATTTTTCATATATAAATTATTTTCATCCGAGTTACGGTTTATTTTATATGATTTTTCGAAGTTTTAATCATTTTCTGGAATTAATTTAATTATTAAATTCGAATTATCCGAAACAGTAGTTGATGACGTCAGCATGATGTCAGCACTGCGTTAGCAGTCAACCCAGCCGGTTGACTGATCAACCTGACAGGTGGGGCCCATCTGTCATAGACTAGACTAACTAAACAGTGGGTTAAACTAACTAATTTAACTAACTAGCCAGTGGGACCCACTGTCAGTGACTGATTAAGTTAACTAATTAACTAACAGATTAATTAACGTTTTAATTAACATTTTATTTATTTTAAAAACATTTTAAATGGTGGGGTCCACATGTCAGTGGCCCACGGGTGCCCAGTCAGCAGTTGCTGGGTCAACCCAGTCAACTGGGCCCGCAGGGCCCAGCGGTCAGCGACACAGGGCACGGCCACGTCGGCGTTGTCGGCGCCGGTGCCGGAGTTACTCCGGCGACCATTCCAGCTGCGGCGCGGCTCGGGAGGTGGTCGGGATTCGTCCTCCGGCCACCAAATCGAGCGCGGAGGGGCGGGATCGAACGAGCGCGGAGCGGCGCATCTCGGGATGGTACTGGCCCGGCCGGAGACGGGCTAAAACGACGGCGGCGAGCTCGGACGCGGCGGCCGGAGTTCGGCCGTTGTCGGAATCGGCGACGCAGGCCACGAGGAGGAGATCTAGCAGCACGGGCGGCCTCAGCAAGGTGCACTGAGCACGTTTCCGTGCTCGGGCGAGCATGACAGCGACTACCGCGTCGGCGGCGAGCTACGCGGCGGAGCTAGTTTCGGACGGCGACGACAGCGGCGGCTACGGGGGCGGGATCGCACGGGAGAGAGAGGGGAAAGAAGCGCGGGCTCACCGTGAGCCTGCAGGTGAGCTAGGTGGGCGCGGGGAGGGCTCGACGGCGACGAAATCGACGGCGAGGCGACGGCGGCCGTAGGAGGAAGAAGAGCTCGGGGAGGACGCTGCGGTGGCTCCCGGCTTCGGTTCGTTGGCGCGGACGAAGTAGGCGACGACGGTGAGGGCGATGGGCACGTCGGAGAGGCGAACGGGGCTCGGTTGCCGCGCTAGGTCTCGGCCATGGCGACGGAGGCGCTCGGGCGGGGTCGAGATCGCGCGAGAGAGTGGGAGAAGAGAGGGCTAGGGTTCGCCAAGGGGGTTGCGGGGGTCCTTATCCGCGCGGGGCACCAGCGGATGGTCGACAGCGAGGCAGGACGGCGGGTGGACGACGCGCGCACGTTCGAGCGCCATGGCTTCTGCCCAGCGAGAGGAAGGAGAAGGCCTCGCTGGGCCGGGCCAATTTGCACTGTTTGACTTAGGCCCGTAGGCACAGTAGCGCTTAGGCTTTTTCCTTTTTATTTTTTCTGATTGCTGCTTTTATTTCTGTTTTGTAAATTGTTAGGCCACCATTTGAGTTTTGTAAAATATGTAACTTAGCTCAATAATTACAATGCAATATTAACTACTGCCAGAAATTGGTTTGGAGATAATACGATTTCATTTGCAATTTTTATTAAATAAAATGGATTAAATATTGCTGTTTGGTACTGTTTTGATGATGTTAGAGTCATCTAGGGGTTCTAGGTGATGTTATTTTTCTTAACATAATTAGTTATGGATTATTTGCTATTTAATGAACATTTTTGTTTCCAAATGGGAACAACTTTTATTTTCACTTTAAATTTGAATCTCAATTTGAATTAGAATTTGAAATGAGATATGATCCAAATGATGATCAAGCACTGTTAAGCATGGTGACTTGGTATTATCAGAAGGTGATCACTGTAGCTTAATTACAGGGGGTGTTACAGTGGTGGAGGATTCGGCGAAGGCGGCGGCCCGCTAGATCAACTCGGCGAGGAGGCAAGATCGTCGGCTCAGACATAAGGCAAAGGCGGCGGAGTTCAAGAAGCAGAAAGCCGGTGGAGGTGGTTGTCGTGCAGGGGGTCATGGTGGGGGACGTGCAGGGGCCGGTCGTGGTGCTGGTAGAGATTGTGGTGTAGAGTGGGGCCAGGGACGCGGGGCGCCGCCGCTATCACCGTCCTTGCAGACGCCGCCCTGGTCGGAGCAATACAAGGCTCCCTACTTCTACGTTGCCCAACAGCTCAGTAAGAAAGCACATGCCTTTCCGCGTCGACGTCAACGCGCCGCCGCTTTTCTCGGAGGCTACATCGCTGCAGCTTGTCCGGTCGCGGACGCTAGGCGTGGAGCAACTCGGTGCCTGCACGCTGTTCGCCGGTATGCCTCAAGGGGGCAAGTCGGCGTACAACGATGCAGATAGGTAGTTGTTTGAGTTGATCCACGACGAAGGTGGAGGCTATGAAGACGGGCAGGTGGATGACTCGGAGTCCACGCAGTCGGGCACGTACACCTAGTTCGGCACCTACACCCAGCAGGGCGCGCAGCCGGGCACACATCCGAATTGGGCCATCGGGCAGCAGGAGTAGGAGGAGGGCGGCGATGACGACCTTGATCCGGATGAATTTGTAGCCGATCCAAAGAAAAGGGGTAGAGGAGAAAGCTTCAACATGAGGGAGGACGAGTTGTTGTGCGATGCGTGGTTGGCCACTAGCATCAATCTGATCCATGGCACGAAGCAAAAGGGCTCAACATTTTGGGCCAACATTCACGCTTGGTTCCATGAGCACAAGCATTTTGAGCCCTACGCTGGCGAACTCATCCGCAATAGTTTGGTGAAGTCTCTCAGCCATCGATGGCACATCATATAAGGGTCTGTGTCCAAGTATTGCGTCCGCTTGAAGCAACTCATCGCATGGTGGCCAAATGGTGCCCAAATCTCCGAGCAAGTAAGTGTGTTGGTCATTTTGCCAGGATATGCAACTTGTTGGCCGGATATGCTCTATGTTTTGGTCATTTGGCCGGATCGGATATGCAACTTGTTGACCCGATATGCTCTATGTTTTGGTCATTTGGCCGGATCGGATATGCAAATTGTTGGGCGGATATGCTCTATGTTTTGGTCATTTTTTTAGAGGGAAAAGGCCAAAGGCCCCGGTTCCATTGCAGCAACGAAACCAAGATTATACATCATCTTTTATGTTTTGGCCGGATCGGATATGCAAATTG
The DNA here is from genome assembly GCA_039707655.1 of Elymus sibiricus. NCBI lineage: Eukaryota > Viridiplantae > Streptophyta > Magnoliopsida > Poales > Poaceae > Elymus > Elymus sibiricus. Next base: position 455,097,929 of record CM077672.1, read on the forward strand.
TTGACAATGTTTTGTGTTTTGGTCATTTGGCCTGATTGGATATGCAAATTGTTGACAATGTTTTATACTTTGTAGCCTTCTCGTGCATGCAATTTGTTCTTGAAGTTGGAGAAGAAGAATTTCGTCCTCATGCATTGTTTGTTGAAGTTGAATGGGCAACCCATGTGGAATGTGTTCATTGCCAACTCCACCAAGACGATCGACATCGGCACTGAGGAAGAAACGGGTGATCCAACCGACCCAACAAAAGAGCCACCGAAGAAGACTAGGAGAGGGTTCCGGGGAAAGAAGTGGGAGGAGAAGAAGGCGAAGCGAGAAGGGGCGGTGGCCAAGATGTCGGAGAGATTTGAGGACATCTTGATAAAGGAGGAGGCATATGTCAAGCGCTCCGATATGAAGGAGGCATGTAAGACCGAGAGGTTTAACATGTTGATGGCGGTGACCGAGAAGAACCTCAAGCTTGAAGAGAAGAAGGCCATGCTCTAAGAGAAGAAGGTTCATATCACAACCGCTTTCAGAGGAGGTGAAGATGTTGACCTTTAAGATGGCTGAGTCGGATGACGATGCAAGGATGATTGTGCAAGCCGTCCATTTCGAGATATTGAAGCGGCAGAAGGATCAGCTGGAGACGGAGGCGGAGAAGGAGCAGCGGCGAAGTCAGCCTCATAAATCTGTGGGGTCATCGTTAATTTTCTGAATTTTTTTCTTCACAATGAACAGTAACTGTACAATATTTTTAGGCTATTTTGTTGAAAAGCTGTGGGGTCGGCCGACCCCACAGCTAACACGTAGCTCCGCCACTGAGAAGGAGGCGACCGAGGCGGCGGCGGTGACAGAGTGAGCGATCAGGCTTGGATTGCCTGTCCGGTAGGGCAATTTTTTGACTGCCGAACTGATATATTTTAGTGATCGCGCATGTAAAAACCATGAATACTTGTCTCTTTTTGGTTGTGACCGGGCGCTATGTGATCGGATGGGCACATTTGAATTGCAAATTGACCGAACCTGGATGGACATTTTAGGGATAATTTTGAATGGCCGGCTCCTCTATCACTGTCCGTGGACTGGCCCACACCGGTCCGCGGACGGATACGGTGTCCGGATGTCAGCGTTGAAGATGCCCTTATTGAGTAAGTAAAATCTATTTAGCCGTCAGAATCAAACTAGAGATTGATCGCTCGAGAGCACACATGGATTAAAACCCTTTCTGGGTCAATCACAATCACCTTCAATGTTGCTGTCAACCCAACTGCGACAAGTCATCACAAGCTCCAAAAACCTTCTTAAACAGGTCGGGAAGGCAAAAGATCTTGTTCCCAGGATACAGACCTTTGCTTGGAGGCTCATCAGGAAAGCACTACCTACAGGTAAAAGAGCAGGGAAGTACACCATTCACATTAGTAAACTCTGCCCAAGGTGTGGAATAGAAGAAGATGAACTGCACATTATTTTCTTATGTCATTACGCTAAAGCAGCTTGGTTTTCCCACCCTTGGTACTTAAGATCTGAAAATTTACTTCAAAATTACAATTCAATTTCTGAAATCATTCTCAGTCTTGCAAACTCTGGACATGCACATGCTTCTTTGAGTAATTTTTTTCACTTTCTTGTGGTGTCTTTGAAAATCTAGGAATAATAAACTCTTTCAGAGAAAGGAGCAATCTCCCATGCAGGTTTCTTGTGCAGCACAAGCAATCTCTCATTGCTTGTCCCTTGAGGAACTATCTCAAGGCAGGTGCAAGGATAACACACAAGCAGGAAACAAGCCACAATCATTACTTCAGCCGAAGCAGGGGAGTACAATTGATATAAAAAAATTGTATGCAGGGAACAAATTTTTTGTTGATGCAGCCTGGAAAGGCCAATCCTCCCAAAGCAGCAACACACAACTCATTGCAGGTTTAGGAATAATGATTGAAATGACGCAGGGGGATACCAAGATGGAGCTTTACATTTCTGCACAGTGCCACAACATAAGCTCACCAATTCAGGCTGAAGCACAGGCGCTAAAGCTAGCTGCCATGCTAGCAAAGCAAATGCATTTGCAGGACGCGATGTTTCTAGCAGACAATCTGACGCTAGCGAAAGCAGCCGCAGCAAGACATCCAATGAATCATCCTGGGCATTGGGAAATCAGATCATCTCTTGTAGATTTCTGTGCATTTACAAGTACTTTATCAACTCAGGTCTATCATATATCCAGGAACTTTAATGAAAGTGCTCACACCTTTGCTCAACAGGCGATCAGTCATGACACTGTAAGTAGCACAGTTTTTAGTTGCAATAGTCCTACCCATATTAGAATGCAATGCCCTATGTTACATTGTATTGCAGATTTTATCCCGGAGGGCTTTGTTATCCTCAGTGTAATCTGTGCTTGAATTAAATATATGGCGTCACTGCGCCTTTTCTTGTTAAAAAAAATAAAAAAAGTCATCACCAGAACAAAATCCCATGGAACGGGATAAGCCTCTTCTTTTTTTTCTCCCTTGGATTCGATACCTTTCGAGAGAAAGAGAAAAAAAGGATAGGATAAAACCCATCTACATCTACTAGTCCGTTACGTCCACGTGGCGCCACGCCGCTATATACGCGGCCCGAACCGCTGATCCGGAACAAATCGCCGCTTGTCACGGTTGCAACTTGCTTCGAGGGTCAAACTGCAGAGCAGGGGAGAGTCCAAACTTCTTCTCGAACCACCCGAGAGAGAGAGAGAGAGAGAGAGAGACAGAGGCGATGGCGACCAAGGAGGCGAAGGTGGTTCCCGCCGACGGCGTCGACGAGGACCTAATCCCGGCGCTGTCCTCGCTGGAGCCGGTCTACGGCGCGGGGTCGGCGCTCGACGAGGCCCGCCTCCGCTTCGCCCGCCTCGGCGACCGCTTCCGGGCCCTCTACGCCGCCGGCCCCGCCCTCTTCGCCCGCTCCCCAGGTGCGTCGGTTGGCTGGTTAGCCTGGCGGCGCCGGCGATTTAGGAGTGGTTGATTGGCTGATTAGTCGACTGATGCGTGCAGGGAGGGTGAATCTCATCGGGGAGCACATCGACTACGAGGGCTACTCGGTGCTGCCCATGGCCATCCGCCAGGACATGATCGTCGCCATCCGCAGGGCCGACGGCGGCCTCGTCCGCGTCGCCAATGTCGACGACAAGTACGCCACCTGCGTCTACCCCGCCGACCCAGACAAGGTACTAATAAGTCAATCCTCCTCCCTCGGCTTCGCTCCGCCCTGCTCTGTTCTGAGATCGGTTTCCCGAATATTCCCCTTCATGCAACCCCGTGATTGAAGGGGATGGGTTGCGATGGGTTGCTATCCAATCTGCCCAAAAACAGAAAAAGGGGAAGTTTCTGTTCCAGCCGTGCGCCGAATTTTTATTATCATAAAATTACTTTGTTCTGCCGGGGGGAGGTTGGGCACGCGAATCTCGTTCCTAACTTATGGTGCGGCGGGCGGTTGCATTATCATGATATTGGATAACAGAAAGCCCGTGATGCGTGCCATGGACCAGTTCCGTGTCATGCCCGTGAACTCAATAATTTGTCTTTGTGTCACGCCGTTCCCCTGTTGACTCACTGGCCTGTGGAGCCTCCTGCTCGTGCAGCATATGCTGTTCCCCTGCCTCAGATGCCCAATGGAGGGCTGTGGGAGCTTCAGAAACCTCGAGCACTGGCAAGGAGACGCTGGAATCGATCAGTTTTAGGTTACTTTGACGGTTTGACCTTGTGGTTTACCTCAATTTTGTTCACTACACTGAACACTCTGGAGGGAAATTTGGACGGGTCTTTCAAATTGGAATGCAGAACAATTCGAAGTGTGCAGTCAATAGATTGCCCGATGCACCAAATGCAACCGGAGTTTGTTGATTCGGAACAACTGCAGATAAATAAAATAAGCCTGTCGTGCTTGAGAATCAAAACAAAATAAGTGTGCCACTTTTCTACTTTATTCAGAATCATTTGGGACAGATTTGCTTTTGTCCATGTTGCTATCTGTTGTCAGCCTCACTTGCATGATTTTTTCTGTCTGACACCTTTGATTCTGTCATTGATTGCTAAGCATTTTTTCGTGCAGGAAATTGACATCAAGAACCACAAGTGGGGCCACTACTTTATGTGTGGGTAAGTTTAGGGTACGTACTGGTAAAGTCGTTGCTCTGTTTATTTCATTTGCTTGACCGCTTAATCCTCTGTCTGCAGATATAAGGGAGTATACGAATATGCTAGGTCAAAAGGGATAGATCTGGGTGAACCTGTTGCTCTTGATGTTGTAGTTGATGGCACCGTCCCTCAAGGTATCATAGGGGAATTTGGTTATGAGTTTTATGGTTACCATGAATGATGTCATGTGTACCAAAGTTTGTAATGTTTGCGTGTTGCTCTTATTTAGGATCCGGACTTTCAAGCTCAGCAGCATTTGTCTGTTCAGCAACAATTGCTATCATGGGAATTCTCGGGAAAAACTTCCCAAAGGTATTCCTTACCAGAAATAAAAAATTGCTGTAATTTCTGTTCACATATGAAAGGACAACTGATTATTGATCAAAGGTGAACCTTTCATCGATGCATGCTTTTGATAAGGCTTCAAGCCTAAGGATCTGCTCTCAAATAATTGCCACAGTAAACCAAAACACTGTATAGTACAAGGATGATATGGATGGCATAAGTTGATAAACTTTTCAGGTTCTGGAAAATTGATATGGTAATTGCAAAATTTGACCCCGAGCAAGTGCATCTTTTCTTTTTGTGTCAAATGGACTTGTAATGTTTATCTTATGAAAGAAAATAGACACATGCTGAGGTAGTGGTGATGTAACGGATGTGTTGTCCTTTTCACACTAGTATATAACTAATAAGTGCTTGACTAGTACAAACTGTGGAGATAAAAGTGATTTTGGTGGTGCTAAATTGTTGCAGAATTGCTGTTATCGATATGATTTCCCATGGAACAGTAACTAGGTGTTTCCAAAAACATTTATCCAAATTTTTGGTGTGTTCACAAACAGGGTTCTTGTGATTCTTTCTTATTTCTAATTGTTCCATTCAAATCATGCAGAAAGATGTTGCTCAATTTACCTGTCAATCTGAGCACCATATTGGGACACAGTCAGGGGGTATGGATCAGGTAATTTGACACCATACTGTTTATGGACAACTCCTATTTTCGTTTTCTGCTTACTTCATACCATTTAAGTAGAATCAAAATATTTGGTAAGATAAAAAAGCCTTTTATGGAACTAACTTGTGGGTAGGAAAGTATGTATAGCTGATTTCCTTCAGTGAATGTCTATTACATTCAGTAAATATATTGCGCCTCACTGGGATAGCATATAGGAATCCTGGCAGCAGGTTACAATGTTTGGTATGCCTTATTCTTTTCAGAGTCAAAAGGTTTAGCTTTGTGTTCCAAGATCTTTTTTGTGTATCATGCTTACATGCCAAAAAAAATATATAATTCATGAGGAAGAGGAGTATGTGTTCAATAAAGCTTGTAGAACTTGATATGTGACTGCATGCACGACTCAGACTGTTTAAGAAGCTTTAGATCATCTTTATTGTTTTTGAGTTACTTTATTTCACTATATTTTTCCAGGCTATATCTATCATGGCCAAACCTGGATTTGCTGAGTTGATAGATTTCAATCCAATCAAAGCAACCGACGTGCAACTACCCTCTGGTGGTACATTTGTGATTGCCCACTGCCTGGCAGAGTCCAAGAAAGCAGAAACAGCTGCTACAAACTACAACAACCGCGTTGTAGAGTGTCGCTTGGCCGCGGTAAGATATTCTTTGGTTCCAGAATGAGCATGTAAAAAAAAAAAGAAGGCACCTGTACCGCTAGACAGCTATAATGCATTTCTTTGTTTGAATTGAATGTCTTCATAAAAATATGGAAGGTCCCAAATGCCTTGCCACTGTATCGCTGCAAGCAACTCTGAAACATATGTAGTTTTATCTAGAGAATGTTTTTTTTTTGCTGTTTTCAGTTTTTGTTGTTAACTGGGAAAACAACTTTAGGCATGCATCTTCATTTATCATCTATTGAGCTAATATTTTTCTGTTTGCGTTTTACAGATTGTTCTCGCCATCAAACTAGGGATGGATATTAAAAAAGCCATCACATCTGTTACTACCCTCTCTGATGTTGAGGGGCTATGCGTCTCCTTTGCTGGCAAAGAAGGTTCTTCTGATCCTGGAGTTGCTGTCAAGGTACATAATCTTACTAAGAATTTAGGATATGACTGAGGAAGATATGCTTTTGCATACAAAGAATATGTGTGCTGCTTTCATTTTCTTCTTCATGCCTATGTTGCAGCAGATACATACATATGTATATGGTGGGACATAATATGGATAACTGCAAATCATAATTTCATAAAATGCCAGTATGGAGAAGTACAGAGCTGCAATATGTTAAGATGATGTATGCATCAGTAGCGTAACTAGAGAAGGCAAATCATGATATATAAGATCATAAACCAACAATTTTTTTGGCGGTACCGAGTACAAAGAATACAGACAAACATAGGATGTGATGATAGCGTGATAACTAAAAGCAAAAACTGGATATGATTCCCATATTCCCGCGTCCTTGGGTGTATTACCTATTCCTGCCAATTTACAGCAACCTATATGTGGTTCAGCTAAATAAAATTTCAGTGAAGTTCTTGATGTCTTTGTGGTCACAACTATTTTCCTTTTGTCAGCTAACATACGAGCAAATAATTCTAAATTTGCTAACATACGAGCAAAAATTTCTAAATTCTTAAGTACAACATATAGCTGTCAAAATTGGCGAGGAGGCAAATGCTGGAGGTTTGCTGTTAAAAAGTTCCTTCTGCCAAATTACTGCAAAGCCTGGGTGAACCATCTTTGATCCTGAAGTTATCTTAATCGTTCCTAGTTAGAGATGTCAGCACTTGCCTGGGTTGCCCTTAGTGCTGCCTAATGGTGAAATTTGGATTTTGGAAGTATGCTACGAGAACTGCTTTTGTTGCAACAGAGCCTCTCTGCCATACTTTTTCTTGTTTAGAAATAAAGTTTGGCACTAAGGATAAGAATTTTATTATGCCTAGTTATACATATTATCCAGGAAAAGAAGTGCTAATTTGCAACAGTAAATATTTCTCATGTTTTGTTTTTACCTTGCACTTCTCTGATCAGTGTGCAACTCTGCAGAAGCTATTGCATGAGGAGCCATATACGTTGGAGGAAATAGAGAAAATTACAGGTCAAAGCCTAGCAACTGTCTTCCAGAGCTCTCAAACTTCCTTGGATGTTTTGAGAGCTGCGAAGCATTTCAAGTTATTTCAGGTGAATTCAATTTCATTGTTCTGTATTTTCTTACATACATCAATGAAGATGCATTCGCACCATACTTAATTTCGAGACTCAGAAGTTTCCCCTTCCCCAACACCCTATTTTGGCGCCATTCCTTGTCAGCACAACTGATCCTTGACTTTCACCTAAAGTGCACACTCTTCGCAAGTCTAGCAAACTTTAGTTTACTTAAACTTCAGTCTTGTGTAACTTCAGATTGATTTTCTCTTTGTTGTATGATGCTAGATTATCGAGTCTAGTTTCCTAACGTGTGCGTAATTTCAGCGTGCCTCTCATGTGTACTCTGAAGCAAGGCGGGTGCACGCATTTAGGGATACTGTATTATCGAAACTCAGGTAGAGTTAATTAACTTGAACTTCAGTCATAATGTATTATTCTGCATATACCCTCATCATAGTTGACCTGGGTAAAGTGTGTTTGACCTGTTATACCCAGCGTTTTCCTTCTAAACTCAGTGATATGGTGCTGAATATTACTTGCTTGCAGCGAAGAAGGTATGCTTAAGAAGCTCGGTGATCTAATGAACGATAGCCATCATAGCTGCAGTGTGCTATATGAATGCAGGTATGTGTTTGGTGTACTCTGTTATTTATTAAAATCCAGACACTCATGTGTCATGAAACTATTTTTTTTTCTTTTAACAATTAATTAATGAGCAAACTGATATAACCCGTTTGCATTAGCTGTCCCGAGTTGGAAGAGCTTGTAAAAGTGTGCCGGGACAACGGGGCACTTGGAGCGCGGCTCACAGGAGCCGGGTGGGGCGGCTGTGCAGTCGCCCTGGTCAAGGAGGGCATCGTCCCACAGTTCATCCTCAATTTGAAGGTATACGCTGGAATCCCTGAGCTCACCTAGAACCAGTGACGTTATCCAAACTGGCGGCCAATGCACAGTGCTTTCCCTTTTAACCGACCCTCGACCTGTAAGGCGATGGCGGTAAAAGGATAAGAGTATCAGTCGTTAGCAACTAAAACGGATCGTTTTTTCCCTTCTCTGCAGGAGAAGTACTACAAATCAAGGATCGACAGGGGAGTGATCAAGCAGAGCGACCTTGGCCTGTATGTGTTTGCGTCGAAGCCGTCGAGCGGCGCGGCCATACTGAAGCTGTAGATGGACCACCGCCGGCCGTGGCCGGTCACTTGTACATGCACATACTCGCCCACAACCTATATTGATCGAATAAAGAGCACGCTGCCATTAGCTAATTTAGTCCCCACCCATGCGTGTCTGAATGTACAATACTACAATGTGTAGTATTTATCGTTGTTTATTATGGGCGATCTGACTGCCAGGTTATCTACATATGCTGCTGTTGGTCCTCTCCAAGAGGTTGATGCATCGCTAATCTTTTTTCCTTTCTTTTTTGATGAGGTGTGGTCACATGACCAGACACTCACGTCGACTAGCCTTTTTTGAACACAGTACAGATGCAAGCACTTGTATATACGTGCATACGCTCACCCCTATGAACGCACACACACACAACCTACCCCGAGAGACTGAGCCGACATATCATCTTGAGATTTTACGAAGTCATCGTAGGCGCCTCGTAGTCGATGGGAACATCTCCTCATGTCGACTAGCTAAGAACAACAGGAGAGGTCCGCTATCCTGGAAACTTTGCAGAGAGGACCACAACAGAAACAAGCACCACTAGAGACTTTTTTTTCTTTTGAATGTTGGCAAAAGAGCTGCAAAATCCATGGATTAGAAAGTAGAAAGGGGAATTATAAGTAACACCGCCGAGGAGGAATGCACCGCGTAAGGCGAGTGCCAAAAAAGAAGCAAAAAAGAAAAACAAAAAAAAGGTTACTCGGTTTATCGATGAACACCAGACCAAAAAAGAAGGGAAAAAGCAAAAACAAAAAAAAAGGGTTACTCGGTTTATCGATGAACACCGGACCAAAACGTAAACATCGTCTAGCTAGACTAGGCCTAAAGAACCACATTACATACAACACGTCGGAAGGTGACACCCCACAACACACTCGATCGGGCATTCGATCGCCTATGCCGCTACCAGTATGGGCTGTCACAAGCATATCCGCGAAACTCAACGACATCAAAGAGGAACCCTATGTCCAATATAGCAAACGTGTGCCACTCCAATCCCGCGAGGTTGGCTAATAAAACGTCATATTATGGTGGTGAAATCACGTCAATGAACGTGATAGGATAATACCATAAAGACAATAATTACCTAGGAGAAGAAGGAGGCCACACACCAAAATCCAGATCACAAGACGGCGCACACTCGTACCACACGCCACCGCCTCCGCTCGGTCAACTATTTCACCCCTGTGCAGACGGATAGCGAATCAGAGACGCCTAGCCACTAGAAACTCATTCAGAACGAAGAATCCTAGCCTCCGGAAGGAATTCGGAGGGGGAATTGATCAAGGGACTCCGCCGCCGCATCACCACATCGAGAGAGCATCATCACCATCCGTCTTTATCATCACCATCACATCTCCATCTCTTTGCAATACATTAGTCGATGTGGATTCACTCTTGTATTACTTGGACGCTATCTCCATGTTCACCATGGTTCATCCCGCGATGTTTACGCCCTCGATGTGCGAGTAGTTACCCTAGTTCTCGAGGATATGGAGGAAGCCTAGTATGTTTAAAATTGAATGACAATAGGATTTGACATTCTCTTTATATGTTTATTAATGATCATCTTGATGTTGGCTGAAGTCGATCATCCAACATATGTCTCCTTTGGACAAAAGGTTATTACTATTGGTGTGAAGGTGGGAAGCGAAGGTTGGTAGTGACAGTGCTTATCTCCCTTCTTCCCGGATCATTGCAATAGGGGACAAACGGAGACCGCCTTAGCTGCGTCCGCGGGGAAAACCTTAATTACCATTCCGTAACCGAAGTGAGGTTGAATGGTAGTGGTGTGTGGGATATGGGCCTGCTGCATGTATGCACGTATCTGTACTTGGCTCCACCCACTTGTAGAACATATAAAGTGGCTTAGGAATGTGACTTCGAATTATGCTTAGGCATCGGTCGCAGTAGACACATACTAGTGGGGAACCCGGACTCCCTGAGAATGCTTTAGTCCTATCGATTCTAACAACCGTTATTTACGTCTCACGCTCTTTTGTTTACTCTTGCTCTTTGTTACCGTGTTTGCAACAACCTCCCATTACTTTAAACTTCCGTTTTCACTTTGCCTTTGACCGCAACTAACTTGCATGCACTATATTATAAATCACTACAAGTGACAAAGTTCAATTCCCGTGCTCCATGTGGGATCGATGCTCTTACTTTGAAAAGGTTAGAACTAAACCCTGTGCACTTGCAGGACATCGGCGTGCCGGTCAGAGATCGTCACGTGCCTTCCTGGCCAATGATGAGAGAAACCGATTTTTAGAAAGTCATAACGAGGGGACTAAGGGCATCTCTGTGTCGTGCATCAAATCAAATACCCAAAACATTTGTGGACACGTCAGGATGTGTCCGCGGATAGTGGTAGCGGACCTGACCATCTAACCGGGTGCACAAAATATCGGCCCTGGGTCCGGCCTACTCCATTTGACATGCATATGTTGATCAATAGAAATTTAACATATGTAAATATAAGTACAAATATATTCCACAACCGAAAAGCGCCAGATGTCCTTCGGATTGTCGTCCGGTTGGTCGCCGTCCTGCTATTGGGTGGGTCTGCATCTGCTAGATGTACGACATCTGGGTGTGCGTTTGCTGGGTGTCCGCATCTGGCTGAGATACCTCCACTTGCACGTCTTTGCGGCCGCCGCTGTCATGGATCATGTTCATCAGTGTCTCCTCATCATCGACCGTCACGCCCGACTAAGATATTTCGGCTAACAGAGGTCGGACACCGAAGGGTGAGGGAGCCGACATCTGCGAACGGACAAGGGACTGCGACTCCATGAAGGTGTACTCTACATTCAGCCGCTGTTGTATGACACGTTGTTGACAGCGGTGATTGCAAGACCGACGATCAGGGCGGCGTAGTAGTATGGCGGATCTAACTGTGTCGGCCATGACGGCGGTGATTGCAGGACCAACGATCGCACGAGCGGTACCTACCAATTCACACACTTTGTCGAAGGAGGTATTGGGTGACCGGCCGGCGCAAAAGCGTCCTTCCTCTCCTTCTGCTTGCAGCGGCGAGTGGTGCGTATCGTAGTGTTGGCCTTGTAGGCGGCCACCACCAGAGGCTGCATCGTGGCGGTGGACGGCGAAAAACGGGCGGGAACTGGGGGGCGGGGCGACGGCTATCGGGGCAGAGAGGGTAGGAAAGGGCGGGCTTTCACACGAAAAAATGGCGGAAATGTCCAAATGCGCGGGCTACGCCTCTGTTTTGGCTGGGTCCGGGGTGTCGGACACCTACGTGGTAGCTGTCCGGACGTCCGCAAATCTCCCCCAGTTTTGCTTCCAGTTTGTAGGAATTCGGATGTGTGGACTGGTGCAGGGGCGTTTGATGGATGACATTGGATGGCATAATGTGTCCATACTTTAGTCCGGACGTTTACATGTGTTTTAATGAACGGCGATGGAGATGCTCTAAGCAGCAGGAGGACAGAAACCTTAGATGGAGTTACCGTTGCCACCTTGCCAGTGCCATCTACAAACCTTAACACCGCCCATCTAAAGGACCAGCAAACACCTCCGAGACGCAGTCGGTGTGGAATGGTGTTGGGGTAGATTTATGGTGTTGCTCCCACTACCCAACGACGCACCTCGACAGGTTGACCGTACTCATACGTCCTGGCCACAAGGCTCTAATGAGCCAAGTGATACTTGTGCACGTCGCCCAAGTTACCCTAAACGAAGTGAGCCATTTATGACAAAATAACATTTAAAACCCATTTTGCAAATTCAGCAACAGAATTTGGACTCAGAAATTTAGTTAATTGCACAAGTGGTACACGAACCTGTCCCTGATGCTCAGTTTAGTCCAGCTAAACTGAACATTGGGGAGAAATTCGTGTATCAATGGTGCAATTAACTCCAATGTGATAACGAAAAAAATATTGATTCACCAGGGCTGGAAGATCAAAAACATCTGTCGAACTTGTACACTGGGATTGTTCCCCTGAAAAGAAAATATTGAGGTTGTTTCTTCCCATGAGCACGTGGATCAACCATGCATGCATATAAGGCCATCTCCAATGCTGCCGCCCCCCAAAGCAGAGACAGTGATGCCGGAGTCGACCATCAAACCGTGCCCGCATCCATTCCAAAACAAATTTGAACAAACCGGACGAATGTCTTCAAACATGACCGAATTCACTAAAGTTCAGACATAATTTACATAAACGGATGATATTTCGTTTGTTTAACTAAAAACTAAAGAAACCTAGGATAACTTTTAGCGGACGGTGACCTCGTACGCGTGGCCGCCCGGGCCGGCCGCACCGCCTCGCTATCCGTGCCATCGTCGTCGTCATCGAAGTAGTCCTTCCAGCGGCGGAAGGGCACGGGAGATTGGCGACCTTGCCCGACCGCTACCTGGTCCTCACAGAGGAGCTACTCCGCTTCCTCCTGCACCGTGCGGAGGGCTGCTGTCGCCAATGTCGACCCCGGCCGTGGTGCCTTGGTCGCGCCTTTCCCCTGCCAGGGGCCATCTGCGCAGCGGCGTGGCCGTCTCACAGCCGTGTGGCCATCTCCGTGGTTGTGAGTGATCAGTCATGGGCCTAGGCCTCTGCGAGGTTGGGGTCCTCGCGGACCAAGTCCAGGGCCTCTAATTTGGCAAATGCGGAGCAGCGCGCAGCTCCTGCCTCGCCACCCTATCCTCGGCCAACACGATTGCCCATGACGACGAGGAGCTGCTGCCGCAGCCACTGAGGTAGTGGAAGAGGCGGCCGCGCGCCTTCGCGATCGCTGGTTAATGCGGCTGTGTCACAGTGACAACGACTTGTCCTTCACGCAGTGTCCGATTTGGACTCCGCGGTTGTGGGGCAGGGGGGAATGCGGCTCCGCATTCATGCGGCGGAGAGGTGGCACCGTCGGCTCCTGCTTCACGCGGTAGCGCGGCGATGAGGGCGGCTCGTCCTTCACGTGTGCTAGCGGCGGCTCCAGGCCACGGTCCGAAGCGACCGTCCGTCAGTAGCTCAATCTGCCGCAAGAACTCATCGTCCGTGACTGTGGCCTCCGAGAGGACATGCAGCTGCTGCGGCGACACCTGGTCCTCCTCGACGCTGGAGGAGATGACGATCTCCTTGTAGGAGGAGCTGGGGATTGTGGAGCTCGAGAGCCCCGGAGATCGACGGCGGCGCCAAGATCCGGAGCCGCCGCCACCTACGGGCACGGAGAACCACGACTTGGGCATGGTGGATCGGTGGTCGGAAGCGGAGAGGTGTCTAGGAGCAAAGAGGAGTTCAGAGAGGTGCGATGTGGACGACGCCAGAGCACGGCTTAAATTCAACATGGCAATGGGTACCCACTACCTGCGAACCTGACGGGTAAAAACCCTATTAGGTTAAGGGTTTGGGAAAGTTAAATACCTATGTGTTTGCAAATGGGAAAAAATGTACCCATTGGGTAAGCCGTGTACAGGTATGGGAAGACAATACCCATACCCGTGTACCCGCCTTCCCGCATATTAGTACATCTTACAGGTAGGTCCCCTATGTCATTCACTAAAAAAAAGGGAAAACCCTAGCCTAACCTAGATGCACAACCCACACACAAAATCCCCTCCCTTCACCCTCCCATCGCGCCGTCACACTCACAAACCCCATCTCCCCATCTCGCCTTGGCTGCAACCCTAGGTGGTGGCTGCCATCGGCCGCCACCGCTGCCTCGAGCAGTGGAACGATGCGAGCAGGCCATCTCCCTTGTCTCCTCATCTCCTCCCCGCCACCTCGCACCTTCATAGCTCCACGCGAAGCAGCTCACTACCGTCACCCCGTCTCCACCGTCGAACGGCCAGAGCTCCTCCCAACCACGTTCCATGCCTCGTGAGGACAAGAAATTGGAGAGCGGCCAGGAGGATGCCGAGGAGGCGCACCACTTCGGCGCGGACGACCCCCTCCTCTCAACTCTGGTGGATGGGGATGGTTTGGAAGAGATGCTTAAATATCTGTGTTGAATGCTGAAATGTGGTATATATGTGTCAAAATGCTAAATACACATGCTGAAATTTTGCATTTTACATTCTGAAATGCTGAAATCATACATTGTAAAATGTGAATCGAAAGGTGACCGAGATGGGTACTTATACCCGCGGGTATTACCCGCACCCGATCGGGTACGGGTATGGGAGCAATATGAAACCCGATGAGCGGGTATGGGTACGGGTTTAGGCGAACACATTTGGGACGAGTGGGGTTTGGGCGAGCATTACCCACACCCGAACCCTGGGAGTGCCATGTTGAGCTTAAATAGGCGCGACGACTGCTCGAAAGGTCGGGAAGTCGGCTTCAATGCGGTGCAGCGACTAGAGTAGGTTTCTCGATCGCTCGTTCGGTCGCGTCGCTCTGACAGGCATCAATGCGGTGGAGTCACGTTCGCTTTGGAGCAGTGCTGACCGGCATGAATGGGCGGCAAACGCTTCACGCCAAGAGGTTTTTTGAACGGGAGGGTTTTTGGGTAGAACCGGGGTGGCGGATGCATTCGTGGCAGCGGTCCGGACACCCGCAAACCCCCTGGTTTGCCTCCTCTTTGCACGAAAACAAATGTCCCAACCGCTCCGTGGAGCGATGGAATAACATATTGGATGACAAATCGGGTTTGAATCACTTGTCCAGACGGTTGCGATCGATTTAGGAGTCCTCGTCGGAGATGCCTAACGTTCCGGTGTCACGTGCGCACCATTCTCTCCGAAAGCAGTGGGCGGCTCCTCTGGCAAGTGGGCCCTCGCCAACATCACACTTGCTTCGCTTCGTGCTGCCTCGTCTGGGGTCGACATCCAGCCATCCACCTTCCTGCTCGCTGCCTCCCACCCAAATCCCAAACCCTAGCTGGCGAGCAAGCTCTCCAGATCTCTAGCTCCCGTCGCTCCACCCCGGCCACCGGCCGCCATGCGGATCCGCAGGTGCGCCTCCCACCTGCTCGGCTCCGCCGCAGCCGCACCCCCTGCCAGCTGCTCCTCCGCTGAGCCGCCGCGATTCGAGCTGCCCCCGCCTGCGCCGGCGGCCCCAGCCCACGAATCCCAGCCCGGCTTCGTGGCGCCCACGGCCTCCTCCTGCGGGGAGCCCTGCTGCGAGCTCAGCCGGTCGCCGTGGGACCTCATGGACCAGCTCGACCTCTCGGATCCCCAGGTAATCTCGTCACCACGGCACCACCCCACCCCCTCGCTTCTCGCTCCGTGCTCTCCTGCTTGGCCGCAGCCTGCTGTATGTATGTGTCGTTTGTGCGCCGCCGCTTGTTTCTGTGTAGAAGTTAGCATATCCCGCTCGGTCTGGAGGACATCGCTAGGGTTCCGTTCCTCCGGCGACTAGCCACACAGGGCGCGTCAGTTAGCAAGCAAGCGCTCCCTCTCGAGAATATTAGTGGCCGGCCGGTGGCGGCGGCAGGCGGCTAGGGCTGGAATCCACGCCGACTCCATTTCAGTTCAGCGTATCTATCTGGGTAGCTAGCTCTTTTTCTTTGTTGACCTGTATTTTCCAAATTTCGGTCCTTCAGGTGGAGGAGCTCTTCGAGGAGACTCACTTCGTCAGTGTCACCTGGCGATCTAGCTGGCTATTCCTACCCAGCATGCCTGCATTCGGCTCTATCAAGGAGGACCAGGAGCAGGAGGACATGGCCGATGGGGTTGAACTACACATTGCTGCAAAAAAGACGGCGAGAGAGAAGAATGAGAGCAAGCTGAAGAAAAATAAGGGGGTGAAAGTGAAGAAAGGAGTCTGGACGTGCAGGAAGAACGATGGCAAGGGTTGGTTCTGCCGGCGGCTCACGAGAGAGCCCAACTCCTACTGCTCGTATCACTCGGATCAGAAGCTGAAGCCCCCCGGCAGCGAGAAGCCACATAGGAAGAGAACCCCGGTCAACGTCGGCGAGGGGTTCTACTACTATGCCGGGTCTGGCCCAGGCACCAAGAAGCACCGCATGCCGGAACCTCCACTGCCTGCTGAACCACTGAAGGAGGAGGCACCATCCGAAATGCAACTTGATTTTAGTGCAGGTCAGGTACAAGCGAACGAATCAGACCATCAAGGGTGTGCTCCCACCATCAGCACATGTTGATGAGCCTACTCTCAACGATGGCACCGCTGGGATCAGCAGTGATGATGACGTGCCGGAACCTCCACTGCCTGCTGAACCACCGGAAGAAGAGGCGTTGAAAGAGGAGGCACAGTCCGAAATACAACTTAATTTTAGTGCAGGTCAGGCACAAGCGAACGAATCAGACCATCAAGCAGCGCCAGTTTCAGTTTGTGTGTTCGACGAGCCTACGCGCAACAACGGCACCGCTAGGATCGCGGGCTGGGATGAGGAGAGCAGCGACGACGACATGCTTGGCTGCAATGGTGAACAACCCCGCGACATCACCAAGAGGAAGAGCTCGTTGAAGAAGAGGTGGAGAAAGCCTGTGAAAGCCCGGTCGCTCAAGTCACTAATGTTGTAGTGCCTGGGTCTCGGTGGCTTCGGATTACCTAGTTGGGCTCCATCGGCGGTTTATTATAGTTTGCTCAGCTTAGTCTGCTCCAGTTTTGGTGCTGAGTTACCGTACAATGTACAAAGTGTCTGAATTTTTTGGTGTACTGTTTTAACTGTCAGTGCAGTGCTAGCTGATGTTAGAACTGCATAACTGGTTTCTTATAATGGTCTCTTGTCATCGTGATGGATGAGATGCAGCAGCCATTGTTTTGTTGTGGATGCGCGCCCTAATTCAGTCAACCTATGGGTACCTCAATATGGTAGAATATATACATACAGGTTATTGCCTGCATATATACTCTGATCTTCTTCACACCCAAGAGGATCAAGTCCCAACAGTGACACTGTCAATGGAGGTTGATCAATTTCGTTTTTGTTTTGAACCCTGGCGTCAGAACTCCTGCTCGTTCTTGGAAAGAAAATTGTGATCCCATGGCCTTTTGTAGGTGACAACGAACCCAACCCCCCCCCCCCCCCCCCCCCCCAAAAGCCGCCAAAACCTTCCCTAGCTGGTAGATCGGGGGCTTGACGATGTTCGTCGCCACTTCTCCATGATTATGATCCTAGTAAATAATCATTACAACACCCAACAGTAAGATTCAAGCATTATGGCTCCCAACAGTAAGACTGAAGCACTACGACTTTCAATGGTAGAAATAGGATTTGCTGCTCCCAATGACGAAAACCAAGCATTACGTTCCCCAACAGTAAATATCAAGTACTACGGCTCCCAATAGTTGAAAAGAGCATTGTAGCTTTCAATGACATAAATAGGCACCACTGTCCCCAATAGTGATAAATTTATATATGGACACGAACAGACACCAGAAACAATTATAGTTTATCTCGCGAAGATCAAACGAAGGACATTAGACATCAGCGGGCATCGTTCCTACAGGACATATATCGCGGCTTAGGCACTCGAGCAACGCCCGGAGGCCTACATTCATCGATAGTTTTCATCACCATCCGTAATTATCGATAGTTTAGCACATCAAGGCATATCACCACGACATGTGGGCTTAAGGATAAATCTCAACCATTCAAGAGAACAAAGAGCCAAGTAAGCGGCCGCAACCAAGATCAACATCACATCTACGAGAAATTAGAAGCATCAACTAAACTCGACACCTGACGACCCGTCGCGCGACAAAGATGAAGTTCAACTATACGCCAAGAATATACATCAAACAAAATATTGCACAACCTCTCGAGGACATCTAAATCTGACAAACTTGTGAAGCTCGACTACAAGACCACGAGACTCCGAGGAGAAATGAACTCATCATCCCACCGAGGAACAAGATGAAGTCCACAAGTTCCACATCAACCTTACTCGCGGACCGAGCTCCATTACAAATACCGACCGGGGCGTATCGATGATAAGTCAAATCACATGAGAGTGGCCCTCATTATCGATCTATTATTGGCCCCCCAAAGCCCAAGGACAAGACATCAAAATGGATTAATCGTTTTGGAGTAGAAGGAGGAAGCTGAATCCGGGAAGGACTCCCAAGGAAGCCTCCTCTCCACCCTCAATATAAAAGGCAACCAAGACCAACCTTAAGTCTCTCCCCGCCCAACCTACTTTAGCCTACACCACGTAGAGATTACAACGCTTCCTGTCGTAATCACCACCATCATCTCGCTGAGTTCCCCTGACTTGCAGGTACTCCCGACATTGTAATCATGGTATCTCTACATATATACAAGAAAAGAGCAAGGCATGAAGTAGGGCTTTTACCCGCATTGCGAACCTACGCCTGGATATATCGTGTGTCCCTGTATCTGTGTTCCAGACTCCCTCGATGACTTGACGTGACATTCCCCCAGCTACAAATCCATGCACAATCTCGCATACAGTTGTTAGGATCCGAAGTAAAATTCCTCATTAGGATCGTTGATGAATTAGTTGATTATGAGTATCGTGTTAGAGTTCTTTTTATACTGCCAATAGGGGGATGCTCCCACCTTAGTGTTATATCATTTCAAAAAGATATTGATCCAGTTTATAAGCGAAAATCAAATAAAAAATCTAAATAGAATGACGCCATTTATGAAGAAAACTGGGTCGAAAACCACAAAAGTAACAAATGGAAAAAGGAACAAGAGAGAAATGCCTGCCCAAGACAAGTCACTGCCTAGCTGACGTACACAAAGATCATCATCATGAGAGCACAAGAACGTGTAGGGCACTGTCAGACGGCATCAGAATACCAAGATGTAGTCTTTTTTTTTTTGCGGTGAAATACCAAGATGTAGTCAGTTGCCGAGAACACCCGCGTGCATCTTGGTAACCCCGCGGTGTGACACAAGAGCAAACAAAACAACGAGTGACAATGGCATGACTGCAAGCTCCGCCACAAGAGCATGATATTGGAGCAATGCAAGCGTGAGACCCACCGACTGATACGAACCTATCCGGGAAGCTCTGCCATGAGGATAACGTGAAAAATTCAAGGTGGTGTCGGCATCCCGTGCCATCGAGGAGCAAAGATCAACCAAGATCGCACTGAGAACATAGAAGTCGATGCAATGTAACTCAACAGCTGCCTTGGGAGGGATTTGAGATGCGCAACATCGCCACCATGGCCGGCTCAGGCATGAAATGAGAGCATGGATTTCTCCCGGAGCATACACCCACAAAACACAATCGGACAGTTTGCACCATGAGGCGTTGCACTAACCACCCGAGACCTAGAGGGTTCTTCAACAACAGAGGAGGGGCAGAGCATCGTTGGATGGTCGTCACATCCACACACTAGTTGCACTACCAACCAGGATGCGTTTGGCCGTAATGACACACCAGTTAGAGGCCTGAGTGCCAGAGGAGGTATCAGTCCCAGGGGACCACAGTGTCGGCAAGGGGCGGACACAAAACACATGCGCACCCCAGGCAACCACACTACCACGGATGGACGGGGGTCATCAACATTGGGAGGCAACAGGGGCCGGACCGCGGACCGCTATCGGACACAACATCTTGCAGGCGTCGTCCATTGTCCGGGACAACCATCGAGCCGGTAAAGAGAGGACCAAATCCGAGAGAAGTCGGCGACGGGCGACAATGGTAGGGGGTCTAGATGGCCAAGGAGGGGACTGGCAGTGGAGAAGCGTGTGAAAGGAGGGTACTGCCAGAGACGCCCTGTCGTTGCAGTCTATCA
This sequence comes from Elymus sibiricus, assembly GCA_039707655.1. NCBI lineage: Eukaryota > Viridiplantae > Streptophyta > Magnoliopsida > Poales > Poaceae > Elymus > Elymus sibiricus. The sequence goes on from CM077672.1 coordinate 455,118,013, forward strand.
TGGATCGGCCTTCTCCAACGACGATGTGGGAGGTTTGGATGGCGAAGTCGAGGCTTTTGAGTGGCAGACTGGCGGCGGCGCCGCTGCCTGAGTGAGGGAGAGCGACCCCTGAGGCAGCAGGGGTCCTCTGGTCTCACTACGGAATGCCCAAGTGGTGCACTAGAGTACCTTGCAAGTTAGTAGTATATTTTCAACTCAAGAAAGAAAAAAGTTACTCCAGTATATTTTCAGAATCAGGCGCCACAGTGAGTATATTTTCACAGCGAACCACCACCTCCACCGTTCAGGCATGCGCACAAGTCTCCATCCGTTCAGTACACGTGTTCACCGTCACTGACTAATGAGGCCCACTCAACTCCACACTGGCAGCCTTCGTCCTTTCCTGTCCTGCGGGCTGCGGCTTCGACAAATCTCAAACCCTACCTCCAGTCGCTAGCTACCTCTGCAGATCCAAACCTCCTCTCGCTCAGCCCCGCCCCGCCCCACCCCCGGCTGCCATGCGGATCCGCAGGTCCGCCTCCCGCCTGCTGGGCGGCGCAGCCGTTGCCATCGCCCCCGCCCCCGCCCCCGCACCCTCTGACCCACCTCGATTCGAGCTGTCCCCGCCGCCGCCGCCGCCGCCGGCGACGGACCTACTAGCCCACGAATCCAGCGCCGGCTTGGTGGCGCCCGAGGCCTCCTCCGGCGGGGAGCCCTGCTGCGAACTCAGCAGGTCGCCGTGGGACCTCATGGCCGAGCTCGACCTCTCGGATCCCGAGGTAATATCGCCGCTACCACGCCCCTCTCGCTCCATCTCACCTTCGTGCCTTCCCGCTGCTTGCTTGCTATATGTATGTGTCGAACATTCGCGCGCCGCCGCCTGTTTCTGTGTAGCAGCCAGCGTGTTCCCTAGCTTTCCTGTGCCGACATGTCGCTAGGGTTACGCTCCTCCGCGTTTGCGTTACCAAATAAATGGTGCTGCGTCGAGGTCTGGCCGTCTAGGGCGTGCCAGTGTTCTTTTACCTATTATTTTTGTGAATAAAAATACTTTTACCTAGAAATTGATACGTATTGAACATGAGTTTAACCAAAACCACCTGCTAATCTAGTGGAGCCCTACGAGGGGAGAGGTCGTGAGTTTGATTCTCTATTCACAGACACCACTGCACGAGGACTAGTTGGCATGCTTTTCTACATGGGATATGTTATCTGGCAAACGTCAATTGAGAAAGGGGTGGCAAGCCAATTTTTTTGTGCGGCAAGTTTACGTGGTGGGAGATGGCAAATCATGCCTTTTTGTCCCACATTTTTTTTTCTTCTTCCCAGAAGTTGCCATGTGTTTTTGAAGAAATTGCCATCGTCCCACAACATAAATTAACATCTAAAACGTTTGCAATTGCCACCTCCTCCAAACGAACGTTCGTTGACTATTGGGGTCCTTTCTACATACGATAGTACTTGACTCTATACTAAGCATTTGAATTCATTTAAAAAATGGGTATTGGTTGCACGGTAGATGTATTTCTTGTGGGAAACACGTTACTAGGCGGTAACCGACATTATCGCCCGGTAACCAAAACCCTGATCTTGCCCCACGCACCTACCTACCTGCACCCCATTTCAGTACATTATACTACTAGTGCTAGCTCTTTTCATCCCTTGACAAGTATTTTCCAAATTACCATCTCATTCAGGTGGAGGAACACTTCGAGAAGACTTACTTCTTCAGAACCACACGGCGAGCTAGTTGGCTCTTCCCATCCAATATCAGCTTGCCCAACGGCTCCATCAAGGAGAAGACAACTATAGATATGGTCGATGGGGTTATCCACATGGATACAAAAACGATGGTGGGGAAGAAGAATGAGAGCAAGCCGAAGAAGAATAAGGGGATCAAAGTGAAGAAGGGAGTGTGGACATGCAAGAAGAGGGACGGCAAGAAGGCACATAGCAAGAGGCCCGCCGTTGACATGGGCGAGGCGTTCTACTATTACGACGGGTTTGGCCCCTCACGCAGCACCAAAAGGCATTGCAGATCGGGCGGTGGTAGCAGTGTGCCGGAAGAACCTCCACTACCCATTGAACAACAGAAAGATGAGGCATGCCCCGAAACCCACTTTGATTTTAGTGCAGGTCAAGCTGATTTCACCGACCATCAGGTTGTGCCGGCATCAAAATGGGTCGAGGAGCCTAGGGTCAATGGGAGCACTGCCGACATTGTTAGTTGTGATGAGGAGAGCAGCGACGACGACGCGCTTGGTTGCAATGGCAAAGAACCGTGCAACATTATGATGAGGAAGAGCCCGTTCAAGAAGAGGTGGAGGAAGCCTGTCAAAGCCCGGTCACCCAGGCCGCTGATGTAATTCTGTGGCCCAAGAGAAGCTTGGCATTACCTATCTTGGTTCGATCGACTTTGCCTAATTAGCTCAACATAGTATGCTCCGGTTGTGGTGCTAAGTTACCAATCAATGTACAAACTGTACTGCATTTTTTTGCTCCACAGTGTTTAACTGCGGTGCAGTGTTGAAATTTCTGATAATGACTTTTTTGTTATTGATGTGGTGAGGGAACTGGAGAAATGTAATGCAATTTAGCTGATAAGTGTGATAATTTTGAGGGACAACAAGATAATGTGTTACTAATTACTAATGAAGCTAGAGACATATCACCTCTTAATACTGTCTGGCTGAATGAAATAGAAATAAAATACGATAATTTTACTACTGTGAAATCTAAAAAAAAGTGAGAAATAAGAGTGAATGTGGTTATTTTGAAACATATACTAGTAGAAGTAGAAAATGTGTGAGTAATGTTGCAGGTGCTACCCGTGGCCCCAGGTAGACCTGTCAGAAAATTCACACCCCCCATCAGGGAACAAATGATTGGCCTTTTCTGGAATTGTAGAGGGGTGGGCAAGAAAGGTATGTCAACATGTTTAGTTAACTTAATTCATGAGCATCACTTGGATTTCCTAGGTTTATAGGAAACTATGAAAAAACTTTCTTAAAATTCCCGAGAAAGGTTGATCCTGATGAACTTTTTTGTTGGAATAGGATTCCATTTGCTGGCAAGCCTGGTGGCATACTTTGTGGGGTCAGATAGGAAACTTTTGATGTGGTTTCCTGCTGGCAAGTATGTGTTGCAACCTATCCTGTTTGATAGGAAATTGAGAAATAAATTTGGGATTATGGTGGTTTATGGGTTTGCCCATGAGGAATATAAACTTGAGTTTTTAACTGAGATTGTTGCTTTTCGTAATGATGTGGAGTTTCCTTATATTGTTGGGGGGGGGGGGGGGGGGATTTTAATATCCTTAGGCATGTGGGTGAGAAGAAGAGAGACCGGTTTGGATGATGGGATGTATACTTGGCCGAATAATCATAAAAATTCTAAACTTGAGAAATTGAATACAATTTTAATTGCTTGCACCTGGGAATATGTTTTTCCTCTTACTTTTGTAAGGAAGCTTGCTAGAGAAATTTCAGATCTTTTTGCAAAAAGATACAGTTTTTTATCATTGCCCCCTGTTGCTTAATATTAACGATAGCAAGCCTGTGCTCACTGCCTAATAGAGAGAGTTCATATTTGACCTTAACCGGCTCAGAAAAAAATTCTCCCCCTGGTTGCCAAAATTTGGTGCCAACCTATAAAATCCAATGATCATATTGATATTATTAATATCAAGATGAAGAGGTTTAAAAACGGTTGGGGCTCTAATTCCTTCAGGATGTCTAGAAAAAGGAAGAATGATTTCAAAGAGGAACTTGCTAAGTTGGAATAATTAGAGGAGACTCATGTGTTGCATGATGAGCTATACTCTAGAGAAGTTGATCTATGTGTGGAGCCGAGGAAGAGATAAATGGTTACAGAAATACCAATTGATTACTAAAAGGGGATCGAAACATTGACTATTTTCAGAGGATTGTGAATGGTAGGAGGAGGAATACTATTTTTTCTCTTAGGATGGGGAGGTGAATACCTTGGGAATTGAAGATCTTATTAATATTTTTTATAAAGTTTTATTTGTTCCTACTCCTTCAAACTTATGCAAATTATTTGCTAATGTTTGGAAAGCTAGGGAGAAACTCCCTGAATTAAAGAATTTTATACTCACTAGACCTTCCTCTGAAACTGAAGTGAAACATGCCTTATTTTCTATGAAACCTAACCATGCACCTGGGCCAGATAGTATTCCCACTGAATTTTTTCAATATTGTTGGGAGGTGATTAATGTTGACATTATGAGGCTTTTTACTTGCTTTAATGAGGGGTCCTTGATGTACAACACTTGAACTACGAGATTATCACTTTGCTGTCTAAGTTATCTGATGCTAATAAGACACAACAATTTAGACCACCAATTTGCCTATTAAGATGCATTTACAATCTTATTACAAAAGTCATAACTATTCTCCTAGAACCTTTTGTTGACATTCTATTTAGTAGATACCAGAATGCCTTTACTGTTGTGATATTATGGATGGTACTTTGTGTTAGACTGTCATGCCGTGCGAGGTTTTCATAAAAATGGGTCGATTGGATTAGGAAATTCTTATTGGGGGAACTGTTACTGTAAAATTGAAAGATTCTACTGGTTCTTACTTCCAGAGCTCTAAGTGGGTCCTCCAGGGTGACCCCTTGTCTCCGTTCCTTTTTTAACATCGGTGTTGACAGTTTAACTAAGATGGTTACTCAACCTCAAGAAAATGGACTGCTGAAAGGGCTTCCTAGTGATTTGATTCCTAATGGTGTATCTATTTTACAATATGTTGATGATATTATTCCATGTTTTGAGAATAATCCTGAATATGATTTAAATCTTAATTTGTTGCTTTACCTTTCTGAGTTATCTTGGGGTTTGAAAATCAATTTCCTCTAAGGTGAGGTGTTTGTTGTCTGTGGCAACGAGTCCACTATTCATCGTATGCTGAGATGTTTAATTGTCAAATTGGATCCTTCCATATCAAATACCAGGGCATGCCTGTTAGCTATGTTGTCCTCAAGGGATCTGATTGTAACTTTGTGGATGTCAAATTTATTGAGAATTATGAGGCCTGGGCTGGAAACGTGTTGTCCATGGGGGTGGGGGGGGGGGGGGGGGGGTTGGGGCGTGCAATCAAGCTTAATTTGTTTTTTTATATCCCATCTTATTATATGTCTATGTTCCTATTGAACAAATTTGTTATTAAGAGGTGGGATAAGCCCAGAAGAAAATTCTTTTGGCATAGAAATGGTAAAAAAAAGAGAGGCTACCATATGGTGAAACAGAGCAGGGCATGCAAGTACAAATGTAAAGGGGGGCTGGGGATTAAAGACTTGAGGAAACATAATAGTCTTTTGGTTGGATAAGAAAAGTGGTATTTGGCAAGAGGTTGTTAAGGCCAAATATATTAAAAATACAAATGTGGCGTCTGTTAAGGTGAGAATGAATGATTCTCCATGTTGGAAATTGTTATGAAAGTGAGAGACTTATATCTGGTGGGTAAAGGATTGGTGATTAATAAAAGAAATATTGTTAGATTATGGAAAGATGTTATCATTGGAAACATTCCCTTGTGTGATAAATATCCTTTGCTCTTTGAAATATGTGTGGATGAAGACTGCACTCTTGATAAACATATTCCCTTAATCATGTGTCTTCATTTAGAAGCAGATTATCTCCTGCTTTACTTGACCAGTGGAATAAGTTGAAGGACGAGGTAATGGCAATCCCCATGGCCAGGAAAACGAAACCATCAACAACACATGAGGTAATTTGCACTTTGGTCTTTTGGGGTCCTATGAGTGCTGCCTTTGCCATTAAGTGGCTGGTTTTTGTTGCATATTTTAATAGTTTGTAATTAATGAATCGGAACAGTTTTAGAGACTGGAAAGTTTTATGTTGAAACATTCGTGGTTTGAATTCAAATGCTTGTCAACACGCTGTTCATGGGGAATTTGATGAAAGTGTTTGCTCTGTGCTTTGTCTTCCGGAGACCAAGTGCGATTTCTTTGATCATCTGGTGGTTTGATAATTGTTTGGAATTCTGCATTTTTCACTGGAAAGTTAATCCAAGCTCTGAATCATGGCATTATTATCGAATTCACATCCAAACATAATTCTGAAAGTTGGACCCTTCTGTCGGTGCATGGACCATGTCAGGGGCCTGCTATGGATGAATTTGTCAAATGGCTATATGATCTTCAAATTCCCCCTTTTGCTAATTGGTTGCTTCTCAGAGATTTTAAATTTATGAGATGCTTGGATAACTTAATTCTTTCGGATGGCACTGTCTATGATCTTTTTTTTTTGTTTAATGAAATCATCGGTCATCTATGACTTATTGAATTACCTATTAAGGGTAGGAGATGCACATGGTTAAATATGAAGGAAATTCCGTTATTGGAGCAAATTGATTGGTTCTTTACAACGCCAACTTGGACCTCACATTATCCTAACACTTTGGTGCTACCATTAGCCATAACAGCATCAGACTATGTCTCGTGCATTGTCACAGTGTCCACATAAATCCCCAAACCTAGAATCTTTCGTTGTGAAAACTACATGGCTGATTTGTTTGGGTTTTTTTGAGTGTGTGTCTGAATGTTGGAATAAGCCAGTTCAGAAGCAATCAGCTGCGATAGTTTTATCTGCTAAGTTCAAATCTCTCAGATATGCTCATAAGCAGTGGCACACAAGTCTCTCTAATGTCAAGCATCTAATTGTTGATTGCAATAAAGTAATTCTATGTCTGGATTCTTTGGAGGAGTAGCGAGTGTTAACTATACCTGAAGCAAATTTCAGAAGGATCGTCAAGTTGCATTTGGAGGAAATTTTGAGGCTGCAGTATATTTATTGGAAGTAGTGTTGCACGATCTGGAATATAAAAATAGGAGAAGAAAATACGATTTTTTTTCACGTGATGGCAACCGAAAGATTTTGTTGAAATACTATTTCCAGCATTACATCTGAAACTGGTCAGGTTGTGATTGATCATGTGGCCATGGCAGGAATGTTTCTGCAGGATTTCAAATTAAGAATGCGCTGCTATCAGGGGATTCATATGGGGTTCAAAATAGCTGCTTTGCATAAACATGTTAATGGGCTTGAGGATCTGTCTAGGCCTTTCTCAAATGATGAAATTGAGTTGGTCATAAGGCAGATGCCATCTGACAGGGCACCAGGCCTAGATGGATTTACTAGGGTTTTTTTTTCTCAAAATATGTTGGTCATTGCTTTAGGTGGATTTTACGAATTTGGTTAAAGAATTTCAGGAGGGTCAATTAAATTTGGAATGCCTCAATACCTTTCTAATTACTCTTATACCATAAAAGCTAAGCCCAGAATTGCTAAATGATTATAGGCCAATCTCTCTTACTAACACTTGCTTAAAGTTTTCACCAAGTTATTGGGCAATCATTTGCAGAAAGTTATTCTCTCATGTATACATCATAATTAATATGGGCTCCTTAAGAGCAAGTCAATTTGAGATTGTCTAGGGTGGTGTTTTGAGTACATTCATCAGTGTCAGGCCTCCAAAAAACCTATCATCTTGTTGAAGCTGGACTTCACCAAAGCTTTTGATACAATTGAGCATGTAATAATTTTGCAGATCCTAAAGCACAAAGGTTTTGATGATAAGTGGATTGGTTGGGTACAAAGTTTACTGTCTTCTGGTTCATCTTCAGTTCTTTTGAATGGTGCGCCAGGTAATCACTTTAAATGTAAATGTGGGGTCAAACATGGTGATCCATTGTCCCCACTTCTTTTTGTGTTGGCAGCAGAACTACTGCAGTTAGTTGTTAATGAGATGAATTATACTGGTGCTTTGTCTTTTCCCGTACCAACCCACAATCAGGATTATCCAATCTATACCTAATATTAGAAGGGGAATTGTTTCTCCACTTTTTTGTCCATTAGCTATTTTTTGTAAGTCCTGTCCGTCGTCCATCAGGCTTTTTACATTTTTATTTATAGAAACAATCAAGCCGTCGCCGATTCACAGGAGTGCCCCAAATAGGCCGGCCAAATAGCAGCAAGTGCGAGCGAGCGTATAAATACAAAAAAATAAGCGCACTGACGTGTGGTCGAACTCGCAACCAGACGATCCTGCATGGCTGATGATTGCCAGCCGAGCTGATGGGCATTTGTGTTACCTGATCACCATGAAAATTAATTAAACAAGAAGAAGTGTAGCAGCGACCCGACAAGCCAGACCGGCACTGTAGCAATAGGGACTAGGTACTGTAATGACTTTTTTTTAAAACTCTAATTTTATTTAAAAGCGCGAACATTTTTTGAAAATCACGAACAAATTTTGGTAAATTCAAACGATTTTCGGATATAGAAAACTGAAAAACCACGAACATTTTTTTAAAAGCATGAACAAATTCTGGAAATTTTGAATATTTTCGATAACAATTTTTTTCAAAAACCTCGATATGTTTCGAAAAACACGAACAAACTTGAAAATCTGAACATTTTTCGAAAAAACAAACAAACTTTGAAACAACGAACATGTTTTGAAATTCCTGTACGTTTATTGAAGTTGTGAACAATTTCCGAAACCGGGAAAATTTATGAATTTGGAAACCATGAACATTGTTTGATTTTTTTCAACAAATTTTGAAAACAGGAATATTTTTTAAAATTCCAAACAAAAAAAAATTGAAACCACAAACATTTTTAAAATTCGTAAACATCTTTGGAAACATGAACACATTTTGAAATCCTGAATTTTTTTTGAACTTTTGAACAAAGTTTGAGAAATAGGAACATTTATTGAAAATCTGAACAACATGCAAATGACTTGATTTTATCAGTTGTTTCTTTAGATACAAACTCTGGCTCGGTTTAGTTTCCATGTAGAGTTAAATTCCGGTTTCAAATGAGTATTCACGCCCTTTTGTGTAAGGAAGAAAAGTGCAAATCAAGATGATAAGGTAAAGCCGATTAATAAAAGCTAGCTTCTGCATATTCTGAGCGACACTGCCTACACAGACTTCGTATTAGAATAAATTTCAATTCCAATGCTGGCCTCAACATCTCAAAAAAGATAACAATAACAATGTAGTGTTTTTTCCACAATTATTTTATTATAATCCACATATTTGATCTCTGTTTATTCTACACATTCTTATGCTCACTATGAAAAATTAGATGTTTCATTTATATATAAGGCTTGGTAGCTACATCATGTTGTACTGATAAGTTTCTATTAATTAGAAATATCTTAGTTTTACATTGCTCTATTTAGCTGCAATTTGCTCTCACAAATAGCATCTCAAATGTTATGTACAAGGTACATTTTTTAGTTTTGCTACGATAAGCTGAAAACACCAATGCACCATCTCCACACATTAGTTGTGTATCATGGGATCTATGTTGATGACCACATATATATCACAAAATCGTAAAGTGTGCTCTTGTCCATGAAGTGTAATTGAGATAGAAATATATTGCAGATCAGAAGCACCAAGAAAATAAAGTTGGTCTTGGCACATACTAATGTAGTGATTATATTGCTTGTGCTTCTTGATGGATGTGAATTGTACTCATTTTCATGGAAGCCTTTCCTTCCCGCTCTCATCATACTACCGCTCTTCTCCTTGACTTTGTTTGAACAAAGAATAGTTCCTCCTCCCCGAAAAAAAAGAATAATTACAACTGACGTTTTGCTTGATTGCCAGAATTTATAAACCTTTTCTATGGTATACATGTAATAAGAAACAAAAACTTTTTCATTAGCCAAGAAAGCTAAAATCCGGACGTTCTATTTTTAGGGACAGATCCGAACGATCTGGAATTCGTCGGATCCGCATCTGACGGTCGCGGTGGAGGGCGAGAAAAGGAAACTGTTTTACTTACCTACGACATGCGCGCCCGAAAAAACTGAAGTTCCCACGATCCCTCGCTCGCCCGAGAATACAGGTCCCAGGAACTCCTGCCAATAATACATGCAGAGAGAAAAATAGAAGTTTTAGGCAGGAATCAAACCCACTCCCACCGACGTATGCTGGGTAACTAGCGTGGCCTTTAACCGGCTCATCTAGGCAGCTTGTTGTACATTGAAAATGAAATTTTGCTATTTCATCACTCCCATTCTGGATCCTTCTTCCTTTTGAGAAATGACCCTCACGTCCTTATCTTTCCCTTTTTTCTCTTTTGTTTTTCATCCTTCAGCGCACAGGCAATGGTGCAGGATTCATAGGAAATAATGTTTTGATGTGTTCACTCAATAGCAAATTTGTATGGTTACTAACTTTGTGCAAAAAACGTTGTTTAAAACAACACCCCAGAAGTTGTATGTTAATAGCATGGTAATATACACACCGCAGATCAGATAACTTTACGTACAAACAACATGATAATTTGATCCGGAGAGAAAAGATGTTCAAAACATACTCCCCGGTAACTTTTTATGCAAATATGATGGTCACAGACGCACCGCGGACCTGATAAGTTAGGTACAAACACCGCGGTAACTTTGACCAGGAGGGGGAAGTTGTTGGAAAACATATCACCAGTAACTTTTGTGTAAAATAGCATGGTAATATACGTACCATGGACTCGATAACTTAGGTACAAACACTGCAGTAACTTTTTACCCGGGGAAAAAAGTTGTTGAATGCACACCGCCGACAACTTCTGTATAAATAGTATGGGAACAGACACACCGCAGACCTGATAACTTAGGTACAAACACCGCGGTAACTTTGACCGAGAGGGTGGGAGTTGTTGGAAAACAAAGCGCCAATAATTTTTGTGTAAAATAGCACGGTAATATACGCACTGTGGACCTGATAACTTAGGTACAAACACTGCGATAACATTTTACTCGAGGAAAAAAGTTATTGAATGCACACCCCCGACAACTTCTATATAAATAGGATGGTAATTGGCACACCGCAGACATTATAACTTAGGTACAAACACCACGGTAACTTTGATGGGGGAGATTTGTTGGAAAAAATACCCCCAATATCTTTTGTGTAAAATAGCACTATAATATAAGTATCGCATACTTCATAACTTAGGTGCAAACAATGCAATAACTTTTTGCCTGCGAAAAAAGTTGTTGAATACCCCCTCCCCCCCCCCCCCCCCAAATAACTTCTGTATAAATAGGATGGTAATAGACACTTAAGTACAAACACCGTGGTAGTTTTTGACCGGGAAAAAAAAGGTTGTTGAAAACATAACCCCGGTAAATTCTTTTATAAATATCATGATAATATAAGCACCGTGGACCTGATAACTTAGGTACAAAAAATGGGATAACTTTAACATGGGAAAAAAGTTGTTGAAAATATAACCCGATAACCTATATGTAAATAGCATGTTAATATACGCAGCACAGACACGATAACTTATGTACAAACACATCGGTAACTTTTTGACCCAGGGTGATGGGGGTATTGTTGAGAAACACACCTTTGGTAACCTTTTTTGTAAATAGCATGATAATATACACATCGTAGACCCGATAACCCATGTACAAACACCGTGGGTAAGTTTTGAAGGTCGGGAGAGGGATTGTTAAAAAAAATAACCCGATGACTTTTCTGCAAACAGTATGGTAATACACACTACGCATGCGTGGTAACTTACTTGTACCATGTGTGGTAAGTTTTGACTCAAAAAAAGTTCTCGAAACATATTAACATGGCATCTAGTTTCGAAGGTCTTGTCAAGACGGATTTTTTATGTCAAAGCGGTTTTTCAATCCGACCAACGGAGCTACAAAACATTTTAATGTTTCGGAGTAAAGAGCATCTTTTGTTGACATCATCCCATTTTTATATTAGTTTGCATGCATGTGGCAAGGCGCTGCATGCGTTGGCTGCATGCTCTGGCTTTTGCTTAGTGACGCGGGGCTGCATCACATGCGGTGATTAGGCTAGGTGCGTTTGGATCTATTGTTTAAAATCAAAACAGTCGGAAGTTAGTCCAGTCCTTAGCCGATTATGATTGGGGTATTTGCATCATTGTTAGTGATGCTATAGAGTTGGAATGTTATGATTCGCTCTAATTGCTTTGATATTCGTATGCACCAAGAGAATTTCAATTACTCATGTCAGGCAATGGGAAAGATCTTGATTGGTGATTTGCACTTTTCTTCCTTCCACAAATAGGGCATGGATACTCATCTCCCGTTGCAACGCGTGGGATCGTCACCTTGGGATTGACTACATTTGAATGATATGTAATCAGGTGAACACCGCAACCACTATCGATGAGGGCGAAAGAGAATATAAACCGTGACATGGGTGAGATGACAGTGTGGAAATAGAGGACGTAGATCAGTAAAGCGTCTTGAGCTATGCTTATTATACTAGAAACATACAATGTTTTTTCTTCCGTTGCAACGCACAGGCATATGTGCTAGTTGTATAATATGCAGATGACACACTTATTGTGTTAACTGCTTTGGAACATGAACTGGTTCCTCTCAAGGATATGTTGGACACCTTTGTAGAAGCCACTGGCCTAAAGGTTAATTTTTTTTCCAAATCCCTCATGGTGCCTATGAACTTATCTTCTAAAGAAGCTAATAGACTAGCTTCTGTCCTTGGTTGCAAAATTGGAAATATGCCTTTCACCTATTTTGGCTTGCCAATGGGAAGCACTAGACCAAGGATCCAAGACCTTCTGTCTATTGTGCATAGGATTGAGAGGAGACTTTCTGCAACTTCATGTTTTCTAAACCAGGTAGCAGGCTACAATTGCTTCAGTCAGTTCTCACATCAATGCCTATTTATTTCTTGTGCACTCTCTCTATTTCTCCTGGCATTCTTTAGTAAATTAAGATGATTCAACGTAATGTTTATGGAGAGGGACAAGATGATTAGAAGGCATTGGCATGTGGATGATGATACATGTGTTCTCTGCCCTCTTTTTATACATGAGGATGTTGCACACCTGTTCTTCTCATGCAACTTCATCCAAAGAGTTTGGAACTATCTGCAGATCAAGTGGGCTCCTCAACCTAATATGACCACCTATCAGATGGTTGTGGCTGTTGGAAATATGCCCTAGAGGCAATAATATTGTATTATTATATTTCCATATTCATAATTAAGTGTTTATATTTCATGTTATAACTGCTATGATCCTGGAATATGCGATTCAGTGGAAAACTCATATGCACGTGTGAAATGATAAACGGATAAAATAAAGGTTCCTAGTCTCGCCTCTAAGACTAGCTCAAGTGTTGTTGGTGATCAAGTTTTTCGGATCTTAGGATATCGTTAAGTGTAACGATAGTCCTAAAACAACATTGACATTATAAAGTTGGAAGAACGATCATATCAAGTGGAGTTGGCGCCCCCCTTCCTTGTGCGGGGCCGAATTGGAGTGGAGGAGGAGTCCTCCTCCTCCGTTGTCCGGCCAAAGGGAAGGGACTTTCCCTCCCCTTGTGGCGCCTCTCCTCTTCCCCTTCACCTATATATACTAGAGGATTTCCACCCTTTGGACACACAAGTTTTGGAGCCTCCTCTAGTTCTTCTAGTTCTAGTTCTGGTTGGTCCTAGTTGACTAATTAGAAGCCCCGTGTGGTTCTAATCTCTTCCCTCTAATTCTCCGGTGATGATTAGCTCTGGACGGCGAAGCGCTGCCAGATCATGAAGGTTGCACGCTTGCAACTAAGTAGAGAGGTCGTGCTTTCGGTCTTTTGTTCTAGGGGGCTGTTCGTGGGCGGTACGAGGGATCGTTCATCGATGGTTTGTGGGACTCCAAGTCCGATCTACACCGGCACGTTCGTCTTCCGTTGCAACTCAGTGACGGTAACGATCGTGATCACAACCAGTTATGCATCTTCATATTGATCTTTGGTGTGCGTAGGCGCAAAATTTTTGTTTTCTACTTCGTTTCCGAACAGTGGCATCATGAGCAGTTATATGAGTAGTTGCAGGTTGCGATCTAGATCAGATGTGGTTGATGTTCTTGCTATGCTTCCCTCGAGTGTTGCTTTGGTTCAATTCATCGACGACATGGTGTCTCTTTTCACAAGGTTCCGACAATCGATTGGCACTGGCTGTCGATGATCTGCTAACAGTTCCTTGGGCTTCATCATAGTCGAGAATAGTGAACCATCGCGTACACAAGAGGGTGCTGAAGATGGATGATCTTCTAGGGGGTCACACGTATTTGATGAAGTTTAGTGTGGGGCTAGAGATTTTTAATTAAATCTCTTGTTTCACACACCCCGAAACTTAATCTAGCATCAAGAATCATTGCCTATGTTGTGGATGTAGGTAGCTAGTATTACTTGTTAAAACTGGTTAACCGCGTAACTAAAATTTGCTAAAACCGATTAGAGGACGTCCAACTTGGTTTTGTAGAGTATGCATATGATGTGGTATCGCCTTTGTCATGATAGTGAGTTTATGTATGAGATGGTTATATGTTGTAATGTTAAGTGGCCTGCGTGTCACGACATGATGGCTGGAGCCACGAGATTGCCACGTTAATGTATATATCATAGAGATAGCCTACAGGTTACAGGTGATGATGGTAAACGTACACGGAGGACCCCGATGAGGAGAAGGTGTACTAGGTGCGGGACGAGGAGCTATATTTCGTGCCACGGCAGAATTTCTGAATTCGGTGCCACGGCAACGTTTCTGAAATTGCCGCCACGGCAACGTTTTTGAAACGGTTGCCACGGCAACGAAATATTGGCCGTCACGACGCTTCAACTAGAGATTGAAGATGATCATGAATGATTTCCGGTGCCCAGGGCTATACAATATCATGCTTTTATGAATTGCCTGAGATGTTTATCCCTTTGTTGTTTGCACCCTTTGATTGCGCAGTAGCCAGTTATTAGGGTGATTTCTCATAGTAAATATCAAGTTAAAAGGTGCTCTTCCCAGTGTTGCAACCGTCTATAACATGTGGCCTTTCGGAGTACTGCATGCTACCATGAGTACAAACGAGATGTGAAGTGTAAGGCGGGTGAGGTAGGACTTCACAGTAGAAACACTCGGTTGCCTTGAAGTTCTAGCAGAAAAGTTCTGAGCTCGGAGCACAAAGCATCGAAAGATGAATAAGAGTCATATGGTGATATGATCGGCAAAAGATTGCCTACCGATGAAATTCACATCATATGAGATGCTACCATCCATGGGTGTGAATGAGATCAGGATCTTGAATCACTGAAAATCAATTATGAGAGATGTTGATTTGAGTGGGAGCACAATTTTGTATTAATTTAGTTTAATCACTAGTGCAAATTAATTATGAACTATGTCTATGTGTAGTTTGCATTATAGTTGTAGAATTATGGCTCACGGTTCCACCTTTGCTATTGAAATTGATTGACTGTTATTTATCTGGTTGACCCTTTTACGATTGAGAGGATTGTCCTCTAAGAGTGCCAAGAAGGATTTTGTCCTACTGCATGCTTGCAATACTCTCCTGCTAATGATATGGATGACAAGACTTACGTCTTTCGATCCAAAAGGCTAAAAATTACATTACAGTCTGCTTGCTTCCGAGAAACCCGAACTTCAAAATGTTTGGGATAGTTATGTGATATTCTTGGAACTGAAAATTGTTTTCAGAAACAAACAAAGGTTAAAAGATATATGATATCTAAAGAAGTGTTTTGTTTGCAAGTTCTAGTGAAGTGTTCAACTATGATTGAGACTAAAATGTGTAAGATCCGGAAGAACACAAGTCATGAGTTAACGCTGAGAACTTAAAGAGAAAGAACAAAACCAAAGGTTGTAATGAGACTTACATGCCTAGGGAAGTTCGGGGCTCACGCCACTCTTAAAAAGTTAGATGATTCTTCTGTTGAGTGGGAGAAATATTAAAAGTAAAACTATAAGAAGTTTAGAGGCAGAAAGAAAAGAAGACTGGAATGCCCAACTTAGGTATGAATGTCATACAAGTTATAAGATGTAGAGAAAGTCGGTCAAGTAAAGTGTGAATCTTGAGAATTGTGATTAAATTGTTAAACACTAAATTCTTTGGGAATTGTGGTTAAAAGTTGATCACAAGGATACCGACTCGATTGCATGTTGTTGCAAATCGATGCAAGAATTACTACGACCTAATGACCAACAAATTGATGAGGTTAAAATATGTGTTGAAAATTTTGTAAAAGTTATAACACTTTTTCATCAACATACTGATACGTCTCCAACGTATCTATAATTTTTGATTGTTCCATGCTATTATAGTATCAATCTTGGATGTTTTTATATGCAATTGTATGCATTTATATATCATTTTTTGGGACTAACCTATTAACCCAGAGCCTAGTGCCAGTTGCTATTTTCTGCTTGTTTTTGGCTTTTTAGAGAAACAGTACCAAATGAAGTCCAAATGCCACGAAACTTTTTGGAGGTTTTTTTCTGGACAAAAGAAACCTGGGAAGCTTCGGGAGGAGGCCAGAAGCCCCACAGGGGCTTGACAAGGCACTAGGGCGCGCCCCATGGGGGGGGGGGGCGCCGTAGTGCCTTGTGGGGCCCACGTGACTCCTTTTGACCTAATTCCACTTCTATAAATTCACAAATATTGGGAAACCCCCAGAGAGCCAGAAGAGAAAACCTTTCCGCCGCCGCAAGCCTCTGTTCTTCCACGATCCCATCTGGAGGCCTTTTCCGGTACTCTGCCGGAGGGGGAATCGATCACGGAGGGCTTCTACATCAACCTTGCTGCCCTTCCGATGATGTGTGAGTAGTTTACCACAGACCTACGGGTCCATAGCTAGTAGCTAGATGGCTTCTTCTCTCTCTTTGATCTTCAATACAATGTTCTCCTCGATGTTCTTGGAGTTCTATCCGATGTAATCTTCTTTTTTGGTGTGTTTGTTGGGATCCGATGAATTGTGAGTTTATGATCAGATTGTTCATGAGAAATATTTGAGTCTTCTCTGAACTCTTTTATACATGATTGTTATAGCTTTGAATTTGTCTCCGATTTATCGATTTAGTTTGGCCTACTAGATTGATTTATCTTGCAATGGGAGAGGTGCTTTGTGATGGGTTCAATCTTGCGGTGCTCAATCCCAGTGACAGAAAGGGACATGACACGTATTTGTATTGTTGCCATTAAGGATAAAAAGATGGGGTTTATTCATATTGCTTGAATTTGCTTCTCTACATCATGTCATCTTGCTTAAGGCGTTACTCTGTTTCACACTTAATACCCTAGATGCATGCTGGATAGCGGTCGATGGGTGGAGTAATAGTAGTAGATGCAGGCAGGAGTCGGTCTACTTGTCTCGGACGTGATGCCTATATACATGATCATTGCTATGAATCCGTCATAATTATTTGCTTTTCTATCAATTGCCCAACAGTAATTTGTTTACCCACCGTATGCTTATGTGCTCAACAGAGAAGCCTTTAGTGAAAACTATGGTCCCCGGGTCTATCTTCATTATATAAAAAACCTAAAAATACCTTGCTGCAATTTATTTACTTTTATTTTAATTAGTAGTTTAGTTTATCTATTTACCTCGACAAGATTTAATCCTTGCAAATAACCGCTAAGAGCATTGACAACCCTCTTATTTGCGTTGGGTGCAAGTGTTTGCTCTTGTGTGTGCAGGTGCGCTTTAACAAAATTTTGCTTGGTTCTCCTACTGGATTGATAACCTTGGTTCTTAACTGAGGGAAATACTTATCTCTACTGTACTGCATCTCCCTTCCTCTTCAGGGAATTACCAACGCATCTCACAAGTAGCAGGAAGAATTTCTGGCGCCGTTGCCGGGGAGACATCATCAAAATTACCAAGTACCTTCGCACAAATTATCATTCACTTGCATTTACTTTATTTACCTTTTATTTGCATTTGCCTCTCGTTTTCATCTCCCCCACTTTTTTTTTTTTTACAAAAACCCAAAATTATTTTATTTGCTTGCTTGCTTTTATTGCCATGACAACACTCAAGAACAGTAAGTAAAACAAAAATTTAAGATCACTGTGGATCCTCATCCACTTGCCAATCTTTTCAAAAGATCCAATTATAATGAACCAATTGCTAGTGATTTGAGTGCTCTTGATTTTTTCTATGAAGTTTTGCTTGAAAATCTTGAATCTAAAAATTGTGATGAAGTGTTAGAAGAAGAAATTTATAAAGTGATTCATGATAGCTCCTTGATTGAAAAGCATGATTGCAATGATGTTACTATAAATTATATTAATGTTAATTGTGCTAATAATATGCAAAACTATAAGCTTGGGGATGATAATTTTGGTATGTCCACTACTTATTGCAATGATCATGATTGGGGTGATAATGCTTCTTATGATCTTGAAAATTTATTTAAGCCTCATGATGAATATGTTATTGATTATAATGTTTGCAATACTATTAAAAGTGGGTTTGGAAGAGCGTCAAATTTAGGTAATAATGATCCCACTACTTTGGAGAATTTTCAATCTTATGTAATTTTTGATAAAAGTGGGTTTGGAGAGGTCATGACTTTAGTTGATGTTAATCCCACTATCTTGGAAGATTATAAAACTTTTATGCATGTGGATCATGAAGATAAAATTGTATATGGTAGCTATATTGTTGAATTTGATTATGATCCTACAGGTAATTATTATGAGAGAGGAAAATATGGTTATAAAAATTTTCATGTCACTAAATTACCTCTCTTTGTGTTGAAATTTTTAATGCTTCATTCTTCCTATTTGCATATGCTAGATATTGCTTGTCTTGATAATTTGTTTCCCAATAAAATGCCCATGCATAGGAAGTATGTTAGACTTAAATGTGTTTTTCACTTGTTTCATGATGCTCTCTTCGTGTTTCAATTACTATCTTTTATGTGAGCATCATTAAAATCTCGAGCCTATCTTAATGGCTTTAAAGAAAGAGCTTGTTGGGAGACAACCCAATAAATTTTTTTATTCTGTTTTTGAGTGTTTGCATGATTATAGCTTCTGTTAGGATTATGTTTTTATGTTTTAATTAGTGTTTGTGCCAGGTAATGCCTTTGGGATGATTTGGAAGATAGTATAATTGATGCTGTTTGGAAAACAGAAAGTTTTGCGTCCAGTGCTGGAATTTTAATCCTGTACTGGAGCGTCAGAAAAATCTGAAATTTTTACACAGTATTGGTATATGAATTGCCCACGTTTTGCTATTTTTTCAGAATTTTTGGAGTTACAGAAGTATGGCTTTTAAATAGATCTTTAGAGACTGTGGCTTTTACACTAAAAGAGCGCCATCACATTTATTGAAATAAGTGCTACTTTGTAGGTTATCCAAATGGTTGGGTATTCCTCTATCACTAAGCCAAGGCAAGTGTTTTGCTAGAGAGTGCAATTTTTTTTGAAGAAAATGTTTTCTGCAAAAGAGTGAGTGGGAGGACAGTGCAACTCGACAAGATTGCAGAATCTTCATGATCAGGTCAAAGAAAAGAAACGCTAGAAGTGATTCCAGAATTTCCTACCACGACTGATACGAAAGACTCTACATGAGATATAGAGACTTCAGTCGAACTTGCAGCTGAACCATATAGGTTGGGAAAATTCATGCAAACCTTCATGGTATGCAAAACGAAATATTGTTGAAACAAACAATGAACCTATAATACACAGAGAAGCGTTGATGGGCCCTGACTCTGGAATTGGCTATACGCCAAAATAATCCGTGATAGTATCCATACACATTATTCAAGTTTAGAACTTGATGGACCCTCTGAAAGACTTAAAGTCTAAAGTGTAGTGATGGATCTATAGATTGACAAAGATAAAAATATTTTATAATGCTTGACTTGTTGCAAATAATTTATGACAAGATCAAGGAGTTGATTATGATGAGATTGTCTCATCATAATAATACTTAAAGTCAGTTCGGATTAAACTAGCAATTACTAAATATTTCAGTTATGAGATATAATAGATGGATGTCATAATGATTCCCATGAGATGGAAATAGAACCAAGGTTGTATATTTGATACGAACCAAGGTAATTTTGTCGATTCAGAGGATGCTAGTAAGTGTGCAAATCTGAAGCAAGCATAGTCGAGTTGGAATCTTCGTCCTGATGAAATGGTCAAATAATTTGATTTCGTCGAGGAAAGCGAAGATGCTTGTATTTAAAAGAAAATAAGTGGGAGCATGATAATATTTCTAAACACTATATGTGAATGATATATTGTTGATTGGAAATTTCTTGACACAGATTAAGACTTTATTGAAACTAGTTTTTTAGTAAAGTAATTAGGCAATATATAGTCCTGGTATTAGGCATAATGATTTATGGAGATAGTAGTGTCTAATCGGACTTAGCCAAAATACATATTGACAGAATACTAAAGCAGTTTAGTAAGAAAAAAAAGCCAAGAAGAGTTTCTTGACAAAGTCACATGGAAAGAGTTTTAAGCAAGAGTTAGTATTCTGAAATACTGATGAGAGAGATACATGATTTCAATCACACTTGCATTAATTATATTCCATGGTATGTAAACAACCAGATATATCCAGTACTCCAAGTAAGTTGTGAGTAAAGTTACCAGAATGACCAAATTGTTGATCATAGGACAACAGTAAAATGTTCTTAAATACTAATGACATGTGTCTCGCATACGGAGAAGATGAAGAGATTATTGTAAGGAGTTACATCAATACATGCTCGTTGTAAGTAGTACTTCGATAAAAACTTCATTGATGCTCCAAGCGATTTTTGATTTCAATTTATGGTGGCACAGTAAGTTGGAATTGGTCCAAAAGATTACTGTGGTGAACTCTACAACAGAAGGCTGAGTGTATTGTCACTTTAGAAGTAACAATAGAGGGTGATGAATCAAAAGTTCATTTATGAGCTTGGTATGATTTCTAGATGATTGTGCAAATGGAACATTGTTCTTATAATAGTGGTTGCATAGCTCAGTTTAAGGAATCATAGGTATTACCAGTGATTCAATACATACAAAGCCAGTTTCACATAAATTACGAATTTATGTGAAAGCATGACAGATGCATTGAAATGCAAATGATACACACGGATCTGAAGATTGTCAGATTCGATAGGACGAAGTCTATACCACAAGCAAAGCATGGACTGACACCGGATTGCCATTGGTGAAAAAGTAAAAAGTGCTAACTAGATTATTGACTCTAGTGCAAGTGGGAGACTGTTGGAAATATGCCCTAGAGGCAATAATATTGTATTATTATATTTCCATATTCATAATTAAGTGTTTATATTTCATGCTATAACTGCTATGATCATGGAAAAAACGATTCAGTGGAAAACTCATATGCACGTGTGAAATGATAAACGAATAAAATGAAGATTCCTAGTCTCGCCTCTAAGACTAACTCAAGTTTTGTTGGTGATCAAGTTTTCCGGATCTTAGGATATCGTTAAGTGTAACGATAGTCCTAAACAACATTGAGATTATAACGTTGGAAGAACGATCATATTGAATCGACCCAAACTTGTCTGTTCTGAATTGAGTTAATATCGTCTGTAATGAATTGTAATAACACGAAGTGTTAACGTGTGATTTTGCTCCTTAGACCATGATAGTATTGTAGTTACTTCTTACCGTACGATGGACTTTGGGGTTGCTCAAACGTCACCTGTAACACGGTGATCATAATGACAACTTACAAGCTCATCGAAAGTTTGACAAGGGACTAGATAGCTCGAGAGTGGGATTTGCTCCTCCCACGATGGAGAGGTATTATTAGGGCCCTCTCGGTGTGACGGCATCCATCATCGTTTGGCCAGACACATGTGACTACGTCACGGGGATGCCGTAACACAGTAACGAGAAAGAAGAACAAAACCGGTAACGAGGATTTCGGTATAGTGAGCATAGTGATGACTCCGGAGGATACCGATGCATCCCGGGTTTTGGGAAGTATCACGAAGCAAAGGGAACATCACATGATAACCAAAGGTTCACTTGAATTTCATTCGTGTGCTCATAGGGATCGATATGGACGTCCACAGTTCCGCTGTCGGTCATTGAACGAAGGGATTTCGTTCATGTCTATGAGTTACCGAAGCTACGGGGTCACAAGCTTAAGGCAGTCACGATCAACTGTGTATTAGTAGGACAGGAGTGATGAGAATATTTTTGTGGAATCGTTTCATAAATATTCAAAATAGTTTCGAGAGGATCCGAAAGCGTTTCGAGGTCACCGGAAGAGTTTCGGAGAGTATCGGGTAATACCGGGTATTACCGATAATTAATATGTAGGTGGAAAATGTTTCCGGGGCTGTTGAATTATATATAAAAGGCCCTAGTATTTATTAGAGGGCTTTTATAAATAATTAAATATCAACGGGCCTTAAAAGGCCTAGTGGTGGAAGACAACTTGGGCCACCAAGGCCCAAGTGGAGTTGGCGCCCCCCTTCCTTGTGTGTGTGTGTGGGTGGGTGGGGGGGGGAATTGGAGTGGAGGAGGAGTCCAACTCCTCCTCCCTTGGCCGGCCAAAGGGGAGGGACTTTCGCTCCCCTTGTGGCGCCCCTCCTCTTCCCCTTCACCTATATATACTAGAGGATTTCCACCCTTTGGACACACAAGTTTTGGAGCCTCCTCTAGTTCTTCTAGTTCTAGTTCTAGTTGGTCCTAGTTGACTAATTAGAACAAGACTAATCCTCTAATCCTCATAACTAGAAGCCCCGTGTGGTTCTAATCTCCTCCCTCTAATTCTCCTGCGACGATTAGCTCTGGACGGCGAAGCGCTGCCGGATCGTGAAGGCTGCACACTTGCAACCAAGTAGAGAGGTCGTGCTTTCGGACTTTTGTTCGAGGGGACTGTTCATGGGCGGTACGAGGGATCGTTCATCAACGGTTTGTGGGACTCCAAGTATGATCTACACTGGCACATTCTTCTTCCGCTGCAACTCGGTGACGGTAACGATCGTGATCACAACCTGTTATGCATCTTCATATTGATCTTGGGTGTGCGTAGGCGCAAAAAAATTGTTTTCTACTTCGTTTCCCAACAGTGGCTGCTAGGCATGGGTTTGGCAAACCGTTTTTTACTGAAGTGGTATTCACTGCTGCATGAACATCTGGACTGTTAGAAATGCCAAGGGTTTTAGAAACAGCATTGTTCAGAACTTGGAGACATAATTTTATTCATGACATCACACTTCTTTCTCATAGGATTAAATGTAAATATAATGATAGCTTGTTATCCTGGATTGCTTCACTTCCTTAGTTTGCTATTTTAGTGTGATGTATAGTCTGTTGTCACCATATGTAAGTTTCTTTTTCCTCTTTTGATACCATTTAACAATGTTGTATAGTTACCTTTAAACTCTATTTAATAAAGGAACTATGAGGCTTTTTGCCTTGCAGTACATTGTCAAAAAAACATGAGCTAGTCCAGAGGCCTCACTCGGGATCTTTTTGTTGTTTATCTCTCCAAATGTGCAATTATTAGCTTTTCCTCTGAATCCTCATATTCATGACCTAACGCAATTTTAGCATAGAAAATAAAATTAATCATGAGCATGGAAATGGAACAATAAAAACTTATTGTCATCTCTAGGTCATGTACTATAACACCACTAGAA
Source organism: Elymus sibiricus (assembly GCA_039707655.1). Classification (NCBI taxonomy): domain Eukaryota; kingdom Viridiplantae; phylum Streptophyta; class Magnoliopsida; order Poales; family Poaceae; genus Elymus; species Elymus sibiricus. Next base: position 455,141,485 of record CM077672.1, read on the forward strand.
GACCCGTTGCGCTAATTGGCATAGTGACTAAACTGCAGCCCAGAAGTTAAAATGGAGGTCAAATGAACTATTGGAAGAGACCAGCTGACCAACTGCAACTTGGAAGTTAAGTGAACTATTTGAAACATAAAGTGGAAGTAAAGCGAACTATTTGAAGCGTTGCGAATGATTATGTTCATGCCACATCTCTATTTGCCTTGACGACGATCATTTCCCATAGGTTTCTTTTGTGATTTCCTTTCGATGACATGAGACTGTGGCGCAGAGACCAACTGCAGCCTACAAGTTAAGCGAACTATATGAAACATAAAATGGAAATCAAGTGAACTAATTGAAGAGACCAACTAACCAACTAAGACTCGTAAGTTAAATGAACTATTTGAAACATAAAATGAAAGTTAAATAAACTGTCTGAAGACACCAACTATAGCCATTGCCGCAAAGACCAATCGCAACCAAGAAGAGAATGGACCAGCCGCAGCCCAGAAGTTAAATGAATTATTTGAAGGATACTTTCCTCAACTGTCTACAAATGATTATGTTTGTGTTGTGTTCGTACTTGCCTTGACGATGATCGCAACGCCCAAAGGTTGAGCAGACAGGTCAAAACACGCCATCCTGGCAGATGACCTGAACGGTCAGAACAAAAGACTCCTACTCGGAACAACTAAGGCCACTCGGGACCTTCCGGGTCTGGCTCGCACGATACAATTGCGCGCGGATGCGGCGCCAATCACCTCCTGCCCTGCCTTGACGTACGGTGCTGTGAGGGAATTTTCTGCCTGGACAGACCTTGATCCATCTCCCCGCTCCTGGCCTTCCCAAGCCGTCAGACCCGGCCCTTGACGACAACATTCACCAGACCCTTGCCAGCAACACCTGTGCAACACACACGAACGGTCAATAAAACACACACATGCACATCCATATTTGTTGCACGGACTGTCAATATATGCATCTGCATAACGACTCGGGGATGATAATTTATTTTGACGAGCATATGTTCAAAGGAAGGGCGTGATGCCGAAAATGCTCTGCCATCCCGGAAGTTAAATGAATTACATGAAGGATATTTGTCCTCACTCTCTGCAAATGATTATATTTGTACTGTGTGTTGACTCTCAATAGTGGCCCAATCGCAAAGAGTAGCTTAAAGTTATATCAGGATGAAGTCAAAATTATGATTGTAAGTCACCATTGGATGACCCTTTTCGAGAAGATCAAAATTGATATAAAGATGGTCCAAAACGGAGCTCGGATGCAAAAAGTATGACAATTTCAGAGATGCCCGTGTTGACATCAGATTATGAAATGGCATGAAACGTAGTTAAGATGGCCTCCGATGGAAAAAAATTCAACATGAAAGTTCTTCGTCTCATCGAAACAGACGATTTTGATATAAAAATCATCTTAATCCGATGTCGTATGCAAAAGTTGTAGCCAAAACAGTGCAATGCTGCAGAAACTATGAAGATGGCCCGACGCCCGAAACCTCCTGTTGCAACCGTACTGTCCGGAAATTGAGACCAGACTGTCCGGTCTGAGTCGTGAAAACCTTCTGTTATGACCGGGTAGTCTGGTCCAGTCAAGCGGACAGTCCGGTCCGAACTGAAATCGTGCATCTCCACGGATCTGATGATCGCGGGGGCGATTCGGCCCTGAAGATGGCCTTCAATCAAAAAATGTTCAACATGAAAATTGTTCGCCTCTTCAAAACAGTTAAATCTGCTTTTGGGTTCATCTTCATCCGAGGTCGTTTGTGGCCTGTGAGACTCGAAAACCGAAGTGCTGTCTCAGACTTACCTAGATCCGAGTTCGGTTAATTTTGGAAAGATTTGGACGTGATTTGGAGTCCTTTTCTTGTACGGGAAGTCCAGCCGCCTCATAAATAGATGAGAGGTGACGGCCGATTGAACAACACACAATCGATCAATCCATCTACCACTTTTACCTTTACTTTTATCTCTCTCCCTTGTTTTCTTCTTCCTCGTTCTTCGTTCGTTCTTCTTGTTGCAGGGCGGCAAACCTTGAGGCCCTAGGGGCGATCAGGTCGACCTAGGGCAGCCCATAGCCGCTGCGCTCCCTGACGGGGTCCCTCCCGGGTGTGTGGGGTTTCGGGTCTACAAAAGCGCCCATCGGATTGCTTGCGTACCGCGCTTCCGGCCGGGTCTCCTTCGACGTGAGCTGCGGTGCATCACCCTCGGCATCGAGGGTACACGGTGACGTGTTCGTGTGTGACCACTGTGTTGGTGTTTACCTTGACGATGATTGCAACGCCCAAAGGTCGAGCAGACAGGTCAAAACACACCATCATGGCATATTGCAGCGGCCTTCCCGTCTTTCTATGAATGCATTTTTCGGGTTCATGAGCTGTGTTGTGTCACAGTCGAGCGACAAGAAGGTAAATCCCTGAAAGTTCCAAGGCCAGTTTATTATGTTTCAAAAGTTTTAACTCTTTCAAAGCAGCATTACCCGCACAATCACAAGCTTATTTATGGCATCTTTTTAGCTGCAAAGAAGTTGGTTCATTACTTTCTAGAACACTCGGTCACAGTTCAGCGGCTCAGAAGTACAAACCAAGAGTAACAATTTATAAGGCATACATCGGGCGTACCCGGATCACGATGTACAAACCAAACATCCAGCTATTGTTTGGGTAGACTGAATATTGTTCAGTGTCTCGGCCATTCGCCAACATTGCACACACGGCCCACAGCAATAACCAATGCACATAATAAGTGAAAGATCATCGTCCACCACTATATACATACACAAACTCCACAAAACGGGACTGCAGTTATCTGTAGATCCACGAGCCACTAGTAGAAAACATGGCTTTGATCCCAGCCCAATCTACACAATAGTCCCGGTTGCATTACGAACCGGGACTAATGTGAGCATTAGTCCCGGTTCGAGCGGCTAGGGCGCCGGTCGGGGCTCGGCAGGCATCAGTCCCGGTTCAAAAGGGAACTTTAGTCCCGGTTCCAGACACGAACCGGGACTAAAGGGCCTCGCTCCTGGCGCAGCCCCTTTAGTCCCGGTTGGTGGCTGGAACCGGGACTAAAGGTTGGCCTTTAGTCCCGGTTCTAGCCATGAACCGGGACTAAAGTTTTGCCTATATATATCCAGCCGCCCCCCCATCTCCTCTGTTTTTTGGCCGTCGAAGGGTGGGAGGTTTGTGCTGCTCTGTTCTCACCTCCTATGCACATGAGGTGTTTGATGAAATGCCCGAGCCACACTTAAGCTTTGTCCTCTCCAAGCTCGACCTCAAAGCTCCATTTTCCCCAAGATTTGTCTAGGTTTGGCGGTGCACCAACTACACAAGTGTTCTAAAAGGTTAGCAACTTCATCGTTTCATCTCTCACTGCTAGTTTAGCTCCTTTCAAATGCTGTAGAAGTAGAGTACGTGGTTTGTGGATTTTAGTGGAGGAGTGTATGTGGGAGTTCTTTTGATTTAGATGCACAATTTGAGCTGAAATTAACTTCTTAGAGTCTGCACATGTGTAGGGTGCCGTCCTCGTCCCCGTCCTCACCGCCGTCGATCGCCCGCGCCGATCTCGTCGCCGGCACCACCGTGGTGAGCCTCTTGTTCTTATCTTCTTTTTAAAAGAAAAAAATTCTTACTTGTATGATTTAGATAGATACTTGTATAATTTTCTTACTTTTATTATTGTTTGTTATTATATAGTGCCATGACTTTGGTATCCGCCCCCGTCGGCCCTCGTCCTGTCTATGATTCGGATGTGGTATATTATCTTTTATTATGATTTGTTTCATTTAGTGTTTATGACAATTATGCAGACCAACGTGACATAGATGTTTTTATCTAGGAGGTATGTGAACCGGAAATTCCAACCGACCCTCTTGTCGAGAGGTTAAATTTAGTTGAAAAAGAAAACAATTACTTGAAGAAAAAATTGAAAAGAATTGAGGAGGAGAAGATGGAATTGGAGTTGCATGTTGCCGATGCCGTCGATGATCACAAGATCAAGATGGATGCAATGCGCTTGAAGATTAGAAAATATGCCATTCATAATGAGGCTTGGTATCATTATGCCGTTGGATCAATTGTTACCTTAGTTGCGATTATGATCGCATTTGTTGTTGTTTTTCATAGTTTCAATGTATGTTTTAATTAGATGCTCTAGAGAGCTATATGTTGTTCTAAGAGAACTATATATGTATGAACTTTATGTATTTATTTTTTCAGTAATAACATTTGATCACTACTGTACTTTGGTTTTAATGTGATGATGAACTTGTATTAATTTGGTCACTTCTCTATTCATGATGTTCTGTAATGGTTTTTGATACACTTAATTATATAATGCACGCAAATGAACCGGCAATGGATGTACGGTGACCGACGCACCTCCGAGTACATTGATGGCATGCATAATTTTCTCGAAGTGGCTGAGGCAAACAAGCAGAATGGTTTTATGTATTGTCCATGTACTGTCTGTGGGAATACGAAGTCTCACTCTGACTCGAGAACGCTTCACATCCACCTGATTGAGAAGGGTTTCATGCCACACTATAATGTTTGGACCAAGCACGGAGAAAGAGGGGTTATGATGGAAGACAATGAAGAAGAAGAGGATGATGAAAACTATCCCCCTGAATACGGTGATACTGCAACGGGGGAAGCTGAAGATCAAGAGGCACCAGACGATGTGCCCGATGATGATCTTCGTCGGGTCATTGTTGATGCACAGAGAGGATGCGAAAGTGAAAGGGAGAAGTTGAAGTTCGAGCGCATGTTAGAGGATCATAAAAAACGGTTGTACCCAAATTGCGAAGATGACAACACAAAGCTCGGTACCACACTGGAATTGCTGCAATGGAAGGCAGACAATGGTGTATCTGACAAGGGATTTGTAACGCTACTGAAAATAATGAAGAAGAAGCTTCCAAAGGATAACGAATTGCCCGACAGTACGTACGAAGCAAAGAAGGTTCTCTGCCCTCTAGGATTGGAGGTGCAGAAGATACATGCATGCCCTAATGACTGCATCCTCTACCGCGGTGAGTACGAGGATTTGAACGCATGCCCGGTATGCGATGCATTGCGGTATAAGATCAGACGAGATGACCCTGGTGATGTTGAGGGCGAGCGCCCCAGGAAGAGGGTTTCTGCCAAGGTGATGTGGTATGCTCCTATAATACCACGGCTGGAACATCTGTTCAGAAAGAAAGAGCATGCCAAGCTGATGCGATGGAACAAGGAAGACCGTAAGAAAGACGGGAAGTTGAGAGCACCCGCTGACGGGTCGCAGTGGAGAAAAATCGAGAGAAGGTGGGGGGACTTTGCAGGTGACGCAAGGAACGTATGGTTTGGTTTATGTGCAGATGGCATTAATCCTTTTGGGGAGCAGAGCAGCAATCATAGCACCTGGCCCGTGACTCTATGTATCTATAACCTTCCTCCTTGGTTGTGCATGAAGCGGAAGTTCATTATGATGCCAGTGCTCATCCAAGGCCCTAAGCAACCCGGCAACGACATTGATGTGTACCTAAGGCCATTAGTTGAAGAACTTTTACAGCTGTGGAATGGAAAAGGTGTACGTGTGTGGGATGAGCACAAACAGGAGGAATTTGACCTACATGTGTTGCTGTTTGTAACCATCAATGATTGGCCTGCTCTTAGTAACCTTTCAGGACAGACAAACAAGGGATACCACGCATGCACGCACTGTTTAGATGATACCGAAATTATATATTTGGACAAATGCAGGAAGAATGTGTACCTGGGACATCGTCGATTTCTTTCGACCAACCATCTCTTAAGAAAGAAAGGCAAGCATTTCAAAGGTGAGGCACATCACCGGAAGAAGCCCGCCCTCCGTACTGGTGATGCCATACTTGATATGGTCAAGGATTTACAAGTAATCTATGGAAAGGGTCCTGGCGGACAATCTGTTCCGAATGATGCTGAGGGACGCGCACCCATGTGGAAGAAGAAATCTATATTTTGGGACCTACCCTATTGGAAAGACCTAGAGGTCCGCTCTGCAATCGACATGATGCACGTGACGAAGAATCTTTGCGTGAACCTGCTAGGCTTCTTGGGCGTGTATGGGAAGACAAAAGATACACCGGAGGCACGGGAGGACCAGCAACGTGTGCATGAAAAAGACGGCATGCATCCAAAGCAGTATGAAGGTCCTGCCAGCTACGCTCTTACCAAAGAAGAGAAGGAAATCTTCTTTGAATGCCTGCTCAGTATGAAGGTCCCGTCTGGCTTCTCGTTGAATATAAAGGGAATAATAAATATGGCAGAGAAAAAGTTCCAGAACCTAAAGTCTCATGACTGCCACGTGATTATGACGCAACTACTTCCGGTTGCATTGAGGGGGCTTCTACCGGAAAACGTTCGATTAGCCATTGTGAAGCTATGTGCATTCCTCAATGCAATCTCTCAGAAGGTAATCGATCCAGAAATCCTACCAAGGTTAAAGAATGATTTGGTGCAATGTCTTGTCAGTTTTGAGCTGGTGTTCCCACCATCCTTCTTCAATATCATGACGCACGTCCTAGTTCATCTAGTCGACGAGATTGCCATTCTGGGTCCTGTATTTCTACACAATATGTTTCCCTTTGAGAGGTTCATGGGAGTCTTAAAGAAATATGTTCGTAACCGTGCTAGGCCAGAAGGAAGCATCTCCATGGGCCGACAAACAGAAGAGGTCATTGGGTTTTGTGTTGACTTCATTCCTGACCTTAAGCCGATTGGTCTCCCTCAATCGCGGTATGAGGGGAGACTGACTGGAAAAGGCACGCTAGGAGCGGATTCAATAATATGTAGGGACGGGTATTCTTGGGCTCAAGCACACTACATAGTTCTACATAATTCTACCTTGGTGACCCCGTATGTCAATGAACACAAGAATATTCTGCGCTCCAAACACCCGGAGCAGTGTGACGACTGGATTACATGTGAACACATCAGGACTTTCGGCAGTTGGTTGCAAACACATCTCATGGGTGACAACATTGTTGGAGATGAGCTGTACTCGTTGGCCAGGACACCATCTTCGACTGTATTGACTTACCAAGGGTACGAGATAAATAGGAATACATTTTACACGATCGCCCAAGATCAAAAGAGCACCAATCAAAACAGTGGTGTTCGCTTTGATGCAGTAACCAACAGGGGAAAGGACACATATTATGGTTACATAGTGGACATATGGGAACTTGACTATGGACATGATTTTAAGGTGCCTTTGTTTCGGTGCAAATGGGTCAATCGGTCAGGAGGCGGGGTACAGGTAGACCCATAGTACGGAATGACAATAGTGGATCTGAACAATCTTGGGTACACAGACGAACCATTCGTCCTAGCCAATGATGTGGCGCAGGTTTTCTATGTGAAGGACATGTCTACCAAACCGAGATCAAAAAGAAAAGATAAGGAAGCGAATACATCATACGATGAGCCAAAGCACAACATAGTTCTTTCAGGGAAAAGAAACATCGTGGGAGTGGAGGACAAGACAGACATGTCTGCAGATTATGAAAAGTTTCATGAAATTCCTCCCTTCAAAGTGAAGGCTGACCCAAGCATCCTGTTAAACAATGAAGATTATCCATGGTTACGGCGCAATAAGCAAGGGACACACGCGAAGAAAAAGTGAAGACTTTCTCTCCACAACTATTCTGATGATGGCTTTGATCTAGAATATCACTGCAGTTACATGTTAACAAATGAAATCCCTTTTGTAATAGATGAGTTTTCGTCCGAAACCCTGATACTTCGAAAGAGATTGTCCAGTTTGTACACGAAGTGCATCCAGTTTTTGCCGTAACCCTCTCAACTTTTTAGCACTTGCTATGTGGGTGTAATTATGATACCATGCCAAGTTTCAACCTTTTGAGACTTCATTTGTAGTGCTTTTCAATTTCAGGATCATTTAGCTCAAAACAAATCATTAAATGCATGAAAAATAGCAAATGAAGTCAGAAAAGGGTGGAAAATTGATGATGTGCCTTTGAATGGTGCATATTGAACACACAAAAAGTCTGGAGTTAAAATAAGTTATTAAAAATGAAATCTCTTTGTAATAGATGAGTTTTCGTCCGAAACCCTGATACTTCGAAAGAGATTGTCCAGTTTGTACACGAAGTGCATCCAGTTTTTGCCGTAACCCTCTCAACTTTTTAGCACTTGCTATGTGGGTGAAATTATGATACCATGCCAAGTTTCAACCTTTTCAGACTTCATTTGTAGTGCTTTTCAATTTCAGGGTCATTTAGCTCAAAAGGCATCATTAAATGCATGAAAAATAGCAAATGAAGGCAGAAAAGGGTTGAACATTGATGATGTGCTTGGCGAGGTGGGACTAAATTTTAGCCACCGCCAGGACAAGGCCTTTAGTCCCGGTTGGTGGCTCAATTAAAATATTTTGTTATGATCAACTAAAACAAAACTATAATATTATTCAATAGCAAAAAGAATCAACTAAAAAGCTTTTATAAACTTAAAATTATATAAAACACCCATTTAAAATAACATAAAAATAACCAAATTGAATATAATGATAAAACACACTAATATTAAACTGCAGGAAAAAGAATCACTGATAAATCTATTTTTAAAGTAAAGTTATTCACAAACTAGTGATTCACACAAATTTCAAATAATTCAAATTTAAACTATTCAAATTTGAAAAGTAATGGCACTAACAGAAAGTTTTTAATTTTTGTGACCTAAAGCAAAAAGATTCAATCAGAAACTCTAAATAAAGCAAAAAACAACTCAGAAACAAAAGAAAATAAATAAAGTAGAAAAAAAACTGAAAAATAAATAAATTAAAAAAGCCCGCCTACTGGGCCACCACGGCCTGCATACGACTAGAAACCCAACTATAATAGCTGGGCCAGGACGCAGGCCCGCATAGCGCAGTAGGACCCACAGGGCAGGACATGTTTGTTTGGCCCACACAGGCCTGCTTTAGAGAGGAGCTCGACAGGGAAGCCACGGCAGGGCTTATAAACCGCTGCGAGCTCCTCTCAACTAGCGAGGTGGGGCTAAACTTTGGACACGGGAAGCACAGGCCTTTAGTCCCGGTTGGTGGCTCCAACCGGGACTAAAGACCACCCTTTAGTCCCGGTTGGAGCCACCAACCGGGACTAAAGCTCCTTTTCAGCAGTCGAAAGGGCGGGAAGCAAAGGGCTTTAGTCCCGGTTGGTGGCTCCAACCGGGACTAAAGGGGGGCCTTTAGTCCCGGTTGGAGCCACCAACCGGGACTAAAGGGCTGTGTATATAAGCATGACTTAGCAAATTCTCTCCCATTCTCCCCCGATGCCGACGCCCTGCCCCGACGCCGCCAGGCTGCCGGAGCTCGCCGCCGCCCCTGAGCCCGTCCATGTCGTCGCCGCCCCCGACGCCGGCCGCCCGCGCCTCCTCCACGAGCCCCGACGCCGCCCGCGCACCTCCTCTGCCCGTCCTCATCGACGTCGTCGCCGCCCCCGCAGCCCGCGCCTCATCCGGCCCCGAGCCCCGATGCCACCCGCGCCTCATCCGGCCCCGAGCCCCGACGCCGCCCGCGCCTCATCCGGCCCCGAGCCCCGACGCCGCCCGCGCGCCTCGCCCCGGCACTGCCTCGCCCCGCCCGCCGGTGAGACCCGGCCGCCACACTTTGCATTTTTTTTCATGATAGATATATAGATGATGATGATGATTGTTAGATGATGATGATGATGATTGTTTGATGATGATGATTGTTAGATGATGATGTTGACGATGATTTTTTTTCTGTTTTTTTTTCATGATGTTGATGATTGTTAGATGATGATGATGATGTTGATGATGATGATAGATGATGATTTTTTTTCAGTTTTTTTTCATGATAGTTAGATAGTTAGATGATAGATAGATGATGATGATGATGATTGTTAGATGATGAATGTTAGATGATGATGATGATGATGATGATGCTATTAGAGATGTATTAGTGATAATATTCGACGATGTACGGACGCAAGAGATATCTTGTATTCTTAATCTAAATTGTTGCCCCTATATATATATAACTTGTGAACTTTGCATGATGTTTGCCACTAATCCATTGCTCATATGCATATGATTCCTTTTTCTGGTTATAGGTCTATGTTTGCCACTATCCATCTCTCAAGGTTTGTATTTTGCCATGTTGTAATATTTGCAGAAACTATGGATCACAGAGACTTAGAAAAAGAAGAGGCGTTGGAGAATATAATCCGCGCCGGAGAAAATCCAATGGAGGAGGACGCCTTGTCGTTTCTCAACGACAACGATGGTGGAATGGAGGAGGAAGGAGATCATCACGGCTCCGATGATGGAAGAATGGAGGAGGAACAAGATCATGACGGCTCCGGTGATATGGAGAAGGGAGCCTTAACTAATGCAGAGTCCGGCGAGGTATATATATATATATATATATATATATATATATATATATATATATATATATATATTAATTAAGCCTCTGCTGACTAGATGCATTAATTGTTTTGTATGTACATATATTAACGCTTATTTCTTCTTTTAGCCCTCCGGAACGAGCCAAACTTCGTCAACAAGGAGACGAGGCGCGAAGAAAAGGTTGGACAAGGAGGAAAGGTACAAGATCGACGTAATCTCTGCAGCTGGCGAACCGATTCTTCCCAAGCGGACCAAACACGCCTTTACATATCAGTGCGGAGTACTGGTTAGGGATAGCATCCCGATCACCATCGAGCAATGGAATAAAAAGAAGGACAATCCTTCAGTTACTTTTGTCTAGGATAGACAAAAAGAATATCTTTGGAGCGAGCTGCTGACAAATTTCATCCTACCGCCAGAGGAGGATCCGATAACCCCACCAGTTATAGAGCCAAAGGTCAAGGCGTACGCTCCAAAGAAGATGGCAGAATTGTTCAAGAACTGGAAGAAGAATTTGAACACACAGTTTGTCCAGCAAAACAAGACTCCAGATTTCACCGGTATATATGAGAAGATAAAAGATCAGTGGCCGCATTTGTGGCCTACAAGAAATCCGAGAAGGCACGGAAAAAGTCACAGCAAAATAAGCAGTATCACCATGTTATGGGGTCAGGTGGCTACAGCCAAGCCGAGCCTAAGTGGGAAAAAATGGAGAACGACCTACTTGCTAAAGGGGTCGAACCAGTGTCACGGAACTGGCCAGATCGGGTAAGGACTTGGGTATTCGGGAATGGGGGAGCTTTGGACCCAGAAACAGGGGAGGTTGTTTACGAGGATCCTAAACTTGCAATACCCATGAAAAAGATTGAGGAAGCAATCAAGGAAGTGGAGGAAGGGACGTTGCATCCCGACAGAGAGAATGACGTGCTGACAAAGGCCATCGGGAATCCTGAACACCCTGGACGAACACGAGGCACACCAGGCTCCGTTCCGTGGGTGCATGGGTTTCGCGACAGCAGAGACACTTATAGAAGCCGAGGGCGAAAGAAGAAAGAGGAAGCAAGCAAACTACAACAGATGGAACAAAGATTAGCAGCACTAGAGGCGGCATCAGTTAGCCAGCGATCCCTCGGCCCACCATCTCAGCAGCACGATCCTTCATTGGAAGCTACCCCACCATCTCAGCGGAGAAGCAGCGTGGCTTCCACGGAGCACGTTCAGCCTGATATCACGGCTCGTCACTACCCCGTGGATGGTATCACGGAGAATGAACATTGTGTGCTGTTGGCGGATTGCGGAAACCTGAGCTTGGAGGTGGCGAAAGGCTCTGCCCACCATCCTCGACCTGATGCAACTTTCCATTGCGCTCCGATTCCAGATGGCTATGTTGTTGTCATGGTGGATGAAATAACGCCGGATTTGGGAGCCTGCAGCTTGATCATCCTACAGGTGAAGGTGAGGGTTCTCTGGAAAATGCCTTAAGGACTACCTGTCTATGGAGAAAGTCACACATCAAGCTTCCTTACTTCACGCCGCCTCAGCATACTCATGAGCCGGAGGAGGCCCCTCATCAGCAGACTCAGCCGTCTCCGGCGCGTCAGCCGTCTCTGCCATCTCCGGGGCGTCAGCCGTCTCTGCTGCCTTAGTCGTCTCCGGCGCGTCAGCGGACTGCGCCTCCTCCGCCACGTCAGCCGTCTCCGCCGCTTCAGCAACAGCGGCGGAAGAGAGCCGCTGCCGCTCCAGCGGCTAGCAGTACAACAACAGGAGGGAAGAGGTTTCAATATGGTCCAAGCCTCAAGCCTCTTCCACAGAGACCATATGATAGGTCTGAAGAGGAAAGCAAGGCAATCTCAAAGGTCGAAGTGAAGGCCCATTTTGCACCGAAACGTTCACCTCCAAAGGAGAGAATTGATCCGGAAATAGCGAGGCGTACGCTGAAAAACCTTGAAAAACCACCGCCTAAGTTGCTATCAGACTATGACCGTGAGATTGTAAAGTCATTTGCAGATCCATAGAAGCGGTCGGGAAGCAGCGGTAATGCATATCAAGGGAAAAAAACAATTATTCCCCAACTGAGCGAGCAGGAGAACCAATCGTGCCCCCCGCTCATGGTGTCTAGCGATATCCCTGATGTTCCGGAGGGGGTAGTGCCCGGTACTAATCCTGGTGATTACTTACCCGATCATATACCGTTACCCGAAATGGCTGATGTAGTAGCCTTTAGATTCGAGCACGGGAAGCCTCTCGTCAGACCTGAGGAGCTCCCGAATCTACCAACGAGGATGCAAGCATTGCATAAATGGTACTTGGAAGCCTGCGAGCGAGGGGAGAACTATATCACTGCAGGAGTTAAAGATGAGCATTTCTTCAATGGAAATGAGTCGGTTTACATTGAATTTTCAGAATTATTCCAGTTATACAATCTAAAAGAGATCGACAAAACTATCATCACTTGCTATTGTTTGTAAGTATCATTTCTGTAATTAAGTCTCTAGCTCAGCTCGTTCATTATTGCATGTATATAATTATCCTCACCATATGTATATTATGTATATTATGCAGAAAGAAGATCCTCGAATGCAACAAAGGACCAATCCAAATCTATGACGTTGGGTTCGTTAGCCTAAATATTGTTCATGAAGTTACTGTCCAACACAACAAAAAGGATGTAGAGGATTACTTGCTAAGGGCGTTTATCAAACAACAAAACAAAAGAGAAATACTACTTCCTTACAACTTCGAGTGAGTGTTATATACTGTCTTGTACATACACATCATTTTGTTTCGCTTACTCGATGTTAAGTGTAATTGATGAGCTACATGTGTGCAGCTTCCACTTTATTCTGCTCATCATACAGTTTGACCAAAGTCGAATATAAGTCATGGACTCGTTACGTAAAGACCTTTCGAAGTGGGCGCCCCTGCAAAAAATTCTCCAGAAGTAATTTCAATCATTATCGCACTATATAGGCAACTATCGTTCATTTCCTGATATCAAGAAATTAATAACTCTTTAATTCATTTTGTTTGCCGGGCAGGGTTTGGACAAGGTTCACCGAGGCAGTTAGGGGTCCCTGGAAAAAGGAGCTGCGATATGAATTGCTCCCTGTAAGTAGTACTAGCTAGGCCCGCACATCTCTTTGATTCTAGTTTCAATACCACTATCATGCTTGATTATTATTTTGATTGAACTCTATTCTCGTAAAGTGCCCTCATCAGGGATCCGGGAATAACTTCTGTGGATACTACGTCTGCGAGTTCATGCGCCAGAGGACCTGTGACAAGGGCAGAATATTAGAAAAACTTGATGTACGTAAACAATATTCACAAATTTATTTTATTACCATCAACTGTGTTGAGTTTCATTCATATATATATATATATATATATATATATATATTGACCCCCTTCTTTAAATTAGATCGAACAGAAGAGGGATGGACTCCTACCAGAGTATCGCCTACGAGCAATTCAAGAGGAATTGGCGGGATTCCTCCTTGATCACGTCATAGCTAAAAATGGAGAATACCATGAAGAAATTAGGATGAATGTTGGTAATTAGATATTAGAGATCGTAAGAGATGTTATTCATTGTATATATGCATGAACGTGCACTAGACATAGTACGTAGCGTCGAATAGATATACGAAAACATGTTGTTCGACCAAGCACGGAGAAAGAGAGGTCATTTCTCTCTATATTAATTCATGACGATTTGTGTAATGGTTTCTTCATTGCTTTATGTAGTAGCAAACGTCGAGTTGAATCGTCTACACAAAAAAGAAAAGGGGGAAACACAATATGAAACCCCTAAACCCCTAAACCCATCCTTTCAAAAAAAAAAAACCCAGCGCCTCGAGCTGCTGACGCGTGGCAGTCTTTTAGTCCCGGTTGGTGTTACCAACCGGGACTAAAGTTCCTCCTGCCTGGGCGCCTCGAGCTGCTGACGCGTGGCAGTCTTTTAGTCCCGGTTGGTGTTACCAACCGGGACTAAAGTTCCTCCTGCCTGGGTGCCTCGAGCTGCTGACGCGTGGCAGTCTTTTAGTCCCGGTTGATGTTACCAACCGGGACTAAAGTTCCTCCTGCCTGGGCGCCCCACAACGGCCACGTGGAGGCACTTTAGTCCCGGTTCGTAACAGAACCGGGACTAAAAGTGAGGACCTTTAGTGCCGGATGCTTAGTCCCGGTTCCAGAACCGGGACTAAAGGCCCTCTGGAACCGGGACTGATTCCCTGTTTTCTACTACCGAGCGCTCGATCTCGATCCAACCCATTGCGCCAATTGGCGTAGAGATCAGCTGCAGGCCAGAAATTAAGTGAACTATTTGGAACATAAAATGGAAATTAAGTGAACTATCTGAAGGATGTTTCTCGTGAATGGTCTAAAAGTGATTATGTTTGTATTGCATTTGTTTCTGCCCCGTATAATTACAAACGACAAACAATGATTATCTTTCCCGACTAGGTCAACCCAACAGCCAAGTTGACAGAGAGGTTGACCGCACCTCCGCATGGTACATCACTTGAACCATCGGAACCGGAGACTATTGCTCAGAACAACCGAGGCTTCTCGGGACCATCTGGGCATATGCCATAGAGTCCAAATACCGGGCAATTGTGGGCCACTAGAGCTCAGAAGCGAAGCAACTTACGGATAACATTATTTGCTGACCAGATCAACTCAACAACAGAGTCGATAGAAAAAACGACCGCACCCCCCACGGTACATCACCTGAACCATCAGAACCAGGAATTCTTACTCGGAAAAACCGACGTGGCTAGGCACCATCCGGGCACACTGGAGAGTCCAAATACCGGGCAACACAGATGTATTTTATGTTGCGCTAGCCGTGTCGGCAGAAGTCATCTCCCTTGGATTCATTTGCTTTCCCGAAGGTTATAAAGAGGGGAAAATATATACATTTTTAATAGATGTTTATTTTATAACCCGTCGCGCCAATTGGCTCAGAAACCAAGTGCAACCCAGAAGCTAAGAGAATTATTTGAAACATGAAAACGAAGCTATCTAAACTATTTCAAAGCATCGCAAGAGTGGTGCCTTCCAGTAAATCATTTGCTGCAGTTGGTACCTTCAAACCCGTTGCGTCAATTGGCAGTCAAACCACCACAAACGAGCTGGGCTTCGACGCATGCCCGGCTTGATGAACAGGAAAAGCACTTCAGTGCCACAGAGCATCAGCATAACATTGACACCAATTTTCATGTGTGGACGGATTGCCATTACAACGGATCACCTGTTAATGAGAATACTTCACCAATAGTTAGAGTGATTGGACCACAACGGGGCATCAATTCAGGAACAACTGCAGCCGGCAATAGCTATTGCAAGACGAACACAACAGATGTAACACAGCATGGCGCAATAGTTTATGAAGTGTGTATATAACAAAAAGACTCGGACTCGGCGGTAGAGTACCAACGCGGGCGCTCACGTCGCCACTATTGTGAACATTATGCTGAGCCGGGCAGGCAGTTCAGAACACATCAGTTGTATATATCCTATGGATCATTAGCCGTCCAATAGTACACCCACGAAACAACTTCGGCAGGACCACACCCCCTCGCCCCATGGTAATTTCCTTTTGCCATCGTAATCGGCCGCCCGACCACCAAAAGCCAAGTAGGCACAACAAACATAGAGCCAGCCACGTACAACTATGGCAGGAGGCCGGGCAGGCAATGCCCTTAGGGCCAGACCCCACAAGTATCTTCCTCCATAAGGTGCTTAGTGTATTCTCACATGACGTGCTTGGCCTCGGGGGTACTTGGGCTCGAAGGTGTTTTCCCATCAACACACCACTTGTCTTCCCACTTGGTGGGTGTGGGCCACATCACTAGGTTGTCTGCCCGGAACTCAAAATGAACTTTCTAAAGTCATCAACAATAACGAGCGGAAGATGAAATTTTCTCCCGCCTATACTGCTTACATGCCATCGCCTCCTTCTCGATCAAGGTAGCATCAGTCGACAACTATCGACCGATGCTTTGCGCTTCCTGCGGGCCCTGAGAACCAGTTTTGTCCGATAAGATCTATCACGTGGCAAGCAATGTATTGAAAGAGAGGAATTTTTGTAGCCATCCAGAAGAGACGATTTCCACTGGACTTCGCATGGCAAAGGGAAGGCATCGATGTTATCATCAACCAACAAGTTAAGCAAGCTACAAGCAACACGCTTAGCAAACATTCTTTGTATGTACCCTTGCAAGCGTAGTTCATCCTAAGAGAATAAATTTGGAGAAGAGAACCACTCGACATAAAAGTAAAAGAAAGGTCCTTCACAGAGGGAAGCACGAATTGCGATACATTTTTGGTTTACCGCTCGAGAATTTAACACGTTGAAAACATAATCTCCCACTACTCATTGAAATTTGTCTTTTCCACACAATAATAACTTCAACACAGTATTATGGGGTGCAGTAATAAAATCTTGAACCTGGAACACGGCGTTCTTTTTTCTAATACAGACTTCCTTCCTTTCCGAATTGTCAAAATAATAACGATGCTGAGCGAGACTACGTCTTCTCCTTGTCCGAGTGTAGACTTTCCGGACCACCACGTCTCCTTTCTTCATGCGCTGATGGTCGCCGACGTGATGCCGGTACATCACCCGCACTATATGCTTCTGCTCGTCGCCGTACCAGATACACAACACGAAGGTCTCTCTCCAGCCTATATGCCGGCCATCGACCTTACATGGAACTATAATGACACCCTTGTGCCATACCACACCAAATAAACGTACCAAATCCTGTTGTGTCATTTCGTTGAACAGGACGTGGGCAACCAGGGCAACACCGGTAGCTGGGCCTGTCCGCGACCGAACGAGCAGCGGCGAGTCACATACGTCCCCCACCTCCCTCGGTGTTGCCGGGAAACTCTCCGGAATGTGCCCCCATCCGGCTGTCTCCTTTGTTCCAACCGGGTCGGAGGCGGCGACCCTTGTAGGCTGCTGGATGGACGGGGTTTGGGGGACCGGGGCTGGTGGTGGTGGGGGGGAGCTGCTCCTCAAGGTCCACATCCGCTCCCTGCGACACCGCTTCCCTCTCCCACTATCTCCATCGCTGGTCCCTCCGGGAGACATTCTCCGACTTGCACGACGGAGCCAAGGACGGGAGACCCATGGACGACATGGACACAGCCTCTATCGCGGCGGTGGGGACGGGCTGGACAACATCTAGGGCATCGGATGGGGGCCGACGGTGAGGATGGGGGAGCATGGGTGGCCGGCGGCGAGAATTGGTGGAGGGAGGCGGGAGGAGGGTGGTGGGTTTGGTGGATTTGGTGCAATTTGTGGTTGGGTCGGGCTGTCTGGTCCGACGTGCTGGACTCGTCCGGTTCCGCCCAGGGCACCCTATATCCGCCCCAGATTTGGGCTGGATATGAGGGGTGCCAGTCAGCACAGGTGTTTGAGTCCCGTTTGAGGACGCCCGTCTGAGTCGCTTTTTTTGACCGTTCACTGATCAGGCTGTCCGACCGGGCGTTTGCACTACTAGGGTAAACCCTAGTAGTAGCGCGGGGTTTTTGCCTAGCACTAGCGCGGGCGCCCGCGCTACTGCTAGGGCGCTACAGCTAAACTTTAGCAGTAGCGCTGGTTTGACACGCGCTACTACTAAATCAGTTAGCAGTAGCGTCCTTCTGTACCAGCGCTACTGCTATGTAGTAGCAGCGTGGGCTTTACCCCGCGCTACTACTATTCATCTGTATTTCATTTCTTTTATTTTATACTGTATTTATACATCGTTATACAAATTTTGATATACTAGCAATTAAGAGATTGTTATATCATTATGATCATGATGATAACAAAGTGACCAAAAGTACTAATCCATCTTTTGATCACTTTGGATCCATCCACATGAATCTAATCCGTGTTTCTTCCATCCAATGATATAATAACTCATCATCATCATCATCATATTCATATAAGAACTCATACATCATCATAATAACAACTCATCATCATAGTCATATAAGAACTAGCTCATCATTCTAGCACAATGTAGCACATAACTCATCATCATCATCACGATAACAACTCATCATCATAGTCATATAAGAACTAGCTCATCATTCTAGCACAATGTGTAGCACATAACTCATCATCATCATCATGATAACAACTCATCATCATCATCATAGTCATAACCAACACTAGCTAATTGTTCTTAGCACATGATGAGTACGTACTACCTAAGACCTGCTACTCTCTCGTAGGTAAAATAGCATAAAACAGGTAAACCCCTGAATCTCCATTATGGAGAATAGAGATCAATCTGTCTCCCATTTGTGGGCTGCGCTTGATGTTGCCCCCAAGTAGTTCCCTGCGATCATTCAGAACTTTTCTCCAGTCTTTGATTGTGAGGACTTCATCTCTTCGAGAAATCGTGTATGCACTGCGGTGACACATAGGCCAACTTGGCCGTAAGCTAATAATGTTCATGTCACCTTTCATATGCATAAGACGAGGCACACAATCTGCCGGGAGTTTCTGTTGAAGAACATCATAATAACATACTTAGCAAAATGTAGTTTAGCTTAAGAAGATTATGCAAAAGATGCACTGGTGACATAATAGGAAAAATCTTACCATGATATCTTGATGGATGTTACCGTAGTTCAACACGTGGACTAGTGCGACGTATTGATCATAACTTGGAGGAATATGACGACTCGTCTTAAAAGTCACAACATCATTAATCCATGAAACAAAATGATTTATCTCCTCGCAAGTTAGTTCAGACCCATAAGTGTGTAGGGGAATGCGACAGAAAACAAAAAATTTCGGTACAGCGAGCACGCCCAGGACCACTATGGAGACTGCATACAGTGTTTGATCTGATCATTACCGACTCATAGCGCAGCGGAAGTAGAGTCGATGTAGATCGTCGGTGCAGATCCCCGTAGCTAGGATTTACAACCTCCCAACCGCGAGGATGTACTCCCTCGTCGGACAGCCCTTCGGGAGGCGGTCGGACAGTCCCTCGGACAATGTCACGGACAGCCCTTCGGGAGGACCCTCGAAGCTCGAACGGTAACTCGGACAGCCCTTCGGGAGGACCCTCGAACAGCCCCTCGGGCAAAAGATCGAAACTGCGACCTCTCTACGGGGTTGCACACATACGGTGTCAGCTATCCGTCAGGGCTTCGTCGTCCAGAACTAGTTCCTGCCGGAACCCAGACAGCCTTTCGGCTCTACGAAACTATTCCGTGGGAGGGAGAGAGAAAACCAGACAAAGCATGGCATGTGTATGAGAGCAAGGGATGAGTGTGGAGAGTGCCTCTCCACCTCTATTTATAGGAAAACCCAAGGGGTAGGGTGGCTCCCAAAATACCAAAAAACCCATCATATGGATTCTCCACAAGGGTAAAATGGGAAGGCTAGAGGAGCACCATGGATGGCCTCCTCCTAGGTCCCAATCCCTTCTAGAAGCCTTTTGGGAAAAGCCCTAAAAGGTGGCTTTCCATAAAGTAACCCAAAAAGCACTTTCACTATTCACGGAAACATTTTTCCGCGACCGTAAAATCCGAAAATATTTCTGTGGGTCTTAGAATAATTCCAGTACCCACTAAAATGATTTTGGACGCGTTCCGAAACAATTCCGGATTAGTGATTTTCATCTGCGAAAAGCAACCAAATCGGTTCCGGCAGCTCCGGAACATTTCCGGTTTTTATCCCAGAAAAATCCCAGAAGTTTCCAGAACAATTCTGGCACCCTCCAAGAATTTCCAGGCGTGTGCCGAAACCAATTTGACTTAATGGTATACCCTGAAACAACTTTTCAGTTTTACCGGAACTATTCCGGTGTTCTCTCCGGAACGTTTCCGTTGTCTCTGAAACTTTTCCGGTGACTTTCTCTCAGACTCCCTGTCTAGTATTCAGCAGATAGATGACCCTTAAGCGTGTGACCCTATAGGTTCGGTGAAGCATAGACATGACCCGGAACACTTTCCGATCAATGATCAACATCGGAGCCGTGGACACCCATATTGACCCCTATACCCACACGAATAAATATTCGAGTGAACCTCCAGTTGCCGTGTGCTATTCATGTTGCTTCGCGATATGTTACAAACACCTGAGGTGAGATTTATCGGCAACACATGTCCACTATGCCAGTTACCTCGTTACCGGTTTTGTTTTCTTTTCTCGTTTCCGCATTCCGGCATCCCAGTGATCAAATCACAACGTGTCTGGCCAGACGATGATGGATACCATAACACCGGATGACGTTTAACAAACCCCAAAGTTCACGAAGCGAGTTTGAAGGAACTCGATACTCTCATGGTCTGAGGAATTATGCAAACATTAACCATCTCTGTGTTATTAACCATTAACTTGTGACGAATGTATCTCATAGCATAACATCAATTTGGGTCGATTCAACACAAGTGTTCTACTAACATTGTGCCCTCAAAATTGCCGGCATAGGCATGCCCATGATCAGGAAAACAGGATCATCATGCAATACTTGAGGTAGTCTTAGAGGCATGACTAGGAATATTTTTTACCGTTTATTATACCACACGTGCACATGAGTTTCCCTCCGAGCCTCGTGGATATTGTAGACTCGAGAATCATTGCAGTTATAGCATGGAACATAAGCATTCATTACAAACTTGGAGATACAAAATAACTGTTATTACTGCCTCTAGGGCATATCTCCTACAGACTCCCACTTGCACTAGAGTCATAATCCAGTTACATGGCTTCCCTAACACCAATGGCTATCCGGTGTTGCTCATGCTTTGCTCGTGGTAGAGGCTTTGTCATCGGGTCTGACACGTTCAGATCCGTGTGAACTTTGCGTATTTTCACTAAACCCGCTTCGACATGATGTCGAATGAGTTTATATTTGCGTTCAATATGTCTTGTCTTATGGTGCGAACTTGGCTCCCTTGCCTGAGCCACGGCGCCACTATTATGACAATAGATCTCCATCGGGTCCAGAGCACTTGGAACCACACCAAGGTCTTCAAGAAATTGCTTGATCCATACCGCCTCCTTGGAGGCTTCTGAAGCTGCAACATATTCCGCCTCCGTCGTAGAATCCGCCACAGTCTTTTGTTTGGAACTTTTCCAATCAACTGCTCCACCGTTCAATATGAAAACATAGCCCGATTGAGATTTGAAGTCATCTGGGTCAGTCGTGAAGCATGCATCAGTGTAACCAGTTACAATGAGCTCTTCATCACCTCCGTACACAAGGAGTAAATACTTGGTCCTTCTGAGGTACTTAAGAATACCTTTGACTACGGCCCAGTGTTCCAGTCCTGGATCACTTTGGTACCGGCTGCTAACACTTAGCGCATAGGAAACATCCGGTCTTGTACATAGCATGGTATACATAATAGAACCAACTGCCGAGGCATATGGAACATCATTCATATGTACTCGCTCATCGAGAGTCCGAGGACACTGATTCTTGCAAAGCACTATGCCAGGTGACATGGGGAGTAGGCCTTTCTTGGAGTTCTCCATGTTGAACCTTTTCAACACCTTGTCAATGTACGTGCTTTGGCTAAGCGCTATTAGGCGTTTTGATCTATCTCTATAGATTCTGATGCCCAATACATATGCCGCTTTGCCTAAGTCTTTCATTGAAAAACTCTTCTTCAATGAGTCTTTTATTTCGCTAAGAAAATTCACGTCATTTCCAATCAACAATATGTCATCCACATACAAGATTAGAAATGCTTTTGCGCTCCCACTAAACTTCTTGTAAACACAAGATTCTTCATCATTCCTGATGAAGCCAAACTCTTTGACTACTTCATCAAAATGAATGTTCCAGCTCCTTGATGCTTGCTTCAGACCATAAATGGCCTTCTGAAGTTTGCATACCTTTCCAGCATTCTTATGAACGATAAAACCTTAAGGCTGTATCATGTATACATCTTCTTTGAGATTTCCATTTAGGAAAGCCGTTTTGACGTCCATCTGCCATATTTCATAATCGAAATAAGCAGAAATTGCTAGTAATATCCGAACAGACCTAAGCATAGCTACGGGCGAGAAAGTCTCGTCGTAGTCCACTCCTGGAACTTGCGTGAACCCTTTCGCGACAAGTCTAGCTTTGTGGATAGTAATGTTACCATCCGCGTCCGTCTTTCTTTTAAAAATCCATTTACAACCAATGGGTTTTACGCCATCTGGAAGTTCTTCCAAGTTCCAAACTTGGTTTTCGTACATGGATTTCATCTTGGATTTCATGGCCTTGTGCCATTCCCATGAGCTGGGCCCCGCCATCGCTTCCTTGTAGTGCGCAGGTTCATCGTCTTCAAGAATGAAGATTTCGTTATGAAACCACTCAGGTGGCTGGATAGCCCTACCTGATCTGCGCGGTTCAGTTATAACATTGTTTGTAGTTTCCGCATCACATGCAACAACTTCCGGCTCGGTTGCAGGGATAATTAGCGGAATTTCTTCCGGTTCCTTAGCCATATCAACGGTTGCCGAAATTCACTAATCTCATTAAGTTGTACTGTCCTCCCACTTACTTCTTAGCGAGAAACTCTTTCTCGAGAAAGACTCCATTTCTAGCGACAAACACTTTGTGCTCGGAGGGAAGATAGAAGGAATACCCAATGGTCTCATTGGGATAACCTACAAAGTAGCATTTATCTGCTTTGGGATCGAGTTTGCTAGGCTGTAAACGTTTTACGTATGCATCACAACCCGAAATTTTGAGATGCGACACAATGGGTTTCTTCCCATACGATAATTCAAATGGCGTCGTCTCAACAGACTTAGACGGTGCTTTGTTTAATGTATAAGTGGCAGTGAGTAGTGCATGACCCCAAAAGGATATCGGCAGATCTGTAAAAGACATCATCGCCCTTACCATGTCTAGCAGGGTTCGGTTACGTCTTTCCGATACTCCGTTTCTCTGTGGAGTTCCGGGAGGCGTAAGCTGTGAAACGATTCCACGGTCACTCAGATGTTGGCTAAACTAATGACTAAGATATTCGCCCCCGTGATCAGACCGCAGAAACTTAATCCTTTTGTTACGATGATTTTCTACCTCATTTTGAAATTCTTTGAACTTTTCAAAGGTTTTTGACTTATGCTTCATCAAATAGATATATCCATACCTACTTAAATCATCAGTAAAAGTCACGAAGTAGAAATAACCACTCCGTGCGGCCGTGCTCATCGGACCACATACATCACTATGTATTATTTCCAACAATTCACCCGCCCGTTCAGGATGACCCGTGAACGACGTCTTGGTCATTTTCCCCATCAAGCAAGCTTCACATGTGTCAAATGATTCAAAATCAAAGGACGATAAAACTCCATCTTTATGGAGTCTTTGCATGCGTTTCTTTCCGATGTGGCCAAGCCGACAGTGCCACATGAAAGTGGTGGTGGTATCGGCCTTCTTAAGGCGTTAAGCATTCACGTTAAAGACATCATTTCCACATTCAAGATTTAGTATGAAAAGGCCCCCAACAATGGGTGCAAATCCATAAAACATATCCTTACAATAAAGCAAACAACCATTGTTCTCAGACTTGTAAGAGTACCCATCTTGTACTAAACATGATCCAGAGATAATGTTTCTACACAATGCCGGAACAAAATGACAGTTACTTAGTTCTAAGGTAAATCCTGAAGGGTGACGTAGAGGCATAATGCCGACAGCTTCAGCGGCGATCCCAGCGCCGCTCCCGACGCGCATCACGACTTCATTCTTTGCTAGCTTGTGCACCTTCTGCAGGCCCTGTATTGAGTTGCAAATGTGAGCAACCGATCCGGTATCAAATACACAAGACTTAGAATTTTTGCTAGCAAGCAATACGTCAATGACATTAACTTGTATAACAATTATACCTTTTCCGGTTTTCCCGGACTTCTTATCTTCCAGATACTTCTTGCAGTTTCTCTTTCAGTGTCATGTGCCCTTGCAGTAGAAGCACTCAGTTTCATTCTTGGCTCCGCCCTTAGAGTTTTTCTGGGAGCCGGTCTTACCGGCGCCCTTGCCCTTCTTGGACTTGCCATTCTTTTTGAAACTGGCGGTTTTATTCACAATCAACACTTGCTTGCGATTTTTCCGCAGTCCTCCTTCCACAGTTTTCAGCATGGCGAGCACCTCATTTGGTGTCTTCTCCATCCCACTCATGTTGTAGTTCATGACAAAACCGTCGTAAGACGGGGGGAGTGAAGAAAGCAACATGTCCATCATATGGGCTGGTGGAATTGGAAATTCCAGGGTTTTATGCCTTTCAGCATAGCCAATCATTTTGACTACGTGTTCTCCAACTGAACTGCCCCCAGCCATCTTGCAATCCATCACGGCCTTCATGATATCAAACCGTTCAGACCGTGCGGTTTCCTTGTACAGAGCATCCAATTCCCGGATCATATCACGGGAGTTATGGAATTCAAAACGTTTTTGAACCTCTGGACTCATGCAAGCTAGCATGAGGCACTGCACTAAGTTGTAATCATCATCCTTAGTGGCCCAGACATTTTGTTCATCTTCCGGGGCAGTGGCCGCCGGTTTGGCTGGAAGAGCAGTTTCAAGCACATACATTTTCTTACCGCTCCTGAGGACAATCCTAAGGTTACGGACCCAGTCGGCATAGTTGTTTCCAGTCGCAGCTAACTTCTCTTTCTCTAACATCGGGCCTAAGTTGAACGCGGTGTTGCGAGCCATTTGATCTACAACGGTAAACACAAGTTTCACTTAGACTTTGTTCATAATCAATTTGCACTAGTGAATAAACAATTTTATTCTAAAGTGCTCTCCCACTCAAATCAATATCTCTCATAATTGATTGTGAGTGATTCAAGATCCAAATTGCAATTCAACGTCATTGTTCGAGATGAACACTAATGGCGCGAACTATAATTGGTAGGTAAACTCGCCGATCACATCTCCATGTGACTCTTGTTCATCTTTCGATGTGTGTGTTCCGAGCTCAGGACGATCCTGCCATGAACGTCAAGACAACCAAGTGATCTTGCTGCGAGGTCTGACATCACCCGCCTTACACCCATACAATCGTTCATACCCATGTAGATCATGGCGCACCCCGAAAGGAAAGATGCTGTGACGGTGCTACACTTGGGAGAACACTAACTACTTGATATTTTTAGTGAGAGATCACCCTAATAAAAAGCGACTACCGCGCAATCAAAAGGGTGCATCATAAGGGATAAACATCTCAGGCAATTCATAATAGCATGATATGGTATAGCCCTTTCTGACGGAGAAGTCTTTAATTTCTTCGTCTTCGGCATTTGCGTCGGTGTTCATCTTCGCGAAGATTGCCACCACCTTGACGATGCACCAGATAATATTGCTATCTCTATAGCTAATAAAATAAGTGCATTACTTAAGGTTGACACGCAGGTCATTAAAGTGACAATCATATGGCTCCAGCCATCATGCCGAATCATGACACGCAGGTCATGTTAGTAAACTTACATCATATAGTCATCTCATACATAATCGAATTAATATGAGCACTGCTATACCACATCACATGCACATCTTGCAAAACCAAGTTAGACGCCTCTAATCGGTTTATGCAAAATTTCATTTTTACGTGGCTTCTAAGGTTTTGACTTAAACCGCAGCTACCAACGTTTATCATCAAGTATGATTATTCAAGTCGCTAGATTAACATCGCGGGGTGTATGAAACACAAGATAATAAAATCTCGAGCTCCATACTAAAATTTGTCATACGCATGACCCCCATGCAGATCATATATGCATTGCCCTTTCGTCTGTGAAATTTCATCTTTCTCTCAACTATGGTGGAACCCAAAAAACTGATAGCTCTTTGTTGATCAACCAGGATCGCGGATTGCCAGAACTTTGTGAAATTCCACCATGCCGTTTCAAGATCAGAAATACGGAAATTCTAGGGAAGCAACAAGAACATCGGGTAACAGATTTCATCTGCCACCCGCATAAATAATTTTCAGCAATAAATCTCATCTACTCCAAAATTATATTATGCAATACCCATACATCTCCATGTATTCTAGATTGAAACCTGCATCTACGCATAGCAAGGCTCTTGATGCCACTGTAGGGGAACGCGACAGAAAACAAAGAATTTCGGTACAGCGAGCACGCCCAGGACCACTATGAAGACTGCATACAGGGTTTGATCTGATCATTACCGACTCGTAGCGCAGCGGAAGTAGAGTCGATGTAGATCAGCGGCGCAGATCCCTGCAGCTAGGATTTAAAACCTCCCAACCGCGAGGATGTACTCCCTCATCGGACAGCCCTTCGGGAGGCGGTCAGACAGTCCCTCGGACGATGTCACGGATAGCCCTTCCGGAGGACCCTCGAAGCTCGAACGGTAACTCGGACAGCCCTTCGGGAGGACCCTCGAACAGCCCCTCGGGCAAAATATCGAAACTACGACCTCGCTACGGGGTTGCACACATACGGTGTCAGCTATCCGGCAGGGCTTCGCCGTCCAGAACTAGTTCCTGCCGGAACCCAGACAGCCTTTCGGCTCTACGAAACTATTCCGTGGGAGGGAGAGAGAAAACCAGACAAAGCATGGCATGTGTATGAGAGCAAGGGATGAGTGTGGAGAGTGCCTCTCCACCTCTATTTATAGGAAAACCCAAGGGGTAGGGTGGCTCCCAAAATACCAAAAAACCCATCATATGGATTCTCCACAAGGGTCAAATGGGAAGGCTAGAGGAGCACCATGGATGGCCTCCTCCTAGGTCCCCAATCCCTTCTAGAAGCCTTTTGGGAAAAGCCCTAAAAGGTGGCTTTCCATAAAGTAACCAAAAAAGCACTTTCACTATTCACGGAAACATTTTTCCGCGACCGTAAAATCCGAAAATATTTCTGTGGGTCTTAGAATAATTCCAGTACCCACTAAAATGATTTTGGACGCGTTCTGAAACAATTCCGGATTAGTGATTTTCATCTGCGAAAAGCAACCAAACCGGTTCCGGCAGCTCCGGAACATTTCCGGTTTTTATCCCGGAAAAATCCCAGAAGTTTCCAGAGCAATTCTGGCACCCTCCAAGAATTTCCAGGCGTGTGCCAAAACCAATTTGACTTAATGGTATACCCTGAAACAACTTTTCAGTTTTACCGGAACTATTCCGGTGTTCTCTCCGGAACGTTTCCGTTGTCTCTGAAACTTTTCCGGTGACTTTCTCTCAGACTCCCTGTCTAGTATTCAGCAGATAGATGACCCTTAAGCGTGTGACCCTATAGGTTCGGTGAAGCATAGACATGACCCGGAACACTTTCCGATCAATGATCAACATCGGAGCCGTGGACACCTATATTGACCCCTATACCCACACGAATAAATATTCGAGTGAACCTCCAGTTGCCGTGTGCTATTCCTGTTGCTTCGCGATATGTTTGAAACACCTGAGATGAGATTTATTGGCATCCCTGTGGATCAACACTTGTCCACTATGCCAGTTACCTCGTTATCGGTTTTGTTCTCTTTTCTCGTTTCCGCATTCCGGCATCCCAGTGATCAAATCACAATGTGTCTGGCCAGACGATGATGGATACCATAACACCGAGAGGGCCCGAGAATATCTCTCCATCGTCGGAGGATCAAATCTCAATCTTGGGCTATCTCGTTTCTTGTCATACTTTTTCGTGAACCCGTAAGCCGCCGTAATAGCCACCCAGTTACGGATGACGTTTAACAAACCCCAAAGTTCACGAAGCAAGTATGAAGGAACTCGATACTCTCATGGTCTGAGGAATTATGCAAACATTAACCATCTCGGTGTTATTAACCATTAACTTGTGACGAATGTATCTCATAGCATAACATCAATTTGGGTCGATTCAACACAAGTGTTCTACTAACATTGTGCCCTCAAAATTGCCGGCATAGGCATGCCCATGATCAGGAAAACAGGATCATCATGCAATACTTGAGGTAGTCTTAGAGGCATGACTAGGAATATTTTTTACCGTTTATTATACCACACGTGCACATGAGTTTCCCTCCGAGCCTCGTGGATATTGTAGACTCGAGAATCATTGCAGTTATAGCATGGAACATAAGCATTCATTACAAACTTGAAGATACAAAATAACTGTTATTACTGCCTCTAGGGCATATCTCCTACAGACTCCCACTTGCACTAGAGTCATAATCCAGTTACATGGCTTCCCTAACACCAATGGCTATCCGGTGTTGCTCATGCTTTGCTCGTGGTAGAGGCTTTGTCATCGGGTCTGACACGTTCAGATCCGTGTGAACTTTGCGTACTTTCACTAAACCCGCTTCGACATGATGTCGAATGAGTTTATATTTGCGTTCAATATGTCTTGTCTTATGGTGCGAACTTGGCTCCCTTGCCTGAGCCACGGCGCCACTATTATGACAATAGATCTCCATCGGGTCCAGAGCACTTGGAACCACACCAAGGTCTTCAAGAAATTGCTTGATCCATACCGCCTCCTTGGAGGCTTCTGAAGCTGCAACATATTCCGCCTCCGTCGTAGAATCCGCCACAGTCTTTTGTTTGGAACTTTTCCAATCAACTGCTCCACCGTTCAATATGAAAACATAGCCCGATTGAGATTTGAAGTCATCTGGGTCAGTCGTGAAGCATGCATCAGTGTAACCAGTTACAACGAGCTCTTCATCACCTCCGTACACAAGGAGTAAATACTTGGTCCTTCTGAGGTACTTAAGAATACCTTTGACTACAGCCCAGTGTTCCAGTCCTGGATCACTTTGGTACCGGCTGCTAACACTTAGCGCATAGGAAACATCCGGTCTTGTACATAGCATGGTATACATAATAGAACCAACTGCCGAGGCATATGGAACATCATTCATATGTACTCGCTCATCGAGAGTCCGAGGACACTGATTCTTGCAAAGCACTATGCTAGGTGACATGGGGAGTAGGCCTTTCTTGGAGTTCTCCATGTTGAACCTTTTCAACACCTTGTCAATGTACGTGCTTTGGCTAAGCGCTATTAGGCGTTTTGATCTATCTCTATCGATTCTGATGCCCAATACATATGCCTCTTTGCCTAAGTCTTTCATTGAAAAACTCTTCTTCAATGAGTCTTTTATTTCGCTAAGAAAATTCACGTCATTTCCAATCAACAATATGTCATCCACATACAAGATTAGAAATGCTTTTGCGCTCCCACTAAACTTCTTGTAAACACAAGATTCTTCGTCATTCCTGATGAAGCCAAACTCTTTGACTACTTCATCAAAACGAATGTTCCAGCTCCTTGATGCTTGCTTCAGACCATAAATGGCCTTTTGAAGTTTGCATACCTTTCCAACATTCTTATGAACGATAAAACCTTAAGGCTGTATCATGTATACATCTTCTTTGAGATTTCCATTTAGGAAAGCCGTTTTGACGTCCATCTGCCATATTTCATAATCGAAATAAGCAGCAATTGCTAGTAATATCCGAACAGACCTAAGCATAGCTACGGGCGAGAAAGTCTCGTCGTAGTCCACTCCTGGAACTTGTGTGAACCCTTTCGCGACAAGTCTAGCTTTGTGGATAGTAATGTTACCATCCGCGTCCGTCTTTCTTTTAAAAATCCATTTACAACCAATGGGTTTTACGCCATCTGGAAGTTCTTCCAAGTTCCAAACTTGGTTTTCATACATGGATTTCATCTCGGATTTCATGGCCTTGTGCCATTCCCTTGAGCTGGGCCCCGCCATCGCTTCCTTGTAGTGCGCAGGTTCATCGTCTTCAAGAATGAAGATTTTGTTATGAAACCACTCAGGTGGCTGGATAGCCCTACCTGATCTGCGCGGTTCAGTTATAACATTGTCTGAAGTTTCCGCATCACATGCAACAACTTCCGGCTCGGTTGCAGGGATAATTAGCGGAAT
The DNA here is from genome assembly GCA_039707655.1 of Elymus sibiricus. Lineage (NCBI taxonomy): Eukaryota > Viridiplantae > Streptophyta > Magnoliopsida > Poales > Poaceae > Elymus > Elymus sibiricus. Next base: position 455,171,758 of record CM077672.1, read on the forward strand.
TTCTTCCGGTTCCTTAGCCATATCAACGGTTGCCGAAATTCACTAATCTCATTAAGTTGTACTGTCCTCCCACTTACTTCTTAGCGAGAAACTCTTTCTCGAGAAAGACTCCATTTCTAGCGACAAACACTTTGTGCTCGGAGGGAAGATAGAAGGAATACCCAATGGTCTCATTGGGATAACCTACAAAGTAGCATTTATCTGCTTTGGGATCGAGTTTGCTAGGCTGTAAACGTTTTACGTATGCGTCACAACCCCAAATTTTGAGATGCGACACAATGGGTTTCTTCCCATACGATAATTCAAATGGCGTCGTCTCAACAGACTTAGACGGTGCTTTGTTTAATGTATAAGCGGCAGTGAGTAGTGCATGACCCCAAAAGGATATCGGCAGATCTGTAAAAGACATCATCGCCCTTACCATGTCTAACAGGGTTCGGTTACGTCTTTCCGATACTCCGTTTCTCTGTGGAGTTCCGGGAGGCGTAAGTTGTGAAACGATTCCACGGTCACTCAGATGTTGGCTAAACTAATGACTAAGATATTCGCCCCCGTGATCAGACCGCAGAAACTTAATCCTTTTGTTACGATGATTTTCTACCTCATTCTGAAATTCTTTGAACTTTTCAAAGGTTTTTGACTTATGCTTCATCAAATAGATATATCCATACCTACTTAAATCATCAGTAAAAGTCACGAAGTAGAAATAACCACTCCGTGCGGCCGTGCTCATCGGACCACATACATCACTATGTATTATTTCCAACAATTCACCCGCCCATTCAGGATGACCTGTGAGCGGCGTCTTGGTCATTTTCCCCATCAAGCAAGCTTCACATGTGTCAAATGATTCAAAATCAAAGGACGGTAAAACTCCATCTTTATGGAGTCTTTGCATGCGTTTCTTTCTGATGTGGCCAAGCCGACAGTGCCACATGAAAGTGGTGGTGGTATCGGCCTTCTTAAGGCGTTTAGCATTCTCGTTAAAGACATCATTTCCACATTCAAGATTTAGTATAAAAAGGCCCCCAACAATGGGTGCAAATCCATAAAACATATCCTTACAATAAAGCGAACAACCATTGTTCTCAGACTTGTAAGAGTACCCATCTTGTACTAAACATGATCCAGAGATAATGTTTCTACACAATGCCGGAACAAAATGACAGTTACTTAGTTCTAAGGTAAATCCTGAAGGGAGACGTAGAGGCATAATGCCGACGACTTCAGCGGCGATCCCAGCGCCGTTCCCGACGCGCATCACGACTTCATTCTTTGCTAGCTTGCGCACCTTCTGCAGGCCCTGTATCGAGTTGCAAATGTGAGCAACCGATCCGGTATCAAATACCCAAGACTTAGAATTTTTGCTAGCAAGCAAAACGTCAATGACATTAACTTGGATAACAATTATACCTTTTCCGGTTTTCCCGGACTTCTTATCTTCCAGATACTTCTTGCAGTTTCTCTTTCAGTGTCATGTGCCCTTGCAGTAGAAGCACTCAGTTTCATTCTTGGCTCCGCCCTTAGAGTTTTTCTGGGAGCCGGTCTTACCGGCGCCCTTGCCCTTCTTGGACTTGCCATTCTTTTTGAAACTGGCAGTTTTATTCACAATCAACACTTGCTTGCGATTTTTCCGCAGTCCTCCTTCCACAGTTTTCAGCATGGCGAGCACCTCATTTGGTGTCTTCTCCATCCCACTCATGTTGTAGTTCATGACAAAACCGTCGTAAGACGGGGGGAGTGAAAAAAGCAACATGTCGATCATATGGGCTGGTGGAATTGGAAATTCCAGGGTTTTAAGCCTTTCAGCGTAGCCAATCATTTTGACTACGTGTTCGCCAACTGAACTGCCCTCAGCCATCTTGCAATCCATCACGGCCTTCATGATATCAAACTGTTCAGACCGTGCGGTTTCCTTGTACAGAGCATCCAATTCCCGGATCATATCACGGGAGTTATGGAATTCAAAACGTTTTTGAAGCTCTGGACTCATGCAAGCTAGCATGAGGCATTGCACTAAGTTGTAATCATCATCCTTAGTGGCCCAGACATTTTGTTCATCTTCCGGGGCAGTGGCCACCGGTTTAGCTGGAAGAGCAGTTTCAAGCACATACATTTTCTTAGCGCTCCTGAGGACAATCCTCAGGTTACGGACCCAGTCCGCATAGTTGTTTCCAGTCGCAGCTAACTTCTCTTTCTCTAACATCGGGCCTAAGTTGAACGCGGTGTTGCGAGCCATTTGATCTACAACGGTAAACACAAGTTTCACTTAGACTTTGTTCATAATCAATTTGCACTAGTGAATAAACAATTTTATTCTAAAGTGCGCTCCCACTCAAATCAATATCTCTCATAATTGATTGTGAGTGATTCAAGATCCAAATTGCAATTCAACGTCATTGTTCGAGATGAACACTAAGGGCCTGTTCTGAATCTCTCCCACTCCAAACTTCTCAATTTCTGAGAGCGAAGCCAGCCCGAACGCTTTACCTCCGAGAAGCTAAATCCAGGAAGCCATCTCGGGCCGTAGTGCAATTTGGTGAAGCGAGGGAAACCCAGCTCCACGTTTTCACGAATCTGAAGTTCCTCTTATTTACGACTAGAATGCCACTGCAAAACAAAACGGTTCGAGCCCTGCTCTTCCTCGCTCGAAAAGGTACACCACGACTTCTTTCTCCAGCCCGAGCGCTAGGGTTACGCGCCGCCGCCACCCCGCATCAGCACGTAGCTGCGACGCCGGCGCCACCGCAACTAGCCCCGCCGCCTCCTCTCCTCTGAACTCCACCCCAGCAGCGTGCCCCAAGTCCCTGATGCTCCAGCACAGAGCAGAACGCTCTAGTCCGGCCATGGCGTATGAATTTATGATCTCCTTTGTTAATGAACAATAGGTTGTGCACTCTGATGGAATGGATTCGTGACGAATAGGGTGACAAATTTGATGTTCAAGTTGATGTGATTCGAGGTCTAAATCACCTGATTTGATGTGTAATTGGTAGTAGTTATGTGTCCAGTTTGTTCCTGTGCGTGAGCTGAAGGTTGAAGGCAACCTGTAGCGAAGATGGGCTAGGTGGGAGGATCCTCTACTACAGCCCAGCCGGCCCAATATGGCGCTAGACAGGCCAGCAACCACTGCCAGGCCAAGATAGCGATGGAGAAGCTGATTTTGCTGCCGAACGGATGAAAGTCGCTGTGTGGAGCTAGAAGCCACGATGAGAAGCTGGAATTGTGGAGTTTTGAGAAGCTAGAGAGTTTCAGAAAAGGCCCTAATGGCGTGAACTATAATTGGTAGGCAAACTCGCCGATCACATCTCCATGTGACTGTTGTTCATCTTTCGATGTGTGTGTTCCGAGCTCAGGACGATCCTGCCATGAACGTCAAGACAACCAAGTGATCTTGCTGCGAGGTCTGGCCTCACCCGCCTTACACCCGTGCAATCGTTCGTACCCATGTAGATCATGGCGCACCCCGAAAGGAAAGATGCTGTGACGGTGCTACACTTGGGAGAACACTAACTACTTGATATTTTTAGTGAGAGATCACCCTAATAAAAAAGCGACTACCGCGCAATCAAAAGGGTGCATCATAAGGGATAAACATCTCAGGCAATTCATAATAGCATGATATGGTATAGCCCTTTCTGACGGAGAAGTCTTTAATTTCTTCGTCTTCGGCATTTGCGTCGGTGTTCACCTTCGCGAAGATTGCCACCACCTTGCCGATGCACCAGATAATATTGTTATCTCTATAGCTAATAAAATAAGTGCATTACTTAAGGTTGACACGCAGGTCATTAAAGTGACAATCATATGGCTCCAGCCATCATGCCGAATCATGACACGCAGGTCATGTTAGTAAATTTACATCATATAGTCATCTCATACATAATCGAATTAATATGAGCACTGCTATACCACATCACATGCACATCTTGCAAAAGCAAGTTAGATGCCTCTAATCGGTTTATGCAAAATTTCATTTTTACGTGGCTTCTAAGGTTTTGACTTAAACCGCAGCTACCAACGTTTATCATCAAGTATGATTATTCAAGTCGCTAGATTAACATCGCGGGGTGTATGAAACACGAGATAATAAAATCTCGAGCCCCATACTAAACTTTGTCATACACATGACCCCCATGCAGATCATATCTGCATTGCCCTTTCGTCTGCGAAATTTCATCTTTCTCTCAACTATGGTGGAACCAAAAGAACTGATAGCACTTTGTTGATCAATCAGGATTGCGGATTTCCAGAACTTTGTGAAATTCCACCATGCCGTTTCAAGATCAGAAATACGCAAATTCTAGGGAAGCAACAAGAACAACGGGTAACAGATTTCATTTGCCACCCGCATAAATAATTTTCAGCAATAGATCTCATCTACTCCAAAATTATATTATGCAATACCCATACATCTCCATGTATTCTAGATCGTAACCTGCATCTACGCATAGCACGGCTCTTGATGCCACTATAGGGGAACGCGACAGAAAACAAAGAATTTTGGTACAACGAGCACGCCCAGGACCACTATGGAGACTGCATACAGGGTTTGATCTGATCATTACCGACTCGTAGAGCAGCGGAAGTAGAGTCGATGTAGATCATCAGTGCAGATCCCTGCAACTAGTATTTACAACCTCCCAACCGCGAGGATGTACTCCCTCGTCGGACAGCCCTTCGGGAGGCGGTCGGACAGTCCCTCGGACGATGTCACGGACAGCCCTTCGGGAGGACCCTCGAAGCTCGAACGGTAACTCGGACAGCCCTTCGGGAGGACCCTCGAACAGCCCCTCGGGCAAAAGATCGAAACTACGACCTCTCTACGGGGTTGCACACATACGGTGTTAGCTATCCGGCAGGGCTTCGCCGTCCAGAACTAGTTCCTGCCGGAACCCAGACAGCCTTTCGGCTCTACGAAACTATTCCGTGGGAGGGAGAGAGAAAACCAGACAAAGCATGGCATGTGTATGAGAGCAAGGGATGAGTGTGGAGAGTGCCTCTCCACCTCTATTTATAGGAAAACCCAAGGGGTAGGGTGGCTCCCAAAATACCAAAAAACCCATCATATGGATTCTCCACAAGGGTAAAATGGGAAGGCTAGAGGAGCACCCATGGATGGCCTCCTCCTTGGCCGGCCACTCTCAAGGGCCCCCCCCAAAGGGGGTTCCTTGGTCCCCAATCCCTTCTACAAGCCTTTTGGGAAAAGCCCTAAAAGGTGGCTTTCCATAAAGTAACCCAAAAAGCACTTTCACTATTCACGGAAACATTTTTCCGCGACCGTAAAATCCGAAAATATTTCTGTGGGTCTTAGAATAATTCCAGTACCCACTAAAATGATTTTGGACGCGTTCCGAAACAATTCCAGATTAGTGATTTTCATCTGCGAAAAGCAACCAAACCGGTTCCGGCAGCTCCGGAACATTTCCTGTTTTTATCCCGGAAAAATCCCAGAAGTTTCCAGAACAATTCTAGCACCCTCCAAGAATTTCCAGGCGTGTGACGAAACCAATTTGACTTAATGGTATACCCTGAAACAACTTTTCAGTTTTGTCGGAACTATTCCGGTGTTCTCTCCGGAACGTTTCCTTTGTCTCCGAAACTTTTCCGGTGACTTTCTCTCAGACTCGCTGTCTAGTATTTAGCAGATAAATGACCCTTAAGCGTGTGACCCTATAGGTTCGGTGAAGCATAGACATGACCCGGAACACTTTCCGATCAATGATCAACATCGGAGCCGTGGACACCCATATTAACCCCTATACCCACACGAATAAATATTCGAGTGAACCTCCAGTTGCCGTGTGCTATTCCTGTTGCTTCACGATATGTTACAAACACCCGAGGTGAGATTTATCGGCATCCCCGTGGATCAACACTTGTCCACTATGCCAGTTACCTCGTTACCGGTTTTGTTCTCTTTTCTCGTTTCCGCATTCCGGCATCCCAGTGATCAAATCACAATGTGTCTGGCCAGACGATGATGGATACCGTAACACCGAGAGGGCCCGAGAATATCTCTCCATCGTCGGAGGAGCAAATCCCAATCATGAGCTATCTCGTTTCTTGTCATACTTTTCTGTGAACCCGTAAGCCGCCGTAATAGCCACCAAGTTACGGATGACGTTTAACAAACCCCAAAGTTCACGAAGCAAGTACGAAGGAACTCGATACTCTCATGGTCTGAGGAATTACGTAGAGATTAACCATCTCTGTGTTATTAACCATTAACTTGTGACGAATGTATCTCATAGCATAACATCAATTTGGGTCGATTCAACACAAGTGTTCTACTAACATTGTGCCCTCAAAATTGCCGGCATATGCATGCCCATGATCAGGAAAACAGGATCATCATGCAATACTTGAGCTAGTCTTAGAGGCATGACTAAGAATACTTTTTACCGTTTATTATACCACACGTGCACATGAGTTTCCCTCCGAGCCTCATGGATATTGTAGACTCGAGAATCATTGCAGTTATAGCATGGAACATAAACATTCATTACAAACTTGGAGATACAAAATAACTATTATTACTGCCTCTAGGGCATATCTCCTACAAAGTGTAGTAGGTTTTGTCTACTACGCTCCGTACATTTCTTAAAGAATGGAAATAAGCTGTCAACTATTTTTAAATAAGCAATATAAATTACTTAATAAATATGTTTGAGAAACTCACATAGAGGTAGAACTGGAAACGTATCAACATCGACCCAAATGTCGATATTATCTTCGATGTCATCTTCAGGACGAATATCGAAGGTGACATGCATACCCTCCTGAAAACCATGCGCCTTGCATAGTGCTATCCAATTCGAGCAACCAAAATGGGAGTAGGTCACCGCATTGTATAGCTTTACGGCAAAAGTGTAACCATGTTGGGTCCTCAGGTGAACTCTCTTTGTCTCCTTATTCTCATGATCTTCGAAATCCAGCTTCTCCAAGACATAACGTCTTGCATGGCAAGGGATGCACTAGTCGAATTGTAAAAAACAGAAATTACACGTTGAAGCAAAGAAGCAGAAGTCATGCTTAATTACGAAAAAAGACTTGTCATCGTTGCGTACCGTTCAAACATCGAAGGTCTCGTCGAGCTTAATACGGAAGCGTCGACCGTCTTCCGGGTGAGGCCTGTTGCACAGACCCCGGTCGTCGCTGCAGTTGTCGCACTCAGGGATCCTATCGTCGTCAGACATTTCCTATGTTCATAATTCAAAGATTAAAAATCGATCGACGGCAATTACTAGGAAACTCAACACACAGATCACTATTTAGCACGGGTTGACTTTTGGTCCATCGAGTCTTCCTTGCTACACTCTCATCTCACGTGGTGTATATGGTGGGCACTCCCTCTCTGATATTGCGACTGTCGGTGATGGTCGCTCCTCCCTTCGTTCCCGAGTGCATTACACCAAAATGTCTAGCACACGGGAACGAAGGAGAAGCGACCCCCACGACAACAGTCGGGATTCTTCCTCTCTGATATTTCGACAGTATATGGTGGACACTCCCTCACAGATATTTCGACCGTCGGTGATGGTCGCTTCCCCCCTTCTCTCGTGCATTACCAAGGTATATCACGAGAAGAAGGAGAGGAAACGACCCCCACGACAACAGTCGGCATCCTTCCTTCCTTCAAGATCAGACTCAAAGTCACTCAAGGAGCATCGACAGACTGAAAGTCAACCCGTTACATATATGGAGCAATGACATAAAAAATGGCCTATGTTCTGCCGGAATGTCGATTAATTCCCGTTCCGGCAAATCACGGGCACTCGATATTTCCTACTTTCTAGCACAAGTCATGCCAAAATTCACGAAAAATTTCGCCATGACCTTTGCTAAAAACAGGACATATCAAGCGCCTGAAATTTGCCGGAACGGAAATGAATCAACATTCCGGCAAAACATAGGCCACTCGGAGTTTCCCTACAAACAATAAAAGACAAGATAGCACTTGGGCAAGCACATACACAAGCTAGTACTACACATCACTACTCCACATATCACATTTCTAAATAGACCATCTTTACTCACTAGACGACTGTCGAGGATGCCGGTGATCTTCTGGGTGTCGTCGAGCGGCACGTCGGTGATCTTCCCTGCACACAAATAAAATAACTATGTGAGCTATGCTTGTTATGCTATCAAATCTCCAAATGGCTAGTTAACAACAACCTATGAGAATATCCAACTTGATTCCTAATAAAAATTTCTACTATCTACAATTTCATTCCTAAACCCTAGAAAAATGCCCTAATTTTTTTACCTACTGTCTACTTCTTGAACCCTAGAAAAATGCCAACTAAACTCTACCAACTAAATTCTACCAACTAAATATAACTTAGAGTTTGATTGCTGAAATATATTTGAAAATATAGCATGAACCCTAAATTCTACCAACTAAATTGAAAATTCTACGAACTAATTTCTACCAACTAAATATAACTTAGAGTTTGATTGCTGAAATATATTTGAAAATATACCATGAACCCTAAATTCTACCAACTAAATTAAAAATTCTACGAACTAAATTCTACCTACTAAATTCAGTAAACTACAAACTAGAAACTATAAAGTTGAAATTATTAACTAATTTAGTTAAATGATGGAGCTAGGAGGGAGGAGAGGAGGAGGGAGCAGTGCGGCGGCTGGAGAGGAGAGAGGGAGGAGGAGGAGGGAGCAGGGGCGGCGGCTGGAGAGGAGAGAGGAAGGAGGAAGATGGAGGAGGGGCGGCGGCTTGAGGAGGAGGGAGGAGGTGCGGCGGCGGCAGGAGGATGAGGGCGGCAGCTGGGCCGGGCGTGCTCACCTCAGCGGAGGCGCGGAGGAGGAGGAGGTCGCAGAGGGCGCCGGGGCTCGGGGGTCGACGGCAAGGCAGCGGAGGTCGCCGGGGCTCGGAGGACGGCGGCAATGCGGTGACGGCGGGAGGAGCACGCTGTCGACGGTGAGAGGGAGAGAGAGTGAGTGAGGAGAGTGAGCGCGCAGAGGAGAGGAAGAGGATAAGGCTGGCTTAGCAGCAGTGCGGGTCAGGGATCAACCCTACTGCTAAGCGATATAGCTATAGCGCGTGTCAGGGACGCACGCTACTGCTAAGTGGGGCCCACCAGCTGGCAGAGTGCAAACACAGTTGCAGCGCGGGTCGAAGAACACGTGCTACTGCTATCCTTTTAGCAGTAGCGAGGGTTCTGCTGGCAGCGCTGCTACTATAGGCAGCCCCGTGGGTACGGCTGGGACCATTTATCAGCTGCGCAGGTTTGCATGCCGGCGCTACTGCTATATTATTACCTGTAGCGCTGGTCAGCGACCCGCGCTATTGCAAAGTAGCAGTAGCGCGTGACCTTTACCCCACGCTACTGTTAAGACTTTACCTATAAGGTATTTTCTAGTAGTGTTGAGGGTTGTTTGAGTCGCCCCGTTGTAGATGATCTCATGATCGACTCCTTAAATAGTTGTTCGCTCAAGAAATATAAATATATATTTGAATTTGGTATACCATTCGATATTTTTGTATCTATCAAAAAATCAAAATTTGAAACGGTAATGAAATTCCATACCATACGGAAAAAACTAAAAACCACATAAAAATCATAAAATTGGTTCGATTCAGTTTTTTTTGTTTGGTTCGATTTATGTTTGGTAGATGGATTTTCGGTTCGGTTTGTACAGAGTGACGTGGATCGACCAGGCGTGCGCATAACATTCCGGTGTCACGTGTCTAATTAACCACTCTCTCCAAAAATGCTGGGCGCTTTCTCTGGCAAGTGGGTCCTCCCTAACACCGCACTAGCTTCGTCCGTGCTGCCTCGTCTCGGATCGACATCCAGCCGCCATCCACCTTCCTGCTCGCTGCCTCCCACCCAAATCCCAAACCCTAGCTGGCAAGCAAGCTCTACAGATCTCTAGCTCCCCTCGCGCCACCCCGGCCACCGGCCGCCATGCGGATCCGCCGGTGCGCCTCCCGCCTGCTCGGCTCAGCCGCAGCCGCACCCCCCGCCAGCTGCTCCTCCGTTGCGCCGCCGCGATTCGAGCTGCCCCCGCCTGCGCCGCCGGCCCCAGCCCACGAATCCCGGCCCGGCTTCATGGCGCCCGAGGCCTCCTCCGGCGGGGAGCCCTGCTGCGAGCTCAGCCGGTCGCCGTGGGACCTCATGGACCAGCTCGACCTCTTGGATCCCGAGGTAATCTCGTCACCACCCCACCCCCTGGCTTCTCGCTCCGTGCTCTTCTGCCTGGCGGCTTGTGCGCCGTCGCTTGTTTCTGTGTAGCAGCTAGCATATCCGCCTCCCCGCCTAGCTCTCTTTTGCGCACGGCGATTCCCGCTCGGTCTGGAGCACATCGCTAGGGTTCCGTTCCTCCGGCGACTAGCCACAGGGCGGGTCAGTTAGCAAGCGAGCGCTCCCTCGTGGGAATATTAGTGGCCGGCCGGTGGCGGCGCAGGCGGCTAGGGCTGGAATCGCGCCGACCCCATTTCAGTTCAGCTTATCTATCTGGGTAGCTAGCTCTTTTCCTTTGTTGACCAGTATTTTCCAAATTTCTGTCCTTCAGGCGGAGGAGCTCTTCGAGGAGACTCACTTCGTCAGTGTCACCTGGCGATCTAGCTGGCTATTCCTACCCAGCATGCCTGCATTCGGCTCTATCAAGGAGGAACATGAGCAGGAGGACATGTCCGATGGGGTTGAACTGCACATTACTGCAAAAAAGACAGCCAGAAAGAAGAATGTGACCAAGCTGTTTGCAAATAAGGGGGTCAAGGTGAAGAAAGGAGTGTGGACGTGCAGTAAGAACAACGGCAAGGAGTGGTTCTGCCGGCGTCTCACGAGAGAGCCCAACTCCTACTGCTCGTACCACTCGGATCAGAAGCCGGAGCCCCTCGGCAGCGAGAAGCCACATAGGAAGAGACTCCCGGTCAACGTCGGCGAGGGGTTCTACTACTATGCCGGGTTCGGGCCCGTCACCAAGAGGCGCCGCACGTCAAGCAGCAACAGCGAGCCTGAACCTCCACTGCCTGCTGAACCACTGAAGGAGGAGGCACCATCTGAAATGCAACTTGATTTTAGTGCAGGTCAGGTACAGGCGAACGAATCAGACCATCAAGCTGTGCTCCCACCAGTAGCTCTCAACGATGGCACCGCTGGGATCAGCAGTGATGATGACGTGCCGGAACCTCCACTGCCTGCTGAAAAACCGGAAGAAGAGGCATTGAAAGAGGAGGCACAGTCCGAAATGCAACTTAATTCTAGTGCAGGTCAGGCACAAGCTGATGGCTCAGATCATCAAGCAGTGCCAGTATCAGTAAGTGTGGTCGATGAGCCTACGTGCAACAACGGCACCGTTAGGATCGCGGGCTGGGATGAGGAGAGCAGCGACGACGACATGCTTGGCTGCAATGGCGAACAACCCCGCGACATCACCAAGAGGAAGAGTCCGTTTAAGAAGAGGTGGAGAAAGCCTGTGAAAGCCCGGTCGCTCAAGTCACTAATGTTGTAGTGCTTGGTTCGATCGGCGGTGCAGTACGTCTAATTAGCTTATTCTACTACTCCAGTTTGGTGCTGAGTTACCGTACAATGTACAAACTGTCTGAATTTTTTGGTGTACTGTTTTAACTGTCAGTGCAGTGCTACCTGACGTTAGAACTGCATAACTGGTTTCTTATAATGGCCTCTTGTCATCGTGATGGATGAGATGCAGCAGCCATTGTTTTGTTGCGGATGCGTGCACGTACGCTCCCATAAATTCAGTCCAGTCATGCGTGCATCAATATGGTACAGTAACATACACGTTACCTGCATATATACTCGATCTTCTTCATCTCCAAGATGAACAAGTTCCAACGGCGACACCGACGATGGAGCTAGATCAATTTTGTTTTTTTGCACCGTGGCCTCAGAGCTCCTGCTCGTTCTTCGAACGAGAATAATCGACTGAGAGAACCGAACGGCTTTGTTGCGCATCGCATGTGCACGTGTACGGAATGCTTTGAATTCACAATGTTCACTTTGAATTCGTAATATTTGTGTCGCGCGTCCATGAGCACGTAACGCTTTGAATTCTCATCATATCTCACTCTAGAAGGAAAGATGAGACTTCGGGTATGTTTCTCTAGTGCCTAAATTTACCCTGCCAAAAATTTGGCAGCTCATGTTACTTCGGCCCGCTTTCACTTTGTTGGTTATCAAAATTTTGGTTGCATATGAAATCTTGCCAACTCTTCTCACATTTTCTTCACAAATTTTGTCAAGTTTTTCACCAACAAGGGTTTAAGGAAATGAATTTGAATTATTTTGCAAAGAGCATGAGGATATTTGGACTCTGGTTTATAGATCCAAGAACTCTCAAAGATCATTTGTAGATGTGGTTAAAGACCGAAGGTTTTTCTTTAATCGGAATTCAAACAATTCAAATTTGGATTCCGTTCGTACTTCGGTCTTCAAGAGACTTGAATTCCCCATGAATCACCATTCAAAGGTGCAGTCAAGACAATCAGCTGAGGCGGGATCATTGGGTTTTAAAACTTTGGGTCAGCGGACCATTTCGGCATTAGCTGAGCCTTTTTCTGTTACTGTCTATTTGTGGGCCACTTTCGGCCCAATTGTGGCAACAAAATTCGTTGTCGGGCTATGGATGGGGCACATTGCAATCCACTGTTGGAACCGCCCGCTAATAACGCTGTCAAGGAGCAATCACAGGCGGGAACTGATTCTATTCTTAATACACCTCCTAAGGTTGCTTGGCAACCAAAGGTTGTGATCGCGGTACCTGATGTCTCCAAGGGCCCAAATTTTACTGCCGACGTAGGCGTTCAAAAGCAGGGCAGTTTGGGGGTGGCCTCTTCGGCTTCTCCTTTAGTCCCCACCGCCCCTTCCAACACAAACCCTGGTTCCTTCGGTGGCCATCTCCGAGCTGATGACATGGTGGCTTTCCCCTTCGACCCCACGCCATCCCCCCCCCCCCCTCGCGTTTTCATCAAGTGCCCCAGATCACTGGTAGGTCTGCTCAAGTGAGAGTCGTCAGCACGCACTTCCGTGAGGAGCATGAGGACCTTGGCATTGCCACATTCATTCCGATGCCGCAAGGTGAGGTCCATTTCGCCAACGTGGTTGAGCTCATCTCTGAATTTCTGCATGGGAGTCGCATTGTCTTTAAAGAGATTAGTCATTGTCCCTTGGGCTCTGCTTTTGTTCGATTCGATGCCACTCTGGATTTGGACACTAGTTAGAGAAGGGCCGCATCAGTTTGGAGATATTAATATTTTTTTAGCATCACAACGAGGGGTTAAATTGGGGAAGGTTTCATCTCAATAGAGAAGCCTGGTTAATGCTGGTGGGATTCCACCAAGACCTAAGGAATTTTACTGAAATTGCAAATGCTATGAGAACTTTGCGCAAACTTTTAATTTGGGAAAAAGTTAAAAGTACTAAGGCGGCCATTATTATCAAAGTAAGTTGGAAGAGCTTAGGAACATTCATGCTAGCATTGCGTAGTCCAAATCTGATGATTTTATGAGTGGATCTTGGTCAGTGCCAGTTGTCATTCTGCCGCAGCACATCCTGGGAGGGGGTCCACCTGATGAGGACCCAGATCCTCCTTTTGGAAACCCTCATCCATTGCCTAATGTGGAGCACTTTCATCCAAACCAGGAAAATCACTTTGTTGGACCCATTCCTGTTCATATGCATATTGATGATAACATGGATCTTAAGGAAGAACCTATTGAAGAACATAATGATTTTGGGCACTAGGCTATGCCTGCTCATGAAGATGATAACTTAATTGGTTGATGCGGAAATCCAGCAATGAGTGTTTTTAGTGATGTAGAATCTTATGGAACCTTTGGACTTAGATCAGCAAGAACAGAATACGCAAGAGGCTGAGGAGAATAATAGTGAGCTAACTCTCTCCCTAAATTCGTTTGATAATGCTAGTGCTACTGGTGGTTCTGCTGGGCTGGGCATTGCTGGCCCACTTGAATTAGATTTAAACCTTCCTCCTAGGGCCCCAATCAATATTCAGAATGGCCCAACTCCTCTGCTATTGGGACTTGAGGTTAATGTGCAGCATGAAGAGCCTATTTTCCAGGGCCCAGATATGGCCTAGAACCTAGAGCTCTTTCTTTTGCACCTGTGGTTGCTGTCAACATTATGTCAGAAGAAAATCAACTTTCTGCCAATGCTGAGACTATCTCTCCAAATGCTACTACTCTTGCATACAATTTCTTTGCTTCTCATATAGACAAGGTTATGCTTTCAGTGCCTTCAAGCTCTGGTGTAAAGTCACCACCTGCTGAACAGATAGTTGTTGCTGCTCAACCTACTATTATTGTCCTAGTTCTGCTTGATGATTTGCAACAGTTGGCTAATGCTGCTCATAATGTTGTCTATCTAGGAGAGAGGCAGAACACTATGGTGAAAATACATGACTTATCTGTGGGGATTAATGCTAATCTTCGATCTTATCTGAGGCTGAGAAGATTTGTTCACCACTTCTGATGCTGACAGGTCCTTGGAATTAAGCAACTTACTCCAGAAAATTTGAATCTGTGAACCTGGGACACGGAAGTGTAAACATGTGGAAGCTCCATTTTTCTCCTAAAGAGGAGGACTCTAAGGATCAAGAGGTGGAGCAAACCTCAACCACCAGTGGGTCTACACTTGAAGAGGAAAAGGAAGGAAACTGCTCCTCTAGTGGAGACTATGGTATGTACCCCTTAAAGACTCCACTGAAGAAATCTTAATGGCCAAGACTAAAAAGAAGGAGGCAAAGGAAAGGAGCAAGAAGGGACAAGAGTTAGGAAAATAAAAGAGTTGGTGTAGCCCTGCTGATCAAGATCCAGAGAATAAAGATCACCAGTCACTTTTGGAAACCTGTAATAGCTCTAGTTATCCAGTGGATTTTATCTATGAAATCTTTTGTCTCTGTGAATCTAAATCTGTGGAAACTGATGTCTGTTGGACAGCTAGTGAATGTGCTCAATTGTTATATTATGGTTTTTTCACTACTATTAGTACTTGGCCAATTTTTGCTAAATTGATAGTGCGTCTACTCCAATCTAAGTGATGAATATGCAAAGGCAATAGAAAATCCTTAACTGGAACATCAGGGGAATGAACAGTAAAGAGAAATGGTTGGCACTTGCCAATAAAAACAATGAGACTTTTTGTGATATAAGTTGTCGTCAAGAAACAAAAAGAGAGCATATTGATTGAATCTGATCAAGAAGATCTGTCCCAGCAGGATTAATAAGTTTGAATATCACCCATCCATTGGTGCCTCTGGTGGTTTGCTTGTTTCTTGGAATAGCTCTTTGTTCCAGGGAGTTAAAATCTTTGAAAACAAATTTGCTATATCAATTCAGTTCACTTCCTGCTTAAATGGTAATTCTTGGATACTTTCCAATATTTATGGGCCTTTTCAACCTAATGAGAGAACTGAATTCATTAATTCACTCCAAAACATCCAAATATTTGATGATATAGATTGGTTCGGGGGGGGGGGGGGTGATTTCAATTTTATTAGATATCCTGACAACAGAAACAGAGAGGGTGGAAATGTTCAAGACATGATGAATTTGCAATGTTGCAATCAGTGCTTTGGGGCTGATTGAAATACCTATGAAAGGAAGAAACTACACTTGGAGTAATATGCAAGAGGCCCCTTTATTGAAGAAAAAAAATGACTGGTGCTTTTCTTCAGAATCTTGGACCTTTAACTACCCTAACACTTCTGCCATCTGTTTAGCAAAGCCTATTTCTGATCAAGTGCCTTGCATTATTAAAGTGGGCACTAGCATCCCAAAAGCAAACATTTTAGGTTTGAAAATTATTGGCTACAAATTCCAGATTTCAAGGAGGTAGTTCAAAACATTTGGGCCAAGACCTTCAAATTAAAAATTGTGCTACAAGAATCACCGCAAAGTTCAAGAGACTGAGAAAGGACCTAAATCTTTGGTCCAAAAAGATCTCAAATTTGGCTCAATCCACTAAAAACTCAAATGAAATGGTTCTCTTCTTGGATGTCTTAGAAAAATACAGACCCCTTGTCAACGAGGAGTTGAATGGGAGAGAAATTGTCAAACAACACTTGATGAATCTTTTGCAATATGAGAGCATTTATTGGAAACAACGAGCTACCATTAGGTGGGTGAAATTTGGAGATGGGAACACAAAACTTTTCATGCTAAAGCTACAATCAAGTACATGAACAACCAGAATCTAATGATTTTGGATGAAAACTTGCAAGAGCACCATGAGCATTAGGATAAGGTAGAAGTGTTTTGACTACTATGTGTTGGGTAGCTAGCTAGCTAAGATGATAACAGTTAGCTACTGGTTAACGTATGCTGCAATGTATCTTAATTTCTTATCGCAATCATTGTAATGTCGGAGCGTATTGCAATTTATGATATGGGTTTTATGCAAAATGCAGCCATGGCAGCTCAAATGCTACCGTGGCTGCAATTTTTTTTTGTATGCCAAAGCTGTCAGTGGCGAGCACTCAAATGTGCCCGCCACTGCTTCAACTTTCAGCAGTGGCGGGCTTCAAAGTATGCCCGCCACTAACTAGTTTGTACCAGTGGCGGGCGCGCGCCCGCCACTCCTAACAAGGCATCAGTGGCGGCCACGCGCCCTTGAGAGCCTTGCCCGCCACTGCTAGGCTTTTTCCGCCCGCCACTGCTAGGCATTCCTACAGTAGTGGTTTGTGCCATCCAATGCGGACCTGTATCGGTCCGCTCAGCGGTCCGAACACACTTTTTCCCGCAAATCGGAAACAAACTAGGGGGGGAGGGGCTTTACGATCGTCCGGACCGCTGCCACGCCCGAGGCTGACTGCCCTGGCCCACCAAAAACCCCTCCCTCGCCCACACGCGCTTCCCGCCCGAAAAAGTCGGCGCCGCTCCAGAGCGTCAGTGCCGCATTCATGCCTGGCCAGAGCCGACGCAACCTCCCACTGGTGCTGGCATTGAAGCGGCGCATTGCCGAGAGAGCACTGCCCGCGCCGCTTCCCGGTGCAGGCTTCTGCTCCGCGTTCAAACAACACCCCGTCGGTCCGTCGCCCCTACATTAATGATATGCGCTTACCAAGGAACCTACTCCGTCGCCACCCGTCCGTCCGTCTGCCGCCCACCATTAACCTCACCGCCGCGGCCCATTGCCATCTGCCCGCTATATAAACTCTAGCCCCGGCCATAGCCGCAGTCATCCTCCTCTAGTCCCTTTCTCCTCTCCGCACCAGGCCCGCCATGGCCTCCTCGCGCTCCAAAGCCCTCTGGGACACCCTCTCCTCGGAGCAGAAGAAGGAGATGGACGTCATTGCTGCCGACGGAGGCCGACGACGCCCCAATGGAGGATGAGCCGGCACCCCCATCCTTGCCGGTGCGTGCGGACTCACCATCGGCGAGGCCCGTGCGCAGTAGACGGACATGCTGCGGGAGGAGGAGGAGGCCAAGCTCCGGTAGGCGCAGGCAGACCAGGCCTACAACCTCGGCCTTCTCGAAGAGCACCGGCGCGCTGAGGAGCAACTCGTCGCCGGCAGAGCCATCGTGCCGGACGTGGACGTGGCGGAGCAGGAGGCGCTGGTCGACTCCTACCGCTCCGCCCGCGACATCCGTCGCGACCGCTGGCGGTACCGCCTCCATCAGGCGGAATTGGCGGCCGCCTACAGGGAGTTCGACGAGGCGGCGGATGAGGTGTGGGCAAGAGCGGCAACGATGAGGACATCGCCAACTACGCCCCGGCTGCGCCCCGCCGCCACGACCACGAAGCCGACACGTTCGCAGGCGCCGCCGGCAGCGAGGAAGAGTAGTGCATGGTAGGTCGCCGTCGCTCGGGTCCTAAGAAGGCCACCGCTCTTCACCTCCCGTTGAAGCCAAGCTTGGTAGGCTGAACATCGTCGGCCAATTAGCCACTTGGCGGCGACGTAGAGGCCGACAGCTTCACGTCCGGGGCTCTGGAAGCGGAGCTGGAGAGCGTCGAGGCGGAACTGGAGAAGGCGAAGGCAATAGCCGGAGCTTCAGTCCTCGGGGCTCATGGCTGGACATGGGGAACGGGTGCCGGCGGTCATTTAGATTAGGTTTAGAGCAGGGTTTGTCTGGTTTATATAAAAAAATGTAATGAATTTCGTGTTTGTATGAAAAATGTTCGAAATGTAATGAATTTCGTCTGGTTTATATGAAATCCATCGTGTTGGAACGAATTTCGTCCGGTCAATTCAAACAGTGGTTGAATGTATGCGGGCAGTGTTTGATGGCCGTCTTCCGCATCCGTGTATGCGGACAAATGCCGAAGCAATTTTGCGTGTCAGCGTTGGAGATGCCTTTTGTTTTTGTGTTGCGATGGGTTGGAGATGCCCTTTGGAGTACCGGGCACTGATAGCTCGCCGTCACCGAGTAGAATCAGCCGGCCAGCACGTCCATCGAATTAGACGTGCGCATCAACTCAACTTAGAAAACAAAATTAGGTGTGCGCATAAAGTTTCGGCCGTACACGTGTCCACCACTCACAATCGGCGGCTTCACTGACGAGTGGGCCCCAGCTCGACCTCACACTAAGCCTTCGTCCTCTCCTGCGGCCTCCTCTCGTCTCGACATTCTTTCTACTCCTGCCTCTCCCACAAATCTCAAACCCTACCTCGCTCGCTATCCTTCCAGATCCCGAGCTCCCCTCGCTCCCCGCCCCTCCCCGGCCGCCATGCGGATCCGCAGGTCCGCCTCCCGCCTGCTGGGCGCCACCGCCGCCTCCGCCTCCTGCGCGGAGCCGCCCCGATTCGGGCCGCCCCCGCCGCCAGCCCCAGCCCCAGCCGACGAATCCGGCGCCGGGTCCGTGGGGCCGGCGACCTCCTCCGGCGGGGAGCCCTGCTGCGAGCTCAGCCGGTCGCCATGGGACCTCATGGCCCAGCTCGACCTCTCGGACCCCCAGGTAATTTCGTCACCACCCCCTCGCTCCTCGCTCCGCGCTCTCCTGCCTAGCCGCAGCTTGCTGTATTTATTGCGCATTCCCGCGACGCCCTGTAGCCGCTAGCATGTCCGCCTCGCTACCTAGCTCTCCTCTGCGGAGGTTACCATTCGGTCTGGACTGGAGCATGTCGCTACGGTTCCGCTCCCCCCGCGCGCGTGGAGCGGCGTCGAGGTCTAGCTGTAGGGCGCGTCAGTTAGCTCCCTCGCGGTAATCTGTGACCGGCTGGCGGCGGCGCGGCGGCTAATTGGGCTGCAAGTTCATCTGTCGGTCGCGAGCCCTACCTACCCGCCCCCCATTTCAGTTCAGCAATAGCAGCTAGCTCTTTTCGTTGGTTGACGTGTATTTTCCGAATTACCATCTCATTCAGGTGGAGAAGCTCTTCGTGGAGACTTGCTTCATGAGTGTTTCCTGGCGAGGTAGCTGGCTCTTCCCAGCAAGCAATACCATGCCTGCCGGCTCCATCAAGGAGGAGGAAGACTTGGCCGTAGATATGGTTGACGGGGTCATCTTGAAACTGCATAAAGCTGCGGAAAAGATGGAGAGCAAGCCAAAGCCAAATAAGGGGGTCAAAGTGAAGAAAGGAGTGTGGAGGTGCAGGAAGAATGACGGCAAGAGGTGGTGCTGCCGGCGGCCTGCGAGTGAGCCCAACTCCTACTGCTCGTACCACTCGGATCAGAAGCCCCCCGTCAGCGACAAGCCACGTAGGAAGAGGTCCGACATCGACCTGGGCGAGGGGTTCTACTACTATGCCGGGTTCGGCCCCGGCCCCAAGAGGCGCCGCACGTCAAGCAGCGACAACGTCCCGGAACCTTCACTGCCTGCTGAACCACTGAAAGAGGAGGCACCAGACCAACTTGATTTTAGTGCAGGTCAGGTACAGGCAGCGAATGAATCAGACCATCAAGTGGTGCTCCCGCCATCAGCACACATCATCGACGAGCCTGGCACCGCTGTGATGGCGGGCTGTGACAAGGAGAGCGGTGATGATGACGTGCCGGAACCTCCACTGCCTGATAAACTACCGAAAGAGGAGCCACAGCCCGAAATGGAACTTAATTTTATTGCAGGTCAGGCACAAGCTGATGACTCAAACCATCAAGAAGCACCGGCAACAGTACGTGTGGTCGACAAGCCTGCGCGCAATGACGGCACGGCTGGGATCGCTGGCTGGGACGAGGAGAGTAGCGATGAGGAAGCGCTTGGCTGCAATGGCGAACATCCTCGCGACATCACCAAGAGGAAGAGCGCTCTCAAGAAGAGGTGGAGGAAGCCTGTGAAAGCCCGGTCGCTCAAGTCACTGATGATGTCGTAGTGCCTTAGTCTCGGTGGTTTAGTCTAGTTTGCTCAGCTTAGTCTGCTCCAGTTTTGGTGCCGAGTTGCAATGTACGAACTGTTTGTAGGATCTTTTGTGTGTGTTTATTGTATACTGTTTTAACTGTGTGGGCCGGCCGTTAGATCGAACTGAATTAATTTCTTAAAAGGTGTGGTTTAATTGTCATGGGTGGGATGCAGCCACTGTTTTCTTTGCTGGTGATTCAATTGGCTGCTACGTCGAGTGGATGCGCCTAATTCAGTCCAGCAGTGCGTGCCTGAATGTACTACAATACATACAGGTTACCTGCATAATATACCAGATCTCCCAATTGAGGCATGACTGCTAGCTCCGGATGGAAAGAAGAGTACAATTACACTGTCAATGGATTCTTGTAAAAATAGTCAGCGAACCAAATGATTTTGTTGCGCTTCACCTACGTGGACGTAATGAATTGAATTTACAATGTTTGCATCACTCTTAGTACATCTCGCTCTCTTAAGAAGAATGAAAACTAAATCTTTGTACCGTGCTTGAAAAGTACCGCCACAAGCGTCGGTACAGAAAAACCTAGCAAGCTCCCAACACTCTTGTACGTGTTGGTTGGCGTCGCCAACAGCATTCCCTGCGAAAGAACATCTTGGATTTTCTGTGATTTCTTCCATCCTTTCCGGCAATGTTCTTTTACTAGGAGACAATGTTTTTGTCAACTACAAGGCGTGTGTGGTGACTTCGTACTTCTCAATCTCTACGTTCTTCATGTTGGTTGCTTCTTTTTTGCAAATGGCTGAAACTTTGGGTGGCGTCAGGTCTTTCACGTTGCAAAATTTGCAGTGAATACTTTTACTCTTTTTGTTAAAGGCCCTTTCGCCCAAAAAATTGGTTATGTTTGAAAATCATCAAGAGCTCTGTTCGGTTCGCCCAAAGAATGGATTGTGATAGATTTTTTTACGAGAACCATCAAGAGCTCTGCCCTTGCATTTAAGAAGAGAGAAAAGTGTGCAGCGTAGAACGCTTGTCTTATATTTGTCTAGATACGGATGTATCTAGATAGGTTTTAGTGTTAGAAACATCCCTATCTAGATAAATTTAGAGACAAGACTTTCAACATCCGGGTGTCCCTACACCCTCTATGAACAATAAATTCAAAAAAAAAATATTTAAAAAAAATAAAAAAAATATAAAACTTTGGAACATCAAACAAGATAAAACATTCGACGTTCTTGCAAAGTTTCAGTCTCAAATAACATTGGAGGAGAGTTCACCTAAAAAACAAAATAAATGTTAAAAGTTTATGTGCATTTTTGAGCAGTAATTTTGTTTTTTTGGTGAGGGCTCCTCGAGTGTTATTTGTGGCTGACAATTTGCAAGAACATCAAAAGTTTGATCATCTTTGATCCCCCAAAGTTTTAGATTTTTTGATTTTGTTTTCATTTTTTTTTGAATTTACTGTTCATGAGGGTGGGCACCCGGGAGCTGTCACACCTTTCTCATAAATTTAAGACAAGCTTTTTGGGACGGAGGTAATATTGTACAAGACACTCTTTATACAGTCTAATTACACATGAAAAGTCTCCTCAACTAGCTTGATTCATCATTGAACATCACAACACTAGTTGACGATGCCACTTCCTTTTACTTGTGGATGCGCCAATTTCACTCCTGCCATAAGTCTCAGCAAGTATAGATAGCCATTATGTTTTCTCTTTTCTTCTCGGCGTACCATTTGCCCATGGAAGGCTTCCCCCACCCTCTTCACATCGAAGAAGTTTGGAATGCGACAGAGCTCACTCTTCGATGACTGGCTTGGAAAGGTTGCCACACCTCCTTTGAGAGAGGGAAGACAATATCAATTACCTACTATTATCAGGTATATGATCACACAAGTTACCCGCTACATTGTGTGACCATCCGCTTGCTTGAAGCCTATCAGTCGTCCTTCAAAAATTATGCAACAAAACCCAAAAGAAGAATTTGATCTTCTTTTCTAGCAATCTATAGAGCACCCTGCCCATGCAAATCTAGAGTAGTAAGAAGTAGAGTGTAAAGACATGCAAGTGCAAAGTGAAGGAGTAGAGTTGATAGAATCACAAACACCATTGGCTCGGAGAAGATTTTCCCGCGGTTCGGATAGTTGCTGTTATCGTACATTCATGTTGATGGAGGCTTCAATCCACGAATGATGTAGAATCACAAAGGATTTCGGTTGCCAGATTCCACGAAGGAACGGTCCACGAAGGACACTCACCCATAAAGGGTCCACTAAATAAGGAGCAACGGCCTATTCCACCTCGGCTTACGCCCACGAAGGACTAGCCTCACTAAGGTAGATCTTCACGAATTAGGTAATCTCCGGGCCCGTACAAACTTCTTGAGTTCTTCACAAATTTGAAGACTTCTAAGCACACTAGCCGATCTAGGAGGTGCACACCCTCCGAAACGTAACAAGATAGGTTGCTTGACAATGAATCCCTTGCTCTTGTGTTTCAAAAGATAATATCCTCAACACTCAAGATTTGCCAATGGAATGGAGAAGGTTGGAGTGTGACAGAGCTAAATCCGGCAAATCTCGAGGTAGGGTATCCCGAGCTAAGCGTCTAGTTGCGATGGTAACAGGGATGCAATGTTTTACCCATGTTCGGGCTCTCCGAGGAGATAACACCCTACGTCTTGCTTGTCTTTATTGCATTGGATTGAGTATAAGGTACAGATGTCTATAATGAGATTGTAATGTGTCCTCTAAGAGCCCAGCCCCTCGGTTTATATAGATACCGGGGGGGGGGGGGGGGGGCTAGGGTTATAGTATCCTAGTTGTCTACGTATGAGGAAGCCGAGTCTTCGACGAATCCAACATCTTGGAGTACACGACAAGTCTTCGCAAGCCTCCCACGTACGAATCATGGGCTACCCGACGTGACCCAATCCTGAACCAACAAGAGGGTCGTCGGCCCGGCCCATCAGGCCGGGAGATGACATGGTGAGAGCCCCCTGGCCAGAACACCACTAGTAGCGCTTGGACCGGTCTTCAAGTCTTGACACACATCCGATCTGCTATTCATCTTCAGTCGTCGGTGTTGAAAACTGGTTCAATGAAACTATTTTCTGGCCGGCAAGTCTCGATATTGGATTGTATACGAGGTGTATAAAACCACCTCGGTTTCTGTCAAGTGTCCAGATGTATTCATGTCGAGCCGCACGTCAGAAATTTCCTCGTGCAGTCGTTCCTTAGGCGTGAAGTATTCCCAAACCGGTCTTATCCATGGGCTCATCTTTCCACGTGGTGTCTCAGACCTGACGGTCAATGTGACGTGCCGGCAGAGGGCCCACCGTCATGACGTCCAATCAAAAAAGGGATCGTGCGTATCTATGCCCAATGACCAACTGAGCTATGGTTAGTTGTTGTACAAAAAAAGAAGCTCTCCCACTTAACCTTTATTTTGGTAAAAAAAGAAAATTATACCTACCGAACCGGGGGATTGAACTGAAGGAAACCTGAACCGTTGGCTCATCGGATCGGTTCAGTGGTCGGTTCGATTTTTATACTCGCTCCATCTCAAATTAGTACAAAATTGAGACACTTATTGTAGGACAGAGGGAAACTATATGGTTCGAAGTACAGGGAACGTATCAATGGTGCATTTGGTGCTACCGGTGCACCGATCTTCGTATCTCAGTTTATAAATGATGAAAAAATATTAAATTTTGTGAGGGTGTAACTACGACCCATGTGTAGCATTGTATAAAATTTTAGGTTCAAATTCAATATACATACGTAGAAACAAAAAAGACAAATCATGTTGTGAATAGTAGCTAATGCAATCTGGGCCTTGAATTGAGCCCATTTTCCAAATCATCAGTGAGTTTGCCATTTTTGTTTTCTAATACTATGTTTTCAATTTGAATCTGAAATTTTGTAGTACGACGGATTCTTGTTGCTAGTACATCATACTTTTTGTTCATATTTTTTGACATTAATAAATTGGGTGTTTAAAATTGGGTGCACATGTAGCACAAGATGCGTTGGTGCACTGGATATTTCCCCTCGAAGTACAACCACGAGTCCACGACACACTTGCCGTGAGCATAAAGTTCAGGCCGTACACGTGGCGATCACTCATTCGGCGGCTTCACTGACGAGTGGACCCCAGCTCGACCTCACACTAGTCGTCTCTCCGTCCTGTGGCCTCGCCTCGTTTCGACATCCACCTTCCTGTTTACTGCCTCACACAAATCTCAAACCCTACCTCGCTAGCTATCTCTCCAGATCCCGAGCTCCGCTCGCTCTCCGGTCTCCGCCCCTCCCCGGCCGCCATGCGGATCCACAGGTCCGCCTCCCGCCTGCTGGGCTCCACCGCCGCCGCCTCCTCCTCCTGCGCGGAGCCGCCCCGATTCGAGCTCCCCCGATTCGAGCCGCCCCCGCCGCCAGCCCCAGCCCCAGCCCACGAATCCCGCGCCGGGTTCGTGGGGCCGGCGACCTCCTCCGGCGGGCTCTTTTCGTTGGTTGACGTGTATTTTCCAAATTACCATCTCATTCAGGTGGAGAAGCTCTTCGTGGAGACTTGCTTCATGAGTGTTTCCTGGCGAGGTAGCTGGCTCTTCCCAGCAAGCATCACCATGCCTGCTGGCTCCTTCAAGGAGGAGGAAGACTTGGCTGTAGATATGGTTGACGGGGTCATCTTGAAACTGCACAAAGCTGCGGAAAAGATGGAGAGCAAGCCGAAGCCAAATAAGGGGGTCAAAGTGAAGAAAGGAGTGTGGAGGTGCAGGAAGAATGATGGCAAGAGGTGGTGCTGCCGGCGGCCCTCGAGTGAGCCCAACTCCTACTGCTCGTACCACTTGGATCAGAAGCCCCCCGTCAGCGACAAGCCACGTAGGAAGAGGACCGACATCGACCTGGGCGAGGGATTCTACTACTATGCGGGGTTCGGCCCCGGCACCAAGAGGCGCCGCACGTCAAGCAGCGACAGTGTACCGGAACCTCCACTGCCTGCTGAAGCACTGAAAGAGGAGGCACCAAACGAAATGCAACTTGATTTTAGTGCAGGTCAGGTACAGGCAGCGAATGAATCAGACCATGAAGTGGTGCTCCCGCCATCAGCACACATCGTCGACAAGCCTGGCACCTCGATGGCGGGTTGTGACAAGGAGGGCCGTGATGATGATGTGCCGGAACCTCCACTGCCGGCTAAACTACCGAAAGAGGAGGCACAATCCGAAATGCAACTTAATTTTAGTGCAGGTCAGGCACAAGCTGATGACTCAGACCATCAAGAAGCACAGGCATCAGTATGTGTGGTCGACAAGCCTTCGTGCAATGACGGCACCGCTGGGATCGCTGGCTGGGATGAGGAGAGCAGCGATGACGAAGCGCTTGGCTGCAATGGCGAACAACCCCACGACATCACCAAGAGGAAGAGCGCTCTCAAGAAGAGGTGGAGGAAGCCTGTGAAAGCCAGGTCGCTCAAATCACTGATGATGTCGTAGTGCCCGAGTCTCAGTGGTTTAGTCTAGTTAGCTCAGCTTAGTCTGCTCCAGTTTTGGTGCTGAGTTGCAATGTACGAACTGTTTGTAGGATCTTTTTTGTGTGTGTATTGAATACTGTTTTAACTGTGTGGGCCGACCGTTAGATCGAACTGAATTAATTTCTTAAAAGGTGTGGTTTAATTGTCATGGGTGGGATGCAGCCACTGTTTTCTTTGCTGGTGATTCAATTGGCTGCTACGTCGAGTTGATGCGCCTAATTCAGTCCAGCAGTGCGTGCCTGAATGTACTACAATACATACAGGTTACCTGCATATATACTAGATCTCCCAATTGAGGCATGACTGCTAGCTCCGGATGGAGAGAAGAGTACAATTACACTGTCAATGGATTCTTGTAAAAATGTCAGCGAACCAAATGGTTTTGTTGCGCTTCACCTACGTGGACGTAATGCATTGAATTTACAATGTTTGCATCACTCTGAGTACATCTCGCTCTTCTCTCTTAAGAAGAATGAAAACTAAATCTTTGTACCTCTGGGACATGCTTTCGTCAATGTTCAAGGGCAAGGTATCCGATTTTCCTGACGAACCTCGCGACGTTGGCTTTGCTGCCTACAAGCCAGTTTGACGGTAAGTACCTTGTAACACCCTTATCTTCATGATGGCGTCCTGGATTAGGAGTCACTCACCACGTCGTCTCTGGGTTATGTGGGCCTGGCCGAGTACTCCTCATGGCAGCTCATCAAGGGGCCACCCTTAGAAGGCCCATGGCGCATACAAGTATGTTCCCGAACACTTGGCGCATCGTCCAAGATATAGAAGGTGTCTACGACAGATTTACCTTATACATGGCCGACTTACTTGTAACCCTAGACTTCCCGGTACCTATATAAATCAGGGGGTAGGCTCGTAGATGACACACAAGGATCTCGTGGTAGATCAACCTGTACTTTGTACTCCATCCAAATCAATACAACACATGAAGGACGTTGGATTTTATCTCTTTGGAGAACCTGAACCTGGGTAAAAATGTTGACCCTATTACCATTGCATCTAGGCTACCAACTTGGGACCCCCTACCCGAGATCTACTAGAATCGACTTCCTCATTGGTGTCCCATGCAGATCCTTGCTAAGTAGCCGCAAGGTTTCGATGGGAATCAATATGGGTGAGCAGATTGGTACCGCGGCATGACCTTTGTGCCGGCACTGTCACCTTCTCCGCTGATTCGACCGGTTACCTAGGCCAGGTCGAGACCCTTGCTCCCAACCAAACCATTAAGTTCGGCAACTTGGGGTACACCACGGATTCCTGTGGGGACCTAGTCTTCTCGAGTTGGGTGTTAGGCGAGATCAAGGAACATCAAGATGTTCCCGTCCTGATGCCGGTGTCAGATTAGGCTCATGGCGAGGGCGAGAACCCCTCGCCGGACCAGACCATGAGCTCGGATCCGACGAGGGAGCCTGGGAAACAGATAACGAATCTTGTCCCACACAAAGATCTCGAACCGATGTCAGATCAGTTCGTAGGAAAACTGCCCCTCGCACCGATGTTAGACCAATCCCAGGATGAACGCGAGAAGGCCCTTCTGAGCGAGATGTTAGATCGAATTCAGAAACTCGCGGTATTTGATGACCAGCCCACTGTCTATGATCGGATCTGGGAGTCACCTAGGAAGTTCGGATTTTTTGCCCCACCCACCACCCACCTTGACACTAACATTGAAGATCTAACCGAGGTCCTACAAAGCGGCTCGGATGAGGTCGATGACATGGATGAGGACATTGGTGTGTCCTTGGTAGCCTACCAACAGCGACCACGTCTACGAGCAAGTGGATGGCAACCTCCACTTACAACATATACATGGTCGATACCCCCACTCAATAGCGATGGAGGAAATCCCAATGGCGAGGGAGGCGGCAACGACAGCGGCAATGAGAACAATAACAATAACGTCAATAACACCAATCCCAACGACAATGCCGACGAGCCAGATAGTAGCCTCAACCCCGAGGACAACGACATCCTCAACGAGTCACTTAACAGCCCCAACCATGATGCGCTGAGGCTGAGATTGGTCTGTACGGCCCACAAAATAACAAATGAGAAGCGGAGGCTTCAGGAAGAATAGGACTGCCTGGGCGACCGCTGGAACGAGCTTCTTTTATGAAACTTAAAAAGTTCATTTCTCCCCTTCTCAAATTCAGGTATTGGATAGAGATGGGTGTTATGATGGGAAGTGACTTCCTGCCACTAACAGTTTAACTCTACTAGGGGTATCCTGGTTGGTGTTAGTATGGATCATTTTGGGGATTTATATTTTCGTGCCCCTGGTTCCTTAGTTCTCTTCAGTTTTGCCCCGCCAGCTAAACGTTCCTCATTTTCCCCCTCCTCCCTTGGCCCCAGCCTCTCAAATGCCCAAACGAAGCATTCCGTTGGGTCAAAGCCCATCATTGACTGTTACTTGGATGACGTCCTGACAAGTTTTTTTTGGAGTGTGCGACGTCCTGACAAGTGGGACCTCAAAAGTGCGCCATCGACGTCGCATCCCAGCCCATGGGCTCAGCCCGTGCGGCACGTGGGTCGGCCGTTTTCCCAAAAAAAAAGGGTCCTAGGTCGGCCTGTTCAACCTGCCTGAACAATGTTGAATACCTTTTTCCATTTCTAGTACTTAGAAATTCATAGAACATTCATTTCAAATCTAGTTGAGTTGATTCAAGTTCTTAAATTCATCATATCTGCAGGCCTACGTAATAACTAATTTTCGTAATTATACACGAAGCTTTTCTATGTATTTTTGATTTAAATGTATATTTAATATATATAGGACTTCATTAGAAATTCCTAATCAATTCCCTGTTGGTCCAACTCCAGTACGAAAATTTCTATAAATCTTTATTTGACCTCATTAATTTGCGTCACGATTTTCAGAGAATTGTATTTAAAAAATAACACTAAAACGATAGTTTCCAAAGTGGCAGTTTCCAAATTTTTGTTACAATAAAAATCGTTTCTCAACTGCCAAAAAGAGGGGTTTTTGTGTGAAGCCAGTGGAACAAATAAGATGCAAAAAAATGTACTTGTGAAATTTTTATCATATTTCTGTTACTTGCTTCGCAGAAAACCCTAGAAATAGTGAAGGATTTGGCAATAAAATACAGCACACTTGCAGTTTAAATTTGAATTACTTTATGTAAATCTCTAGAAATAGTGAATGATTTGGCACAAGTTCAAATTTGGCCATCTACTGGGCTGCCAGGTGTGTAGATTGTTCTTTTCTTTTCTCTCTTTTTTTCGGTTTTCCAATATTTGTTGCAACATTTAAACTTTATGGTTCAAATGAACGCCAAATATTCTTAAACTTTTTTAAGTTTTGATTTTTTTTTCAAACGGACTGAGCTCATGTTTTGGTGTGGGATTTATTAATTACTGGATTGGTTTGGTTTGACCAAAACAAAGCGGACTCAAACCCTTTTTGTTCAAGACAAAAATGGAGACGCTCGAGCAGCCGCTATCCTAATGTTTGCAATGGTCAGCACTAATCTCAATCACATGAACGACTACTTGCAAGCACTAGAACACACACATTACGTAGATATATATATTAATATTAAGCAAATTGCACGAACAGAACATCCCTTGATATATTCCCTTATATATAGGGAAGACACACATTACATAGATAGATATTAATATCAGGGCTTATAGTAGTGCCCTTACAGATAGCTTAGCCCTACATTGGGCAACACTTAACATCTCCTGCCTCCGCCGCCATGTTCACTCCTCGTCCTCGGTGTTGTAGGGGAGAGTGTGCATGCCGTTGTCGGTGGTTAAGATGTGGTCGAAGTTGGTGAAGATGTTGTACGTGGTGAAGGCGATGAACTCGCACCCACTCCAGAAGCCCTTGCCGAGGAGGAAGTAGGCATCGAAGCGGTTGGTGAAGCGAGCAGTGAGGCCAATCACAAGGCCTTCGTTACCCCGAACCTCTTCCATGCGGAACATGACCGGAGAGCCGCGTGGGAGGTGGCGGTAGCCGGCACCGAGGAAGAAGTTCGCCAGCTCCGTCGGGCCTCTCCACCTTGAGATGGCCCACACGCGTAGGGTGTCCTCCACGACGACCCCGGTGCGGTACCGCATCTCCGGCACGGTGGGCGACAGACGGTAGGTTGGGCCGTAGTACTGCATCTTGTCTTGGGCGGGATCTGGCTTTTGCTTCGGCTTTTGGAGAAGAAGAAGAAGAAGAAGGGGGCGCAGATGGATGTGAGATCGAGTTGAGAGGAAGATGTAGACGGGGGGGGGGGGGGGGGGAGGGGGGAGGGGGTGTTTAAATAGCCGCGGTGCGACGCGCCCGTTTGAATGCGTTCATCAGTGCGAGGCGCCCGTTTGAATGCGTTCATCGGAGCACGGCCTCTGCTGATAATGACAATAATAGCCCACCGGAGCCCTATGCGTTTTTCACATTGAATCGAGGCGTGTCGATCGGTAAAGCTGCGTCCCTAGGCTGCACTAATTGCCCTGATGCGACAAAGCTGCGTCGGGTGGCTGCGCGCGCATGCATGCCAACGGGGTGGCTGCGCGCATGCATGGCAGGCTAAGACTTTGGCCTTTCTATGACGGCCCATCGGTCCGACGACCGTGCCGCCATGAATGAATGCGTTTCACAAAAGGTGTCCAGCCCGCGGCCCGTGGCTGCTGTCGCTTGTCCCTGTGCTGACGCTGCTAGGTGGACCACACACGTCCGCTCCAGCCAATCAGGTCTCCTCTCGCGGATCGACCATGGCAAACCCTAGCGCCTGATCCAAACCGTCCCCGAACAGTGATCCAACGGCCCTGATGGTGCGGGGTTTTGAGAGGGGTTTGAGGGGTTTTGAGAGGGGTTTGAGTGGTTTTGAGAGGGTTTCAAAGGTTAGGGTTGAGCATAACTAATTAAAAAAATTCAAAAAATATGAAACTTCTGCACATCATCGTTTTATGTTACTAAGTTGCTAGGAAAAATAAGAAATTTCGACTACGGATATTTTCATGAAATTCCCTTCACATAACTTAGCTATCACGGACAAGGTTGTATGGTTTTCAAGGGGAATGAGCTAGGGTTTAGGGTTAACCATGGCATAGTTTGTCCAAACGATCCCATATTGGGTATAGGCCCTATATTTGCGCACTAGATGTTAAGGATTTTTATTGAACTCAGTTGGAGAAGTTCGAAAAAAATTGCTTAGAAATAGGGTTGTTTACCCTAGCTTTGGAGCTCATTTTTCATGAATATGTGTTTTACTTCACAAAAGTGCTCGAATTGATCACCTAACGTGCATAAAAGTTGAGAATGCACTGGAACATCAATACACATCAATGTACAAATTTGAAATGTGCCTCAAAATTTAAAATCGGTTCAAATTTGAAATCTGGCTCAAATTTGGAACATGGCACATAGTTTTCAAAGTACAGCACACATCAAAATACAAGTAGCATTACATCACACAAAATGAGACTCATAGACCAATAGTTTTCACTTCTTTTTCTTACGACAGCTTGCTTTTGATTTCACAGCACAAAGCTCACTAAAGCTCTTGGTTTTCTTCACTGGACTAGCCGTAATAGGTTCAGTTTCCAGCACAACAGCTGGATTAGCTTCAGTTTGCAATGTTTCAACAACCAGGGGCTGGCCTGCACGTTTCCTCCTGACAAACAAAGCATGTCATTTGGTTAGTAATTGAAAAAAAACCAAATCAAAAAACATCACAAACATGAACATACTTTGGCATTTCAGGAGTGTAACAGCATTTTGGAGATCCTTTTCGGTACCCAAGTTCCTGGCACAGCTTACATCTATTTATGTTACCTTTTTGGGACCTTTTAGGCTTTGGATGTTTCTCTCCCTTCTTACTACTCTCACCTTTCTCAGACGATGCCTTGAATGCACTCTCCTTAGGCCTGTCAGCCTTTCTGTTCGTTAAGGGAGGACACATGGAAAATTTGATTTCCACTTCAGGCCACTGAGACTGATTTGTAAGTGCTGGAATTAGAGCTGCATACGCAGCCTTGAATCTTGCCACTGAGTAATATTCATGGAAATATTGGTGCATGTTTATATTCGGGCGGGAGGCCAAGAAAAGCATGGCATGCTCACATGGTTTCCCAGTGTGTTGCCACTCTAGGCAAATGCAGTCATGCATTTAAGTGTTAACAACATGCCTCCTTCCTGACTTTGTATCTCTAACTTCATCACCCCACACTGTAGATTTTTCAACAGAAAAATGTGTAACACTTCTGCTACTGTTGACCACCTGTTGTACCACTACAGGAAGCTTATCCCCTTGCAGACAATCACCAATCCTTCTTCTCAATTCCCACAAACGCATGATCATGATCCTTATTTGGTCAACCATGTCATGCATAGGCAAGTTTATAAACTGCTTCACCTTGTTGTTAAAACTCTCTGCCAAGTTGTTGTTGATATAATCACACTTGATGGCAGTGTTAAATCCTGACCTGTACCATAACAGAGAATGGTAGGTGTTCATCCATGGAACAAACTCACTGCATGCTGCCATTATCTTACCAAGATGATATGAATGTGTCTGAGTAGTGTAAGATCTTGCTGCTGGCCACATGTGCTCAAATTCTTCCCCACTGAATTTTTGATCAAATTCATCCACATATGGCCGAAGCACTCCCTCTGCTCAGCATGGGGAAAAACATTCTTGACTGCAATTTCTAGCTCTTTACATGCATCTGTGTGGAATGCCAAAGGTGACACTGGCCCTATGCATCTTTTCAACTGCATCATGAACCATGTCCATGAAACCTCTGGCTTTGACTGAAACAAGCCAATAGCAACAGGGAACATCCAATTGTGGCCATCTAGAGCATTGCATGCTGCCAATTGACCATTTCACTTGCCAGTTAAAGAAGAAGAGCCTATGCTCAAATATGGACGGCACCCTGCTTTGAAGCCATCGATGCAAGGCTTTAAAGCCATAAAGAACTTAGAGAAAACGACTTTGCCATCCTCTGTTACCTCAGTATCTACCTCAACAACACTGCCAGGTGACCTCTTCCCCACCTCTGCTTTGAAGTTATAAAGCATCCTAAAGGTATTTGCCCAATCACCATATAATTGTTTCTGCCCTTTGTTTTGCCTTCCACACTGTGGTATATTTCAGCTTAATGGGGTACTGATTTTCTAAGTCTACTAAAAGTTTCTTTGCAGTAGTGCTTGGTTTCTTGGCTAAAATAGGAGTGATCTTTTCTGCAACCCAAATGTGTGGTGTCATGGTTGATACTCTTTGTGAACTTGT
The DNA here is from genome assembly GCA_039707655.1 of Elymus sibiricus. Taxonomy (NCBI): domain Eukaryota; kingdom Viridiplantae; phylum Streptophyta; class Magnoliopsida; order Poales; family Poaceae; genus Elymus; species Elymus sibiricus. The sequence goes on from CM077672.1 coordinate 455,204,801, forward strand.
AATTCAAGTATGTTGATGTGGAATTTGATTAACCCTGATGGTACTTCCATCAGGTTGGTGTCTAGCAGATATGTACCATGTGCAAGGCTTGGCGTTTTCATCAAAACCTCTGCACATCGCATAAAACTTCTTTCTATCAGTCCACTTAGTCTTGGTATCAAACTCATGCTTGACCGCATAAGTCTTGAAACACATCCTAAACTCATCCATGTTTGGCCACAACTTCCCCACTTCAATAGCAGGGTTTTCTTTGTCATAGACATTTACCATCTCATCATCATGTGCATCATCAACACCATCTGCAGCATCTTCCATCAACAGTCCATCCACATCTTCGGATGAATCTCTGTTAGCATCAGCAGGCAAACTAGATTCACCCCTCTCCTCATTATCTCTATCATCTACTGGAATGCCAAAAAAAATTGCCATCTCAGTGTCGGCCATTGGTGAAGTGAACAAATCTGTAGGGTCATCTAATTCTACTGAATTCCAATCAACGGTAGCAATCCTTGCAGCACCACCCCCCATGTTTGTCAATGCCGGTTCCATCTTGTTCAGCCCACCCGCGCCCCCCACAATCTAGATTCCAAATCATCCGAAAACAGAGGTGTCGCGGTTAGATCTAAATCGACATGGAGTAGGGTTCCGAATTCACTCACCTCATCTGCCGCAGCCGAGAACGATAGCTCCTCCGCCCGCCACCGAGAAAGAAGAGGGGAGCAGGGAGGGTTCAGTCTGGCACGGGGGACCCACCTGCCTTAACATAAGCTCATTCCGTTGACGACCGTTTATCGCCTAGTCGTTACTTAGTTATTTCTGCCTTAAAACGTCGCACAACAACTTTTTTATTACCAACTGCATCTCTCTCCTTCTATTACGCGTTAAAAAACGTCGCGCAGGAAGCAGGTTGCCCCACCTGTCAGATATCACGCCGGCCCACTAGTCAGGAGGTAACGGTCAATGGCGTTGACTGGACGGCAGTGCTCCGTTTGTCCATTTGTGAGCAGGTGGTGGAGTGGGGAGGGGAAAAGTGAGCAAAGTTAGTTGGCTTGGACAAAACTGAGCACAACTAAGGAACCAGGGGCACGAAAATAGAAATCCCATCATTTTGAGTTCCTGAATTGGGATGTCTTTACTTTTATTGTTTCTTGCATGATCAAGTGTAATAAAGACAGTTACCTCGAGGTTTATTTCAGTTTGGGTCTCTTCATATGAGGAGCATAAATTGAATTTTATTAATGGCTTCGCAACTCTTGAACTTGTTGGTTCGGTCCTAATTCAGTTGGAGGTGACTTCAATCTCATTAGCAAAAGTAGGGACAATAGTAATGTTATTATCCTAGTGCTTCTCATCTGGGGAGCTACCTAAGAATCCTTATATTTTCAAATTTGAGAATTGTTGGTTTCAACGGCCTGACCTAGATGAGTTAGTGAGGAAAGTATGGAGTAAACAATATCCTGGTGCTTTTCTTATTGAGAAATGGCAAGTGAGAGCTAGAGCTATGAGGATAGTCTTGGAAGGTTGGAATTGGAATCTGGAAGCGGTTTATAGAAGCCATAAAAAGTACTTGTTGAGGAAATTGACAGATAGTCTATGGATCATACCGGGGTAGAGGTTTTCAATGAGGAAGAACAAAAATTCCTTCCTAGAAGGTTCTCCCTGGATGAACTCAAAGAAGCTGTTTTGGGGATGGATAAAGCTGCTGGTCATGATGGTTTAAACATTGAATTCTTCCAACATTTTTGGGAGGTAATTAAAATGGATCTGTTCACTCTTTTGGAAGAACTTTATGATAATAATTTAGATATTGATAGGTTTAACTATGGGGTGATTTCTTTATTCACCCAAAGTGAGTGATGCCCATAGAATTCAGAAATATAGGCCAATTTGTTTGCTTAATGTCATTTTCAAAATATTCACTAATATTTTGGTGAATAGATTGATTGCTATTGTTAAAGGTCTGATTAGGGCCTCTCAGACTACCTTTCTAAAAGGTAGATACATTCTGGAAGGAGTCCTAGTTTTACATGAAACTCTTAATTATTTGCATAAAAATTCTTAAGGGGTCCGTTTTAAAATTTATTTAAAAAACTTTTAAGAAAGTTAGGTGGCCTTTTCTTCTTCAAACTTTAAAAATCAAAAATTCCCTGATAAATGGAATGATTGGATTATGAAACCATTTCTTGTGGAAAAGTTGCAGTTAAAGTAAATGGAAAGATAGGCCCTTATTTTAGAACTCATCAGGGATTGAGGCAGGGGGATCCCTGTCACCCTTGTTGTTTGATTTTGCTGTGGATGTGCGTGCTATCTTAGTTGGAAGAACTGTTGAGGTTTAGTGACCGGTTTAGCCAAAGATCAGAAAGAATGACATGTGGCTATCTTGCAGTTTGCTGATGATACCATCTCGCTCTTTCAGGAGGATGATCTGGAGCAAGCTAAGAAATTAAAAAATACTATGCATGTTTAAACTTATGTCTAGCTTAAATATAATTTTCACAAAAATGAGATTATTTGTGTGAGGATGGATGATGGGAGAATTAGTATGTTTGAGGAAATCTTACATGTGGAAAAGGGACTTTTCCTATGAAGTATTTATGTATAACTGTTGATGAGAAGAGGTTGAAAATAGTGATTGGGATCCATCTGTGTGTAAGAAGGAAAAAAGGATGGGGGTTGGCTTGGAAGATATCTAAATATTGCTTGTAGAACTACACTTGTTAAATCTTCTCTCTCTAGTCTGCCATTGTTCATGCTTTCCTTTTATGGTCTTCCCAAAGGGATCAAAAAGAAGTATGATAGGCCTAGAGCTAGTTTCTTGTGGAGTGGGGCAAAAGAAAAAGAAAAATATCACATTTGGGTTCGCGCACAGTCTACCAACCAATAGAACTGGGTGGCTTGGGGGTGCTGGATTTAGAACTAATGAATATTGCTTTGTTGGCAAAGTGGCTTTGGAAACTGTTTAATGAGCAAGGTTTGTGGCAAAAAAATGTTGTGGGATGAATATATTGGTAGCTCAACGTTAGGGCAGGTGCAGCTAAAGCAGGGGGCTCACAATTTTGGCAAGGTTTGTTAAAAAATAAAAGATCTCTTCTTGTCTTGTTGCAAATTATGTGTGGGGAATGGGAAGAAAACCAGGTTTTGGGAAGATAGATGGTTGGGGAATGAAAAAATGTCTCTGACTTTTCCTAGATTGTATAGTATATCACAAGACCAACACATCACAGTCCATGATGCTTTGTCTGAAAAACTTGCCACCTTAAGTTTCAGAAGAGCTTTGTTGGGAGAAAAATCAGAGAAATGGTCTACGCTAGTTCTTTTGTGTGATAACGTTTCCTTGTCTGATTCTGAGGACAAACTCTCCTGGTTACTGGCTAGTTCAGGGGTTTATAGTGTTAAATCATTGTACTCAGCAATGTAGGTGGGCACAAAAGCTCCTAACAGATTCCTTTGGGAAGTTAAAATCCCACTTAGGATCAGAACTTTCCTCTGTAGTTTTGAAGCAAAACATGTTGACTAGAGATGTGTTGTTACATCGTGGGGGTAAATGTGAAGCTGAATGTCTCTTCTGTGGTAAAAATGAAACGATTGATCACCCCTTTTTCACTGTCCCCTCGCAGGATATATTTGGAGCATAGTCCGTTGTAGTCTGGGGATCTAGTGTGATTTCTATGATACAAATGCTTGTTTCAATGTTTGGTTGAAAAACATGGGTTCTATGAAGAATAAACTTTTATCTGTTGTTGTTGCTGCAGTTATCCGGAGTATTTGAATAATCTCGTAATTTAGCCTATTTTCAGAAGATAAAAAATGGCCCTCTTAGACAAGTGTTATTCTTTTTAGAGTTTCTTATTGGATTAACAATTGGAGTGTCTTGCAGGGAAGGGAGGACGCAAAACCGGGTCTACAGCAGTGCGCAAAGCTCTTGGAACGAGTTGCAGCTGAAATTTTCCAAGCAAGGCGAAGCTGGGGGTCGTGGATTCCAAGACTAGAAGTTGGTTCATCAAAAAGACATACAAAAAAGTTCGTCTAGAAGAAATGGATTTGTGCTAGAGCTGTTTTCCTTTTGTTTTGTAGTAAAAGATAGGTGTGTATGGGGCTGGACTTAGTTGCTTTGGTGGGGGGGGGGGTAGTTTACCTGGATGTTTTCTTTACTTGGGCTTCTGCTAGCTTGGTTGGTGTTTTCTTCTCCATTTTGGTAGGTGGTGAGGTTTGTGCGTAGTACGATGATGGTTTCGTTAATGAAATCAGGGGAGCCATCCCTCTTATTTTATTCAAAAAAGAAATCCTACTTTCATATCGAACTATCTTTTAACCAACAGTAGTGATTTTTTTCCAGGGTCCATGCCATTCATGCATATATATATTCTGCATCCAAGTTTTACTATATCACAACTGTCATGTATCAAATAGTTTGTACTGAAATATTGCCAGATTTAGTTTATGGGTTTTCTAGGTGCTTTGGCAATATGCGTACTTTCTCTTATGGCCAATCTATGAACATTGCTTCATTATCTTAATGTCATGTCGAAGGATGTTTAACATACATGCAGTCTTATTGAACGAAACTGACGACTAGGCTGATTGTCAATCATACATATGAAACACAAGATGGAACAAACTATCTAATTAGTTAGATCTCAAGCTGATAAGAACAATGGTAGAGTTGATTTTAAGTGCGTAGACAAGTTTAATTCTTGGATTGATTTTCGGTCTCTCTTAGAGATTAGTATGACTGGTAGAATGTATACCTGGGCCAATAACCAGGAAGGCATTACCTGGGCCAATAACTAGGAGGACAATATCATGTCTAGGATTGATAGGATTTTTGTACTACTGAGTTTGATGCTAATTTTCTTTTGGCTAGTGCTAAAGTACTCCCTTGGGTTGGGAGTGACCATACCCCTATTATTTGGGATTCTGGAACTAGCCAGATTCCCAAGAAGAAGAGTTTTAAATTTGAGAAGTGGTGGTTAGCTATCCCTGAATTTAAAAATTTAGTGGACAAAGCTTGGGACACTAGATGTAATAGTAATAACCCTATAGATAGATGGCAGAAGAGGGTTAGGTGTTTGAGGAAACTAGCTAATGGTTGGAGTGCCAATCTTGATTCCTTTCTTAGGAAACATAAGAAGAACTTGATGGAGGAATATGATAAAATTGACATCAAGTCTGAAATTAGTGGCCTCTCTGCTGATTAAAGGAGAAGGTTGGATAGTATTTTGATAGAGTTGGGTGATATTTGGAGTAAGGAGGATACTAAAGCTAGACAAAGGTCTAGAGATAGGGATATCATGGAAGGGGATAGAAACACATCATATTTCAATGCTGTACCTAATCAGAGGAGGAGGAAGAAGATGATCTCTGTCCTTGATGGTCCTGAAGGACCTGTTACTGACCAAAAAGGTTTAGAATTGCAGTGGATTATTATAAAGACCTGTTTAGGGATGAGGCCAGATCTGATATTAATCTCATGCCTGACTTCTTCTGTGAGAGTGAGAAGGTCATTGAAGCAGAAAATGATTGGTTAGAGTCCATTTTTACTAAAGAAGAGGTCAAGAAAGTTGTTTTTGACTCCTATTCAGATGGAGCTCCTGGCCCTGATGGCCTTCCTTTTATGTTTTTTCAATCCTTTTGGGATGTCTTGAAAAATGATTTGATGGACATGTTCCAACACTGGTATGATCAGGGCATAGATATTTTTAGACTTAATTTTGCCATGATCACTCTGATCCCTAAGGAGAATGATGCTAGAAACATGAAAAAGTTTAGGCCTATCAGTCTTTTAAACTGTTGTTTTAAGATATTTACCAAGGTCTTGACCAATAGTTTGGCCCTGATCATTGGTAGATTAATTTCTGAACGCCAATTTGACTTTGTGAGAGGTAGGTACATTCTTGAGAGTATAGTTACTGCTCATGAAGTAATTCATTCTGTAAAAACCTCAGGACGGAAAGGTTTGGTCTTGAAAATTGACAATGAAAAGGCCTATGATAAGGTGAATTTAGGTTTTCTTTATGAGGTCCTAGAACTTAGAGGTTTTGGGCCCAAATGGATTAGATGGATTAAGAGTGTTATCCAGTAGAGTTCTATTGGAGTTAAAATGGAGAAGAGAGTGATTTCGTTATCACTAGTAAAGGTTTGAGGCAGGGGGGCCCTGTCTCCCCTTCTCTTCAACCTGGTGGTTGATGTCTTTGCTAAGATGTTGATTAAAGGTAGTCAAGATGGCCTAATTAGAGGTCTCTGTCCTAATTTCTGTCCTAGTGGAATTATTTGTTTACAATATGCAGATGATACCTTTCTTTTTGTAGACAATGATCCTAGGTAGGCCTGGGCATTCGGTTAGACCGAATAGTTCGGTTCGGTGCCTCGGTTTATTTTCAGATTCGGTTTTCTGATATTACTGACCGATCGGTCTTTGAAGAAATCAGTAACCGAGACTTTGGTCCTTTAAGAATTCGGTTCGGTCCTCCGTTATAGCCGAAGAGACCCGATGTTGGCTAGGGAGGAGGAAATCGGGAATCAAATCTTGCTAAGAAAATATGAGTAGTCGAACATGAATCAATCGAAACATGTGTAAGGTACATCGCCTGTGAGGAATGCTACAAGGAATGTCGCATCGTCGGAAGCGGACAGCCAGCCGTGAAGGAGTGATGGTTATGAGCCCAAGACTGCGTCGGTGAGATGATGTCGTCGGACGGCGCCGCCGGCCGCCACCATGTAGTACCCATGGGCGCAGGCGCGCAGTCGGCCGCCGCTGGTATTGCGATGTGAGGATCAAGATGGAGGGCGACGGCGCTGTGTGAGCTGTGTGTGTCGAAGCCTCGAGGGAATCTTAGGATAAGACGTGAGAGGGCTGCGTGTGTTTGTGGCCGAGAAAGGACCAGGGAAAAGCTTCTAGCGGTTACTGGATGGTATTAACGTTGATGGGCTATTGGGCTTTGTGCGCTAGGCTCTAATAATATGTATACAATATTTCGGTTAATTCGGTGATTGGGTCAACAGACGCCAACGAACCGAATTCACCGATATTGTTTCGGTTTCTGCAGTTTTCCAACCGAATGAACAACTGAAGCTTCGGTGCTCGGTTTTTTCGGCTTCGGTCCCGGTTTTTTCGGCTCCGGTTTTCGGTTCTCGGTTTTTAGGCCCACCCCTAATCCTAGGGCCGCCATTAATCTCAAATGGATCTTTACTTGCTTTGAGATGGTGTCAGGGATGACCATTAACTATCATAAGAGTGCGCTAGTACCTATTAATGTAGATGATACAGAATAAAAAAAAATCTTAGATATCTTTAATTGTGTCCAAGGGGCCTTCCCTATTAAATATTTATGGATCCCATTACACTAAGCTCAGGAGGGAGGATTTTCAACCCCTGATTGATGTCTGTTAGCTAGGATGGCTGGGTGGAGAGGGAAGCTTCCTCTCTCTTTTAGGTAGGCTCACTTTAGTTAAGACTTGCTTAGCAAGTATTCCCATATACATGATGTCTTTTTTCAAATTCCCAAAATGAGCTATTAATCTGATTAACTCTCAATTATCTCAATGCCTTTGGAGTGACAGTGAAGGGGGTCAAAGGCTGCATTTAGCTAACTGGCCCTCTATTTGCATGAAAAAAGAGTATGGGGGGATGGGGGTACACAACATTTAGGACCTGAACTTGTGTTTGATTGGATCCTGGGTTAAGAGATACATTTGGAGTGAGGGGTCTTTGTGGAATAAGATCATTGATGCTAAGTATAATACTAGGAGGCCAAATATTCTATGTTGTCATGACACTCATCCATCACAGTTTTGGAAGGGGGTCATGTGGGCCATGAAAGCTGTTAAATTTGGTTACAAATGGTTTGTAGGTGATGGAAAGTCTATCCTTTTTTTGGGAAGATATTTGGTTTGGTAATGCTCCTTTAGCCACCCAATTTTGGGATTTATATTGTATTGTTAATGAGAGGAATAAGATTATAGCTGAGGTGTGGGATGGTCTTGTTCTTAAAGTTTCCTTTAGGAGAAACTTTAATGAGTTATTATCACAGTGGTTTGAGCTAGATGTTGTTGCTAGATCAATTAGTTTCTCTGTTCAAGAGGACAAAATGATCTGGCAGTATGAATCTAATGGTGTTTATTCCTCTAAATCTCTTTATGCTATAGTGAACTTTAGGGGAGTCCAGCCTGTCCTTATCCATGTAGTCTCGCATATTAAAGTCCCCTCCCCCCCCCCCCCCGGGCCCAAGGATTTCTGTGGCTTTTCTCTCAAAACAAGGTTATGACCTGTGATAACTTGCATAAGAGAGGGATCCCTAAACCTTTAGAATGCATTCATTGTACAGAGATCGAATCTGTGCATCATCTCTTGTTTGAATGTGTGGTTGCTAAGTTGATCTGGAGAGATGTCTACCAGATTTTTGGTAGAAAGATTGATAACTTTCAAGATTTAGCTTCTTGTTGGCTATGCAATAAAAAATTTATGCATTTGAATGTAGTATCCTCTACTGTTTTGTGGGGACTATGGAATGTCAGAAATGCATTGATCTTTAATAGGGTTAAATGGTTTTCTATCAAACAGGTTTGGCAAAAAATAGTTCAGTGCCTAGGGGATTGGGCAAAACCCCACAAGTTGATGTTGGGTGGGGAGACTGCTCTCTTCCGAGAATTGCTGATCCGGAGGTTAAGATAACCACTGGAGCTGGAATCAGATTGATATGCAAGGAAAGACAGACTCAGCTGTCCTGGCTTGCAGCTACAAGAGGGGCAACTCATGGTGGCAGAGCTACGTTGGAGGAGCTGAAGAAACACCTGGAGATTGCGGATGAAGTCCATGTGATCTGCAGGTGACTGGAAGAGGCCGCCTGGAGTTTGCTAGTTCCTCTGTAGGGGCCGTGGGGGTTGTCCCATGTCCTGCTGTTTCCCTAATTACATTTACATAAATTGTATGTCGTCGTTGAGTACACTCCCTGCATTGGAGTGACATAACTTTCTTGTCTTTCTGTTTTAGCCTTTGTTTGAGAACTGGTGTTTTGTCCAGTCTGGGATGGTTATGGTTTCATTTCAATGAAATGGAGCTGGGGGTTATTAGGCCCCTTTTGATTGGAAAAAAAATAGTTATAAGTATATAAGTTGCCACGATTGTGACTATTTTTGGAAGTTCTAATTATTCTATCGTTAAAATGGACAGGCGCACAACGCGCGCCATCAATGATCTCGTTCAGTGCAGGTGGTAGTGAGGTCCGGTGATGGAACGTGGTGCCAAGTGTCAGGCAGTTAGGACGTGATCATCTGTCGGCCGCCGCCTACTTGCTGCCTTCAGCACCACAAGCGCGGTCAGGATGCGGCAAGGTTTTCAATTTCAGTTTCAGAAAAATATCAGTACCAACTGAAATCACGGAAATTCAGTGAATTTTGCTTTTCGGCCAAAAGGCTGAAATATTCACTTGAATGTTATTAAACATTTGAACTTTTTGAAACTTTTTGAAAAATATTTGAATGCCTGCGTACTATTGAAATTACTGAAATATTTTGGCCGAAAGTTAATATTTCAGTGTCTATTGAAATTACTGAAATTCAATGAATTTCATCTAAATGTCACAGAGAATGAAAACCATGGGATGCGCTATTGCAGCAGCACGATGCCTGTGCTGTGTCGCCACATATTATCAAGAGTATATTACTGATGCTTCGTCGCCAGGCATCTCGTGGTGTACCTGATTTTGGTTTGGTTTTTCTTTTTTTCAGTCTGGAGAGAGGAGACAGGGAAGAGAAAGTGTGGATGTGGGAACAAGCAATCACAGCCGTTCAGCCTGAGAGAGCACGGATGTGAGCAGGAGCAGGCAAGCCCCGGCCGCCACTCTCTCAGCAAAATCGCTGCCGTCACTGACAAGTGGGCCCTCGTCCACCTGACACTGGTCTTCGCGTGTACACGGTGTACTGCCTTCGTCTCAGCTTAGTCCTGCCTCTTGCCCAAATCCCAAACCCTACCTCGCCAGCGCTACCTCTCCAGATCCCGAGAGCTCCCCACGTTCTCCGTCCCTCCGGCGCCAGCCATGCGGATCCGCAGGGCCGCCTCCCTCCTGCTGGGCGTCGCCCCCTCCGCCTCCTCCTCCTCCCAGCCGCCCCGCTTCAATCTGCCCCCGCTCCCGCCAGCCGACGCCGGCGGTCCGCCGCCCTGCGTGACGAACATGGCGGTAACGGACCTGATGGACCAACTCGGCATCGAAGATCCCGAGGTAATTTACTTGCCCCCCTCGCTGCATGCTCCCAGCTCGCCGTATCCTGTATCTATTGTACATTTCCGCGCCGCCGGCGGCCGGTCGCCGGTCCCAGTACAGCAGCCCGTCGATCCGCCTCTCTTGCTAGATCTCCTCTGCAGAGGTTGCCAGTCCGGCCGCTACTGCTCTCGCGCTGGTCTGCCTCGTCCGCGCAGACACGTCCCAGCTAGGGTTTCCGTTCCTCCACGCCCCGCGCGCTTGCCTGTGTCTGGACGGAATCATTCTGCACGTTTGCTTGCTTGTTTCTGGAGGCAGTGGTGTTGTCCCTCGCGGTACTCTGCAGCCAACCGGCGGCGGCGTGTCGTACCTACGCGCATCCGCGCATCCACCCTCCTTCACTTACATGTACTCCCTTCGTTCCTAAATATAAGTCTTTTTAGAGATTTCAATACGAACTACATATGGATGTATATAAACGTATTTTAGAATGTAGATTCACTCATTTTGCTCCGTATAAAGTCCGTACAAAGGCTTATATTTAGAAATGAATGGAATACTTGTGTAGGTCGACATGCATGTATTTCCCAATTTTTCCTTTTTTTTTTACCATCCTCACAAAGGATCAGGTTCCACAACAAATGATAATGAAACAAAACAAGGTGTAGCAGCATCCAGGGGCAACAAGAAAAGAGTTTAGCTGCCACACAATGCTAACAGCAAAGATGAAAACAACATTAACAAAAGTTTTGACCTAACCACAGGGCACCTAAACCTACAATTCATATCAACATCCACAAACCCTTTGCCTGCTCTCATGAACTTCCTTCACGGCAGCCCCGCATAACTCAACATCATTTTTCATTATTGCATATCTATTTTCTTAAACAGGGGCTCATTTTCGGAATTTTCATTTTCATCTTTTTCAGGACGACAAGCACTTCAAGGAAACTTACTTCTGGGATGGCCTTCCTAGCCACCACCCCTGGGGATCTAGGTGCCATTTCCCAGTCACCACCTGTGCCGACTTCATTGAGGAAAAAGAGGAGATGGCCGTAGACATGCTCGATGAGGTCATCTTGGAACCGCGTATCGTGGAGAAGAACTCTAAGGAAAACAAGATCACCACCCCGAAGGGCGAAGAAAAGAAGAGTAAGACGAAGCTCAAGACAAAAGGGAAGGGGAAGGAGAAGGTGGAGGCAGATGAGAGTGGCGATGCCAGAGGAGGATGGCCGTGCAAGAAGAACGAGAGCAAAAGCTGGTTTTGCGGGCGGCCTGTGAGCCAGCCCAACTCGTACTGCTTGCACCACTCCAATCAGAAGCCTCGTGCCATCTCGAAGCCACCTCATAGGAAGAGGATCATCGCCAACAAAGGCTTGGACCTAGGGTTCTTCTACTACGGCGGGTTCGGCCCATCACGCGGCACCAAGAGGCACCACGGATCAACCGGCATGCAAGAACCTGGTGAACAGAACGAGAATGCACCACTATATCACATTGATTTAACTGCAGGTCTGGTTGGAGCTGATGACGTAGAACATCAAGTCGCGTCAGCGTCAGAATGTGTCGATGAGCCTAGGCACGACAACTGCACCAACGTCATTATCGATGGCTGCTATGAGGAAATCACCGATGATGACGCACCTGGCTACAACAGTGAAACCGTTAATGTGAGCAAGACCTCATCAAAGAAGAGGGGGAAGAAGCCCGTGAAAGCCCGGTCGCTCAAGTCACTAATGTGATAAGAGCACGACCGCACTTGGGTCTCTGTGGCATGTGTAAAGAGAAACTTGATGCGTGCCTGCCTCGGCTTAAGTACCAAATGTATTGTTTACTATTTTTCCGCTCGAATACCATACAATACAGTAGAAACTATTTGAATATTTTGTTGTACTGATTTTAATTAACTGTGGTATTGTGGTGCTAGCTTTCGTACTGGCCATTAGAAGAATTCCATATACTCCTATATAAATTCTGATACTATATATGGTGTTTGGTCATCATGATAGTTGAGATGCAATCATTTTTACTGGGGGTGGATTATCTATTTATTTGTTGTGGTTGGTTTATGGAGTTGCGTAGGCGGGGTATTCGATTCCCGAAAATGGGTGACCGAGCCCGTACCAAGCCGGAATGATCAAATTTTGGGTATTTAAGTTTTCAGTCTTCGGTTTGGTCTCGTTTTATGTGTTGTTCGGTCTTCGGGTGGTAGTTCAGTTTTTAATCAACAAAAATCAAAGTTCAGTAATACACAAACTGCATGTTCGGCACAACAATAAGGCCCGAGTGGCCCAATCAACTAGCAGACGCTCCCTACAGTAGCCCCCAATCGAGAGAAAGCAACCTGCAGCAAATCTGTTGCCAATGACAACGGTAATCCCTTCGCACCATTGCTAGGCCACCCTTTTCAGCCTTCCCTTATCCTACTCAGTCTTTGGTGGTGTGTGCCCACTGCACCACTGTCGCGGTGGAGATGGTGGTGTTGCTGGGAGGGATGCACGTCAGAGGCGAAGCTGGTGGGTGTTGTTGCTGACAAGAAGAGAAGGTGGCAGCGTTCATCGAGGAGATGGAGTGGATGTTTTCCATGCCCACGAGACTGCTAGGAAGCTCAATGCCATTGCTAAATCGGTTTTTGTGGGTACCGGAAATAACCAAATCGACACATTTGGTTAATATGGGTGTCGGAGCTAAATCTGACAGATCTCCTCGTAAAGGATTCTAAGCTAGGCGTCTTGGTAAGATGGTAACAGGTACACAGATTTTACCCAAGTTCAGTCTCTCTGAAGAGATAAAACCCTACGTCATGCTTGTGTTTTATTGCGTTGTATTGTATACAGAGTAAACGTAAACTATCAAGAGATGTATGAGGAGATGTGCTATATCGACTAGCCTTGCCCCGGCTTGTATAAGATACCGGAAGCCTAGAATAACAAGAGTAGTCCTAGTCGACTACGTCGGAGGAGAGAAGTCCTTCATGGATATGGAGTTTTTTTCTTGAACGTAAAGGCTTCCAGAGTCTTCTTGTTATTCGCCATGGGCCACCCACAATGGCCCAAGAGGATCCGACAAAAGGGTCCTCAGCCCGGCCCACCAAGCCGGGAGACGACGTGGTGAGAGGCCCCTTAGTCAGGAAACCGTCAGTAGCCACTGCACCGGTCTTCAAGCATGGCTGCACCTCGGGACATCCAAGCTGCACGTCGTCTTCGGTCGCCGGGCTTGAAACTGGTACAACGAAATGTCTTCCGATCAGTGTATTCACGCAGCCAGCCTCCAAATGTTGGGCTGCCTCTGAACTGATGCAAACCACCTCGATCTTGATTTATCAGTAAGATAGCTAGCCGGCCTCCACGGAAATAAGTTTCCCCACCAAGCCTACTAGCGGAATTTTCGCGGAATTATTTTTTATTAGTGCAATTTATTCCCTGCTGAGATATATAGCTAGTAGCCCTCAAGGTGAATATTGGCCCAAAATCCGATATGAACCTAGAGCTTAGCCAAAGTACTTAGGAATATTGCATTTTGCCATTACCAAGGTTCAGCTTCGCAGGGAAGATGCCGGGTTGTGGGTCGGTGAAATTTTGTCTTTGCAAAAAAAAAAAAAAAACCGTAGTGTGCAGTAGCCCCCGAGACTCAGGTCGTGCACAACCGACCGACCTGGGGATTGAAATCTTCCTTCGGGAATCAGTTAGAAAAAATGTATGTGCAGTTGCCCGCGAGACTCAGGTCGGACACAAGTGGCCGACCTGAGGATCGAAATCCTCCTCAGAAACCCATATTGCACTTAAAAAATTCATTAGAAACGTCGATGCAGTAGCCCCCGAGATTTAGGTCGGGCAACATGGCTGATCTAAGGATCGAATCTCCTCGGGAATTGGCTTATTGTCTTTGATTAAAGGCGCATCCAGTAGCCCCCAAGACTCACGTTGGGCAGCATGGCCAACTTGAGGATAAAAAACTGCTAATGTCTGCTACACACCTATCCAGGAACTTAATCTTGAGAGATATGTATTTTCCAAAATTCAAGTGGGCCATATATTCAAGAGCTACCTAGAGATTGTCAAGGAAAAACCTTCTGACCATACTAGTGGCCACCTTCTCCCTAGGTTTGATGATGCTGTTATACAGTGTGTTGTTGTATTCCCAGGAGCCAAACCAACTACTCAAATGTCTGTTGCTGACATTGGTAAATGGGGTCTATGGTGGCTCCTAGCATGAGTAACATAATCAAAACAGATGGAAAACCTGCTCTCCAAAACTCTCCAGTGTTAAAGGAAATGAAAGACTTGGAGATTCCTAAAGGTAAAAAGGTGAACGGTATACATAACTCTGTTGCTTGCTTGGATAATGAGCTTCTTTTAGATAATGTTGGTTGCTTTGGTATTAACCTAGGCTCTTCCAGGAATAGTACCTTTCAGAACATTGCTACTACTAAGCAAGTTGAGATAGATAGGCTGGATAGATTTCATCAGAATAACCCTGATCTATTCCTTCCTCCTGATATTGATATCATTGGAGAAGAATTTAATGTTGTTGACCATGATTACTTGGCTAATTTAGAGTCTACCCCTGAGATACATATGAATGTGTTTCATGAGTCCGACTCCCCCCTTGATAGTGGTCACCAATAATAAATCCAGTAGGAGTAGAAGAAAAATTGCCTTTATTATAAAATGATAGGTTTATTTTGGAATGTTAGAGGCCTTAGTGGGTCCATCAAAATAACTAGAGTGCAAGAGCTCATTAGAGCCAATTGCCCTGATTTTATTTGCCTTTCAAAAACTAAAAATGATATCTTCACGAGTTCTCAACTAGATTCCATTGATTCTAGGTGTGGGTTTCTTTGGAATTGGCTTCCTGCTATTACATGAGTTAGGGAATACATGTCTGAGATTATTAATTATGATATCCATACTTTTTCTGTATCCTGCTTACTAAAAGATAAACAAAATGGTTGTACTTGGAGATTGATCTTTGTTTATGGCTCTACCTATGATGCTTTTAAGTTAGGTTTCTCAATGAACTCCATAACCTTTTATTTGGGTGGTCTAGTCGTACTTTAGTGGGTGGTGACTTTAACCTGATTAGAGAGGTTAGTTAAAAAATACTGGTTTAATTAACCAACATTGGCCTGACCTGTTTAATGATTGGGTCAAGAAGTTTACGTTAATTGAACTCATAAATGTGGGCAGGAAATTTACCTTGGGTAATAACCAGGATGCCCTAGTTATGGCTAGTCTAGATAGAGTTTTTATGTCTACTGGCTGGGACAATCTTTTTGCATGTTGTTCATCTTAAAGCTTTGCCCAGGATTGGTAGTGACCACACTCCTATGATTGTGGATACTTGTGCTATTCCTATCCTTAAAGTGAAAATGTTTAGATTTGTAAAATGGTGCCTATGTATGGAGGGCTTTAGTGAGATAGTTCTTAAAGCCTGGAATACCAACTGATATTTTTCCAAGGCCATTAATATTTGGCAATTTAAAATTTGCGTTACCAGGAAAGCTATGAAAGGTTGGTGTGCTAATTATGAAGCTGCCCAAAACAAACATAAGCAATCCTTCGTAGCTATGTATAATTGCTTAGATATTTTGTCTGAATCCCATCCTCTATCCCCTAACTCTAAAACTAGAATTAAATCCATCTCAAGTGAATTGAATGAGATTTGAAAATGGGAGAAGATCAAGGCTAGACAGAGGTATTGGAAGGGGATCTTAGTACTGGACACTTTGTGGCTAATCAGAAAAGATGGAAGAAGCAGATTATCATGTTAGAGAGCACTGATGGCCCTGTCAGTGATCCAAAAGGTATACTAGATGTAGTTCTTAATTGCTATAAGCATTTATTTGATTATCAAGATAAACTTGATATTAATCTGAAAGATGACTTTTGGATGATGGTAGTGAGGTTTCTACCGGTCATAATGCTATCTTAGAGTCCCCTTTTCTGAACAAGAAATTAAGGATGTTGTTTTTGGCTCATATGCTGAAGGAACTCTTGGCCCAGATGGGTTTTATGTCCTTTTTTACCAATACTTTTGAGACCTTATTAAAGGTGACCCGTTGGCCTTATTAAGAGGTTCGGAGAAGGGAGAACTGGATCTATATAGGCTGAATTTTTTTCTTCTGACCCTTGTCCCTAAGGAAGCTAATGCTGTGAGGATGGAGAAATTTAGACCACTAGCTATGATCAACTGTAGTTTTAATATCTTTTCCAAATGCACTACAAATAGGTTTGGTCCTATTTGTAATGATCTTATTGCTCCCAATCAAACTGCCTTTCTCAAAGGCCTTTTTATTGTTGAAAGCATAGTGACTGCTCATGAAATAATTCATTCTGTAGTTTCTACTAAATAGTTTGGTTTTGTCTTTAAGCTTGATAATGAGAAAGCTTATGATATGATTAATAGAGAATTCTTAATAGATATGATGAAAAAGAGAGGCTTCAGTCTTATCTGGATGAACAAAATAAAATCTCTTCTTCATAATGGTTTTGTTGGTGTTAGACTTAATGACACCAATAATGGTTTCTTTGTTGCTGGTAGAGGAGTGATTAGATAGGGTGATCCCATCTCACCTCTTCTCTTTAAACTTGTTGTTGGTGTCTTCACTAGGATTTTAATTAAAATCTCCAAAAATAATTTGATTGAGGAGGGCCTCTTTCCTGCCTCTAACCCTTCTGGTGTTGTCAGTACGCAATATGCAGACGACACTCTACTTTTCCTTGACAAAAACAAGTCCCATGCCAAGAACCTTAAATGGATGTTGTCGTATTTTGAAAAACTTTCAGGCATGAGGATTAATTTTCATAAGTGTCATCTTGTCCCCATCAATATAGATAGGGATGATGCTCAAGTTTTTGCTCAGTTATTAGGATGTTAACTTAGTAATTTCTCTATTAAATACCCAGGAGCCCCTCTTCATTATTGCAAACTAAGGAAGGAAAACCTTCAACCAGTCATTGACAAAACTATTAAAAGGGCTGCTGGTTGGCAAGGTAGACTCCTTTCTTTTGACAAAAGACTCATCTTGGTTCAAGCTTGCCTTGCAAGTATTGCCTCCTATCTTATGGGGGTCATAAAATTCCCTAAATGGTCTATTACTCTTATTAATTCCCAATTAGCTCGTTGCTTTTGGGATGACTATGAGGGCCATCATAAATATCATTTGGTTGCTTGGGGGTCTTTATCTCTCAAGAAAGAATATGGTGGTTTGGGTATAACCAACATTTCTGATATGAACTTATGTTTACTAGCCTCTTGGGTCAAAAGATACCATTTGGATGATGGGAAAATCTGGAAACAGATTGTAGATACCAAGTATAGAACCATAACCCTGTAACACTCCTGTAATATGGAAAATGAAGATACCTCCAAGGGTTCAGATTTATCTCTGGTGGCTAGGTAATAATAAATTATTTACCAGAGATAATTTGCAAAAAAGACAGACTATCCCTGATCCAACTTGTCTATTTTGCACTTAACCTGAATCCTGTCATCATCTATTTTTTGGTTGTGTTGTTTCGATTGAACTCTCGACAGTAGTTACTAGGCTCACTGGTTCTGCCGACACTCCTGATATGGTGTCCCTTTTAAACCGGTGGTCTAAAAGCAATACAAATACTGCTACTAATACAGTTCATGCAGCAGCCCTTTAGGCTCTGTGGAAATAACAAAATGACATATGTTTCAACCGTGTTATCCGGTCCGGTATGTAGGCAATCTGGAAAAAAACTGTGTGCATTCTCTCTGCTTGGGAGGTCCTATGAACAGGCCCTGCCAAAGGAAGATTGGTGGAAATGCTGAAAAGACTGGAACAATTAGCATGGGATCCACCGCTACTACTTGGACGGACCATGGCTAGCGCTGTCTCGTTGCTCTAGCTCCTTTGGAACTGGAGCAGATGAATCTTCAAGCCCCGAGGGATCTTGCATCCATCAACGCCCCCCCCCCCCCCACCCCGCGTTGCCTGCGCGTCTGCATCCGACTGTGTGTGTGGGGGAAATTGTTTTCCTCTCTATGTCTATATGCTGAGACTTGTAGTTTTTCCTTTTACCTTTTTCTACTTTTAGTTGTAGGCTTTTATCTGCTGAGGGAGCGTGTCTGTTGTTTCCTCCGCGAAAGATCTCTCTTATAGGCTGTATAAGACAAATTTGGTTTCGTTGTTAATGCAAATGGAGGTGGGGCAGGAGCCCTTTCCCTAAAAAACGCTTCATCGCCAGGCGTCTCACGGTGTACCCTCAGGTCTCCTTTGGTACATAGGATAGAATTTTCATAGGAATAGAAAACTTATAGAAAATGAGATGACATGTATCTCAAATCCTTTGAGTAGGAATAGGAAAAGAAATGAAATTTGGTTCACATCAGAGGAATTTTTTCATTGAGTCTAGACTAATATTTATTTTCCTTTGAAATGTGAAGGATAGGAACCAATCTTAATCTTATGTGGGAATAGGAATCCATTCTTATGGACCAAAGGGTTTTAAAGGAAAAATTCCTATAAAAAACCTATTCTATAAAATTCCTCTCAACAAAAGAAGGCCTCACTTTGGTTTCTGTTTTTTCAGGGAGAGAAAAGAGAGACGGAGACAGGGAAGAGAAGGTGTGGATGTGGGCCATCAAACAACCAATCACAGCCAACATTAAGCCTGAGGGGGCACGGATATGAGCAAACATGGGGCCGCAGGAGCCAGCAGGGCAGGCAGGCCCCGTCCGCCACTCTCTCCACAAAATCGCTGCCGTCCCTGAGAACTGGGCCCTCGTCCACGTCACACTGGTCTTCGCGTGTTCTGCCTTCGTCTCGACATATCCTTCTGCTTCGTCCTGCCTCTTGTTGCTACAGCCCCAAATCCCAAACCCTACCTCGCCAGCATCCCCTCCAGATCCCGAGATCCCCTCGCTCTCCGTCCCTCCCGCGCCAGCCATGCGGATCCGCAGGGCCGCCTCCCTCCTGCTCGGCGTCGCCCCCTCCGCCCTCTCCTCCTCCCAGCCGCCCCGACCTAATCTGCCCCCGCTCCCGCCAGCCGACGCCGGCGGCCCGCCGCCCTGCGTGACGAACATGGCGGTAGCGGACCTGATGGACCAACTCGGCATCGAAGATCCCGAGGTAATTCTCTTGCCCCCCTCGATGCATGCTCGTAGCTGGCCGTATCCTGTATCTTGTAGGTATTGCCCATTTCGGCGCCGCCGGCCGCCCGGGTCCCTGTACAGCAGCGTGTGATCCCCCTCCCTTGCAAGATCCCCTCTGCGGAGGTTGCCCGTCTGGCCGCTGCTGCTCGCGCGCGGGTCTGGCTCGTCCGCGCGGACACGACCCTGCTAGGGTTTCCATTCCTCCGCGCCCCTCGCGTTTGCTTGCTTGTTTCTGCCGGCAGCGGCGTGTCTGCTAGGGTTGGAAACGATGCGAGCCGTACCTACGCGCATCCACCCTATTTCACTTACATGTACCTGTGTAGGTCGACATGCATGTATTTCTCGATTTTTTTCTTTTTTTTTCATACCATCCTCACAAAACATCAGGTTCCACATTCTAACGATAATGAAACAAAAACAAGGTGTGGCAGCATGAGCATCCAGGTGCCACAAGAAAAGAGTTTATCTGCTGCAAAATGCTGACAGCAAAGATTACAAAAAAAAAACAAAAGTTTTGACCTAACCACAGGGCACCTAAACCTACAATTCAGATCAACATCCACCAACCCTTTGCCTGCACTCATGTAGTACTTCCTTCACTGCAGCCCCGTATAAATCAGCATCATTTTTCATTATTGCATATCTCTTTTCTTGACCAGAGGTTCATTTTTTTATTTTTTATTTTTCATCTTTTTCAGGATGATAAGCACTTCATGGAAACTTACTTCTGGGATGGCCTTCCCAGCCACCACCCCTGGGGATCTCGGTGCCATTTCCCAGCCACCACCTATGCCGACTTCATTGAGGAGAAAGAGGAGATGGCCCTAGACATGCTCGATGACGTCATCTTGGAACGGCGTATCGTGGAGAAGAACTCTGAGAAAAACAAAAGCACCACAACGAAGGGCGAGGAAGAGAAGAACAAGACCAAGCTGAAGACAAAGGGGAAGGGGAAGGAGAAGGTGGAGGCAGATGAGAGTGACGCTGCCAGAGGAGGATGGCCGTGCAAGCAGAATAAAAGGTGGTTCTGCGGGCAGCCCGCGAGCCGGCCCAACTCGTACTGCTTGCACCACTCTCATCAGAGGCCCCGTGCCATCTCGAAGCCACCTCCTAACAAGAGGATCACTGCCAACCATGACTTGGACCTAGGGTTCTACTACTACGACGGGTTCGGCCCGTCAGGCAACACCAAGAGGCAACGTGGATCAAGCAGTATGCAAGAACCTATTGAACACAAAGAGGAGGCGCCGCGTGAAGACCGCGTTGATTTTACTGCAGGTCTGGCTGGAGTTGCTGACGAAGAAAATCAAGTCACGTCGGACTCAGAATTCGTCGACGAGCCTAGGCTCGACGACTGCACTGATGTCGTGATCGCTGGCTATGACGAGGACAGCAGTGATGAAGATTCACCTGACTACAACGGAAAAAACCTTAAGGTGACCAAGAACCCGTCGAAGAAGAGGGGGAAGAAGCCTGTGAAAGCCCGATCGCTCAAGTCACTGATGTGATAAGAGCACGGTCGCACTTGCGTGTCTGTGGCCTGTGGAAACAATATAGTAGAAACTGTATGGATATTTTTGTTGTACTGTTTTTTAACTGTGGTATTGTGGTGCTAGCTTTTGTACTAGCCATTAAAAGAGTTCCATATGCTCCTATATACTTATATGATATCTGGTATCTGGTCATTGTGATGGGCGAGATGCGGTCAATTTTCACTGTGAGTGGTTTATTTGTTTATTTTGTGCAGTTGGTTTATGGAGTTGCGTATGCTAGGCATTTGGTTCCTGAAAACCGATGAATGAATGTGGCACCCCGGCTCATTGAGCCGGACGCCTCGCATTCCAGTCCAGAGATCATTGTCTTCTGGAACACGGTATAGCTTAATACAGAATAAATCACGATTTATTAAAGTACTACAGATACATATTAAGTCTTAAGTTGACAGTACTCTTGCGAAGCAAGGCGGCACTACTCGTGTGGTGACACTCTATATATTATTCTTCGAACAACTCCGCCTCGAAATACTAATAGAGGAAGCGGTATAACATAGCGGGAAAGCGTGACGATGGTGGTACTCCAATACAAACGGACACCGTTGGGACACATCCTAGTTCGCACTCTCGGAATCCTTAGCTACGACATCTTCTGCATCTGGCATGAGAAGGCAGGTGAGTACTTTGAATGTACTGGCAAGCTCACAAACAATCCAAAAAGCAAGCAAGCAAGCTAGAACATATCAATCGAAAAGAAACACGTTAAAGACATTAATTGTAAGTGCAACAGTTTTAACTGAAGTAAATACTCATAGCCTGATCGTTTAACGTCACATGGACCCTCTCTCGGTTCACTTCTCCTGACCACCTTGTGACCAACCCAACTTTCCCTGGTGTTTCTTGATTTGGACACTTACTTCGTTTACTTTGTTCATGGCCTTGATCATATAGTGTGACTTAATACGAACTGTGTCCCATTGCCGGAGACTCGGCTATTCGTATAGATTTTGACACTTTACAGAGGTTGTACACTTTACCCACACTATGGACGTTGGTCCAACAAATCCCTCTTACAGCATGGCCCTCCTACCGTATCACCGACCTCCCGCGGTCTAGCCCTGGGTGAGAGAATCTGGATCCATGCCACCCCGTGCCACAACTCATCCATTCCAGGATTCAATCAACTGTTCATGTGCACATCTTAACAACTCAGGCTCTTGTGATTGGACGACAATCCTCCGTCCAGGGGGATACTGCCTCTCCAACCATCCCCCTTTCGTGACACAGAGAGACATAACTATGAACGAACTAGGGTCTTCCCACAAAGGCAAATGTGGTCGCATGAAAAAAATGCTTGATTCAGTGGCACTACGAATTGACCAACCATGAAGGGTTAATTTAATGAGTTCAATTACAATTAAATATTCACAACGTTTAGGAGTTACGATCAATTCATAGCCATTAAGATCACTAAAGTCTTTCCCCGAATATGATCATTATAATATTGAAGTCATTCCTCCAAGATGATCATTACTAACGTCATTCCTCCAAAATGATCATTGCTAAACTAAAGTCATTCCCCGAAGATGATCATTCCAATACTAAAGTCATTCCTCCAAATATGATCATTTTTATTACTACGGTTAACTTAGCAATATTACCAAAGCATCTAGTTTCACTACTCAACATAAAATTCAGTGAATGCTACTGATCAACTACTTCCAAGTAGATGCGACACATAGCATGACAACAATTCTAGCACCAATATAATTCAATGAACAATTCACACAATTCAACAATTAAAGAAATTGCAAGTTTTAACCCATGGCCTTGCAATGTCATCAAGCAAATAAAGGTGTTGGCTTCTCTTGCTCAAATGGAGTGTCAAATGACTCATGATCTTCACTTCCTGAATTATTTCCCTCTGGAAATAATTTAAAAATGCATTTGTAAATATGAGATAAAGCTAAATCTCTGTCCAGAAATTCTAGAAAACTCAAATAAATCTCAAATTAAATCAGTGAATAAAGAATTCCAAAAGAAAAATATTGCAAAGAGAATCAACTCGTTTGGACTTATGGTTAAAAGTTAATGGTGGTCAAAGTTTGGTCAATAAAATCATTTAAATTGAATTAAAATGGTTTAAACAGAAAAACCAGAGGTGGCCATGTTAAAACCGTATGCTTACTAACTACCGCTTCGGGGGCGCGCTGAGTTACAGACAGGTGGGTCCCACATGTCCGTTTCAAAACGCGTTTGACAGGTCAGTGGAGACGGCGGCTCACCAGCAGCCGTTTGCCGGCGTAGAGGTCACGGCCGGGCTCGTGGATGCGTGCACTAGAACAGCGAGACGACGGTGGTCACGCCTATACTAGTGGCTTCTTCGGAGATGTCCTGACAGCGTTGCTTTGTTCTTCTCCGGCGGTGGTGGTCTTCGGGGGTCGTAGGACTCCGGCAATACGTCACACAATTAGGTGGCTAACCTAGGCGTCTTGGTCAGTGGTGTGTGTCAGTTCGCATGGTGGTGTGGCCTGAAGTGGAGCAGAGAGGGCTGCCAGCGGTGTTGCTTCTACGGCAGCGCTCTGCTCGATTCGGAAGAAGTGGGCCTGGCTGTGCTCCTCCAGTGTGGTGATGTCTGAGTGAGTGAGGGGTGAGGTGCGAGTGCTTAGATCTGTGGGTGTTGGATTTTATAGCCGCGGCGAGGGTGCCGTGACCATGGCACCGCCGTGGATAAGCTCATGGTGAGCTGGCGCGGCGCCAGCCTCTGTCGTTCCTTGGGGCGTGAGGGTTCGAGGAAGCTCGTGCGAGCTCGTGGCTGAAGCCTGGCGTGCGGTGGAAGAAAACGACGTCGGCAGCGTCACAAGCGTTGCGGTAGGCGCCTGCCACTAACACATACTTTACCAGTGGCGGGCAGGATAGCTGGCCTATTAGAAGTGGCGGGAGTCAATGGCGGGCGCCTACCCCAGCAAAGCCCGCCATTGATGGCCTTTTAGTGCCCGACACTGTTGGGCATTCCTGCAGTAGTGAGAACAGTCTCGGCGGTCCAAAAAACCCTTAAGAGAAAAACACACACTCAGCAGAATCACTCATTCCTCACAGACTCAGTAGTATCGGATAAGAAATACTTATAAGTACCGAGAAACAAGAAAACTTGAGGAATCGGGTGGATGAAGTGGAAAACTTGGATATTTGGTTGTTTATCTGAGATTGAGCTCATCCCTAGCTATTTTGAGTGTGCGCCTCTTGATAGTACAGTTGTCCTTAAACTAATTGTCGATCTTGGATCCGCTAATATCATATCAATTAGAAACTATGAGCTCCAAAGAACAACCTCTTGTAAGCACAAAAGTAGGAGTCTGTTTATCTTTCCATTCATCAAAATGGATTAAGTTCGTAATTAGACACGATAAACCATTAGTCGCCTTAACTGTCTTGTCATTAATCACTAAAACCCAATGGTGGCCTACGATGCACTTTTAAGGAGAGGGACTGAGCAGCGACAGGCCCAGGAGGAAGGTGGCAGGGAGAGAAGAGAGAGGGGTTCGGGATGAAGGAGACATGGAGATAAGAGAGAGGGGTCAAGAGGATGGTGACAGGGAGAGAGAATAGAGGGGAAGAGAAGGGTGGTCGGGAGAGAAGAGAGATGTGGGTCAACATGGCACCCGTCGGGTTCAGGTGCGGGTAATGGTCGCCCAAACACGTACCTGTCTCAATATTTTCCGCCCAAATCCGTACCCGGACCCACACCTCAGGTTTCAAACTGTTCCCATACGCGTACCCGGACAGGTGCGGATAATACCCGCGGGTAAAAATACCCATCTCAGCCACCTTACCCAATTCACACTTCACCATATTTTTTTTTAGCATTTCTGCATATATACACAACAGTTCAGCATGTATACTTCAACATTTGAGCACATATATACCACATTTTAGCATTTCAGCACATATATATATATATATATATATATATATATATATATATATATATATATATCACGATTTGTTGTGTGATGGAATAAAAAGAGTAATATTAATTTTCATAAGTGAGTACCAATAAGCATGAACTAGATGGCACTAAACAATGTCCAATTACATTCATGGATGAGTAGCTTGCAAGTGAACTATTTAGAGAAACATTCACATCTATTCTTTCTTCTTTTTTTCCAATTACAAGACAAACAAGAGGTACACAATTTTCTCTATTTTTCTTTTATTGAAGATACTTCTACAGCCCTTACTACGAAATGATCAAATGAAGGAGATTATATAATAAGATCAACAAAATCATAGACAAAATCAAAAGTTCACAAAACAAAATCGACACATTAAACCAAGATCATGCACATGGGTAAGGGGAGAGGATTTTGGGTTGAGGCTACTGGATGCATTAGCCTAGGGTAAAGCGGCTAGTTTTTTCCCTTAGTGAATGACACATGGGACCTACCTGTTAGAAAGTTAGTACATGGGTATGCAGGTATGGGGCTATGGGTATAGCCTTCCCATACCCGTACCCGGCTTTCCCGATGTGTACAACTTTTTTCCATTTATAAACCCATGGGTATTTATTTTTTTCCAAACCCTTACCCTGATAGGGTTTTAACCCGTCGGGTTCGCGGGTTGCTGGTACCCATTGCCATGTTGAGAAGAGTTAGGGAAAGGGGACAAGGAAAGGATGGGAGGGGTATGTCAAGGGTTAGGTCTAGTGGGAAGGGGTTTTATAGTAAATGAGTGAGGAAGTGGGCTTGGTGGGCCAGACCAGCCACCGACGTGACAGAGATTGAAGCATGTCACAAGTGTGTGTGACACCACTAACGTGCCAAAAATAGGCAGGTCAAGGTACTAAAAGCATCTACGACCACAAACACCAAAATCCGAGCCCCAAACATCCACGAACGCGTCCTGACGCGTCCGCGGACAGTGACCGGACAACACACAAAAAATTCCTTCCACAACCACAAACACCATTTCCAAATCATCAAATCCATATTATTACATGCAACCTTTAACTAAACTTGAGCGGAGCTCGTCCGGCTCCGCCCTGTCCATGACCCGTGGCTGGCTATGCTCCTCGGAGTGTTGGTGTGGTCTCCAGTGAGTTAGAGTAGGACACGGAATATGCACTAGCTCATGAGACTCAAGGCGCCGCCGTCTCCCATGCCCTACTCTTCCTCGTTTGAGCCCTTCACCTCCACGTCGTCGGTGGACATGAGTTCGATGATGGATCCATCGTGGTCGGAGCCGTCGAAGTCCACCATGACACGGTTCTAGCGCCCAGGGTTGGCAGGTGATACGTCTACAACGTATCTATAATTTTTTATTGTTCCATTCTATTATATTATCAATCTTCGAAGTTTTATATGCATTTATATGCTATTTTATATCATTTTTTGGGACTAACATATTAACCCAGTGCCTAGTGCCAGTTGCTGTTCTCTGCTTGTTTTTGGATTTTCAGAAAATCAGTACCAAACGGAGTCCAAATGCTACGAAACTTTTTGACGATTTTTTTGGACAAAAGAGACCCTAGATGCTTCAGGAGGAGACCAGACGGCAAACCGAGGAGACGGCAAGGCAACAGGGCGCGCTCTGGGGGTAGGCGCGCCCTATTACCTTGTGGGCCCCACGTGGCTCCGTCTGACCTAATTCCACTTCTAGAAATTCTCAAATATTGGGAAACCAACAGAGAGCCACCCCAAATAACTTTTCCGCCACCGTAAGCTTATGTTCTTCCACGATTCCATCTGGAGGCCTTTTCCGGTACTCTGCGGAGGGGGAATCGATCACGGAGGGCTTCTACATCAACCTTGCTGCCCTACCGATGATGCATGAGTAGTTCACCACAGACCTACGGGTCCATAGCTAGTAGCTAGATGGCTTCTTCTTTCTCTTTGATCTTCAATACAATGTTCTCCTCGATCTTCTTGGAGTTCTATTCGATGTAATCTTATTTTGCGGTGTGTTTGTTGGGATCCGATGAATTGTCGGTTTATGATCTAAATATTCATGAGAAGTAATTGAGTCTTTTCAAAATTTTATTATGCATGATTGTTATAGCTTTGTATTTCTCTCTGATCTATCCGTTTGGTTTGGCCAACTAGATTGATTTATCTTCAGTGGGAGAGGTGCTTTGTAATGGGTTCAATCTTGCGGTGCTCTATATCCCAGTGAAAAAGTAGGGGACAAGACACGTATTTGTATTGTTGCCATTAAGGGTAAAACGATGGGGTTTATTCATATTAGTTGAGTTTACTTTGTCTACATCATGTCATCTTGCTTAAGGCGTTACTCTCTTTTTATTAACTTAATACCCTAGATGCATGCTGGATGGCGGTCGATGGGTGGAGTAATAGTAGTAGATGCCGGCAGGAGTCGGTCTACTTGTCTCGGACGTGATGCCTATATACATGATCATTGCGATGAATCCGTCATAATTATTTTCTTTTCTATCAATTGCCCAACAGTAATTTGTTTACCCACCGTATGCTATGTGTTCGAGAGAGATGCCTCTAGTGAAAACTATGGCCCCCGGGTCTATCTTAAATATAAAAAGAAAATCAAAATAAGTTGGGTGCTGATACGTCCAATTTGCATCATGATTTCCTACTGTTAAGTAACATGTTTTTAATCATTATTTCAGTTCATGGTACAATTCTTTTGCCTTTTCTCTCTTATTTTGCAAGTTTCACATGAAGAGGGAGATTGCCGGCAGCTGGAATTCTAGACAAGAAAGGGGTGAAACAGAGATAGCTATTCTGCACAACTCCAAATGACCTGAAAATTTACGGAGAATTATTTCGGAATATGTAAAAAATACTGGTGAAAGAATTACCAGGAGGGAGCCCACCAGGAAGCCACAAGCCTGGGGGCGCGCCCCCCGAGCTTATGGGGCCCCTGGCAGGCCTCCGGCCCCCTCCTTCTGCTATATGAAGCCATTTGCCCTAGAAAAAATCAGAAGAAGACTTTTGGGACGAAGCGCCACCGTCTCGAGGCGGAACCTGGGCAGGAGCTATTTTGCTCTCCGGCGGAGCGATTCCGCCAGGGAAACTTCCCTCCGGGAGGGGGAAATCGAAGCCATCGACATCACCAATGATTCTCTCATCGTGGGATGACCCATCTTCATCAACATCTTCACCAACACCATCTCATCTCAAACCCTAGTTCATCTCTTGTATTCAATATTTGTCTCAAAACCTCAGATTGGTACCTGTGGGTTGCTAGTAGTGTTGATTACATCTTGTAGTTGATGCTAGTTGGTTTAATTGGTGGAAGATTATATGTTTAGATCCTTAATGCTATTCAATACCCCTCTGATCTTGAACATGAATATGATTTGTGAGTAGTTACTTTTGTCCTTGAGGACATGGGAGAAGTCTTGTCATAAGTAATCATGTGAATTTGGTATTCGTTCGATATTTTGATGATATGTATGTTGTTGCTTCCTTTAATGGTGTCGTGTGAACGTCGACTACATGACACTTCACTATCTTTGGGCCTAAGGGAAGGCATTCTGGAGTAGTAATTAGAAGATGGGTTGCTAGAGTGACAGAAGCTTAAACCCTAGTTTATGCGCTATTCCGTAAGGGGCTGATTTGGATCCATATGTTTCCTGCTATGGTTAGAGTTATCTTAATTCTTCTTTCGTAGTTGCGGATGCTTGCGAGAGGGGGTAATCATAAGTGGGAGGCTTGTTCAAGTAAGAACAACACCTAAGCACCGGTCCACCCACACACTACTGGAATCTGGCAATTTGCCATCTGTCCCCTCTTTGCCGTCTGCCAGCTGACGGCAAAGAACCAGCTGATGGCAAAGAGAGTCTTTGCCGTCAGGTGGCTCTTTGCCGTCTGCCAGCTGACGGCAAAGAGGCCAATGGCAGACGGCAAAGAGGCCCGTGGGCCCCAGGGGGGCTCGGCGCTGGCTAGGTCACCTCTTTGCTGTCTGCTGGCCCTTTGCCGTCTGCTAGCAGTCGACAAAGAACGGCCAGGCAGACGGCAAAGTAGGGATGCGGGGCCCACCAAAGCACGGCGTGGGCTAACCTAACGGCTGGCCTCTTTGCCGTCTGCTAGCAGACGGCATATCCATCTTTGCCGTCTTCTAGCAGACGACAAAGGAGCAATGTGCCTTAACGGCTAGCCCGCGCACGCCCGGCCCCCACTACCCCACTCTCCTCCCCCGCACCCCTCTCTCGCTCGCTCCCTCCGCCGCCGCGCCCGTCGCCGCCGCCGGCCCGCCGCTCCGCCGCTCCGCCGCCCCGCGCCGCCGGCCCCCGCGCCCCGTCGCCTCTGCCCCCGCGCCCCGCCGCCCCTGCCCCCTGGCCCCGCGCTCCTCCGCCCCTGCCCGCGCAGTCCGCCGCCCCCTGCCCGGCGGCCTTCTCTCCTCGCTGCCGGCCGCCCCCGCCCGGCGGCTTCCTCTCCTCGCCGCCGGTAGCCCCCGGCCGCCTCGGAGCTTCACCCCCGCCCCTCGCCCCCGCCGC
Source organism: Elymus sibiricus (assembly GCA_039707655.1). Classification (NCBI taxonomy): domain Eukaryota; kingdom Viridiplantae; phylum Streptophyta; class Magnoliopsida; order Poales; family Poaceae; genus Elymus; species Elymus sibiricus. The sequence goes on from CM077672.1 coordinate 455,234,089, forward strand.
CCCCTGGTGAGTGCCCCACCCCCGTCTTTTTTTTGTTTTTTTCTGTTAAATTAGTTAGTTAGTTTATTAGGTAGAAAAAACTTAGATAGAAAAGAAGAAAAGAAAAAAAAATTAGAAGAAAAAGAAGAAAAGAAAAAACCTAGAAGAAAAAACTTAGAAGAAAAAACCTAGAAGAAAAAAAAGAAGAAAAGAAGAAGGAAAAAAAAGGAAAAAGAAAAAAGGAAAAGAAGAAAAAATAAGAAGAAGAAGAAGAAGAAGAAGAAGAAGAAGAGGAGGAGAAGAAAAAAGAAGAAGAAGAAGAGGAAGAAAGAGGAGAGGAGGAGAAGAAGAAGAGGAAAAAGGAAAGGAAGAAGAAGAAGAAGAAGAAGAAGAAGAAGAAGAAGAAGAAGAAGAGGAGGAGGAGGAGAAGAAAAAAGAAGAAGAAAAAGAAGAAGAAGAAGAAGAAGAAGAAGAAGAAGAAGAAGAAGAAGAAGAAGAAGAAAAGGAAGAAAAGGAAGAAGAGGAAGAAGAAGAAAAGGAAAAAGAGGAAAAAAAAGAAGAGGAAGAAGAAGAAAACGACACCCCGACCCCGACACGACACCCCGACACCCCGACCCCGACACGACACCCCGACCCCGACCCGACACCCCGACAGCCCGAGACCCCAACACCCCGACACCACGACACCCAGACACGACACCCCGACCCCGACACGACACCCCGACCCCGACCCGACACCCCGACACCCCGACACCACGACACCCAGACACGACACCCCCGACACCCCCGACCCCCGACACCTCTTCGGCCTCCTGTTGACCGAAAAGGTGCTCTTCGGCCTTCCAGAGGCCGACGGGGTCATATATTTGTGAATTATGAGTTAGGTCATATATTTTCTGATTTTGTTATGAAAAACATCATATATATTTGTGTTGATCGGGTGGATTTAAATGTGCAGTTGTTTCGTCGCTGCGAGGGTCTGGTGTTCGACGACCTCCCCGTGCGTTCGACGAGCTCCGCCCCTGCGTTCGTGGGTGAGCAAAAATGACATCTCCTCCTCCCCCCTTGATTTGCTCTGTTCCGGTCTTCGTGCCGATGAAACTTGCTAGCTATAGGTGTCTTCAATCATCAGTATGCGTGACCACTATGCGTCTCCCGTTCGAAAGGGTTACATCTATAAATATGCATGCATTTGCATATTTATAACCGTGATTCTTTCGAATTGTGCAACGTTATCCATGGACAACCCAATAATGTGTAGATTGGGTTCGTTTTCCCATATGCTCTGCTCCGGATCCGATGCAGAATTTCGTCAGTGCCTCCCTGTTGTTCTCCGGGTACACATCGTCTCTGCTTATTGCCGAGACATGTATCAGGAGAACAGCGGGGAGGTGCTGCCAAAATTTTGCGTCGGATCCGGAGCAGAGCATGGGAAAACGAACCCAATCTACACATACTCGGGTGGGATTAGGACCTATCTTTACCTATTAGCGTCTAGGTTGCATGGACGTAATAAAACTGACAAACTCCATTAACTGATGAATATGGTTTGCTGAATTATGTATATATTTCTTGTGTGTCCAGTAGCTAGGCAAGATGAGTGATCGTGCGTGGATGTACACCGGTCACACTAGTCAGAAAGACAGGACCGATGAATGGTTAACAAAAACCAAGGGGTTTGTGAGAGCCACATTTGCAAATGGCCAGAGAAAAACCTGGTGCCCCTGTGTCCGGTGCGACAACTATCATAAGAGGACAGAGCTTGAAATGAGTAAACACCTGTAGAAGTGGGGTTTTACGCCTGCTTATACGGTATGGACATTTCATGGTGAGTCTGCCCAACGTGCCAGAGCTGAGGTGGGCCGTCGTCGCACCGACGAGCATGGTACCAGGATCAAAGACATGGTGGAAGACTTTGATGATGCTAGGGATTCGGACGATGAGATGGAGGAATCTGCAAAGGCCTTCAATGATATGTTGGAGTCTTCAAAACGTCCTCTCCACGAGCACACTGAGCTTTGTCAGCTGGATGCCATCGCACAAGTAATGGCTCTGAAGGCTCAATTCAACTTGGGCAGAGAATGCTACGACGCGATGATGACACTATTTGGACGCTTTCTACCCAAAGGCCATGTAATGCCTGCAAACCTGTACCAGTCGGACAAAATCCTCCGTGTACTTAAGATGCCCTATGAGTAGATAGATGCCTGTGAGAATGGATGTGCCTTATTTAGGTTTGAGTATGCGGACTTGAACTATTGTCCCATTTGCAAGTCTTCCAGGTATGTTGTGGTAGACAACGGTATGGGTGAGAAGAGTCAGACAAAAATCCCAGTTAATGTTCTTCGGTATATGTCAATCATACCAAGACTTCAACGTCTTTTCATGGTCGAAGAGATGGCCAGACAGATGACATGGCACAAATTGGGCAAAAGAACCGAACTAGATGCAGATGGGAATCAGATGTTGGTACACACATCGGACGCTTTTGCGTGGAAGCACTTCGATGCAATACATCATGATAAAGCGGCAGATCCAAGGCATCCTCGAGTCGCCATCAGCACGGATGGGTTCAATGTGTTTGGTATGATGGCAGCCCAATACAGTTGTTGGCCTGTATTTGTCATTCCACTCAATCTCCCCCCGGACAGATTATGCAAAGAAAGAACATTTTCCTGACGTTGATAATTCCGGGGCCCAACTATCCGGGGAAGAGTATGAATGTGTACATCCAGCCGCTTAAGGATGAATTGCAAGAAGCTTGGGATAATGGGATCAAGACATACGACGCCGCTACAAAAAAACTTCCTAATGCATGTGTGGTACATGTACTCGATGCATGACTTGCCGGCGTATGCGCCATTTGTTGGCTGGTGTGTGCATGGAAGGTTCCCATGCCCCACATGCAAGGCAGCTCTTGAGTTTCGTTGGCTGGATGCGGGTCGCAAGTATTCTTGCTTCGACTTGCATAGACAGTTTCTGGATCCTCGCCATAAGTTCAGAAAAGACAAGAAGAACTTCATCAAAGGTAGAGTTGTCAAAAACTCTGCACCACCTGCGTTGACAGGCCAACAGACCCTGGATCAGTTAAACGCTCTCGAGCCGGATCCAGAGCGTCCAGGGTATTTCAAGGGGTATAATTCGGAACACGCCTGGACTCACAAGACATGCTTGTGGGATCTGCCTTACTTCACAGACCTCCTTTGCCCACACAACATCGACGTGATGCACACTGAAAAGAATGTCGCCGAGGCCCTCTTTGGTACATTGTTCGGCATAGAGGGGAAGTCAAAGGATAATCCTAAGGCTAGAGTCGATCAGGAGGCTCTATGTGATAGACCGTTACATAACATGCGACAACCGAAAGGAAACCAGAACTAGACGAAGCCAAAGGCATGGTTCAATCTTGGAAGGCCAAATATGAGGGAAATTATCCTGTGGGTGAAAAAGGAGTTGATGTTCCCCGATGGGTATGCAGCGAATCTAAAGAGGGGAGCGAGTCTTGAAAAATTGAAAATATTTGGTCTCAAGAGTCATGATTGGCACATATGGCTTGAGCGGGTAATGCCGGTGATGTTGCGTGGCTTTATCCCTAAGGATGAATGGCTAGTACTGGCAGAGCTGAGCTATTTCTTCCGTGCTCTTTGTGCGAAAGAACTATCGCCTGGCTTGCTAGATGAAATGGAAGAGTTGGCGCCGGAGTTGATCTGCAAGTTAGAGAAGATCTTCCCACCGGGCTTCTTTAATCCAATGCAGCATTTGATTTTGCATGTCCCGACCGAGGCACGATTGGGGGGGCCTGTGCAGAATCGTTGGTGCTACACAACTAAGAGGATGCAGAAGACGCTTCGAGCAAAATGTAAAAATAAACGTAGAATTGAAGCATCGATGGCCGAGGCATTCATTACTGAGGAGGCGGCAAACTTCGTGACAGCACACTACGAAGCCAAAAATTGTCATTTGCATAATCCGAAGCCTCGGTACAATGCTGGCGACCCTAAAAAGGGTGGATCCAACCTCAGCTTATTCAAAGGGAAGCTCGCACCAGCCGGTGCTTCGAAACCAGTTGGGTTGGATGTCGAAGAATGGCGGACCATTTCGTCGTATATCTTCAACAACCTAACAGAAGTGCGGCCGTATATCGAGTAAGTTCTCGGTACATTGTTTCCCAACTTCTAATTCCTTTGAACTGCTCTTATTCCCGGATATTTGATACAGTCGATACATCGCCAAATTCTCGGATGGAGCGGTGATCCAAAAGGATTCCGTCGAAGAGTATGAGCTTCTGGCAAAGCATGGAGGCGGCTATCCCGGTTTCATCTCTTGGTTCAAACAAACGGTAATTTCCATTAGACCATTTCATTTCTTCGTCTAATTTGTGGCTAATGCAACAATTCTTCCGTATTAAACTTGTAGGCTAATTCAGAGTCAATGGACGCCGAATTGAGACAAGTCGCTAATGGTTTTGACTATAAGGTCCGTTCATTTGACAAATACGACATCAACGGGTATCGCTTTTGTACCTTTGGCAAAGAGCTATCTATGGCCGACCGAAATTCTACAAATTGTTGTGTCTCTGCTATCGGCGAAGGAGATACCGAGTATTATGGAAGAGTTGAAGCAATTTATGAACTTCTATTGTATGGTGAAAACCCACCGAATGTCGTAGTCTTCAAATGTTATTGGTTCCAGCCGAAGGAGACTAGAAGGACTCATGAACATTTAGGGCTAGTCGAAATCAAACAAAGCACCCATTTAGATGTTCCCGATGTCTATATTACGGCTCAATAGGCGACCCAAGTTTTCTATCTACCGTGGGCCTGCCAAACTGATCCAAATCTGAATGGTTGGGATGTCGTTTATGAAGTGCCACCACGTGTTAGACCACCTCCCCCCAATGAAGAGGATTATGAACCTCACATTAACCCAGACACATATGAAGGAGAATTCTTCCAAGAAACACGTCTTTCCAAAAAACGTTTCAAGAACCGCTCTACTTCACCCCAGAACATTGAAGTAGACAGCGACAGTGAATCCGACTTCACCCCTGAGCCGGAACAAGAAGAGGTTACTGCTGCGGATGACCTGTCAATGCTTGACCGATTACGTAAAGGAGGCCTTCCACATGTTGATGCATTTATTGATGATGATGATGAGCACGTCATTACTGATAGTGATGATGATGATGCATTTATTGACCCCGGAGCATATATAGACGATGAAGATTAATATTAGTTCATGTCAGGTATTCAATTATTATTATGTACATATATATTATTAATTAGTTCATGTTAGGTATTCCATTTTTTATTATGTTCATGATGATGATACACTTAAATTATATACATATTATTATTCATGTCAGGTATTCAATTTTTTTATGTTGTACTAATTTCGTTTACTCTTTGTCATTGCAGGTGTTGACAGATGGTGGGCGCGGGTCCAGAGCGCTCCGAGGCTCCTTCCTCGGCACGTGGTGGGAGGGGTGCTTCCATTCCACCCCAGCACCTCCGGAGAGTGCTGGATCTCAGTATGCAGACACCACCGGCGGGCGCTTCTTCTTCGGCCGGGAGAGGTCGGGGGAAGAAGAGGGGTACTAGAGGTGGCCGTGGCGGCGGGAGAGGTAGGAAGGCTGCTACGCCTTCCTCGCCGCCACCCCCAACTGATTCACCCGACCACAGGACTGCTCCGTCTGAGGTGGACCCGTCTCGGACTCCGGTCCACGAGCCTCGGGCCGACGAGCCTCGGGTCGCCGAGCCTTCGCCCCACGAGACTCCGGTCCACAAGCCTCGGGCCGCCGAGCCTTCGCCCCACGAGACTCCGGTCCCAGAGGCTTCGTCCCACGAGACTCCGGAGCAGAGCACGGATCAGGCTACGTTGCAGTCGACCCGATGGGGGGACTGGCCGCCGGAGGCGAGTGGCCATGCTGATGGTGGCGAGGATCGCTTTTCGGATGATAGCTATAGCGAGGGCGAGCTGGTTGAGGGGGGCAACGTCTACCAGCGTGGTGGTACAAAGCTCCCGCCCGTGCCGGCGACCCGCGAGCAGAGGTGGTTGATTGCGCCTAATGGGGAGAAGTAAGTGCATTTACTCTTTTTTAACCTTTTGCCTTCATGTTTCTTCAAAATCTAATGCGTTGGCCTTGTCATACTGCAGGGGTTGGATACACGGCCCTGGTATCCGCAAGCCCAACTTCGTCCTTGGTGTGCTTTGCCGGCAGAACTTCCCGGGGTGGGTCACGTTGCCCGGTGAGGGTCAGGTTCGATAGCTCGGACTGAGCTGGGAGCTGTACTTGGCTGCCCCGGCCCCGCCGCAGGAGAGGATCGACGGTGTCTTGTGCCGCACGAGGGTCGAGATGGTGATCCAGACGTTTTGGGTAATTTCTCCTTTACAGAATTAAAAATCAACAGTACCGAGTTATTGTACTAATCAGTGTTGTCTTGTTTGATTGCAGACCTTCTACAGGTGTCTTGAGGGAGAGGAGGAGGCCGCGGCTATGGTTATCAAAGCCGAGTGCAGGCGCCTACTTCAGAACTTACGGCACGAGGCTCGGGTGCAGGCTGTTCGAGACTACTACGCCTCGGCTGGTATTAAGAGGTCCAAGACGAAGTGCTGCGGCAAGTTTCTGAGTAAGGAGAAGTACATGAAGGTAAATACCTATTCTTAAGGCCTTGAACTTAGTTTCCTTGATTTGATTCGTAGGCGTAGCGCTGAAATTTCTCTTGACTAACTTAGGTGCCCTCGAGATGGTGTGCGGATAGGATGGACTGTTGGGAGGCGTTGGTGGATGAGTGGTGCTCTCCCCAATGGCTAGCCGTCCACAACAATGCCAAGGAGCGGCGTGCCAAAATGGTTGGTGTGCCACACCATCAAGGGAGCGCCAACCTATATGAGTTCGGGAATAACTGGGTATGTGGTTTGCTTCATGATTCATGCAATTTCATTCTTCATGCTAGCTTGAGCCCTTAATTAATACTTTGTTCCTCTCTTTTAGGCGCGCTACAACAAGACAGAGGTGCCAGAGGTGTTCGACCTCTATGGCATGGCCCATACTGCAAAGTACAAGAAGGCCAAGGCATTCTCTGAGTCTGACCTTGATCATCCAGAGAGCTTCACCGACATCTCCTCCCACAACAAGCTCATGAGGTACAGAGACGAGGGGAAGGCGAGGAAAGGGGAGGACTTTAACCCGAGCCGGCAACCTCTTGATCCAGAGCTGGTGATGATATCTGGTGGCGGGAGGCCCCATGGCTCGATAGCCATTGGGGATGGGCTGATACGTTGTCCTAGCACTCTCTCGGAGATCAAGAAGCGCCAGACGAGCTCCGATCCTGAGATAAGGCCTCGTCCACGGCCAATGGAGCTCCAAATCAAGGTTAGTTATACGGACTCAGTTACCTTTCCTCCATTACATTGTGTGTGCGGCCGTCGATGATTACAATGCTAACGAGGAGTGGTGTTGCAGGCTGCTCTTGAGAAAGAGAGAGCGAAGACCCAGGAGCTTCTGGCGGAGGCAAAGAGGCAGGCGGCGGAGAGGGGTAGGGAGTTGGAGGAGAGGACTGCTACGCTGTTGGAGGAGGCGAGGAACCGGAACGACGCGGCTAACCGGGCCTTATATGAGCTCTTCGTGGTAAGTTTCTTCTGCATATTAGCCAAATCATGCACGTAATGTTCATTTCATTACTAACTAATATGACTGACTCGTGAAAACCAAATGTGCAGACCATGTGCCAGAGCAACGGTCAGACCCCTCCGCCGATGCCAGTCATTGCTCCGACGGGCACGGTGAGTTTCATTTGAATGGTCATTAGTTACTAGTCTTCACATTTGAGTTGCATCATGCTAACGAGACATTGCAAATGATCTTTGGTGCAGCGTAACTCCCGACAAGCATCGACCGATCCTTCTGCGTCTGCCACTGGCGCGACCGGTCCTTCACCTCCGTGATGACAGTACGTTTTCCCTAGTGTTTTGCTTAACAAATGCATACTTAGCTTAAGAAATGACCTATTTAGCTCCAAAATGTCATATAGTTAGCTTATTTTCCTCGAAAATGACATAATAACCTTACTTAGCTCCAAAATGACCTATTTTACCTAGGCTAGCTCAATAATGACCTATACTTAGCTTAATTAGTTCATTTATGACAAAATTAGCTTACTTAGGTCAAAAATGGCATAATAACCTTGGTTTAGCTCCAAAATGTCATATACTTAGCTTATTTTCCTCGAAAATGACATAATAACCTTACTTAGCTCCAAAATGACCTATTTTACCTAGGATAGCTCTAAAATGACCTACACTTAGCATTTTTTCCTCCAAAATGACTTAATATGCTTAGTTAGCTCAAAAATGGCATAATTACCTAGGCTAGCTCAAAAATGACCTATACTTAGCTTACCTAGTTCATTTATGACATAATTAGCTTACTTAGGTAAAAAATGGCACAATAACCTTGGTTTAGCTCCAAAATGTCATATACTTAGCTTATTTTCCTCGAAAATGACATAATAACCTTACTTAGCTCCAAAATGACCTATTTTACCTAGGTTAGCTCTCAAATGACCTATACTTAGCTTAGCTAGTTCATTTATGACATAATTAGCTTACTTAGGTAAAAAATGGCATAATAACCTTGGTTTAGCTCCAAAATGTCATATACTTAGCTTATTTTCCTCGAAAATGACATAATAACCTTACTTAGCTCCAAAATGACCTATTTTACCTAGGATAGCTCTAAAATGACCTATACTTAGCATTTTTTCCTCCAAAATGACTTAATATGCTTAGTTAGCTAAAAATGGCATAACTACCTAAGATTGCTCAATAATGACCTACACTTAGCTTAGCTAGTTCATTTATGACATAATTAGCTTACTTAGGTAAAAAATGGCATAATAACCTTGGTTTAGCTCCAAAATGACCTATTTACCTAGGTTAGCTCTAAAATGACCTACACTTAGCATTTTTTCCTCCAAAATGACTTAATATGCTTAGTTAGCTCAAAAATGGCATAATTACCTAGGTTAGCTCAATAATGACCTATACTTAGCTTATTTAGTTCATTTATGACATACTTAGCATACTTAGGTCAAAAATGGCATAATAACCTTGGTTACCTCCAAAATGTCATATACTTAGCTTATTTTCCTCGAAAATGACATAATAACCTTACTTAGCTCCAAAATGATCTATTAACCTAGGTTAGCTCTAAAATGACACAAGTAAGCAATAAGAAGAAGAAAAAGAAGAGGAGAAAAAGAAAGAGAAGAAAAATTCTTCTTCTTCTTCTTCTTCTTCTTCTTCTAGTCTTCTTCTTCTTCTTCTTCTTCTAGTCTTCTTCTTCTTCTTCTTCTTCTTCTTCTTCTAGTCTTCTTCTTCTAACTTTCTTCTTTCCCATTTTGCAGATTTGCTTCAGATCACGGAAGCTTGCGTTGATGGAGTCTACTCTTCTCCTTGTCCTTCCTTTTTGTTTTGATTTTGTAGGATGAACAATGTGAAACTTGCTACCTATATATGTATGTATGGATGAAACCATTGTATATGGAATTTTTGCTTAATTGTTGGATATGTTGGCTATATATATGTTGGATATGGACTTTTGATTTGGTATATACATGTGTTGGATGATCATATCCATATGGCAGGGATATGTATGCTTGTTGAAAGTATTTTGAAATGAATATATATATATATATATCTGTGAAATTGATTGAATTTAAGAAAAAACAGAATTAACAGGGGCAATACAGGCACTTTGCCGTCTGCCAGCAGACGGCAAAGAGCTTTGCCGCCTGCCAGCGGACGGCAAAGCTGCCATGTGGCAGCTACCTATGCAACCTGGGGGCACCTGGGCTGGCCTATTTGGGCACTTTGCCGTCTGCCAGCAGACGGCAAAGGCTGGTGTGCTTTGCCGTCTGCTGGCAGACGGCAAAGGGTATGCATTGGCCCCAGCTGACGCCTGACGTCAGCTGGCAGATGGCAAAGAACTTTGCGCCTTTGCCGTCTGCTGGCAGACGGCAAAGTACGCTGTTAGCCACCTAACGGGCCTAACCCTATTCCTCTGCCGTCCAAGCCCTTTGTCGTCTGCTTGCTTAGTATGGCTGACGGCAAACTTCTTTGTCGTCCGATTTATTTAAGCAGACGGCAAAGCAGCCCTCTGCCGTAGTTCATTCAGCCGGACGTGGGGCCGTCTGCTAGCTGACGGCAAAGGGCTTTGCCGTCCGCCAGACATTCCTTTGTCGTCTGCCATGGCAGACGGCAAAGTGCCTGATTCCTGTAGTGACATATCAAATTATCAAAGTAGCGAACGCGAATCAAACAAACATGATGAAAGTGACTAGATGAAATTCCCATGTGTCCTTGAGAACGCTTTGCTTATTATACGAGTTCGTTCCGACTTGTCCTTTGCTACAAAAAGGACTGGGCCACTTTGCTGCACTTTATTATACTTGTTACTTGTTACTTGTTATGAATTATCTTGCTACCAAAACTATCTGTTACCGCTACTTTCAGTACTTGCAGAGAATACCTTGCTGAAAACCGCTTGTCATTTCCTTCTGCTCCTCGTTGCGTTCGACACTCTTACTTATTGAAAGGACTACGATTGATACCCTATACTTGTGGGTCATCAAGACTCTTTTCTGGCACCGTTGCCGGGGACTGAAGTGCCTTTGGTGAGTGGAATTTGGTAAGGAAACATTTATATTACGTGCTGAAATTTATTGTCACTTGTCACTATGGAAAGTAATCCTTTGAGGGGTTTGTTCGGGGTATCTTCACCTCGACCGGAAGCATTGAGAGTTGCACCTCAACCTACTGAACCTACTGAAAATATTTATTATAAAATTCCTTCGGGTATGGTAGAGAAATTGCTAGCTAACCCTTATGCAGGAGATGGAACGGTGCATCCTGATGTGCACTTGATATATGTGGATGAAATTTCTGGATTGTTTAAGCTTGCAGGTCTATCCGAAGATGGAGTTAAGAATAAAGTATTCCCTTTATCTTTGGAGGGAAAGGCATTGACATGGTATAGGCTATGTGATGATACTGAAACATGGGATTGGAACCGGTTGAAGCTGGAATTTCACCAGAAATTTTATCCTATGCATTTGGTTCATCGTGATCGGAATTATATATATAATTTTTGGCCTCGTGAAGGAGAAAGTATGGCTCAAGCTTGGGGGAGGCTTAAGTATATGTTGCACACATGCCCCAATCATGAGCTCTCAAGACAAATAATTATTCAAAACTTTTATGCTCGGCTTTCTCATAATGATCAATCCATGCTCGATACTTCTTTTGCTAGTTCCTTTATGAAGAGAACTATTGAATTCAGATGGGATCTTCTGGAAAGAATTAAACGCAACTCTGAAGATTGGGAAATCGACAAAGGTAAAGAGTCAAGTTTAAATCTTGAGCTTGATTGTGTTAAATCTTTTATGGAAACTGATGCTTTTCATAAGTTTAGTACTAAATATGGTCTTGACTCCGAGATAGTACCTACCTTTTGTGAATCTTATGCTGCTCATGTTGATCTCCCTAAGGAGAAATGGTTTAAATATCAGCCACCTATTGAATTAAATGAAGAACCCGTTATTGTTAAATAAGAAACAATTGTTAACAATGTTGATCCAGTTGTGCCCACTACTTATATTGAGAAACCTCCTTTCCCTGTTAGGATTAAGGAACATGCTAAAGCTTCAACTGTGGTTAACGAAAGTAATATAAGAACACCTAGACCTTCTGAACAAATTAAGGTTGAACCTAATATTGCAATGGTTAAAGATCTCTTGGTCGATGATACTGATGGGCATGTTATTTACTTTTGCGATGAGGCTACTAGAATTGCTAAACCTGTTAGAAATGAACGAGATATGCTAGATAAGAACAAGCCCGTAGTTGGAATGCCTATTGTTTCTGTTAAGATTGGAGATCATTGCTATCATGGTTTATGTGATATGGGTGCTAGTGTGAGTGCCATTCCGTTTTCTTTATATCAAGAAGTAATGCATGATATTGCACCTGTTGAGATTGAAGATATTGATGTTACTATTAAGCTTGCAAACAGAGATACTATTACACCACTTGGGATTGTTTGAGATGTTGAAGTCTTGTGTGGTAAAATCAAATACCCTACTGATTTCTTAGTACTTGGTTCACAACAAGATAATTTTTGTCCCATTATATTTGGTAGACCTTTCTTGAATACCATTAATGCTGAAATTGATTGTGTTAAAGAGAAGGTTAGAGTTAAGTTTGGTGATATATATCGTGAATTTAATTTTTCTAAGTTTAGTAGACAACCTCATGATAAGGAATTACCCAATAAAGATGAAATTATAGGTCTTGCTTCTATTGCTGTGCCTCCTACTGATCCTTTAGAACAATACACTACTGCAGGAATGCCTAGCAGTGGCGGGCACAAAATGCCTATCAGTGGCGGGCTAGGGGCCCAGGCCAGCCCGTCACTGACCTCCCGCCACTGCTAAAAGGCCACCAGTGGCGGGCAATAACTAGCACCCGCCACTACTAGAGGATACACCAGAGCAGGTTTGCATCTAAGCAAGATGCACCACTGGCGAGCACTATGCTCTGCCCGCCACTGCTAGAAATTTTTGAATTACAAAAAAACTGCACTATATTGTTATGTACACAGTACATTTCATGCATAGAGTTTGCATCTGGTATTATTCATATGTACATACACATAGTTTGCATCCAGTTCATATCCATTACTCTGAGCATGAATTTAAAAATGCTAGAAACACTACATAGGCAGAGACCTTAATTAGATTCATTCCTTGCAGCCCCGCTAGAGAAGGCAAAAGTCTACTCTTTTCAGGGAGATCTCTAAACAGAACACAACAAGCAACAAAATAAGCTATAGAACCAATGGACCATACGCGCAGTGATGCGTTCTTCACGTAGTGACTGGAGTCGATGTCGAAGTCCCGAGGTACTCCCAAACTGCCCAGTTCATGCCCTTGCTCCTCAGGATCTTCTGGTCCTTGGCCTCGAGCCGCTTCTCCACCATGGCCTTCCGTGGTCAGGAACATCAATGCCATGTGCATACGCATCTCGTACTGCAAAGTATTCAAACCGATCACAGTTAAGGAAAGTTAGATAAGCATAAACACAAAATGTGTTCAACTTGTGATAAAGAAGATTCTACTCTTAAACTTGCATAAAGGAATGACATAAGGGCCAGATCGTTCAATCTATCATTGTTGTATATACATATATAGGTCAGCATGTGTGTGTATGTGTATAGGTCAGATCGTTCAATGTATCATTGTTCTACAGAAACAAATATGCTGTGGTTCCACTGCTACAGGAATTTAACTAGATTTCATATATGTTAATCATAGGAAAGAGTTTTTCCTTGATCATGTATGGACCAGAAGATAATTTGTAGAAGCAAAGAGCAAATACTACAACTAGAGTAACTAACTTGTTGCTGTAGGTGACCATTTCCCCATTGTTGCAATGTCCGGGGTCTTCACCTCCCCATGCAGCATTTCATAGAAATATCCAATCACCAATAACAATGACACCAACAGATGCTGACAAATAGAAACACGTCACTAAGAAAATCTCTCGGTAGCATTTTAGTGTGCTTCACAAGTCAAATTTCTAGGCACTCTGATTTACACAACGAACAGGTAGCCAAACAAGCATAGAAGAGGAAGGTATGTGCTTACACTTATAGTGAATGGTGGTGCAGGTCCTGACATAGCAATGCCGATGAAGCAGTCAAAGAAGGAGACACGAGGCTACCATACAGCGGCATGATCCCAGTCATGAAGAGTATCCTTCGAGAAAGAGATGGCCAGTGTCTGCAACGAAAGATTTTTTTAACAAAAAGTGGACAGCAGCATCCTCTGTGTATTTATCTCCAATTAACCAGGCAGCCAGGGTGGCATCACATATGAGTAGAACATGAATAAATAAAATGAGCCAATCAACATTCAACTCAAGTGACAAGTTTGGTTCCCTTCAAGTAGCAAGATTAGTTATTACTTGGGAAAATTAAAGTAGCTAGTACCTATAGGAGGAGTAGTAGTATACTGCCAACACACTTGATAATTTCTTTCCCATCATCAGAAAAAAAACTGGTATTTTGCAGTGATTAAACACCAACATCGACATCATTTGTGAGAAACAATACATCAATCGCTTAGCTTGCAAACTTGCACAACCTAGAGAAGAACTATTTGGGATACATCTGTCTTATGTAAAGCTTTTACAGATATAGGAGATTACATGACATAAAACAGAATGAAAATTATTGTCTGCAATGAATGTACATTTTTCTTTGGTAAATTTTTTAGAAATGCATTATCTCCACATAGCAAACATTGCTTCCTAATAGCACCTCCAGCGATTAAACTGAGGGGACATAAAATATGAGATGGGCATACAAGAAAGCAATAAAGATAAAACACTAAATATAACTGAAGATTATTTGTGAGCATGGGTATAGAAGATACTCGTAGGCCATAATACGGAACATCGGCCAATCAACGGATTGCTTCACTAGTGGTACAACCAACAATGTTCTTGTGCGGAGAAATTAGAAACTATAGACAAGTACATATGATTGGAATTACTTGAGAACATACGAGTGAAAATATACTCATCCTCATGGCCTCGCTGATACGTCTCCAACGTATCTATAATTTTTGATTGTTCCATGCTATTATAGTATCAATCTTGGATGTTTTTATATGCAATTGTATGCAATTATATATAATTTTTTGGGACTAACCTATTAACCCAGTTCCTAGTGCCAGTTGCTGTTTTCTGCTTGTTTTTGGCTTTTCAGAGAAACAGTACCAAATGAAGTCCAAATGCCACGAAACTTCTTGGAGATTTTTTTTTGGACAAAAGAAACCTGGGAAGCTTCGGGAGGAGGCCAGAAGCCTCACGGAGGCTTCACAAGGCACTAGGGCGCGCCCCAAGGGGGCGCCGTGCTACCTTGTGAGGCCCACGTGACTCCGTTTGGCCTAATTCCACTTCTATAAATTCACAAATATTGGGAAACCCTAGAGAGCCAGAAGAGAAAACCTTTCCGCCGCCGCAAGCCTCTGTTCTTCCGCGATCCCATTTGGAGGCCTTTTCCGGTATTCTGCCGGAGGGGGAATCGATCACGGAGGGCTTCTACATCAACCTTGCCGCCCTTTCGATGATGTGTGAGTAGTTTACCACAGACCTACGGGTCCATAGCTAGTAGCTAGATGGCTTCTTCTCTCTCTTTGATCTTCAAAACAATGGTCTCCTCGATGTTCTTGGAGTTCTATCCGATGTAATCTTCTTTTGCGGTGTGTTTGTTGGGATCCGATGAATTGTGAGTTTATGATCAGATTATTCATGAGAAATATTTGAGTCTTCTCTGAACTCTTTTATGCATGATTGTTATAGCTTTGTATTTCTCTTCGATCTATCGGTTTAATTTGGCCTACTAGATTGATTTATCTTGCAATGGGAGAGGTGCTTTGTGATGGGTTCAATCTTGCCGTGCTCAATCCCAGTGACAGAAAGGGACATGACACATATTTGTATTGTTGCCATTAAGTATAAAAAGATGGGGTTTATTCATATTGCTTGAATTTGCTTCTCTACATCATGTCATCTTGCTTAAGGCGTTACTTTGTTTCATACTTAATACCCTAGATGCATGCAGGATAGCGGTCGATGGGTGGAGTAATAGTAGTAGATGCAGGCAAGAGTTGGTCTACTTGTCTCGGACGTGATGCCTATATACATGATCATTGCCATGAATCCATCATAATTATTTACTTTTCTATCAATTGCCCAACATTAATTTGTTTACCCACCGTATGTTGATGCGCTCAAGAGAGAAGCCTCTAGTGAAAACTATGGTCCCCGGGTCTATCTTTATTATATAAAAAACCTAAAAATACCTTGCTGCAATTTATTTACTTTTATTTTAATTATTAGTTTAGTTTATCTATTTATCTCGATAAGATTTAATCCTTGCAAATAACCGCTAAGAGGATTGACAACCCTCTTATTTGCGTTGGGTGCAAGTGTTTGCTCTTGTGTGTGTAGGTGCGCTTAACGGAATTTTGCTTGGTTCTCCCACTGGATTGATAACCTTGGTTCTTAACTGAGGGAAATACTTATCTCTACTGTACTGCATCATCCTCTCCTCTTTGGGGAAATACCAACGCAGACTACAAGTAGCAGGAAGAATTTCTAGCGCCGTTGCCGGGGAGACATCATCAAAATTACCAAGTACCTTCGCACAAATTATCATTCACTTGCATTTACTTTATTTTCCTTTTATTTGCATTGGCCCCACTTCTCTAAAAATCAAAAATACCAAAAATATTTTGTGTGCTTTCTTTGCTTGTGATGTCATGTGCCTTCTATTTGCTTGCATCTTCGCTTGCTAAAACTCTATTGATATTGATCCTCATCCACTTGCTAATCTTTTCAAAAGATCCAATTATAATGAACCAATTGCTAGTGAGTTGAGTGCACTTGATTTTCTCTATGAAGTTTTGTTTGAAAATCATGAATCTGAAAATTGTGATGAAGTGTTAGAAGAAGAAATTTATAAAGTGATTCATGACAGCTCCTTGATTGAAAAGCATGATTGCAATAATGTTATTATAAATTCTATTAATGTCAATTGTGTTAATAATATGCAAAACTACAAGCTTGGGGATGATGATTTTGTTATGTCCACTACTTATTATAATGATCATGATTGGGGTGATGCTTCTTATGATCTTGAAAATTTATTTAAGCCTCATGATGAATATGTTTGCAATAATATTTAAAGTGGCTTTGGAAGAGTGTCAACTTTAGGTAATAATTATCCCACTACTTTGGAGAATTATCAATATCATGAATTTTTTGATAAAAGTGGGTTTGGAGAGGTCATGACTTTAGTTGATATTAATCCCACTATCTTCGAAGATTATAAAACTTTTATGCATGCGGATCATGAAGATAAAATTTTATATGATAGGTATATTGTTGAATTTGATTATGATCCTACATGTAATTATTATGAGAGAGGAAAATATGGTTGTAGAAACTTTCATGTCACTAAATTACCTCTCGTTGTGTTGAAATTGTCAATGTTTTATTATTCTTCCTTGCATATGCTAGATATTTCTAGTCTTAATAATTTGTTTGCTTATAAAATGCCTATGCATAGGAAGTATGTTAGACTTAAATGTGTTTTTCATGTGTTTCATGATGCTCTCTTCGTGTTTAAATTACTACCTGTCATGTGAGCATCATTGAAATCTCAAGCCTATCTTAGTGGCTATAAAGAAAGAGCTTGTTGGGAGACAACCCAATAAACTTTTACTTCTGTTCTTGAGTGTTTGCATAATTATAGATTCTGGTATGATTGTGTTTTTATGTTTTAATTAGTGTTTGTGCCAAGTAATGCCTTTGGGATGATTTGGAAGATAGTATAATTGATGCTGTCTGGAAAACAGAAAGTATTGCGTCCAGTTCTGGAATTTTAATTCTGTACTGGAGTTTAAGAAAAATCTTACATTTTTACACAGTATTTATATATGAATTTCCCACGTTTTCCGAATTTTTCCGAATTTTTGGAGTTACAGAAGTATGGCTTTTAAATAGATCTTACAGACTGTTCTATTTTAGACAGATTCTGTTTTTATTGCATAGTTTGCTTATTTTGATGAATCTATGGATCGTATCGGGGGGTATGAGTCATGGAGAAGTTGGAATACAGTAGCATTATGCCAATATTAAATATGAATCAATTTACTACAGTACCTAAAGTTAAAGATTTTTTTGTTATACAAACGGATCTCACGAGGTTTCTGTTGAGTTTTGTGTGCTGAAGTTTTCAAGTTTTGGGTGAGACTACGATGGACAAAGGAATAAGGAGTGGCAAGAGCCTGAGCTTGGGGATGCCCAAGGAACCCCAAGGTAATATTCAAGGAAGACTCAAGCATCTAAGCTTGGGGATGCCCCGGAAGGCATCCCCTCTTTCGTCTACAATCTATCGGTAACTCACTTGGAGCTATATTTTTATTCATCACATGATATGTGTTTTACTTCGAGCGTCTTGTGAAATAGTTTGTTTGCTTTTGTTTGCTTTTTAGTTTGTCACAATCATCTTTTCTGAACACACCTTTTTGAGAGGGACACACATTATTCGTGATTTGTTAGAATACTCTATGTGCTTCACTTATATCTTTTGAGCTAGACAGTTGCTCTAGTGCGTCACTTATATCTTTTAGAGCACGGCGGTGATGATATTTTAAAGAAATAGTTGCACTCTCATGCTTCACTTATATCTTTTTGAGAGTCTCATGATAGCAATGGTAATATGCACGGGTTATGAATTTGGTCCAAATATGATAGGTATTCAAGAGGGATATAATAAAAACTTTCATGTAGATCACTGAATATGATAAATTTGATTCCTTGCAATAGTTTTGCGATATTAAGATGGTAATATGGGGAGGTATTAGTAGATAATTGTGGTTTAATAAAAATAATTGTGCTAAGGTTTGTGATTCCCGAAGCATGCACGTATGATCTGTCATTATGCTAAGAAGTTGGAGCATGATTTATTCTTGATTGTCTTCCTTTGTGTGGCGGTCGGGGGCGCGCGATGGTTAACTCCTACCAACCTCCCCCCTAGGGGCATGCATAGTCGTACTTTGCTTCGAGGACTAATAAACTTTCGCAATAAGTTTGTGAGTTCTTTATGACTAATGTGAGTCCATGGATTATACGCACTCTCACCCTTCCCCAATTTGCTAGCCTCTTCGGTACCATGCATTGCCCTTTCTCACATCGAGAGTTGGTGCAAACTTCGCCGGTGCATCCAAACCCCGTGATATGATACGCTCTATCACACATAAGCCTCTTTATATCTTCCTCAAAACAGCCACCATACCTACCTATCATGGCATTTCCATAGCCATTCTGAGATATATTGCCATGCAACTTCCACCGTTCCGTTTTTATGACACACATCGTCATTGTCATATTGCTTTGCATGATCATATAGCTGACATAGTATTTGTGGCTCAGCCACCATTCATCATTTTTATACATATTACGCTAGCATCATTGCACATCCTGGTACACTGCCAGAGGCATTCATATAGAGTCATATTTTTGTTCTAGTATCGAGTTGTAATTTTGAGTTGTAAGTAAATAGAGGTGTGATGATCATCATTATTAGAGCATTGTCCCAGTGAGGAAAGGATGATGGTGGCTATGATTCCCCCACAAGTCGGGATGAGACTCCGGACGAAAAAAATATATAGAAAAAAAAGTGGCGAAAAAGAGCCATAAAAAAAGAAAAATATATAAAGAAAAAAATAGAAAAAAAATAAAAAAAAATAAAAATAAATGAGAGAAAAAGAGAGAAGGGGCAATGTTACTATCTTTTTCCACACTTGTGCTTCAGAGTAGTACCATGTTTTTCATATAGAGAGTCTTCTATTTTGTCACTTTCATATACTACTGGGAATTTTTCATTATAGAACTTGGCTTGTATATTCCGATGACGGGCTTCCTCAAATGCCCGAGTTCTTCATAAGCAAGCAAGTTGGATGCACACCCACTTAGTTTTCATGTTGAGCTTTCATACACTTATAGCTCTTAGTGCATTCGTTGCATGGCAATCCCTACTCCTCGCATTGACATCAATTGATGGGCATCTCCATAACCCGTTGATTAGCCTCGTTGATGTGAGACTTTCTCCATTTTTGACTTCTCCTATTTATCTCTATCACCATACTCTATTCCACCCATAGTGCTATATCCATGGCTTGCTCTCATGTATTGAGTGTGAGTTGAAAAAGCTGAAGAGCGTTAAAAAGTATGAACCAATTGCTTGGCTAAAACCGGGGTTGTTCATGATAAATACTTTGTGTGAAGAAGATGGAGCATGATAGGATTATATGATTTTGTAGGGATAACGTTCTTTAGCATTTTTATTTTGAAAGACATGATTGTTTGTTAGTATGCCTGAGTATTGATGTCCTTATATCAAATTATAGACTATTGCTTTGAATCATTTGGATATTATTATTCATACTGTAAGAGAGAGATTACATGATAAAACATGATAGGTAGCATTCCACATCAAAAATTCTGTTTTTATCATTTAGCTACTCGAGGACAAGCAGGAATTAAGCTTGGGGATGCTTGATACGTCTCCAACGTATCTATAATTTTTGATTGTTCCATGCTATTATAGTATCAATCTTGGATGTTTTTATATGCAATAGTATGCAATTATATATCATTTTTTGGGACTAACCTATTAACCCAGTGCCTAGTGCCAGTTGCTATTTTCTGCTTGTTTTTGGCTTTTCAGAGAAACGGTACCAAATGAAGTCCAAATGCCATGAAACTTTTTGGAGAATTTTTTTCTGGACAAAAGAAACCTAGGAAGCTTCGGGAGGAGGCCAGAAGCGTCACGGAGGCTTCACAAGGCACTAGGGCGCGCCCCAGGGGGGGCGCGCCGTGGTACCTTGTGGGGCCCACGTGACTCCGTTTGACCTAATTCCACTTCTATAAATTCACAAATATTGGGGAACCCCCAGAGTGCCAGAAGAGAAAACCTTTTCGCCGCCGCAAGCCTCTGTTCTTCCGCGATCCCATCTGGAGGCCTTTTCCGGTACTCTGCCGGAGGGGGAATCGATCACGGAGGGCTTCTACATCAACCTTGCTGCCCTTCCGATGATGTGTGAGTAGTTTACCACAGACCCACGGGTCCATAGCTAGTAGCTAGATGGCTTGTTCTCTCTCTTTGATCTTCAATACAATGTTCTCCTCAATGTTCATGTAGTTCTATCCGATGTAATCTTCTTTTGCGGTGTGTTTGTTGGGATCCGATGAATTGTGAGTTTATGATCAGATTATTCATGAGAAATATTTGAGTCTTCTCTGAACTCTTTTATGCATGATTGTTATAGCTTTGTATTTCTCTCCGATCTATCGGTTTAGTTTGGCCTACTAGATTGATTTATCTTGCAATGGGAGAGGTGCTTTGTGATGGGTTCAATCTTGCGGTGCTCAATCCCAGTGACAGAAAGGGACATGACACCTATTTGTATTGTTGCCATTAAGGATAAAAATATGGGGTTTATTCATATTGCTTGAATTTGCTTCTCTACATCATGTCATCTTGCTTAAGGCGTTACTCTGTTTCATACTTAATACCCTAGATGCATGCTGGATAGCGGTCGATGGGTGGAGTAATAGTACTAGATGCAGGCAGGAGTCGGTCTACTTGTCTCGGACATGATGCCTATATACATGATCATTTCCATGAATCCATCATAATTATTTGCTTTTCTATCAATTGTCCAACAGTAATTTGTTTACCCACCGTATGTTTATGTGCTCAAGAGAGAAGCCTCTAGTGAAAACTATGGTCCCCGGGTCTATCTTTATTATATAAAAAACCTAAAAATACCTTGATGCAATTTATTTACTTTTATTTTAATTAGTAGTTTAGTTTATCTATTTACCTAGATAAGATTTAATCCTTGCAAATAACCGCTAAGAGGATTGACAACCCTCTTATTTGCGTTGGGTGCAAGTATTTGCTCTTGTGTGTGCAGGTGCGCTTAACAGAATTTTGCTTGGTTCTCCTACTGGATTGATAACCTTGGTTCTTAACTGAGGGAAATACTTATCTCTACTGTACTGCTTCATCCTCTCCTCTTCGGGGAAATACCAACGCAGACTACATGTAGCACTCGCCGAGTCGCCGTCCGTCGCGGCCTCATCAGGTATGGTTAGTGACGACCTTGCAGCCAACCAGGAGACGGTCCATCATCAGCAACTAGGCCCTGCAATCAACAATTATGTGTTCAGCGTACACACAGAATTGGCCAGTACACATCTCTGTAGTAGTACTAGAATACATATGAATTTGTAGGTATGGCATGCGCCAAAGTTAAAAATGAAATTAAGACAATTAGACTATTGAGAAATAAGACTTTATGGCTTAATGATTTATAGGTGCATGAAAAAATTAGTTGGAAACTAACAGAGGAGCGTGGGTTGGCCTACATCAGTTCTACAACAATCTAGCATAAATGCAAGAAAACTGCATGCTAAATTTAGTTGTGTACTGCTACTTGTGAGCAGCGTTGGGATTTCCCCGAAGAGGAGGGGATGATGCAGTACAGTAGAGATAAGTATTTCCCTCAGTTATGAAACCAAGGTTATCAATCTAGTAGGAGAATCATGCAACAACTCGTTAGCAGTACCTGCACACAAAACAACAAATCCTTGCCCCCAACGCGAACAAGGAGTTGTCAATCCCTTGGCGGTTAATTGCAAGATTAAATTGTATGGTGATAGATAGATAGATTGAACAAAAATAAAAAATAAAATAATTAAAGTAAAAGTGCAGCAAGGTATTTATAGGATTTTCAATATTTGATAACGGTAGACCCGGGGGCCTTAGTTTTCACTAGAGGCTTCTCTCTTGAAAATAGCATACGGTGGGTAAACAAATTACTGTTGGGCAATTGACAGAAAAGCAAATAATCATGACGATATCCAAGGCAATGATCATGTATATAGGCATCACATCCAAGACAAGTAGACCGACTCCTGCCTGCATCTACTACTATTACTCCATACATCGACCGCTATCCAGCATGCATCTAGTGTATTAAGTTCATAAAGAACGGAGTAACGCCTTAAGCAAGATGACATGATGTAGACAAAGTAAACTCACGCATGAATAAACCCCATCTTTTTACCCTTAATAGCAACGATACATACGTGTCATGTCCCTTTCTGTCACTGGGATTGAGCACCACAAGATCGAACCCATTACAAAGCACCTCTCCCATTGCAAGATAAATCAATCTAGTTGGCCAAACCAAATCAATAGATCGGAGAGAAATACGAAGCTATAATAAGCATGCATAAAAGAGTTCAGAGAAAACTCAAATAATATTCATGGATAATCTGATCATAAACTCACAATTCATCGGATCCCAACAAACACACCGCAAAAAGTGATTACATCGGATAGAACTCCAAGAACATCGAGGAGAATATTGTATTGAATATCAAAAAGAGAGAAGAAGCCATCTAGCTACTAACTATGGACCCGAAGGTCTGTGGT
Organism: Elymus sibiricus; assembly: GCA_039707655.1. NCBI lineage: Eukaryota > Viridiplantae > Streptophyta > Magnoliopsida > Poales > Poaceae > Elymus > Elymus sibiricus. The sequence continues at coordinate 455,257,208 of CM077672.1, forward strand.
AAACTACTCACGCATCATCGGAAGGGCATCAAGGATGATGTAGAGCCCCTCCGTGATCGATTCCCCCTCCGGCAGAGTGCCGGAAAAGGCCTCCAGATGGGATCTCTCGAGAACAGGAACTTGCGGCGACGGAAAAATTATTTCATGGACTTTGTTGGTTTCCCGATTTTAGAGAATTTATAGAGGTGGAATTAGGTCAAACGGAGCAGAGGTGGGCCCACGAGGAACCAGGGTGCGCCACCCCACCTGGGGCGCGCCCTGGTGGCTCGTGTCCACCTCCTCTGTCTTCTGGCCCTCTCCCGAAGCTTCTAGTGTCTCTTATGTCCAGAAAAAAATCTCCAAAAAGTGTCATGGCATTTGGACTTCGTTCGGTACTGATATTCTGGAAAACCAAAAACAGGCAAAAAACAGCAACTGGCACTAGGCACTAAGTTAATAGGTTAGTCCCAAAAAATGATATATAATTGCTATAAATGTATATAAAAACATCCAAGATTGATACTATAATAGCATGGAACAATCAAAAATTATAGATACATTGGAGACGTATCAAGCATCCCCAAGCTTATTTCCTGCTCGTCCTCGAGTAGGTAAATGATAAAAACAGAATTTTTGATGTGGAATGCTACCTATCATATTCATCATATATTCTTTTCTTTGTAGCATGGACATTTGGACTTGAATGATTCAAAGCAATAGTCTATAATTTGACATGAAGATATAAATACTCAAGCATACTAACAAGCAACCATGTCTTTCAAAATATCAACGCTAAAGAAAGTTATCCCTAGACCATTATGCTCAATCATTGATCCATTCATGAAACACACTCAATATTAGCTACACACAATGCACAAGTATGACAATAGTGCTCTCTAGTTGGTGCTTTGTAAGAGAAGATGGAGACTCAAAATAAAAATAAAAATTGCATAAAAGTAAATAGATAGGCCCTTCGCAGAGGGAAGCAGAGATTTGCAAATGTGCCAGAGCTCAAAGCTTAAATTAGAGAGATAAAATTATTTTGAGAGGCATGCTTTTCCTGTCAACGAAAACGACCGAGAATTCCCAATATCTTCCATGCTAGACACATTATAGGTGGTTCCCAAATAGAAAATAAAGTTTATTTCCTTTCCACCATTCTTTCACAATCCATGGCTAGCCGTATCCACAGGTGCCCTCCATACCATCACTTTCCAAGGAATTTATTATTATCATCATATTAATTTATTTTTTCATTTCGGGACTGGGCATCCCTATTACCGACCACTCTCTCATGCAATGACAAGTGAATAAACAATCATCGTGAGAATAACACACCTAGCATGGAAAATATTGGCCACCCCCTGCCGCTTCATGAGCGGTGTGGGCACACAAAACGAAAAATTATTTTGAAAAATTAGAGTTGGCACATGCAAATTTTCTTGGAATGGCATGGAAATACCGGATATAGGTAGATATGGTGGACCCATTTGGCACAACTTGGGTTTAAGGAGTTGGATGCACAAGCAGTACTCCCGCTTAGTACAAATGAAGGCTAGCAAATAGATTGAGAAGCGACCAACCAAAAAACGAAAACGGTCGTAAACCTGCATTGAACATAACTAACATCGAATAATGCACCATAAGTAGGATATAATTTCATTGCATAACTATTGACTTTATGTGCATGCATAGGGAATCACAAACCTTAACACCAATATTCTTACTAAATTATAATTACTCACTAACATGACTCACATATTATCATCTCCATATCACAAAACTATTGCAAGGAATCAAACTTATCATATCCAATGATCTTTCATGAAAGTTTTTATTATATCCCTGTTGAATATTCATCACTTTGGGACCAAATTCATATCTTGTGCAAATTACCATTACTATTATCAACTCTCAAAAAGATATAAGTGAAGCATGAGAGTGCACATATTTCTTCAAAATTTAATCTTATCAACACTCAAAATAATATAAGTGAAGCATGAGAGTTCAAGTATTTCTTCAAAATATAGCCACCGCCGTGCTCAAAAAGATTTAAGTGAAGCACTAGAGCAACTGCCTAGCTCAAAAGGTTTAAGTGAAGCACATAGAATATTTTAACAAGTCATGATTAACGTGTGGCTCTCTCAAATAGGTGTGTCCAGCAAAGATGATTGTGACAAACTAAAAAGCAAACAAAATAAAGACTCATATAATACACGACACTCCAAGTAAAACACATATCATGTGATGAATAAAAATATAGCTCCAAGTAAAATTACCGATAGTTGGTAGAAGAAAGAGGGGATGCCTTCCGGGGCATCCCCAAGCTTAGACGCTTTAGCCTTCCTTGAATATTAACTTGGGGTGCCTTGGGCATCCCCAAGCTTAGGCTCTTGCCACTCCTTATTCCTTCATCTATCGTGATCTTACCCAAAACTTGAAAACTTCAATCACACAAAACTCAACAAAACCTTCGTGAGATCCGTTAGTATAACAAATAAATCCTTAACTCTAAGTACTGTAGTAAACTAATTCATATTTAATATTGGCATAATTCTACTGTACTCAAACTTCTCCATGACTCATACCCCCCGATACGATCCATAGATTCATCAAAATAAGCAAACTAAGCAACAAAAACAGAATCTGTCTAAAACAGAACAGTCTGTAAAGATATATTTAAAAGCTATATGTATGTAACTCCAAAAATTCAGAAAAATTAGGACAATGTGGGAAATTCATATACCAATACTGTGTAAAAATTTGAGATTTTTTTGACGCTCCAGTACAGAATTAAAATTCCAGCACTGGACGCAAAACTTTCTGTTTTGCGAACAACATCAATTATACTATCTTCCAAATCATCCCAAAGGCATTACTTGGCACAAACACTAATTAAAACATAAAAACACAATCATAACAGTAGCATAATTGTGTAAACACACAAGAACAGAAACAAAAAGCAAAAAATTTACTTTATTCATTGGGTTGCCTACCAACAAGCGCTATTGATTTTGCCCCTAGCTAGGCATAATGCATAGTTTTAAGTGTTGTCATCTTTCAAGTTGATTCCATAAGTGGCCCTCATAATGGATTCATAGGATGCTTTAATTCTTTTCCTTGGGAAGTGTTCCATCCCTTTCTTTAGTGGAAATTGAAATCTTATATTACCTTCTTTCATATCAATAATAGCACCAATAGTTCGTAAGAACGGTCTACCAAGTATTATGGGGCAAGACGGATTGCATTCAATGTCAAGTACAATAAAATCAATGGGCACATAATTTATATTTGCAAGAATAAGAACATCATTAATTCTACCAAATGGATTTTTAATAGTAGAATCCGCAAGATGCAAATTAAGAGAACATTCATCTATATTGGTAAAACCTAGCACATCACATAGAGATTTTGGAATTGTGGAAACGCTAGCACCCAAATCACATAAAGCATTGCACTCATAATTTTTAATTTTAACTTTAATGGTAGTTTCCCACTCATCATATAATTTTGTAGGAATTGAAATTTCTAGTTCTAGCTTTTCTTCTAACGCTTTCATCGTTGCTTCTACAATGTGCTTAGTAAAAGCCTTATTTTGTTCATAAGCGTTGGGTGAATTTAGCATGGATTGTAACAAAGAAATACACTCAATCAAAGAACAACTATCATAATTAAAATCTTTGTAATCCAAGAGAGTGGGCACATCGCTAGTTAAAGTTTTTACCTCTCCAGACCCACTTTTATCAATTTTTTCATCAAGATTTTCACCCTCCGAATTATGGGGACGCCTCCTAGCTAAAGTTGACTCTTCTTCAAGTTTTATATTGCTAAACAAGGAATCAATACATGAAACACCAATCATTTTAATATCTTCATCATTACTACGATAGAAACCGGGAGGAATCGCTTTTTCTAAAAATTCTCGTTTAGCTTTTAGCATAGCGGTTCTTTTCTTACTCTCATCCATGGAGACATATAAAGCTTTAATTGATTCATTAATATCAATTTTGGGTGGCAAAATTTTAGTCTTAAGATTTTCCACATCATGAATAATTCTATCAATGCTCCTAGACATATCATCAAGTTTACTTAATTTTTCTTCTATCGTAGTGTTGAAAACTTTTTGAGCATTAATAAATTCTTTAATATTACTTTCCAGATGAGAGGGCATCCTATTATTATTATTATTATTATTATTATTATTATTATTATAAGGATTACCGGTAACACCTCTGTGTAATGAGCAACAGTGATCCATAATGATTATGCTAAGTCACTGTGATTTGCAATGCTTGATCATATTGGATTAATATCTCATTTCAAATTCCACCATTGAATCCAATTCAAATTGCAAGTGAATTTTTGAAGTTACACAAAAATTGCTGAAAAATAGTTCATCATTTAGTAAATATTCCAAACCAAATTCTTGTTCAGGAAAACAACATCACCTTTTTGCTAAAATGGGTTACAGCATTTAAAACAGTGCAAAAACAGCATTTTAAATGCCTTTCCATTTATGAAAAAATCATATGGATTCAAACTTTGCCCAAACTTTTTGTGGCAGTGCAGAATAATGCAATGTAATTTTGTGGACAAGTTTCAAATTTTACAAAAAGCATTTGGCAGCTCAAATTATTTGCAAATCTTTCTGTAAAAGAAAAACAGAAAAGAAATTAAAAAGGCCTAAAACAACTGGGCCTAAGTGCACAGTGGCACCGGCCCAGCCAACCCCTCTCTCTCTCCCACCTCCCGCCTCTCTGCTCCCCGTGTCGACCTGGCCGTGGCCGCGCGCGCGCTCGCCGGCCAGGGGATGACACGGCGACGCTACAGCGTCGGGGAGAGGATAAGGCCGATGACCTCGGCCCCGTCACCGCCCTCATCCATTCTCTCCCTCCTCTCTCGCCTTCTCCCGCTCGCATTCGAGCTCACCAGTGTGCCACCGTCGCCGCGCTGCCTCGCCACCACGGCCACTGGCCTCCCCTCGCCGTTCCGAGCTATCGAGCCGCTCCGCCGTGTTCCGCTACATCAACTACGGCCACCGCCTCGAGCTCGGGATCCCTACATCGTGAGATCGCCGTCGTCTTCCTCGTTTCGGTCGCCGGTGATCTCCTCCGATTCCGGCGGCATCTGCCGCTCCCAAGCCACCAACGGCCGCCGTGACCCACCCGGTGAGCTTCTCTCCCTTCTCCCCCTCTCCGTTTGCTCTCGCGTGCCCCCTAGGTAGCTCCTCCGCCGTGGCCGAATGTGTTGCTGCCGACGAGCTCGCCGCCGTGGCCATAGCCGCTGTCACGCGCGACCGAGCTCGCAGCCGAGCTCCTGGAGCTCGTAGGACCCCAACCCGCACACTCACACCCTTCCCGTGCATCGTAGTGATGAACCCAACCACACCCGTACGCCGGCGTCCGCCGCGCTGCTCGCCATCGTCGTTTTCGGCCATCTCCGGCCGCGCCACCGCCACAGATCGACGCGGCGTCGTCTCCCCATTCGAACGCGCCCTCGCGCGCGCTAAATGGCTCGCCGTAGCCATTTTCCGATGCCTCCCATGGCCCTCCGCCACATTTGGAGGTTGCCGGCGGCTAGTCGCCGGCCACCACCGATGTGGCACGGCTGGGTCCACCCCTGGGTCACTGCCAGTGGGCCCTAGGGGCCCCGTTGACTGGGTTGACCCAGTCAACGTGCTGACTGGGCAGCCCTGTGCCACTGACCACTGGGCCCCACGTGCTTAATTAACCGGTTTTAAAAATAAACTAATCTGTTAATTTAGTTAGTCACTGACAGATGGGGCCCACTAGCTAATTAACCTAATTAGTTAAATTTAACCTCTGTTTGTCAGCTGTGCCACTGACATGTGGGACCCAGCGGTCAGGTTTAACCTGGACCGACTGGCTGACCACTGACGTCACCCTGACATCATGCTGATGCAATAAAGCTATTTTCTAATTTAAAATTAATTCCAGGAATTTCGGAAAATGGTTTAAAACTTTGAAAAATCGTAGAAAATATACCGTAGCTCGGATCAAAAAGTTTTCTACATGAAAGTTGATCAGAAAAATGAGACGAACCAGAATATGCCCTCCATGCAGCTGTCACATGCCCACAACACCGCAAACATGGATACTTCCCCTCTGGTTCATCTGTCTGACAGATGCCAAAAGCCGGGAAAATATTCCCAGATATTTTCCCGCACCGTCTCTAACGTGTAGTGTTGCATTACGTCAGACCTAGCATAGCATATTGCCATGCCATGCATCTGTGTTGCATTTGTTTGCTTTTATTTATTGTTTCTCCCCCTTCTTCTTCTCCGATAGACCCCGAGACCGACGCAGCTCCTGAGTACGATTACGCTGTTGACGACCCCTCTTTCACCGCAGAGCTTCCAGGCAAGCAAAACCCCTTGATCATTCCTAAATCGCCTATTCTTTCTCCCTCATGCTTGCATTAGATTTTGCTACTGCAAATGACTGCTCCTAATCTGATGCATAGCCTGTTTTGGTAACTACTGTTGATACCTTACTTGTTATCCTAAATGCTTAGTATAGGTTGGTTAGTGAACCATCTTTGGCCCCTCATCCTTGTCCTAGTTGCCCCGCTATGTTACCAGTACCCCTATCAATGTAATCGATGGGCTGAGACCGACACATCACCACACACCCCTTTAGTTGCACTACTCTGTAGAGCTACCATCGAGTGTCGAGGGTGGTACCTCTTACGTCACTCCTGATGCTGCCTCTGTGGTATAGGTAGTCTGTTGTGGGTTACCGAGGGTGATTCCTCTTTCACCACCTCCGATGAAGCTTCTGTCGTGCAACTCCTCAAGTGTGAATCCATCGAGGGTTATTCCTTCGGGTTCACCTTGACAGAAACATTGAGTGGGAATCCATCGAGGGTGATTCCTCGTGTTCCTCCTTGATGTTATGGACACACGGTTACCATGTATTTATTTCAGTCCTTGGTTAAAGTCGGGTCGGCCCCGAGGGGTACCCGCGAGAGATGAGAGATCAGGTTGACTATGAGGGTACCCGTGAGACAATTACGAGGCGCGGCCGGGCAGGCAGATTGCCTCAGGAGAGGGAGGAGAGGAATTGGGCCTGGCCCTTGCCGCAAGGCCTCGAGACGGGGCGACGGGACCACAGATCATGGATCACTGATTGTCACCGCGAGCTCCCAACACACTAATGGGTTAGGATATGTGATCTGAGTAAGCCTCTGGCCATTTCGCACTAACCACCACGCGGGAATAGTATGGGCACTCTGCGTCGTATGTATCAACCGAAGTTCTTCAGACGTCAGTGATTGAGCGGCGCGCGCCCGGGTGGACCGCGAAAGCTTGCGTGTGTATACAGGGGCTAGGTCTGGTCCCGTCCGCCCACGCTACGCGCGGGAGTGCAAAGGGCGATGGGCCCAAGACCCCTGAGTGCTTAGGGTGTTGACCGGCATGCTGGCCTCTCTGTTGAACCTAGGTAGGGCTACGACGTGTCGATCAGCCGAGGCCGGGCATGGACCGAGTAAGTGTGTCCGGCCAGAGTTAATCGAGCGTGTTGGGTAACTTGGTGCACCCTTGCAGGGAAGTATATCTATTCGAATAGCCGTGTCCACGGTAACAGGACGCTCGGAAAGTATCCTGATCTACTACAACTAGAACTGGATACTTGTGAACTTTATTAATATGTTAGCTCCGGGATTGCTTTCTCGCAGGGAGTCGAGGAAGGATCTCTGGGCATAGCTATTATTATACTTGTTACTACTACTATATCTATGTGCTAATCTACACTCTTCTAATGCTGCAAGACATTGAAGATGCTAGTCTTCGATAGGCTAGGCCTTCTCCCTATTCTGGCATTTCTGTAGTTTAGTCCACAGATACAGCCCCTCTTTTGATACCGATGCATAAGTAGAATTGTTCTGATGTAGGACTTGCGAGTACTTTGGATGAGTACTCACGGTTGCTTTGCCTCCCGTTTTCCCCATACCCGATTGCTGCGACCAGATGATGGAGCCCCGGAGCCAGCTGCCCAAGTCGACGACTACTACTACCCCACCGGTGGAGCTTACTACTACGTGGAGACCGACGACCAGGAGTAGATAGGAGGCTCCCAGGCAGGAGGCCTGTGTCTTTCGGTCATATGTCGTTGTTTTGCTCAGCCTTCTTAAGGCAGACTTGTTTAACTTTATGTCTGTACTCAGATATTGTGTTGCTTCCGCTAACGCTTGTTCGCGAGCTTATGTATTCGAGCCCTCGAGGCCCCTGGCTTGTAATATAAAGCTTGTATGACTTTTATTTGTGTTTAGAGTTGTGTTGTAATTTCTTCCCATGAGTCCTTAGGCTTGATTGTGTGCATTTGCATGTATGATTAGTGCACGATTAAGTCTGGCTTGTCACAAGTTGGTATCAGAGCCGACTGCATGTAGGAACCCCCTTTCCAACTCCTTGGCCGAAGTTGAGTCTAGTCTTTGAAAAATTGTTTTACTAACATGGCTGTGTGGCCTACGGGCCCACGTCGCCAACGGATGGGTTTAGGATCTTTTATTCCTCTTTCTTACTCTGGGACTCTAATCTCTCTTCCATTCGGGTTAAAGTTTTGCTAACTCTAACATTAGGATCTCGTGATCACATTCACCCGAAGAGCTAGATTATCTGCAAACATTTCTTTCCAATGTTATCATATGCTTCTCACATTGTTATTTGACATCAATGAACTCCTTGAGATTAAGGAGGAAATCGAAAAATCACTTCGCAAGGGTTTCATTCACCCAAATTCCTCTGCCTGGGGAGCACCTTCTCTCTTTGTCAAGAAGAAAGATGGTACGAACCGGTTGGTCCAAGATTACCGACCTATTAACCAGGCCACCATTCAGAACAAGTATCCGCTTCCTCGGATCAACGATCTGTATGATCAACTTGCTGGATCCTCAGTATTCCCTAAACTCGACTTGGGGTTGGGTTACCATCAGATCCACATCCGCGAAGAGGATATTCCCAAGACTACCTTCATTACTCGCTATGGTTCATACGAGTACACCGTCATGTCTTTCGGCTTAACTAATGCTGCGGCAACGTTCTCCCGATTGATGAATTATATCTTCATGGATTACCTCGACAAATTCGTCGTGGTTTATCTGGATGATATCTTGGTATATTCCAAGAATAAGGAAGAACATGTTGAACATCATCGTCTTGTTCTGGAAAAGCTTTGGGAACATCAGCTATATGCCAAATATTCCAAGTGTGCATTCTGGTTGTCTGAAGTGACCTACCTTGGTCATGTGATTTCCAAGGATGGCATTGCTGTCAACCCAGAACGAATTCAGGCTATTCTTGACTGGACTCCCCCGAAAAATTTCAAGCAAGTCAAAAGTTTTCTCGGACTCGCCAGCTACTGCCGCCCTTTTGTCGAGAACTTCTCAAAGATAGCCAAGGCTCTAACTAATCTGCTTCACAAAGGCATTAAGTTTGAGTGGACAGACAAATGTCAAGAAAGTTTCCAGACCCTCAAGGACAAGCTGACTTCTGCACCAGTGCTTGCTCCTCTGGATTCTCACAAGGACTTCGTGATTTATTGCGATGCCTCTCGTCAAGGATTAGGCTGTGTCCTGATGCAAGAGCGCAGAGTGATTGCTTATGCCTCACGACAACTGCGCCCTCGTGAAGAGAACTACCCAGTGCATGATCTTGAACTTGCTGCAGTGATATATGCATTGAAGCTATGGCGACATTACCTCCTTGGTAATCGATGTGAAATATACACTGATCATCAAAATCTGAAGTATTTGTTTACTCAGCCGGATCTCAATCTCCGTCAACAACGATGGTCGAAAACAATTACAGACTATGACTGCGGTATTTCTTATACCCCTAGCAAAGCTAATGTGATGGTCGATGCTTTGAGTCGCAAGTCCTATTGTAACAACCTCATGGTTCAGCGAGCTCAACCCCATCTTTATGAAGAACTTCGCAAGCTGAACCTTCACATCATTCCACAGGATTCTCTTAATACCCTTGTTTTACAGCCAGATCTTGAGAAAGCTGTTAAGTCTGTGCAAGCAAAGGATGATGAAGTTGATCAGATGAAAAGGGATCTTGTCCTTGAAAAGGCCAGAGATTTCTCGCTTGCTAAAGATGGAACCTTGTACTTCAGAAATCGCATTGTAGTACCTCGGTTCGAGCTTATGACCGACAAAGTTATGAAGGAGGCACATGATACACCACTGTCTATTCATCTGGGTAGCACTAAGATGTATCGTGACCTTCGTCAAAGGTACTGGTGGTCTAAGATGAAGCAAGACATTGCTCGCTATGTTGCCGAATGTGACGTTTGCCGTCGCGTTAAGGCAGAACATCAGAAGCCTGCTAGAATTCTGCAACCGCTTCCAATCCTTGAATGGAAATGGGACAAAGTTCAAATGGATCTTATCACTGGTCTTCCCAGGTCACAAAAGGGTCATGATGCTATTCTTGTCGTCAGCAATCAACTCTCCAAAGTTGCACACTTTATGCCAGTCAAGGAGACGATCATTGCTAGTCAGCTAGCAGATTTAAACATCTCCTGAATTGTATCACTCCACGGTATTCCGAAGGATATCAGTTCAGACCGTGGCAGCCTTTTCACCTCAAAGCTCTAGGCAAGTTTCCAAGAAGCTATGGGAACTCATATAATCTGGAGCTCAGCTTATCACCCCAGTCCCAAGGCCAAGTTGAACGAGTTAATCAAGTGCTTGAAGATATGCTGCGTGCTTGTGTCATCTCATTTGGCAAGAAGTGGGAGGAATATCTCCCGTATGCTGAATTCTCATACAACAACAGCTATCAAGCTAGTTTGAAAATGGCACCCTTCGAGGTTCTATATGGACGTAAGTGTCGAACCCCTCTGAATTGGTCAGAAACTGGGGAACGACTGCTCATTGGTCCGGATATTATCCAACACGCTGAACAGCAAGTCCGTATTGTCCGAGAAAATCTCAAGGCGGCCCAGTCTCGCCAGAAGAGCAATTATGATCGTAAACACTGGGGATCGATCTATCAACCTGGTGAGCAAGCTTATTTGCGTGTCACTCCTATGAAGGGCACTCATCGCTTTGGAATTAAGGGCAAGTTAGCTCCTCGCTACATTGGTCCTTTCCACATTCTCGCTAGACGTGGACATGTGGCATATAAATTGGAGTTGCCGCCGCAATTCTCTCACATCCACGACGTCTTCCATGTATGGCAACTTCGCCGTTGCTTCAAGGATCCGCACCGAGCAGTGGATCATGAATTGCTCGAATTGCAAGATGACCTATCTTATAAAGAGAATCTGATCCGGATCCTGGATCAAGCTGAACGTCAGACCCGTCAGAAGACAACCAAGTTCCTTAAAGTGCAGTGGTCGAATCATACTGAAGATGAAGCCACTTGGGAACGCGAGGATCGTCTTTGCGAGGAATATCCCGATCTTTTCACTTCTACCTCCTAAATTCTCAGGACGAGAATTTCTTTTAGAGGAGGAGAATTGTAACACCCCTGTGTAATCAGCAACAGTGATCCATAATGATTATGCCAAGTCACTGTGATTTGCAATGCTTGATCATATTGGATTAATATCTCATTTCAAATTCCACCACTGAATCCAATTCAAATTGCAAGTGAATTTTTGAAGTTGCGCAAAAATTGCTGAAAAATAGTTCATCATTTAGCAAATATTCCAAAACAAATTCTTGTTCAGGAAAACAACATCACCTATTTGCTAAAATGGGCTAGAGCATTTAAAACAGTGCAAAAACAGCATTTCAAATGCCTTTCCATTTATGAAAAATTCATATGGATTCAAACTTTGCCCAAACTTTTTGTGGCAGTGCAGAATAATGCAATGTAATTTTGTGGACAAGTTTTACATTTTACAAAAAGCATTTGGCAGCTCAAATTATTTGCAAATCCTTTCTGTAAAAGAAAAACTGAAAAGAAATTAAAAAGGCCTAAAACAACTGGGCCTAAGTGCATAGTGGCACCGGCCCAGCCCAACCCCTCTCTCTCTCCCACCTCCCGCCTCTCTCCTCCCCGTGTCGACCTGGCCGTGGCCGCGCACGCGCTCGCCGGCCAGAGGACGACACGGTGACGCTACAGCGTCGGGGAGAGGATAAGGCCGACGACCTCGGCCCCGTCACCGCCCTCATCCATTCGCCCCCTCCTCTCTCGCCCTCTCCCGCTCGCATTCGAGCTCACCAGTGCACCGCCGTCGCCGCGCTGCCTTGCCACCACGGCCACCGGCCTCCCCTCGCCGTTCCGAGCTATCCAGCCGCTCCGCCTGTTCCAGTACATCGACAACGGCCACCGCCTCGAGCTCAGGACCCCTACATCGCGAGATCGCCGTCGTCTTCCTCGTTTCGGTCGCCGGCGATCTCCTTCGATTCCGGCGCCATCTGCAGCTCCCAAGCCACCAACGGCTGCCGTGTGCCACCCGGTGAGCTTCTCTCCCTTCTCCCCCTCCTCGTTTGCTCTCGCGCGCCCCCTAGCTAGCTCCTCCGCCGTGGCCGAACGCGTTGCTGCCGACGAGCTCGCCGCCGTGGCCATATCCGCTGTCACGCGCGACCGAGCTCGCAGCCGAGCTCCTGGAGCTCGTAGGACCCCGTGCACCGTAGCGACGAACCCGACCACACCCGTATGCCGGCGTCTGCCGCGTAGCTTGCCGTTGTCGTTTCCGGCCATATCCGGCCGCACCACCACCACAGATCGACGCGGCGTTGTCTCCCCGTTTGAACGCGCCCTCGCGCGGGCTAAATGGCTCACCATAGCCGTTTTCCGACTTCTCCCGTGACCCTCCGCCGCGTTTGGAGGTCGCCGGCGGCTAGTCGCCGGCCACCGCCGACGTGGAACGGCTGGGGTCCACCCCTGGGTCACTGCCAGTGGGCCCGAGGGGCCCAGTTGACTGGGTTGACCCAGTCAACATGCTGACTGGGCAGCCCTGTGCCACTGACCATTGGGCCCCACGCGCTTAATTAACCGGTTTTAAAAATAAACTAATCTGTTAATTTAGTTAGTCACTGACAGATGGGGCCCACAAGCTAATTAACATAATTAGTTAAATTTGACCTCTGTTAGTCAGCTGTGCCACTGACATGTGGGACCCAGCAGTCAGGTTTGACCTGGACCGGCTGGGCTGACCACTGACGTCACCCTGACATCATGCTGACGCAATAAAGCTATTTTCTAATTTAAAATTAATTCCAGGAATTTCAGAAAATGGTTTAAAATTTGAAAAATCGTAGAAAATAAACCGTAGCTCGGATCAAAAAGTTTTCTACATGAAAGTTGATCAGAAAAACGAGACAAACCCGAATATGCCCTCCATGTAGCTGTCACATGCCCACAACACCGCAAACATGGAACCTTCCCCTTCGGTTCATCTGTCTGACACATGCTGAAAGCCGGGAAAATATTCCCAGATATTTTCCCGCACTGTCTCTAACGTGTAGTGCTGCATTAGGTCACACCTAGCACAACATATATATTGCCATGCCTTGCATCTGTGTTGCATTTGTTTGCTTTTATTTATTGTTTCTTCCCCCTCTTCTTCTCCGATAGACCCCGAGACCGACGCAGCTCCTGAGTATAATTACGCCGTCGACGACCACTCTTTCACCGCAGAGCTTCCAGGCAAGCAAACCCCCTTGATCATTCCTAAATCGCCTATTCTTTCTCCCTCATGCTTGCATTAGATTTTGCTACTGCAATTGACTGCTCCTAATCTGATGCATAGCCTGTTTTTGTAACTATTGTTGATACCTTACTTGTTATCCTAAATACTTAGTATCGGTTGGTTAGTGAACCATCTGTGGCCCCTCATCCTTGTCCTAGTTGCCCCGCTATGTTACCAGTGCCCCTATCGATGTAATCGATGGGCTGAGACCGACACATCACCACACACCCCTTTAGTTGCACTACTCTGCAGAGCTACCATCGAGTGTCTAGGGTGATACCTCTTACCTCACTCCTGATGCTGCCTCTGTGGTATAGGTAGCCGGTTGTGGGTTACCGAGGGTGATTCCTCTTTCACCACCTCCGATGAAGCTTCTGTCGTGCAACTCCTCAAGTGTTAATCCATCGAGGGTGATTCCTCCGGGTTCACCTTGACAGAAACATTGAGTGGGAATCCATCGAGGGTGATTCCTTGGGTTCCTCCTTGATGTTATGGACACACGGTTACCATGTATTTATTTCAGTCCTTGGTTAAAGTCGGGTCGGCCCCGAGGGGTACCCGCGAGAGATGAGAGATCGGGTTGACCGTGAGGGTACCCGTGAGACAATTACGAGGCGCGGCCGGGTAGGCAGATTGCCTCAGGAGAGGGAGGAGAGGAATTGGGCCTAGCCCTTGCCGCAAGTCCTCAAGACGGGGCGACGGGACCACAGATCGTGGATCGCTGATTGTCACCGCGAGCTCCCAACACACTAATGGGTTAAGATATGTGATCTGAGTAGGCCTCTGGCCTTTTCGCACTAACCACCACACAGGAATAGTATGGGCACTCGGCATCGTATGTATCAGCCGAAGTTCTTCAGATGTCAACGATTGAGCGGCGCGCGCTTGGGTGGACCGCGAAAGCCTGCGTGTGTATACAGGGGCTAGGTCTGGTCCCGGCCGCCCACGCAACGCGCAGGTGTGCAAAGGGCGATGGGCCCAAGACCCCTGAGCGCTTAGGGTGTAGACCGGCATGCTGGCCTCTCTGTTGAACCTAGGTAGGGCTACGACGTGTCGATCAGCCAAGGCCGGACATGGACCGAGTTAGTGTGTCCGGCCAGAGTTAATCGAGCGTGTTGGGTAAGTTGGTGCACCCCTGCAGGGAAGTATATCTATTCGAATAGCCGTGTCCACGGTAACAGGACGCTCGGAAAGTATCTCAATCTACTAAAACTAGAACTGGATACTTGTGAACTTAATTAATATGTTAGCTCCGGGATTGCTTTCTCGCAGGGAGTCGAGGAAGGATCTCTGGGCATAGCTATTATTATACTTGTTACTACTACTATATCTATGTGCTAATCTACACTCTTCTAATGCTGCAAGACATTGAAGATGCTAGTCTTCGATAGGCTAGGCCTTCTCCCTATTCTGGCATTTCTACAGTTTAGTCCACAGATACAGCCCCTCTTTTGATATTGATGCATAAGTAGAATAGTTCTGATGTAAGTCTTGCGAGTACTTTGGATGAGTTCTCATGGTTGCTTTGCTTCCCCTTTTCCCCATACCCGATTGCTGCGACCAGATGACGGAGCCCTGGAGCCAGCTGCCCAAGTCGACGACTACTACTACCCCACCGGTGGATCTTACTACTACGGGGAGACCGACGACCAGGAGTAGATAGAAGGCTCCCAGGCAGGAGGCCTGTGCCTTTCGGTCATATGTCGTTGTTTTGCTCAGCCTTCTTAAGGCAGACTTGTTTAACTTTATGTCTGTACTCAGATATTATGTTGCTTCCGCTAACGCTTGTTCGCGAGCTTATGTATTCGAGCTCTCGAGGCCCCTGGCTTGTAATATAAAGCTTGTATGACTTTTATTTGTGTTTAGAGTTGTGTTGTGATATCTTCCCGTGAGTCCTTAGGCTTGATCGTGTGCATTTGCGTGTATGATTAGTGCACGATTAAGTCTGGGGCGTCACAAGTTGGTATCAGAGCCGGTAAAATCACAAAATTTTGTATTTTCTTGAGACATTATTATTAGTACTGGTAAAATCACACAATTTTGTATTTTCTTGAGACATCGTGGCTACGCAAACAAGATAACAATCAAGCAAAGAAGCAAACAGGAAAACGGAAAATATTTTTGTATTTTTGTAAAAACTTTTTTAGAAGTGGGGGAGGTGAAAACGAGAGTCAAAAGCAAATAAAATAAATGCAAGGATATGTAAGTTTTATGCATAGGTACTTGATAGATGTTGTTGATGTCTCCCCGGCAACGCCGCCAGAAATTCTTCCTGCTACTTGTGAGCTGCGTTGGGATTTCCCCGAAGAGGAGGGGATGATGCAGTACAGTCGAGATAAATATTTCCCTTAGTTATGAAACCAAGGTTATCAATCCAGTAGGAGAATCACACAACAACTCGTTAGCAGTACCTGGACACAAAACAACAGATCCTTGCACCCAACGCGAACAAGGGGTTGTCAATCCCTTGGCGGTTAATTGCAAGATTAAATTATATGGTGATAGATAGATAGATTGAACAAAAATACAAAATAAAATAATTAAAGTAAAAGTGCAGCAAGGTATTTTTAGGATTTTCAATATACAATAACGGTAGACCCGGGGGCCATAGTTTTCACTAGAGGCTTCTCTCTTGAAAATAGCATACGGTGGGTAAACAAATTACAGTTGGGCAACTGATAGAAAAGCAAATAATCATGATGATATCAAAGGCAATGATCATGTATATAGGCATCACATCCGAGACAAGTAGACCGACTCCTGCCTGCATCTACTACTATTACTCCACACATCGACCGCTATCTAGCATGCATCTAGTGTATTAAGTTGATAAAGAACGGAGTAACGCCTTAAGCAAGATGACATGATGTAGACAAAGTAAACTCACGCATGAATAAACCACATCTTTTTACCCTTAATAGAAATGATACATACGTGTCATGTCCCTTTCTGTCACTGGGATTGAGCACCGCAAGATCGAACGCATTACAAAGCACCTCTCCCATTGCAAGATAAATCAATCTAGTTGGCCAAACCAAATCAATAGATCGGAAAGAAATAAGAAGCTATAATAATCATGCATCAAAGAGTTCAGAGAAAACTCGAATAATATTCATGGATAATCTCATCATAAACTCACAATTCATCGGATCCCAACAAACACACCGCAAAAAGTGATTACATCGGATAGAACTCCAAGAACATCGAGGAGAACATTGTATTGAAGATCAAAAAGAGAGAAGAAGCCATCTAGCTACTAACTATGGACCCGAAGGTCTATGGTAAACTACTCACGCATCATCGGAAGGGCAGCAAGGATGATGTAGAGCCCCTCCGTGATTGATTCCCCCTCCGACAGAGTGCCGAAAAAGGCCTCCAGATGGGATCTCTCGAGAACAGGAACTTGCGGCGGCGGAAAAAGTATTTCATGAACTCCTCTATTGGTTTCCCGATTTTAGAGAATTTATAGAGGTGGAATTAGGTCAAACAGAGCAGAGGTGGGCCCACGAGGCACCAGGGCGTGCCACCCCCCCGAGGCGCGCCCTGGTGGCTCGTGGCCACCTCCTGTGTCTTCTGGCCCTCTCCCGAAGCTTCTAGTGTCTCTTATGTCCAGAAAAAAATCTCCAAAAAGTTTCGTGGCATTTGGACTTCGTTTGGTACTGATATTCTGGAAAACCAAAAACAAGCAAAAAACAGCAACTGGCACTGGGCACTAAGTTAATAGGTTTGTCCCAAAAAATGATATATAATTATTGTAAATGTATATAAAAACATCCAAGATTGATACTATAATAGCATGGAACAATCAAAAATTATAGATACGTTGGAGACGTATCATGTATGTCCTGAAAGTGCACTCAAAGAGAAGAAAACTTGTGAAGACTATGTACAGTGGCATGTGACCTCGCGTTTGAATCCATGTTACCCTATTTGAATCACAGGTAAAATTCATGCTCCCATATCTGAATCACATGCAAAATCTGTAAACTGTTGAACCTAGGAACCTAGCAGTATAACTAACCTATAATTAACATAAGAAATGAACTCCAAATCGAATTGAAGCACATCAGGAGCTGCAGGACAAGATAGTAGAAGAGGGGCAAGAGAGGACCTCCTTGGCCTCGGCTGCAGTGCAGGGTCGCCCGAGCATAACCTCCATGGCGTTGGTGATTCAGAACTTCCCCACCCACTCCTCTGCTGCTACAAAAGAAAAGAAGACATGATACGAGATTAGAGAGAGGCAGAGAGAGAGATAGGAGGAAGGAGGGGAGGGGATGAACTCACCGGACATGGTCGCCGTTGCCGGAGCTGACGCCCGAAACCCTAGCCACGGGCCAAGGACGTGGATGAGCGGTGCTGGCCGCGTGCGGTGAATCCAAATGGAGTAGAGGACGTAGCGGAACGAATCAAGCTCGACGCTGTGATGCACGGTGGCGGGAGACACCGGGTCTCGGTGGAATCAGGCGGCGTAAGTGGAGAGGGGGCTAGCTGGAGAGGCGAGGGGCGGCGGCGCGCCGGCCGTATGAGAGCAGAGGCGGGAGTGATTTGAGGAGGGAGATATGTCACGGGGAGGGGGGCGTGGTGGATCTGGCGGACGAAGATGATGGGATCAGGAGGAGAGAGATGAGGTGCGGCGGCGCTAGAGAGAAAGAGATGGACGGGGAGAGGATAGGGTTAGCTCTATCTTTTCATTTTGGCGGGCCTTGGTGGGCTTGTTGGCGCGGGTCAGAAAAAATTTCGAGTGGCGGGTGTCACTTCTGGCCCGCCAGAGGTAAATGAAGTGGCGGGCACAAAACAGCGCATGCCACTGCTATTATTGTGTTATCAGTGGCGGGCACACATTTTCGCCCGCCCCTAGTATCTTTTGAGAGATTTGTCGCGGTACCAAAAAATAATATTGGCGGGTAGGTATAACTGCCCGCCACTGGTAACTCAACTAGTAGTGGCGGGCGCTAGTTTGTGCCCGTCACAGGTAACATTTGTCCCACGACAAATCTGGACAGCTGTTACCAGTGACGGGCGCAAACTGGCGCCCGCCACTGGTAAGCCAATAGCAGTGGCCGGCGGTTCTTAGCACCTGCCACTGCTAATTTTTCAGATTAGCAGTGGCGGGTGCTAAACTGCGCCCGCCACTGATTTGTGGTCACCTATAAGCCCTTTCCCAGTAGTGATATTTGCTAGATCATGAGAATGATATGCATATGAATGAAAGAAATGAAATAGATAAGCCGTTCTTTAAACAAGCACCTATTCTTAAACATAATCTGCCTATTGAAACCTTGGGAAATCCTCTATCACCCAAGGGTGATCCTGTGTTTGATTTAAAGCAATTACCCGATACACTTAAATATGCCTATCTTGATGAAAAGAAGATATATCCAATTATTATTAGTGCTAACCTTTCAGAGCATGAAAAAAAGAGATTACTTAAAACTCTAAAGAAATACCGTGCTGCTATTGGATATACTCTCGATGATCTTAAGGGCATTAGTCCCACTTTATGTCAGCATAAAATTCATATGGAGCTAGACGCTAAACCCGTTGTTGATCATCAAAGAAGGTTGAATCCCAAAATAAAGGATGTGGAAAGAACTGAAATATTAAAACTTCTGGAGGCAGGTATAATTTTATCCCATAGCTGATAGTAGATGGGTAAGTCATGTTCATTGTGTTCCTAAGAAAGGAGGTATTACCGTTGTTCCTAATGATAAAAATGAACTTATCCCACAAAGAATTGTAACCGGTTATAGGATGGTAATTGATTTCAGGAAATTAAATAAAGCTACTAGGAAAGATCACTACCCCTTTCCTTTTATTGATCAAATGTTAGAAAGATTATCTAAGCATACACACTTTTGCTTCCTAGATGGTTATTCTGGTTTCTCTCAAATACCTGTTTCACCTGAAGTTCAAGAGAAAACCACATTTACTTGTCTTTTTGTTAGTTATGCTTATCGTTGTATGCCTTTTGGTTTATGTAATGCAGCTGCTACCTTTTAAAGATGTATGACTGCTATATTCTCTGACTTTTGTAAAAATATTGTTGAGGTATTCATGGATGATTTCTCCGTTTACGGAACTTCTTTTGATGATTTCTTAAGCAACCTTGATCGAGTTTTGCAGAGATGTGAAGAAACTAATCTTGTCTTGAATTGGGAGAAGTGCCACTTTATAGTGAATGAAGGTATAGTCCTTGGGCATAAAATTTCTGAAAGAGGTATTGAAGTTGATAAACCTACAGTTGATGCTATTGAGAAAATGCCATGTCCTAAAGATATCAAAGGTATAAGAAGTTTCCTCGGTCATGTTGGTTTCTATAGAAGGTTTATAAAAGACTTCTCTAAAATTTCTAGGCCTCTTACTAATCTCTTGCAAAAATATGTGCCATTTGTTTTTGATGATGATTGCGTGGAAGCCTTTGAAATACTTAAGAAAGCCTTAATTTCTGCTCCTATTGTTCAACCACCTGATTGGAACTTACCCTTTGAAATTATGTATGATGCTAGTGATTATGCTGTTGGTGCTGTTCTAGGACAAAGAGTTGATAAGAAATTGAATGTTATTCATTATGCTAGTAAAACTCTAGATAGTGCTCAAAGAAATTATGCTACTACTGAGAAAGAATTTTTAGCTGTTGTGTTTGCATGTGATAAATTCAGATCTTACATTGTTGATTCCAAAGTTACTATTCATACTAATCATGCTGCTATTAAAAATCTTATGTAAAAGAAAGATGCTAAACCTAGACTTATTAGGTGGGTTCTTTTGCTACAAGAATTTGATTTGCATATTGTTGATAGAAAGGGAGCTGAGAATCCCGTAGCTAATAATTTGTCTAGAATGGAAAATGTTCTTGATGACCCACTTCCTATTAATGATGATTTCCCTGATGAACAACTAGCTGTGATAAATGCTTCTCGTAACACTCCTCGGTATGCAGACTATGCTAATTACATTGTTGCTAAATACATACCACCTAGTTTCACATACCAACAAAAGAAAAAGTTCTTCTTTGATTTAAGACATTAGTTTTGGGATGACCCACATTTATATAAAGAAGGAGTAGATGGTGTTATTAGACGTTGTGTACCTGAGCATGAACTGGAACAAATCCTACGAAAGTGTCACTCCGAGGCATATGGAGGACACCATGCGGGAGACAGAACTGCACACAAGGTACTACAATCTGGTTTTTATTGGCCTACTCTTTTCAAAGATGCACGTAAGTTTGTCCTTTCTTGTGATGAATGTCAAAGAATTGGTTATGTTGGTAGACGTCAGGAAATGCCTATGAATTATGCACTTGTTATTGAACCATTTGATGTGTGGGGTTTTGATTATATCGGGCCGTTTCCTAAATCCAACGGGTATACTCATATTTTAGTTACTGTTGATTACATTACTAAGTGGGTAGAAGTTATTCCAACTAGTAGTGCTAATCATAACACTTCTATTAAGATGCTTAAAGAAGTTATATTTTTGAGGTTTGGAGTCCCTAGATATTTAATGACTGATGGTGGTTCACATTTTATTCATGGTGCTTTTCGTAAATTGCTTGCTAAATATGATGTTAATGATAGAATTGCATCTCCTTATCATCCTCGGTCTAGTGGTCAAGTTGAATTAACTAATAGAGAAATAAAATTAATTTTGCAAAAGACCGTTAATAGATCTAGAAAGAATTGGTCTAAGAAACTTGATGATGCACTATGGGTATGTCTCCATATAAAATGGTCTATGGAAAAGCATGTCATTTGCCTCTTGAACTAGAACATAAAGCATATTGGGCAATTAAAGAACTTAATTATGATTTTAAACATGCAGGTAAAAAGAGGTTATTTGATATTAGTTCTCTAGATGAATGGAGAACCCAAGTTTATGAAAATGCCAAGTTGTTTAAAGAAAAAGTTAAAAGATGGAATGATAAGAGAATTCAAAAAGGGAATTCAAAGTAGGTGATCATGTTCAATTATACAATTCTCGTTTAAGATTTTTTGCAGGAAAACTTCTCTCTAAATGGGAAGGACCGTACATCATCAAAGAAGTTTATCGCTCCGGAGCCATCAAAATAAACAACTCCGAAGGCAATAATCCGAGGGTGGTTAATGGGCAAAGAATTAAACATTATATCTCAGGTACGCCCATTAATGTTGAAACTAATATTATTCAAACAATGACACCGGAAGAGCACATAGAAGAAACCTTCCGAAACACTCCAGAAGCCTGAAAAGGAGTAGGTATGTGGTACGGTAAGTAAACCGACTCCAAAATTTCCATAAAAGTACTTTCTGTCCGTTTTGGAATATATAAAAAAATAGGAAAATAATAAACAGTCCAAAAAGTGCACGTGGAGGCGACAAGCCTGGGGGCGCGCCCTACCCCCCAGGGCGCGCCTACCAGGCTTGTGGCTCCCTCGTGGACTTTCCCGACTCCGTTTTTCTTCCATATTACTTATCCTGCATGGGAAAAATTCATTATATATACTCACGGGTGCTTTGACCACCACATCGCAAGTCTCTCCTCTGTTCTTGTTTCGTGCTATTTTCTGTCAGATTTTCGAGACCGGGCATCATGTCTTGCGCTTCCTCCAACAACGTGGGAGAGGAAGCTTGGTGGCTACAGATGGAACTCAGGAGAGAGGAAGAGGAGGAGGTTACCATGGAAGAAGATGATGGAGATCCGTTGGAAGTCCACCCTCGGCCTTCGAGAGGGGAAAACTGGCCGGCATCTCCACAACTCCAAATCCCCATCCAGCCATAAGAAGCACTGCAAGCCATGGGAGTCCAGAGGTACAAGAAGGGCTTCCTCCTAGGAGACCCTTACACAGGTTACATCGGAACCATTTTCATAATTTGGTCCACAATTATTGTCGGGGCTGGATTTCCGAGACACAAAATCCCAGAAATAACCCCTTGTGTCACCACCAGCCCCAAGATCATTTTACTGGTGGACACGACCTTGATACAGATTACCAAGTGATTACAAGAATTGGATACATGACCATAAAGGTCTAATGATACAACAATGGTTTCTAACAGCGGATGGCGGAAGCGGGTAGCGGATCTCCAATTATGGTGGAAGCTCCAATCCTACAGGAATGGCTGGCCGGGGTAACTCCTATCTCGCGTGGCTGCTATCTTAGGCTCCTAGTCCGCATGGACGTCGTGTAGAACTCCTCATAGAAAATCCTGACCTGGCCAATTAAATAGCCAGGGACAAGCCAGTGAGTACGTTGAATGTAC
This sequence comes from Elymus sibiricus, assembly GCA_039707655.1. NCBI lineage: Eukaryota > Viridiplantae > Streptophyta > Magnoliopsida > Poales > Poaceae > Elymus > Elymus sibiricus. The sequence goes on from CM077672.1 coordinate 455,280,099, forward strand.
TCGCAAACATCATGAACAAAAGATATACCGAATGCAATAGAGTGCATATGATGATGATGAATTAATTTATATGCATATGCTGAACGTTAATAAACCATGATATGATAAATACTAATACGGTGCAGAAGAATAAATATACTATTTTAGTAATAAACCAAGAAAATTAAATGGAACATCAGGCGCTGGACAGCCCAAGGAATTCCAAGAAAAATGCCAAACGGGTATCAGAAAGCGATGCCTCGAGAGGTCTTGAAAAGAAATGCCAAACGGGTGTCTAAAAGCGACGCCTCGAGAGGTCTTGAAAAGAAATGCCAAACGGGTGTCTGAAAGCGACGCCTCGAGAGGTCTTGAAAAGAAATGAGTATCCAGGTGGACTAGCCATCCCAGGTGATACTTAGAAAATAAAAATGAGTATCCAGGTGGAATAGCCATCCCAAGTGATACTCGGAAAATAGAAATGAGTATCCAGGTGGACTAGCCATCCCAAGTGATATTCAGAAAATAAGAATGAGTATCCAGGTGGACTAGCCATCCCAAGTGATACTCATAAAATAAAATAAAACTAAGTATCCAGGTGGACTAGCCATCCCATGTGATACCTAGGTTGCACATAAAAGAACAGGGTTAGTCCACAATAATATTCATGTCAACAATAATATTCATAATAGCATCAGTAGTGACAATAATTATCCTGCAAAATGAATCATGCTCAATTTTAATTATTTCCTCCAAAGACCGACACTTGAACAACCTAGACTGTAGTCCTTAACCGCGGACATGGCTATTCGAATAGGTTTAAAACTCTGCAGAGGTTGTACTCTTTACCCACAAGTAAAGGATTTCTTTAGTCAACCTCGAAAAATTAACTAATACCGATTACGGTCTTTAGGTTGAAAACGCACCTAACCAGCACACACCAGATTAACTTTCCGGATGCCAGGAATCACCCAGAGCATCGTTCAAGAAAAACTCTAAGACGGGGAGACCATCGTCTCGAATAGCATGGGATCACTATTTATAACGCGCGAATTACAAGGGGTGCCCTCCTCTTGGCCCAGCCGGATACACCCATGCCCCCTGACCAGGTGACATGCCTACCAGAGGCCTCTGGTATCTTTCACCATGGCCTCTCTATACGGTGTGTGCAATGAAGGGGGTTAACAACTTACTGAACCGTACCCTACTTGTGGCAGGGACAAGTGGCAGCACGAAACAAGTATGGGGGTTACCGGAACAAGACTCGATCTACGATCGACTCAGGAGGTTTAAGTTTTCCTGCAGTGGTTAGCACAATATATTTCTTGGTAGTACCCAACAGGGTCACCATCTGGTATGTCCCAACATACGCTCACTGATTATTCTCGTCACAATGAGATTTCAGTCTCACGGTCACTTTTCTCGTGACTGATTCATTCCTGCAGATTAGTCCGAACCAACATAGGCATAAGTGACATGTGAAGATAGCCATACTCACTCATAATTCATATTTAAATGAAGATGAAATATTATCAAGGGATCATGCATGTATAACTAGCAATATGCAAATTCTATTTGAATTCAACATATTCATGATTCAATTATTCTTGCAAACAATTAACCATGCATTCACCATATCAAGTGTTCAAGATGCTTGCCTTGAGCATGCAGAAAGGTTGGGTGCACTCCAAAAGTTTTGAAAATTCTCTTCCCTCCATTATTCCTATTTTCAAAATATTGCAATTACCACATAAACTTTGAACAGTACAAAAAAGTTGTTTAGAAATTTTTGAAATAAATACTAAAATAAACTAGATGAAAAATTAGAAATATCAGAAAAAGAATCAAATGATTTGGAGTTCATATGATTTTCCTAGGGAATTTCTAAGCTGAAATAAATAAAGAAATGAACTATTTAATAAATCCAACAGAGACAAAGCTTAGGAAAAATGTTCACCCTAGCTGGATTAATAGAACCTGAATTTATGAGTATGTAGAAATTTGAATCATCAAATTTGGTTTTGAAATGGATACTATAGAATTATTTGAACACTGCTGGAAAAGAAAAATAGAAAAACATCACTCTGATGGGCTGAGCAGAAGCGCGCCCTCGGCGCTGTTTAGCCGCCTAGCGCGACTGGGCCAGGCCCAGTCGCTCGGCCGCGCGGAAAAGCTGCTGACGTCGAAGGCGTACTCGTGGGGATACGCTTTCCAGAGGAGAAGACGTAATCTCAGAAATATGCCTCCACTTACAGGCAGCTCGGCGCGGTCTAGGGTCACTGACAGTGGGCCCCGCAGCCCCACTGTCAGGTTTGACCGGGTCACTGCACCCTCTTGTTTCTCTGGCCGAACGGAGATGGAACTCTGGCGGCCCTCACCGGCGAACGGCGGCGCCTCTCGGCAAGCTGAGGCCACCCGCGTGTCCAGGGGAGCCTGGCGATCCCGACAAGGTACGACACAGTCGCCGGGGAGCCCTATTTCGCCGGCGGCGAGGACTCCCGAGAACTCCAGCGGGGCTAAATCGGGGATTTCATCCACGGTGCATCTCTAATGGGATTGGCGGGAGGGATGGAATCGTGGGATCGAGGAGGATTTACTGGAGAAGGAACGGAGGAGAGGGAGGCTCTAGAGACGTCGGATTCTACCGAATGGTGGTGGCGGTTGTTTTGGCCGGAGACGGGGAAGATGGCCATCCTCGGCTCAGTTTACTGCCACAGAGGGCTCGTGGAGGGAGGAGGAGAGGTGGTGGTCATGGGAGAGTGCCCGGCTGTGCTTTTATAAGCGGGGAACGTCGGTTCCCGTGGCTTCCCGAAGAAGGCACGACAGCGGACGGCCATTACTGCATCGTTGAGGTGGTTATGGTCGGTGGCCGTGGTTGATACGTCCATTTTGCATCATGTTTTCCTACTGTTATTTATAGTGTTTTTAATCAATATAACACTTTCTGGAGCAATTCTAATGCCTTTTCTCTTTTAATATGCAAGATTTACATAAGGAGGGAGATTGCCAGCAGCTGGAATTCTGGACCTGAAAAAGCTATGTCAGAGATACCTATTCTGCACATCTCCAAATGAGCTGAAATTTCACAGAGATTTATTTTGGAATAAATAAAAAATATTGGAAGAAAGAAGAACCAGAGGGGGCCACCCAGGTGCCCACGAGGCACCAGGGCGCGCCACCCCCCAGGCACGCCCTGGTGGCTTGTGGGGCCCCTGGCCAGCCTCCAGTGCCCATTTTCTGGTATATAAGCCCATTTTCCCTAGAAAAAATAAGGAGAAGACTTTTGGGAGGGAGCGCCGCCATCTTGAGGCGGAACTTGGGCAGGAGCACTTTTGCTCTCCGGCGGAGCGATTCCGCCGGGGATACTTCCCTCCGAGAGGGGGAAATCAAAGCCATCGCCATCACCAACGATCCTCTCATCGTGGGAGGACCAATCTGCATCAACATCTTCACCAGCACCATCTCATCTCAAACCCTAGTTCATCTCTTGTATTCAATCTTTGTCTCAAAACCTCAGATTGGTACCTGTGGGTTGCTAGTAGTGTTGATTACATCTTGTAGTTGATGCTAGTTGGTTTATTTGGTGGAAGATTATATGTTCAGATCCATTATGATATTCAATACCCCTCTATTCATGGACATGAATATGATGTGTGAGTCGTTACTCCTGTTCTTGAGGACATGAGAGAAGTCTTGTCATAAGTAATCACGTGAATTTGGTATTCGTTCGATATTTTGATGATATGTATGTTGTTGATTCTCTTAGTGGTGTCATTTGAACGTCAACTACATGACACTTCACCATCTTTGGGCCTAAGGTAATGCATTGTGGAGTAGTAATTAGATGATGGGTTGCTAGAGTGACAGAAGCTTAAACCCTAGTTTATGAGCTATTCCGTAAGGGGCTGATTTGGATCCATATGTTTAATGCTATGGTTAGATTTATCTTAATTCTTCTTTCATAGTTACGGATGCTTGCGAGAGGGGGTAATTATAAGTGGGAGGTTTGTTCAAGTAAGAACAGCACCCAAGCACCGGTCCACCCACATATCAAATTATCAAAGTAGCGAAGGCGAATCAAACAAACATGATGAAAGTGACTAGATGAAATTCCCATGTGTCCTCGAGAACGCTTTGCTTATTATAAGAGATCGTTTCGGCCTGTCCTTTGCTACAAAAAGGATTGGGCTACCTTGCTGCACCTTAGTTACTATTGCTACTTGTCACTTGTTACAAATTATCTTGCTATCAAACTACTCGTTACCGATAATTTCAGTGCTTGCAGAAAATACCTTGCTGAAAATCGCTTGTCATTTCCTTCTGCTCCTCGTTGGGTTCGACACTCTTACTTATCAAAAGGACTATGATTGATCCCCTATACTTTTGGGTCATCAAGATTCTTTTCTGGCGCCGTTGCCGGGGAGTGAAGCGCCTTTGGTAAGTGGTATTTGGTAAGGAAACATTTATATTACGTGCTGAAATTTATTGTCACTATGGAAAGTAATCCTTTGAGGGGCTTGTTCGGGCTATCTTCACCTCGACCGGAAGAAATAAGAGTTGCTCCTCCACCTATTGAACGTACTGAAAATATTTATTATGAGATTCCTTCGGGTATGATAGAGAAACTGCTAGCTAATCCTTATGCAGGAGATGGAACGGTACATCCTGATATGCACTTGATCTATGTGGATGAAATTTGTGGATTGTTTAAGCTTGCAGGTTTATCCGGAGATGGAGTTAAGAAGAAAGTATTCCCTTTATCTTTGGAGGGTAAGGCATTGACATGGTATAGGCTATGTGATGATATTGGAACGTGGGATTGGAATCGATTGAAATTGGAATTTCATCAAAAGTTTTATCCTATGCATCTGGTTCATCGTGATCAGAATTATATATAAAAATTTTGGCCTCGTGAAGGAGAAAGCATCGCTCAAGCTTGGGGGAGGCTTAAGTGTATGTTGCATACATGCCCCAATCATGAGCTCTCAAGAGAAATTATCTTATAGAATTTTTATGCTCGGCTTTCTCATGATGATCAAACCATGCTCGATTCTTCTGCGATTGGCTCCTTTATGAAGAAAACTATTGAATTCAGATGGGATCTTCTGGAAAGAATTAAACGCAACTCTGAAGATTGGGAACTCGACAAAGGTAATGAGTCAGGTATAACACTTGAGTTTGATGGTGTTAAATCTTTTATGGATACCGATGCTTTTCATAAGTTTAGCACTAAATATGGACTCGACTCTGAGATAGTAGCCTCCTTTTGTGAATCATTTGCTACTCATGTTGATCTCCCTAAGGAGAAGTGGTTTAAATAGCATCCCCCTGTTAAAGAAAAGATTGAGGGACCCGTTAGTGTTAAAGAAGAAACAATTGTTTACCATGTTGATCCAGTTGTGCCTACTGCTTATATTGAGAAACCACCTTTTCCTGTTAGGATTAAGGAACATGCTAAAGTTTCAACTGTGGTTAACAAATGTAATATTAGAGCACCTAGACCCTCTGAACATATTAAAGTTGAACCTAATGTTGCTATGTTTAAAGATCTCTTGGTCGATAATATAGATGGGCATGTTATTTACTTCTGTGATGAAGCAGCTAGAATTGCTAAACCAGATCCTAAAGATAATAACAGACCTGTAGTAGGCATGCCTGTTGTCTCTGTTAAAATAGGAGATCATTGTTATCATGGCTTATGTGATTTGGGTGCTAGTGTGAGTGCTATTCCTTTTACCTTATATCAAGAAATTATGAATGATATTGCACCTATTGAAATAGAGGACATTGATGTTACTATTAAGCTCGCTAACAGAGATACCATTACACCGCTTGGGATCGTTAGAGATGTTGAAGTCTTGTGTGGAAAAATAAAATACCCTATTGATTTTCTAGTCCTCGGTTCTCCACAAGATGATTTTTCTCCCATTATATTTGGTAGACCTTTTTTGAACACTGTTAATGCCAAGATTGATTGCACTAAAGAAACTGTTAGTGTTAATTTTGGTGGTATATCTCATGAGTTTAATTTCTCCAAGTTTCGTAGACAACCTCATGATAAAGAATTGCCTAGTAAAGATGAAATTATTGGTCTTGCTTCTATTGCCGTACCTCATACTGATCCGTTAGAATAATATTTGCTAGACCATGAAAATGATATGCACATGAATGAAATAAATGAAAAAGATAGGATGTTCTTTGATCAACCACCTATCCTTAAACACAATTTGCCTGTCGAAACTCTTGGAGGCCCTCCTACACCCAAGGGTGACCCTGTATTCGAACTAAAACAATTGCCTGATACATTGAAATATGCTTATCTAGATGAAAAGAAGATATATCCTATTATTATTAGTGCTAACCTTTCAGAGCATGAAGAAAAGAGATTACTAAAAACTCCGAGGAAGCACCGTGCTGCTAATGGATATACTCTTGATGATCTTAAGGGCATTAGTCCCACTCTATGTCAGCACAAAACTAATATGGAGCCTGGTGCTAAACCAGTTGTCGACCACCAACGACGATTAAATCCTAAGATGAAGGAGGTGGTAAGAACTGAAATATTAAAGCTTCTGGAAGCAGGTATAATCTATCCCATAGCTGATAGTAGATGGGTAAGTCCCGTTCATTATGTCCCTAAGAAAGGAGGTATTACCGGTGTTCCTAATGATAACTCATTCCACAAAGAATTGTAACTGGTTATAGGATGGTAATTGATTTTAGAAAATTAAACAAAGCCACTAGAAAAGATCATTACCCCTTACCTTTTATTGATCAAATGTTAGAAAGATTGTACAAACATACACACTTTTGCTTTCTTGATGGATATTCTGGTTTCTCTCAAATACCTGTATTACCTGAAGATCAAGAGAAAACCACCTTCACTTGTCCTTTTGGAACTTATGCTTATCGTCGTATGCCTTTTGGTTTATGTAATGCACCTGCTACCTTTCAAAGATGTATGACTGCTATATTCTCTGACTTTTGTGAAAAGATTGTTGAGGTTTTCATGGATGATTTCTCCGTTTACGGAACTTCTTTTGATGATTGCTTAAGCAACCTTGATCGAGTTTTGCAGAGATGTGAAGAAGCTAATCTTGTCTTGAATTGGGAGAAGTGCCACTTTATGGTTAATGAAGGTATAGTCCTTGGGCATAAAATTTCTAAAAGAGGTATTGAAGTTGATAAAGCTAAGGTTGATGCAATTGAGAAAATGCCATGTCCAAAAGATATTAAAGGTATAAGAAGTTTCCTAGGTCATGCTGGTTTCTATAGAAGGTTTATAAAAGACTTCTCTAAAATTTCTAGACCTCTTACCAATCTCTTGCAAAAAGATGTTCCATTTGTTTTTGATGATGATTGTGTAGAAGCCTTTGAAACACTTAAGAAAGCCTTAACCTCTGCACCTATTGTTCAACCACCTGATTGGAACTTGCCTTTGGAAATTATGTGTATTGCTAGTGATAAGAAATTAAATGTTATCCATTTTGCATCATGTTTTCCTACTGTTATTTATAGTGTTTTTAATCAATATAACACTTTGTGGAGCAATTCTAATGCCTTTTCTCTCTTAATATGCAAGATTTACATAAGGAGGGAGATTGCCGGCGGCTGGAATTCTGGACCTGAAAAAGCTATGTCAGAGATACCTATTCTGCACATCTCCAAATGAGCTGAAATTTCACGGAGATTTATTTTGGAATAAATAAAAAATATTGGAAGAAAGAAGTACCAGAGGGGGTCACCCAGGTGCCCACGAGGCAACAGGGCGCGCCACCCCCCCCCTAGGCGCGCCCTGGTGGCTTGTGGGGCCCCTGGCCAGCCTCCGGTGCCCATTTTCTAGTATATAAGCCCATTTTCCCTAGAAAAAATAAGGAGAAGACTTTTGGGAGGGAGCGCCGCCGTCTCGAGGCGGAACTTGGGTAGGAGCACTTTTGCTCTCCGGCGGAGCGATTCCGTCGGGGATACTTCCCTCCGGGAGGGGGAAATCAAAGCCATAGACATCACCAACGATCCTCTCATCGTGGGACGACCAATCTTCATCAACATCTTCACCAGCACCATCTCATCTCAAACCCTAGTTCATCTCTTGTATTCAATCTTTGTCTCAAAACCTCAGATTGGTACCTGTGGGTTGCTAGTAGTGTTGATTACATCTTGTAGTTGATGCTAGTTGGTTTATTTGGTGGAAGATTATATGTTCAGATCCATTATGCTATTCAATACCCCTCTGATCTTGGACATGAATATGATGTGTGAGTAGTTACTTTTGTACTTGAGGATATGAGAGAAGTCTTGTCATAAGTAATCATGTGAATATGGTATTCGTTCGATATTTTGATGATATGTATGTTGTTGATTCTCTTAGTGGTGTCATGTGAACGTCGACTACCTGACACTTCACCATCTTTGGGCCTAAGGGAATGCATTGTGGAGTAGTAATTAGATGATGGGTTGCTAGAGTGACAGAAGCTTAAACCCTAGTTTATGTGCTATTCCGTAAGGGGCTGATTTGGATCCATATGTTTAATGCTATGGTTAGATTTATCTTAATTCTTCTTTCGTAGTTGCGGATGCTTGCGAGAGGGGGTAATCATAAGTTGGAGGGTTGTTCAAGTAAGAATAGCACCCAAGCACCGGTCCACCCACATATAAAATTATCAAAGTAGCGAACGCGAATCAAGCAAACATGATGGAAGTGACTAGATGAAATTCCCATGTGTCCTCGAGAACGCTTTGCTTATCATAAGAGATCGTTCCGGCCCGTCCTTTGCTACAAAAAGGATTGGGCTACCTTGCTGCACCTTAGTTACTATTGCTACTTGTCACTTGTTACAAATTATCTTGCTATCAAACTACTCGTTACCGATAATTTCAGTGCTTGCAGAAAATACCTTGCTGAAAACCGCTTGTCATTTCCTTCTGCTCCTCGTTGGGTTCGACACTATTATTTATCGAAAGGACTACGATTGATCCCCTATACTTGTGGGTCATCAGTGGTCGGCGTGACCGGTAGAGGGTTTGGTGATCCGTGGATGAGCTCGGGCCGTTGGCAATTAAGCGGGAGTGTCCGGGCAGAGACGTGGCGGAGGAGGACTCGTCGGGCGGCGGTTCAGGTCGGCGTGGATGGCGGTGGCCGGCGCTAGGGGGCAAGCGAGGGTGTCGGCGGGAGGACCAGGACGAGCGAGGGCAGCAGCAGGAGCGCGGCAGCAGCTCGATGCCAGTGGCTGCAATAAGCGTGCTCCGGCCGCGCTCTGAGCACGCTCATCATGTGCTCGATCAAATGCCATGGCTACCTAGAGTGGCCTAAATGAGCTACAATTTTACAGGGTGATGTTTACTAAGATGGTAAGAATGGTGGACATGCTGGTTTGGCGAGATGATCAAGTCCCTAATGTAGTTAAGAGAGATGCCAAGTTCCTGTCATGGCCACAAGGTGCTTGCCAGAATGCTTTGGTGATTTAGGTGGGTCTATTGGTTTTGAATTCTGGCAGGATGGTGTCTCATTGGATGGTAGAGATGGTGGTGGAGTTGGTTTGGCAAAAAGAAGAACTTGTTGGTGCAAGTTTTACTAGATTTCAGTTCTGGACAGAAACTTGGAGGATTTATTTGGAGGTCTTCCATGATGCAAATGCAGTTGATCTTCTATACTTAAGGGTTTGGTTGGAAGGACTATAGGTGGGAAAAATTTCAGAATTGTTTGATGAAGGAAAATTAGGGTTGTAGTTATAACCTAGGAAAGGGACATAATTGAAAAGAGGATGTTTTGCTCAAAAAATTCAAATGACCATGATGAGTTTTTGCATAAAAGTGATCTATAGGCATCATATGACCCCTCATAATTTTTATGGAATTTTAGGAGAATTATTTAAAATAATTATAGTGCAACAGAAGCATTTCAATGCTTGAAATTGCTTTTAAAAGAATTATTTTGTGCAAATTTTATTATGAAAATATTTCCTACTGTTATTTAAAATATAAATGAAATGATTTAAGAAAACTACCAAAGCTCATGACATTTTCCAAAAAAATTCTATATGGAGGGAAGAATTTTGGAAAACAGAAAACAGAAAATACTCTGAAATTAATAAAAGACCTAATATAATTCAAAATTTTATTTCTTGCCCAATTTTTACTTAATAAAAATATGGTTAAATTTTTGGGGTGTTACAAACTCTACCCCCTTAATAAAATCTCGTCCTCGAGATTTGTTAAGGTGGTCATTAAAATTAAACCCACCTTTTCGAGGAAATTTTTCTGAACTACTGACTAAACTAGAGGATGCCCCGCGCGTTGCGGCGGGAAATTCGGCAAAAATTTAGAGAGATATGAAAAAAATGGAAATCGGTAATGTGTGATATTTATTAGATTGACACATTACATCGTAGAAAAGTTAACATTGATCCATCTTCTTAATATCAGAGGATTTGAAGAATATTCTGTTGTGAGTTACAATGAGGAGGGTAGTGGAACAATGCAAACCAATGACTTACAATAAGAGAAATAATGAAACCCATTTGCTTTGCATGGCGGTCATAGCAAGATCCTGCAATCTGAAATTTGAGAAATAAACGCGGGTTAGTGCTGAAAATTTGGCTTTGTTCTTTGTGGACATGACGATGAGGCTCAACAAATACGTGCAAAACAAATATAATAGGCCTCTCACACCTAGATCGAGTTGTTGAATTGCTACTGCAAGGAGATTTGCAAGTGCTCACCTTTGTAAGGAAAAGGGAATTAAGCGTTTTAATATGGAATGTGGTTAAGCAAGAAACCAAATGTAGTGTGGTTGTAGGAATTTTCTTCCCTATTATTTATCCAACCTTTTACATATGCATGAGATTGCGTTGGTTCACCCAGAGGCACCCTGTAATTGTAAAGAAGATTTGTCCATGTGTTAATGTCATTAGTATTAAGGATGAGTAGATATAGCATTTAGGCCAAAACCAAATTGTAAAAAGTATGATAACAAAGATGAAAAATAAGCATAGCTTCTTAGGAAGACAAACAAATACTTTTCATAGATGTAAAACATATTTTGCATTACAATCATATGAACATAAATTCAAAATGATTTGGGGAAAACCTGTGGATGGGATTCACGGAGGAGATAAAAGCCATGAGTTCTAATTCATAGGTGGGGTGATCCTCTTGCGATTGACGGCCCATATCCTATACAGGAGGTGGACGACGACGTCTTGGCCGGCCCTGAGAACTCCATACTCCATAAGTCATACGAAAGGGCAAGGAGGTGGAGGAATTGGGATCAGAGGTCGAGGGAGCGGCTTGGTGCACTCGCACTCGGTGCCACCCACCCAGGCTTAGGCCTACCCGGCGCCGGTGTCTACGTTGTGGAGGCCGCAGCGCGCTCTGCAGTAGCCCTTGACGACCACGGCCTGGTCCATGAGCACCACCACGAGCGCGCCTTTCTTGGGTAGCGCGCCGGCCGCACGCTGGAAGATCTAAACTGGAGTCGGCGACTTGTCGAGGGAGCACTGCTCGTCGGAGACCTCACCGGCCAAATGGATGCAGGTCATCGTGTTCGAGGCGGTGGCGCTGCTCGCCGTGGCGTTCGACTGCAGACCTGAAAAATCAGTGGCATAAACAATCAGGTATTATGGCAGCAGTGCCTGGGTCTCCGACGACAATAACCCGTGAAGGCTTGCTAGTGGCGGCGCAGTGTGGAGCGATAGAGGTACAGACTACAGATAGAGAGGGAAGATGAGAAGAATTGTAGGATTTTTTTAGAGAAAACCATGGAGAGATTTATGCGTTCAGGGAGATGAAAGACCCTAGTCGTCCCGTATTAATTTCCATCCTAATCAAAGTAGTTTCCTCCCATGTTAATAGCTACTCCCTGTAACCACTGCATGCACGTATTAATTGTTGTTTGTTGGGCATAGCTAGCAATGTACGCATGCAGGAGTCTAATGATAAGCGACACTCCAGTAATCTGTTGCATGCCGGAGGCCTAGGTGGATGGAGAGCCAGTGACGTGGTAGAATGCTGATGTGTATATCTTGCATGTCGAGAGAAATAATGTAGTGGGGGGCTCCTATTTAGATATAGTAGATAACCTAATTAGGCACAGTTGATGCGGGGCTACGGGTAATTGGTGCAACTACAGTGAGGTACTGGTGCTGTGGTTCTACTGTACGACAAATTTGGAAAAGTATAATTTCAAATTTCCAAATTTCGCTTGCCGTACTCCAGTGCACAGTGTTCGCTCCGGCTGACAGGTGGACCCAGGGCCCACAGTTAGTCTCTTCTTCTTCCTCCGGCTCTCCTATCTCCTCTCTCTCGCGCTTGCTCTCTCGCACTTTCTCCTCCCGTGGCATCTAGCGCGTAGGGCATCTAGGGCCGTACTGCGATAGTGCGCGGTGCTACTTGTTAGCTGCGTTGGTAATTCCCTGAAGAGGAAGGGAGATGCCGTACAGTAGAGATAAGTATTTCTCTCAGATATGAAACCAAGGTTATCAATCCAGTAGGAGAATAACGCAATACCTCGTTACTTCGTTAGTATCACCTGCACACAAAACAACAAATCCTTGCACCCAACGCAAACAAGGGGTTGTCAATCCCTCAGCGGTAAGTTGCAAGATTAAATTGTATGTGATAGATAGATAGATAGAAACAAAAATACAGAAATAAAATAAATAAAGAAAAAGTGCAGCAAATATTTTTAGGGTTTTAGTATATGATTTAGATAGACCCAGGGGGCATAGTTTTCACTAGAGGCTTCTCTCAAGAAAATAGCATACGGTGGGTAAACAAATTACTGTTGGGCAATTGATAGAAAGGCAAATAATCATGATGATATCCAAGGCAATGATCATGTATGTAGGCATCACGTCCAATACAAGTAAACCGACTCTTGCCTGCATCTACTACTATTACTCCACACATCGACCGCTATCCAGCATGCATCTAGTGTATTAAGTCCATGAAGAACGGAGTAACGCCTTAAGAACGATGACATGATGTAGACAAGATAAACTCACGTATGAATAAACCCCATCTTTTTACCCTTAATAGCAACGATAGAAACGTGTCATGTCCCTTTCTGTCACTGGGATTGAGCACCGCAAGATCGAACCCATAACAAAACACGTCTTCCCATGGCAAGATAAATCAATCTAGTTGGCCAAACCAAATCAATAGATCGGAGAAGAAATACGAAGCTATAATAATCATGCATAAAAGAGATCATAAAATACTCAAATAATATTCATGGATAATCTGATAATAAACTCACAATTCATCGGATCCCAGCAAACACACCGCAAAAAGTGATTACATCGGATAGAAGTCCAAGAACATCGAGGAGAACATAGTATTGAAGATCAAAAAGAGAGAAGAAGCCATCTAGCTACTAACTATGGACCCGAAGTTCTATGGTAAACTACTCACGCATCATCGGAAGGGCAGCAAGGTTGATGTAGATCCCCTCCGTGATCGATTCCCACTCCGGTGGAGTACCGGAGAAGGCCTCCAGATGGGATCTCTCGAGAACAGAAACTTGCGGCGGCGGAAAAAGTATTTCGTGGACTCCCCTGAGGGTTTCTGATTTTTTGGGAATTTATAATGGTGGGATTAGGTCAAACGGAGCTGAGGTGGGCCCACGAGGCACCAGGGTGCGCCTGCCCCCCCCCCCCCCGGCGCGCCCTGGTGGCTCATGGTCACCTCCTCTGGCGTCTGGTCTTCTCCCGAAGCTTCTAGTGTTGATATTGTCCAGAAAAAAATCTCCAAAAAGTTTCGTGGCATTTGGACTTCATTTGGTATTGATATTCTGTAAAACAAAAACATGGCAGAAAACAACAACTGGCACTGGGCACTAAGTTAATAGGTTAGTCCCAAAAAATGATATATAATTGCTGTAAATGTACATAAAAACATTCAAGATTGATAATATAATAGCATGGAACAATCAAAAATTATAGATACGTTGGAGACGTATCAGCATCCCCAAGCTTAATTCCTGCTCGTCCTCGAGTTGGTAAATGATAAAAAAGAATATTTGATGTGGAATGCTGCCTATCATATTCATCACATATTCTTTTCTTTTGTAGCATGGACATTGGACTTGAATGATTCAAAGCAATAGTCTATAGTTTGACATGAAGATATAAATACTCAAGCATGCTAACAAGCAACCATGTCTTTAAAAATATCAACGCTAAAGAAAGTTATCCCTAGCCCATTATGCTCAATCATTGATCCATTCATGAAACACACTCAAATATAAGCTACACACAATGCACAAGTATGACAATAGTGCTCTCTAGTTGGTGCTTTATAAGAGAAGATGGAGACTCAAAATAAAAATAAAAATTGCATAAAGTAAATAGATAGGCCCTTCGCAGAGGGAAGCAGAGATTTGCTAATGTGCCAGAGCTCAAAACTTAAATTAGAGAGATAAAAATATTTTGAGAGGCATGCTTTTCCTGTCAACGAAAACGACCGAGAATTCCCAATATCTTCAATGCTAGACACATCATAGGCGGTTCCCAAACAGAAAGTAAAGTTTATTTCCTTTCCACCATTCTTTCACAATCCATGGCTAGCCGTATCCACGGGTGCCCTCCATACCATCACTTTCCAAGAAATTTTGTTGTTATTAATTTTTGATTTCATTGTGGGACTGGGCATCCCTATTACCAACCACTCTCTCGTGCAATGACAAGTGAATAAACACTCATCGTGAGAATAACACACCTAGCATGGAAAATATTGGCCACCCCCTGCCGCTTCATGAGCGGTACGGGCACACAAAACGGAAAAATTATTTTGAAAATTAGAGTTGGCACACGCAAATTTACTTGGAACGGCATTGAAATACCGCATATAGGTAGATATAGTGGACTCATTTGGCACAACTTGGATATAAGGAGTTTGGATGCACAAGCAGTATTTCCGCTTAGTACAAATGAAGGCTAGCAAATAGATTGAGAAGCAACCAACCAAAAAACGAAAACGTTCATAAACATGCATTTAACATAAATAACACAGAATAATGCACCATAAGTAGGATATAATTTCTTTGCATAACTATTGACTGAATGTGCATGCATAGGGAATCACAAACCTTAACACGAATATTCTTACTAAATCACAATTACTCACTAACATGACTCACATATCATCATTTCCATATCGCAAAACTATTGCAAGGAATCACACTTATCATATCCAATGATCTATATGAAAGTTTTTATTATATCCCTCTTGAACATTCATCACTTTGGGACCTAATTCATATCTTGTGCAAACTACCATTACTTTGATCAACTCTCAAAAAGATATAAGTGAAGCATGAGAGTGCAAATATTTCTTCAAAATTTTAATCTTATCAACTCTCAAAATAATATAAGTGAAGCATGAGAGTTTATTTCTTCAAAATATAGCCACCACCGTGCTCAAAAAGATTTAAGTGAAGCACTAGAGCAACTGCCTAGCTCAAAAAATTTAAGTGAAGCACATAGAGTATTCTAACAAATTATGATGAACGTGTGGCTCTCTCAAAATAGGTGTGTTCAGCAAGGATGATTGTGACAAACTAAAAAGCAAACAAAGCAAAGACTCATATAATACACGACGCTCCAAGCAAAACACGTATCATGTGACGAATAAAAATATAGCTCCAAGTAAAATTACCGATGGTTGGTAGAAGAAAGAGGGGATGCCTTCCGGGGCATCCCCAAGCTTAGACGCTTGAGTCTTCCTTGAATATTACCTTGGGGTGCCTCGGGCATCCCCAAGCTTAGGCTCTTGCCACTCCTTATTCCTTCATCCATCATGATCTCACCCAAAACTTGAAAACTTCAATCACACAAAACTCAACAAAACCTTCGTGAGATCCGTTAGTATAACAAAATAAATCACTACTTTAAGTACTGTTGCAAACCCATTCATATTTTATTTTTGCATTATACCTACTGTATTCTAACTTCTCCATGGCTTATACCCCCCGATACAATCCATAGTTTCATCAAAACAAGCAAGTAGTGCATCAAAAACAGAATCTATCAAAAACAGAACAGTCTGTAGCAAACTATTTAAAATCCATACTTATGTAACTCCAAAAATTCTGAAAAATTAGGACAACGTGGGCAATTCATATACCAATACTGTGTAAAAAGTTGAGATTTTTTTCACGCTCCAGTACAGAAACAAAATTCCAGCACTGGACGCAAACTTTCTGTTTTCCAAACAGCATCAATTATACTATCTTCCAAATCATCCCAAAGGTTTTACTTGGCACAAACACTAATTAAAAACACAAAAACACAATCATAACAGTAGCATAAAAGTGAAAACACACAATAACAGAAACAAATAATAAAAATTTATTTTATTCATTGGGTTGCCTCCCAACAAGCGCTATTGTTTATGCCCCTAGCTAGGCATAATTCATAGTTTCAAGTATTGTCATCTTTGGTTTCCAACTCCTCAATCACACATCCATTTTTTCTAATAGATTTAATATAGGTGTTTCTCATCATCACACTTCTAGGCACCAAATCAAGAATTTTACTTTTGTGAATAGGTTCCTTAATTATATCAATGAAATCGGGGTGCACGCTAATCATTTTAAGATCCTCATTTCCTCTACTAGAAGTAGCACCATTGGTTTTAGGAACATATATGAACTTGAAATTTTTATTGGGAGGAGTTCTATCAATATTCTTAACGGAGGAAAAAGCTGACCCCAAATTATTAATGATTTCTTCTATCTTATCGATTCTAGCGTGGCTTTGTTCTATTCTTTTGTTAACTACCGGTTATTTTTCCTTTAAGGTTTTCAATGCGATTCCTACCTTAGAACCAAATTGAGTGATATGATTATGAAATTTTTTATCTAAATTCTCAAGATGTTCAATAGTAGGCATTTTACTTTCAATAGCTTGTAACCTTTGCATAACATGTTCCAAAGTCAAAGTTGTTTCATTAACAATGATAGGTGGTGATCCCACTAAATTTACCATAGCATTGAAAGTATCCATAGATGGACACATCAAGAAATTCCCTCCGGTAATAGTATCAAGTACGAACCTATACCAAGTAGTAATACCCACATAAAAATTGCGAAGAAGGATAGTGGTAGATTGTTTACGGGTTGATCTATTATGAGCATCACAAATCCTATACCAAGCATCTTTTAAATTCTCTCCTCCCCTTTGTTTAAAATTAAGTACTTCATTTTCACGGGTGATAGTAATGAGCAAAGAACTAGCCATAACGATAAAATGAGCAAGCAATCAAGCAAACAAGAAAAAGACAAATGGAAAATATTTTTGTATTTTTGTAAAAACTTTTTAGAACTGGGGGAGATGAAAACGAGAGGCAAATAAAGTAAATACAAGGAGATGAGAGTTTTATGCATAGGTACTTGATAGATGTTGATGATGTGTCCCCGGCAACGGCGCCAGAAATTCTTCCTAGTACTTGTTAGCTACGTTGGTAATTCTCTGAAGAGGAAGGGAGATGCAGTACAGTAGAGATAAGTATTTCCCTCAGTTATGAAACCAAGGTAATCAATCCAGTAGGAGAATCACGCAACACCTCGTTAGCAGCACCTGCACACAAAACAACAAATCCTTGCACCCAACGCAAACAAGGGGTTGTCAATCCCTCGGCGGTAAGTTGCAAGATTAAATTGTATGTGATAAATAGATAGATTAAAACAAAAATACAAAAATAAAATAAATAAATAAAAAGTGCAGCAAATATTTTTAGGGTTTTAGTATATGATTTAGATAGACCTGGGGGCCATAGTTTTCACTAGAGGCTTCTCTCAAGAAAATAGCATACGGTGGGTAAACAAATTACTGTTGGGCAATTGATAGAAAAGCAAATAATCATGATGATATCCAAGGCAATGATCATGTATATAGGCATCACGTCCAATACAAGTAGACCGACTCTTGCCTGCATCTACTACTATTACTCCACACATCGACCGCTATCCAGCATGCATCTAGTGTATTAAGTCCATGAAGAACGGAGTAACACCTTAAGAACGATGACATGATGTAGACAAGATAAACTCACGTATGAATAAACCCCATCTTTTTACCCTTAATAGCAACGATAGAAACGTGTCATGTCCCTTTCTGTCACTGGGATTGAGCACCGCAAGATCGAACCCATAACAAAACACGTCTTCCCATGGCAAGATAAATCAATCTAGTTGGCCAAACCAAATCAATAGATCGGAGAAGAAATACGAAGCTATAATAATCATGCATAAAAGAGATCAGAAAATACTCAAATAATATTCATGGATAATCTGATAATAAACTCACAATTCATCGGATCCCAGCAAACACACCGCAAAAAGTGATTACATCGGATAGAAGTCCAAGAACATCGAGGAGAACATAGTATTGAAGATCAAAAACAGAGAAGAAGCCATCTAGCTACTAACTATGGACCCGAAGTTCTATGGTAAACTACTCACGCATCATCGGAAGGGCAGCAAGGTTGATGTAGATCCCCTCCGTGATCGATTCCCACTCCGGTGGAGTACCGGAGAAGGCCTCCAGATGGGATCTCTCGAGAACAGAAACTTGCGGCGGCGGAAAAAGTATTTCGTGGACTCCCCTGAGGGTTTCTGATTTTTTGGGAATTTATAGTGGTGGGATTAGGTCAAACGGAGCTGAGGTGGGCCCACGAGGCACCAGGGTGCGCCTGCCCCCCCCCCCGGCGCGCCCTGGTGGCTCATGGTCACCTCCTCTGGCATCTGGTCTTCTGCCGAAGCTTCTAGTGTTGGTATTGTCCAGAAAAAATCTCCAAAAAGTTTCGTGGCATTTGGACTTCGTTTGGTATTGATATTCTGTAAAACAAAAACAGGGCAGAAAACAGCAACTAGCACTGGGCACTAAGTTAATAGGTTAGTCCCAAAAAATGATATATAATTGCTGTAAATGTATATAAAAACATCCAATATTGATAATATAACAGCATGGAAAATATTGGAAGAAAGAAGAACCAGAGGGGGCCACCCAGGTGCCCACGAGGCACCAGGGCGCGCCAACCCCCAGGCACGCCCTGGTGGCTTGTGGGGCCCCTGGCCAGCCTCCAGTGCCCATTTTCTGGTATATAAGCCCATTTTCCCTAGAAAAAATAAGGAGAAGACTTTTGGGAGGGAGCGCCGCCATCTTGAGGCGGAACTTGGGCAGGAGCACTTTTGCTCTCCGACGGAGCGATTCCGCCGGGGATACTTCCCTCCGAGAGGGGGAAATCAAAGCCATCGCCATCACCAACGATCCTCTCATCGTGGGAGGACCAATCTGCATCAACATCTTCACCAGCACCATCTCATCTCAAACCCTAGTTCATCTCTTGTATTCAATCTTTGTCTCAAAACCTCAGATTGGTACCTGTGGGTTGCTAGTAGTGTTGATTACATCTTGTAGTTGATGCTAGTTGGTTTATTTGGTGGAAGATTATATGTTCAGATCCATTATGATATTCAATACCCCTCTATTCATGGACATGAATATGATGTGTGAGTCGTTACTCCTGTTCTTGAGGACATGAGAGAAGTCTTGTCATAAGTAATCACGTGAATTTGGTATTCGTTCGATATTTTGATGATATGTATGTTGTTGATTCTCTTAGTGGTGTCATTTGAACGTCAACTACATGACACTTCACCATCTTTGGGCCTAAGGTAATGCATTGTGGAGTAGTAATTAGATGATGGGTTGCTAGAGTGACAGAAGCTTAAACCCTAGTTTATGAGCTATTCCGTAAGGGGCTGATTTGGATCCATATGTTTAATGCTATGGTTAGATTTATCTTAATTCTTCTTTCATAGTTACGGATGCTTGCGAGAGGGGGTAATTATAAGTGGGAGGTTTGTTCAAGTAAGAACAGCACCCAAGCACCGGTCCACCCACATATCAAATTATCAAAGTAGCGAAGGCGAATCAAACAAACATGATGAAAGTGACTAGATGAAATTCCCATGTGTCCTCGAGAACGCTTTGCTTATTATAAGAGATCGTTTCGGCCTGTCCTTTGCTACAAAAAGGATTGGGCTACCTTGCTGCACCTTAGTTACTATTGCTACTTGTCACTTGTTACAAATTATCTTGCTATCAAACTACTCGTTACCGATAATTTCAGTGCTTGCAGAAAATACCTTGCTGAAAATCGCTTGTCATTTCCTTCTGCTCCTCGTTGGGTTCGACACTCTTACTTATCAAAAGGACTATGATTGATCCCCTATACTTTTGGGTCATCAAGATTCTTTTCTGGCGCCGTTGCCGGGGAGTGAAGCGCCTTTGGTAAGTGGTATTTGGTAAGGAAACATTTATATTACGTGCTGAAATTTATTGTCACTATGGAAAGTAATCCTTTGAGGGGCTTGTTCGGGCTATCTTCACCTCGACCGGAAGAAATAAGAGTTGCTCCTCCACCTATTGAACGTACTGAAAATATTTATTATGAGATTCCTTCGGGTATGATAGAGAAACTGCTAGCTAATCCTTATGCAGGAGATGGAACGGTACATCCTGATATGCACTTGATCTATGTGGATGAAATTTGTGGATTGTTTAAGCTTGCAGGTTTATCCGGAGATGGAGTTAAGAAGAAAGTATTCCCTTTATCTTTGGAGGGTAAGGCATTGACATGGTATAGGCTATGTGATGATATTGGAACGTGGGATTGGAATCGATTGAAATTGGAATTTCATCAAAAGTTTTATCCTATGCATCTGGTTCATCGTGATCAGAATTATATATAAAAATTTTGGCCTCGTGAAGGAGAAAGCATCGCTCAAGCTTGGGGGAGGCTTAAGTGTATGTTGCATACATGCCCCAATCATGAGTTCTCAAGAGAAATTATCTTATAGAATTTTTATGCTCGGCTTTCTCATGATGATCAAACCATGCTCGATTCTTCTGCGATTGGCTCCTTTATGAAGAAAACTATTGAATTCAGATGGGATCTTCTGGAAAGAATTAAACGCAACTCTGAAGATTGGGAACTCGACAAAGGTAATGAGTCAGGTATAACACTTGAGTTTGATGGTGTTAAATCTTTTATGGATACCGATGCTTTTCATAAGTTTAGCACTAAATATGGACTCGACTCTGAGATAGTAGCCTCCTTTTGTGAATCATTTGCTACTCATGTTGATCTCCCTAAGGAGAAGTGGTTTAAATATCATCCCCCTGTTAAAGAAAATATTGAGGGACCCGTTAGTGTTAAAGAAGAAACAATTGTTTACCATGTTGATCCAGTTGTGCCTACTGCTTATATTGAGAAACCACCTTTTCCTGTTAGGATTAAGGAACATGCTAAAGTTTCAACTGTGGTTAACAAATGTAATATTAGAGCACCTAGACCCTCTGAACATATTAAAGTTGAACCTAATGTTGCTATGTTTAAAGATCTCTTGGTCGATAATATAGATGGGCATGTTATTTACTTCTGTGATGAAGCAGCTAGAATTGCTAAACCAGATCCTAAAGATAATAACAGACCTGTAGTAGGCATGCCTGTTGTCTCTGTTAAAATAGGAGATCATTGTTATCATGGCTTATGTGATTTGGGTGCTAGTGTGAGTGCTATTCCTTTTACCTTATATCAAGAAATTATGAATGATATTGCACCTATTGAAATAGAGGACATTGATGTTACTATTAAGCTCGCTAACAGAGATACCATTACACCGCTTGGGATCGTTAGAGATGTTGAAGTCTTGTGTGGAAAAATAAAATACCCTATTGATTTTCTAGTCCTCGGTTCTCCACAAGATGATTTTTCTCCCATTATATTTGGTAGACCTTTTTTGAACACTGTTAATGCCAAGATTGATTGCACTAAAGAAACTGTTAGTGTTAATTTTGGTGGTATATCTCATGAGTTTAATTTCTCCAAGTTTCGTAGACAACCTCATGATAAAGAATTGCCTAGTAAAGATGAAATTATTGGTCTTGCTTCTATTGCCGTACCTCATACTGATCCGTTAGAATAATATTTGCTAGACCATGAAAATGATATGCACATGAATGAAATAAATGAAAAAGATAGGATGTTCTTTGATCAACCACCTATCCTTAAACACAATTTGCCTGTCGAAACTCTTGGAGGCCCTCCTACACCCAAGGGTGACCCTGTATTCGAACTAAAACAATTGCCTGATACATTGAAATATGCTTATCTAGATGAAAAGAAGATATATCCTATTATTATTAGTGCTAACCTTTCAGAGCATGAAGAAAAGAGATTACTAAAAACTCCGAGGAAGCACCGTGCTGCTAATGGATATACTCTTGATGATCTTAAGGGCATTAGTCCCACTCTATGTCAGCACAAAACTAATATGGAGCCTGGTGCTAAACCAGTTGTCGACCACCAACGACGATTAAATCCTAAGATGAAGGAGGTGGTAAGAACTGAAATATTAAAGCTTCTGGAAGCAGGTATAATCTATCCCATAGCTGATAGTAGATGGGTAAGTCCCGTTCATTATGTCCCTAAGAAAGGAGGTATTACCGGTGTTCCTAATGATAACTCATTCCACAAAGAATTGTAACTGGTTATAGGATGGTAATTGATTTTAGAAAATTAAACAAAGCCACTAGAAAAGATCATTACCCCTTACCTTTTATTGATCAAATGTTAGAAAGATTGTACAAACATACACACTTTTGCTTTCTTGATGGATATTCTGGTTTCTCTCAAATACCTGTATTACCTGAAGATCAAGAGAAAACCACCTTCACTTGTCCTTTTGGAACTTATGCTTATCGTCGTATGCCTTTTGGTTTATGTAATGCACCTGCTACCTTTCAAATATGTATGACTGCTATATTCTCTGACTTTTGTGAAAAGATTGTTGAGGTTTTCATGGATGATTTCTCCGTTTACGGAACTTCTTTTGATGATTGCTTAAGCAACCTTGATCGAGTTTTGCAGAGATGTGAAGAAGCTAATCTTGTCTTGAATTGGGAGAAGTGCCACTTTATGGTTAATGAAGGTATAGTCCTTGGGCATAAAATTTCTAAAAGAGGTATTGAAGTTGATAAAGCTAAGGTTGATGCAATTGAGAAAATGCCATGTCCAAAAGATATTAAAGGTATAAGAAGTTTCCTAGGTCATGCTGGTTTCTATAGAAGGTTTATAAAAGACTTCTCTAAAATTTCTAGACCTCTTACCAATCTCTTGCAAAAAGATGTTCCATTTGTTTTTGATGATGATTGTGTAGAAGCCTTTGAAACACTTAAGAAAGCCTTAACCTCTGCACCTATTGTTCAACCACCTGATTGGAACTTGCCTTTGGAAATTATGTGTATTGCTAGTGATAAGAAATTAAATGTTATCCATTTTGCATCATGTTTTCCTACTGTTATTTATAGTGTTTTTAATCAATATAACACTTTGTGGAGCAATTCTAATGCCTTTTCTCTCTTAATATGCAAGATTTACATAAGGAGGGAGATTGCCGGCGGCTGGAATTCTGGACCTGAAAAAGCTATGTCAGAGATACCTATTCTGCACATCTCCAAATGAGCTGAAATTTCACGGAGATTTATTTTGGAATAAATAAAAAATATTGGAAGAAAGAAGTACCAGAGGGGGTCACCCAGGTGCCCACGAGGCAACAGGGCGCGCCACCCCCCCCCCTAGGCGCGCCCTGGTGGCTTGTGGGGCCCCTGGCCAGCCTCCGGTGCCCATTTTCTAGTATATAAGCCCATTTTCCCTAGAAAAAATAAGGAGAAGACTTTTGGGAGGGAGCGCCGCCGTCTCGAGGCGGAACTTGGGTAGGAGCACTTTTGCTCTCCGGCGGAGCGATTCCGTCGGGGATACTTCCCTCCGGGAGGGGGAAATCAAAGCCATAGACATCACCAACGATCCTCTCATCGTGGGACGACCAATCTTCATCAACATCTTCACCAGCACCATCTCATCTCAAACCCTAGTTCATCTCTTGTATTCAATCTTTGTCTCAAAACCTCAGATTGGTACCTGTGGGTTGCTAGTAGTGTTGATTACATCTTGTAGTTGATGCTAGTTGGTTTATTTGGTGGAAGATGATATGTTCAGATCCATTATGCTATTCAATACCCCTCTGATCTTGGACATGAATATGATGTGTGAGTAGTTACTTTTGTACTTGAGGATATGAGAGAAGTCTTGTCATAAGTAATCATGTGAATTTGGTATTCGTTCGATATTTTGATGATATGTATGTTGTTGATTCTCTTAGTGGTGTCATGTGAACGTCGACTACCTGACACTTCACCATCTTTGGGCCTAAGGGAATGCATTGTGGAGTAGTAATTAGATGATGGGTTGCTAGAGTGACAGAAGCTTAAACCCTAGTTTATGTGCTATTCCGTAAGGGGCTGATTTGGATCCATATGTTTAATGCTATGGTTAGATTTATCTTAATTCTTCTTTCGTAGTTGCGGATGCTTGCGAGAGGGGGTAATCATAAGTTGGAGGGTTGTTCAAGTAAGAATAGCACCCAAGCACCGGTCCACCCACATATAAAATTATCAAAGTAGCGAACGCGAATCAAGCAAACATGATGAAAGTGACTAGATGAAATTCCCATGTGTCCTCGAGAACGCTTTGCTTATCATAAGAGATCGTTCCGGCCCGTCCTTTGCTACAAAAAGGATTGGGCTACCTTGCTGCACCTTAGTTACTATTGCTACTTGTCACTTGTTACAAATTATCTTGCTATCAAACTACTCGTTACCGATAATTTCAGTGCTTGCAGAAAATACCTTGCTGAAAACCGCTTGTCATTTCCTTCTGCTCCTCGTTGGGTTCGACACTATTATTTATCGAAAGGACTACGATTGATCCCCTATACTTGTGGGTCATCAGTGGTCGGCGTGACCGGTAGAGGGTTTGGTGATCCGTGGATGAGCTCGGGCCGTTGGCAATTAAGCGGGAGTGTCCGGGCAGAGACGTGGCGGAGGAGGACTCGTCGGGCGGCGGTTCAGGTCGGCGTGGATGGCGGTGGCCGGCGCTAGGGGGCAAGCGAGGGTGTCGGCGGGAGGACCAGGACGAGCGAGGGCAGCAGCAGGAGCGCGGCAGCAGCTCGATGCCAGTGGCTGCAATAAGCGTGCTCCGGCCGCGCTCTGAGCACGCTCATCATGTGCTCGATCAAATGCCATGGCTACCTAGAGTGGCCTAAATGAGCTACAATTTTACAGGGTGATGTTTACTAAGATGGTAAGAATGGTGGACATGCTGGTTTGGCGAGATGATCAAGTCCCTAATGTAGTTAAGAGAGATGCCAAGTTCCTGTCATGCCCACAAGGTGCTTGCCAGAATGCTTTGGTGATTTAGGTGGGTCTATTGGTTTTGAATTCTGGCAGGATGGTGTCTCATTGGATGGTAGAGATGGTGGTGGAGTTGGTTTGGCAAAAAGAAGAACTTGTTGGTGCAAGTTTTACTAGATTTCAGTTCTGGATAGAAACTTGGAGGATTTATTTGGAGGTCTTCCATGATGCAAATGCAGTTGATCTTCTATACTTAAGGGTTTGGTTGGAAGGACTATAGGTGGGAAAAATTTCAGAATTGTTTGATGAACGAAAATTAGGGTTGTAGTTATAACCTAGGAAAGGGACATAATTGAAAAGAGGATGTTTTGCTCAAAAAATTCAAATGACCATGATGAGTTTTTGCATAAAAGTGATCTATAGGCATCATATGACCCCTCATAATTTTTATGGAATTTTAGGAGAATTATTTAAAATAATTATAGTGCAACAGAAGCATTTCAATGCTTGAAATTGCTTTTAAAAGAATTATTTTGTGCAAATTTTATTATGAAAATATTTCCTACTGTTATTTAAAATATAAATGAAATGATTTAAGAAAACTACCAAAGCTCATGACATTTTCCAAAAAAATTCTATATGGAGGGAAGAATTTTGGAAAACAGAAAACAGAAAATACTCTGAAATTAATAAAAGACCTAATATAATTCAAAATTTTATTTCTTGCCCAATTTTTACTTAATAAAAATATAGTTAAATTTTTGGGGTGTTACAAACTCTACCCCCTTAAGAAAATCTCGTCCTCGAGATTTGTTAAGGTGGTCATTAAAATTAAACCCACCTTTTCGAGGAAATTTTTCTGAACTACTGACTAAACTAGAGGATGCCCCGCGCGTTGCGGCGGGAAATTCGGCAAAAATTTAGAGAGATATGAAAAAAATGGAAATCGGTAATGTGTGATATTTATTAGATTGACACATTACATCGTAGAAAAGTTAACATTGATCCATCTTCTTAATATCAGAGGATTTGAAGAATATTCTGTTGTGAGTTACAATGAGGAGGGTAGTGGAACAATGCAAACCAATGACTTACAATAAGAGAAATAATGAAACCCATTTGCTTTGCATGGCGGTCATAGCAAGATCCTACAATCTAAAATTTGAGAAATAAACGCGGGTTAGTGCTGAAAATTTGGCTTTGTTCTTTGTGGACATGACGATGAGGCTCAACAAATACGTGCAAAACAAATATAATAGGCCTCTCACACCTAGATCGAGTTGTTGAATTGCTACTGCAAGGAGATTTGCAAGTGCTCACCTTTGTAAGGAAAAGGGAATTAAGCGTTTTAATATGGAATGTGGTTAAGCAAGAAACCAAATGTAGTATGGTTGTAGGAATTTTCTTCCCTATTATTTATCCAACCTTTTACATATGCATGAGATTGCGTTGGTTCACCCAGAGGCACCCTGTAATTGTAAAGAAGATTTGTCCATGTGTTAATGTCATTAGTATTAAGGATGAGTAGATATAGCATTTAGGCCAAAACCAAATTGTAAAAAGTATGATAACAAAGATGAAAAATAAGCATAGCTTCTTAGGAAGACAAACAAATACTTTTCATAGATGTAAAACATATTTTGCATTACAATCATATGAACATAAATTCAAAATGATTTGGGGAAAACCTGTGGATGGGATTCACGGAGGAGATAAAAGCCATGAGTTCTAATTCATAGGTGGGGTGATCCTCTTGCGATTGACGGCCCATATCCTATACAGGAGGTGGACGACGACGTCTTGGCCGGCCCTGAGAACTCCATACTCCATAAGTCATACGAAAGGGCAAGGAGGTGGAGGAATTGGGATCAGAGGTCGAGGGAGTGGCTTGGTGCACTCGCACTCGGTGCCACCCATCCAGGCTTAGGCCTACCCGGCGCCGGTGTCTACGTTGTGGAGGCCGCAGCGCGCTCTGCAGTAGCCCTTGACGACCACGGCCTGGTCCATGAGCACCACCACGAGCGCGCCTTTCTTGGGTAGCGCGCCGGCCGCACGCTGGAAGATCTAAACTGGAGTCGGCGACTTGTCGAGGGAGCACTGCTCGTCGGAGACCTCACCGGCCAAATGGATGCAGGTCATCGTGTTCGAGGCGGTGGCGCTGCTCGCCGTGGCGTTCGACTGCAGACCTGAAAAATCAGTGGCATAAACAATCAGGTATTATGGCAGCAGTGCCTGGGTCTCCGACGACAATAACCCGTGAAGGCTTGCTAGTGGCGGCGCAGTGTGGAGCGATAGAGGTACAGACTACAGATAGAGAGGGAAGATGAGAAGAATTGTAGGATTTTTTTAGAGAAAACCATGGAGAGATTTATGCGTTCAGGGAGATGAAAGACCCTAGTCGTCTCGTATTAATTTCCATCCTAATCAAAGTAGTTTCCTCCCATGTTAATAGCTACTCCCCGTAACCACTGCATGCACGTATTAATTGTTGTTTGTTGGGCATAGCTAGCAATGTACGCATGCAGGAGTCTAATGATAAGCGACACTCCAGTAATCTGTTGCATGCCGGAGGCCTAGGTGGATGGAGAGCCAGTGACGTGGTAGAATGCTGATGTGTATATCTTGCATGTCGAGAGAAATAATGTAGTGGGGGGCTCCTATTTAGATATAGTAGATAACCTAATTAGGCACAGTTGATGCGGGGCTACGGGTAATTGGTGCAACTACAGTGAGGTACTGGTGCTGTGGTTCTACTGTACGACAAATTTGGAAAAGTATAATTTCAAATTTCCAAATTTCGCTTGCCGTACTCCAGTGCACAGTGTTCGCTCCGGCTGACAGGTGGACCCAGGGCCCACAGTTAGTCTCTTCTTCTTCCTCCGGCTCTCCTATCTCCTCTCTCTCGCGCTTGCTCTCTCGCACTTTCTCCTCCCGTGGCATCTAGCGCGTAGGGCATCTAGGGCCGTACTGCGATAGTGCGCGGTGCTACTTGTTAGCTGCGTTGGTAATTCCCTGAAGAGGAAGGGAGATGCCGTACAGTAGAGATAAGTATTTCTCTCAGATATGAAACCAAGGTTATCAATCCAGTAGGAGAATAACGCAATACCTCGTTACTTCGTTAGTATCACCTGCACACAAAACAACAAATCCTTGCACCCAACGCAAACAAGGGGTTGTCAATCCCTCAGCGGTAAGTTGCAAGATTAAATTGTATGTGATAGATAGATAGATTGAAACAAAAATACAGAAATAAAATAAATAAAGAAAAAGTGCAGCAAATATTTTTAGGGTTTTAGTATATGATTTAGATAGACCCAGGGGGCATAGTTTTCACTAGAGGCTTCTCTCAAGAAAATAGCATACGGTGGGTAAACAAATTACTGTTGGGCAATTGATAGAAAGGCAAATAATCATGATGATATCCAAGGCAATGATCATGTATGTAGGCATCACGTCCAATACAAGTAAACCGACTCTTGCCTGCATCTACTACTATTACTCCACACATCGACCGCTATCCAGCATGCATCTAGTGTATTAAGTCCATGAAGAATGGAGTAACGCCTTAAGAACGATGACATGATGTAGACAAGATAAACTCACGTATGAATAAACCCCATCTTTTTACCCTTAATAGCAACGATAGAAACGTGTCATGTCCCTTTCTGTCACTGGGATTGAGCACCGCAAGATCGAACCCATAACAAAACACGTCTTCCCATGGCAAGATAAATCAATCTAGTTGGCCAAACCAAATCAATAGATCGGAGAAGAAATATGAAGCTATAATAATCATGCATAAAAGAGATCAGAAAATACTCAAATAATATTCATGGATAATCTGATAATAAACTCACAATTCATCGGATCCCAGCAAACACACCGCAAAAAGTGATTACATCGGATAGAAGTCCAAGAACATCGAGGAGAACATAGTATTGAAGATCAAAAAGAGAGAAGAAGCCATCTAGCTACTAACTATGGACCCGAAGTTCTATGGTAAACTACTCACGCATCATCGGAAGGGCAGCAAGGTTGATGTAGATCCCCTCCGTGATCGATTCCCACTCCGGTGGAGTACCGGAGAAGGCCTCCAGATGGGATCTCTCGAGAACAGAAACTTGCGGCGGCGGAAAAAGTATTTCGTGGACTCCCCTGAGGGTTTCTGATTTTTTGGGAATTTATAATGGTGGGATTAGGTCAAACGGAGCTGAGGTGGGCCCACGAGGCACCAGGGTGCGCCTGCCCCCCCCCCCCCCCGGCGCGCCCTGGTGGCTCATGGTCACCTCCTCTGGCGTCTGGTCTTCTCCCGAAGCTTCTAGTGTTGATATTGTCCAGAAAAAAATCTCCAAAAAGTTTCGTGGCATTTGGACTTCATTTGGTATTGATATTCTGTAAAACAAAAACATGGCAGAAAACAACAACTGGCACTGGGCACTAAGTTAATAGGTTAGTCCCAAAAAATGATATATAATTGCTGTAAATGTACATAAAAACATTCAAGATTGATAATATAATAGCATGGAACAATCAAAAATTATAGATACGTTGGAGACGTATCAGCATCCCCAAGCTTAATTCCTGCTCGTCCTCGAGTTGGTAAATGATAAAAAAGAATTTTTGATGTGGAATGCTGCCTATCATATTCATCACATATTCTTTTCTTTTGTAGCATGGACATTGGACTTGAATGATTCAAAGCAATAGTCTATAGTTTGACATGAAGATATAAATACTCAAGCATGCTAACAAGCAACCATGTCTTTCAAAATATCAACGCTAAAGAAAGTTATCCCTAGCCCATTATGCTCAATCATTGATCCATTCATGAAACACACTCAAATATAAGCTACACACAATGCACAAGTATGACAATAGTGCTCTCTAGTTGGTGCTTTATAAGAGAAGATGGAGACTCAAAATAAAAATAAAAATTGCATAAAGTAAATAGATAGGCCCTTCGCAGAGGGAAGCAGAGATTTGCTAATGTGCCAGAGCTCAAAACTTAAATTAGAGAGATAAAAATATTTTGAGAGGCATGCTTTTCCTGTCAACGAAAACGACCGAGAATTCCCAATATCTTCAATGCTAGACACATCATAGGCGGTTCCCAAACAGAAAGTAAAGTTTATTTCCTTTCCACCATTCTTTCACAATCCATGGCTAGCCGTATCCACGGGTGCCCTCCATACCATCACTTTCCAAGAAATTTTGTTGTTATTAATTTTTGATTTCATTGTGGGACTGGGCATCCCTATTACCAACCACTCTCTCGTGCAATGACAAGTGAATAAACACTCATCGTGAGAATAACACACCTAGCATGGAAAATATTGGCCACCCCCTGCCGCTTCATGAGCGGTACGGGCACACAAAACGGAAAAATTATTTTGAAAATTAGAGTTGGCACACGCAAATTTACTTGGAACGGCATTGAAATACCGCATATAGGTAGATATAGTGGACTCATTTGGCACAACTTGGATATAAGGAGTTTGGATGCACAAGCAGTATTTCCGCTTAGTACAAATGAAGGCTAGCAAATAGATTGAGAAGCAACCAACCAAAAAACGAAAACGTTCATAAACATGCATTTAACATAAATAACACAGAATAATGCACCATAAGTAGGATATAATTTCTTTGCATAACTATTGACTGAATGTGCATGCATAGGGAATCACAAACCTTAACACGAATATTCTTACTAAATCACAATTACTCACTAACATGACTCACATATCATCATTTCCATATCGCAAAACTATTGCAAGGAATCACACTTATCATATCCAATGATCTATATGAAAGTTTTTATTATATCCCTCTTGAACATTCATCACTTTGGGACCTAATTCATATCTTGTGCAAACTACCATTACTTTGATCAACTCTCAAAAAGATATAAGTGAAGCATGAGAGTGCAAATATTTCTTCAAAATTTTAATCTTATCAACTCTCAAAATAATATAAGTGAAGCATGAGAGTTTATTTCTTCAAAATATAGCCACCACCGTGCTCAAAAAGATTTAAGTGAAGCACTAGAGCAACTGCCTAGCTCAAAAAATTTAAGTGAAGCACATAGAGTATTCTAACAAATTATGATGAACGTGTGGCTCTCTCAAAATAGGTGTGTTCAGCAAGGATGATTGTGACAAACTAAAAAGCAAACAAAGCAAAGACTCATATAATACACGACGCTCCAAGCAAAACACGTATCATGTGACGAATAAAAATATAGCTCCAAGTAAAATTACCGATGGTTGGTAGAAGAAAGAGGGGATGCCTTCCGGGGCATCCCCAAGCTTAGACGCTTGAGTCTTCCTTGAATATTACCTTGGGGTGCCTCGGGCATCCCCAAGCTTAGGCTCTTGCCACTCCTTATTCCTTCATCCATCATGATCTCACCCAAAACTTGAAAACTTCAATCACACAAAACTCAACAAAACCTTCGTGAGATCCGTTAGTATAACAAAATAAATCACTACTTTAAGTACTGTTGCAAACCCATTCATATTTTATTTTTGCATTATACCTACTGTATTCTAACTTCTCCATGGCTTATACCCCCCGATACAATCCATAGTTTCATCAAAACAAGCAAGTAGTGCATCAAAAACAGAATCTATCAAAAACAGAACAGTCTGTAGCAAACTATTTAAAATCCATACTTATGTAACTCCAAAAATTCTGAAAAATTAGGACAACGTGGGCAATTCATATACCAATACTGTGTAAAAAGTTGAGATTTTTTTCACGCTCCAGTACAGAAACAAAATTCCAGCACTGGACGCAAACTTTCTGTTTTCCAAACAGCATCAATTATACTATCTTCCAAATCATCCCAAAGGTTTTACTTGGCACAAACACTAATTAAAAACACAAAAACACAATCATAACAGTAGCATAAAAGTGAAAACACACAATAACAGAAACAAATAATAAAAATTTATTTTATTCATTGGGTTGCCTCCCAACAAGCGCTATTGTTTATGCCCCTAGCTAGGCATAATTCATAGTTTCAAGTATTGTCATCTTTGGTTTCCAACTCCTCAATCACACATCCATTTTTTCTAATAGATTTAATATAGGTGTTTCTCATCATCACACTTCTAGGCACCAAATCAAGAATTTTACTTTTGTGAATAGGTTCCTTAATTATATCAATGAAATCGGGGTGCACGCTAATCATTTTAAGATCCTCATTTCCTCTACTAGAAGTAGCACCATTGGTTTTAGGAACATATATGAACTTGAAATTTTTATTGGGAGGAGTTCTATCAATATTCTTAACGGAGGAAAAAGCTGACCCCAAATTATTAATGATTTCTTCTATCTTATCGATTCTAGCGTGGCTTTGTTCTATTCTTTTGTTAACTACCGGTTATTTTTCCTTTAAGGTTTTCAATGCGATTCCTACCTTAGAACCAAATTGAGTGATATGATTATGAAATTTTTTATCTAAATTCTCAAGATGTTCAATAGTAGGCATTTTACTTTCAATAGCTTGTAACCTTTGCATAACATGTTCCAAAGTCAAAGTTGTTTCATTAACAATGATAGGTGGTGATCCCACTAAATTTACCATAGCATTGAAAGTATCCATAGATGGACACATCAAGAAATTCCCTCCGGTAATAGTATCAAGTACGAACCTATACCAAGTAGTAATACCCACATAAAAATTGCGAAGAAGGATAGTGGTAGATTGTTTACGGGTTGATCTATTATGAGCATCACAAATCCTATACCAAGCATCTTTTAAATTCTCTCCTCCCCTTTGTTTAAAATTAAGTACTTCATTTTCACGGGTGATAGTAATGAGCGAAGAACTAGCCATAACGATAAAATGAGCAAGCAATCAAGCAAACAAGAAAAAGACAAATGGAAAATATTTTTGTATTTTTGTAAAAACTTTTTAGAACTGGGGGAGATGAAAACGAGAGGCAAATAAAGTAAATACAAGGAGATGAGAGTTTTATGCATAGGTACTTGATAGATGTTGATGATGTGTCCCCGGCAACGGCGCCAGAAATTCTTCCTAGTACTTGTTAGCTACGTTGGTAATTCTCTGAAGAGGAAGGGAGATGCAGTACAGTAGAGATAAGTATTTCCCTCAGTTCTGAAACCAAGGTAATCAATCCAGTAGGAGAATCACGCAACACCTCGTTAGCAGCACCTGCACACAAAACAACAAATCCTTGCACCCAACGCAAACAAGGGGTTGTCAATCCCTCGGCGGTAAGTTGCAAGATTAAATTGTATGTGATAAATAGATAGATTAAAACAAAAATACAAAAATAAAATAAATAAATAAAAAGTGCAGCAAATATTTTTAGGGTTTTAGTATATGATTTAGATAGACCTGGGGGCCATAGTTTTCACTAGAGGCTTCTCTCAAGAAAATAGCATACGGTGGGTAAACAAATTACTGTTGGGCAATTGATAGAAAAGCAAATAATCATGATGATATCCAAGGCAATGATCATGTATATAGGCATCACGTCCAATACAAGTAGACCGACTCTTGCCTGCATCTACTACTATTACTCCACACATCGACCGCTATCCAGCATGCATCTAGTGTATTAAGTCCATGAAGAACGGAGTAACGCCTTAAGAACGATGACATGATGTAGACAAGATAAACTCACGTATGAATAAACCCCATCTTTTTACCCTTAATAGCAACGATAGAAACGTGTCATGTCCCTTTCTGTCACTGGGATTGAGCACCGCAAGATCGAACCCATAACAAAACACGTCTTCCCATGGCAAGATAAATCAATCTAGTTGGCCAAACCAAATCAATAGATCGGAGAAGAAATACGAAGCTATAATAATCATGCATAAAAGAGATCAGAAAATACTCAAATAATATTCATGGATAATCTGATAATAAACTCACAATTCATCGGATCCCAGCAAACACACCGCAAAAAGTGATTACATCGGATAGAAGTCCAAGAACATCGAGGAGAACATAGTATTGAAGATCAAAAACAGAGAAGAAGCCATCTAGCTACTAACTATGGACCCGAAGTTCTATGGTAAACTACTCACGCATCATCGGAAGGGCAGCAAGGTTGATGTAGATCCCCTCCGTGATCGATTCCCACTCCGGTGGAGTACCGGAGAAGGCCTCCAGATGGGATCTCTCGAGAACAGAAACTTGCGGCGGCGGAAAAAGTATTTCGTGGACTCCCCTGAGGGTTTCTGATTTTTTGGGAATTTATAGTGGTGGGATTAGGTCAAACGGAGCTGAGGTGGGCCCACGAGGCACCAGGGTGCGCCTGCCCCCCCCCCCCCCCCCCCCGGCGCGCCCTGGTGGCTCATGGTCACCTCCTCTGGCATCTGGTCTTCTGCCGAAGCTTCTAGTGTTGGTATTGTCCAGAAAAAATCTCCAAAAAGTTTCGTGGCATTTGGACTTCGTTTGGTATTGATATTCTGTAAAACAAAAACAGGGCAGAAAACAGCAACTAGCACTGGGCACTAAGTTAATAGGTTAGTCCCAAAAAATGATATATAATTGCTGTAAATGTATATAAAAACATCCAATATTGATAATATAACAGCATGGAACAATCAAAAATTATAGATACGTTGGAGACGTATCACGTGGCGTGCTTGTCGCCGGCGCAGCGTGCAGTCACCTCGCGGGCCAGTACCCTGTCGGCACTGCTCGCGGATTCGCCTCCAAACACCGGCGATCGAGCGACGAGCGGCGCTGGTGGACTCCGCTCACCGTGCACCGAGCTCGAGCTATAAAAAAAATCGCGGTTTCTCTTCCTTCGACCTCACACCTCGCCTCACTTCTTCTTCTTATTCTCCTTCTAGTTGCAGGAGCTCGAGATGAGGCATTAATGGAGGACGTGGTTCCGGAGCTGATCACGATCCTCCTGGTTGGCCTGCTGGCAGCGTTGGTTGGCTTCTCGCTGCTGTTGTGTGCGATGATCCTCGATGATCGTCGTGATGCCGCTGCTCGAGTGGGGGCTCTCCGAGGCGGTGGTGATCTTGAGGACTAGGCATCAGTGTCGGGTACGAGTGAGTGTTTGTGCGTTTGCAGCAGACTTCGTAGGAATAAAAACCCACGAGTTTTTCTTCAGAAAAACTGTGGTGTGGTGAGAGTGATCTGGTAGCGGTTAATTTGGTGCCAAGTGTGTGTGTGTGTGTGTGTGTGTGTGTGTGTGTGTGTGGTTTCTGCACTTAGTGCATGTGGTAGAGCGGGTGTGGCTGTGAGTCAGATGTCGTGGCGGCACGCGAATTAAATTTATGCTGGGGAAATTTTTTTGTGGCAAGGCTCTTAAGAAGATTTCACCCTAAGAACGGATGAACGAAATGCAGATCACCACAATCGAATATTCATAGGCAAACTGCAATAATATTAATGCATTCGTGACATATGCCCTAAAATACATTGCAAAAATTGCATCATGTAAACAAGTGCTAGACATAGTAACAACCATACTCATGACCGTCTACGGTTCAAAGGTGAGATCTACAGGATCTTGCGGAAGGGTTCCTGGTGCAGGAGCACATTCTTCTTCTTCCGGAGGAAGTGGAGGAAGCAGACGAAGAACATGTCCTTCCTGGGTTGGCAGAGGTGGTCCGCCAATGGCGATCCGAGGGTTTAGGACAGCAAGATAATGGAGATACTCCATTAGTTGCTAGGTGAAATGCTCCTGGGCCATCACATACTGGATGAGATAGACCAGAGTTGGATCTCTTTCTATATGTTCACAGCGGAACGTAGCTTCTGCTCCAAAAGCTGCGCGGCTCGGAAAATAACAGTATTCCCTTTCGCTGGCACGGGGTACCGCAAATCAAAGACGGGTAATAGCTTCGTAAGCAGCAGCCTCAATGGCCATGCCTGAAGTTGGCATGGATCTCCCGATGAAGACAACATACGGAGGGCCTTGGTTTAAATCCGCTGGTGGGATTTTGCACAACTGCCCAGTATTTTGAGGAATCAGAGGTGATCCTCATTTTGTACAACTCGTACTGGGGTGGGTGGATGGAACCAAGGGTATTGAGGGTAAAATCCCACAAAACCTTAACAAAACTACCAGGGCTTGCATCTGGGGTTCTCAGGTAGACTCCGGGGTGCGACATGGAGGGATGAATGGGAAAAAGCAGTGTTCAAGGTTGATGGTTGTTGGTGTTGGATATGGAAGTGGCCTCTTATAGAGCGCCTGGGTTAGGGAACATGAGGTGGAGCCAGTACAACTTGTGTATTGGCTCTGTCATAGGGCTGTCTGAGTCAAAATCTCAGACCTCGATCCCAAGAAGGAATGTGACATATTACTGTGCATGTCGGTTAGGGGGGGGGGTTCGGCAGTCACGTCTAGAATTTACTCAGCCACCACACGTCAACAATTTATGCCAGATCACGCATACTACTATTGGCACACAAGTAATTTACAAACTTACTACGCCATATAATACAAAAATACAGGGAAACCGGGCCACTAAGGCTCGACAACAATACGGGTGGACTCAGTCCACCCCGTTGACATCTAGCCGGGCGCGTCCCGCAGATGTCGAGGCCTCTCCGTGTGCTTTAGTGTCGGAGCTGGCCGGGGTCGGATGGGGGGCTACAGGGCTGGGGTAGCGGTGGTGCCCCTCGCGGGGTGTCGAGGTCACCATCCCGTTGGAGTAGGTCTCCAAGAGACGACGGAGTTCCCCGGGGGAGGTGAAGGCATTGCCCGGGTAGATAACAGGAGCAGACCTTGGGGGCTCAACTGTTCTCCCAAGCAGTACTATCGGGGCGTCGGTGGCGGGTGCAGCTTCACTTCTCACCGGGGTCAGGAGAGCGAGCATCCTGCGGGTCGCAATCAGATAAAGGGTGACCTGATCGAATAGAGCCTCTTGTGCTCTCAGGTAGTGCACCAGATGCACTAGGGCTACCATAGCCTTCACAGCTAGGGTAGTAGTAGAAGGGACGGATGTTAACCCTCAGCGACAGATGCCGAAGATTAACTATAGCCTCTCGAGCTGCAAGTTGGATGGCTTGGGGCTCGTCGGAGGTCGTCCTCCCGGTGAACCGGTAGGGGCGTTCTGAGGTGGTGCCCCTCCCGTAGATGTGCACCGTGGCCCAGAAGTGGTGGATGGCATCACTCGTGTGCTCTTGGTACACAACATACTCCGGGGGCTCTTCTGTGCCAAAAGCACGATGGGAGAGATTGGCGAGGATGACTACAAAGTCTCCAAGCTCGGCTGCGGTGGTCTCGTTGCGAACGATGGGGCCAGGCATCTTGGTGGTTGGATATCAAACTGAGAGTGAGGCTGTGATGTGCTGGGTTGGGCAAGGCTTCCTCTATAGGCCAGCAGAGTCTTCCATCGCACGCTTGTCGATGGGACAACTCAGGTGTCGGCCACAGGCGCACGGCCTATGGGTAGGGCTAATAAGTTGGGCACCGACTGTCAAAAGATGTCGGCTGGCCACTGTGTAGGCTTATCGGATGCGATGGGCTTAGCTACAGACAGGAAAAGATTAGGACGGTGTGGAAACCAAAGTATAATGACCAGGCCAAGATAGGATTAGCCAGTGGTCAGCCTGGGCTCTGATACCAAGGCTGTTAGGTCCGGATTTCCGAGACACAAAATCCCAGAAATAACCCCTTGTGTCATGATGTCTACTACACAACTTATTCTTGTAGACTCGTGTTGGGCCTCCAAGCGCAAAGTTTTGTAGGACAGTAGCAATTTTCCCTCAAGTGGATGACCTAAGGTTTATCAATCCGTGGGAGGCGTAGGATGAAGATGGTCTCTCTCAAGCAACCCTGCAATCAAATACAAGAAATCTCTTGTGTCCCCAACACACCCAATACAATGGCAAATTGTATAGGTGCACTAGTTCGGCGAAGAGATGGTGATACAAGTGTAGTATGGATAGTAGATATAGGTTTTTGTAATCTGAAAATAAAAAAACAGCAAGCTAACAAGTAACAAAAGTGAGCACAAACCGTATTGCAATGCTTGAAAACAAGGCCTAGGATTCATACTTTCACTAGTGCAATCTCTCAACAATGCTAACATAATTGGATCATATAACAATCCCTCAACGTGCGACAAAGAATCACTCCAAAGTTCCTATTAGCGGAGAACACAAGATAGAAATTGTTTGTAGGGTACGAAACCACCTCAAAGTTATCATTTCCGATCGATCTATTGAGCCATTCCTATAAGTGTCACAAACAGCCCTAGAGTTCGTACTAAAATAACACCATATGATACACATTAACCAACTCTAATGTCACCTAGATACTCCAATGTCACCACAAGTATCCGTGAGTTGATTATACGATATGCATCAAACAACTTCATAATCATAATATTCAATCCACACAAAGAACTTCAAGGAGCACCCCAAAATTTCTATCGGAGAAAAGATAATGAAAACGTGCATCAACCCCTATGCATAGATTACCCCAATGTCACCGCGGGAATCCGCGAGTTGAGTGCCAAAACATATATCAAGTGAATCAATATAATACCCCATTGTCACCAACGGTATTCATATGCAAGACATACATCAAGTGTTCTCAAATCTGAAATATTCAATCCGACAATAACGAAACCTCAAAGGGAAAAGATTCGATTCATCACAACAAGGATAGAGAGGGAAGAAACACCATATGATCCAACTATATTAACAAAGTTCGCGATACATCAAGATCGTGCGAAATCAAGAACACGAGAGAGAGAGAGATCAAACACATAGCTACTAGCACATACCCTCAGCCATGATGGTGAACTATTCCCTCCTCGTCATGGAGACCGCCGGGATGATGAAGATGACCTCCGGTGATGATTCCCCCCTCCGGCAGGGTGCCGGAAAAGGACTGTAGATGAGATCATGGAGGTATAGAGGCTTGCGGCGGCGTAAAAACTCATCTAGGTTAACTTTCGGGGGTTTCTGAATATATATGATTTTTCGGCGTTGGAATCACGCAAAGAGGTGCCACAGGGGGCCCACGAGGCACCAGGGCGCGCCTGGGGGGCAGGCGCGCCCAGGTGGCTCGTGGGGCCCCTGTGGCTCTTCTGCTGCTCCTCCGAAGCTTCCTGGGTCTGTTTCCTTCCAGAAAAAATCGTCAAAACGTTTCGCTGCATTTCGACTTCGTTTGATATGGATTTTCTAGAAAACCAAAAACAAGCAGAAAACAGCAACTGGCACTGGGCACTAGGTCAATATGTTAGTCCATAAAAAATCATATAAAAGCCATATAAAAGTGCACCAAAATCATACAAAACTATAACAAACATGGCATGAATACTTCATAAATTATAGATACGTTGGAGACGTATCATGTCACCACCAGCCCCAAGATCATTTTACTGGTGGACACGACCTTGATACAGATTACCAAGCGATTACAAGAATTGGATACATGACCATAAAGGTCTAATGATACAACAATGGTTTCTAAGAGCGGATGGCGGAGGCGGGTAGCGGATCTCCAATTATGGTGGAAGCTCCAATCCCACAGGAATGGCTGACCGGGGTAACTCCTATCTCGCGTGGCTGCTATCTTAGGCTCCTAGTCCGCATGGATGTCGTTGTAGAACTCCTCATAGAAAATCCTGACCTGGCCAATTAAATAGCCAGGGACAAGCCAGTGAGTACGTTGAATGTACTCGCAAACATCATGAACAAAAGATATACCGAATGCAATAGAGTGCATATGATCATGATGAATTAATTTATATGCATATGATGAACGTTAATAAAGCATGATATGATAAATACTAATACGGTGCTGAAGAATAAATATACTATTTTAGTAATAAACCAAGAAAATTAAATGGAACATCGGGCGCTGGATCGCCCGAGGAATTCCAAGAAAAATGCCAAACGGGTGTCTGAAAGCGACACCTCGAGAGGTCTTGAAAAGAAATGCCAAATGGGTGTCTAAAAGCGATGCCTCGAGAGGTCTTGAAAAGAAATGCCAAAGGGTGTCTGAAAGCGACACCTC
The DNA here is from genome assembly GCA_039707655.1 of Elymus sibiricus. NCBI lineage: Eukaryota > Viridiplantae > Streptophyta > Magnoliopsida > Poales > Poaceae > Elymus > Elymus sibiricus. Next base: position 455,320,306 of record CM077672.1, read on the forward strand.
GAGAGGTCTTGAAAAGAAATGAGTATCCAGGTGGACTAGCCATCCCAGGTGATACTCAGAAAATAAAAATGAGTATCCAGGTGGACTAGCCATCCCAAATGATACTCAGAAAATAGAAATGAGTATCCAGGTGGACTAGCCATCCCAAGTGATATTCAGGAAATAAGAATGAGTATCCAGGTGGACTAGCCATCCCAAGTGATACTCATAAAATCAAATAAAACTGAGTATCCAGGTGGACTAGTCATCCCAAGTGATACCCAGGTTGCACATAAAAGAACAAGGTTAGTCCACAATAATATTCATGGTTAATGGTGGACACTCATGGCAAGAAACTGGGTTTAATGGTTTTTGGATGCACAATTAGTATCTCTACTTAGTACGAATTTTTGGCTAGCAAAAGATCCTACGCAAGCACCACATGTTGGAGGATCCATAACAATATAACTTCTATGCAAATATACCCAAACATAACTCATTACGTTGTCTTCCTTGTCCAACTTCAACTAATTTGCTCAAGTTTGAAAATAATTAATGGGTATTCACAATCATAAAAGATGTCTAAGATAATATATTTATATGTGAAAGTTCTCTTCCTTATACTAATCATTGTATGACCAATATTGCTTGTATGACCAATATTGTGATTGTCAAGCTTCAATAGATTTCACTTTCTAACCCAAATGTGAAACTACTACTAGACATGATACAATCATATGAAGCACATATAATTTCAACTTTATGATTTTCAATTCATTCAACAATTTACTCATAGGATATAAGTGAAGAACAAGAGTAATTGACAAACTACTCCAAAAAGATATAAGTGAAGACCAAATGAGTAGTTAAGTAAATAGGCAGCTATGTGAGGACTCTCTCATTTAAAAATTTCAGATCTTAAGTATTTTATTCAAACAACAAAGAAAACAAAATAAAATGACATTCCAAGAATAGCACATATCATGTGAAGAAGCAAAAACTTAGGCTCAACCAAAACTGACCGATAATTGTTGATGAAGAAAGGTGGGATGCCTAACGGGGCATCCCCAAGCTTAGGTGTTTGAGACTTCTTGAAATATTAATTTGGGATGCCTTGGGCATCCTAATACGTCTCCATCGTATCTACTTTTCCAAACACTTTTGCTCTTGTTTTGGACTCTAATTTGCATGATTTGAATGAAACTAACCCGGACTGACGCTGTTTTCTGCAGAACTACCATGGTGTTGTTTTTTGTGCAGAAATAAAAGTTCTTGGAATTGGATGAAACTTTTTGGAGATTTTTTATGGAATATATAAAAAATACTGGAGCCAAAACCTACTGGAGGGGGGCCACTGGCTGCCCACGAGGCACCAGGGCGCGCCACCCCCCCCCCCCCAGGTGCGCCCTGGTACCTCGTGGGGCCCACGTGGCTCCGTCTGACCTAATTCCAACGCTATAAATTCACAATTCCAGAGAGAAAAATAAGAGAGGAAGTTTTATTGCATTTCACGATACGGAGCCGCCGCCACCTCCTATTCTTCATTGGGAGGCCAGATCTGGAGTCCGTTTGGGGCTCCGGAGAGGGGGATCTTCCGGCATCGTCATCATCAACCATCCTTCATCACCAATTTCATGATGCTCACCGCTGGGAGTGAGTAATTCCTTCGTAGGCTTGCTGGACGGTGTTGAGTTGGATGAGAGTTATCTTGTAATCGAGTTAGTTTTGTTAGGGCTTGATCCCTAGTATCCACTATGTTCTGAGATTGATGTTACTATGACTTTGCTATGCTTAATGCTTGTCACTAGGGCCCGAGTGCCATGATTTCAGATCTGAACCCTTTATGTTTTCATGAATATATTTGTGTTCTTGATCCGATCTTGCAAGTTGTATGCACCTGCTACGTGTTATGATCCGCATACCCCAAGGTGACAATAATTGGGATTCTTTCCGGTGATTGACGTAGTTTGAGGAGTTCATGTATTCACTAAGTGCTAATGCTTTGTTCCGGTTCTCTATTAAAAGGAGGCCTTAATATCCCTTAGTTTCCTTATGGACCCCGCTGCCACGGGAGGGTAGGACAAAAGTTGTCATGCAAGTTCTTATCGCAAGGACGTATGACTATATACGGAATACATGCCTACATTACATTGATGAATTGGAGCTAGTTCTGTGTCACCCTAGGTTATGACTGTTACATGATGAATGTTATCCAACAATATCACCAATCCAATGCCTACGAGTTTTTCACATATTGTTCTTGCTAAGTTACTACTGCTGCTACTGCTATTACAATCGCTATTGCTATTGCTGCGACCGTTACTGTTACCGTTACTATTATTGCTGCTGCTATCAAACTATCATATTACTGTGCTACTGATCACTCTGCTGCAGATATTTAGTCTCCAGGTGTGGGTGAATTGACAACTCAACTGCTAATACTTGCAAATATTCTTTGGCTCCCCTTGTGTCGAATCAATAAATTTGGGTTGAATACTCTACGCTCGAAAACTATTGCGATCCCCTATACTTGTGGGTTATCAAGACCTTTTTCTGGAGCCGTTGCCGGGGAGCATAGCTATATTTGTGGAGTCACTTGGGATTTATATCTGTTGATCAATATGAAGAATCTGAAAGACGCTAAGACCAAGATCGTTCCCTCTAAGACGAGGGGAGGTAAGGAACTGCCATCTAGCTCTGCACTTGATTCACCTTCTGTTTTGAGTAAACTTGCAACACCACCACATGCTATTAATTCTGATATGTCGCAAGTTATTGATGATACCACTTCTGCTATGAATGATACTCATGATGATGCTAGTACTATGCTTGATAATGCTGTGCCACTTGGTGAATTTCTTAGTGAATGACTTGCTAAAGCTAAAGAAATTGAAAATGCTGAAACTCTTGAGAATTATGATTCACCTATTATGCCTAGCTCTCCTACTAGAGTTGAAACACCTGATGAACATTGCTTTGATAGGGAGACGGCTAGAGCCATTCTTGCTTGTAATGATAGAGATGAAGTTATAAAACTGCTTGCTGAAATGAAAGAAAAATCTATGAGGGAGAGAATGAAATATGATCCTAAGTTTGCTACCTCTCCCATATTTGTTACTGATAAGGATTATGAATTCTCTGTCGATCCTGAGTTAATTCCTTTGGTTGAATCTGATCCTTTTCATGGTTATGAAACTGAAACCATTGTGGCACATCTCACTAAATTAAATGATATAGCCACCCTATTTGTTCATGAGGAAAAAATTCGCTATTACTATATTCTTAAGTTGTTTCCTTTCTCATTAAAGGGTGATGCTAAGGAATGGTATAAGACTCTTGCTCCTAGTTGTGTGTGTAGTCCCTAGGATATGATTTATTACTTCTCTGAAAAATATTTTCCTGCTCACAAGAAACAAGCTGCTCTACAAGAAATATTTAACTTTGTGCAAATCAAAGAAGAGAATCTCCCTCAAGCTTGGGGGAGGCTTCTCCAATTACTTAATGATTTGCCTGATCATCCTCTTAAGAAAAATGAAATACTTGATATCTTCAATAATGGGCTAACCGATGCTTCTAGGGACTACCTAGATAGTTGTGCGTGTTGTGTTTTCAGGGAACGGACTATTAAACAAGCTGAGGAATTATTGAATAATATATTGAAGAATGATAATGATTGGACACTTCCTGAACCACCGCCTAAACCTACTCCGAAGAAGAGGGGTATTTTATATCTCAGTCCTGAAGATATGCAAGAAGCAAAGAAATGCCAGAAGGAAAAAGGTATTAAAGCTGAAGATGTTAAGAATTTACCACCTATTGAAGAGATACATGGTCTGGACAAACCGACACAGGTAGTAGAGGTAAATTCTCTTATAAAGTTTGATGAAAGTGATATTCCTTATAAAAAACCTCCTAGTCAATGCTTGTATGAATTTGACGATTATATTATTAAGCAAGATCATTTCAATGCAAATGTTATGAAACAATTGAAACGAAATGCCTACATGATTGATCGCTTGAGTGACTTGATATGTAGAATTGCTAATGATGTCAAAGGTGTAAGTAAACATGCATCTATGGTTCAAACCCAATTAGAACAAGTTGCTAAATCTCAAAGTGAATTGCTCAATGAAATGAATAACAATATGAATGATCATGCTGTTAGAGTAATGACTAGAGGAGGTAGAATGACTCAGGAGCCACTTTATCCTGAAGGTCAGCCAAAAAGAATTGAACAAGACTCTCAAAGAATTAATGCTGATATATGCACCTAGTGCATCTAAAAGGAAAAAGAAAAAGAAAAATGATAGGACTTTGCATACTTCTAGTGAACCTGAGGTAGAAAAACCTTTGGAGGATAGTAATGATGTTTCTATTTCTGATGCTGAAACACAATCTGGTAATGAACATTCACCTAATGATAATAATAATAATGATGCTCATGTGGATACCCAACCAGATAATGATAAAGAACCTAATAATGATGTTGAAATTGAACCTGCTGTTGATCTTGATAACCCACCTTCTAAAAATAAACGTTATGATAAAAAAGACTTCGTTGCAAGAAAACATGGTAAAGAAAGAGAACCATGGGTTCAAAAACCCATGCCCTTTCCTCCTAAACAATCTAAAAAAAAGATGAGGAAGAATTTGAACGCTTTGCTGAAATGCTTAGGCCAGTCTTTTTGCGTACTCGTTTGACTGATATTTTGAAGATGCCTCATTATGCTAAATATATGAAAGACATTGTCACAAATAAAACAAAGATACCTGAAGCTGAGATTTCTACCATGCTTGCAAATTATTCTTTTAAGGATTGAGTACCTAAGAAACTAGGAGATCCAGGAATACCAACTATACCATGCTCCATTAAACAAAATTATGTCAAAACTGCTTTGTGTGATTTAGGAGCCGGTGTTAGTGTTATGCCTTTCTCTTTATATAAAAGACTTGATTTGAATAAACTCACTCACACTGAAATATCATTGCAAATGGCTGACAAATCAACTGCCATACCTATTGGTGTTTGTGAGGATGTGCCCGTTGTAGTTGCAAATGTTACTATCCTAACAGACTTTGTTATACTTGATGTGCCCGAGGATGACAATATGTCGATTATCCTTGCTAGACCCTTTTTGAATACTGCAGGGGCTGTTATTGATTGCAACAAAAGCAAGGTCACTACGGTGCACTTTCCGAAGAAACAATTTCAAGTAAATGGTATTCGTGTTATTGGAAAGACTCCGACAATTACTATTGGAAGTTTTCAACTCCCCAGGTGCCCACGAGGCACCAGGGCGCGCTACCCCCTAGCGCGCCCAGGTGGCTCGTGGGCCCCACAGGGACCCCCTCACTTATCCCTTCAGCCCACTTTGTCTCTTACCTCTAGAAAAAATTCCTGGTAGCTCTCTCTCTCGTGTTCTTGCTCACAAACCTGAAATTTTTGATCTCTTTGCTCGGAGCTCCGTTTCTGAAACTGCTTTGGGAGATTGCTCCTTGGTATGTGACTCCTCCATTGCTCCAATTAGTTTTTGCTCTAGTGGATTATATTTTGCTTAATTAGCTGCTCTTGGTGCTACTGAAAATGAGCTTGCATGTTGAATTCTTTGAGTTCCAAGTAGTTTTAATGCTTGATATAGCCTCTAGACATCCATATGAGTAGTTGCTATCAATCTTGTGAAGTTTTATTGATATCATTTTGTGGCCCAAAAATTTTCAGAAAATTGTTCTTAGGAAAATGAATATCTTCCGGAGGAGTTTTTCGAGGAGGAGGTCCTCCGAAGCGTCATCAAGTGAAAGCTCAGCATGTCAATCATATGAGGAACCAAGGGCAAGTTCGGTGCGGGGTGCCGAAGCAAAATCATGTCGATGGCCTTGCAATGAGTTCATGCTAGGTGCAGGCATCAAGGAAGAATTTGACCAATATATTCACAACACCGAGCTATCCACCTTCATCGCAGATAAGCCACCACAGCATTACTACCTAACTCATTCATTCACTCAACACTTTGAATATCACCCACGCACTTTTAGAGTTTTATTTCACCTCTATAACAAATCCTATAGTATGTCTCTAGAAGAATTCTGTGATGCATGCAAAATTCCATATTGGGGTTCATTAGATGAGCCACAAAAATCTGATTATGAGTCATTTCTTAATAGCCTTTGCAACGGTGAGGATAGGGGAGTTACGCAGGCTAGAATAGTTAGCATCCACTTTCCTGCTATTCGGTATTTTGCACCCTTTAATGGTAAATGCATTGTTGGTAAGCAAGACTGCAGTTCGCTTTGCGCCCCTGATCTGAGTCTTATTCATACGGCTTTGACTGGCAGCAAGTATTATAATCTTGGGGCTATTGTCTCACGTAGGGAGCAGCGTAACGCGGGTAATGGTGATTTGTATGGAGGAATGTATGCCTCCCGCGTAGCTGCAAGGTTAGGGGTTTCGCCCAATTCCAATGATCCCCTCTTACCCTACAAATATCTAAATTTCGAAACAATGCGAGAACATAAGTTTTTAAAATGCAATGCACAGGGATGTGAATATAACTTAGTTTTTAATAAATCTCGATCTGTGTATGTTGTTTTGCCTGCTCCTGCCCTCTTTGATTTTCAGAACAAACAGAGATATTATCTATTGGAGAGCGAGGTGCACGAGTACATGGCGGCGGTCGAGGCTACCCATCTGGTTGAGGAGGCGGCTCAGAACGCCTCTACGAGCTACCACTTCGATTATTACCCAGACCAGGGATGGCGATGACCAAGCTAGGCAAAAGCCTAAGCTTGGGGGAGTACGTATTTCTCACCGACATTACATTCATGTCCACACATTTCATTCCAGTTGTTGGTGTTCATACTTTTTCATTGTATAATCCATGTTAATTTTATTTTTCTCGCTTTCTTCTTGTGTGTTTGAAAAACCTTGAGAAAATCCAAAAATATTTCTCGTTTCTTTTCGGTTTTTCTTTCTAGCTTAGTTAGTTGTAGAATTAAAAGAAAACCCAAAAAGATTTCCCGTTTCTTCTTTTTCTTGTTGGGAGTTCTCCTGTGTAAATAGTTTTCTTTTCTCATTTTTTGTTTTCTTCTTTAATTTGCTTTCTTCAGAAAAACTAAAAACTCCAAAAATATTTCAGTGTGTTTCTCTGAAATTCTTTTCTTTTGTTGAGTCATTGTAAGGAGAAGACCACGATGAAAATGTTGAGTGGCTCTCATATGCATTATTGTTGATCTAACAAAGAGCCCATATTGCCTTGTCCTCTCCTTTGAATAAAATGCTTGCAAATTCCAGCTTAGTCCACGGCACACTTGCACTATTTTTATTTTCATATCATTCGGTCGTGCAAGTGAAAGGCAATAATGACGATGACTTGATGAAGTGACTGTGGCAAGGAAAAGCGGGTATGAACTCAACTTGTTCTTTGTTTTTGTAAATATGTTTAACTCAGTATCCATGATTCAGCATATTATGATTAAACATGTTTATGATGACAATTAGAGATTATAGTTGCTCATGCCATGCTTAAGTCTTGAGTGTCAACATGCATTAAAATGATTGTGATGTAGTATCATGATATGGTATCCTCCTCTGAATGTTTGAAGTGGCTTGACTTGGCACATGTTCACGCATGTAGTTGATTCAAAACCATCACAGCCTTCACGATATTTATGTTCATGGTGCTTATATCCTACTCATGCTAGTATTCAATGTTGATTATTCATAATGCATGATTATGACCATTTTTGCTCTCTAGCTGGTCGCTTCTCAACCTATTTGCTAGCCTTCGCCTGTACTAAGCGGGAATGCTGCTTGTGCATCAAAACCCCTAAACCAAAGTTATTCCAGATGAGTCCACTATATCTACCTATATGCGGTATTACTCTGCCATTCTAATCAAATTTGCATGTGCCACCTCTAAATATTCAAATGATCATCTGTTTTATGTGCCCGTACCGCTCATGGAGCGACAGGGGGCGGTCAATATCTTCCATGCTAAGCGGGTTATTCTCATAACGAGTGTTTACTCACTTGTCCTTGCACGAGAGAGGCCGGTAATCGGGATGCCCAGTCCCACTATTAAAATTGCAAAAAAAAAAACTCCACCGGAAAGTTGTTGGTATGGAGGGCACCCGAGGATTCGGCTAGCCATGGCTTGTGATTGTTGGTGGAGGGGGAGTAAACTTTACTTTACCACTTGGGAACCGCCGCTAATGTGTTTAGCATGGAAGATATTGAAAACTCTTGGTCGTGACGTTGACAGGAAAGGCATACCTCCCAAAATTATATTTATCTCTGATTTAAGCTTCGAGCTCTGGCACCTCTGCAAATCCATGCTTCCCTCTGCGAAGGGCCTATCTGTTTACTTTTATGTTATTTTACTTTTATTGTTGAGTCATCACCTTCTCAAACAAGCACCAGACCTGAGAGCACTATTGTCATTCTCATGCATTGTGTATAGTTAATGTTGTGTGCATCATGACTGGATCTCTTCTACCATGAATTACAATGTTTAGTCGCTGCTTGAACTTTGGAGGTGCTCTACATTTATGTTTTGCGGTCTCAGAAAGGGCTAGCGAGATACCATGTTGTCATATTATATCATGATTGTTTTGACAAAGTGTTGGCATTTGACATATCTTATTATTGCTCGCTAGTTGATTATGCCACTGATATGAGTGAATATAATTTCTAAGAGTTATCATTTGCATGGTTAGTTATAATCTTTGCTGAAAACTTGGGCACTATTTAAGCATATATATAGATGCAAGAACAAAAGAGTTTGCAAAAGTTTTTCTTTATCACTTTCAGTTTGTCAACTGAATTGCTTGAGGACAAGCAATGAGTTAAGCTTGGGGGAGTTGATACGTCTCCGTCGTATCTACTTTTCCAAACACTTTTGCTCTTGTTTTGGACTCTAATTTGCATAATTTGAATGAAACTAACCCGGACTGACGCTGTTTTCAGCAGAACTACCATGGTGTTGTTTTTTGTGCAGAAATAAAACTTCTTGGAATTGGGTGAAACATTTTGGAGATTTTTAATGGAATATATAAAAAATACTGGAGCCAAAACCTACTAGAGGGGGGCCACTGGCTGCCCACGAGGCACCAAGGCGCGCCACCCCCCCCCCCAGGCGCGCCCTGGTCCCTCGTGGGGCCCACGTGGCTCCGTCTGACCTAATTCCAATGCTATAAATTCAGTTCTCCAGAGAAAAAAATAAGAGAGGAAGTTTTATTGCGTTTCATGATACGGAGCCGCCGCCACCTCCTGTTCTTCATCGGGAGGCCAGATCTGGAGTCCGTTCAGGGCTCCGGAGAGGGGGATCTTCCGGCATCGTCATCATCAACCATCCTTCATCACCAATTTCATGATGCTCACCGCCGGGAGTGAGTAATTCCTTCGTAGGCTTGCTGGACGGTGATGAGTTCGATGAGATTTATCATGTAATCGAGTTAGTTTTGTTAGGGCTTGATCCCTAGTATCCACTATGTTCTGAGATTGATGTTGCTATGACTTTGCTATGCTTAATGCTTGTCACTAGGGCCCGAGTGCCATGATTTCAGATCTGAACCCTTTATGTTTTCATGAATATATTTGTGTTCTTGATCCGATCTTGCAAGTTGTATGCACCTGCTACGTGTTATGATCCGCATACCCCAAGGTGACAATAATTGGGATTCTTTCCGGTGATTGACGTAGTTTGAGGAGTTCATGTATTCACTAAGTGCTAATGCTTTGTTCCGGTTCTCTATTAAAAGGAGGCCTTAATATCCCTTAGTTTCCTTATGGACCCCGCTGCCACGGGAGGGTAGGACAAAAGTTGTCATGCAAGTTCTTATCGCAAGGACGTATGACTATATACGGAATACATGCGTACATTACATTGATGAATTGGAGCTAGTTCTGTGTCGCCTTAGGTTATGACTATTACATGATGAAAGTTATCCAACAATATCACCGATCCAATGCCTACGAGTTTTTCACATATTGTTCTTTGCTAAGTTACTACTGTTACTACTGCTGCTACTACTATTACAATCGCTATTGCTATTGCTGCTACCGTTACTGTTACCGTTACTATTATTGCTACTGCTATCAAACTATTATATTACTATGCTACTGATCACTCTGCTGCAGATAATTAGTCTCCAGGTGTGGTTGAATTAACAACTCAACTGCTAATACTTGGAAATATTCTTTGGCTCCCCTAGTGTCGAATCAATAAATTTGGGTTGAATACTCTACCCTCGAAAACTGTTGCGATCCCCTATACTTGTGGGTTATCACATCCCCAAGCTTGAGCTCTTGTGTCTCCTTAATTCCTCTCATATCATGGCTTCTCCTAAATCTAAAAAACTTCATCCACACAAAACTCAACAAGAACTCGTGAGATAAGTTAGTATAAATCAACTCAAAACCTTAACATTCTCTACTGTAGCAAATCACTAAAATTATAATTTAACATTGCATACTAAATGCCTCTGCATATTTAATACTCCTATCCACAAATAGAAACATTAAACACGCAAACATATGCAAACAATGCAACTATAACAGCAATCTCCCAAAACAGAACAGTCTGCAAAAGGGGAATAAGAATCCATACTTCCCTAACTCCAAAAATTCTGAAAAATTACCACGTGACAGAGAACTCATGCATGCATACTGTGTAAAAATTTCAGATTTTTATCGTACTCTGACTATTCAGGAATATTCTGGACATAACAGAAAATTTTCTGTTTTCAAACAGCAACACATGAACTTGCAAACTGAGCATGGTAAAGGCTATAATTGGCATTTTTATTGAACTAAAAGATACAAAACATGATTATTGATAACAGCAAGCAAATATCAACAAAATAAAATGACGCTCCAAGCAAAACACATATCATGTGACGAATAATAATATAGCTCCAAGTGAGGTTACCGATAGTGTTGAAGACGAAAGAGGGGATGCCTTCCGGGGCATCCCCAAGCTTAGTTGCTTGGGTCTTCCTTGAATATTACCTTGGGGTGCCTTGGGCATCCCCAAGCTTAGGTTCATGCCACTCCTTATTCTCCTCATATCGATATCTCACCCAAAACTTGAAAACTTCAATCACACAAAACTTAACGGAACTTGTGAGATAGGTTAGTATGATAAAAATAAATCATCCACTTAGGTACTGTCAAGACAAGATTCATAATTGTTCTGACATAATTCCTACTGTAGTATATCATTTCCACAATTTATATTGCTCAATATAAGCTATGGAAACACTAAAACAAGCAAACTATGCATCGAAAACAGAATCTGTCAAAAACAGAACAGCATGTAGTGAGCGATTTAAAAACCATACTTCCGTACCTCCAAAAATTCTGAAAAATTAGGAAAATGTAAAAAATTTGTAACCCAATACTGTGTAAAAATTTCAGAATTTTACCACTCTCCAGTACAGAATAGAAATTCCATCACTGGACGCAAAAGTTTCTGTTTTTGCACAGAGTCAAATCAACAAGCATCCACACTATCCCAAAGGCTTTACTTGGCACATTATTGAAAGAAAACATATAAAACATGATTACTACAGTAGCTTAATCATGTGAACACACAAAAACAGTAGGTATAAATATTGGGTTGTCTCCCAACAAGCACTTTTCTTTAATGCCTTTTTGCTAGGCATGATGATTTCAATGATGCTCGCATAAAAGTAAAGAATTGAAACACAAAGAGAGCATCATGAAGCATATAACTTGCACATTTAAGACTAACCCACATCCTATGCATAGGGATTTTGTGAGCAAACAAATTTTGGGAGCAAGAATCAATTAGCATGGGAAGGCAAAACAAGCATGACTTCAAAACTTTCAACACATAGACAGGAAACCTGATATTATTGCAACACCTACAAGCATATGTCCTCTCTCATAATAATTTTCAGTAGCATCATGAATGAATTCAACAATATATCTATCACATAAAGCATTCTTTTCATGATCCACAAGCATAGAATTTTTATTACTCTCCACATAAGCAAATTTGTTCTCATTCATAATAGTGGGAGTATCATATGATACTTGAATACTAAAAATTGTTTCCACATTAAAAGAGTAATGTTCAGTAAAAGGGTATTCATAATTATGACAAGTATTATAATAATAATCATCACTCTTTTTCATAACATAAGTATCATCACAATAATCATCATAAGTAGCAATTTTGTTCTCATCATAATCAATTGAAACCTCTTCCAAAGTAGTGGATTCAACATTAAATAAAGTCATGACCTCTCCAAATCCACTTTTATAGTTATTAAAATAAGATTAAACACCCTCCAAAATAGTGGGATAATTATTATCTAGAGTTGACACTCTTCCAAACCCACTTTCATAAATATTGCAATCATCATAAATAGGAGGCATGCAATCATCATAACAAATTTGATCATTCAAAGTAGGGGGACTAAAAAGATCATCTTCATTAAGCATAGCATCCCCAAGCTTGGGACAAACATTAATTGCAGCAAATAAATTCTCAAACATGTCATTCTCATCAAACATAGCATCCCCAAGCTTGTGGCTTGGCATATCATTAGCATAATCACTATTATCATCAATAGTATGAATAGCACCAATAGTATAACAATTATTATCATCACAATTTTCTAAGTTGGTGCCAAAAAGATTTTCAAGATTATAAGAAGTATCATTATTTTCCCAATCATAATCATCATAATGAGTAATAGGCATAATAAAATCATCCTCAATAGTTCCTTCGGACATTGTACCATAAGACAAAGAAGCAATATCATCATCAAGTATATCATCTTCCACAATTATTTTTGATTCACTCTCATGAGGCCAACAATAATAGGAGCAACATTATTTGGGAGGGATACCTTTTTACCTCTACTCTTTCTTCTTTTCTTCTTCTTCACCACATCATGTGTGGGTTTAATCAATTTTTCCGAGCTTCTTATTGATGAGATTGGTTGAATAGGAAGCTCCTCCTCGTCACCTATTTCATCATGAGAGACAATAGGAGGGAAAGTGGAAATCTTTACCCTTTCATTAGTGTTCCTTTTATATTCTATTGGTTTTCCCGTCTTTCTGTAGTTGGCAATATAAGCATTCTCATTGCAATTTACCATACAAAACATATAGATTTCCTTTAGATTAGTTTCAATGTTGTCTGTGAGAATGAATACTTGAAACCAACTATTTTTATGTGTCAATTCTTCACACCCCAAAAATAGATAAAGCTCATTATATAGTTCAAGGGCGGTCAAGTCATTACAATATTTAGCCATGATTCGATCATGAAAGAGTATGCATTGGAAATTAAGGTGACCAACTTTATTGCAAAGTTCACAAGTAATAGGATAAAGAGAACATAATTTTGAAGCAAATTCATCTATCACTTTGAGCAAAAAATTGGTTATATCATGTTTATGCTTCTTACAAAATCTATCATCCCTATAAGGCATGTCTTCACAAACTTTATGCACTCCATAAAAATTGACATGCTTATAAGAAACATTTTTGTCATGACTAGTGCAATCATCATTAGTATTTTGGATATTCATAGAATTCATACTAACAACACTGCAATCATGCTCATCATTCAAAGATTTTATGCCAAACATTTTATTGAATTCTTCTTCTATCAATTGAGCACAATTTTCCGATCCATCATTTTCAAGAAAGACATTATAAAGACGAATAATATGAGGCAACCTCAATTCCATTTTTTGTAGTTTTCTTTTTATAAACCAAACTAGTGATAAAACAAGAAACTAAAATATTCGATTGCAAGATCTAAAGATATACCTTCAAGCACTCACCTCCCCGGCAACGGCGCCAGAAAAGAGCTTGATGTCTACTACACAACTTATTCTTGTAGACTCGTGTTGGGCCTCCAAGCGCAGAGTTCTGTAGGACAGTAGCAATTTTCCCTCAATTAGATGACCTAAGGTTTATCAATCTGTGGGAGGCGTAGGATGAAGATGGTCTCTCTCAAGCAACCCTGCAATCAAATACAATAAATCTCTTGTGTCCCCAACACACCCAATACAATGGCAAATTGTATAGGTGCACTAGTTCGGCGAAGAGATGGTGATACAAGTGTAGTATGGATAGTAGATATAGGTTTTTGTAATCTGAAAATAAAAAAACAGCAAGCTAACAAGTAACAAAAGTGAGCACAAACGGTATTGCAATGCTTGAAAACAAGGCCTAGGATTCAAACTTTCACTAGTGCAATCTCTCAACAATGCTAACATAATTGGATCATATAAGAATCCCTCAACGTGCGACAAAGAATCACTCCAAAGTTCCTATTAGCGGAGAACATAAGATAGAAATTGTTTGTAGGGTACGAAACCACCTCAAAGTTATCCTTTCCGATCGATCTATTGAGCCATTCCTATAAGTGTCACAAACAGCCCTAGAGTTCGTACTAAAATAACACCATATGATACACATCAACCAACTCTAATGTCACCTAGATAATCCAATGTCACCACAAGTATCTGTGAGTTGATTATACGATATGCATCAAACAACTTCATAATCATAATATTAAATCCACACAAAGAACTTCAAGGAGCACCCCAAAATTTCTATCAGAGAAAAGATAATGAAAACATGCATCAACCCCTATGCATAGATTACCCCACCCCTATGCATAGATTACCCCAATGTCACCGCGGGAATCCGCGAGTTGAGTGCCAAAACATATATCAAGTGAATCAATATAATACCCCATTGTCACCAACGGTATTCATATGCAAGACATACATCAAGTGTTCTCAAATCTGAAATATTCAATCCGACAATAAAAAAACCTCAAAGGGAAAAGATTCGATTCATCACAACAAGGATAGAGAGGGAAGAAACACCATATGATCCAACTATATTAACAAAGTTCGCGATACATCAAGATCGTGCGAAATCAAGAACACGAGAGAGAGAGAGATCAAACACATAGCTACTAGCACATACCCACAGCCCTGATGGTGAACTATTCCCTCCTCGTCATGGAGACCGCCGGGATGATGAAGATGACCTCCGGTGATGATTCCCCCCTCCGGCAGGGTGCCGGAAAAGGACTGTAGATGAGATCATGGAGGTATAGAGGCTTGCGGCGGCGTAAAAACTCATCTAGGTTAACTTTCGGGGGTTTCTGAATATATATGATTTTCCGGCGTTGGAATCACGCAAAGAGGTGCCACAGGGGGCCCACGAGGCACCAGGGCGCGCCTGGGGGGCAGGCGCGCCCAGGTGGCTTGTGGGCCCCCTGTGGCTCTTCTGCTGCTCCTCCGAAGCTTCCTGGGTCTGTTTCCTTCCAGAAAAAATCGTCAAAAAGTTTCGCTGCATTTCGACTTCGTTTGATATGGATTTTCTAGAAAACCAAAAACAAGCAGAAAACAGCAACTGGCACTGGGCACTAGGTCAATATGTTAGTCCATAAAAAATCATATAAAAGCCATATAAAAGTGCACCAAAATCATACAAAACTATAACAAACATGGCATGAATACTTCATAAATTATAGATACGTTGGAGACGTATCATGTCACCACCAGCCCCAAGATCATTTTACTGGTGGACACGACCTTGATACAGATTACCAAGCGATTACAAGAATTGGATACATGACCATAAAGGTCTAATGATACAACAATGGTTTCTAAGAGCGGATGGCGGAGGCGGGTAGCGGATCTCCAATTATGGTGGAAGCTCCAATCCCACAGGAATGGCTGACCGGGGTAACTCCTATCTCGCGTGGCTGCTATCTTAGGCTCCTAGTCCGCATGGATGTCGTTGTAGAACTCCTCATAGAAAATCCTGACCTGGCCAATTAAATAGCCAGGGACAAGCCAGTGAGTACGTTGAATGTACTCGCAAACATCATGAACAAAAGATATACCGAATGCAATAGAGTGCATATGATCATGATGAATTAATTTATATGCATATGCTGAACGTTAATAAAGCATGATATGATAAATACTAATACGGTGCAGAAGAATAAATATACTATTTTAGTAATAAACCAAGAAAAATAAATGGAACATCGGGTGCTGGACCGCCCGAGGAATTCCAAGAAAAATGCCAAACGGGTGTCTGAAAGCAACGCCTCGAGTGGTCTTGAAAATAAATGCCAAACGGGTGTCTAAAAGTGACGCCTCGAGAGGTCTTGAAAAGAAATGCCAAACGGGTGTCTGAAAGCGACGCCTCGAGAGGTCTTGAAAAGAAATGAGTATCCAGGTGGACTAGCCATCCCACGTGATACTCAGAAAATAAAAATGAGTATCCAGGTGGACTAGCCATCCCAAGTGATACTCAGAAAATAGAAATGAGTATCCAGGTGGACTAGCCATCCCAAGTGATACTCATAAAATAAAATAAAACTGAGTATCCAGGTGGACTAGACATCCCAAGTGATACCCAGGTTGCACATAAAAGAACAGGGTTAGTCCACAATAATATTCATGTCAACAATAATATTCATAATAGCATCAGTAGTGACAATAATTATCCTGCAAAATGAATCATGCTCAATTTTAATTATTTCCTCCAAAGACCGACACTTGAACAACCCAGACTGTAGTCCTTAACCGCGGACACGGCTATTCGAATAGGTTTAAAACTCTGCAAAGGTTGTACTCTTTACCCACAAGTAAAGTATTTCTTTAGTCAACCTCGAAAAGTTGACTAATTCCGATTACGGTCTTTAGGTTGAAAACGCACCTAACCAGCACACACCAGATTAACTTTCTGGATGCCAGGAATCACCCAGAGCATCGTTCAAGAAAAACTCTAAGACGGGGAGACCATCGTCTCGAATAGCATGGGATCACTATTTATAACATGCCGATTACAAGGGGTGCCCCCCTCTCGGCCCAGCCGGATACACCCATGCCCCCTAACTAGGTGACATGCCTACCAGAGGCCTCTGGTATCTTTCACCATGGCCTCTCTGTACGGTGTGTGCAATGAAAAGGGTTAACAACTTACTGAACCGTACCCTACTTGTGGCAGGGACAAGTGGCAGCACGAAACAAGTATGGGGGTTACCGGAACAAGACTCGATCTACGGTCGACTCAGGAGGTTTAAGTTTTCCTGCAGTGGTTAGCACAATATATTTCTTGGTAGTACCAATAGGGTCACCATCTGGTATGTCCCAACATACCCTCACTGATTATTCTCGTCACAATGAGATTTCAGTCTCACGGTCCCTTTTCTCGTGACTGATTCTTTCCTGCAGATTAGTCCGGACCAACATAGGCATAAGTGACATGTGAAGATAACCATACTCACTCATAATTCGTATTTAAATGAAGATGAAATATTAACAAGGGATCATGCATGTATAACTAGCAATATGCAAATTTTATTTGAATTCAACATATTCATGATTCAATTATTCTTGCAAACAATTAACCATGCATTCACCATATCAAGTGTTCAAGATGCTTGCCTTGAGCATGCAGAAAGGTTGGGTGCACTCCAAAAGTTTTGAAAATTCTCTTCCCTCCATTATTCCTATTTTCAAAATATTGCAATTACCACATAAACTTTGAACAGTACAAAAAAAATGTTTAGAAATTTTTGAAATAAATACTAAAATAAACTAGATGAAAAATTAGAAATATCAGAAAATGAATCAAATGATTTGGAGTTCATATGATTTTCCTAGGGAATTTCTAAGCTGAAATAAATAAAGAAATGAACTATTTAATAAATCCAACAGAGACAAAGCTTAGGAAAAATGTTAACCCTAGCTGGATTAATAGAACATGAATTTATGAGTATGTATAAATTTGAATCATCAAATTTGGTTTTGAAATGGATACTATAGAATTATTTGAACACTGTTGGAAAAGAAAAATAGAAAAACATCACTCTGATGGGCTGAGCAGAAGCGCGCCCTGGGCGCAGTTTAGCCTCCTAGCGCCAGTGGGCCAGGCCCAGTCGCTCGGCCGCGCGGAAAAGCTGCCGACGTCGAAGGCGTACTTGTGGGGATACGCTTTCCAGAGGAGAAGACGTAATCTTGGAAATACGCCTCCACTTACAGGCGGCGCGGCGCGGTCTAGGGTCACTGACAGTGGGCCCGCGGCCCCACTGTCAGGTTTGACCGGGTCACCGCGCCCTCTTCTTTCTCTGGCCGAACGGAGATGGAACTCCGGCGGCCCTCGCCGGTGAACGGCGGCGCCAATCGGGAAGCTGAGGCCACCCGCGTGTCCAGGGGAGCCTGGCGATCCCGACGAGGTACGGCACGGTCGCCGGGGAGCCCTATCTCGCCGACGGCGAGGACTCCCGAGAACTCCAGCGGGGCCAAATCGGGGATTTCGTCAACGGTCCATCTCCGATGGGATTGGTGGGAGGGATGGAATCGTGGGATCAAGGAGGATTTACTGGAGAAGGCACGGAGGAGAGGGAGGCTCTGGAGATGTCGCATTCTACCGAATGTTGGCGGCGGTTGTTTTGGCCGGAGACGGGGAAGATGGCCATCCCCGGCTCAGTTGCCTGCCACAGAGGGCTCGTGGAGGGAGGAGAGGTGGTGGTCATGGGAGAGTGCCCGGTTGTGCTTTTATAGGCGGGGAACGTTGGTTCCCGTGGGTTCCCGAAGAAGGCACGATGGCGGATTGCCATTACTGCGCCGTTGAGGTGGTTATGGTCGGTGGCTGTGGTCGGCGTGACCGGTAGAGGGTTTGGTGAGCCGTGGATGAGCTCGGGAGGTTGGCAATTAAGTGGGAGTGTCCGAGCAGAGACGTGGTGGAGGAGGACTCGTCGGGCGGCGGTTCTGGTCGGCGTGGACGGCGGTGGCCAGCGCTAGGGGCCAAGTGAGGGTCTCGGCGGGCTCCTAGGTGGTCGGGGTGATCCAGGGGAGGACCAGGATGAGCGAGGGCAGCGGCAGGAGCGCGGCAGCAGCTCGATGCCAGTGGCTGCAATAAGCGTGCTCCGGCCGCGCTCTGAGCACGATCATCATGTGCTCGATCAAATGCCATGGCTACCTAGAGTGGCCTAAATGAGCTACAATTTTATAGGGCGACGTTTACTAAGATGGTAAGAATGGTGGACATGCTGGTTTGGCCAGATGATCAAGTCCCTAATGTAGTTAAGAGAGATGCCAAGTTCCTGTCATGCCCACAAGGTGCTTGCCAGAATGCTTTGGTGATTTAGGTGGCTCTGTTGGTTTGGAATTCTGGCAGGATGGTGTCTCATTGGATGGTAGAGATGGTGGTGGAGTTGGTTTGGCAAAAAGAAGAATTTGTTAGTGCAAGTTTTACCAGAATTCAGTTTTGGACAGAAACTTGGAGGATTTATTTGGAGGTCTTCCAAGATGCAAATGGAGTTGATCTTCTGGATTTCAGGGTTTGGTTGGAAGTACTATAAGTGGGAAAATTTTCAGAATTGTTTGATGAAGAAAAAATTAGGGTTGCAGTTATAACCTAGGAAAGGGACAGAATTGAAAAGAGGATGTTTTGCTCAAAATTTTCAAATGACCATGATGGGTTTTTGCATAAAAGTGATCTATAGGCATCATATGACCCCTCATAATTTTTGTGGAATTTTAGGAGAATTATTTAAAATAATTATAGTGCAACAAAAGCATTTCAATGATTGAAATTGCTTTTAAAAGAATTATTTTGGGCAAATTTTATTATGAAAATATTTCCTACTGTTATTTAAAATATAAATGAAATGATTTAAGAAAACTACCAAAGCTCATGACATTTTCCAAAAAAAATCTATATGGAGGGAAGAATTTTGGAAAACAGAAAATACTCTGAAATTAATA
The DNA here is from genome assembly GCA_039707655.1 of Elymus sibiricus. Taxonomy (NCBI): domain Eukaryota; kingdom Viridiplantae; phylum Streptophyta; class Magnoliopsida; order Poales; family Poaceae; genus Elymus; species Elymus sibiricus. Next base: position 455,340,073 of record CM077672.1, read on the forward strand.
AAAGACCTAATATAATTCAAAATTTTATTTCTGGCCCAATTTTTACTTAATAAAAATATGGTTAAATTTTTGGGGTGTTACAATTATGGGGTTGAAAACACTCCCCGCATGCACATACCTTCCAATTGGGATATTTCCCGTCCAAGTGAGAATGATGCAGGAAAGGGATCATGGTGGCCGGAAAATAACTATATTATGGTGGAAGTGCAAAAGAACGCCAACGCGATTCAGCAGTTGCTTCGGGAGGTCCAGAGTTTGAAAGATATCTTATTAAATATTTTGAAGGACAAACCCACCACTTCATCACCACCATCGCCGAAGAAGGAGATTTGAGTACACGGGTATGGGCACCACCCTTGGCTTGTGCCAAGCTTGGGGGAGGTGCCCCGGTATCGTATCACCATCACTTTTTATCATCATTATCTATCTTAGTTCGATCCTTAGTTATTTCTTGATTTAGAAGAATAAAGTTTAGTATGATTTAGTTTCGAGTGCTTGCTTTGTGATCTATCTATCTATGTAATCGTGTGTGAAAGTCATATAATAAAGAGTAGTTTGAGTTTAGTGTTTTGCGTTTGTTGATCCCATCTTAGAAATAAATAAAGAAAAATAAGATCATATGCTAATCCCATGGGGAGTGATGACTTCACATAAAAGGAGTATAATTGATAAAACTTGTTGGAAGTTGACAAACATAGTATTGGTCATTGTTGCAATTCATGAAAAAGTAATAAAGGAAGAGAGGTCTCACATATAAATACACTATCTCGGACATCTTTTATGATTGTGAGCCCCCCTTAAATATTCTATGTCAAATAGTCGACGTTGGACAAGGAAGACAACGTAATGAGTTATGTTTGCTTATATTCACATAGAAGTTATATTGTTTTGGATCATCTAACATGTGGTGCTTGCCCCCTATCTTTTGCTAGCCAAAATTCCGCACTAAGTAGAGATACTACTTGTGCATCCAAAAACCATTAAACCCAGTTTCATGCCACGAGAGTCCATTATATCTACCTATGGATTGAATAAGATCCTTCAAGTAAGTTGTCATCGGTGCAAAGCAATAAAAATTGCTCCTAAATATGTATGATCTTTTATTGTAAGGGAAAATAAGCTTTGTACGATCTTGTGATGGTGAAGGAATAAAAGCGACAGACTGCATAATAAAGGTCGCTATCACAAGGGGCAATATAAAGTGATGTTCCTTTACATTAAGAGCTCGCACATCCAAAAACAAAAAGCGCATGACAACCTCTGCTTCCCTCTGCGAAGGGCCTATCTTTTACTTTATGTATTTACTTTCATGCAAGAGTCAATAGTATTCCCCTCTATTCCATTTTTATTTTCTCTCTTGGCAAGCATCATGTGGTGGGGATTGATCCGGGCATATATATCCAGTTGGATGTAGGTAATCATGAGTTATTATTGTTGACATTACCCTTGAGGTAAATACGTTGGGAGGCGAAATTATAAGCCCCTATCTTTCTATGTGTCTGACTGAAACTTTTGCTCCATAAGTATGCCGTGAGTGTCAGCAATCATAGAAGACTAAATGATAGTTGAGTATGTGAACTTGCTAAAGAAAGCTCTTACATAGACTCTTTCTGATAATATGATGAATTGCAATTGCTTCAGTGACTAAGATCATAGTTTGTTAGTTTTCAATTTGGTTTGTGGTTCATACTTTAACTTATGATTGAATTGTGACCTTTTCATGAGAAGTTCTATGATGATATATTGCTGTTATAATAAAGATCATGATGCTCCATGTCCGTATTTTATTTTTATCGACGCCTCTCTCTCTAAACATGTGGTCATGATTATCGATTCCGGCTTTCGCTTGAGGACAAGCGAGGTCTAAGCTTGGGGGAGTTGATACATCCAATTTGCATCATGATTTCCTACTGTTAAGTAACATGTTTATAATCATTATTTCACTTCAAGGTACAATTCTTATGCCTTTTCTCTCTTATTTTGCAAGTTTCACATGAAGAGGGAGATTGCGGCAACAGGAATTCTGGACCGGAAAGGGGTGAAACAGAGATAGCTATTCTGCACAACTCCAAATGACCTGAAAATTTATGGAGAATTATTTTGGAATATATAAGAAATACTGGTGAAAGAATTACCAGGAGGGGGTCCACCAGGAAGCCACAAGCCTGGGGGCGCGCCCCCCAAGCTTGTGGGGACCCTGGCAGGCCTCTGGCCCCCTCCGTCTGCTATATGAATCCATTTGCCCTAGAAAAAAAATCAGAAGAAGACTTTTGGGATGAAGCACTGCCATCTCGAGGCGGAACCTGTGCAAGAGCTATTTTGCTCTCCGGTGGAGCGATTCCGCCGGGGAAACTTCCCTCCGGGAGGGGGAAATCAAAGCCATCGACATCACCAATGATCCTCTCATCGTGGGAGGACCAATCTTCATCAACATCTTCACCAGCACCATCTCATCTCAAACCCTAGTTCATCTCTTGTATTCAATCTTTGTCTCAAAACCTCACATTGGTACCTGTGGGTTGCTAGTAGTGTTGATTACATCTTGTAGTTGGTGCTAGTTGGTTTAATTGGTGGAAGATTATATGTTCAGATCCTTAATGCTATTCAATACCCCTCTAATCTTGAACATGAATATGATTTGTGAGTAGTTACTTTTGTTCTTGAGGACATGGGAGAAGTCTTGTCATAAGTAATCATGTGAATTTGGTATTTGTTCGATATTTTGATGATATGTATGTTGTTGCTTCCTTTAGTGGTGTCGTGTGAACGTCGACTACATGACACTTCACCATCTTTGGGCCTAAGGGAAGGCTATTCCGTAAGGGGCTGATTTGGATCCATATGTTTCAAGCTATGGTTAGAGTTATCTTAATTCTTCTTTCCTAGTTGCGGATGCTTGTGAGAGGGGGTAATCATAAGTGGGAGGCTTGTTCAAGTAAGAACAGCACCCAAGCACCGGTCCACCCACATATCAAATTATCAAAGTAGAGAACGCGAATCAAACAAACATGATAAACGCGAATCAAACAAACATGTGTCCTCGAGAACATTTTGCTTATTATACGAGTTCGTTCCAGCTTGTCTTTTGCTACAAAAAGGATTGGGCCACCTTGCTGCACTTTAGTATACTTGTTACTTGTTACGAATTATCTTCCTACCGAAACTATATGTTACCGCTACTTTCAGTACTTGCAGAGAATACCTTGCTGAAAACCGCTTGTCATTTCCTTCTGCTCCTCGTTGGGTTTGACACTCTTACTTATCGAAAGGACTACGATTGATCCCCTATACTTGTGGGTCATCGGGTGCAAGTATTTGCTTTTGTGTGTGCAGGTGTTGTTCACGAGGCTTTGTGTGATTCTCCTATTGGTTCAATAACCTTGGTTCTCACTGAGGGAAATACTTATCTCTACTGTATTACATCTCCTCTCCTCCTCGGGGAAAATCCCAACGCAGCTCACAAGTAGCTGGAAGAATTTCTGGCGCCGTTGCCGGGGAGACATCATCAAAACCTATCAAGTACCTTCACACAAACTATCATGTACTTGCTCTACTTTTTATTTTCCTTTTTATTTGCCTTTGCCTCTCGTTTTCATCTCCCCCACTTCTCATAAAAATACAAAAACACAAAAATATTTTTTCTTTGCTTGTTTGCTTGCTTTGCCACTATGGCTAGTTCTTTGCTCATTTCTTGTACTCCCGAGAATGAAGTGCTTAATTTTAAACAAAGGGGAGGATAAAGCTTAAAAGATGCTTGGTATACGATTTGCGATGCTCAGAATAGATCAACTCGTAAGCAATCCACCACTGTTCTGCTTCGCAATTTTTATGTTGGTGATACTACTTGGTATAGATTTGTGCTAGACACTATTACCGGAGGGAATTTTTTGAGTAGTCACCCTAATGATGCTTTCAATGCTATGGGAAATTTGGTAGGATCATCACCTATCACTATTAATGAAACGGCATTGACTTTGGAACATGTTATGCGAAGATTAGAAGCTATTGAAAATAAAATGCCTACTGTAGAACATATTGAGAATTTAGACAAAAAGGTTCACAATCAAGTTACTCAAATTGGGTCTAAGGTAGGAACTACATTAAAAATGTTAAAGGAGAAGGAACCAATTATTAATGAAAGGGTAGAACAAAGTCCCGCTAGAATATATAAGTTGGAAGAAATCATTAATAATTTGGGTTCTGCTTTTTCTTCTGTTAAGACTATTGAGAGGACTCCTCCTCTTAAGAATTCCAAGTTTATGTATGTTCCTAAGAATAAGGGTGCCACATCTAGTAAGGGAAATGAGGATCTTAAGATGATTAGCTTGCACCCCAACTTCATTGATATAATAAAAGAACCTATTTATGAAAGCAAATTCCTCAACTTTGTCCCTAGGAGTATGATAATTAAAAACTTATATGCTAAACCTCCTAGGAAGCATGGATATATAATTGAGGAATTGGATGTGAAGGATGATAATACTTGAAGCAATGCATTATGCCTAGCTAGGGGCATAAAACAATAGCGCTTGTTGGGAGGCAACACAATATTTATCTTTATTGCAATTTTTATTTTTCTTGTGTCACACAATTTTTGCTACTGTTATGATTGTGTTTTTATCTTTTAATTAGTTTTTGTGCCAAGTAATTCCTTTAGGATGATTTGGATGATAGTATAATTGATGCTGTTTATAAACAAAAAGTTTTGCGCCTAGTATTTGATTTTACGTTTTTTACTGGAACGTCAAAAAAATCTGAAATTTTTACAAAGTATTGGGATACAAATTGTTTACGATGTCCTAATTGTTCAGAATTTTTAGAGTTACATAAGTATAGATAATATTCTGTCATTACGTACTGTTCTGTTTTAGACGGATTCTGTTTTTATTGCATAGTGTGCTTGTTTTAATGAAACTATGGATTATATCGGGGGGTATAAGTCATGGAAGAGTTAGAATACAGTAGGTATTATGCAATAACAATTATGAATGAGTTTATAATAGTACCTAAAGCAGATGATTGATTTATTGTACTAACGGATCTCACGAAGTTTCTGTTGAGTTTTGTGTGCTGAAGTTTTCAAGTTTTGGGTGAGACTACGATGGATGAAGGAATAAGGAGCGGCAAGACCCTAATCTTGGGGATGCCCAAGGAACCCCAAGGTAATATTCAAGGAAGACCCAAGTGTCTAAGCTTGGGGATGCCCCGGATGGCATCCCTTCTTTCGTCTACAATCTATCGGAAACTTACTTAGAGCTATATTTTTATTCATCACATGGTATGAGTTTTAATTGGAGCGTCTTGTGCCGTAGTTTTATTTTCTTTGTTTGCTTTTTAGTTTTCCACAATCATCTTTTGCTGGACACGCATTTATTCGTGATTTGTTAGAATACTCTATGTGCTCCACTTATATCTTTTGAGCTAGGCAGTTGCTCTAGTGCTTCACTTATATCTTTTGGAGCACGGCGATGGTTATATTTTAAAGAAATAGTTGCACTCTCATGCTTCACTTAAATCTTTTTGAGAGTCTAATAAACAGTAATGGCAATTTGCACGGGTTATAAGACTAGTCCATAAAGGATAGGTATTCAAGAGGGATATAATAAAAACTTTCATGTAGATCACTAAATATGAACCGTGTGGTTTAATGATATTGATGTCGTAATATGAAAGGATATTGGTTCATGATCATTGGTTAGTACAAATATCGGTATTAAAGCTTGTTATTAACTTCTCATCTAAGTGTTGGTCACGGCATGGTGGGGAGGTCTGAGCATTCTTAGGTCTGAAATGAAATCCTTGAGTGTTGTTATAATCGCGGGTGTGCTATGGTTAACTCCTACCAACCTCCTCCCTAGGGGCATGCGAGTAGTACTTTGCTTCAAGGGCTAATAGGTTTTGCAATAAGTATGTGAGTTCTTTATGACTAATGTGAGTCCATGGATTATATGCACTCTCACCCTTCCGCAATTTGCTAGCCTCTTCGGTACCGTGCATTGCCCAATCTCACCTCGAGAGTTGGTGCAAACTTGGCCGGTGCATCCAAACCCCGTGATAAGATACACTCTATCACACATAACCCTCCTTGTATCTTCCTCAAAACAGCCACCATACTGCTACTTGTGAGCTGCGTTGGGATTTTCCCCGAAGAGGAGAGGAGATGCAGTACAATAGAGATAAGTATTTCCCTCAGTGAGAACCAAGGTTATCGAACCAATAGGAGAATCACGCACAGCCTCGTGAACAGCACCTGCACACACAAAAGCAAATACTTGCACCCAACGCGGGCAAGAGGGTTGTCAATCACCTTGAACTCGTTACTTGCAAGGATTAAATCTTGTAGTGGTAGATAGCTAAATTGTAAAACAAAATAAAAGTAAATAAATTGCAGCAAGTATATTTTGGTTTTCTTTTTATATTTAAAGTTGACCCGGGGGGCCATAGTTTTCACTAGAGGCTTCTCTCTCGAACACATAGCATACAGTGGGTAAACAAATTACTGTTGGGCAATTGATAGAAAAGCGCATAGTTATGACGATATTCAAGGCAATGATCATGTATATAGGCATCACGTCCGAGACAAGTAGACCGACTCCTACCTCCATCTACTACTATTACTCCACCCATCGACCGCTATCCAGCATGCATCTAGGGTATTAAGTTAATGAAAACAGAGTAACGCCTTAAGCAAGATGACATGATGTAGACAAAGTAAACCCAATCAATATGAATAAACCCCATCGTTTTACACTTAATGGCAACAATACAAATACCTGTCTTGTCCCCTACTTTGTCACTGGGATATAGAGCACCGCAAGATTGAACCCATTACAAAGCACCTCTCCCGTTAAGATAAATCAATCTAGTTGGCCAAACCAAACGGATAGATCAGAGAGAAATACAAAGCCATAACAATCACGCATAATAACGTTCAGAAAAGACTCAATTACTTCTCATGAATATTCAGATCATAAACCCACAATTCATCGGATCAAAACAAACACACCACAAAAGAAGATTACATCGAATAGAACTCCAAGAAGATCAAGGAGAACATTGTATTGAAGATCAAAGACAGAGAAGAAGCCATCTAGCTACTAGCTATGGACCCGTAGGTCGGTGGTGAACTACTCACGCATCATCGGTAGGGCAGAAAGGTTGATGTAGAAGCCTGATACGTCTCAAACGTATCTATAATTTTTGATTGTTCCATGCTATTATAGTATCAATCTTGGATGTTTTTATATGCAATTATATATCATTTTTTGGGACTAACCTATTAACCTAGTGCCCAGTGCCAGTTGCTGTTTTTTGCTTGTTTTTGGCTTTTCAGAGAATCAATACCAAACGAAGTCCAAATGCCACAAAACTTTTGGGAGATTTTTTTCTGGACAAAAGAGACCCTGGAGACTTGGAGAGGAGGCCAGAAGGTTCACGAAGCCTCCACAAGGCAACAGGGCGCGGCCCCAGGGGGCGCGCCCTGATGCCTTGTGGGGCCCTCGTGGCTCCATTTGACCTAATTCCACTCCTATAAATTCACAAATATTCGGAAACCATCAGAGAGCCAGAAGAGAAAACCTTTCCACCGCTGTAAGCCTCTGTTCTTTCGCGATCCCATCTTGAGGCCTTTTCCGGTACTCTGTCGGAGGGGGAATCGATCACGGAGGGCTTCTACATCAACCTTGCTGCCCTTCCGATGATGTGTGAGTAGTTTACCACAGACCTACGGTTCCATAGCTAGTAGCAAGATGGCTTCTTCTCTCTCTTTGATCTTCAATACCATGTTCTCCTTGATGTTCTTGGAGTTCTATCCGATGTAATCTTCTTTTGCGGTATGTTTGTTGGGATTCGATGAATTGTGAGTTTATGATCAGATTATTCATGAGAAATATTTGAGTCTTCTCTGAACTCTTTTATGCATGATTAAATATAGCTTTGTATTTCTCTCCGATCTATCGATTTGGTTTGGCCAACTAGATTGGTTTATCTTGCATTGGGAGAGGTGCTTTGTGATGGGTTCAATCTTGCGGTGCTCAATCCTATTAACAGAAAGGGACATGACACGTATTTGTATTGTTGCCATTAAGGATAAAAAGATGGGGTTTATTCATATTTCTTGAATTTGCTTCTCTACATCATGTCATCTTGCTTAAGGCGTTACTCTGTTTTTATTAACTTAATACTCTAGATGCATGCTGGATAGCGGTCGATGAGTGGAGTAATAGTAGTAGATGCAGGCAGGAGCCGGTCTACTTGTCTCGGACGTGATGCCTATATACATGATCATTGCCATGAATCCGTCATAAATATTTGCTTTTCTACCAATTGCCCAACAGTAATTTGTTTACTCACCGTATGTTTCTGCGCTCGAGAGAGAAGCCTCTAGTGAAAACTATGGCCCCCGGGTCTATCTTTATCATATAAAAACATAAAAATACCTTGCTGCAATTTATTTACTTTTATTTAGTTTAGTAATTTAATTTATCAATTTATCTCTATCAGACTTAATCCTTGCAAGTAACTGCTAAGAGGATTGACAACCCTCTTATTCGCGTTGGGTGCAAATGTTTGCTTTTGTGTGTGTAGGTGTTGTTCACTGGATCTTGCTTGGTTCTCCTACTGGATTGATAACCTTGGTTCTTAACTGAGAGAAATACTTATCTCTACTATACTGCATGTGGCGCCCCGCCTGAATACCACTGTATTCAGACGGTCGCCGCACACACCAGCCCAGGAAATCATTCTGGCATGCGCTTTTACAACAAGTATCATAAACACAGGCATTTCTATTAATGGATATATAAGTATTTACATGGTATTTTACAAGGGTGCTGGCAACGGAAAAGCTCTATCTAAGGCAGCATGGTCTTGGGCGGCTCCAATCCACAGGGATCTGACTGGGTTACTCTTCTAGCCCGCGAACACTCCGGCTCCTCACTAGTGGACGTCGAATCCTTAGGTGAACCAGGCCACATTGAAGGCCGCTGAGTACTTTTGAATGTACTCGCAAGCAAACCAAACCAACATATACACCAAGCAAAGCAATCCATGGCATTCAAGCATGCATTAATTATCTTAACAATATTAGCTATCATGTCTTAGCAGGATTATCTAGCAATATCATATCATAACAGGATTTTCTAGCATGTTAACTATCAAAGTAACTGTAGTATGACGAAGATACAGCATATCAAGTAATTAATCCATATTCCGAATAATCTTAGGATCCAATCCAAACCCGATCCAAATCAAATCCAAGTCATGCGGTCATCCAACCACTCATCTCATAGCCATTGCATGGCTAACATCCCACATACCTGACATCATCTGATGTCCCTGCATCTGCACTATAAATCTGACCAATCATACCTTTCTCTGGTTCATTATTAACATCATATGGTTTGTTCCTTTATACGTCTCCCACGTATCTATAATTTATGAAGTATTCATGCCATGTTTATTATAGTTTTGTATGATTTTGGTGCACTTTTATATAGCTTTTATATGATTTTTATGGACTAACATATTAACCTAGTGCCTAGTGCCAGTTGTTGTTTTCTGCTTGTTTTTGGTTTTACAGAAAATCCATATCAAATGAAGTCCAAATGCAGTGAAACTTTTTGACGATTTTTTCTGGAAGGAAATGGACCCAGGAAGCTTCGGGGAAGCAGCAGAAGAGCCACAGGGGCCCCACGAGCCACCTGGGTGTGCCACCCCCCCCCCCCCAGGCGTGCCCTGGTGCCTCGTGGGCCCCCTGTGGCACCTCTTTGCGTGATTCCAACGCCAACAAATCATATATATTCAGAAACCCCCGAAAGTTACCCTAGATGAGTTTTTATGCCGCCGCAAGCCTCTGTACCAAGGAGATCCCATCTGGAGCCCTTTTCCGGCACCCTGCCGGAGGGGGGAATCATCATCGGAGGCCATCTTCGTCATCCCGGCGATCTCCATCATGAGGAGGGAGTAGTTCACCCTCGGGGCTGAGGGTTTGTACCAGTAGCTATGTGTTTGATCTCTCTCTCTCGTGTTCTTGATATGGCACAATCTTGATGTATCGCGAGCTTTGTTAATATAGTTGGATCATATGGTGTTTCTTCCCTGTCTATCTTTGTTGTGATGAATCGAATCTTTTCCCTTTGAGCTTTCGTTATTGTCGGATTGAATATTTCAGATTTGAGAACACTTGATGTATGTCTTGCATATGAATACCCGTGGTGACAATGGGGTATTATATTGATTCACTTGATATATGTTTTGGTACTCAACTCGCGGATTCCCAAGGTGACATTAGGGTAATCTATGCATAGGGGTTGATGCATGTTTTCATTATCTTTTATCCGATAGATACTTTGGGGTGCTCCTTGGAGTTCTTTGTGTGGATTGAATATTATGATTATGAAGTTGTTTGATGCATATCGTATAATCAACTCACGGATACTTGTGGTGACATTGGAGTATCTAGGTGACATTAGAGTTGGTTGATGTGTATCATATGGTGTTATTTTAGTATGAACTCTAGGGCTGTTTGTGACACTTATAGGAATAGCTCAATAGATCGATCGGAAAGGATAACTTTGAGGTGGTTTCGTACCCTACAAAAAATTTCTATCTTATGTTCTCCGCTAATAGGAACTTGGGAGTGATTCTTTATCGCACGTGAGGGATGGTTATATGATCCAATTATGTTAGCATTGTTGAGAGATTGCACTAGTGAAAGTATGAACCCTAGGCCTTGTTTCTAAGCATTGCAATACCATTTATGCTCACTTTTGTTACTTGTTACCTTGCTGTTTTTTATTGTTCGCATTACAAAAACCTATATCTACTATCCATACTACACTTTTATCACCATCTCTTCGCCGAACTAGTGCACCTATACAATTTACCATTGTATTGGGTGTGTTGGGAACACAAGAGATTTCTTGTATTTGGTTGCAGGGTTGTTTGAGAGATACCATCTTCAACCTACGCCTCCCATGGATTGATAAACCTTAGGTCATCCACTTGAGGGAAAATTGCTACTGTCCTACAAAACTCTGCGCTTGGAGGCCCAACACGAGCCTACAAGAATAAGTTGTGTAGTGGACATCAAGCTCTTTTCTGGCGCCGTTGCCGGGGAGGTGAGTGCTTGAAGGTATATCTTTAGATCTTGCAATTGAATCTTTTAGTTTCTTGTTTTATCACTAGTTTGGTTTATAAAAGAAAACTACAAAAAAATGGAATTGAGGTTGCCTCATATTATTCATCTTTATAATGTGTTTCTTGAAAATGATGGAGCGAAAAATTGTGCTCAATTATTAGAAGAAGAATTCAATAAAATGTTTGGCATAAAATATTTGAATGATGAGCATGATTGCAATGTTGCTAGTATGAATTCTTTGAATTTCCATGATGCTAATGATATGCAAAACTACAATCTTGGGGATGCTATGTTTTATGAAGATGATATTTTTACTCCCCCAAGTTTTGTTTAGAAAATTTATTATGATGATTGCATGCCTCCTATTTATGATGATTATGTTGATGAAAGTGGATTTGGAGAGGCCATGACTTTATTTAATGATGATTCCACTATTTTGGAAAAAGTTTCAATTGGTTATGACAACAAAGTTGTTATCTATGATGATTATTGTGATGACATGTATGCTATAAAGAATAATCATAACTATGAAACTTGTCATCATGATTTTAATTTTCAATTGCATTATGCCAATCAAGTATCCCATGATAGTTATTTTGTTGAGTTTGCTCCCACTATTATGAATGAGAACAAATTTGCTTGTGTGGAGAGTAATAAACACTCTATGCTTGTAGGTCATGAAAAGAATGCTTTATGTGATAGTTATATTATTGAATTCATTCATGATGCTACTGAAAATTATTATGAGAGAGGATCATACGCTTCTACATATTTCAATAATATCAAGATTCCTCTATATGTGTTGAAAGTTTTGAAGTTATGCTTGTTTTGCCTTCCTATGCTAGTTGATTCTTGCTCCCATAAATTGTTTGCTCAAAAAATCCCTATGCATAGGAAGTGGGTTAGACTTAAATGTGCTTGTCATATGATTCATGATGCTCTCTTTGTGTTTCAATTCTTTACTTTTATGCGAGCATCATTGAAATCATCATGCCTAGCTAAAAAGGCATTAAAGAAAAGCGCTTGTTGGGAGATAACCCAATATTTATACCTGCTGTTTTTGTGTGTCCATATGATTAAGCTACTGTAGTAATCATGTTTTATATGTTTTCTTTCAATAATGTGCCAAGTAAAGCCTTTGGGATAGTGTGGATGCTTGTTAATTTGATTCTGTGCAAAAACAGAAACTTTTGCATCCAGTGATGGAATTTCTATTCTGTAATGGAGCGTAAGAAAATTCTCAAATTTTTCAGAGCATTGGGTTACAAATTTTTTACGTTGTCCTAATTTTTCAGAATTTTTGGAGGTACATAAGTATGGTTTTTAAATCCCTCATTACATGATGTTCTGTTTTTGACAAATTCTGTTTTCGGTGCATAGTTTGCTTGTTTTAGTGTTTCCATAGCTTATATTGAGTAATATAAATTGTGGAAATGATAGAATACAGTAGGAATTATGTGAGAACAATTATGAATCTTGTCTTGACAGTACCTAAGTGGATGATTTATTTTTATCATACTAACCTATCTCACGAAGTTCCGTTAAGTTTTGTGTGATTGAAGTTTTCAAGTTTTGGGTGAGATATCGATATGAGAAGAATAAGGAGGAGCGAGACCCTAATCTTGGGGATGCCCAAGTCCCCCCCAAGGTAATATTCAAGGAAGACCCAAGCAACCAAGCTTGGGGATGCCCCGGAAGGCATCCCCTCTTTCTTCTTCAACACTATCGGTAACCTCACTTGGAGCTATATTTTTATTCGTCACATAATATGAGTTTTGCTTGGAGCGTCATTTTCTTCTGTTGATATTTGCTTGGTGTTATCAATAATCATGTTTTGTATCTTTTAGTTCAATAAAATGCCAATTATAGCCTTTACCCTGCTCAGTTTGCAAGTTCATGTGTTGCTGTTTGAAAACAGAAAGTTTTCTGTTATGTCCAGAATATTACTGAATAGTCAGAACATGATAAAAATCTGAAATTTTTACACAGTAAGCATGCATGAGTCCTCTGTCACGTGGTACTTTTTCAGAATTTTTGGAGTTAGGGAAGTATGAATTCTTATTCACCCTTTACAGACTATCCTGTTTTGGCAGATTGCTATTATAGTTGCATTGTTTGCATAAGTTTGCTTGTTTAATATTTCTATTTGAGGATAGGAGTATTAAATATGCAGAGGCATTTAGTATTCAATGTTTAATTATAATTTTAGTGATTTGCTATAGTAGAGAATGTCAAGGTTTTGAGTTGATTTATACTAACTTATCTCACGAGTTCTTGTTGAGTTTTGTGTGGATGAAGTTTTTAAGATTTAGGGAAACCATGATATGAGAGGAATTAAGGAGACACAAAAGCTCAAGCTTGGGGATGCCCAAGGCATCCCAAATTAATATTTCAAGAAGTCTCAAACATCTAAGCTTGGGGATGCCCCGGTAGGCATCCCACCTTTGTTCATCAACAATTATCGGTCAGTTTTGGTTGAGCCTAAGTTTTTGCTTCTTCACATGAGTTGTGCTATTCTTGGAATGTCATTTTATTTTGTTTTCTTGCTTTTTGAATAAAATTATCAAGATCTGAAATTTTAAATGAGAGAGAGTCCTCACATAGCTGCTTATTTGCTTAACTACTCATTGATCGTCACTTGAATCTTTTTGGAGTAGTTTGTCATTTACTCTTGTTCTTCACTTATATCCTATGAGAAATTTTTGAAATGAGTTGAATATCATAAAGTTGAAATTTATATGCTTCATATGCTTGTCATATGGGGATTAGTGACTTCACATACAAGAAGTATAAGTGGTAAAATTTATTGAAAGTTAACAAACATAGCATTGGTCACTTGAACAATTCATGAAAGAATTTTGAAGGAAGAGAAATTTCACATATAAATATACTATATTGGACATCTTCTATGATTGTGAGCCCCCATTAATTATTTTCAAGCTTGATCAAGTAGTTGACGTTGGACAAGGAAGACAACGTAATGAGTTATGTTTGTTTATATTCACATAGAAGTTATATTGTCATGGATCCTCTAACATGTGGTGCTTGCTTAGGATCTTTTGCTAGCCAAAAATTCGTACTAAGTAGAGATACTACTTGTGCATCCAAAAACCATTAAACCCAGTTTCTTGCCATGAGTGTCCACCATATCTACCTATGGATTGAATAAGATCCTTCAAGTAAGTTGTCATCGGTGCAAAAAGCAATAAAAATTGCTCCTAAAATATGTATGATCTTTTATTGCAAGGGAAAATAAGCGTTGTACGAACTTGTGATGGTAAAGAAATAAAAGCGACGGACTGCATAATAAAGGTTGCTATCACAAGGGGCAATATAACGTGACGTTCCTTTGCATTAAGAGCTTGTGCATCCAATAACAAAAAGCGCATGACAATCTCTGCTTCCCTCTGCGAAGGGCCTATCTTTTACTTTTCTGTATTTACTTTTCTGTATTTACTTTTATGCAAGAGTCATTAATGTTCATCCCATTCCGCTCTATTTATTCTTTAGTTAGCAAGCATTATGTGGTAGGGAAAGATCCAGGCACATATATCCAGTTGAATATAGATGATCATGAGTTATTATTGTTGACATTATCCCTGAGATAAATAAGTTGGGAGGCGAAACATTAAGCCCCTATCTTCCTACGTGTTTGACTGAAACGGTTTGTTCTAAAAATATGCTTTGAGTGTCAGCAATCATGGAAGACTAAAAGATGGTTGAGTATGTGGAATTTGCTAGATCAAAGCTCTTACACAGACCCTTCCTGAAAATAAGACGAATTGCAATTGTTTGATGACTGAGAACATAGTTTGCTAGTTTTCAAGAAAGTTTATGGCCTATACTTTAAACATGTGAATAGCTTGCTACTTGATCATGAGAAGTTTTATGAGTTGAGCTACTGATTATGATATATATTGATGCTAGAACAAGTGATTGAAATTATTATTGATCAAACTCATGCACTATGCTAGCATTCACACTTCATAAATTATTTCTTTTATCATTTACCTACTCGAGGACGAGCAGGAATTAAGCTTGGGGATGCTGATACGTCTCCAACGTATCTATAATTTATCAAGTATTCATGCCACGTTTATTATAGTTTTGTATGATTTTGGTTCACTTTTATATTGCTTTTATATGATTTTTATGGACTAACATATTGACCTAGTGCCCAGTGCCAGTTGCTATTTTCTGCTTGTTTTTGGTTTTACAGAAAATCCATATCAAATGAAGTCCAAATGCAGCGAAACTTTTTGACGATTTTTTCTGGAAGGAAATGGACCCAGGAAGCTTCGGGGAAGCAGCAGAAGAGCCACAGGGGCCCCACGAGCCACCTAGGCGCACCACCCCCCAGGCGCGCCATGGTGCCTCGTGGGCCCCCTGTAGCACCTCTTTGCCTGATTCCAACACCAAAAAATCATATATATTCAGAAACCCCCAAAAGTTAACCTAGATGAGTTTTTACGCCGCCGCAAGCCTCTGTACCAAGGAGATCCCATCTGGAGCCCTTTTCTGGCACCCTGCCGGAGGGGGAAATCATCACCGGAGGCCATCTTCATCATCCCGGCGGTCTCCATGATGAGGAGGGAGTAGTTCACCCTCGGGGCTGAGGGTTTGTACCAGTAGCTATGTGTTTGATCTCTCTCTCTCATGTTCTTGATATGGCACAATCTTGATGTATCGCGAGCTTTGTTAATATAGTTGGAACATATGGTGTTTCTTCCCTCTCTATCTTTGTTGTGATGAATCGAATCTTTTCCCTTTGAGGTTTCGTTATTGTCGGATTGAATATTTCAGATTTGAGAACACTTGATGTATGTCTTGCATATGAATACCCGTGGTGACAATGGGGTATTATATTAATTCACTTGATATATGTTTTGGTACTCAACTCGCGGATTCCCGAGGTGACATTGGGGTAATCTATGCATAGGGGTTGATGCACGTTTTCATTATCTTTTCTCCGATAGAAACTTTGGGGTGCTCCTTGGAGTTCTTTGTGTGGATTGAATATTATGATTATGAAGTTGTTTGATGCATATCATATAATCAACTCACGGATACTTGTGGTGACATTGGAGTATCTAGGTGACATTAGAGTTGGTTGATGTGTATCATATGGTGTTATTTTAGTACGAACTCTAGGGCTATTTGTGATACTTATAGGAATAGCTCAATAGATCGATCGGAAAGAATAACTTTGAGGTGGTTTCGTACCCTACAAACAATTTCTATCTTATGTTCTCCGCTAATAGGAACTTGGGAGTGATTCTTTATCGCACGTGAGGGATGGTTATATGATCCAATTATGTTAGCATTGTTGAGAGATTGCACTAGTGAAAGTATGAACCCTAGGCCTTGTTTCTAAGCATTGCAATACCGTTTATGCTCACTTTTGTTACTTGTTACCTTGCTGTTTTTTATTGTTCGCATTACAAAAACCTATATCTACTATCCATACTACACTTTTATCACCATCTCTTCGCCGAACTAGTGCACCTATACAATTTACCATTGTATTGGGTGTGTTGGGGACACAAGAGATTTCTTGTATTTGGTTGCAGGGTTGTTTGAGAGATACCATCTTCAACCTATGCCTCCCACGGATTGATAAACCTTAGGTCATCCACTTCAGGGAAAATTCCTACTGTCCTTCAAAACTCTGCGCTTGGAGGCCCAACACGAGTCTACAAGAATAAGTTGTGTAGTACACATCATTCCTCCAGACTCGACACAGACCAAATAGTGCGACCTTGTACGAACGGTGTCCATGACCGAGGACGCGGCTATTCGAATAGATTTACACTCTGTAGAAGTTGCGCACTTTACCCACACTATGGAGCTCCTGGCCTCATGCTCCCATTCGGGTGGACCAGTGCTGCTCCAACAAAACTTGTCTATTGCCTGGCACTCTTACGGCCCCACCGACAATCATACCCTTCCCGGGTCAAGTCCTGGGTGGCCCCTGTGTCACTCCTGACACCTGCCACCGTCGTGGCCAAACAAAACTGTCCCAAACGGGGACCTGTGAACATAAAACCAAACTGGGCTCACGGGATTATCGCCGCCTACCGGGCCAGGGAAGCACGACGCATAATCCCCCCTCTTTGGTGGTACCGATAAGAGGCAAGACAACAGACCAAGTCAGGGCCTCCCCATCCAGGCAAGTGTGGTTGCACTTGATGAGCTCGGTTCGGTGGCACTATGACTCGATCCAGCCGACGGAGGAGGTTGTCGTTATTAGGTCATATTCTTAATCATTGCGATAACCACAATAATGCACGATGAAAACATAACAACCTATCTCCATATTGTTATATACGAGTCACTAGTGCAATAACATGATGAGCATTAACGAGTAATGTAAATAGCAAGTTCAACCAAGCAGGAGTTTAATTATTTCTAACATAGGCACATTCATTAATTAAACACGCAAGAATAACACAGGGCAGTACTTTAGAGTATATATCATATGGTCGGCTTGCCTAGGGGTCGAGGAATGCACCGGGGAGAAGTGCGGTCGCCTCGCGGAAAAAATTGCCAGAAAGGATCCCCTCTCGGAGAGGCTGGATATAGGGCAGGGGTAAAATGGGCATTTTCAGAATGTGTCAACATCATGAAAGTAACCTCATCGGAACGGGCTTGATGAACAGATAAGGTGGGCTTTGGAATCACTTGAATCGGAGTCACGGTCGCAAAGTTGTGGCCGTTCGTTCAATAGGCAGAAAATCAAATAAAAAGTGTTCATTTCTGCTGCTAACCGACGAACGTCCGCAAACTAACTGTTTCGGCCGGCGGAGTAAAACAGAAAGCGTATTTTGCGAAATCAGCCTTCTATAAGAGAAGGCGTATTCTTCTCTGAAGCAGAATAGGATTACGCTTTCACTAAGAGAAAGCATACTTTCCGAAGTACGCCGCCACTTGAATCTGCGCGGGCCCGGTGACTGAGCCGCTGATGGGTGGGCCCCGCATTGACCTTGCTCTCTCTCTCTTTCCTGCCTCCTCCTTCCTCCCGACGCAGCACAGGGGAGAGGCCATGGCCGTTCGGCCGTGCTGGCTGCCGGCGCTGCTCCCCTCGGCTGCGCCCACCGGTGAGCCGGGCGGGCTTGCAGCGCCACTCCGCGCCCAGGGGCAGCCGTAGGAGGGCTCAGGATTGCCTGGAAGAAGGGTGGCCATGGGTGGCCGAGTGGATGGCCGGGGCAGCGCTTGTGGATTGCTGTCACGGGCGATGCCGGCCGGAGTTGAGGGTGGTGCTGGCTTAGGTGAGCACCAGAGCTTCTCCGGGTGGCTGAATGGAGGCGAGGAGATGGCCGTAGGGCCAGAATTTGACCGGGTGCCGGCGGCAGCGCTTCGGCCAGGCGAGAGGGAGGAATGCTCCTTGAGCTCGGTGGAGAGGTGGGGCGGGATGCCAGGAGAGGGAGAGGGCCGTTGGTGAGCACGGGGTGTCTGCGAAGCGGCTATCTATAGCTGAGCGAGCTCGCCGGATAAGCTCGGCTGCCGTGGCCTTCTTATCCACGCACTGGAGCTCGGGGAGGACGTGGCGGGCCGGCTGCGGCGTTGGGAAGGGTCTCGGGTGGACGGTGGAGGCTAGCTGGAGCTATGGGAAGGATCGAGGAGGAAGAAGACAGAGAGGAAAGAACGATGGTCACGGGTGCACAGTATGGCGGAGCTCGCCATGGTGTGAGGAGGAAGAAAGGGGAGAGGAAAGGTACTGGAGAGGGGGTACGTAGGTGCTGCGGAGCCGTGGGACACTCTCGGACAAGCCGGAGTTGGCCGGAGCTAGCCGGCCGACGCGACCAGACGCGGTCAACATGCAGAGCACGCGTTTGGCCTTGTCCGTGGCGTGGTCACCACGTCAACATGCGCTCTGGTGTTTACCTGGATGCTACATCATGTCAACGGGGTGTCTCACTGCTCATATAGATGAGAGATGTGGCTGGGATCCTCTAGATAGCTCTGAGGTGAGAAAGTTGGCAACAAGTTGTTTCTGAACAGAAACTTATCTGGATCTTTCTGGATAAATGGGTGAAGGAGAAGAGCTGAATCTTTGTCAAAATGAGATGTGGTAGGAAGGAGTAGGTTCTGGAAAAAATTGAAGTCATTTGGACCTTGTTTGCATGCACTTTCTTTGCAATGAAATTTTTGGTCCAGAAACTAGACTTTGAAGCTTTGCTCAAATGGCTGAATGGATTGGGCTGAATTTTGGTGGAGGGAAGTTATTTGGATGCATGGAGGTACTGGCAAAATTTCAGCTCATTTGGAAAAGCCAAAGTGGTACTTCCTTCACAAAGCTTTCTGCTCGACATAAACTAGAAGGAATTTTTTAGACAAATTGGCTAGATGAAATGATGTGAATTTTTGCTTGCTCACATCATATCAGGAATGTGAGGTCCTGGATTAATTTCAACAATTTTGAAGCAATATAAAATATAGTTGCTTCACAACCTCAAAATAGGTCCAGAAACAAGAATTGGATGATGTACTTAAAATTTGAACTATGGAACTTTTGTTCTTGATGGAAATGGTGAAGATATGGATAGGAGAAGCTTCACAAATTATTTGGGATTTTTCCTGGCTACCAAAATGTTAGTTCCTTAGGAAAGTGTCCAAGTTGCAATATTGGCTTTAAATAGGAAAGTGCAATTTCTTTTATTTAATTATGGCCAATATTTTTATGAGAGCTCAATATGATCACAATGAATATCTCCACAAGTTTTCATGAACTTTGGAGATGGATAGATATTTTCCTGGATTTAATTCCTTTAACTGGCAGAAAAAGGAATTGTGTTTAAATGAAAAATATTGCAAATGACTTGGCAATATTTTTGCATATCCAGGGTTTACAGAGATAGGATGATCATTGGGAAAAGTTTGGGAGGCAACAGATCAAAGGAAATTGGGGTTCCTTTGTAACTGCCGGAATTAGGGTTTCCCTTCCGGTAACTCGGAAGGTAGGGTTTCGGCGGCAGAATCCTGAGAACAAATTTTGGGTGACAGGGTTGGACTGGAGAGAATCTTTGGTTAGATAGGAAAGGCAAGACTAAATGACCATCTTCATATACCCAAGAGCGAGAGAAAATCCAATAACATCGGAAAAAAGACGGGAGTCAAATCCCGCGAAGGAAAAATCGGGGAGCGAAAACCAAGGTGTTCCAAACCTACCCCCTTAAGAAAATCTCATCCTCGAGATTTCCGGGCTTACCTCCCGGTGAAGGGGACTTACCTGCGTGCGACTTGGATCCATCAGCTATCTTGTCTTCATTTGTTTACTGACCTTTTAACTGCCTCTTTTGATGGCTCAGGTGCTGTCTTTTTCAACGACTGTATTGAATCCTTCTCTTTCCTGTCAGGCAAACCCTTTGTCCTGGTGGGTTGTTGCCTAGGCCTGGTAGGTAGCGGTTAGTATCGACAAATAACTTGATTTCCATGGCCTGGAACTAGCTACTTCATCTAGAGGTCTGAGCTGACACGGGATGTATCATATCAAATGATATCCCCATGTCCCATACCATATTTCTGCTTTTCTTTTGGGACTGAATGATTATTTCCATATCACCTTGTTTCCATATAGACCGTCAAACTCTGTCGATCGCTGAGGTAGCTCGGCCATATATATCTTCTGTGGTCCTTGTTATGACCACTGAGCTGAACATAGTATGGCTAGCATCCGGTGTATCTTTCGGAGCTTAGCCTCTTATCTTGGCCGATGGCCCATATTCATGATGTGTATGGTAGGCTCACTACCTTGTTGTGGCCGTATATGCAAGAGTCCGACAAGGATTGGTTATATCACCTTGTTAATGAAGCTTTACTTTTATTGACCGTCACGGAGGTTGTGTATCCGAAACTTCTTTGTTCTTGAGGGTTCCTTTTTGTGGGAACTTGTCATGACCTGCCAACACGGTTCCTTGACCGTGTCATAACTTACTCTTGCATATCTCGTAGGAATTGCTACGTTCGTATCCTTCTTTGAAGTGTGGGGCCAATGTTTCTCTGAACACAGTCATTCCCGCATATGAGTGGCTCGCATGAACTGATCCACTGGACTGCATGCTCACAACATATGCAGGGGTAGGGTAAAGCCTTTCATAACCACTGAGTTCTGAGGCGGATGTGTGTCCAGACTAGTTCGTGCTTCTGACAAGATTGTTGGGGCAACGTGGCATGTTGAAGAAGGCTGAATTCCTTACGCTCGAAGCTTTTGCCCGGGTAGCGTGCCGAAGAAGGCTGGGTATCGTACCCCAGAAGCTTTCCTTCATGTGGCTTACTGCGGAAGGTCAGGTGACTTATGCTGGAAGCTTTCCGCGGTAGCGGGCTGAGGAAGATTGGAGTACCGTATCCTAGAAGATTTTCTCCCTGGTGGCGTAGCGAGGAAGATTGAGAGTCTTGTATTGTAAGTTCCTCCTGATTGCTTGCGGAGGAAGGCTGGGTTTCTTGTACCAACAGCCTTGCACTGTGATACGCAGTTGGGCCTGTGGCCGGTTCTGGCTTCTTTCCGGAGTATCCAAAACTTGTCCATAGCGGAGCCAAAACTTGGTGTAGGCCATACCTTGACTGAAAATATTCCGTTGGTCATGCACACGCTTGTCCTTCTGCTGGTCTGATCATTGTTGTTGTAGAGGTTGCACAACTGATGCAGACTTCATGTTGATAATTAATCCAGACGTGTGTCGATAGTAAGCAGTTGGCGGATAATTCCATTCGGTTTAGCTAAACTTCCAGGTATTTAAAATTCTCGTTGATTCTGGGCAGCCGTGAACTCATCCATATTTCTCACATACCTTGTTCACCATGCCCAGAATTTTATGTATGCATCGGTAAATTCCAAAATATGAGTTGAAGCTTGTATCGACATACCAGAATTTTGTGGTTGCTCTCGACACATTCACATTCTTGCAATATGTCTTCTGTAAGTAATGAATGATTCTCGAGTCCATTGAGAAAAGACTCAAGGTTCACCCCACTGACTGAAATAATCCTTATGTCAAGGACGGAATCATTTGTCCCTTAGGTGTAATCTATTTTGCGGCAAACTCCCTTAGGTATAGTCTGGCCTTGTCGGTTGCACTCAGTTCTGCTTCTGGCCCATCCTTCATTTAGCAGATCCGGTGTTGGTGTTCTGGATATCAGGCAGTTGACTTGGCTTGACTCTTACTTATTTGGATTATTGGGTATTATCCAGGTTGTATGCTGGTCTTCTTAGTGGTACTTGCGGATGGATCCAGTCGAAGCAAGAGAACGGAAATGAGAAAAGAAGCAAGAACCGTGAAAAACCAAAAAGCAAATAAAGCTCAAATTTTCGTGGACCTCACACATGTGGCCGGAGATTCACTAGTATAACTAGTATAGCGCACTCGATGTACCTCTAAGGATTTTAGAAGCAAAACCACACAATGCTCCTGGTAGCACTTGGTGTCAAGCTCCTACTACTTCCTTAGGGAGCATCGAACTCGACGCACGACCATAGCCCAAGTGGCTTAGTCAACGATCCTAGGGTTGTCAGGGAAAGATGGAATTTATAGGCGTTTCCCAAAGGAAACTAGATTTGAGGAGAGAAATGCCATGGTTAGCAAGCAAGGTGGGGATATCTGGTTTACCTAGGGGTTAAGGGCTCACGGGTCAATGCCAGGTGCGGACATTTCCCACCTAAGGCAAACGCCACGAGAGTTGGGGTCTAATGGAGCCAAAACCTATGGGATTGCCTTATGATCAATAGTAGCCGTGCCAGATTGGCAAAGATGGCTGAAATCCATCTGGGCTTTCTACTGAGCAAGAGGCAACAAAGTCTGGCTAGGGTAACCTACAGTCAACCTGGCTCTGATACCATCCATTGTGGCACCCCGCCTGAATACCACTATAGTCAGATGGTCGCCGCACACACCAGCCCAGGAAATCATTCTGGCATGCGCTTTTACAACAAGTATCATGAACACAGGCATTTCTATTAATGGATATATAAGTCTTCACATGGTATTTTACAAGGGTGCTGGCAGCGAAAAAGCTCTATCTAAGGCAGCATGGTCTTGGGCGGCTCCAATCCACAGGGATCTGACTGGGTTACTCTTCTAGCCCGCGAACACTCCGGCTCCTCGCTAGTGGACGTCGAATCCTTAGGTGAACCTGGCCACATTGAAGGCCGCTGAGTACTTTTGAATGTACTCGCAAGCAAACCAAACCAACATATACACCAAGCAAAGCAATCCATGGCATTCAAGCATGCATTCATTATCTTAACAATATTAGCTATCATGTCTTAGCAGGATTATCTAGCAATATCATATCATAACAGGATTGTCTAGCATGTTAACTATCAAAGTAACTGTAGTATGACGAAGATACAGCATATCAAGTAATTAATCCATATTCCGAATAATCTTAGGATCCAATCCAAACCCGATCCAAATCAAATCCAAGTCATGTGGTCATCCGACCACTCATCTCATAGCCATTGCATGGCAAACATCCCATATAATTGACATCATCCGATGTCCCTGCATCTGCACTATAAATCTGACCAATCATACCTTTCTCTGGTTCATTATTAACATCATATGGTTTGTTCCTCCAGACTCGACACAGACCAAATAGTGTGACCTAGTACGAACAGTGACCATGACCGAGGACGCGGCTATTCAAATAGATTTACACTCTGCAGAGGTTGCGCACTTTACCCACACTATGGAGCTCCTGGCCTCATGCTCCCATTCGGGTGGACCGGTGCTGCTCCAACAAAACTTGTCTATTGCCTGGCACTCTTATGGCCCCACCGACAATCATACCCTTCCTGGGTGGCCCCTGTGTCACTCCTGACACCTGCCACCGTCGTGGCCAAACAAAACTGTCCCAAATGGGGACCTGTGCACATAAAACCAAACTGGGCTCACGGGATTACCGTCGCCTACCGGACCAAGGTAGCACGCACGCATAATCCCCCCTCTTTGGTGGTACCGATAAGAGGCAAGACAACAGACCAAGTCAGGGCCTCCCCATCCAGGCAAGTGTGGTTGCACTTGATGAGCTCGGTTCGGTGGCACTATGACTCGATCCAGCCGACGGAGGAGGTTGTCGTTATTAGGTCATATTCTTAATCATTGCAATAACCACAATAATGCATGATGAAAACATAACAACCTATCTCCATATTGTTACATACGAGTCACTAGTGCAATAACATGAGCATTAACGAGTAATGTAAATAGCAAGTTCAACCTAGCAGGAGTTTAATTATTTCTAACACAGGCACATTCATTAATTAAACACGCAAGAATAACACAGGGCAATGTTTTAGAGCATATATCATATGGTCGGCTTGCCTGGGGGTCGAGGAATGCATCGGGGAGAAGTGCGGTCGCCTCGCGGAAAAATTCGCCGGAAAGGATCCCCTCTCGGAGAGGCTGGATATAGGGCAGAGGCAAAATGGGCATTTTCAGAATGTGTCAACATCATGAAAGTAACCTCATTGGAACGGGCTTGACGAACAGAGAAGGTGGGCTTTGGAATCAACTGAATCGGAGTCACGGTCGCGAAGTTGTGGCCGTTCGTTCGTTAGGCAGAAAATCAAATAAAAAGCATATTTTGCGAAATCCGCCTTCTGTAAGAGAAGGCGTATTCTTCTCTGAAGCAGAAGAGGATTACGCTTTCACTAAGAGAAAGCGTACTTTCCGAAGTACGCCGCCACTTGAATCTGCGCGGGCCCGGCGGCTGAGCCGCTGATGGGTGGGCCCCGCATTGACCTGGCTCTCTCTCTTTCCTGCCTCCTCCTTCCTCCCAACGCAGCACAGGGGAGAGGCCATGGCCGTTCGGCCGTGCAGGCTGTCGGCGCTCCTCCCCTCGGCTGCGCCTGCCGGCGAGCCGGGCGGGCTTGCAGCGCCACTCCGCACCCAAGGGCAGCCGCAGGAGGGCTCGGGATGGCCTGGAAGAAGGGTGGCCATGGGTGGCAGAGCGGATGGCCGGAGCGACGCTTGGGGATTGCGGTCACGGCCGATGCCGGCCGGAGTTGAGGGTGGTGCTGCCTTAGGTGAGCACCAGAGCTTCTCCGGGTGGCTGAATGGAGGCGAGGGGATGGCCGTAGGGCCAGAATTTGACCGGGCGCTGGCGGCAGCGCTTCGGCCAGGCGAGAGGGAGGAATGCTCCTTGAGCTCGGTGGAGAGGTGGGGCGGGATGCCAGGAGAGGGAGAGGGCCGCTGGTGAGCTCGGGGTGTCCGGGAAGCGGCTATTTATAGCCGAGCGAGCTCGCCGGATAAGCTCGGCCGCCGTGGCCTTCTTATCCACGCACTGGAGCTCGGGGAGGACGTGGCTGGCCGGTTGCGGCGTCGGGAAGGGTCTCGGGTGGACGGTGGAGGCCAGCTGGAGCTACGGGAAGGATCGAGGAGGAAGAAGACAGAGAGGAAACAACGATGGTCACGGGTGCACAATACGGCGGAGCTCGCCGTGGCGTGAGGAGGAAGAAAGGGGAGAGGAAAGGTATAGGAGAGGGGGTACGTGCGTGCTGCGGAGCAGTGGGACACGCTCGGACAAGCCGGAGTTGGCCGGAGCTAGTCGGCCGAAGCGACCAGACGCGGTTAGCGCGCAGAGCACGCGTTTGGCCTTGTCCGTGGCGTGGTCACCATGTCAACACGCGCTCTGGCGTTTACCTGGATGCTACATCATGTCAACGGGGTGTCTCACTGCTCATATAGATGAGAGATGTGGCTGGGATCCTCTAGATAGCTCTGAGGTGAGAAAGTTGGCAACAAGTTGTTTCTGAACAGAAACTTAGCTGGATCTTTCTGGAGAAATGGGTGAAGGAGAAGAGCTGAATCTTTGTCAAAATGAGATATGGTAGGAAGGAGTAGGTTCTGGAAATATTTGAAGTCATTTGGACCTTGTTTGCATGCACTTCCTTTGCAATGCAAATTTTGGTCCAGAAACTGAACTTTGAAGCTGTGCTCAAATGGCTGAATGGATTGGGCTGAATTTTGGTGGAGGGAAGTTATTTCGATGCATGGAGGTACTGGCAAAATTTCAGCTCATTTGGAAATGCGAAAGTGGTACTTCCTTCACAAAGCTTTCTGCTGGACAGAAAGTAGATGGAATTTTTGAGAGAAATTGGCTAGATGAAATGATGTGAATTTTTGCTTGCTCACATCATATAAGGAATGTGAGGTCCTGGATTAATTTCAAGAATTTTGAAGCAATATAAAATATAGTTGCTTCACAACCTCAAAATAGGTCCAGAAACAAGAATTGGATGATGTACTCAAAATTTGAACTATGGAACTTGGGTTCTTGATGCAAATGGTGAAGATATGGATAGGATAAGCTCCACAGATTATTTGGGATTTTTCCTAGCTACCAAAATGGTAGTTCCTTTGGAAAGTGCCCAAGTTGCAATATTGGCTTTAAATAGAAAAATGCAATTTCCTTTATTTAATTATGGCCAATATTTTTATGAGAGCTAAATATGATCACAATGAATATCTCCACAAGTTTTCATGAACTTTGGAGATGGATAGATATTTTCCTGGATTTAATTCCTTTAACTGGCAGAAAAAGGAATTAATTTTAAACGAAAAATATTGCAAATGACTTGGCAATATTTTTGCATATCCAGGGTTTACCGAGATAGGATGATCATTGGGAAAAGTTTGGGAGGCAACAGATCAAAGGAAATTGGGGTTCCTTTGTAACTGCCAGAATTAGGGTTTCCCTTCCGGTAACTCGGAAGGTAGGGTTTCGGCGGCAGAATCCTGAGAACAAATTTTGGGTGACAAGGTTGGACTGGAGAGAATCTCTGGTTGGATAGGAAAGGCAAGGCTAAATGACCATCTTCATATACCCAAGAGCGAGAGAAAATCCAATAACATCGAAAAAAAAGACGGGAGTCAAATCCCGCGAAGGAAAAATCGGGGAGTGAAAACCAGGGTGTTACACTGCATCATCCTCTCCTCTTCGGGGAAATACAAACGCAGTCTACAAGTAGCAAAGCCCTCCGTGATCGATTCCCCCTCTGGCAGAGTACCGAAAAAGGCCTCCAGATGAGATCGCGGAAGAACAGAAGCTTGCGGCGGCGGAAAAGTTATTTGGGGTGGCTCTCTGTTGGTTTCCCAATATTTAAGAATTTATAGAAGTGAAATTTGGTTAAAAGGAGCCACATGGGGCCCACAAGGTAACAGGGCGTGCCCTGTTGCCTTGTCGTCTCCTCGTAGGTCTTCTGGTCCTCCCCCGAAGCTTCTAGGGTCTCTTTTTTCTAGAAAAAAATCGTCAAAAAGTTTCATAGCGTTTGGACTCCGTTTGGTACTGATTTTCTGGAAAACCAAAAACAAGCAGAAAACAGCAACTGCATTAGGCACTGGGTTAATAGGTTAGTCCCAAAAAATGATATAAAATAGCATATAAATGCATATAAAACATCGAAGATTGATAATATAATAGTGGGGAACAATAAAAAATTATAAATACATTGGAGACGTATCACATACCTTCCTATTATGTCATTTCCATAGCCATTCCAAGATATATTGCCATGCAACTTCCACCGTTCCGTCATATGACTTTGCATGATCATATATTTGACATAGTATTTGTGGCTCAGCCACCGTTCATCATTTTTCATACATGTTACGCTAGATCATTGCACATCCTGGTACACTGCCAGAGGCATTCATATAGAGTCATTTTGTATAGTTTTTATCGAGTTGTAACAATGAGTTGTAAGTAAATAAAAGTATGATGATCATCATTATTAGAGCATTGTCCCAGTGAGGAAAGGATGATGGAGACCATGATTCCCCCACAAGTCGGGATGAGACTCCAGAGGAAAAATTTAAAAAAAAAAGAGGCCAAAAAGAGCCCATCAAAAACAAATGAGAGAAAAAGAGAGAAGGGACAATGTTACTATCCTTTTCCAAACTTGTGCTTCAGAGTAGCTCCATGTTCATCATATAGAGAGTCCCCTATTTTGTCACTTTCATATACTAGTGGGAATTTTTCATTATAGAACTTGGCTTATATATTCCGATGACGGGCTTCCTCAAATGCCCGAGGTCTTCATGAGCAAGCAAGTTGGATGCACACCCACTTAGTTTCAGTTGAGCTTTCATATACTTATAGCTCTTAGTGCATCCGTTGTATGGCAATCCCTACTCCTCGCATTGATATGGATTGATGGACATCTCCATAGTCCATTGATCCGCCAAGTCGATGCGAGACTTTCTTCCTTTTTGACTTCTCCTATTGATCCCTATCACCGCATTCTATTCCACCTATAGTGCTATGTCCATGGCTCACGCTCATGTATTACATGAATTTGAAAATGCTGAAGTGTGTTAGAAGTACGATCCAATTGCCTGGTTTAACACCGGGGTGCTAATGATTTATATTTATGCAGTGAAGGCGGAGTCATGCCATGCTAACATGATAAAATGAGTGGGGAATAACATTCGTTAAGGATCATATATTTTGAAAGTTTAATGATTATGCTTCTTATATTCATGGATATTATTATGTTGATGTTGTTAATTCATCATTTCTCAATATTTATACCATAAAGAGATTACATGATAAACATGTTAGGCAGCATTCCACATCAAAAAATATGTTTTTATCATTTACCTACTCGAGGACGAGCAGGAATTAAGCTTGGGGATGCTGATACGTCTCCAACGTATATATAATTTTTTATTGTTCTGTGCTATTATATTATCAATCTTGGATGTTTTGTATGCATTTATATGCTATTTTATATCATTTTTTGGGACTAACTGTAACACCCCCAGTGTCAAGCTACAGTAACCTCTCCCCCTAATGGTGGTCATGTCATCATGATCACAAAGCCAATCTGCCACTTGTCCAAAATCAAGTCCAAATTCCAAATTTAAATGTCAGTCAAATATTTGCATCCTCAAACATGCCAACAAAATAGTTCACGATTTGGCAAATATTCTCTAAGTATTTGTCATGATGAAACCAACCTCATCTAAATTCCCAAAATGCCCCTGGGAATTATTTGGGTGGTCCTGCAGCAATTATTCTGGCCCTTCCATTTTCTACAAAATGCTTAGCCTTTTCCAATGGCCCTGAAACTTTTTGTGCGGGCCCAGTATATTGCCAACCATTTATGTGCCAAGTCTCAGTTGTAACAAAATTCATTTGGTGCCAAGATAAAATGCCAACAGTGGTTATTTCCTTTTGACAAAAAAGAAAAAGGGGAAATATCCCTGTGCACTCGGCCTGCTCGCCACTGTAGCTGAGGCCCAGTCCACCGGGGCCTTCTCCCTCCTCCCACCTGCTCCCGCGCCGTGTCACGGCCGGAGCCGCCATGATCACCGATGCCGCACGCGTCGAGCATCCGCGGTCCCCTCCGATGGATAAGGACGCCCCAGCCACTCCCCCTGCTAACCCTAGCCACCATTCGCTCTCTCCCTTCCCCACGCTCTCTCTCACTCGGTCCAGAGCCGCCCGAGCGCATCCGTGGCCGCGCCGCCGCAACTGCCGTGGCCAGGATCTCCCCCGAGCCCTATGGAGGTGTCCTGGAGCTCCGCACGCCTCCTCCACGTCGATTGCTGCAAGCCACTCGAGCCGGGCGCATCTACATCGACCGGATCGAGTTGATCCTCTTCTCCGGTCGCCGCCGCTCTGCCACCTCGATCCACTTCGTTTTGCGCTACTAAACCCCCAGCGGCCACCGTGTGCTTCACCGTGAGCATCCACCTCTTCCCCCTCCCTCTGGCAGCCCGCGTTCTCGCTCTAGCTAGCTGCTTCTTCGTCGCGCCATTGCCGCGCCTCGGCCGCCGCCTGCCGTCACAACCACGGCTAGCTCCGGCCATCTTAGCATCAACGGGTACCACCGGCCGACATGCCTCGTCGAGCCGATGCCGTAGGGCCAAACCCGAGGCGAGTTGGTCCTCTGTGGGCGAATTCCGGCCGTCGCCGCCGCCTCTGTGGCCACCGGCGCGCGCGCCGGCGCTTAATCGCTGGTGGGTCCCGCACGTCAGGCCATTTAGGCACTAACCCCCCCTCGCTACTAGTCGCTGACAGGAGGGCCCCCTGCACTGTAGCATTAGATTAGTGCTAATTAATCTCTAGCTAAATGACTCACTGACAGAACGGCCCCACGTGCTTAATTAGTCTAATTGAAATTAATACACTGTTTAACCACATAGTGTATGACATGTGGGCCCGGCTCACTGTTCAAACGGATAAGCCTGGCTGAGTCACCTGCTGACTCAGCCAGTTGGCCCCACCTGTCAACCACTACTGACTGGTGGCTGACTGGACCCTTGACCCAGTCAACGGGCCCACTGGTCAGCCTCTGTGCTGGTCAGCTGGGTACAATCCTTGGTGCACTTAGCATTTACTGTTTATTTTCGGATTAAATAAATCCAATAATTTCAGAAAATGATTAAAACTTTGTAAAATCATAGAAATTAAACCGTAGCTCAGATGAAAATGTTTTCTATATGAAAAACGATCAGAAAAATGAGACGAATCCGTTGGTGCCCTCTGTGTAGCTGTCACATGCCTCTAACACTGCAAACATGGAACCTTCCCCTCCAGTTCATCTGTTTGATAGATACCTAAAACCGGGAAAATATTCCCAGATATTTTCCCGCTCCGTCTGTAACGTGTAGTATTGCGTTAGGTCACCCCTAGTATAGCTTTTTGGCATGTCATGTTTTGTGCTTGCATTTGTATGCTTTGTATTTATTTGTTTCCTCCCCCTCTTCTCTCTGGTAGACTCCGAGACCGCTGATGATCCGGTGATCGTCTACTTCGTTGAAGATCCGTTTCTGTCTGCAGAGCAACCAGGCAAGCAAAACCCCCTTGATCATTCCTATATCGCCCATTCTTTCTCTCCCATGCTTGCATTAGATTTTGCTACTGTTATTCGATAGCTCCTATTCTGATGCATAGCCTGATTTTGTAACCTGCTGTTGATACTTTACCTGTTGACCTATATGCTTAGTATAGGCTAGTCATTTATCCATCAGTGGCCCTACACCCTTGTCCGTGTTGCCATGCTTTTCTACCGGGTGACTCGATCAATGTGATCGTTGTACAGAGACCGAACACACCACCAACACCCCCCTTAGTTGTACGACTCTGCAGAGCTACTATCAAGTGACGAGGGTGATACCTCCTACCTCACTCCTGATGATATCTCTGTAGCGTAGCTAGTCGGTGGTGGGTTACCGAGGGTGATTCCTCTTTCACCACCTCCGATGATGCCTCTGTCGTGCAGCCCCTCAAGCGTGAACCCATCGAGGGTGATTCCTCCAAGTTCACCTTGACGGTTACATCGAGTGGGAATCCATCGAGGGTGATTCCTCGGATTTCCCCCTTGATGTTACGGACACACTGTTACCTTACACTGTTCCCCATTTACTATTACTGCGGGACTGAAGGGACAGGCGGTACCACCCCGGTTGAGGTGGGCCTGAGTTCCCGACAGTCTCTTGAATAAGTCGGGTCGACCCCGAGGGGTACCCGCAAGAGATGTGAAGTCGGGTTGACCGTGAGGGTACCCGCGAGATAATTATGCGGCATGGCCGGGCAGGCAGACCGCCCCAGGAGAGGGATGGGCTTGACCCTTGCTGTAAGTCCGCGAGACGGGGCGACAGGAGCACTGATCATCACCGCGCGCTCCCAACACACTAATGGGTTTGGATATGTGATCTGAGTAGGCCTCTGGCCTTTTCGCACTAACCACCACACGGGAATAAGTATGGGCACTCGGCGTCGTATGTTTCAGCCGAAGTTCTTCAGACGTCAGCAACTAAGCGGCGCGTGCCCGGGTGGACCGCGACAGCCTGCGTGTGTATACAGGGGCTAGGGCTGGTCCCAGCCGCGTTCGCAACGCGCAGGAGTGCAAAGGGCGATGGGCCCAAGACCCTTGAGCGCTTAGGATTTAGACCAGCGTGCTGGCCTCTCTGTTGAGCCTAGGTAGGGCTACGGCGTGTCGATCAGCCAAGGTCGGGCATGACCCGATAAAAGTGTGTCTGGCCAGATTTAATCGAGCGTGTTGGGTAAGTTGGTGCACCCCTGCAGGGAAGTTTATCTATTCGAATAGCCGGGTCCACGGTAACGGACGCTCAGAGAGTATCCCGATCTACTACAACTAGAACTGGATACTCGTGTTACTTAAATAACATGTTAGCTCCGAGATTGCTTTCTCGCAGGGAGTCGACGAAGGATCTCTGGGCATGGCTACTATTATACTTGTTACTATTACTTTTATATGCTAATCTGCACTCTTCTAATGCTGCAAGATGCTGCAAGTTGCTAGTCTTCGATAGGCTAGGCCTTTCCCTCTATTCTGGCATTTTTGCAGTATAGTCCACAGATACAGCCCCTTCCCATTGATACCGATGCATACTTAGCATAGATCTGATGTAAGTCTTGCGAGTACTTTGGATGAGTACTCACGGTTGCTTTGCTACCCCTTTTCCCCATACCCGATTGCTACGATCAGATGACGGAGCCCCGGAGCCAGCTGATCCCGTCGACGACTGCTACTACCCCGATGGAGCTTACTACTACGTGGAGACCGATGACCAGGAGTAGTTCGGAGGCTCCCAGGCAGGAGGCCTGCGCCTTTTTGATCTAGTTGTCGTTGTTTTGCTCAGCCTTCTTAAGGCAACCTTGTCTAATTATGTCTGTACTCAGATACTAATGCTTTCGCCGACTCTTGTGTAACTCGAGCTTATGTATTCGACCCCTCGAGGCCCCTGCCTTGTAATATAAAGCTTGTATTATTTTATTTTGTGTCTAGAGTTGTGTTGTGATATCTTCCCGTGAGTCCCTGGGCTTGACCGTGCGCATTTGCGTGTATGATTAGTGCACAATTGAACCGGGGGCGTCACACTAACCTATTAACCCAGTGCCTAGTGCCAGTTGCTGTTTTCTGCTTGTTTTTGGTTTTTCCAGAAACTCAGTACCAAACGGAGTCCAAACGCTACGAAACTTTTTGATGATTTTTTTCTGGACAAAAAAGACCCTAGAAGCTTCAGGAGGAGACCAGGCAGCAAACGAGGAGACAGCAAGGCAACAGGGCGTGCCCTGGGGGTAGGCGCGCCCTATTACCTTGTGGGCCCCACGTGGCTCCGTCTGACCTAATTCCACTTCTATAAATTCTCAAATATTGGGAAACCGACAGAGAGCCACCCCAAATAACTTTTCCGCCGCTGCAAGCTTCTGTTCTTCCCTGATCCCATCTGGAGGCCTTTTCCGGTACTCTGCCGGAAGGGGAATCGATCACGGAGGGCTTCTACATCAACCATGCTGCCCTACCGATGATGCGTGAGTAGTTCACCACAGACCTATGGGTCCATAGCTACTAGCTAGATGGCTTCTTCTCTCTCTTTGATCTTCAATACAATGTTCTCCTCTATCTTCGTGGAGTTCTATTTGATATAATCTTCTTTTGTGGTGTGTTTGTTGGGATCCGATGAATTGTGGGTTTATGATGTGAATATTCATGAGAAGTAATTGAGTCTTTTCTGAACTTTATTATGTGTGATTGTGATAGCTTTGTATTTATCTCCGATCTATCCGTTTGGTTTGGCCAACTAGATTGATTTATCTTCAGTGGGAGAGGTGCTTTGTAATGGGTTCAATCTTGCGATGCTCTATATCCCAGTGACAAAGTAGGGGATAAGACATGTATTTGTATTGTTGCCATTAAGGGTAAAACGATGGAGTTTATTCATATTAGTTGAGTTTACTTTGTCTATGATGACCCACAAGTATAGGGGATCAATCGTAGTCCTTTCGATAAGTAAGAGTATCGAACCCAACAAGGAGCAGAAGGAAATGACAAGCGGTTTTCAGCAAGGTATTCTCTGCAAGTACTGAAAGTAGCGGTAACAGATAGTTTCGGTAGCAAGATAATTCATAACAAGTAACTAGTAACAAGTATAATAAAGTGCAGAAAGGTAGCCCAATCCTTTTTGTAGCAAAGGACAAGCCGGAACGAACTCATATAATAAGCAAAGTGTTCTCGAGGACACATGGGAATTTCATCTAGTCACTTTCATCATGTTTCTTTGATTCGCGTTCGCTACTTTGATAATTTGATATGTGGGTGGACCGGTGCTTGGGTGCTTTTCTTACTTGAACAAGACTCCCACTTATGATTACCCCCTCTCGCAAGCATCCGCAACTATGAAAGAAGAATTAAGATAACTCTAACCATAGCATGAAACATATGGATCCAAATCAGCCCCTTACGGAATAACGCATAAACTAGGGTTTAAGCTTCTGTC
Source organism: Elymus sibiricus (assembly GCA_039707655.1). NCBI lineage: Eukaryota > Viridiplantae > Streptophyta > Magnoliopsida > Poales > Poaceae > Elymus > Elymus sibiricus. Next base: position 455,374,462 of record CM077672.1, read on the forward strand.
ACTCTAGCAACCCATCATCTAATTACTACTCCATAATGCCTTCCCTTAGGCCCAAAGATGGTGAAGTGTCATGTAGTCGACGTTCGCACAACACCACTAAAGGAAGCAACAACATACATATCATCAAAATATCGAACGAATACCAAATTCACATGATTACTTATGACAAGACTTCTCCCATGTCCTCAAGAAAAAAAATAACTACTCACAAATCATATTCATGTTCAAGATCAGAGGGGTATTGAATATCATTAAGGATCTGAACATATAATCTTCCACCAAATAAACCAACTAGCATCAACTACAAGATGTAATCAACACTACTAGCAACCCACAGGTACCAATCTGAGGTTTTGAGACAAAGATTGAATACAAGAGATGAACTAGGGTTTGAGATGAGATGGTGCTGGTGAAGATGTTGATGAAGATTGGTCCTCCCTTGATGAGAGGATCGTTGGTGATGTCGATGGCTTCGATTTCCCCCTCCTGGAGGGAAGTATCCCCGGCAGAATCGCTCCGCCGGAGAGCAAAATAGCTCCTGCCCAGGTTCCGCCTCGAGACGGCGGCGCTTCGTCCCGAAAGTCTTCTCTATAATTTATTTAGGGAAAAAGACCTTATATAGCAGAAGGAGGGGCCAGAGGCCAGCCAGGGGCCCCACAAGGCATCAGGGCGCGCCCAGGGGGGCCGTGCCCTGTTGCCTTGTGGGCAACTGGTGGGTCCCCTCTAGTATCTCTTTTCTCTAGTATTTTTTATATATTCAATAAAAAATCTCCGTGAAATTTCAAGTCAATTGGAGCTCTGTAGGATAGGTATCTCTGCTGTAGCTATTTCAGGTCCAGAATTCCAGCTACCGGTATTCTCCCTCTTTATATAAATGTTGCAAATTAAGAGAGAAAAGGCATAAGAGTTGCATCATAAAGTGAAATAATGATCAAATATATTATAAATAACAGTAAGAAATCATGATGCAAATTGGACGTATCAACTCCCCCAAGCTTAGACCTCGCTTGTCCTCAAGCGAAAGCCGAAATCGATAATCATGACCACATGTTTAGAGAGAGAGGTGTCGATAAAAATAAAATACGGACATGAAGGCATCATGATCTTTATTATAATAGCAATATATCATCATAGAACTTCTCATGAAAAAGTGACAATTCAATCACAAGTTAAAGTATGATCCATAAACCAAATTGAAAACTAACAAACTATGATCTTAGTCACTGAAGCAATTGCAATTCATCATATTATCAGAAAGAGTCTATGTAAGAGCTTTGTTTAGCAAGTTCACATACTCAACTATCATTTAGTCTTCTATGATTGCTGACACTCACGGCATACTTATGGAGCAAAAGTTTCAGTCAGACACATAGAAAGATAGGGGCTTATAATTTCGCCTCCCAACGTATTTACCTCAAGGGTAATGTCAACAATAATAACTCATGATCACCTACATCCAACTGGATATATATGCCTGGATCAATCCCCACCACATGATGCTTGCCAAGAGAGAAAATAAAAACGGAATAGAGGGGAATACTATTGACTCTTGCATGAAAGTAAATACATAAAGTAAAAGATAGGCCCTTCGCAGAGGGAAGCAGAGGTTGTCATGCGCTTTTTGTTTTTGGATGTGCAAGCTCTTAATGTAAAGGAACGTCACTTTATATTGCCCCTTGTGATAGTGACCTTTATTATGCAGTCTGTCGCTTTTATTTCTTCACCATCAAAAGATCGTACAAAGCTTATTTTCCCTTACAATAAAAGATCATACATATTTAGGAGCAATTTTTATTGCTTTGCACTGATGACTACTTACTTGAAGGATCTTATTCAATCCATAGGTAGATATAGTGGACTCTCATGACATGAAACTGGGTTTAAGGGTTTTTGGATGCACAAGTAGTATCTCTACTTAGTACAGAATTTTGTCTAGCAAAAGGTAGGGGGCAAGCACCACATGTTAGAGGATCCAAAACAATATAACTTCTATGTGAATATAAGCAAGCATAACTCATTACGGTGTCTTCCTTGTCCAACGTCGACTAACTGACATAAAATATTTAATGGGGCTCACAATCATAAAAGATGTCCAAGATAGTATATTTATATGTGAGACCTCTCTTCCTTTATTACTTTTTCATGAATTGCAACAATGATCAATACTATGTTTGTCAACTTCCAACAAGTTTTATCAATTATAATTCTTTTATGTGAAGTCATCACTCCCCATGGGATTAGCATATGATCTTACTTTTTATTCTCTTTATTTTATTTCCAATATTGGATCAACAAAAGCAAAACACTCAACTCAAACTACTCTTTATTATATAACTTCCACAGACGATTACATAGATAGATAGACCACAAAGCAAGCACTCGAAACTAGATCATACTAAAACTTTATTCTTCTAAATCACGAAATAACTAAGGATCAAACTCAGATAGATAATGATGATAAAAGTGATGGTGATACGATACCGGGGCACCACCCCCAATCTTGGCACAAGCCAAGGGTGGTGCCCATACCCATGTACTCAAGTCTCCTTCTTCGGTGATGGTGGTGATGAAGAGGTAGGCTTGTCCTTTAACTTCAGTAAGTACTCCAAATTGCCATTGATCCTCCGAAGCGCACGATTCTGCTCTTCTAACACAATAACTTCACAAGTGAGCAACGTATTCTGAGCACAAAATGCTTCAAAAACCTTAAGTGTATCGATTTCAGATGGGGAGAGATTTTTATAAAGATTTTGCCATGTATCTTCCCTTTTTGGTGCTTCTCCCATGTGTGGGGCTGACCCTTCTTCTCCCTGAACTTGGTCCTCCCTGACATTTCCTGATCCCTCCTTCATCTCGGTGTCCTCCTCTCCGGACGACCACTCATAATAGACTTTGCTGAAAGGACGCTTGCCGGGCGAAGGTTGCATAATCTAGTGCTTGGTGCGGATTCTTCGGGGAGGCATGGGGATCTAGATCTGTCAGAAAAATAGCCCAAAACAAGAACAGAGGAGAAACTTGCGATGCGGTGGTCAAAACACCCGTGAGTATATATAAACAATTTTTATCTTGCAAAACAAGCATACGAGGAAAACGGAGTCGGGAGGGCACATGAGGGGCCCACAAGGCATCACGGCGCGTCCCGGGGGGGTCGCGCCTTGTTGCCTTGTGGGCGACTCGTGGGTCCCCTTGGTTGTTTCTTATTTTTGTATTTTTTCTAATATTCCAAAACGGACAGAAATATTTTTTATGGAATTTTTGGAGTCTGTTTACTTACCGTATCACATACCTACCCCTTTTCAGGGTTCTGGAGCATTGTAGAAGGACTCTTTGATGTGTTCCTCCGGTGTCATTCTCTGAATAATATTAGTTTCAACATTAATAGGAGTACCTGAGATATAATGCTTAATTCTTTGTCCATTCACCACTCTCGGGTTGGTGCCTTCAGAGTTGTTGATTTTTATTGCTCCGGAGCGATAAACTTCTTCGATGATATATGGTCCTTCCCATTTGGAGAGAAGTTTTCCTGCAAAAAATCTAAAACGAGAGTTGTACAATAAAACTTGCTCACCCACTTTAAATTCCCGTTATGAATTCTTTTATCATGCCATCTTTTGACCTTTTCTTTAAATAACTTGGCATTTTCATAAGCTTGGGTTCTCCATTCATCTAGAGAGCTAATATCAAATAACCTCTTTTCACCGGCAAGTTTGAAATCATAGTTAAGTTTCTTAATTGCCCAATAAGCCTTATGTTCTAACTCAAGAGGTAAATGACATGCTTTTCCATAGACCATTTTATAGGGAGACATACCCATAGGATTTTTATAAGCAGTTCTGCAAGCCCATAATGCATCATCAAGTTTCTTAGACCAATTCTTTCTAGATCTATTAACGGTCTTTTACAAAATTAATTTTATTTCTCTATTACTCAATTCAACTTGACCACTAGACTGAGGATGATAAGGAGATGCAATTCTATGATTAACATCATATTTAGCAAGCAATTTACGGAAAGCACCATGAATAAAATGTGAGCCACCATCAGTCATCAAGTATCTAGGGACTCCAAACCTCGGAAATATAAATTCTTTAAGCATTTTAATGAAGTGTTATGATCAGCACTACTAGTTGGAATAGCTTCTACCCACTTAGTAACGTAATCAACAGCAACTAAAATATGAGTATACCCATTGGATTTAAGAAAAGGTCCCATATAATCAAAACCCCAAACATCAAATGGTTCAATAACAAGTGAATAATTCATAGGCATTTCCTGACATCTTCCAACATTACCAATTATTTGACATTCATCACAAGAAAGGACAAACATACGTGCAGCTTTGAAGAGAGTAGGCCAATAAAAACCAGATTGTAATACCTTGTGTGCAGTTCTGTCTCCCGCATGGTGTCCTCCATATGCCTCGGAGTGACACTTTCGTAGGATTTGTTGATATTCATGCTCAGGTACACAACGTCTAATAATACCATCTACTCCTTCTTTATATAAATGTGGGTCATCCCAAAAGTAATGTCTTAAATCAAAGAAGAACTTTTTCTTTTGTTGGTATGTGAAACTAGGTGGTATATATTTAGCAACAATGTAATTAGCATAGTCTGCATACCAAGGAGTGTTACGAGAAGCATTTATCACAACTAATTGTTCATCAGGGAAATCATCATTAATAGGAAGTGGGTCATCAAGAACATTTTCCACTCTAGACAAATTATCAGCTACGGGATTCTCAGCTCCCTTTCTATCAACAATATGCAAATCAAATTCTTGTAGCAAAAGAACCCACCTAATAAGTCTAGGTTTGACATCTTTCTTTTCCATAAGATATTTAATAGCAGCATGATCAGTGTGAAAAGTAACTTTGGAATCAACAATGTAAGATCTGAATTTATCACATGCAAACACAACTGCTAAAAATTATTTCTCAGTAGTAGCATAATTTCTTTGAGCACTGTCTAGAGTTTTACTAGCATAATGGATAACATTCAATTTCTTATCAACTCTCTGTCCTAGAATAGCACCAACAGCATAATCACTAGCATCACACATAATTTCAAAGGGTAGGTTCCAATCAGGTGGTTGAACAATAGGTGCAGAAATTAAGGCTTTCTTAAGTGTTTCAAAGGCTTCAACGCAATCATCATCAAAAACAAATGGAACATCTTTTTGCAAAAGATTAGTAAGAGGCCTAGAAATTTTAGAGAAGTCTTTTATAAACCTTCTATAGAAACCAACATGACCAAGGAAACTTCTTATACCTTTGATATCTTTAGGACATGGCATTTTCTCAATTTCATCAACTTTAGCTTTATCAACTTCAATACCTCTTTCAGAAATTTTATGCCCAAGGACTATACCTTCATTCACCATAAAGTGGCACTTCTCCCAATTCAAGACAAGATTAGTTTCTTCACATCTCTGCAAAACTCGATCAAGGTTGCTCAAGCAATCATTAAAAGAAGTTCCGTAAACGGAGAAATAATCCATGAAAACTTCAACAATATTTTCACAAAAGTCAGAGAATATAGCAGTCATACATCTTTGAAAGGTAGCAGGTGTATTACATAAACCAAAAGGCATACGACGATAAGCATAAGTTCCAAAAGGACAAGTAAATGTGGTTTTCTCTTGATCTTCAGGTGAAACAGGTATTTGAGAGAAACCAGAATAACCATCTAGGAAGCAAAAGTGTGTGTGCTTAGATAATCTTTCTAACATTTGATCAATAAAAGGCAAGGGGTAATGATCTTTCCTAGTAGCTTTATTTAATTTCCTGAAATCAATTACCATCCTATAACCGGTTACAATTCTTTGTGGAATAAGTTCATTTTTATCATTAGGAACAACGGTAATACCTCCTTTCTTAGGAACACAATGAACAGGACTTACCCATCTACTATCAGCTATGGGATAAATTATACCTGCCTCCAGAAGCTTTAATATTTCAGTTCTTACCACATCCTTCATTTTAGGATTCAGCCTTCTTTGATGATCAACAACGGGTTTAGCGTCTGGCTCCATATGAATTTTATGCTGACATAAAGTGGGACTAATGCCCTTAAGATCATCGAGAGTATATCCAATAGCAGCACGGTGCTTCTTCAGAGTTTTAAGTAATCTCTTTTCTTCATGCTCTGAAAGGTTAGCACTAACAATAACAGGATATATCTTCTTTTCATCCAGATAAGCATATTTAAGTGTATCGGGTAAATGCTTTAATTCAAACACAGGATCACTCTTCGGTGGAAGAGGATCTCCCAAGGTTTCAACAGGCAAATTATGTTTGAGAACAGGTGCTTGTTTAAAGAACAGCTCATCTATTTTATTTCTTTCATTCATATGCATATCATTCTCATGGTCTAGCAAATATTGTTCTAAAGGATCAGTAGGAGGCACAGCAATAGAAGCGAGACCTATAATTTCATCTTTATTGGGTAATTCCTTATCATGAGGTTGTCTACTAAACTTAGAGAAATTAAATTCATGAGATATATCACCAAACTTAACTCTAACTTTCTCTTTAACACAATCAATTTCAGCATTAACGGTATTCAAGAAAGGTCTACCAAATATAATGGGACAAAAGTTATCTTGTTGTGAATCAAGTACTAAGAAATCAGTAGGGTATTTGATGTTACCACACAAGACTTCAACATCTCTAACAACCCCAAGTGGTGTAATAGTATCTCTATTTGCATGCTTAATAGTAACATCAATATCTTCAATCTCAACAGGTGTAATAGCATGCATTACTTCTTGATATAAAGAAAACGGAATGGCACTCACACTAGCACCCATATCACATAAACCATGATAGCAATGATCTCCAATCTTAACAGAAACAACAGGCATGCCAACTACGGGCTTGTTCTTATCTAGCATATCTCATTCATTTCTAACAGGTTTAGCAATTCTAGCAGCCTCATCACAAAAATAAATAACATGCCCATCAATATCATTAACCAAAAGATATTTAACCATTGCAATATTAGGTTCAACTTTAATTTGTTCAGAGGGTCTAGGTGTTCTTATATTACTTTTGTTAACCACAGTTGAAGCTTTAGCATGTTCCTTAATCCTAACAGGGAAAGGAGGTTTCTCAATATAAGCAGTAGGCACAACTGGATCAACATTGTAAACAATTGTTTCTTCTTTAACACTAACAGGTTCTTCATTTAATTCGATAGGTGGATGATATCTAAACCATTTCTCTTTAGGGAGATCAACATGAGCAGCAAAATATTCACAAAAGGTAGCTACTATCTCAGAGTCAAGTCCATATTTAGTACTAAACTTATGAAAAGCATCAGTTTCCATAAAAGATTTAACACAATCAAACACAAGATTTATACCTGACACTTTACCTTTGCCGATTTCCCAATCTTCAGATTTACGTTTAATTCTTTCCAGAAGATCCCATCTGAATTCAATAGTTCTCTTCATAAAGGAACCAGCAGAAGAAGTGTCGAGCATGGATTGGTCATTATGAGAAAGTCGAGCATAAAAGTTTTGAATAATTATTTCCCTTGAGAGCTCATGATTGGGGCATGTGTGCAACATATACTTAAGCCTCCCCCAAGCTTGAGGGATACTTTCTCCTTCACGAGGCCAAAAATTATATATATAATTCCGATCACGATGAACCAAATGCATAGGATAAAATTTCTGGTGAAATTCCAGCTTCAACCGGTTCCAATCCCATGTTTCAGTATCATCTCATAGCCTATACGATGTCAATGCATTTTCCCCCCAAAGATAAAGGGAATACTTTCTTCTTAACTCCATCTCCGGATAAACCTGCAAGCTTAAACAATCCACAAATTTCATCCACATATATCAAGTGCATATCAGGATGCACCGTTCCATCTCCTGCATAAGGATTAGCTAGCAGTTTCTCTACCATACCCGAAGGAATTTCATAATAACCATTTTCAGTAGGTTCAGTAGGTTGAGGAGCAACTCTCAATGCTTCCGGTCGAGGTGAAGATACCCCGAACATGCCCCTCAAAGGATTACTTTCCATAGTGACAAGTGATAGTAAATTTCAGCACGTAATATAAATGTTTCCTTACCAAATTCCACTCACCAAAGGCGCTTCACTCCCCGGCAACGGTGCCAAAAAAGAGTCTTGATGACCCACAAGTATAGGGGATCAATCATAGTCCTTTCGATAAGTAAGAGTGTCGAACCCAATGAGGAGCAGAAGGAAATGACAAGCGGTTTTCAGCAAGGTATTCTCTTCAAGTATGAAAGTAGCGGTAACAGATAGTTTCGGTAGCAAGATAATTCGTAACAAGTAACTAGTAACAAGTATAATAAAGTGCAGCAAGGTGGCCCAATCCTTTTTGTAGCAAAGGACAAGCCGGAACGAACTCGTATAATAAGCAAAGCGTTCTCGAGGACACATGGGAATTTCATCTAGTCACTTTCATCATGTTTGTTTGATTCACGTTCGCTACTTTGATAATTTGATATGTGGGTGGACCAGTGCTTGGGAGATGTTCTTACTTGAACAAGCCTCCCACTTATGATTACCCCCTCTCGCAAGCATCCGCAACTACGAAAGAAGAATTAAGATAACTCTAACCATAGCATGAAACATATGGATCCAAATCAGCCCCTTATGGAATAGCGCATAAACTAGGGTTTAAGCTTCTGTCACTCTAGCAACCCATCATCTAATTAATACTCCATAATGCCTTCCCTTAGGCCCAAAGATGGTGAAGTGTCATGTAGTCAACGTTCACACGACACCACTAAAGTAAGCAACAACATACATATCATCAAAATATCGAACGAATACCAAATTCACATGATTACTTATGACAAGACTTCTCCCATGTCCTCAAGAACAAAAGTAACTACTCACAAATCTTATTCATGTTCATGATCAGAGGGGTATTGAATATCATTAAGGATCTGAACATATAATATTCCACCAAATAAACCAACTAGCATCAACTACAAGATGTAATCAACACTACTAGCAACCCACAGGTACCAATCTGAGGATTTGAGACAAAGATTGAATACAAGAGATGAACTAGGGTTTGAGATGAGATGGTGCTGGTGAAGATGTTGATGAAGATTGGTCCTCCCACGATGAGAGGATCGTTGGTGATGTCGATGGCTTCGATTTCCGCCTCCCGGAGGGAAGTATCCCCGACGGAATCGCTCGCCGGAGAGCAAAATAGCTCCTGCCCAGGTTCCGCCTCAAGACGGCGGCACTTTGTCCCGAAAGTCTTCTCTATAAATTTTTTTAGGGCAAAAGACCTTATATAGCAGAAGAAGGGGGCCAGAGGCCAGCCAGGGGCCCCACAAGGCATCAGGGCGCGCCCAGGCGGGCCGCGCCCTGTTGCCTTGTGGGAAACTGGTGGGTCCCCTCCAGTATTTTTTATATATTCAATAAAAAATCTCCGTGAAATGTCAATTCAATTGGAGCTCTGTAGGATAGGTATCTCTGCTGTAGCTATTTCAGGTCCAGAATTCCAGCTGCCCGTATTCTCCCTCTTTATATAAATCTTGCAAATTAAGAGAGAAAAGATATAAGAGTTGCATCATAAAGTGAAATAATGATCAAATACATTATAAATAACAGTAAGAAATCATGATGCAAATTGGACGTATCAGTCTACATCATGTCATCTTACTTAAGGCGTTGCTCTGTTTTTATTAACTTAATACCCTAGATGCATGCTGGATAGCGGTCGATGGGTGGAGTAATAGTAGTAGATGCAGGCAGGAGTCGGTCTACTTGTCTCGGACGTGATGCCTATATACATGATCATTGCCTTGAATATCGTCATAACTATGCACTTTTCTATCAATTGCCCTACAGTAATTTGTTTACCCACCGTATGCTATGTGTTCGAGAGAGAAGCCTCTAGTGAAAACTATGGCCCCCGGGTCTATCTTACTTATAAAAAGAAAACCAAAATATACTTGCTGCAATTTATTTACTTTTATTTTGTTTTCCAATTTATCTATGTACCACTACAAGATTTAATCCTTGCAAGTAACAAGTTCAAGGGGATTGACAACCCTCTTGCCCACGTTGGGCACAAGTATTTGCTTTTGTGTGTGCAGGTGATGTTCACGAGGCTTTGCGTGATTCTCCTATTGGTTCGATAACCTTGGTTCTCACTGAGGGAAACACTTATCTCTACTGTACTGTGCATCTCCTCTCCTCTTCGGGAAAAATCCCAACGTAGCTCACAAGTAGCAGTAGGCACCGTACGCGGGGACGGAGAGTGTGACTCCACCTCGCCAACGTCTACCGCGAGGGCTGCCGCGGCCACCCGCGCCCGCTGCCTCGCCTGGCGGGTACGCCGCGCATTATTTGCATCGGACGACGCCCATGTGTTCACCTCTGTCTTGGCGCGTCAATGAAGCGGTTGCGCATCTGCCACTGCGTTCGGATGCCAAACGGACCGCACCGCCTCCGGCAGGCAACGGTGACATGCCTCGCGCCGAATCCATTCCCCGGCTGGGCGGAGGCAATGGATTCCTACCGGAAGGAATCGGATCGCTGGCGTTGGGCAGCCTCCTCCCGGGAGTGGCGGCGCACAAGACGGACGGCCATCTCCTCCTCGGGCCCGCGTGGGATGAGCTCCGGGTCAATGGATCGGGAGTTGTAGGACTCGGATCCGTTGCACACCATGCAGGAGAAGGTGTGAGATCGTCGGGCGGGAGCTTGTGGGCGCAGGGAGTGGAGTGGAGTGGAATGCTCGGCCGGAGTGGGGATAGGGTTCTATTTATGTGGGGTCTGACGTGTGCTACTTGTGAGCTGCGTTGGGATTTTCCCCAAAGAGGAAGGGTGAAGCAATATTGTAGCGGATAAGTATTTCCCTCAGTAGAGAACCAAGGTTATCGAACCAATAGGAGAACCACACAAACACCCGTCAACAGTACCTGCACACACAAGAGCAAATACTTGCACCCAACGCGGGCAAGAGGGTTGTCAATCCCCTTGTACTCGTTAATTGCAAGGATCAAATCTGGTAGTGGTAGATAGATAAATTGCAAAGTAAAATAAAAGTAAATAAATTGCAGCAAGGTATTTTTGGTTTTTGTAATATGATTAAAATAGACCCGGGGGCCATAGTTTTCACTAGAGGCATCTCTCTCATAAAAATAGCATACGGTGGGTAGACAAATTGCTATTGGGCAATTGATAGAAAAGCGCATAGTTATGACGTTATTTATGGCATGATCATGTATATAGGCATTACGTCCGTGACAAGTAGACCGACTCCTGCCTGCATCTACTACTATTACTCCACCCCTCGACCACTATCCAACATGCATCTTAAGGTATTAAGTTCATAACAAACAGAGTAATGCTTGAAGCATGATGACATAATGTAGATAGAATAAAACCAATCAATATGATTAAACTCCGTCATTTTACCCTTAGTAGCAACAATACAAATACGTGCCTCGCTACCCCTTCTGTCACGAGGTGATGACACCGCAAGATTGAACCTACTACTATGCACCACTTCCACTGAAAATAAATCAATCTAGTTGGCCAAATTAAACAGATAGATCAGAAAGTATTACATAGCTATAACAATCATACATAACAAAGTTCAAAAAAGACTCAATTACTTTCAATGAATAATCTGATCATAAACCCACAATTCATCGGATCCCAACAAACACACCGCAAAAGAAGATTACATTGGATCAATCTCCGAAGAGAACATTGTATTGAAGATCAAAGAGAGAGAAAAGGCCATCTAGTTAATCACTATGGACATGTAGGTCTGTGGTGAACTACTGACACATCATCGGAGTAGCAACAAGGTTGATGTATAAGCCCTCCGTGATCGATTCCCCCTCCGGCAGAGTACCGGAAAAGGCCTCCAGATGGGATCGCAGAAGAACACAGACTTGCGACGGCGGAAAAATTGTTTCGGGTGGCTCTCTAGGGGTTTTGGAATATTTTAGAATTTATAGCGCTGGAATTAGGTCAGACGGAGCCACGAGGGGCCCACAAGACATCAGGGCGCGCCTACCCCCCCCCCCAGGGCGCGCCCTGTTGTCTTGTCGTCTCCTCATAGGTCTTCTGGTCCACCCCCGAAACTTCTAGGGTCTCTTATGTCCAGAAAAAATCATCAAAAAGTTTCGTAGCATTTGGACTCCGTTTAGTATAGATTTTCTGTAAAACAAAAAACAAGCAGAAAATAGCAACTAGCACTTGGCACTGAGTTAATAGGTTAGTCCCCAAAAATGATATAAAATTGCATAAAAAGTATCAAAGAATGATAATATAATAGCATGAAACAATCAAAAATTATAGATACGTCAGAGACGTATCAACGTGGCGGGCGCGTCCGAGCGTCCCCATATCCGCCCCAGATATGGGCTGGATATGGGTAGTGCCGGTTAGTCCGGGCGTTTGGGCCGGATATGGGGCGCCCGGCTGGGTGGTAATTTTCCGAACATTGACCGGGCAGCCCTTTCAAACTTTTGAGATGGGTATGGAGAGTCCAGTTGTAGATGCTCTAACGGGCCTCATTTCTGGCACGGTTGTGGTGGCCTTTTTGCGAGGGTTACACCATTGGTGTTAGAGTAACGACAGATGGATACCCGGATACCCGAGTGCCCATAAATGATATTGTAGGAGTGTAGGTTGCATTACCGAGGGGTTTTCTTCTGTCCGTCAAAGGTGATTTTCTAGTAGTGAACGGTGATGGCCTTCTCCTCAATCGTTTTTTTCCGTAAAAAAAGTATGCCAGTGTGTGTTGGGGCCGATCGATCTTCATCAGGTTCTTCCACGGTAAACGCCAAGTCTCCCCCCTCTCCGCCACCGCATCTGAAAGGACATTCACTCATTCCTTACAGACTCGGTAGTATTGGGTCAGAAATACTTGAAAGTTTGATAGTACCGAGAAACAAGAAAACTCGAGGAATCGGGTGGATGAAGTGGAAAACTTGGATATTTGGTTGTTTATCTGAGATTGAGCTCATCCCTAGCTATTTTGAGTGTGCGCCTCTTGATAATACAATTGTCCTTAAACTAATTGTGGATCTTGGATCCGCTAAAATCCTATCAATTACAAACTATGAGCTCCAAAGAAGAACCTCTTGTAAGCACAAAAAGTATGAGTCTGTTTATGTTTCCATTCATCAAAATGGGTTAAGTTCGTAATTAAACATGATAAACCATTATTCGTCTTAATTGCCATGTCATTAATCAATAAAACCCAATGGTGGCCTAAGATGCACTTTCAAGGAGAGGGATTGAGCGGCGGCTGGCCCGGGAGGAAGGTGACAGTGAGAGAAGGGAGAGGGGTTCGGGATGAAGGAGACATGGAGAGAAGAGAAAGGGGGGTCGAGAGGATGGTGACAGGGAGAGAGAGGAAGAGAAGGGTGGTCGGGAGAGAAGAGAGATGTGGTATCGAGGAATCGAAGCACCGCGATTTAGAGAAAGGGGATCGGTAAAGGGTGGGAGGGAGGTGTGTACAGGGTTATGTCTAGTGGGAAGGGGTTTTATAGTACTCCTTCCGTCCCAAAATGTAAGACGTTTTTTTGACACTATCATAGTATCAAAAAACGTCTTATATTTCGGGACGGAGGGAGTAAGTGGGTGAGGAAGTGGGCTTGATGGGCCACACTGGCCACTGACGGGGCAGAGATTGAAGCATGTCGCAAGTGTGTATGACACCAGTAACATGTCAAAAATAGGCCAGTCAAGGTACTAACGGGCCTCATTTCTGGCACAGTTGTGGTGGCTTTTTTGCGAGGGTTACACCATTGGTATTAGAGTAACGACTGATGGATACCCGAGTGCCCATAAATGATACTCCCTCCATAAAGAAATATAAGAGTGTTTAGATAACTAAAGTAGTGATATAAACGTTCTTATATTTCTTTACAGAGGGAGTAGGTTGCATTACCCAGGGTTTTCTTCAGTCCGTCAAAGGTGATTTTCTAGTAGTGAACAGTGATTGCCTTCTCCTCAACGAAGATTGTGTCAGCGTGTGTTGGGGCCGATCGATCTTCATCAGATTCTTCCACGGAAACGCCAAGTCTTCCCCCTCTCCGCCTCCGCATCCAAAAGGACAAACCCCGCCCAGACATACGGTGACCGCCCTGCCAGCCGACGCCGACGGCATCCCATGGAGGATGCCCTAGATCGGGCAAGCGAGGATCGATCACCGTAATCCAAAATTCCTACCTTAGCGCTCATCGCCTCAACCGGCCTATCACTACTGGCCAGCCGATGCAACTAAATTAAGATCGCCGTTCCTGTCACCTTTAACACGTAAACATACGTGTACGCACCATCTCTTTTTTTTTTTGAAATTACGTGTACGCACCATCTTAATTAGCCATGGAACTCCAAAAGCGCTCCGAGGTTTACACAAAGCACGACAGAACGCCGTGAGGGCGTACGTGCGGCATGGGCGCTCTGTGTCTTGGTGTTCTCAATGCTGGCAGCAATCTCACTCACGGGCGATGGCCGACGTAACATGCACCTAACCTGGCTCGCTCGTCCGTTCATTCCTCTGCCTTGTTGGGCAGTGAATGCAGACCGTTGGGGCAAGAAAGTTTCAACAAGAAGTTGGGAAATGGGGCCTTGCAACTGGAATTCAATAATGGTCGACACTCGACGCCATCCGTTACTACAATATATTGGATATACAGAAAACCCGAACTTCGAGACAGGTTGCTCATGTTCTTAGCACTTAGTACGTGCGCATTCCGTGTGTGTACTGTGTACAGCTGCCTGTCCACGTGCATGTGGGGGTTTGCACGTACCATGCATTCTAACGGCGAACACATGCACATACATGTGCATGCATGCATGCATGCAAACTCGCCGAGATTTCGATTTCTCGTTGAAAATATGCAAGTATGGGCCGTGCCTAGCCGGTTGAATGGCGTATTTTTGTCCAAGTCAGACTGTACACCTAGACATTTGAAGAAGGTTTGAGGGGTCCAGTTATAGATGTTCTTAGCCCTCTCGATGAATTGACCATGCACCGCTGCACGTACGTACGTTTTCTTTCTCCTATTTGGTCGGCTGAATATCATCGAACTGTAATCAACATACAAAAGCTTTTTTTCTCACTTGCGTGCTGTGTACGTAGGCTACCCATCACGATCACCTCAAGCAACAATGCTAAGCTGGCTAGCCAGCGCTAGCTGCACTAAATTTGTTGTAGTTTCCAACTGTTCATATTGATTTATTTTTATAAGGAGATAACTGTAATCATAATTTGTACCAATCAAACAAACATTTCCCCCCGGCGAGAACAAGCAAGTGTGTTGAAAGCATCCCAGGACCTGGCGAGAATATTGTGACTCCCTCGGCTTTCTCCTCCTCTACAGTGCAGAGTGAGGCGAATAGAGGGGCGACTCCCTTTTCCCTCCCGTTCTCCCCGGCGCCGCCGTGGGTTCCCCTCCCCTCCTCTGGCCGCTCCGGCGGCGGGAGGGTGGGGGAACCCCGGATCTGTGCGGCCGGTCTGTAGATATGGGGTGGGAGTGAGTCTCCGGCGACGGTGTTTTTGGGGGAGCGGCGCCGGCGAGGAGGAGAATAAATTTCCCCGATCCTTGCTCCCTCTCGACGTCGTCTTCTGCGGCGTCGCGGGATCTGGGGATGTTGGTGGCCGTCGATCCAGGGATGTGGCGGTCCTTTTGGTCTCCGGCTGTGGTAGGCGAGGCGGTGGCGTCGACCATGGATGGGAGTTTTGTCCTCCGGCTTCGACCCCGCTGCGACGGCGCGTTCTCCGGTGTCCTTGTGAAGCTTGTGAGGTATGTACAGGAGTTCCTGCTCGTCCGTTGCCTCGGCTCGATGCGGTGGTGATGGCGAATCGTCGGGCCAGTCTGGTGGCTATGGGTGTGCTGGTTTGCTGGTGCGGGGTGCTGCTTCTCTCCCCAGCGGAGGCCGGCAGCGGGAGCAGGCCCGGAGGCAGAGGTGCACGGGGTGGTGCCCCGGCCGAATCGGACAACTGCCAATCGAATCCCGCCTTCGCGGGTGGTTACTGCGGCTCTGAAAGCCTGATGGCGATGGTGCTCCTTCTGGCTTCCTGTTGGCGTCCAGTGAGTTCTTGCTCCGGTGGCGGAGCTCAACGCGGCGTCGTGGACGAGTTGGCTGCTCGGTCCTTCCAGGGGCTTCGGCGTTGCTGTTTTCTTTGGAGGGCTGGCGTTGTGATAGTTATCCAGTCTGTATGCTCGTGTGTACTCGTATTTGTACTGCTTTGTGTTCTTCTTCTTTGATCTGAATACGAGTATTTTCCTCAAAAAACAAAAGCATCCCAGGGAAAACAATTGACTCATTTCAATAGGTGGAGTGGATGAGAAATTTTCCTCTCAAACGTACTGCAAACAAATTCTTAGAAAAACTTACGAATCAAACAACCCAATATTACTTGACCAAAGAAGTTGGCCAATTCAACACAAAAGCCGTTAACTGGCCATGGTTGACAGTTTACATGGTATATTAAAAGTTACAAGGGTGACGAAAGCTACACCAGAACAAGTTACATGATGAAAAATACACTTATATCTAGTTTGAATGGGCCGATTGATGTGCTAGCTTCAATTATAAGCAACATGATACTGTACTGTGCCACACGCTGACGACCGTTCGACAATGTAAGCTCTAGATGTAGCACTGTTCCTTGATCTGGACACGTGTGGTACGTAATCGCGTACAAAGCGTGTATGAGTTTATCTGGTGCGCAGGAGTTTGCCACAAAGCCATCACGTCGTCGGCACGTGTTATTGGTGATTTGCTGCTGGGCCTAGTTATTGCACATCAAAGTGACTCAATCAAATTAGAAAGAAAAAGAAAAAAAGACAATAGAAAATGCTTGCACAGATCTTAATTAGCGTAAAATCAGTGACATAGGACTTAGATGTGCAATAGTTAGAGCACATCTAGATGTGCTTTAGCAAAACTGTTTACTATATATATGTGCGTCCAAAACAGGGTCACGTACTGTTTGTGTGCTCATTTCAGCACACCTAATGTCTGCTGTAGCGTGTACTCAAATATTGACGATGCGTACGTACCTGGCCCTTTCGTAACTAAGATGAACAACCGTTTGGTGGGCTTGGTAGGCTTATAAGGGCACACAATAGTACTACATTATAGACCATACAAGCAGTGGCGAAGCTACAGTCATTTCTCAGGGAGGGCCAAACAGCTCAGGTTCAGAAATACCATTGAAAAGTTTCAGAAGTACCATTAAAATGTTACTCTTATGGCCCAGATTCAGTACTACTCTTCACAAAAATCTAGTTGGACTGGACGGGCCATGGCCTGGTTTTGCCCAGCCGTAGCTCCGCCACTGCATGCAAGTACAAGCCCTTCTGGTCGCATAGATATGTTTTGGGAAAAGATCACCATATCCACAACGGTACATATTTTAAGTGAATCGTCGGTGGAATGGAAGGTAGTTTTTTATTGCACATGGCTCGGAAAGAAAAGGAACAACCGTGTGCGATGATATCAACAAAACACGGCCATGACAGCGGATGCAAGCCACGGCTGAGACCATCATCGCACATGGCCGACTATTGCTTGATGACCGCTAGACTGTGTGGGATGATCATTCTTGTACTCCGCAAATGATGATTCCCATCAATTTTAAGATCCTAGTGCTCACAATTATACCTTATATATGTAGGTACGTGCACTAGATATAATTGAACATAAGGATTGGCTAGGTGTAAGTTGACTGAAAATTCAATCTGGGTCAATCGATTCATTACAGCCGTCGGATGCAAAACGCATGAATAAGATTGCTTCCTCAACCTTCAGCCCACCCCACGTTCTTCTTCTTCCCCCGGCCGAACGTACCACCAGCCGAACCGTCGGCCACCACCGCCCGCGGCCGGCGGCGCTCCCGCGCAACCTCGCCGCCCCACCCTCCCCTGAACCTCCTCCCACTGTCATGCTGTCGCCGCACCCGGACCCAAAAATTGTCGGCGAAGCAGCACCCCACCCGCCATCCTAACGATAGATAGTGGGGTTGCTTCTTCGGCAAACCTACACCCGCCATCCTAACGATAGATAGTGGGGTGCTTCTTCCCTGGAGCCGGTGGCCTAGGTATCTCCTTCTTCCTCTTCGTCAGCGCTTCCTTCTTCCTTCTTGCAACGAAATCGACTGACCCAAATCTGTTTTCAGGCGACTGATGTGAAGCTAAACTGTTAAACATAGTGAGATTTATATGGATTTATCAGAGTGTGTTCTTGGAGCTGAGCACCCCTGGCTCTCTACTCTGGGCACCATGTTCACGTCACCTAGCGCACGTGCCAAGTATTGTACCACTTTTGTATTTGTTTTAATTGTATTAATGAAAAGATATGCAAACTTTACGTATTCATGGAACAAATATCAAGACCATGTGCACCTTTATTTATAATCACAAAAAAAAATGGCAAATAACACTCGTTCTAGTGCCCAAGACCCAGACCAAGCTCTGGCCAATACTAGTATCAAGCGCAATTGCACGGTGGAATTGCGCGGATTAAATGTTACTACTGACAAAGTAAACTTTGGAACTCCACCCAAATAACTCAAGCGTGCCAAAGTTGCACGGTTACCAAGCTAGATGAAGACGAAGGTTGCGGTCCGTTGGATGTAGATTGGACAGTGGAGGAAAAAGTGACCAATGTAAGAAAAAAATGGACGATCATAAAATAGTCGGCCCCGGCTTTAAGAAAGTCAGCAGAGTGTACAAAAGCAATCCAAGATTAAACACCGATGATAATAGATGACACAGCAACAAATTTGTATACTCCTAGTGAAAAGATTAAACACCAACACTTATTATTTATTAACCCCGCTAGTGCACCAGCTAGACGCCAGCACACGTTCCTATCTATATAAACACATGCAGCGTCTGCTGCCTCTTTCACGATATCTCAACACTAGCTAGCTAGCTGCCTCAACATTTGTGCTAGCTCTCGCCGCCGGCCGCCGCCATGTCCAAGGCGTTCCCCAAGTCCCTCCTCCTCTACAACAAGGTCCTCGTCCGGCGCCTCAAGTCCCTTATCACCCGCACACCGACGTTGGCCACCGAGAAGCAGACACCACCACACAGGCGCGAGTCGTCGACGGCGCCGCTGGACGCGCTCCCGGCGCCGGTAACGACGAACGACGGCAACAACAATGGTGGCGGTGCTGGCAGCGGCACCATCGTGTGCGAGGTGGAGGGCGGCCTGCTGATGTCCACCTCCACCTTCCCCTACTTCATGCTCGTCGCCCTCGAGGCCGGCGGGCTCCTCCGCGGCCTCCTCCTCTTGCTTCTCTACCCTCTCCTCCGCCTCCTCACCGACGAGCTCTCCATGAAGGCCATGGTGATGGTGACCTTCGCGGGGCTCCGGAAGGACGCGTTTGGGCGGCTGGGCATGGCCGTCATGCCCAAGCTGTTCCTGCAGGACGTGAGCGCCGAGGTGTTCCACGAGGCGACGTCAGCTCCAGCGGCGGCGGGGGGCGCGCGGCGGCGAAGGCGCTGCGTGTGCGTGAGCGGCATGCCGAGGGCGATGGTGGAGCCGTTCCTGAAGGAGTACCTCGCCGTCGACGCCGTCGTCGCGCCGGAGCTGAGGGAGCTCGGAGGGTACTACCTGGGTCTCGTGGAGGATGAAGGCGAGGTGGCGAGGAGGATGGACGTGGAGGAGGTCATTGGGGCCAAGGGCGGCGTCGTCGTCGGCATTGGTGGACAGGGGTGCTCATTTCAGCACATCTTCCAAAAGTATTGCAAGGTTAGCCACCAATGTTTTTTTTTTACTACTCCATGCTATTAATGTTCTTGAAAATAAGCTAGAGGGCGCTGATATGCATGCTATTAATGTTTTTGAAAATAAGCGAGATAAGTTTAAAGAAAAAAAATAAGGGATGAGCTAGTATATTTAGTGTTTGTTCAAGATATTGATGGAGAAAAGATAAAAGGAAGACACTGTCATGTCACTGATATTCGCATGCAATCGTATTCTACTCTCTTTTTTGTGACAACAAGCGTATTCTACTTAGACAAGATAGCCTGGGTTAGTTTAGGTATATTATTAACAGTTTTTCTAATTTTTGATTGCCTGGAATTTTTAAGTCTTAGTCACCCAAAATTCTAGTACTACTACTACATCACTAAGCCTTGCTAAAATTGGAGTCTCGAAAGTGTGCAATTCTAGCAAAATGTTGTTGTGATTTTTCACTATAATTTGTATAGTACTTCCTCCGTTTGTTTTTACTTCGCATATAAGATTAGTCTAAGTTGAACTTCATAAAATTTGACCAAATATATATACGAAATTATCAACATCTACAATACTAGAAATATACAATATGAAAGTTTGATGCATCTAATGATATCGATTTTATATTGTGAATGTTGATATTTTTTCACTGTAATTTTAGTCAAGCTTTACTACGTTTGACTTGAGACAAATCTTATATGCGGATTAAAAACAAACGGAGGGAGTACGTGGTGGGGTGGGAATAAATGGTGATGGTTGGGTGTTATATGGTGCTATTGCTTAGAGAAGTGACTGAAATTCCTTTTTAAAACGAAGCATGTACTACTTAAGAATATACAACCCCTTCTCATCGCTGCATGTTACTCTTGAGTAAGTTAGACTAGCTACTACTCCCTCCGTCCCATTATATAAGACCGTTTTTGATAAAATGCTCTCATATTATGGGAGAGAGGGAGTATATAGCAGGATCCGAGGGAGTAGTATTTTAGTTCAGGTTTATTTCTTGCGTGGCATACACTTGATGTTACTATTATTAGCAAGCAATATGTTTCTCTGTCAGATTCAATTTGTCAAATCTGTATATATGTAGCTCCTGCACGGATGCCGGCCGGCACATATATAGTAGATTTTTCCTGATTGAGATGTGCATCCTCCTAGCTAATTCGAGTGGTTGATCTGGCTGGCGCGGTGCGTACGTGTCCGCATTGCATGGATCATACGTCAACTCGACCGACTGAATGCACATGACATGCACAGCCTCGATCAGTGATTGCATGCAAGCCACCATGCATGCATGCACCTACAGTCCCCCCTACAGTGTTTGCACAGTATCCTAGGCTTGGAGATATACATATGGAAAGAGCCGTGCATGATCGTGCCAAAATAAGTTGTCCAACACGTCAGCATTCAAGAGAAAAGTAGTAGTAGTAGTAGTACACGTTCAGTGAACGTTATGTGATCACAATCATTCTTTATATCACAGGCGGAGCTCTCGTTAGGGCGAGGTTGGGCGCTCGCCCTACCTTGATTTTTTCGATTTTTTAGGTACCGTATACGAATAAGTCAGATCGATGGTTGGGAACTCTCCCGTGGTATTGGGCCTTTTTGGGTCGCATGCAAGTCAGGCGGTGCGCTCCCTCCAGTGCGCTCGAATCAGGCTCCAGAGTACAGATTGCCTACGTGGATTCTTTCGCTCGTGGTCTACAGTCTACGTAGCGGCGCGTGTTCCCGGCGGCCAGCAGTAGCGGCATCCGGCGAGGGCCAGTGCCTCATCACGGAGCTCTGATCCTCGGCCTCGCCAATGGCGCTGCACACGCAAGCTCAGATGCGCTCCACGTGGCCATCGGCGCCGGCTACGACGATGTCCTGAAACTGCTACTTGGAAAGCTCTCCGGACTTCTCGTCCTCATCGACAGACAAGAAGAGGAAAGGGCTAGAAATGACAAAGGGGGATATAACTTGTTTGAATTTCATAAAATGACTTGCAATCTACAATGCAACGATTTTTTAGAGATTTTGATGCGATGAATTAAGATTTGACAATATATTTGACGTTGTTGGTAGTCACAGTAGTTCCAATCCAAATACCCGTAAAAGTGAGAACGCTGCGACAGAGTCCGTTCATCAAGATCACGTGAATTCTCTTCTTTTTTTTGCAAGAAAACTTTCAATCTATTCATCAACTGTCAAGGTAGTAAAAAACACCATAAGTAAAAAATACATTCAGATCCGTAGACCACCTAACGACGATTACAAGCACTGGCACGTAAATTCTTCGGAAGGATAGGCTCATTAGAGCTTTATCGGTATGTTTTTAGGTTGTTTCTTTTCAAATACATTTCCACTTCCACTATATTTGGTTATTATGTATATAATTTCATATCAAAAACATGTGCAATTTACTGTATACGGACTACTTTAGTTCTACAGTTTTTTTATATATGCTTTAGAGTTCGCCACACCTTAAAAAAAATCCGTCCTCCGCCACTGCTTTATATAATGCCTGGTGGATCTGTGTTACTATCCCAACAGTATTCGATGGCTAGAGATACTGTCCAGTTCAACACCTTCCGGAAAATGAGAGAGATGGTTCTAGTTACACTAACACCTGGCCATTTCATTAAATTCATTTATGATGTGCATCTTATTTTAATAAAAAGCATAGAAATATTTACGCGAAGATATGATCAAACATACATACAGTGCAAAAGAACACAAAATATTCGGCTTTTCTAGCTAGGGACAGTGTAGTATCTTTGTGTACTAGTTTAATTTTGATCATACTTATCCAAAATTGCTATGAATTTGTTGAGAAAATGCATGCACACCAACACATACATAAACCTAAAAATTCAAATGCTCTTATTCACTCTTGCATGCATGTATATTTCCTTCATCGATAAATCATCATCGATGTTGCTATCCCCAGCAGTACTCGAAAGCTAGAGCTACTGCTTCTTCAACGCCGTTCTGAAAAAGACAGCTAGTACTAGTTTGCAACTACTTTTAAGTTAACATCCTGGCCGTTAATTCCAGCATATCTTCAATATATCCTGGCCGTTAATCGTTCTTTGACTTTTGTTGGTGAGCTGTCGCTAACAATTTATTGCGTTGCCCTGCGTGCATGCATGCAGGAGGTGTACGTGCCAACGGAGTCGACGCGGCGGCGGCGCGGGACGCTGCACCCGCGGCGGTACCCGAAGCCCCTGGTTTTCCACGACGGCCGCACCGCGTTCCGGCCGACGCCCGCCGCCACGCTCGCCATGTTCGTGTGGCTCCCGCTCGGCGCGCCGCTCGCCGTGCTCCGCACCGCCGTCTTCCTCCTGCTCCCCTTCTCCCTCTCGGTGCCGCTCCTCGCCACCCTCGGCATGCACAACCGCATGATCGCGTCGTCGTCGCCGTCTGCCGCCGGGGGCAGCGGGGACAAGAACAAGAACAACCTCTTCGCGTGCAACCACCGGTCGCTGCTGGACCCGCTCTGCGTGTCCGCAGCCGCCGGCCGGCGTGACCTCGCCGCGGCGACATACAGCATCAGCCGCCTGTCGGAGATGCTCGCGCCGATACCCACGTTCCGCCTCACCCGCGACCGCGCCGCCGACCGCGCGGCCATGCAGGCCCAGCTCGCCCGCCGCGGAGGCCGCGGCGGGCTGGTGGTGTGCCCGGAGGGGACGACCTGCAGGGAGCCGTTCCTGCTGCGGTTCAGCCCTCTGTTCGCGGAGCTGGCGGCCGGCGGCGTGGACGTGGTGCCCGTGGGGCTGCACCTGGCGGTGGACATGTTCCACGGCACGACGGCTGGGGGCAGGAAGATGCTGGACCCGCTGTACCTGCTCATGAACCCCGTGCCGTCGTACGTCGTGCAGTTCCTCGACCCCGTCGAGTGCGGCGGCCAGGAGGCGCGCGCCGTGGCGAACGAGGTGCAGCGCCGGGTGGCGGAGGCGCTCGGGTACGAGCGCACCGGGCTGACGAGGAGGGACAAGTACCTCATCCTCGCCGGCAACGAAGGGGTCGTCGGCGCCGCGGCCGCCGCCCACGACGGCGGCCCGAAGAATTAGCTGCAGCTGATGCCAGCGCAGTCTATAATTGACGACTAGTAGTACAACTCAAAAGTTTGTTGTCGCTGGTGATGGTGTACAGTGCAGCATATGCGGGTCCTGGTTCGTCAGGGATTGATTATGTGTGGTGTCCGGGGTGCTTTGTGCAAAATAGCACACAAATATAATGTACCATTATTTATTTCTTTACCGTCATAATATAATGTAGTACAACGGTTTTTTGTTTGATTCTTAACTCACAGAAATTTTCGAATGTTTTTTTCTCTTTTTTGTGGGGAAAACTTCAATCTATTCATCAAACAGGCAGTATAAAGAACATAAAAATAATTATTATTACATTCATGTTCCTGGACAACCTTTTTTTATTACAGGAAGGCATACTTTATTCATCAAATAACAGTTACATCATCTGCTAACAATTTCATGATAAAGCTTGGAGGAGCGTCATCCCAAATGAAGGGTTATTCGCTCATCCCCATCTAGCTAACTCACGAGCTACATAATTCGACTCAATAGTAACCTTCCCGAAGTCTACTAAGATACTACGACAATCTTCTAGCACCGGCGCTGCCACCATGGAATGTCCTTCATTTTGATTAAGAGCATCCACCACCGTAATATTGTTCGTTCTCACCATCAAATTAAAGCATCCAGTATTATGAGCTAATTTGAGTCCCTCGAGCAACGCCGCTGCCTCGGCTGAGACGACATCATCTACATGTTCCAACCTTGCCGTTGAAGCTCTTATGGAAGTTCCCCTGTGATCACGGATAACTGCTCCACATGCATCGATATATTCGCCGTCTGAAAAAGAAGCATCAACATTCAACACCTGCTGTCCTGCATGGAAAACCGGCCACTTATTGATTTTTGGAATGACCTTGCTTGTCCCTGTTGCACGAGCATAGTTAAGGGCCAACGCAATAACAGCAGGAGCTGTTCTTTCTGCAGTTTGTACATCCTCACCTCTGACTAGCTGCCTTCTTTGCCACCAAAGATACCAACAAACAGTTGGGACAAGTTCTGGTAATTCGACCGGTCCAGTGTATGTTCGCTGGTACGAATCGTCACACAATAAAAACTCCAGCATAGCTGCTCCGGACCTATCAGTCATAGTGGCAAAAGAAACATCCGCTAAAATCCCAAGCGAGTCCCAAACTTTCTTCGACCTTAAAGTGCAGAACAAAAAATATGTGTTTGTGTTTGTACACAAAGTGGGGCTGAGACCTAAACTGATTGGATGTGTTTTGGAAAGGTGACCGAGATTTTCAACTTAAAAATAGACAATCTTGATGCTAAAGCTCACCAGATGATGGAAAGTGTTTAAGGTTTGTGTCATTATCGAGCTTAATCATCACGCAAAGCAGAGACATGTCACTGCCACGGTGGCTAAGCAGAGGCACGTCACTGTCACCGGGGGTGCCTGCTTTGCTCCTCCACCTGATTGGTAGTTGGGAGCTTAATGCTACTGGTGGGTGATGGCGACATACAACTGGACATTTTCAGCAGCTAGCTTTCACCATCATGTATGGTATCAAGTGTTCAGTCCGATCAGAAGATGATGAGAACTACAGCAAAGTCAAGATAAACATTTATACCGTTCATTCCAGTACCGATACTTCGGCAAGAAAAAAAAATGCAAGTTTGTCCCGAGAAGAATAGACAAGTTTGCAGATATAATGACATATATTTCTTGCACTTAGGGTAACATTTTTGGGCCTCACTGTAAGCAAGTTATAGTATATCCACCAGCATTGCCATACACATACATGCTCTCGTTTTTCGTCTGAATTTCGATTCTCGAAATTTGAAATCTTACCAAGTCGAGTCAGGATGTTCGATGGCGTCTCAGCGTACGCGTAGCATGCCAGTCTTTAGCATCCGGGACGAACTAAGTTGGCCGTTTGTCTTGCGTGGATGCAGTCAAAATCGTTTATTTATCTTCTCCCTGCCCAGGTGAGTTACCATTGCTTCTTGCCCTTCCTCTTTTTCCTGTTACTACTACCGCCGCCGCCGCCACCACCACCACTATTCTTTGCATGGCTTCCGCTGCCTGGAGAAGGGGGGTCGCCTTGCCCTTCAAACATGCCAGACTGCATAGCGTTCTGCAGCCACTCGAAGAACTCCTCATCGACTCCTGCATCCATGTTTGGGATTCCACCCCTTGGCCCTGACGTGGTCCCTTTGCCACTACCTTGCTTTGCCAAACTGGCATTCACGTGGAAGGTTGGCTTGTGGGTGTTCGGTGGGCATCTCATTCCCTGGAGAAGAAAACAGAAATTTGTGTATCAGTTCATAA
This sequence comes from Elymus sibiricus, assembly GCA_039707655.1. NCBI lineage: Eukaryota > Viridiplantae > Streptophyta > Magnoliopsida > Poales > Poaceae > Elymus > Elymus sibiricus. Next base: position 455,400,539 of record CM077672.1, read on the forward strand.
ATTACTTTGGTTCTCTTTCTGCTCAATAGGCGGAGTGCGAAATAATGACCCTGCCTGGAAATGTGTGTTACTACATTGGACGCCTCAGATTTCAGAAACCATGCAAATTTTCTGTAGCTGCAGCAATGATTAGTAGTTTACTGCTTTCCTATTCACCATGTTTTTCTAATCTTAATAGTACACTGAGAACTGGAGGCGATGCCCACAGATTCTGGCTAAACTTCAAACTAACAGTGGCAAGTGATGCCTTACTGAACTTACTGCACAAGTAGTACAAAGTTTCTCGGTCACAGTTCTCATGAACGAAACAGAGGATTTCAGTGGTTCAAACAGATAAGCATTTAGGCATACCATATAGTAGCCATGCCTTACAACACATAAATATGTACTGACCAACATTAAACTTATGAGCAATCAAATGTAATACAGAAAATATTCATAAAACACATAAATTTTCACCTGACAGCTGAACCACTCGGTGACATCAAAAATGCTGCTTTCAGCACAAACAAATGCATGAGGCAGATCGGGCTGCATAATTGTAAATATCATAAGACATCAGTCACAAGACATTTGTGGGGGCTAAAAGTTTTTGCAGTTGGTCATATCATGAGTTGGAACAATCTGACATTACCTTGTGCAGCATCCCAAATAGGACCGGTTGAAATGACTGCTCAACCCATCCATCACCATCTTTAGCCTGATGAAACTCTTTGCAATCCTGTGATGAAGAAAAATAACTTATACAGAACATTTACTAGTAGCACAGAATCAAAAGCAACCACAACCATATACCAAAAGAAAATACCTGACACCATCTGCCCTGCAACTTAGGTCTTCCTGTATAGATCCACAGATGGAAATCGCCACATTTCTTGCAGGCTATTCTTCTCGATAGAGCAGAAGGTCCTTCATCAACACCTTCAGAAGGGCTAAACCCTTGTTGGAATGTACCATGTCCTCCTTTCTAGTAAATTAAAATAAAACAGCAAAGAAATTAGTATGGCTATCAGATGAGTAAGTCATATTTGATACGTACTTTCTAAGAAGGATAAATTAACAGTTTTGCTATATCTCAGGTGCCTGAAAATTTTATTCGCGTCAGTCACCTATTCTAGTCCATCCCGAGCTTGCCGGAGAAGATGGACCTCGCCGGAGAAAGCCATAGCCCACCATCTATCTTAGGGGGAAGTCATGGCCTCACTAGGGGGGAGTCACAACCCCATTATCTATCTTAGGGGTGGGGGGTGCAGGGGATTGCCGGAGGTTTTCTCCAGTGGGGCGGGGCTTAGAGGGATGGCCGGGGTGGTGGCCAGCAACGGCGGTGGGGGGGAGGTTGTGGGGAGGGCGGGGCGGCGAGGCGGTGCGCGGTAGTGCCCGCCGGCCGCGGGGGGTGGAGGCAGGCGGATGGGGCGGGGTAGGCTGCGGGGCAGAAGGATCTGCATCAGGAGGAAGATGGGGAGGAAGAAGATGAACAGTCCGCGGCATGATGTAAGCCGTTGGATCTTGATCCGATGGTCAGGAAATAAAGTGACTGATGGAAACGTTTTTTTCAGGCACCTGTTAAATAGACGGTCCCATAAATTAAAGCAAACTGCAAGACTATGAAGCCGTATTAATATGTAGATACTACATCTACTATTCTTGTGTCTTCTGTTTTTATCTCAGACCACTTTGGTGGAATGGATTGTTAAACCAACATAAACATTTCCCAAACACTAGAGTCTCATAAACAACCGATGGCAGTTGCAAGAATAAATTTTACAATTGCGACACAAAACGATACACAATATTAGGAACGTGACACTATTCAGACTGACAAAAAAAATTACTGCAACAAAAACATATGAACCTATTGCATGTAACATGATTCCATCCCCAAACAATCGAACTGCCTACTGTCTACAGTCACTTTCACATCAAAACCATGACACCAAACCATCATGGAAACTGCATCTTTGCATCAGAGCAATCAAGGACACCGTCTACAGTTGGGTCAAAAACCAATGAGCAAGTGCTGCCACTGAAACCATCCAGCAACCTTCTGGTAAATAATGTTTTTCCAACACATTAAATCAGGGCTTGTGGACAGCTAAATATAATGTTTTTCCAACACACGCCATGCACACAAGAACATTGAACTTAACTAAACTGAACAGTAAAATTCATACCAATTCCCTGGCCAGATCAACTTCCACTAGGAACTTAACTAAACTTGAACAGTAAAATCCATACCAATTCCCTGGTCAAATCAACTTCCACTAACTATGATTATTACTGGGCCAGGCTTTCGCAAATTTTCTCAATTAACTGAGACCAAATGAAAAAAAATGCATTGCGATTTTGCAAATCCAGCAAAGCACAAATCAGCCAAATCCCAAATCCGCTCGTAAGTGGTAAAGTGATTGCTGGCAGTTTCAACTTTTTTTAGGTTAACCTGAAAAACATGAACTATCATGCAATTGAATAGATTAAATGCAAACCCTTCTCATGCACTTCAAAAACATGTCAATACACCATAATTAATTGAAACATGGCCACAGTAGGGTGATTCTCTAGTCCAGCTAAACTGGGTACCTTTCCCTCGCATAGGAGCCAACTAGCATGAATGGGTTAGCAGCAGTTACAAGACAGATATATGGAACTACTTTTAAGGAAAGATATAAGAGAAAACAAGCAAAGCGTAAATATTAAACATCATTTGGTAAGGAATAACTAGGAAAACCTTTTGAGAAGCACCCTGGAACCGCCTGAAGTAGTTCAGTAGCTCCTCCCTCCTTAACTCATCGTCATATGTCTTTCGTTTCACTGAATCAAGAAGAACCTGTGTGTAGAGTTGTGGACTCATGAATACATACATGATCTTACAAAAAGATGCATTTTAATTGAATATGTAATTATTTCAACAATGATTGGATGTGAACCTCATATGCGTTTTGAAGCTTTTTAAATGCATCAGCAGCTTTATCATTGCCCATATTCTTATCAGGATGGACTAACATAGCCTGCAAAATCAGTAATAACAGTTAACAAAGATATAATCAAACCTTGCAGCATATGAACATTCATACGGAAAGGCATGGGAAATAAAAGCACCCATACAGCTGACATTAGTTTTATCTTTAGCATCACCTTTTTCTTGTATTCTCTCTTGAGTACTGATACATCTATGATTTCATACGGGCGAAATCCAAATGCTGAATAGTGGTCGGTGCAGTTCAATAAACGTGCCACTTCATCTTCAGAGGTTAACTCCTCAGCTCCACTTGTTGATGGATCACCAGGGCCACGATTAGATGGTTGAGTATATCCAGAATGTGAGCTGCTGTCTTTTGATGATTGCTGAAATTCCCCAAAGAAATTGCTTGATCTGTCTGAATTTTGATCAGAGTTCCTTGAAGAACCATTTTCATTGTCTACATTTTTCTTCAGGAACTGGACTAGAACGTCAGTTGAAAAGAAAGATAAATTCAGGCTCAAAAGTAATCCAAGCCATCCAATGTAGCTTCTTGCACAATACATTGAATATAGGCAGGTGACAAGCAGAGCAAATCGTTCATGCTTCAACAAAAAGGAAGCACCTGCATTTTAAGCAATGTTAGAGAATTTTACACACTATGAAATGTTTAGTAAGATCGGCCTCAAAGGAATAGTCGACAAGTTGTAGAATATGACCTCCAACAATTACTACAGTGCTTGTTGTCCAAAAGCTTCCATACAGCCATAAAATCACCACTGCAAGCACCGCGACAAGCAGGACAGCAAAACCAATACCAATAAAGGCAACCACGGAAGCAACAATCACCTATAGATCATAAAGAGAATAGCAAAAATGAAAATACTGCCAAGACATTAAGCACATCTGCTTTGATTTGACAATTCAAAGTTTCAAGCAAGAGAGCATAACAAAAACTTAGAAAGGCATCATCAACTGCAGAAGACTATACATGTTACATGGACTAAACAGGCTAGTGATCAGAAATTTTACTGAAACTACATTTGCACTCATGAGAGGAAAGTGCAGAAAATAAATGTTGATCAAGTCAAAGCCACTGTTAGCAGAGTAAACATTAAATTGTCAGCAAGGCAACTAGAAAAGAAGAAAAAGATAGCTGGTCATACCATGAACATGAGCATTTTCTTTATCCCAATCATTGCAAAAATTGACAACATGCTGCACCAAAGTACTGCAATAAGGGAATTTGTCCCCAGACGAAGCAGAGAATCGAAGCCCCTTATGTTGCAGTCTAACCAAACAGTCAACAAGAGCAGCATCAGCTTTCCAGCACTAACCATCCAGGCCCGAGCAATAGGATAAACATACTCCATTTTGCCGAGGGCATAGGCACGCCCTTTTTCTGCCATTGCCATGAAAGCTGTGATAGCTGGCCTATTTTTCTCAACCAATACTTTGCTTTCTTCCATCACATACATCATCGAGGCTCTAAAAAAGGATGCAGCCATGGAAGTAACATGCCTAGTCTTCTCTTTGACGTGTTCTGTCAAAATACGCAATGGAGTTTGTTCTACTGATGTGTTTTTACCACAGCCACGTCGTGAGGATTTCTTGCCATCTCTTCTTAGTTTGGTACTGCTGCTGAAAGGTAGCCCAGGTTCTTCTGAATTTTGCATATCAGTAATGATATCTTCTGGTTGCTGTTTATGTGAAGCTATGTCATCAGATTTACCCAAGGAGGTGCCATTGCTTTTGTTATTCTTCTTGTTGCTTTTTGTTTTCTGGCCAGTGTTCCCTCCAGAACCATTTGATTTACCTTGAAGATGTGAACTTGGATCTTCACCTTGCACTGGATCTCTTTCTGGTGTATTTAGTATATCACCATTAGTTGTATTTTGCCGGTTAGGTGAAGCAAGATTTGGACCACTTTTACTTTGACTTCCTTTTCGAGCCATGGTTTCACTCAAGACGTGGTGGATTCACCGTTTAGGAAATGCATCACAGCAGTTCACACGGAAGGAGTAGCATGTCTTTCCGTTTTCCCTTGGTCAAACCCTACCTGCGGATACAGAACAGCATATCATAAATATTGATTCCAAAATAAGAAATCTTCCAAAGATATTGAACCCTCCATGTCCACGACACGCGAACAAACAACCAGAGAAGTGTCAGATTTTGCTACTCCCTCCGATACATATTAATTGATGCTGAATTAATATCGATCCATATTATCAGCGACAATTAATATGGATCGGAGGGAGTAGCTAAATTGCTTGGCCAATGTCATAGAGCTTGAGCACATCACTTCCCCAAGAGCAAGTCCAGACTCTTAACTAACTCGAAATTGGCAAACTCACTAGGCTATGGCACAAAATTCCTCCAAAACTAGACAACAAAAACAACCTCTCTACTTAACATAACAACAAATCGATTGATCCGAGAAAAATAAATAATTATAGCTCATAAACTAATAAGATTTCTCTCATAGTGACTATTGAATTCCTCAAATAAGTTCACAGGTCACCACATAAGTTCACAGGTCAGGAAAAAAGCAGCATCTCATCCCTCCCACCACGCCATTGATCAACCTCCGCCACAAAACCTAGGGTTTATTAGGAGACTGCACAAATCACGCGACGGAGCATACAAGGAAGCGAGGAAGACGCACCTGGCGGCGTCAGAGCTCCGCGGGAGAGGGCGGCGCGCGTCGGGGACGGGCAGGCTGCGCGGCGCCGGGGCTTCACGGGGAGGGGCAGCGTCGAAGGGAGCCGGGGGGCGCCGGGCCTCCGCGGTAACAGAGCGTCGGGTGGCGCTGGAAGGTGCCGGAGTTCCGCGGGGAGGGCGGCGTCGGGGTCCTCTGGGCGGCGCCGGAGAGCGGAGGGGGAGCGAGCGAGCGGGGAACAGCACGGAGAGGGGACCAGCGCGAGAGGGAGAGGTGTGGGGGGTGGAGGGTAGACAGGGGTAATTTGGTCTTTTGGCGTGCCCCGAAGAGGATCTGGTGAATCCGGCTCCACGTGGAACATTTTCTGACAGTTGATGGTCTTCCTCTCCGACTCAGATCAGATCGGACGGCCAGGCATACGGTGGCGCTCTTTGTATGTTCTTGTTTGTGCACATGTTTTGTGTGTTTTTCTCATACTAGCAAAAGTCTCCATGCGTTGCAACGGAGAAAAAATAACATATGCTCTTAACCCAGTAAGCATCATTCAAGATCACAATAGGTCCACATCCTTTATTTTAGCGAGGCATCACATTTGTGTTGCTGCTTATCCTCCTTCTCATCCTCGCCGGCGGTGGCCTCACAACCAAAACGTGTTTGAATGTGGTTATTCCTAAGGCGTCTCTCTCTCCCTCCCTCTCTCTCGATTTCTCTCGCTCTCGCAATGAGAAATCTGTTGTTTTCCCCTGTGAAATTTTTCAGAGGTGTGCATGTATGGTTATCAATGTTTCTTTCGTCTCTATATGATTTTAGTGGGTGTTTATTTGCAATCCGGATCGCCGTCGATACGAAAGAAAAACGGACCTTGCGCTATAGATTATAAGTTTGCTTTCAAAATAATATATAAAAAATATTTAGCAGGTAAAAATAACATCATATTTAGATTCTACATATTTTTCTAATCAAATTTCATATATAACATGTTAAAATCAGAGTTACGGTTTAAAAGATATGGATAATTTAGAAAAGCATTTGTTTGACTTAAATATCTGCCAAAATAATATTTAAAAAATATTTAACAGGTTAAAATAACATCATATTCATATTTTATACATTTTTCTAATCAAATTTCATATATAACATGTTAAAATCGGAGTTACGGTTTAAAAGATATGGATAATTTAGAAAAGTATTTGTTTGACTTAAATATGATCCGCGGGTGAATTACCTAAAAAGTCAGGGGGGTTTCCAAAAAATTGTAAAATAACGGTTCAGCTGTGACTTAAGGGTGTACTGCGGGTTAATTCATAGAAAATGCAGGGGGGTTTCTGCAAAATTGCACGACGGACCACCAGAAGCACTCCTTGCTTTATTATTAGGTAGAGATATAAGTGGGTCCAGAGGCTATCTCAGCTAGACCTGCACATGGATAGCCCGACCCGGTGGCCCATACCTGAAAGCCCGACATCCGGGCCAGGCTTGGGCTCAGTCTTTCAGCGCAAAGCCCGGCCTGAAAGACCAAATGAGGCTTAAATACTTATTTTAGTTTAAAAATAGCAAAAATGATATATTGGTGGCTTGCAGCTTACTTATTCTCATGATGATACTAATGAAAGTTATATAATTAACTTTGCTGCTACACTAAAATTATTTTGATAAAGGAAGAAATGAGGGGCCTCTCTATGTTTATAATACACTAAAATTACAAGAATTGCTTATACCATGCATTGGCATTTACTTTGTATTCATGAATTGTTCTCTTACGACATGGCAATGCACAGGAAGACGGTTATATTTCGTTGTTACATGGTCTATGTTACCATGTACTCACGACTTAGATCCAAATATTTGATAATTTAAATTGGCATTGATATACCTTGGGATCCTAGTGGAATGATTAATTGAGCATTTTAAGCCTTTGAGGCAACCCGCAAAGTTTTAGAGTCATTTTCTTCTGGTGTTTCACAAAATAAAATTTTCCAAAAAGAAGGGGAAAGGGGGGCACTTAAAACTTTCTCAAAAAGAAAAGTGGCTAGAAAGGTGAGCAAAGCAAAATAAAGAGTGGGAACAGATTAACCACAAGTGAGTCCATGACGCGGATTTTATTCTTAAGTTCACACTTCCTTGGTGACGGTGTCCTAGACTAACCCCGACACTTGGGGAAGTGCTAATCTCCGTTGGAGCGGTCCCGGAGCCAAGGCTTTCGGAGCAGCACGGAAGGCTCACTGTATTCTTCTTGAGTCACCCCCAACGGATGAGCCTCGAAACACTCGAGGTTGGTCTTGAAGGTGACCACGACACCTTTACATACTTCTCCTGAGCACACCACAAGCAAGAAAGCTTCTGGAGGAACCTCTAACCGTCCAGGATCCCAAGCTCTAAGAGTAACAAGTTGGTGAAGATGAACGAGTTGGGGAAACAAAAATCGGTTTGGTAGGAATGTAGATCAGGTGAATCTCCTCCAAACCCCAAAGAATCAGAGTGTTATCTCAAGCTTTTAGGGTTTGGAAATGGGGGGAGAAAGCTTGCACAAGATTAGGGTTGAAGGTGAAAGAAGGGGGGGTATTTATACCCTGGGCACCCGGATTAGTCAGGAGCACTACCAGGAGGACCGGGCACCCGGGAGTTAAAGACCACGGGCACCCGGAAAACACAAGGATATGTCAGCAAGGAGCATCGGGCAAGAGAGCCAGGCCCTACTCCTGGCACCCGGAGGTTCAGGGACCCCGGGCACCCTGACCACGCCGAGGTGGGTAGTGGCTTACTAATGCTTCCGGGCACCCGGAGGTCCATGATCCCGCACTCGGACTTCTTGTTGAGATGCCTCCAACCTTGGAAAAATCCCTTATTTTGGAGGCATAATTTGGGAAGGCAATATGTGTAGAAGAGAAATAAGTTTCCCAACTTCCCAATCTCAACAACCCCTCTTAATAGGAGGATTTCTCCTATGACTCAAAATCAACCGAAAAACTTTCTGAGCCATTGAAGAACAACATATTTTGACCTTTTTGAATAGGGGGTCACCGAAGTCCGTAGACACATACGAAATATAAACTCGACAATCTACATTAGATCTCGCTATTCCTACTGTTATCAACACCAAAATAGTAATTGAGTGTCAATGCACATTCAAAAAGGAGTCCTACCTTTAGGACATTGACAATCAATACTCACCACATCCATATCAAAAAGTACTACAACAATTCCGTGCATTTGAGGATATGATTATATATCAACTAGCTTCATATTGAATGACACGAATGTCCATTGTTCATTTTCATACGCTACTCTAGATCTTGTATACTAGTACATGACCAGAGCATCACTATTTGTCTCATGCGTAGAGATTGAGCTATGTTTTTTTTCTTTTTAACTTTTGTTTATATTATGAAAGATTATATAAAATTTAATTTACTCGGATCTTATAAAACATTTAGTGCACATTAAAAAAAGTTCATGCAATGTAACAGCTTGTTCAAAAAAATTAAGAATTATTCATACCATTAAAAAAACCTCCTTGTCATTTAAAAAATGTTCACGAGTTTCAAAATTGCATAAAAGTAAATACATAAAGTAAAAGATAGGCCCTTCGTAGAGGGAAGTAGAGGTTGTCTGATACGTCTCCAATGTATCTATAATTTTTGATTGTTCCATGCTGTTATATTATCAATCTTGGATGTTTTTATATGCATTTACAGCAATTATATATCATTTTTGGAGACTAACCTATTAACTTAGTGCCCAGTGCCAGTTGCTGTTTTCTGCCATGTTTTTGTTTTACAGAAAATCAATACCAAACGAAGTCCAAATGCCACGAAACTTTTTGGAGATTTTTTTCTGGACAAGATAAACACTAGAAGGTTCGGGAGAAGACCAGACACCAGAGGAGGTGGCCACGAGCCACCAGGGCGCGCCTGGGGGGGGGGGGCAGGCGCGCCCTGGTGCCTCGTGGGCCCACCCCAGCTCCGTTTGACCTAATTCCACCACCATAAATTCAGGAAAAATCAGAAACCCTCAGGAAAGTCCACGAAATACTTTTTCCGCCGCCGCAAGTTTCTGTTCTCGAGAGATCCCATCTGGAGGCCTTCTCCGGTACTCCGCCGGAGGGGGAATCGATCATGGAGGGGCTCTACATCAACCTTGCTGCCCTTCCGATGATGCATGAGTAGTTTACCACAGACCTTCGGGTCCATAGTTAGTAGCTAGATGGCTTCTTCTCTCTTTTTGATCTTCAATACAATGTTCTCCTCGATGTTCTTGGAGTTCTATCCGATGTAATCACTTTTTGCGGTGTGTTTGTTGGGATCCGATGAATTGTGAGTTTATGATCAGATTATTCATGAATATTATTTGAGTCTTCTCTGATCTCTTTTATGCATGATTATTATAGCTTCGTATTTCTTCTCCGATCTATTGATTTGGTTTGGCCAACTAGATTGATTTATCTTGCCATGGGAAGAGGTGCTTTGTAATGGATTCGATCTTGCGGTGCTCAATCCCAGTGACAGAAAGGGACATGACACGTATGTATCGTTGCTATTAAGGGTAAAAAGATGGGGTTTATTCATACGTGAGTTTATCTTGTCTACATCATGTCATCGTTCTTAAGGCGTTACTCCGTTCTTTATGGACTTAATACACTAGATGCATGCTGGATAGCGGTCGATGTGTAGAGTAATAGTAGTAGATGCAGGCAGGAGTCGGTCTACTTGTCTCGGACGTGATGCCTATATACATGATCATTGCCTTGGATATCGTCATGATTATTTGCTTTTCTATCAATTGCCCAACAGTAATTTGTCTACCCACCGTATGCTATTTTCTTGAGAGAAGCCTCTAGTGAAAACTATGGCCCCCGGGTCTATCTAAATCATATTACTAAAACCCTAAAAATATTTCTGCCATTTTATTTTATTTATTTTATTTTGTATTTTTGTTTCAATCTATCTATCTATCATATACAATTTAATCTTGCAATTGACCGCCGATGGATTGACAACCCCTCGTTTGCGTTGGGTGCAAGGATTTGTTGTTTGTGTGTAGGTGCTCCTAACGAGGTGTTGTGTGATTCTCCTACTGGTTCGATAACCTTGGTTTCATAACTGAGGGAAATACTTATCTCTACTGTGCTGCATCATCCCTTCCTCTTCGGGGAAAATACCAACGCAAGCTACAAGTAGCATTGTCATGCGTTTTTTATTTTTGGATGTGCAAACTCTTAATGCAAAGGAACGTCACCTTATATTGCCCCTTGTGATAGCGACCTTTATTATGCAGTCTGTCGCTTTTATTTCTCCACCATCACAAGATCGTACAAAGCTTATTTTCCCTTACAATAAAAGTTCATACATATTTAGGAGCAATTTTTATTGCTTTTGCACCAATGACAACTTACTTGAAGGATCTTATTCAATCCATAGGTAGATATAGTGGACTCTCATGACATGAAACTGGGTTTAAGAGTTTTTGGATGCACAAGTAGTAGCTCTACTTAGTACGGAATTTTTGGCTAGCAAAAGACAGGGGGCAAGCACCACATGTTAGAGGATAAAAAACAATATAACTTCTATGTGAATATAAGCAAACATAACTCATTACGTTGTCTTCCTTGTCCAACGTCGAATATTTGACATAGAATATTTAATGGGGGCTCACAATCATAAAAGATGTCCAAGATAGTATATCTATATGTGAGACCTGTCTTCCTTTATTACTTTTTCATGAATTGCAACAATGACCAATGCTATGTTTGTCAACTTCCAACAAGTTTGATAAATTATACTTCTTTTATGTGAAGTCATCACTCCCCATGGGATTAGCATATGATCTTACTTTTTATTCTCTTTATTTATTTCTAAGATTGGATTGATGACCCACAAGTATAGGGGATCAATCGTAGTCCTTTCGATAAGTAAGAGTGTCGAACCCAATGAGGAGCTGAAGGAAATGACAAGCGGTTTTCAGCAAGGTATTCTCTGCAATTACTGAAAGTAGCGGTAACAGATAGTTTTGATAGCAAGATAATTCGTAACAAGTAACAAGTATAATGAAGTGCAGCAAGGTGGCCCAATCCCTTTTATAGCAAAGGACAAGCCGGAACGAACTCGTATAATAAGTAAAGCGTTCTCGAGGACACATGAGAATTTCATCTAGTCACTTTCATCATGTTTGTTTGATTCCGTTCGCTACTTTGATAATTTGATATGTGGGTGGACCAGTGCTTGGGTGTTGTTCTTACTTGAACAAGCCTCCCACTTATGATTACCCCCTCTCGCAAGCATCCGCAACTACGAAAGAAGAATTAAGATAACTCTAACCATAGCATGAAACGTATGGATCCAAATCAGCCCCTTACGGAATAGTGCATAAAGTAGGGTTTAAGCTTCTGTCACTCTAGCAACCCATCATCTAATTACTACTCCACAATGCCTTCCCTTAGGCCCAAAGATGGTGAAGTGTCATGTAGTCGACGTTCACACGACACCACTAAAGGAAGCAACAACATACATATCATCAAAATATCGAACGAATACCAGATTCACATGATTACTTATGACAAGACTTCTCCCATGTCCTCAAGAACAAAAGTAACTACTCACAAATCATGTTCATGTTCAAGATCAGAGGGGTATTGAATAGTATGAAGGATCTGAACATATAATCTTCCACCAAATAAACCAACTAGCATCAACTACAAGATGTAATCAACACTACTAGCAACCCACAGGTACCAATCTGAGGTTTTGAGACAAAGATTGAATACAAGAGATGAACTAGGGTTTGAGATGGGATGGTGCTGGTGAAGATGTTGATGAAGATTGGTCCTCCCACGATGAGAGGATCGTTGGTGATGTCGATGGCTTCGATTTCCCCCTCCCAGAGGGAAGTATCCCCAGCGGAATCGCTCCGCCGGAGAGCAAAATAGCTCCTGCCCAGGTTCAGCCTCGAGACGGCGGCGCTTCGTCCCGAAAGCCTTCTATTGATTTTTCTAGGGCAAATGGCTTCATATAGGAGAAGGAGGGGGCCAGACGCCAGCTGTGAGCCCCACAAAGCACTAGGTCACGCCCAGGGGGGCGCGCCCTACTTCCTTGTGGCAACTGGTGGGTCCCCTCTGTTATCTCTTTTCTCTATTATTTTTTATATATTCAATAAAAAATCTCCGTGAAATTTCAGGTCAATTGGAGCTCTGTAGAATAGGTATCTCTGATATGGCTATTTCAGGTCCAGAATTCCAGCTGCCGGCATTCTCCCTCTTCATGTAAATCTTGAAAATTAAGAGAAAAAAGGCATAAGAATTGTACCATAAAGTGAAATAATGATCAAAAACATAATAAATAACAGTAGGAAATCATGATGCAAATTGGACGTATCAACTCCCCCAAGCTTAGACCTCGCTTGCCCTCAAGCGAAAAGTCAAAATCGATAATCTTGACCACATGTTTAGAGAGAGAGAGATGTCGCTAAAAATAAAATACGAACATGGAGCATCATGATCTTTATTATAACAACAATATATCATCATAAAACTTCTCATGAAAAAGTGACAATTCATCCACAAGTTAAAGTATGAACCATAAACCAAATTGGAAACTAACAAACTATGATCTCAGTCACTGAAGCAATTGCAATTCATCATATTATCAGAAAGAGTCTATCTAAGAGCTTTGTTTAGCAAGTTCACATACTCAACTATCATTTAGTCTTCTATGATTGCTGACACTCACGACATACTTATGGAGCAAAAGTTTTAGTCGGACACATAGAAAGATAGGGGCTTATAATTTCGCCTCCCAACGTTTTTACCTCAAGGGTAATGTCAACAATAATAACTCATGATCACCTAAATTCAACTGGATATATATGCATGGATCAATCCCCACCACATGATGTTTGCCAAAAGAATACTATTGACTCTTGCATGGAAGTAAATACATAAAGTAAAAGATAGGCCCTTCGCAGAGGGAAGCAGAGGTTGTCATGCGCTTTTGTTATTGGATGTGCAAGCTCTTAATGTAAAGGAACGTCACTTTATATTGCCCCTTGTGAAGCGACCTTTATTATGCAGTCTATCGCTTTTATTGGTCCACCATCACAAGATCGTACAAAGCTTATTTTCCCTTACAATAAAAGTTCATACATAATTAGGAGCAATTTTTATTGCTTTGCACCGATGACAACTTACTTGAAGGATCTTATTCAATCCATAGGTAGATATAGTGGACTCTCATGACATGAAACTGGGTTTAAGGGTTTTTGGATGCACAAGTAGTATCTCTACTTGGTGCAGATTTTTTTGGCTAGCAAAGATAGGGAGCAAACACCACATGTTAGAGGATCCAAAACAATATAACTTCTACGTGAATATAAGCAAACATAACCCATTACGTTGTCTTCCTTGTCCAACGTCAACTAATTGTCATAGAATATTTGATGGGGGCTCACAATCATAAAAGATGTCCAAGAAAGTATATTTATATGTGAGACCTCTCTTCCTTTATTACTTTTTCATGAATTGCTACAATGACCAATGCTATGTTTATCAACTTCCAACAAGTTTTATCAATTATACTTCTTTTATGTGAAGTCATCACTCCCCATGGGATTAGCATATGATCTTACTTTTTATTCTTTATTTATTTCTAAGATTGGATCATCAAAAGCAAAACACTTAACTCAAACTAATCTTTATTATATAACTTTCACACACGATTACATAGATAGATAGATCACAAAGCAAGCACTCGAAACTAAATCATACTAAAACTTTATTCCTCTAAATCACGAAATAACTAAGGATCGAACTAAGATAGATAATGATGATGAGAAAGTGATGGTGATACGATACCGGGGCGCCTCCCCCAAGCTTGGCACAAGCCAAGGGGAGTGCCCATACCCATGTACTCAAGTCTCCTTCGGTGATGGTGGTGATGAAGTGATAAGCTTGTCCTCCGTCTTCCAAGGCATAGGCTCTCCATCATAAAAGGACGAACGTGTTTCCGGAGTCCTGAAATTTGCAGCTAAACTCATACCTTTGAACTTGGCCTCATACTCAAAATTTTGGTTTTGTAGATCATATATTTGGGCCTGAAGATAGTCAATCCGATCATTGAGCTTGAAGATGACGTCCCCAATATTCTTGCCGCCCACCTTGTGCTCACGGATGAATTCCGTGATCATGGAGTGGTTAGCACAAAGTCCACGCTCCACCATGCCCTGGCACTTGAAGATCTCCTGTTCCACCGCTTCCAGCCTGGCCTTCTCGCTCCCGGTCTTCTTAGGTCCTTGAACGTCCCGGATGTGGAGCACCCCCTCACGCATCTCAATGGCTTGAGGGTGCTTCATCACCTCCGGTAGGTACGGGTTGATGACCTTCTCATAGAACTTGTCCTTGGACGAGCTTGGAGATGTCATGGCGACCTAGATCTGTCAGAAAAATAGCCCGAAACAAGAACAGAGGAGAAACTCGCGATGCGGTGGTCAAAAGAGATGGGAGTATATATAAAGAATTTTTATCTTGCAAAACAAGCATACATGAAGAAAACGGAGTCGGGAAGGCACACATGGGGCCCACAAGGCACCACAGCGCGCCCAAGGGGGGGGGTCGCGCTCTTCTGCCTTGTGGGCGACACGTGGGTCCCCTCGGCTATTTCTTATTTTTGTAATTTTTCTAATATTCCAAAACTGACAGAAATAATTTTTATGGGATTTTTGGAGTCGGTTTACTTACCGTATCAAATACCTACCCCTTTTCAGGGTTCTGGAGCGTTCCGGAAGGACTCTTTGATGTGCTCTTCCGGTGTAATTGTTTCAATAATATTAGTTTCAACATTAATGGGAGTACCTGAAATATAGTGCTTAATTCTTTGCCCATTCACCACTCTCGGATTATTGCCTTCGGAGTTGTTTATTTTGATGGCTCCGGAGCGATAAACTTCTGCGATGATATACGGTCCTTACCATTTAGAGAGAAGTTTTCCTGCAAAGAATCTCAAACGAGAATTGTATAATAGAACATGATCACCTACTTTGAATTCCCGTTTTTGAATTCTTTTGTCAAGCCACCTTTTAACTTTTTCTTTAAACAACTTAGCATTATCATAGGCTTGGGTTCTCCATTCATCTAAGGAGCTAATATCAAATAACCTCTTCTCACCGGCAAGTTTAAAGTCATAATTAAGTTCTTTAATTGCCCAATAAGCTTTATGTTCTAATTCAAGAGGTAAATGACATGCTTTTCCATAAACCATTTTATACGGAGACATACCCATAGGATTTTTATATGCAGTTCTGTAAGCCCATAATGCATCATCAAGTTTCTTAGACCAATTCTTTCTGGATCTATTAACTGTCTTTTGCAAAATCAATTTTATTTCCCTATTAGTTAATTCAACTTGACCACTAGACTGAGGATGGTAAGGGGATGCAATTCTATGGTTAACATCATATTTATCAAGCAACTTACGGAAAGCACCATGAATAAAAATGTGAACCACCACCAGTCATTAAATATCTAGGGACTCCAAACCTCGGGAAAATGACTTCCTTAAGCATTTTAATAGAAGTGTTGTGATCAGCACTACTAGTTGGAATAGCTTCTACCCACTTAGTAACGTAGTCAACATCAACTAAAATATGAGTATACCCATTGGATTTAGGAAAAGGTCCCATATAATCGAAACCCCAAACATCAAATGGTTCAATAACAAGTGAATAATTCATAGGCATTTCCTGACGTCTACCAACATTACCAATTCTTTGACATTCATCACAAGAAAGGACAAACGTACGTGCATCCTTGAAAAGAGTAGGCCAATAAAAACCAGATTGTAATACCTTGTGTGAAGTTCGGTCTCCCGCATGATGTCCTCCATAGGCCCCGGAGTGACACTTACGTAGGATTTGTTCCTGTTCATGCTCAGGTACACAACGTCTAATAATACCATCTACTCCTTCTTTATATAGATGTGGGTCATCCCAAAAGTAATGTCTTAAATCAAAGAAAAACTTTTTCTTTTGTTGATATGTAAAGCTGGGTGGTATGTATTTAGCAACAATGTAATTAGCATAGTCTGCATACCAAGGAGTATTACGAGAAGCATTTATCACAGCTAATTGTTCATCAGGAAAATCATCATTAATAGGAAGTGGGTCATCAAGAACATTTTCCATTCTAGGCAAATAATCTGCTACGGGATTCTCAGCTCCCTTCCTATCAACAATGTGCAAATCAAATTCTTGTAGCAGAAGAACCCATCTAATAAGTCTAGGCTTAGCATCTTTCTTTTCCATAAGGTATTTAATAGCAGCATGATCAGTGTGAACAGTAACCTTGGAATCAACAATATAAGATCTAAATTTATCACATGCAAACACAACTGCTAAAAATTCTTTCTCACTAGTAGCGTAATTTCTCTGAGCGCTGTCTAGAGTTTTACTAGCATAATGGATAACATTTAATTTCTTATCAACTCTTTGTCCTAGAACAGCACCAACAGCATAATCACTAGCATCACACATAATTTCAAAAGGTAGGTTCCAATCAGGTGGTTGAACAATAGGTGCAGAAATTAAGGCTTTCTTAAGTATTTCAAAGGCTTCTACACAATCATCATAAAAAACAAACGAAACATCTTTTTGCAAGAGATTGGTAAGAGGTCTAAATTTTTTAGAGAAGTCTTTTATGAACCTTCTATAGAAACCAGCATGACCAAGGAAACTTCTTATACCTTTGATATCTTTAGGACATGGCATTTTCTCAATAGCATCAACCTTAGCTTTATCAACTTCAATACCTCTTTCAGAAATTTTATGCCCAAGGACTATACCTTCATTAACCATAAAGTGGCACTTCTCCCAATTCTAGACAAGATTAGTTTCTTCACATCTCTGCAAAACTCGATCAAGGTTGCTTAAGCAATCATGAAAAGAAGTTCCGTAAACGGAAAAATTATCCATGAAAACCTCAACAATCTTTTTGCAAAAGTCAGAGAATATAGCAGTCATACATCTTTGAAAGGTAGCAGGTGCATTACATAAACCAAAAGGCATACGACGATAAGCATAAGTTCCAAAAGGACAAGTAAAGGTGGTTTTCTCTTGATCTTCAGGTGATACAGGTATTTGAGAGAAACCTGAATAACCATCTAGGAAACAAAAATGTGTATGCTTAGACAATTTTTCTAACATTTGATCAATAAAAGGCAAGGGGTAATGATCTTTTCTAGTGGCTTTATTTAATTTCCTGAAGTCAATTACCATCCTATAACCAGTTACAATTCTTTGTGGTATGAGTTCATTTTTATCATTAGGAACAACGGTAATACCTCTCTTTTTAGGAACACAATGAACATGACTTACCCATCTACTATCAGCTATGGGATAAATTATACCTGCTTCCAGAAGCTTTAATATTTCAGTTCTTACCACATCCTTCATTTTAGGGTTCAGCCTTCTTTGATGATCAACAACGGGTTTAGCATCTGGCTCCATATGAATTTTATGCTGACATAAAGTGGGACTAATGCCCTTAAGATCATCAAGAGTATATCCAATAGTGGCACGGTGCTTCCTCAGAGTTTTAAGTAATCTCTTTTCTTCATGCTCTGTAAGGTTAGCACTAATAATAACAGGATATATCTTCTTTTCATCAAGATAAGCATATTTAAGAGTATCAGGTAATTGCTTCAATTCAAACACATGATCACCCTTGGGTGGAGGTGGACCTCCCAAGGTTTCAACAGGCAGATTATGTTTAAGGATAGGTGCTTGTTTAAAGGATAATTCATCTATTTCATTTTTTTCACTCATATGCATGTCATTCTCATGCTTAAGCAAATATTGTTCTAGCGGATCAGTAGGTGGCACAACAATAGAAGCAAGACCAATAATTTCATCCTTACTAGGCAATTATTTATCATGAGGTTGTCTACGAAACTTAGAGAAATTAAACTCATGAAACATCTCACCAAAATTAACACTAACAATTTCTTTAGTGCAATCAATCTTAGCATTAACAATATTCAAGAAAGGTCTACCGAATATAATGGGACAAAAATCATCTTGTGGCGATCCAAGAACAAGAAAATCAGTAGGGTATTTGATCTTACCACACAAGACTTCAACATCTCTAACAATCCCAAGCGGTGAAATAGTGTTTCTATTTGCAAGCTTAATAGTAACATCAATATCTTCAATCTCAACAGCTGCAATATCATTCATGCCTTCTTGATAGAGAGTAAATGGAATAGCACTCACACTAGCACCAATATCACATAAACCATGATAGCAATGATCTCCAATTTTAACAGAAATAACAGGCATGCCAACTACAGGCTTATTTTTATCTTTAGGGTCTGGCTTAGCAATTCTAGTTGCTTCATCACAGAAATATATGACTTGTCCATCAATGTTATCAACCAAAAGATCTTTAACCATTGCAACACTAGGTTCAACTTTAATTTGCTCAGAAGGTCTAGGTGCTCTAATTTTACTCTTATTGACTACAGTTGAAGCTTTAGCATGTTCCTTAATCCTAACAGGGAAGGGAGGTTTCTCAATATAAGCAGTAGGCACAACTGGATCAACATGGTAAACAATTGTTTCTTCTTTAACACTAACATGTTCTTCTTTCAATTCAATAGGTGGATGATATTTAAACCATTTCTCCTTAGGGAGATCAACATGAGCAACAAAAGATTCACAAAAGGTAGCTACTATCTCAGAGTCAAGTCCATATTTAGTACTAAACTTACGAAAAGCACCAGTTTCCATAAAAGATTTAACACAATCAAACTCAAGATTTATACCTGACTCATTACCTTTGTCGATTTCCCAATCTTCATAATTGTGTCTAATTCTTTCAAGAAAGTCCCATCTGGATTCAATAGTTTTCTTCATAAAGGAACTAGCAGAAGAAGTATCGAGCATGGATTGATCATTATGAGAAAGCTGAGCATAAAAGTTTTGAAGGATTATTTCTCTTGAGAGCTCATGATTGGGGCATGTATGCAACATATACTTAAGCCTCCCCCAAGCTTGAGCGATAATTTCTCCTTCACGAGGCCAAAAATTATATATATAATTCCGATCACGATGAACCAAATGCATAGGATAAAATTTCTGGTGGAATTCCAGCTTCAACCGGTTCCAGTCCCATGTATCGGTATCATCACATAGCCTATACCATGTCAATGCCTTTCCCTCCAAAGATAAAGGGAATACTTTCTTCTTAACTCCATCTCCAGATAAACCTGCAAGCTTAAACAATCCACAAATTTCATCCACATAGATCAAGTGCATATCAGGATGTACCGTTCCATCTCCTGCATAAGGACTAGCTAGCAATTTCTCTATCATACCCGAAGGAATTTCATAATAAATATTTTCAGTAGGTTCAATAGGTGGAGGAGCAACTCTTATTGCTTCCGGTCGAGGTGAAGATACCCCGAACAAGCCCCTCAAAAGATTACTTTCCATAGTGACAAGTGACAATAAATTTCAGCACGTAATATAAATGTTTCCTTACCAAATTCCACTCACCAAAGGCGCTTCACTCCCCGGCAACGGCGCCAGAAAAGAGTCTCAATGACCCACAAGTATAGGGGATCAATTGTAGTCCTTTCGATAAGTAAGAGTGTCGAACACAACGAGGAGCAGAAGGAAATGACAAGCGGTTTTCAGCAAGGTATTCTCTTCAAGTATTGAAAGTAGCGGTAACAGATAGTTTTGATAGCAAGATAATTCGTAACAAGTAACAAGTAACAAGTATAATAAAGTGCAGCAAGGTGGCCCAATCCCTTTTATAGCAAAGGACTAGCCGGAACGAACTCGTATAATAAGCAAAGCGTTCTCGAGGACACATGGGAATTTCATCTAGTCACTTTCATCATGTTTGTTTGATTCGCGTTCGCTACTTTGATAATTTGATATGTGGGTGGACCGGTGCTTGGGTGCTGTTCTTACTTGAACAAGCCTCCCACTTATGATTACCCCCTCTCGCAAGCATCCGCAACTACGAAAGAAGAATTAACATAACTCTAACCAT
Source organism: Elymus sibiricus (assembly GCA_039707655.1). Classification (NCBI taxonomy): domain Eukaryota; kingdom Viridiplantae; phylum Streptophyta; class Magnoliopsida; order Poales; family Poaceae; genus Elymus; species Elymus sibiricus. The sequence goes on from CM077672.1 coordinate 455,421,197, forward strand.
AGCATGAAACGTATGGATCCAAATCAGCCCCTTACGGAATAGCGCATAAACTAGGGTTTAAGCTTCTGTCCCTCTAGAAACCCATCATCTAATTACTAATCCACAATGCCTTCCCTTAGGCCCAAAGATGGTGAAGTGTCATGTAGTCGATGTTCACACGACACCACTAAAGGAAGCAACAACATACATATCATCAAAATATCGAACGAATACTAAATTCACATGATTACTTATGACAAGACTTCTCCCATGTCCTCAAGAACAAAAGTAACTACTCACAAATCATGTTCATGTTCAAGATCATAGGGGTATTGAATAGTATTAAGGATCTGGACATATAATCTTCCACCAAATAAACCAACTAGCATCAACTATAAGATGTAATCAACACTACTAGCAACCCACAGGTACCAATCTGAGGTTTTGAGACAAAGATTGAATACAAGAGATGAACTAGGGTTTGAGATGAGATGGTGCTGGTGAAGATGTTGATGAAGATTGGTCCTCCAACGATGAGAGGATCGTTGGTGATGTCGATGGCTTCGATTTCCCCCTCCCGGAGGGAAGTATCCCCGGCGGAATCGCTCCGCCGGAGAGCAAAATAGCTCCTGCCCAGGTTCCGCCTCGAGACGGCGGCGCTTCGTCCTAAAAGCCTTCTCTTGATTTTTTTTCTTGGGAAAATGGCTTCATATAGCAGAAAGAGGGGGCCAGACGCCAGCTGTGGGCCCCACAAGGCACTAGGGTGCGCCTAGGGGGGGCGCCCTACTGCCTTGTGGGCAGCTGGTGGGTCCCCTCTGTTATCTCTTTTCTCTAGTATTTTTATATATTCAATAAAAAATCTCCGTGAAATTTTAGGTCAATTGGAGCTCTGTAGAATAGGTATCTCTGATATGGCTATTTCAGGTCCAGAATTCCAGCTGCCGGCATTCTCCCTCTTCATGTAAATCTTGCAAATTAAGAGAGAAAAGGCATAAGAATTGTACCATAAAGTGAAATAATGATCAAAAACATAATAAATAACAGTAGGAAATCATGATGCAAATTGGACGTATCATGGATCAACAAAAGCAAAACACTCAACTCAAACTACTCTTTATTATATAGCTTTCACACACGATTACATAGATAGATCACGAAGCAAGCATTCAAAACTAAATCATACTAAAACTTTATTCTTCTAAATCACGAAATAACTAAGGATCGAACTAAGATAGATAATGATGATAAAAGTGATGATGATACGATACCGGGGCACCTCCCCCAAGCTTGGCACAAGCCAAGGGTGGTGCCCATACCCGTGTACTCAAGTCTCCTTCTTCGGTGATGGTGGTGATGAAGTGATGGGCTTGTCCTTCCACTTGAGGATGCGAATTTCTTCTTTTAATTTCTCGATCTCTCTTTAGAGATCCCAGATTTTGCGACGCAACTTATCCGAATCCTCCTGCACATGGTGAAAAGGGGTGAATTGAACTTTAGAATCCTTCACCGTGTTAGGTAAGCTGGACGTCTTGAATTCAATGTGCATATCTCCCGGTTGAGGCAATGGGGGATCCTCTTCCTCCTCGCTGGAATAATCTTGCCTTTCCCTCAAATCTGCATCTTCTTCTTCATCAGTCGTTCAACCATAGGGACCGATGTCCCCATAGACTCTAGGGTTTGCAATAAGGTGCGAGACATAGCTTTCCCCGTCTGAATCCTGAGATGACATGGTACTTGACCTCGAGAATCTGACAGAAATCAGCACGAAACAAGAACAGAGGAGAAACTTGCGATGCGGTGGTCAAAACACCCATGAGTATATATAAATAATTTGTATCTTGCAGGACAAGCATACGAGAGGAAAACGGAGTCGGGAGGGCACACGAGAGCCCCACAAGGCAACACGGCGCGCCCTAGGGGGGTACGCGCCCTGTTGCCTTGTGACCTCCTCGTGGGTCCTCTCGGCTGTTTCTTATTTTTGTATTTTTTCTTATATTTCAAAACGGACAGAAATAATTTTATGGAATTTTTGGAGTCGGTTTACTTACCGTACCACATACCTACCCCTTTTCAGGGTTCTGGAGCGTTCCGGAAGGACTCTTTGATGTGTTCCTCTAGAGTCATTGTCTGAATAATATTAGTTTCAATGTTAATGGGAGTACCTAAAATATAATGCTTAATTCTTTGTCCATTAACCACTCTCGGATTAGTGCCTTCGGAGTTGTTGATTTTGATAGCTCTGGAGCGATAAACTTCTTCGATGATATATGGCCCTTCCCATTTAGAGAGAAGTTTTCCTGCAAAGAATCTGAAACGAGAGTTGTACAATAGGACTTGCTCACCTATTTTAAATTCCCGTTTTTGAATTCTTTTATCATGCCATCTTTTAACCTTTTCTTTAAATAACTTGGCATTTTCATAGGCTTGGGTTCTCCATTCATCTAGAGAGCTAATATCAAATAACCTCTTCTCACCGGCAAGTCTAAAATCATAATTAAGTTCTTTAATTGCCCAATATGCCTTATGTTCTACCTCAAGAGGTAAATGACATGCTTTTCTATAAACCATTTTATAAGGGGACATACCCATAGGATTCTTATAAGCAGTTATGTAAGCCCATAATGCATCATCAAGTTTCTTAGACCAATTTTTCCTGGATCTATTAACAGTCTTTTGCAAAATTTATTTTATTTCTCTATTACTCAATTCAACTTGGCCACTAGACTGAGGGTGATAAGGAGATGCAATTCTATGATTAACATCATATTTAGCAAGCAATTTGCGAAAAGCACCGTGAATAAAATGTGAGCCATCATCAGTCATCAAATATTTGGGGACTCCAAACCTCGGGAATATAACTTCTTTAAGCATTTTAATAGAAGTGTTATGATCAGCACTACTAGTTGGAATAGCTTCTACCCACTTAGTAACGTAATCAACAACAACTAAAATATGAGTATACCCATTAGAGGAAGGAAAGGTCCCATATAATCAAAACCCCAAACATCAAATGGTTCAATAACAAGTGAATAATTCATAGGCTTTTCCTGACGTCTACCAATGTTACCAATTCTTGGACATTCATCACAAGAGCGTACAAACTTACGTGCATCCTTGAAAAGAGTAGGCCAATAAAAACCAGATTACAATACCTTATGTGCAGTTCTGTCTCCCGCATGGTGTCCTCCGTATGCCTCGGAGTGACACTTCCTGATGGAAATATGCCCTAGAGGAAATAATAAAGTTGTTATTATTTTATATTTCCTTGTTCATGATAAAGGTTTATTATTCATGCTAGAATTGTATTGACCGGAAACTTAAATACATGTGTGAATACATAAACAAATACGGTGTCCCTAGTGAGCCTCTACTAGACTAGTTCGTTGATCAAAGATGGTTAAGGTTTCCTAACCATAGACATGAGTTGTCGTTTGATAAAGGGATCACATCATTAGGAGAATGATGTGATGGACAAGACCCATCTGTTAGCTTAGCATATGATCGTTCTGTTTATTGCTACTGCTTTCTTGAATGTCAAATACATGTTCCTCCGACCATGAGATCATGCAACTCCCGGATACTGGAGGAATACCTTGTGTGCTATCAAACGTCACAACGTAACTGGGTGATCATAAAGATGCTCTACAGGTATCTCCGAAGGTGTCTGTTGAGTTGGCATGGATCGAGACTGGGATTTGTCACTCCGTGTTTCGGAGAGGTATCTCTGGGCCCTCTCGGCAATGCACATCATAAGAAGCTTGCAAGCAAAGTGACTAAGGAGCTAGTTACGGGATGATGTATTACGAAACGAGTAAAGAGACTTGCCGGTAACGATATTGAACTAGGTATGGAGATACCGACGATCGAATCTCGGGCAAGTAACATACCGACGGACAAAGGGAATTACGTATGTTGTCATTGCGGTTCGACCGATAAGATCTTCGTGGAATATGTAGGAACCAATATGAGCATCCAGGTTCCGCTATTGGTTATTGATCGAGAGGCATCTCAGTCATGTCTACATCATTCCCGAACCCGTAGGGTCCGCACGCTTCACGTTCGTTGACGATATAGTGTTATATGAGTTATGTGAATTGGTAACCGAATATTGTTCGGAGTCCCGGATGAGATCCCGGACGTCACGAGGAGTCTCGGAATGGTCGAGGGGTAAAGATTTATATATGGGAAGTCATATTTTGGGTTCCGGAAAAAGGTGCAGTTTTTTCGGTATTGTACCGGGAAGCTTCCAGAAGGTTCCGGAGGATTCCGGAGGGGTCCGGAAGTCCACAAGTGGGTCCACCACGTCCCAAGGGCTGGCATGGGCTAAGGGGAGGCGTCCTGGCCTTATTGGGCCAGGCGCACCAAGTCCTCAAAAGCCCACGCAGCTAGGGAAGGAAAAAGGGAGAGTCCTAGTAGGAATAGGATTGGACTTTGGAGTCCAAGTCCACGTGTGTACTATTCACGGTTACTGTTCACGTGGCACTATTCCTTCTACTCCAAGCCCCTACACATATATAAATAGAGGAGAGGGGGCACACCAAAGGAGACACAACATTGTCTTAGTCGTGTGCGGCGCCCCCCTCCACAGTTCCGTCCCTCGGTCATACTTTCGCAGTGCTTGGGCGAAGCCTTGCGGAGATGGCATCACCATCACCGTCACCACGCCGTCGTGCTGCCGGAACTCATCCACTACCTTGCCGTCTTGCTGGATCAAGAAGTCGAGGACGTCACCGAGCTGAACGTGTGCTGAACGCGGAGGTGCCGTACGTTCGGTACTCGGTCGGTTGGATCGTGAAGTTGTTCGACGACATCAACCGCGTTGTTCTAACGCTTCCGCTTACGGTCTACGAGGGTACGTAGACATACTCCCCCTCTCGTAGCTATGCATCTCCATGGATAGATCTTGCGTGTGCGTAGAAATTTTTTGTTTTCCATGCAACGTTCCCCAACAGTGGTATCAGAGCCAGGTCTATGCGTAGATGATATGCACGAGTAGAACACAAAGAGTTGTGGGCGGTGATCGTCATACTGCTTACCACCAACGTCTTATTTTGATTCGGCGGTATTGTAAGATGAAGCGGCCCAGACCAACCTTACATGTCCACGTATATGAGACCGGTTCCACCGACAGACATGCAACTTGTTTTGCATAAAGGTGGCTGGCGGGTGTTTGTTTCTCCTACTTTAGTTGAATCGAATTTGACTGCGGCCGGTCCTTGTTGAAGGTTAAAACAGCAAACTTGATAAATCACCGTTGTGGTTTTGTGCCGTAGGTAAGAACGGTTCTTGCTAGAAGCCCGTAGCAGCCACGTAAAACTTGCAACAACAAAGTAGAGGACGTCTAACTTGTTTTTGCAGGGTATGCTGTGATGTGATATGGTCAAGACATGATGTGATATACATTATTGTATGAGATGATCATGTTTTGTAATTTATCGGCAACCGGCAGGAGCCTTATGGTTGTCTCTTTATTGTATGAAATGCAAGCGCCATGTAATTGCTTTACTTTATCGCTATGCGTTAGCAATACTTGTAGAAGCAATAGTTGGCGAGACGACCACGACGCAATGATGGAGATCAAGGTGTCGAGCCGGTGACGATGGAGATCATGACGATGCTTTGGAGATGGAGATCAAAAGCACAAGATGATGGCCATATCATGTCACATATTTTGATTGCATGTGATGTTTATCCTTTATGCATCTTATTTTGCTTAGAACGACGGTAGCATTATAAGATGATCCCTTCACTAAATTTCAAGATAAAAGTGTTCTCCCCGAGTATGCACCGTTGCTAAAGTTCGTCGATTTGAAGCACCTCGTGATGATCGGGTGTGATAGATTCTACGTTCACATACAACGGGTGTAAGCCAGTTTTACACAAGCAGAATACTTGGGTTAAACTTGACGAGCCTAGCATGTACAGACATGGTCTCGGAACACTGGAGACCGAAAGGTCAAACATGAGTCATATAGTAGATATGATCAACATGGAGATGTTCACCATTGATGACTATCCCATCTCACGTGATGATCGGACATGGGCTAGTTGATTTGGATCATGTATCACTTAGTTAACTTGAGGGATGTTAATTTAAGTGGGAGTTCATTAGTAATTTGATTATTTGAACTTAATTTATCATGAACTTAGTCTTGTTGGTTTCTTTGCATATCTATGTTGTAGATAAATGGCCTGTGCTACTGTTCCGTTGAATTTTAATGCGTTCCTAGAGAAAGCTAAGTTGAAAGATGATGGTAGCAACTACACGGACTGGGTCCGTAACTTGAGGATTATCCTCATTGCTGCACAGAAGAATTATGTCCTTGATGCACCGCTAGGTGATGGACCTGCTGCAGGAGCTGCTGTAGACGTTGTGAACGCCTGGCAGGCTCGATCTGATAACTACTCGATAGTTCAGTGTGCCATGCTCTACGGCTTAGAACCAGGACTGCAAAAGCGTTTTGAACGCCACGGAGCATATGAGATGTTCCAAGAGCTGAAATTGATATTTCAAGCTAATGCCCGGGTTGAGAGATATGAAGTCTCCAACAAGTTCTTTAGCTGTAAGATGGAGGAGAACAGTTCTGTCAATGAACACATACTCAGAATGTCTGGGTACCACAACCACTTGACTCAGCTGGGAATTGATCTTCCGGTTGAGAGTGTTATTGACAGAGTTCTTCAGTCACTGCCACCAAGCTATAAAGGCTTCATGATGAACTATAATATGCAAGGGATGGAGAAGACAATTCCCGAGCTCTTCGCGATGCTGAAATCAGCGGAGGTAGAAATCAAGAAGGAGCATCAAGTGTTGATGGTTAACAAAACCACTAGTTTCAAGAAAAAGGGCAAGGGAAAGAAGGGGAACTTCAAGAAGAACGGCAAGCAAGTTGCCGCTCCCACGAAGAAACCCAAAGCTGGACCCAGGCCTGAAACAGAGTGCTTCTACTGCAAAGGGACTGGTCACTAGAAGCGGAACTGCCCCAAGTATTTGGCGGATAAGAAGGATGGCAAAGTGAGCAAAGGTATATTTGATATACATGTTATTGATGTGTTCCTCACTAATGCTCGCAGTAGCGCCTGGGTATTTGATACTGGTTTGGTTGCTCATATTTGTAACTCGAAACAGGAGCTACGGAATAAGCGAAGATTGTCTAAGGACGAGGTGACGATGCGCGTCGGGAATGGTTCCAAGGTTGATGTGATCGCCGTCGGCACGCTACCTCTACATCTACCTTCGGGATTAGTTTTAGACCTCAATAATTGTTATTTGGTGCCAGCGTTGAGCATGAACATTATATCTGGATCATGTTTATTGCGAGACGGTTATTCATTTAAGTCAGAGAATAATGGTTGTTCTATTTATATGAGTAACATCTTCTATGGTCACGCACCTTTTGTGAATGGTCTATTCTTGTTGAATCTCGATCGTAGTGATACACATATTCATAATGTTGATGCCAAAAGATGCAAAGTTGATAATGATAGTGCAACATACTTGTGGCACTGCCGTTTAGGTCATATTGGTGTAAAGCGCATGAAGAAACTCCATGCGGATGGACTTTTGGAATCTCTTTATTATGAATCATTTGATACTTGCGAACCATGCCTCATGGGCAAGATGACTAAAACTCCGTTCTCCGGAACAATGGAGCGAGCTACTGATTTGTTGGAAATAATACATACCGATGTATGCGGTCCGATGAATGTTGAAGCACGCGGCGGGAATCGTTATTTTCTAACCTTCACAGATGATTTGAGTAGATATGGGTATATCTACTTGATGAAACACAAGTCTGAAACATTTGAAAAGTTCAAAGAATTTCAGAGTGAAGTAGAGAATCATCGTAACAAGAAAATAAAGTTTCTACGATCTGATCGCGGAGGCGAATATTTGAGTTACGAGTTTGGCCTTCATTTAAGAAAATGTGGAATTGTTTCACAACTCACGCCACCTGGAACACCACAGCGTAATGGTATGTCCGAAAGTTGTAACCGTACTTTATTGGATATGGTGCGTTCTATGATGTCTCTTACCGATTTGCCACTATCGTTTTGGGGTTATGCATTAGAGACAGCTGCATTCACGTTAAATAGGGCACCGTCTAAATCCGTTGAGACGACACCGTATGAACTATGGTTTGGCAAGAAACATAAGCTATCGTTTCTTAAAGTTTGGGGATGCGATGCTTATGTGAAAAAGCTTCAACCTGATAAGCTCGAACCCAAAGCGGAGAAGTGCGTCTTCATAGGATACCCTAAAGAAACAATTGGGTACACCTTCTACCACAGATCCGAAGGCAAGGTCTTTGTTGCCAAGAATGGGTCCTTTCTAGAGAAGGAGTTTCTCTCGAAAGAAGTGAGTGGGAGGAAAGTAGAACTTGATGAGGTAATTGTACCTTCTCTCGAATTGGAAAGTAGCTCATCAGAGAAAACCGTTCCCGTGATGCCTACACCAATAAGAGAGGAAGATAATGATAAAGATCATGAAACTTCAGATCAAGTTACTACTGAAATTCGTAGGTCGACCAGAGTACGTTCCGCACCAGAGTGGTACGGTAATCCTGTTCTGGAAGTTATGTTGTTAGACAACGGCGAACCTACAAACTATGAAGAAGCTATGATAAGCCCGGATTCCGACAAATGGCTTGAGGCCATGAAATCTGAGATAGGATCCATGTATGAGAACAAAGTATGGACTTTGGTGGACTTGCCCGATGATCGGCAAGCCATTGAGAATAAATGGATTTTTAAGAGGAAGACGGATGCTGATGGTAATATCACTGTCTACAAAGCTCGACTTGTCGCGAAAGGTTTTCGACAAGTTCAAGGGGTTGACTATGATGAGACTTTCTCACCCGTAGCGATGCTTAAGTCTGTCCGAATCATGTTAGCAATTGCCGCATTTTATGATTATGAAATCTGGCAAATGGATGTCAAAATTGCATTCCTTAATGGTTTTCTCAAAGAAGAGTTGTATATGATGCAACCAGAAGGTTTTGTCGATCCTAAGGGTGCTAACAAAGTGTGCAAGCTCCAGCGATCCATTTATGGACTGGTGCAAGCATCTCGGAGTTGGAATATACGCTTTGATGAGGTGATCAAAGCATATGGTTTTGTACAGACTTACGATGAAGCCTGTATTTACAAGAAAGTGAGTGGGAGCTCTGTAGCATTTCTAATATTATATGTGGATGACATATTGTTGATTGGAAATGATATAGAATTTCTGGATGGCATAAAGGGATACTTGAATAAGAATTTTTCAATGAAAGACCTCGGTGAAGCTGCTTATATATTGGGCATCAAGATCTATAGGGATAGATCAAGACGCTTGATAGGACTTTCACAAAGCACATACCTTGACAAAGTTTTGAAGAAGTTCAAAATGGATCAGTCAAAGAAAGGGTTCTTGCCTGTCTTGCAAGGTGTGAAGTTGAGTCAGACTCAATGCCCGACCACGACAGAAGATATAGAGAAAATGAAAGTCATTCCCTATGCCTCAGCCATAGGTTCTATTATGTATGCCATGCTGTGTACCAGACCTAATGTATGCCTTGCCACCTGTCTGGCAAAGGGGGTACAAGAGTGATCCAGGAGTGGATTACTGGACAGCGGTCAAAATTATCCTTAGTAACTAAAGGACTAAGGAAATGTTTCTCGATTATGGAGGTGATAAAGAGTTCGTCGTAAAGGGTTACGTCGATGCAAGCTTTGACACCAATCTGGATATCTCTGAGTAGCAAACCAGATACGTATAATGGGGCAGTCATTTGGAATAGCTCCAAGTAAAGTGTGATAGCAGCATCTACAGTATGACATAAGGATTTGCAAAGTACACATGGGTCTGAATATTGCAGACCCATTGACTAAAATTCTCTCTCACGAGCAAAACATGATCACACCTTAGAACTCTTTGAGTGTTAATCACATGGTGATGTGAACTAGATTATTGACTCTAGTGAACTCTTGGGTGTTAATCACATGGCGATGTGAACTAGATTATTGACTCTAGTGCAAGTGGGAGACTGATGGAAATATGCCCTAGAGGCAATAATAAAGTTGTTATTATTTTATATTTCCTTGTTCATGATAAAGGTTTATTATTCATGCTAGAATTGTATTGACCAGAAACTTAAATACATGTGTGAATACATAAACAAATACCGTGTCCCTAGTGAGTCTCTACTAGACTAGCTCGTTGATCAAAGATGGTTAAGGTTTCCTAACCATAGACATGAGTTGTCATTTGATAATGGGATCACATCATTAGGAGAATGATGTGATGGACAAGACCCATCTGTTAGCTTAGCATATGATCGTTCTGTTTATTGCTATTGCTTTCTTGAATGTCAAATACATGTTCCTCCGACCATGAGATCATGCAACTCCCGGATACCGGAGGAATACCTTGTGTGCTATCAAATGTCACAACGTAACTGGGTGATCATAAAGATGCTCTACAGGTATCTCCGAAGGTGTCTGTTGAGTTGGCATGGATTGAGACTGGGATTTGTCACTTCGTGTTTCGGAGAGGTATCTCTGGGCCCTCTCGGTAATGCACATCATACGAAGCTTGCAAGCAAAGTGACTAAGGAGTTAGTTACGGGATGATGTATTACAGAACGAGTAAAGAGACTTGCCGGTAACGAGATTGAACTAGGTATGGAGATACCGACGATCGAATCTTGGGCAAGTAACATACCGACGGACAAAGGGAATTACGTATGTTGTCATTGCGGTTCGACCGATAAGATCTTCGTGGAATATGTAGGAACCAATATGAGCATCCAGGTTCCGCTATTGGTTATTGACCGGAGAGGCGTCTCAGTCATGTCTACATCATTCCCGAACCCGTAGGGTCTGCACGCTTAACGTTCGTTGACGATATAGTGTTATATGAGTTATGTGAATTGGTAACCGAATATTGTTCGGAGTCCCGAATGAGATCCCGGACGTCACGAGGAGTCTCGGAATGGTCGAGAGGTAAAGATTTATATATGGGAAGTCATATTTTGGGTTCCGGAAAAAGGTGCAGTTTTTTCGGTATTGTACCGGGAAGCTTCCAGAAGGTTCCGGAGGATTCCGGAGGGGTCCGGAAGTCCACAAGTGGGTCCACCACGTCCCAAGGGCTGGCATGGGCTAAGGGGAGGCGCCCTGGCCTTATTGGGCCAGGCGCACCAAGTTCTCAAAAGCCCACGCAGCTAGGGAAGGAAAAAGGGAGAGTCCTGGTAGGAATAGGATTGGACTTTGGAGTCCAAGTCCACGTGTGTACTATTCATGGTTACTGTCTACGTGGCACTATTCCTTCTACTCCAAGCCCCTACACATATATAAATAGAGGTGAGGGGGCGCTCCAAAGGAGACACAACATTGTCTTAGCCGTGTGCGGCGCCCCCCTCCACAGTTCCGTCCCTCGGTCATATTTTCGCAGTGCTTGGGTGAAGCCCTGCGGAGATGGCATCACCATCACCGTCACCACGCCGTCGTGCTGCCAGAACTCATCCACTACCTCGCCGTCTTGCTGGATCAAGAAGTCGAGGATGTCACCGAGCTGAACGTGTGCTGAACGCGGAGGTGCCGTACGTTCGGTACTCGGTCGGTTGGATCGTGAAGTTGTTCGACGACATCAACCGCGTTGTTCTAACGCTTCCACTTATGGTCTACGAGGGTACGTAGACACACTCCCCCTCTCGTAGCTATGCATCTCCATGGATAGATCTTGCGTGTGCGTAGATATTTTTTGTTTTCCATGCAACGTTCCCCAACACTTCCGTAGGAATTGTTCCTGTTCATGCTCAGGTACACAACGTCTAATAATACCATCTACTCCTTCTTTATATAAATGTGGGTCATCCCAAAAGTAACGCCTTAAATCAAAGAAGAACTTTTTCTTTTGTTGGTATGTGAAACTAGGTGGTATATATTTAGCAACAATGTAATTAGCATAGTCTGCATACGAAGGAGTGTTACGAGAAGCATTTATCATTGCTAATTGTTCATCAGGGAAATTATCATTAATAGGAAGTGGGTCATAAAGAACATTTTCCATTCTAGACAAATTATCTGCTACGGGATTCTCAGCTCCCTTTCTATCAACAATATGCAAATCAAATTCTTGTAGAAGAAGAACCCACCTAATAAGTCTAGGCTTAGCATCTTTCTTTTCCATAAGGTATTTGTTGGGGATATTCCCCACGACCAAGACCCAGCTCATAGGGATAAGCCACCCTGAAGATTAAGTCATCTCTGGGCTTAAGTCACCAAGACGTTAAGTCATCTCTGGGCTTAAGTCGCCCTGACGTTAATTCATTTCTGGATTTAACCCGGCAGATCCTGACCCGGCAGACAGTTGTAAGCCGGCAGATAGTTTCTAACCCGGCAGACAGTTGTAAGCCGGCAGACAGTTTCTAACCCGGCAGACAGTTGTAAGCCGGCAGACAGTTTCTAACCCGGCAGACAGTTGTAAGCCGGCAGATAGTTTCTAACCCGGCAGACAGTTGTAAGCCGGCAGACAGTTGTAAGCCGGCAGACAGATTGTGACCCGGCAGATTGTAACCCGGCAAGTACTTAGCCATGAAAATGAGCTGCCTGGAGATAAGAAGCCCAAGCGTTAAGAAGCCCACGGTGAGAAGCCCATGATGGGAAGTCAGAATAGGTTAAGTCCTAATCCTACTAGGACTCTACATGTAACCCGCCCCTTCAACTTATATAAGGAGGGGCGGGGCACCCCAAGAGGGACAAGTTTTTAGAGGTCAAGATAGACAGATAAGTCTAGAAACAGATGTTTCGGCAGGTCTCAAGACAGACGTTTTGATAGCTCTCGAGACAGAGTCAGGGAAACAGCACCCTTGTAATTGTGACTATGATCATCAATATCAATCAAGCAGGATGTAGGCTTTTACCTCCACCGTGAGGGGCCGAACCTGGGTAAAATCTCGCATCTCTCGTCCCGCTTAACCCCGTTCAAGCTACCACTTAATTGCGTTGGCCTCACGACTAAGTCCTCACACTAGGACATCTGTCGTGACAAAACCACGACAGTTGGCGCCCACCGTGGGGCCAGCGCACGGTGGTTTTGAGTTCTTGAAGGGATCTTTCCCCGGGTTTCAAGAAGTTCGCGAATTTCTGGATGAAGGAAAGACGGTTTTTGAAGGATATGAATCAACGTCGAGTTCACTAGATCAATATCAGAAAAAAAAAATTGATGGCGTTCATCAGTTCGTTTGGCAAGATCATCAGATGGATAAAAAAATAAAGGCACGACCCGGAAGCGAATGATCCACGGATTTGGGCTCCTCTGTTGATCCGCCCTGTTGACCACCGTGCCTCCCCGTCGAGTCGGCGGCCCGCTTCCGCAGCTGCCGTGGTCTTCGCCGCTGTCAGCCCGCGGCCACGGGTGCGTCCTCAAGCCACCTGGCCTCGACCCGCTTCAGCAACAAGTCGCACCTCTTCGTCGGTCCGCCACAGACGCCTCCGAGCCAGCCTCCACCACCGTCTCCGAGCCGGATTCCGCCTCGCCCGGTGCCTCCTCGGCCGCAGCTACGTCGAGTCACCGGCCGCCGCCGTAACCTGCCTCGCCGAATCCGAGCAGCTGTTTTTACTTCAAGTCGCCATCCCCTCGGCCTCGCCGCAGCCACGAGTTGCCAACCCGCCCGGGCAGGACTCCCCGGCCTCCTGTCGCGCGCTGACCCGGCCCGGCCATCTCCTCCACCTCGCTCCGTCCGATTTTGCCCGCGCCGTCTACGCCCGCGAGCCGGCCCGTGCTCTGCTGCGACCGCGCCTCCGCTCAGAGCCGCCCGGCCGCCTCAAGTCGCCGACTTGAGCCGTTGCACTCAGCTGGCCTCGTCTCAAACCCGGCCCCTGCATTCAGCTGGTCACGCGCCATTCGCCTGCTGGCTCCGCCCGCCGGGCCGCCTTCACTCGCCTCCTCCGAGCTGGCCGGGCCCCTCTCCGCTGTTCGCGCCGAGCAGTTGCGGTGCGAGCCGCCTCTGCCATCGCGGCTGCGGCCGCGCCCCCTCCATACCCCCACGCGACCTCGTCTCCAACACGGCGGCCGTCCACCGCTCCGAGCCCGGCTTCCGCCGGTGCGCCCCCACTGCAGAGCCGCCTCCGCCATCGAAGCTTCCGCCCCGCCTTGCCGCCTCTGCCTCGAGCCAGGCCGCCTCACCTCGCGTCGCTTCCGCCGCCACCTTGAGCCGCTGCTTCGCCTCCAATCCACTGACGCATCCGTGGCGGGCCTCCTCACCTACCTCGACCCGCCGCCTCCGCAGCCGTAGGCCTCAGTCGCCGCCATCGAGCCGCCTTCGCCTTCACCAGCAAGTCGCTCCGGCCTCACCTTCGCTTGAGAGCCGCTTCGCATCTGCCATGGCCCGCCGGCGCACCTCCGTTGACCCGGCCTCACTCCACCTTCTGCCAGAGCCGCCTTGAGCCGCCTTTGGGCCACCCGCCTTCCGCCATCGCGACCACGGCTGCAGTCGCGCCTCCGAGCGAGCCGCCTGTGAGTCGCCCCCATAGCCTCGCGCTACCGCCGCCGTGGCTCGCCTCTGCCGCGGCCCACCTCGCGCCGCCTCGCTTCCACCTCGCCTCTGCCTGAGCCGCTGCTTCGCCTCCAAGCCGCCTCCGCCTCGCCTCCGCCTTGCCGGCGCGCCTCCAAGCCGCCGCAGTGGCACACCCCCACCGGTGCGGCCTTGAGCCGCTGCTCTAAGCGCCGCCTCCGCCGGTTTCTAAGCCGCCTCCACCGGCCTGCCCGCCTCGACCCGCCGCCCCGCGCGCGCTGGTTCCCCGTCACTCCAGCCGCCAGCTCCGGCCGGGTTTCAAGTAAAGGAAAGATTAAGTAGTGAGCCGACTAAAAAAAAGGGGTTTGGTCAGCTCAAAATTCATCAGAGCACACACGTCAATTATTGTGAGTATCTCTGACTCGTCCGCGGTTGACTTCAAACTCCACCGCAGTCATCATCAACCCCGCGGCTGATCGTTTCCAACAAAATATCTCAAGTGAAATTTATCCAGTCGATTTTTATTGATACATTTTTTCGAAGAACAATTACTCTGGCTTGCGATATTTTTTATGCAGGACAATTGATCACTGCAGGGGTGGTCGTCGTGCCACGGGTATCACGCTCGCGCTAACATTATCATGCGACAGCGACCGACCGTGCCGTACTGCTCAATGAACGTGTGTGCAAGCCGCCGCCTATGTGGTTCGGTCTACATCAACATGCGGCCGACTCCTCCGCTCACACCGCGGCCGATTCATCCGTCCGCGCCCGTGGCCGACTCGCCCGTCCGTACCGACTTACAAGCCGCGGCCGACTCGCGCGTCCGCGCTTACAACGCCACGGGCGACCCCCGTGTCCGTGACAGGTTATCAGTCGACTCTCATATCTACATCAACACACCGGATCCACGCCCGTCTGCATGAACTGCTCAAACGGACGCCGCCGCCCCCATGGCCCGGTCTACTCCAACAACTCTGAAGCAAATAAACACATACTATCAGCCTCTGCCTGCACCGAATGGCTCAATGGATAGACGCACAAGTTGCCGCCGCTGCGGTTTGGTTAACTTCAACAAACAGCCGGGACAAACCATCGGCCGGATTACTGACACGACTTATACGGGATCATCTATGACCCGCCACGGTCGACCTCAACCTTCCGCGGATTCACATCGCGTTATCAACGCCAAGGGCATACAACAAGCGCCGCGAAGATCATCAACTCGCCATACGCTTCTGGCTTCAATAAATTTCAGCTATCAGCTGTCACCTATATGCCGGCTTACGCCGCGGCCAAGTATGAAGAATCTCAAGCCGACTCCTTGAGTCATCTTAAGACTCGAGGGCTACACAGACATGACTCGGCGGATTTGGCCAGTTTCAACAAATACAAGAACCCCGGGTCGTTGAAGGGAAGACAACCCGGTCCTGGGGACTACTGCTTTATTTGCGAAAAGGTAAATGTTGCCAAAGAGAACTAGCTGCCATGATGCGCAGTTCAAACATAGGTATCCTGCCTTATTGGCGAAAAAGTAAAAGTTGCCCAAGAGAACTAGCTGCCACGATGCGCAGTTCAAACATGGGTATCCTGCTCAATAATGATCAAAGGAATGCCAGCTTATCTGGACCCCAGATGTTTTGCAGTAGTAGCATTGTCTCCTGTATATCCTATGCTGAGCTTTTCCATGATCATATGGTTACTTGGGGGCTTCCAACTCATCGAGTTTAGCTTACAAAACCCTTTTAACCCGGCGAAATGCCAAACTATACTTGGTTAAACCTGCCTGTTAGCAAGATGCTACTCCCTAAAAAGCGACCCGGCGTACGCCTGATGAGTCAATCACAAAAGGTGACCCTGAATTCATCAGAGTTAAAACGCTCG
The DNA here is from genome assembly GCA_039707655.1 of Elymus sibiricus. Classification (NCBI taxonomy): domain Eukaryota; kingdom Viridiplantae; phylum Streptophyta; class Magnoliopsida; order Poales; family Poaceae; genus Elymus; species Elymus sibiricus. The sequence continues at coordinate 455,437,558 of CM077672.1, forward strand.
ATTGGTTGCGTGAGAGCCGGCTTTCAGAGAGATAGGACAAACCAAAAGAGGCCAAAAAGCCTGCTTCCACAGGAAGCGAAACCAAGGCTCGAGCCTTGGAAGCCGGTCTTATGCCATGCCTTGAAAGCCGGCGTTTTTATACTCTGTTATCATATATCATCATGCATTGCATCATACATTGCATCATCATTGCATCATCATACCATGCTTCATATATGCATGGATATCCTGGTTTATATTGCAGGAGCCGGTTTTCAAACCGAGTTATATTATTCAAATCTTTAATAGCCAACATGGATGTATTTTCATTATGGTTATCATAACCAGTATTGGATGATTGAGGTTTTCAAAAGCCGCTTCAGAAAAAATGGCTATTATTTCTTCATCCAAAAATACCAGCTTACAGCAAGGAGCATGGTTCAATATTGATATGCAAAGCATTCAGTAACATCATCCAGACAGTGAATATGATTTTATTCTACAATGGAAGGAATAGTCCCGAGTCGCTGCAGGCATACGACCCGGCACTTGGGGGCTACATTATTCAAATCAAGATTACATCAAGTATTCAAGTCCCGTGTCGCTGCAAGCAGGCACCACGACACTTGGGGGCTAATGCAAGCTGATTTTCAAATCATCACATTGTCAACAAACTCGGTTATTTCAGGTAGATGAGCCAGCCTCCCGTCAGTTTCTAAGTCCCATCTCAGTATATCTTACTGAGCCGACCCTTGGGGGCTACACAAAACTCCTCAAGTCTATATAATCAGATCTGCAAAAGTCCCTGCTCATTATTGCATAATGACCCGGCCCTTGGGGGCTACACAAGTTGAAGTTTTATGAGCATAAGGCAATTACAAGTCCCAGGTTGCTGCAGGCAAAGACAACCCGGTACTTGGGGGCTACATATGTGGAACATTCAACTTATGACTGGTGACTTAGATGAACAACCCGGATTTCTCCAAGCTTGCAACATTCATATTGGAGCAAGTCTTAAGCTATCACTACATTCCCCTCTTAAGACTTGGGGGCTACAGGTAATATGGATATAAGTAGAACACTATCAAAATTTTCAGTGTTGAGCAAACCAGGTCTCATATTTTTTGATGGAGAAATTTGCAAAGATTATTTGTTCTAAGCTATTCAGACAAGTCTGGAGCATTGAAAGTTGGTACAACATCAGACGCAATATTCTTTTTATCAAGCCAAGGCATTTTTGAAGACAGTTCAAGATATCATAAGGGTTATTTTTTCTGCAAGGAACCAGCATCAGCATATTGGTATGACAGAGATTCAGACTTTTCAGGAGTTGGTCAATGAACTAAAACTGGTCTTTTTGAGTGAGCCGGTCCCTTTACATATTCTTATTTCAAGAGTTTAGCATGAATAAATTCAAAACTAAACTGGGGGCTAATGTTGGGGATATTCCCCACGACCAAGACCCGACTCATAGGGATAAGCCGCCCTGAAGATTAAGTCATCTATGGGCTTAAGTCACCAAGACGTTAAGTCATCTCTGGGCTTAAGTCGCCCTGACGTTAAGTCATTTCTGGATTTAACCCGACAGATCCTGACCCGGCAGACAGTTGTAAGCCGGTAGATAGTTTCTAACCCGGCAGACAGTTGTAAGCCGGCAGACAGTTTCTAACCCGGCAGACAGTTGTAAGCCGGCAGATAGTTTCTAACCCGGCAGACAGTTGTAAGCCGGCAGACAGTTATAACCCGGCAGACAGATTATGACCCGGCAGATTGTAACCCGGCAAGTACTTAGCCATGAAAATGAGCTGCCTGGAGATAAGAAGCCCAGGCGTTAAGAAGCCCACGGTGAGAAGCCCGTGATGAGAAGCCCGGACTCTACATGTAACCCGCCCCTTCAACTTATATAAGGAGGGGCGGGGCACCCCAAGAGGGACAAGTTTTTAGAGGTCAAGATAGACAGATAAGTCTGGAAACAGATGTTTCGGCAGGTCTCAAGACAGACGTTTTGATAGCTCTCTAGACAGAGTCAGGGAAACAGCACCCTTGTAATTGTGACTATGATCATCAATATCAATCAAGCAGGATGTAGGCTTTTACAAACACCGTGAGGGGCCGAACCTGGGTAAAATCTCGCGTCTCTCGTCCCGCTTAACCCCGTTCAAGCTACCACTTAATTGCGTTGGCCTCACGACTAAGTCCTCACACTAGGACATCTGCCGTGACAAAACCACGACAGTATTTAATAGCAGCATGATCAGTATGAATAGTAAATTTGGAATCAACAATGTAGGATCCAAATTTATCACATGCGAACACAACTGCTAAAAATTCTTTCTCAGTAGTAGCATAATTTCTTTGAGCACTGGAGTTTTACTAGCATAATGAATAACATTTAATTTCTAATCAACTCTTTGTCCTAGAATAGCACCAACAGCATAATCACTATCATCACACATAATTTCAAAGGGTAGGTTCCAATCAGGTGGTTGAACAATAGGTGCGGAAATTAAGGCTTTCTTAAGAATTTCAAAGGCTTCTACACAATCATCATCAAAAACAAATGGAACATCTTTTTGCAAGAGATTATTAAGAGGCCTAGAAATTTTAGAGAAGTCTTTTATAAACCTTCTATAAAAACCAGCATGACCTAGAAAACTTATTATACCTTTGATATCTTTAGGACATGCCATTTTCTCAATTGCATCAACTTTAGCCTTATCAACTTGAATACCTCTTTCAGAAATTTATGCCCAAGGACTATACCTTCATTCACCATATAGTGGCACTTCTCCCAATTCAAGACAAGATTAGTTTCTTCACATCTATTCAAAACTCGATCAAGGTTGCTCAAGCAATCATCAAAAGAAGTTCCGTAAATGGAAAAATCATCCATGAAAACCTCAACAATCTTTTCACAAAAGTCCGAGAATATAGCAGTCATACATCTTTGAAAGGTAGCAGGTGCATTACATAAACCAAAAGGCATACGACGATAAGTATAAGTTCCAAAAGTACAAGTAAATGTGGTTTTCTCTTGATCTTTCGGTGATACAGGTAATTGAGAGAAACCAGAATAACCATCTAGGAAGCAAAAGTGTGTATGCTTAGATAATCTTTCTAACATTTGATCAATAAAAGGCAAAGGATAATGATCTTTCCTAGTAGCTTTATTTAATTTTCTGAAATCAATTACCATTCTATAACCGGTTACAATTCTTTGTGGGATAAGTTCGTTTTTATCATTAGGTACAACAGTAATACCTCCTTTCTTAGGAACACAATGAACAGGACTTACCCATCTACTATCAGCTATGGGATAGATTATACCTGCCTCCAGAAGCTTTAATATTTCTGTTCTTACCACATCTTTCATTTTAGGATTCAACCTTCTTTGGTGATCAACAACTGGTTTAGCATCTGGCTCCATATGAATTTTATGCTGTCATAAAGTGGGACTAATGCCCTTTAGATCATCGAGAGTATATCTAATAGTAGCACAGTGCTTCTTCAGAGTTTTAAGTAATCTCTATTCTTCATGCTTTGAAAGGTTAGCACTAATAATAACAGGATATATCTTCTTTTCATCAAGATAAGCATATTTAAGTATATCAGGTAATTGCTTTAATTCAAACACAGGATCACTCTTCGGTGGAAGAGGATCTCCCAAAGTTTCAACAGGCAAATTATGTTTATGGATAGGTGCTTGCCTAAAGAACAACTCATCTATTTCATTTCTTCCATTCATATGCATATCATTTTCATGGTCTAGCAAGTATTGTTCTAAAGGATCAGTAGGAGGCACAACAATAGAAGCAAGACCAATAATTTCATCTTTATTGGGTAATTCTTTATCATGAGGTTGTCTACGAAACTTGGAGAAATTAAATTCATGAGATACATCACCAAAATTAACACTGACAGTTTCTTTATTGCAATCAATCTTAGCATTTACTGTTGATGACCCACAAGTATAGGGGATCAATCGTAGTCCTTTCGATAAGTAAGAGTGTCGAACGCAACGAGGAGCAGAAGGAAATGACAAGCGGTTTTCAGCAAGGTATTTTCTGCAAGCACTGAAATTATTGGTAACAAGTAGTTTGATAGCAAGATAATTTGTAACAAGTGACAAGTAGCAATAGTAACTAAGGTGCAGCAAGGTAGCCCAATCCTTTTGTTGCAAAGGACAGGCCGGAACGATCTCTTATAATAAGCTAAACGTTCTCGAGGACACATGGGAATTTCATCTAGTCACTTTCATCATGTTTGTTTGATTCACGTTCGCTACTTTGATAATTTGATATGTGGGTGGACCGGTGCTTGGGTGCTGTTCTTACCTAAACAAGCCTCCCACTTATGATTAACCCCTCTCGCAAGCATCCGCAACTACGAAAGAAGAATAAGATAAATCTAACCATAGCATTAAACATATGGATCCAAATCAGCCCCTTACGGAATAGCGCATAAACTAGGGTTTAAGCTTCTGCCACTCTTGCAACCCATCATCTAATTACTACTCCACAATGCATTCCCTTAGGCCCAATGATGGTGAAGTGTCATGTAGTCGACGTTCACATGACACGACTAAGAGAATCAACAACATACATATCATCGAAATATCGAACGAATAACAAATTCACATGATTACTTATGACAAGACTTCTCCCATGTCCTTAAGAACAAAAGTAACTACTCACACATCATATTCATGTCCAAGATCAGAGGGGTATTGAATAGCATAATGGATCTGAACATATAATCTTCCACCAAATAAACGAACTAGCATCAATTACGAGATGTAATCAACACTACAAGCAACCCACAGGTACCAATCTGAGGTTTTGAGACAAAGATTGAATACAAGAGATGAACTAGGGTTTGAGATTAGATGGTGCTGGTGAAGATGTTGATGACGATTGGTCCTCCCACGATGAGAGGATTGTTGGTGGTGACGATGGCTTCGATTTCCCTCTCCCGAAGGGAAGTATCCCCGACGGAATCGCTCCGCCGGAAAGCAAAAGTGCTCCTGCCCAAGTTCCGCCTTGAGACGGCGGCGCTCCATCCCAAAAGTCTTCTCCTCATTTTTTCTAGGGAAAATGGGATTATATACCAGAAAATGGGCACCGGAGGCTGGCCAGGGGCCCCACAAGCCACCAGGGCGCGCCTGGGGGAAGGGGGGTGGTGCGCCCTGGTGCCTCGTGGGCACATGGGTGGCCCCCTCTAGTACTTATTTTCTCCAGTATTTTTTATTTATTCCAAAATAAATATCCGTGAAATTTCAGCTCATTTGGAGATGTGCAGAATAGGTATCTCTGACATAGCTTTTTCAGGTCCAGAATTCCAGCTGCCGGCAATCTTCCTCCTTATGTAAATTTTGCATATTAAGAGAGAAAAGGCATTAGAATTGCTACACAAAGTGTTATATTGATTAAAAACACTATAAATAACAGTAGGAAAACATGATGCAAAATGGACGTATCAACTCCCCCAAGCTTAGACTTCGCTTGTCCTCAAGCGAAAGCCAATATCGATAATCATGTCCACATGTTTAGAGAGAGAGGTGTCGATAAAAACAAAATACGGACATAGTAGCATCATGATCATTATTATAACATCAACGTTCATTAACATAGAACTTTCTTGAAAACTAACAAACTATGTTCTCAGTCAACAATGCAATTGCAATTCATCATATTTTCAAGAAGGGTCTCATGTAGGAGCTTTTAGCAAGTCCACATACTCAACCATCATTTAGTCTTCTATGATTGCTAACACTCACAACATATATATGGAGCGAAAAGTTTCAGCCAGACACATAGAAAGATAGGGGCTTATAATTTTGCCTCCCAACTTATTCACCTCAAGGGTAATGTCAACAATAATAACTCATGATCACTCATATCCAACTGGATATATGTGCCTAGATCTTTCCCCACCACATGACGCTTGCAAAAGAGAAAAATAAAAAGGAATAAAGGAGAACACTATTGACTCTTGCATAAAAAGTAAATACATAAAAGTAAAAGATAGGCCCTTCACAGAGGGAAGCAGAGGTTGTCATGCGCTTTTTGTTGTTGGATGCACAAGCTCTTAATGCAAAGGGACGTCACTTTATATTGCCCCTTGTGATAGTAACCTTTATTATGCAGTCCTTCGCTTTTATTTCTTTACCATCACAAGTTCGTACAAAGTTTATATTCCTTTACAATAAAGTTCGTACATATTTAGGAGCAATTTTTATTGCTTTATGCATCGATGACAACTTACTTGAAGGATCTTATTCAATCCATAGGTAGATATAGTGGACTCTCATGACATCAAACTGGGTTTAAGGGTTTTGGATGCACAGGTAGTATCTCTACTTGGTGCGGATTTTTGGCTAGCAAAGATATTGGGCAAGCACCACATGTTGGAGGATCTATGACAATATAACTTCTATGTGAATATAAGCAAACATAATTCATTACGTTGTCTTCCTTGTCCAACGTCAACAATTTGACATAAAATACTCAATGGGGGCTCACAATCATAAAAGATGTCCAAGATAGTGTATTTGCATGTGAATCTTCTCTTCCCTTACTAATTTTTTCATGAATTGCATCATTGACTAATGCTATGCTTGTTAACCTTCAATAAATTTTACCACTTATACTTTTCTTTATGTAATGTCATTACTTTCCATAAGATTAGCATATGATCTTTTTTCATTATTTTCATTGCTAGGATTGAAACATAAATGTAAAGAAGCAAAAACTCAAACTACTCTTTATTATATAACTCTCAACTCAATTACATAGATAGATAGATCATGAAACTAGCACTCGAAAATAGATCATACTAAACTTTTATTCAACTAAATCACGAAATAACTGAGGATCGAACCAAAAATAGGTAAAGATAATAAAAGTGATGGTGATACGATACCGGGGCACCTCCCCCAAGCTTGCCACAAGCCAAGGGGGGTGCCCATACCCATGTACTCAAGTCTCCTTCTTCAGTGATGGTGGTGATGATGAAGTGGTGGGCTTGTCCTCCGGCTTCCATGGCATAGGTTCCCCATCATAAAGGGATGAACGAGTCTCCGGAGTCCTGAAACTTACAGCTAAACTCATACCTTTGAATCTTGCCTCATACTCAAAATTTTGGTTTTGAAGATCATAGATTTGGCCTTGGAGATAGTCAATTCGTTCGTTGAGCTTGAAGACGATGTCCCCCATTGATTGGCCATCCATCTTGTGATCGCGGGTGAATTCCGTGACCATGGAGTGGTTGGCACTGAGTCCACGTTCTACCATCCCTTAGCACTTGAAAATCTCCTGCTCCACCGCTTCGAGCCTGGCCTCCACGCTCCCAGTCTTCTTGGGTCCTTGAACATCCCGGATGTGAAGCACCCCCTCACGCATCTCAATGGCTTGAGGGTGTTTCATCACCTCCGGTAGGTAGGGGTTGATGACCTTCTCGTAGAACTTGTCCTTGGAAGAGCTTGGTGGAGCCATAGTGATCTAGATCTGTCAGAAAAATAACACGAAACAAGAACAGAGGATATTTCCGCGATACGGTGGTCAAAATGTCCGGGAGTATATATAAAGAATTTTTATCTTGCAAAACAAGTATTTTCCAGAAGAAAACGGAGCCGGGAAGGCTCACGAGGGGCCCACGAGCCACCAGGGCACGCCTGGGGGTGTGGAGCGCCCTGGTGCCTCGTGTGCACCTCGTGGGTCCCCTCGGCTGTTTCTTATTTTTGTATTTTTTCTAATATTCTAAAACTGACAGAAAGTATTTTTATGGAATTTTTGGAGTCGGTTTACTTACCGTATCATGTACCTCTTCCTTTTCAGGGTTCTGGAGTGTTCTGGAAGGTCTCTCTTATGTATTCCTCCGGTGTCATAGTTTGAATAATGTTAGTCTCAACATTAATAGGCGTACCTGAGATGTAATGCTTAATTCTTTGCCCATTGACCACCTTCGGATTAGTGCCTTCGACGTTAATGATCTTAATGGCTCCAGAGCGATAAACTTCCTCGATGATATACGGTCCTTCCCATTTAGAGAGAAGTTTTCCTGCAAAAAATCTAAGACGAGAATTGTACAATAGAACATACTCACCCACTTTGAATTCCCGTTTTTGAATTCTTTTATCATGCCATCTTTTAACTTTTTCTTTAAACAATTTGGCATTTTCATAAGCTTGGGTTCTCCATTCATCTAGTGAGCTAATATCAAATAATCTCTTTTCACCAGCAAGTTTAAAATCATAATTGAGTTCCTTAATTGCCCAATATGCTTTATGTTCTAACTCAAGAGGTAAATGACATGCTTTACCATAAACCATTTTATAAGGAGACATACCCATAGGATTTTTATAAGCAGTTCTATAAGCCCATAATGCATCGTCAAGTTTCTTAAACCAATTCTTTCTAGATCTATTAACAGTCTTTTGCAAAATTAACTTTATTTCTCTATTGCTCAATTCAACTTGACCACTAGATTGAGGGTGATAGGGAGATGCAATTCTATGGTTGACATCATATTTAGCAAGCAGTTTACGGAATGCACCATGAATAAAATGTGAACCACCATCAGTCATTAAATATCTAGGGACTCCGAACCTCGGGAAAATAACTTCTTTAAGCATTTTAATAGAAGTGTTATGATCAGCACTACTAGTTGGAATAGCCTCTACCCACTTAGTAACGTAATCAACGGCAACTAAAATATGTGTATACCCATTAGAGGAAGGAAAAGGTCCTATATAATCAAATCCCCAAACATCAAATGGTTCAATAACAAGTGAATAATTCATAGGCATTTCCTGACGTCTACTAATATTACCAATTCTTTGACATTCATCACAAGATAAGACAAACTTACGAGCATCCTTGAAAAGAGTAGGCTAATAAAAACCAGATTGTAGTACCTTATGTGCAGTTCTGTCTCCCGCATGGTGTCCTCCGTAAGCATCGGAATGACACTTCCGTAAGATTTGTTCTTGTTCATGCTCAGGTATACAATGTCTAATAATACCATCCACTCCTTCTTTATAAAGATGTGGGTCATCCTAGAAGTAATGTCTTAAATCAAAGAAAAACTTTTTCTTTTGTTGATATGTAAAGCTGGGTGGTATGTATTTAGCGACAATGTAATTAGCATAGTCTGCATACCAAGGAGTATTACGAGAAGCATTTATCACAGCTAATTGTTCATCAGGAAAATCATCATTAATAGGAAGTGGGTCATCAAGAACATTTTCCATTCTAGACAAATTATCTGCTATGGGATTCTCAGCTCCCTTCCTATCAGTAAGATGCAAATCAAATTCTTGTAGCAATAGAACCCACCTAATGAGTCTAGGTTTAGCATCTTTCTTTTCCATAAGGTATTTAATAGCAGCATGATCGGTATGAACAATTACTTTAGAATCAACTATGTAAGATCTGAATTTATCACATGCAAACACAACTGCTAGAAATTCTTTCTCAGTAGTAGCATAATTTCTTTGAGCATTGTCTAGAGTTTTACTAGCATAATGGATAACATTTAATTTCTTATCAACTCTCTGTCCTAGAACTGCACCGACAGCATAATCACTAGCATCACACATAATTTCAAAAGGCAAGTTCCAATCAGGTGGTTGAACAATAGGTGCAGATGTTAATGCTTTCTTAAGTGTTTCAAAGGCTTCTACACAATCATCATCAAAAACAAATGGAACATCTTTTTGCAAGAGATTAGTAAGAGGCCTAGAAATTTTAGAGAGGTCATTAATAAACCTTCTATATAAACCAGCATGACCAAGGAAACTTCTTATACCTTTAATATCTTTAGGACATGGCATTTTCTCAATTGCATCAACTTTAGCCTTATCTACTTGAATACCTCGTTCAGAAATTTTATGCCCCAAGACAATACCTTCATTCACCATAAAGTGGCACTTCTCCCAATTCAAGACAAGATTAGTTTGTTGACATCTTTGCAAAACTCGATTAAGGTTGCTTAAGCAATCATCAAAGGAAGTTTCGTAAACGGAAAAATCATCCATGAAAAGCTCAACAATCTTTTCACAAAAGTCAGAGAATATAGCAGTCATACATCTTTGAAAGGTAGCAAGTGCATTGCATAAACCAAAAGGCATACGTCTTTAAGCATAAGTTCCAAAAGGACAAGTAAAGGTGGTTTTCTCTTGGTCGGCTTGTGATACAGTTATTTGGGAGAAACCAGAATATCCATCAAGAAAGCAAAAGTGTGTATGCTTGGACTATCTTTCTAACATTTGATCAATAAAAGGTAAGGGGTAATGATCTTTTCTAGTGGCTTTGTTTAATTTTCTAAAATCAATTACCATCCTGTAACCAGTTACAATTCTTTGTGGAATGAGTTCATTTTTATCGTTAGGAACAACAGTAATGCCTCCTTTCTTAGGGACACAATGAACGGGACTTACCCATCTACTATCAGCTATGGGATAGATTATACCTGCTTCTAGAAGCTTTAATATTTCAGTTCTTACCACCTCCTTCATCTTAGGATTTAATCGTCGTTGGTGATCGACAACTGGTTTAGCATCAGGCTCCATATTAATTTTGTGCTGACATAGAGTGTCGGTGTACTAAAGTTTGGGTCTTTTAGTACCCCATACTTGTGCACGGACGGTTGTAGCCATACCGGCGGCAAGACCTACCGGAGAGCAGCTGGAAACATATACCAAGGATATCAAGAAGGCATTCAAGCCGATGATCAAAAGACAGAAGACCGAAGGCTGGCTTCCCGGCAAGACCTTGCCGGGAAGGCTCGCGAAGGCCCGGCTAGGCTTCGCACCCGGCAAGATCCCACCGTACTGCCGCCGCTCCAGCGCAGCGACCAGTCCGTCGTTTAGGGATTGTCCTCCTGGTTGCGTGTCATGGCACTGACTACGGATGGGGTTAAGCGGTGCTGATGGGACCGGCTCTTTTTACGTCCCCAAGAAAGTAAGGGACAGCTAAGTAAGGCATTTAATGCGTTTTGTCCTAAGTCGTCAGAGATAATCATGTAACACTGTAGCAACTTTACACCTCTTGTACTCCTGTCTGCCACTGTTGGTGACCCCTTGGACGTATAAAAGGAGGCCCAAGGCGGAGCTACAGAGGGGGAGGGCCTTCTGGCCCATTCTGCATGCGTAGCTTCTTCTTTAACGCACTGTTCATCGCAAGCGCTCCGTGTACTTGAGCTAAGAACATCCACAATAAACAACAGCAGGAGTAGGGTTTTACGCTTCTCAGCGGCCCGAACCTGGGTAAAGATCCTTGCGTTGATCGTTGGATCCGCTCTTTGTGCAAATCTTTTCCCCCGCCGAACCGTAAAGGGATCTTCTGGATCCCATAGGTGTCGTACGCCGACATCTTTGGCGCGCCAGGTAGGGAAAAAGGTTGCGCGAACCCGATCTAGCAGTCAGCGCGCCAGTTCTTGATCACTTTCATCGCCATGGCTCCCAAGAAGAAGGGTGCGACAGCGGTGGATCCATCCGTGTCCGGCCTACCCATACCTACACAGACGGGCGACGGCGTGGGCGCTGGTGGAGGAGGTGGAGGTCTTGAGCCTCCACGATGTTCTGGCGACCAGAGCCAGGCAAGCGGCGTCGTTCGCAACGGCGCTGCCGGGTCTAAGGACGGAGCCGTGCTACCTACGGGTGGCGCAGCGAACTCCAAGGACGAGACGGCGCCTTCCAAGACACCCACGCCGGCGCACGCGCCGCGGCCTTCTCAGGTTGCGCGCGACGGGCAGCGCCGCGACGTTGGTGGTTCCAGGCGCTCCCATGGAAAAACCCCTGCGCATCACTCCCAAGATGCGCGGGGCCAAGATCCACGTCAACATGCCGGCGGAAGCAGGGCGTGATCGCAGGGCCGTGATGGAGCTCCTTCTAACTCAGTTAGAAGTCAGAGCACCTCACGTTCTTCGCATCTTTCGCCACCGCCTACACCAGCAGAAGCGTTGGCGCGAGCCCAGCTGCTCCTAGACTTCCCTCCCGCTGCGGAGAAGCTAGATGAATGGAGATCTGCTATCCAAAGCCTCATCGGCTTGGCTAACGATGACAGGCCGCAGCAGGCGGAGCCTTCGCGGCGGCAGTCCACTGTGCCGGTGCGTGCTGGTGGCGAGAAGACCGGAGGCGGTACGACTACTATGCGTTCCCCTCCGCTACGACAAGAGCGGTCGTTAACTCGGCGGATCGACACCCGTGATGATGATTCCACGGCGTCGTCTGATCCGCGGGTTTGCCGCGATCAACGTCAAGTTCTTCGGGAATGGCACAAGGAGGATGCTCGAACTACCATCGAGCGGCGGCGGGAAGCGCGTCGTCAATCCGACAGGCACGCGGGACCTACTGTCGACGAGCCTGTGCCGGGGTATTCTAGTAACTTGCCTTACGAGGTGGGTTGTCCAGCTTTTACTCGTGAGCTATGGCGAGTCCAGTGGCCCAACTCCCGAACTTTCAAGCCGGAGGTGCCGGAGAAATACGATGGCAAGACTCACCCGTCAGAGTTCCTGAGCGTCTACACCGTTGTGGTGCAGGCTGCCGGGGCTCGAGACGACAATATATTTGCCAACTACTTCCCATTGGTGCTTAAGCCCAACGTCAGGTCGTGGTTGATGCATCTGCCGGAGAATTCCATTTCCTCCTGGGCAGATTTGTGTCATGAGTTTGTTGGCGCCTTTACTGGAGGCCACCAGGCTCCCGGCCAGAAGTGCGATCTACACCTCATCCCCCAGAAAGAAGGAGAAACCTTGCGCAAGTATATACAGAGATTCAGCCGTATTCAGCACAACATCCCAGACGTTCATCCTGCCGCTGTTATCAGTGCATTTCATCAGAACGTGCGCAACCGCAAAATGCGGGAAGAGCTGGCGATGAACAAGGTCAGGGATGTCGCCGAGCTCTACGCTCTGGCTCATAGATGTGCTCGGGCCGAGGAGGGGAGGAGATTCCCCGGCGAGGACACTGGCGCGGAACTCGACTCTGAAGCCGAAGACGCCACCACCTCGGCGAAGAAAGGCCGACGGCGTAACAGGAAGCGTAAGGGCAAGGCCGTGCTTGCCGTCGAGGGGTCCGGCAAACCCGGCACCGCCAAGAAGGTCAAGACTGATGGCCCCGGCAAGGAGGTTGCCGCGTGTGCCGCATGTCAGGCCTTGGCGGCTTCCGACAAGCCGGAGGGCTCCGACAAGCAGTACTGCAAGATCCATCGCACCAAGGGTCACGATCTCCAGAACTGCCGGCAAGTTGAGCAGCTTGTCGAGAAGCAGAAAGCCGAGTATGAGAGGCGAGACAAGGAGAAGGCCCAGGATGGCGTTGAGGGATCTGGCAAGAAGCGCGGTGGTCGAGGTGGTCGCCGCGGCAAGGCCAAGCAACAGAAGGAGAGGCCCGCTCGAGGCCGTGATAAGGAGCAGGGGGTGACGATGATGATGAAGACGGCGATGAGTCCAGTGAGCACGAGTTCCAGAAAGCTACAGAAGCCATGTGCGTTGACGGGGGCGCCTCGTTGCATTCCTTTCACCGCTGACTCAAACAGTGGGCGCGCGAGATTAATGCCACAGAGCCGTCGGTTGATGCCCGGAAACCACTGAAATGGTCCCACACGCCTATCATCTTTGACGCCGAGGATCACCCTGATCGCACAACTGCGGTCGGGTGTTTGCCATTGTTGGTTTCACCAACAATCCGCAACCTCAAGGTGACAAAGATGTTAGTTGACGGTGGGGCCGGTTTGAACTTGATCTCGCCTGATGTGATCAAGAAGTTGCAAATTCCTGACGAAGACCTCGAAGAAACGGGTACGTTTCAAGGAATCAATCCAGGAAGGAGCCAGCCGAAGGGCAAGATCACGCTGCCAGTAACATTTGGTAGCGATCTGAACTATAGGATAGAGAAGATCGTCTTCGACGTCGCCAAGATTCCATTACCATATAATGGGATTCTTGGTCGCCTGGCGCTGGCTAAGTTTATGGCGGCATCACACTACGCCTATACTACATTGAAGATGCCCAGGCCGATGAGCATCATCACTATCAACTCCGACAAGAAGGATGCGCTTATCTGCACCGACCAACTCTACCGGGAGGCAGTCACAGCACCTGCCGCCAAGGCACTTGCTCCTGCCGTCGAAGCTCCCGGGGGGAAGAAGACCGGCAAGACCTCTAGCACACACTCCGGCAAGCGCACCTCCTCGAAGTGCTGCGCTCCCGTTGAGGATGTGCCGGAGAGCTCCACCGGCAAGAGCAAGAAATCCAAGGCAGCTCCACCAGCGACCAACAAGGTGCCCGCCAAGGAGGATGGTACGGGAGGAACTTTCACCATAAGTTCCACCCTCGATGACAAATAGGAAAGCGCGCTCATTGCCTTCCTGCGGGCAAATATCAATGTGTTTGCATGGCAACCATCTGATATCCCCGGTATTCCCAGGGAGGTAATCGAGCACCACCTTGATGTCTGTCCTCATGCGTGGCCCGTCAAGCAGAAAGTTAGGAAGCAGGCTTTGGAGCGGTAAGAATTTATTGCCGAAGAAATCAGGAAGCTAGAAGCGGCAGGTTTAGTCAGAGGAATGCTCCATCCGACATGGTTGGCCAATCCAGTTGTAGTGCGCAAGGCGAATGGAAAATGGAGGCTATGTATTGACTATACAGATATCAATAAAGCTTGTCCAAAAGATCCTTTTCCCTTGCCGCGCATCGACCAGATTGTGGACTCCACTGCTGGCTGCGATTTGCTGTCGTTTCTTGACGCTTATTCAGGGTATCATCAGATTTTCATGTCAAAGGAAGATGAAGAGAAAACCGCATTTATCACCCCATGTGGCACGTATTGCTTCATACGCATGCCTTTTGGGTTGAAAAGTGCTGGTTCAACGTTTGCAAGAGCGGTCCAAATTGGTTTTGAGCCCCAGCTGCATAGAAATATGGAAGCTTATATGGATGACATAGTGGTTTAAACCAAGGACAAGGCAACGCTCATACAAGATCTAGAAGAGACATTTGCAAATCTGCGCAGGATCAATCTGAAGCTCAATCCTGAGAAGTGTGTGTTTGACGTTCCATCCGGCAAGCTTCTTGGGTTCTTTGTGTCTCAACGTGGAATCGAAGCAAATCCCGACAAGATCAAGGCAATTGAGCAGATTGAAGCACCAAGACGTGTCAAAGATGTGCGTCGACTTGCCGGCTGCGTGGCTGCTCTGAGCAGGTTCATCTCCAAATCCGCTGAGCGCGCCCTGCCTTTCTTCAAAATCTTGAAGAAGGCCGGTCCAATGAAATGGACTCCGGAAGCGGAGGCAGCGCTGCAGGATTTGAAGAGGTACCTCTCCTCTCCGCCAACACTAGTTGCGCCTAAACCACAAGAGCCGTTGCTCCTATATCTAGCGGTAACGAATCAAGTGGTTTGTGCTGCATCAGTGGCGCAGAGAGAAGTTGATGAAGAAGCAGCGGCAGCAGCAAGCCCGTCAAGCGACAAGCTGGGATCCTCCCCGGCAGAGTCTGGTGCCGACAAGGTAGGATTTGCGCAGTCGAATGAAGCAACGCAGAAGAAGAAGATGGTGCAGCGCCCAGTCTATTTTGTCAGCTCCCTATTGCAGGGGGCTAGGTCAAGATATTCTAGCGTGCAGAAGTTGCTCTTCGGCCTCCTTATGGCCTCGAGGAAGCTGCGCCATTATTTCCAGGCACATGAAATCACCGTCGTCACTCGCTTCCCGTTGCAGCGGATTTTATGAAATCCAGATGCGACCGGCAGGATTGTGGAGTGGGCGTTGGAACTGTCGAGCTTTGATCTGAAATTTGAAAGCACTTCAACTATTCAGAGCAGAGCCTTGGCAGAGTTCATTGCAGAATGGACACCGACGCCAGACGAAGAAATTCAAGAGACAACCGTCCCCGGCAAGGAAACAGATCGAGTTTGGATTATGTATTTTGATGGGGCTTTTTCGCTACAAGGCGCCGGTGCTGGCGTGCTGCTTGTCGCACCCACCGGAGAGCACCTCAAGTATGTAATTCAGATGCACTTTCCCCGGGAGAGATCAACAAACAACACTGCAGAATATGAAGGGCTGCTTGCCGGTCTGAGGATAGCGGCAGACCTTGGGATCAAGAAGCTCATCGTCAGAGGTGACTCACAGCTTGTCGTCAGACAAGTCAACAAAGATTATCAGAGCCCGTTGATGGAAGCATATGTAGATGAAGTGAGAAAGTTGGAGGAGCATTTTGACGGTTTGCAAACAGAACATGTTCCTCGAGCAGAGAACAGCATTGCTGATGACCTATCAAAACGTGCTGCCCTCAAGTTACCTGTGGAACCAGGAACTTTTGTGCTCCGCTTAACTCAGCCATCCGTAACACCATCGACGAGGCAAGACAAAAGAAGGAAATTGAGTTCCGGCCAGTACTTTCCTGCAGAGCTCCCAGAAGCCACCGGCAAGGAAGTTGCCGGGAACGACACGGTTGCCGGTGAGCAGCAGCTTCGCGCAGAACCTCAGGTTCTTGCCGCAGAAGCAAGCGCTCCCACAGCCGAAGATATGCCTTTGGTCCTTGTTGTCGAGCCGCAGGCTCCAACATGGGCACAGCACATCGTCCAGTTCCTTCAAACAGGAGAACTCCCTGAAGAACAGGAAGAAGCGGAGAAAGTAGCCCGTCAGTCTAGTATGTACCAGTTCGTCGACAACGTCCTGTACAGAAAGAGACCGAACGGTGTGAAATTGAAGTGTATTCCTCGGGAGGATGGACTGGAGCTGTTGGCAGAGATACATGGAGGCATATGTGGCTCCCACATAGGCTCAAGAGCTCTTGTCGGCAAGGCATTCCGGCAAGGTTTCTTCAGGACCACTGCTCTCCAGGATGCAACTGCACTAGTAACCAAGTGTGAAGCGTGCCAGTTCCATTCAAAACAATTACATCAGCCAGCTCAAGCTCTTCAGACAATCCCTCTTTCCTGGCCATTTTTGGTCTGGGGGCTCGACATATTGGGCCCCTTTCCTCGCGCTGCCGGGGGCTTCGAATACTTGTACGTTGCTATCGACAAGTTCACGAAGTGGCCGGAAGTGGAAACAGTGAGAAAGGTGACAGCACAGTCAGCGATCAAGTTCTTCAAGGGAATAGTGTGCCGTTTTGGTGTGCCAAACAGGATCATCACCGACAATGGCACGCAGTTCACGAGCCGCACCTTCATGCAGTACGTCCAAGACCTTGGCGGCAAAATCTGTTTTGCTTCTGTTGCTCACCCGAGAAGCAACGACCAAGCGGAGAGGGCAAATGCTGAAGTGCTGCGAGGTCTCAGAACAAGAACTTTCGACAAGCTGCACAAGTGCGGAAGATGCTGGATTGATGAGCTGCCGGCGGTTCTTTGGTCGATCAGAACGACACCAAATCAAGCTACTGGTCAGACACCCTTCTCCCTGGTCTACGGGGCAGAAGCAGTTCTCCCCACAGAACTCATATACGGGTCACCTCGAGTGCTCGCTTATGATGAGCTCGAGCAAGAGCAGCTGCGCCAAGATGACGCCACGCTCCTTGAGGAAGATCGTCTTCGGGCTGCTGTGCGAGCTGCATGCTACCAGCAAGCCTTGCGCCGCTATCATAGCCGCAAGGTTCATGACCGAAGCCTTGAGGAAGGCGACCTTGTTCTTCGGCGCGTTCAGTCGGCCAAGAATTCCAACAAGTTGACGCCGAAGTGGGAAGGCCCTTATCGGGTAGTACGAGTCACCAGGCCCGGCGCAGTCCGCCTGGAGACCGAAGATGGCATTCTAGTGAGCAATTCCTGGAATATCGAAAACCTTCGTAAGTTCTACCCATAAGGCACGGTTGCCGGGTCCCCCGGCAACCACCTTTTGTACAAGTTTTGGCTGCAAGGCATATGATCCTTTGTACAAAGCCAGGCGTAGACCCTGTACATAGTTGAACAAAATTAAGCGTTTTACAATTCTTGTCGATTTTCATGTCATTTTATATGCATGCTTATTTGAGATATTGTACTACACCTGCTTCCGGTAAGCACTACTGAACCGCCAAGGTTCCATATCTCTATTTTCTCTTCTTTCTTTTTCTCAAAGGACAGAACGTTTCCTCGCGTGCAAGTTTGCCGGGGGGGGGGGATGATGGTATGGATACCGACAGGCGACGTTCAAGTCAGCATATTGCAATAAGGAGTACAGCAACGAAAAGCTAAGTTGCAAAACTTCTAAGCGAAATTTTTATTGTAAAGTTATTTTCCTTGAACGATTTCGGCTTTTGTATGGAAAACCTGCACGCGAAGGAACCTTATCGTGATTGGTTGTGCCCTTACTTTGTTTCGAGTCCGCTCAACAGATTAAGTGGCTGCACTGAAAACGTCAAGGTATCTTACCGGCAGCGACACCTCCAGCAGGCTGCTAAGGATCCGTTCCTCAAAGCGCTCGCAGCAAGGGTGCGCGCACCGGCAAGTTACCAATAAGCGTAGGGCAAGGACCATACAGAAAGGAATCAGACAAGGGAAATAGCATACATTCATCCAAAACATAGCAAGTTATATTACATTGATGGTCGCCGCAATTCTAACTTAAGATAAAACTGTCTTTGGCATGGAATGGTGGCGACAGAGTGAAGCAAGCGGCTAGTCCCTGCGCTGGCCTTCAACCCTCTTGACTTGGCTCACTCGGTCGACGATGGGCACGACAAGCTCTTCGAGTGCCTTGAGGTCTACATCCTTCGGCAAGCTAGCAAGAACATTGGTGAGGTTGATGCCAGGGTTCTTATGCACCACTTTGACGAGTACCTTGCGGAGGACGGCCCGGCAGAGCTTGCGGGATTCGTTGGCCAGATGGGCTTCTCGATTAGACTGGAGTAGCTTGAGGGCATCAACGACACCCTCGAAGAACATGGTCAGCTTGGCGCTCGAAGACACCCTCTCATCAGAAGAGTAGCTGAAGTTATCCAAGCCGATGGTGGATAGTTCTGTGGCGAGCCTTTCCGCGACGTCGACAAGGCGCTCAGTCCAGATTTTCATGCCTCTCTGAAAGTCATTATAAGTGGCGGCGGCGCTGTTGAGCAGGCTCTTCTAGCTCTGGAGATCTTTCATCAAAGCCCTCTCACGAGCTTTGCCGTTCTCAAGGGACTCCTCCAGCGTCGCCAGCTTCAGTTTCAGATCAACAATGGATTCATTGGCTGAGGAGAGCTCCTTGGTCTTGTCGGACTTGGCGGCTTGCATCTCCGCTAGGCTGAAGAGAGTCTTCTCTCTGTCGGCTTTGAGCGTTGAGATGTCTTTGCCGTGGACCTCAAGATCTGCTTCCAGCCTCTTCACTTGATCGCCCAGCTCGTTCTTGGCGGCCTCTGCAGCTTTGGCAGCATCGATGGCTTACTTTAATTTGCCGGCGTGATCTATGGCCAGAGCTTCGAGTGTTCCCTTGTGTCTTTGCTCCAGCTCCTAGGTTCGCTGCGCGACAAGCTTCTCGATCTCTTCGTCCTTGCTGCGGAGCTTGGCGGCAAGTGCCTCCTCGTGAGCGGCAAGGTCTTCTTCATATGCATCAAGCTCGACGCGGCGTCCCGTCAGGCGAGCTTCCTCTGCAGCAGCCTGCTGCGCGGCCTCCTCCTGTGCCCTCTAGACGTCGGATTGCTTTAAGAGGAGCTCATTCAAACTTTGGTTCAGCTGCTCCCGGCCAGTCGTCAGCTCCTGGAAGGCCTCGGCATACCAGACTTGCGTCTCCTCGACGCGCTTCTGCAAGTCTGCTTCCGCTGCTTCAACAACTGCCGCCCTGGAGTCCAACTTCTCTTTTCGGGCGCGGTGAAGCCCCTGGAGCTTTTGGAAGTTGTCGCTCATGGCTTGGAGGAGCTGTTCTTCCTTGGACCCGCTGCTGCTAGCGCGTGGCTCATCGCTGATCTTGAGCCCAGCGGCGGCGATGACGTCTTCGTCAAAGATTTCTCCTTCAGTTGGCACCCCAATGCTTGCCGTCCCTGGTATGTTGACAAACAGGTTGTCGCCAACCTTAAGATATCTGCTTGACGGGGGGGCATCGGATGTTGACGGCTGGTCCTCGACAACCACCTCACCGGCGACTGGGGGCTCCATGACCGGTGTAGCGCCAGGCGCTCCTGCGGCAGGAGTGCCGTCAGTGTGGTCGCCGGACTCCTTGCCGGCCCCCTCAGCAGATCCCTTGGCGGTTTCTTCCTGTGCGGCCTTGGCGGCCTCGGCAGCTGCGATCTTGTCGGCTTCGGTGGCAGTGTCCTTGGCGGTCTCGTCGATGGCAACGTCAACATCCATTTGTTCCACCGAAGGGAGATCTGAAGACCAGGAAAGGAAACAAGATGAGATCAAGGTTGAAGTTCAAGAAGACAAAAATAAAGAAAGAATGACAAGTGCACCAAGGCAAACGGTTTACCTGTGTCGAGCTGTTGAGAGGTGGCTTCTCCTTTCCCGGCAACATTGGTTGCCGATGTAGGATTGCCAGTGCCCATGCTTGCCGGCTCCTCTTCAACTCGAACGGGCTCGCCGGTGGAAGTTCTTGCCGAAGGTTCATCTCTGGGCGGCGTGGTCGATGGAGACGGCACGTCAGGGACGGTCTCCAATGGCTCTCCTTGTTGCCGTTCTTCTCCTACAAGCCCGGTGATGTCAGTAGTGAAGACATTCTCCCCAATGCTCGCCAGCGGAAAATGAGTAGTGGACTCACGCTGGGGGCTAGGTTGGAGGCTGTGTTGAAGGCTGGGCTTCGGGCTGATGATAATGGGCTCTGGCGCACCTACGGTGCTTGCCGAAGGCTCGTCACCCGTTGAAGTCTTCACCTTCTTCGCCATCCTTTGCGCCAACGTTTCCGTATCTCTGCGGAGATAGGCCAAAGCAAAACAAATGAGTTAAGTGAAACCAGGAATTCAGAAGCTAAAAGATGCGGCAAGGACCCTTACTCTTCTCTTTCCGGACTAAAAGAGGAGATGTCAAAATCAACCTCCTCTACAATGTCCGTGCGAGGGGGAGGAGAAGGGGTCCTGGGACGCTTGGCTGCAGCAGAAGCAGTAGGTTGATGTGATCCTGCTACTCCAGCCGTCGGTGCTGTCGTATGGGATGCCCCCGCCGCACCCGTTGTTGCCGCGGTCGAGCGTGTCGTACGTCGCCCGGGTTGCTGTTGGGCTTCTTGCCGCTGCGCAGCCTTGCCGGCCGCCCCCTTGCCAGAACCCTCACTACTCGAGGGAGGCTGACGTGTTGGGACGCCAGAGACGGCTTTTCGAAGAACCCGTTTCTTCTTCTCCGGAGCTGGGGGCTCCTCGTGCAGCCGCTCCTTGGCCGTGTCTTCGACAGGAGAGCTCCCGGCAACCATGCCACTCTGTTCCCCGGCAACTTCACCTTCCTCGGCAAGGGTCTCCTCTAACGTTACTTCTTCTTCACCGGCTTCCTCTTCCGCAAAGCCAAAGTTGCCGGCCTCCGCGGCTAGATTCGCCTCTTCTGCTCTGCTAGCGATGTAAGCCACTTCTTCATCAGTGGTGGGGCGGATGAAGGTTGGCTCTTCCCGGATGGTTTTCTCCAACAAGTTGTCAAAGAACTCCTGTGCGCGCTCTGAGGATGGCTCTTCCCAAGTTCCGTCAGGGCCGTGGGCATTACACACCGGCATCATGGCGATGATTGAGCCCAAAGCAGAGTTGTTGCACAAGGGAACTACGCCAGCCGGCAACTTAAATTTCCCGTCAGGCCTGAACAGTTTGTGGCAGAGGGCTGTGTGCTGCAAGACCGTCAAGTTGTTGTTCAGACCAGGGCGCAGCCTCATGATATCTGCTGCATTCTTGAAATCCCAGGCTGGTCTCCCTTTATTCTGCAGGGGGGCGATGCGGCGGCGAAGGAAATCAGCGCCAACCATTTCTATTGTGAGCCCGGCAGCCTTGAGACGGTGGATCCTGGTAACTGCGATTGCGAGCTTCTCATCCTGAGGATCGAGGCCGCTCCAGTCCTTGCCGCGGACCACTTTCGTTTGCCGGGGCGTACAGAATGGCTGAGGATCTTTCTCCTTAATCCAGCACCACTGGTCCCGCCATTCATCCCACTTCTTGCGGTAGAGACCATCTGGGTATATATCCTTATTCCATGCCGTTGGAATACAAGTGATAGAACCAGAAAGGGCGTCTCCCGTCTCGATACGGGGAACGAGGTAATGGCGGAAGAGGGCTATGCTGGGTGCTACTCCGGCGAAATTTTCACAAAGATGAGCAAAGACTGACATGCATGTCACGACATTCGGCGTGAAATCCAAGAGGCGGAAAACGGAGGGCAGAGCCCGCAATAAAAGTACATGATGTCGATGAAGAAATCAGAAAACGGAGGGCAGAGCCCGCAATAAAAGTAAGCGGCGAAGAAAGGGAATTTATCTGGGCCGCCCTTGACGGAAGCTGGAAGCACGCGAGTTCTAGGGTGAGCCTTTGTCTCCTTCCCCCACATGCACATGTACCGCTCAACCAGGGTGCGCATGTCGAGCGTCGGGGCGAAGACGGCGTGCTCCTTCCGCATCTCCACCAGATCGATCTTCTCCGCCTCTGCGTCCAAATCGACGGCTTTCACCGCTTTACCCTTGCTTGCTTTGGGCGGCATGGCGACTGTGGAAGCGGAGGCCGAGGATGATGAGGGCGTGGGGGTGGCAGATGGATGGGAGAGGCTTTGTTTCAGGCTCGAGGAAGAAGGCGACGGCGGTTTCCAGATTTGAAGAGATGAGACGTAAATGAGCAACGCCTCTGCGGATTCCTTTTTATAGGGAAGGCGTGAGGCTGGCTCTTTACTGACCGATGTGAAAGCATTTTTACAAGCGCACTACTGCGGCTGTTCCGCGCACGTATCCCACGTCCCGCATTTAATGCGCATCGTGGGGGAGCGCAGTAAATAAGATGATTATTATAGTTAACTCCTGCCACGCGTGCCCGTGCACTGTGTGGGCCTAGCCCAACAATGCCTCGCACCCGTGTATGGCCTAGGCCCGGGGGCTCCTGTCGGTGTACTAAAGTTTGGCTCTTTTAGTACCCCATACTTGTGCACGGACGGTTGTAGCCATACCGGCGGCAAGACCTGTCGGAGAATAGCTGGAAACATATACCAAGGATATCAAGAAGGCATTCAAGCCGATGACCAAAAGACAGAAGACCGAAGGCTGGCTTCCCGGCAAGACCTTGCCGGGAAGGCTCGCGAAGGCCCGGCAAGGCTTCGCACCCGGCAAGATCTGACACCCGGCAAGATCCCACCGTACTGCCGCTGCTCCAGCGCAGCGACCAGTCCGTCGTTTAGGGCTTGTCCTCCTGGTTGCGTGTCATGGCACTGACCACGGATGGGGTTAAGCGGTGCTGATGGGACGGGCTCTTTTTCCGTCCCCAAGAAAGTAAGGGACAGCTAAGTAAGGCATTTAATGCATTTTGTCCTAAGTCGTCAGAGATAATCATGTAACACTGTAGCAACTTTACACCTCTTGTACTCCTGTCTGCCACTGTTGGTGACCCCTTGGACGTATAAAAGGAGGCCCAAGGTGGAGCTACAGAGGGGGAGGACCTTCTGGCCCATTCTGCATGCGTAGCTGCTTCTTGAACGCACTGTTCACCGCAAGCGCTCCGTGTACTTGAGCTAAGAACATCCACAATAAACAACAACAGGAGTAGGATTTTACGCTTCTCAGCGGCCCGAACCTGGGTAAAGATCCTTGCGTTGATCGTTGGATCCGCTCTTTGTGTAAATCTTTTCCCCCGCCGAACCGTAAAGGGATCCTCTCGATCCCATAGGTGTCGTACGCCGACATAGAGTGGAACTAATGCCCTTACGATCATCAAGAGTATCCAATAGCAGCACAGTGCTTCCTCAGAGTTTTTAGTAATCTCTTTTCTTCATGCTCTGAAAGGTTAGCACTAATAATAACAGGATATATCTTCTTTTCATCTAGATAAGCGTATTTCAATGTATCAGGCAGTTGCTTCAATTCAAATACAAGGTCATCCTTAGGTGGAGGAGGACCTCCAAGAGTTTCAACAGGCAAATTGTGTTTAAGGATGGGTGGTTGATCAAAGAACATCCAATCTATCTCATTTCTTTCATTCATGTGCATATCATTTTCATGGTCTAGCAAATATTGTTCTAACGGGTCAGTAGGAGGTATGGCAATAGAAGCAAGACCAATAATTTCATCTTTACTAGGCAATTATTTATCATGAGGTTGTCTAGGAAACTTGGAGAAATTAAAATCATGAGATATACCACCAAAATTAACACTAACAGTTTCTTTAGCGCAATCAATCTTGGCTTTAACAATGTTCAAGAAAGGTCTACCAAATATAATGGGACAAAAATTATCTTGTGGAGAACCGAGGACTAGAAAATCAGTAGGGTATTTTATTTTTCCACACAAGACTTCAACATCTCTAACGATCCCAAGCGGTGTAATGGTATCTCTGTTTGCAAGCTTAATGGTGACATCAATGTCCTTTATTTCAACAGGTGCAATATCATTCATAATTTCTTGGTATAAGGTAAATGGAATAGCACTCACACTAGCACCCAAATCACATAAGCCATGATAGCAATGATCTCCTATTTTAACAGAAACAACAGGCATGCCAATGGCAGGTCTGTTTTTATCTTTAGGATCTGGTTTAGCAATTCTAGCTGCTTCATCACAGAAGTAAATAACATGCCCATCTATATTATCGACCAAGAGATCTTTAACCTTAGCAACATTAGGTTCAACTTTAATTTGTTTGGAGGGTCTAGGTGCTCTAATATTACTTTTGTTAACCACAGTTGAAACTTTAGCATGTTCCTTAATCCTAACAGGAAAAGGTGGTTTCTCAATATAAGCAGTAGGCACAACTAGATCAACATGGTAAACAATTGTTTCTTCTTTAACACTAACGGGTTCCTCAATCTTTTCTTTAACAGGGGATGATATTTAAACCACTTCTCCTTAGGGAGATCAACATGAGTAGCAAATGATTCACAAAAGGAGGCTACTATCTCAAAGTCAAGTCCATATTTAGTGCTAAACTTATGAAAAGCATCGGTATCCATAAAATTTTTAACACAATCGAACTCAAGTGTTATACCTGACTCATTACCTTTGTCGAGTTCCCAGTCTTCAGAGTTGCGTTTAATTCTTTCCAGAAGATCCCATCTGAATTCAATAGTTTTCTTCATAAAGGAGCCAGTCGAAGAAGAATCGAGCATGGTTTGATTGTCATGAGAAAGCCGAGGATAAAAATTCTGTAAGATAATTTCTCTTGAGAGCTCAGGATTAGGGCATGTGTACATCATGTACTTAAGCCTCCCCTAAGCTTGAGCGATGATTTCTCCTTCATGAGGCCAAAAATTATATATATAATTCCGATCATGATGAACCAGATGCATAGGATAAAACTTTTGATGAAATTCCAATTTCAATCGATTCCAATCCCACGTTTAAATATCATCACATAGCCTATACCATGTCAATGCCTTTCCCTTCAAAGATAAAGGGAAAACCTTCTTCTTAACTGTAACACCCAAGTGACCTGCTACAGTGACCTCACACTAATGATGCCAAGTCATCATCATTATATCCTAAGAAGTGCAATTAATAAATAATTCAACTCAAATTCAAAATTCAAATAACAAGTGAAATAAGAAAAACTTCAAACTTGTAAACAAAATAGTTCATAATATTGCAAAAATTCCCAAAGCTATTTTAAGAATAAAACCAATAGTATTTAAATTCCCAATATTGACCCTAGCAACCAAAGTAGTGGACCAGCAGCAATTTATTTGACCTTTTCAATTTCTAAAAAATTTAAACCATTCCAAATGACCCCAAACTTTTTGTGCCAGCCCAGAAAGTAGCCAAGTATTTTTGAGGTAAGTATCACATTTAACTAAATTCAATTGGAAGCTCAAATTAATGCAAAACAGAAAAGAAATAAAGAAATCAGAAAAGAAAAGGAGAAGAGGAGCGGCTACTGTGCACCTGGGCCGCGAAGTGCACAGGAGCCAACCCAGCCCAGCTGGCTCCTCCTTCCACCTCCGGCAGCTGTCGGCGCCGCGCGCGTCCGTGGCCGCGGATCGCCACGCGCCGGCCATCTCGCGGTTCCCCCTCATGGATAAGGCCGCCCCTCGCCCCCCTCGACAAACCCTAACCCCCACTTGCCCCCTCGCCCTCTCTCTCGCATGAATTCTGCGGTGCCCGAGCGCAGCCGTCGCCGCACCATCATCCCCGTCGCGGCCACCGTCCTCCCCGGTGCCCAGGAGGATGTCCAAGAGTTGCGCCGTCCTCGACTCCGTCGATTGCGCGCACCCGTTCGACCGGAGCCGCCCCCGAACGCCGTCCCCGGCCCCTTCTTCTTCCTCGGTCGCCGGAGATCGCCGTCGCCGCGCCGCCTGCTCCGAGCCTCCCCCGAGGACGCGGTGCACCTCTACAGGCTCCCAGTGAGCCCTCCTTCCCTCTCCCTCTTCCTTTGCGTTTGCGCACGCCCTCTAGCTGCATTCTGCCGTTGCCGTGAGCTCGCCGCCGCTGTACGCCTCGCCGTCGCGGCCACCGCTAGCGCTGCCCGCGTCTGAGCCTTGGGCCGTGCTCCTGGGATCCCCAGGAGGCTAACGCGCCCGTCCGCGAGCCTCACCGTGCCCCGTAGCGACGAATCCCACCTCGCCCGAAGCCCCCTCCGCCTCCGCTCATCACCGGCGCCGTTTCCTGCCACCCCCGCACGAGCCGCTGCCACCATTCGACGCGCCACTTCGCCCGCGTCCGAACGAGCCCGGCCACGCTCGAAATGAGCCACCGTAGCCGATTTCCGACGCCCTCCCGCGCGCGCCACCGCGTATTTTGGTCGCCGGCGACATGTCGCCGGTGGGCTGACGTGGCATGGCCATTAGCGCCTAATTACCGTGCTAATTACCCCTTAACCCCACTGACAGCCGGGCCCCACGCGGATTAATTAGACCTGATAAAAATGATTTAGTTAATTAACTAACTAACAAGCGGGACCCACAGTTACTGTTTAAATGGATAAGCAGTGCTGAGTCAGCTGCTGACTCAGCAGCTGGGCCCCACCAGTCAGCCTCTACTGACTGGACCCAGTTGACCAATCAACGGTCCAGTCAACTGCTGACTGGGCAGTTGACTGGCCCCACCTGTCAGCCTATTGAGCATTTTGCTGGGTACACTTCTGTGTACCCGTAGCAATTTAATCATTTAATTTCGAATTAAAAATAAATACAGTAATTCCAGAAAATGATTAAAACTTTGAAAAATCATATAAAATAATCCGTACCTCGGATGAAAATAATTTATATATGAAAAATGATCAAAAAAATAAGACGAATCCGAATATGTGATCAAAATGCTTGACCATCACTCCTAACTAGATGAACATGAAACCTTCCGCTCCGGATCCATATAACGATCATCACCTAAAGCCGGGAAAAATATTCCCAGATATTTTCCCGCTCCGTCTGTAACGAGTAGCACTGCGATAGTTCACCCCGTCACAGGTTATTGCCTTGTCATGCATCCGCGTGCATTTGTTTGCTTTATATTTATTGTTTCTTCCCCCTCTTCTCTCCGGTAGACCCGAGACCGACGCTGCTCCCAAGTACGACTACGTTGTCGACGACCCTTCTTCCCTTTCAGCAAAGCTTCCAGGCAAGCAAACCCCCTTGATCATTCCTATATCACCTATTCCTTCTCCCCCGTGCTTGCATTAGAATTTGCTACGGTATTTGATTGCTGCTATTCTGATGCATAGCCTGATTTTGTAACCTGTTGTTGATACTTTACCTGTTGTCCTAAATGCTTAGTATAGGCTGGTTAGTGATCCATCAAAGGCCCCACACCCTTGACCTTGTTGCCATGCTTTACTACCAGCGACTCGATCAGTGTGATCGATGTACAGAGGCCGAACACAGCATCACACACCCCCTTAATTGTACGACCCTGCAGAGCTACTATCGAGTGCCGAGGGTGATACCTCCTACCTCACTCCTGATGATATCTCTGTAGCGTAGCTAGTCGGTTGTGGGTTACCGAGGGTGATTCCTCTTTCACCACCTCCGATGATGCCTCTGTCGTGCAACCCCTCAAGTGTGAACCCATCGAGGGTGATTCCTCCAAGTTCACCTTGACGGATACATCGAGTGGGAATCCATCGAGGGTGATTCCTCGGATTTCCCCCTTGATGTCATGGCCACACGGTTACCTTGGATTTTACCTCAGTCCCTTGTTAAAGTCGGGTCGACCCCGAGAGGTACCCGCGAGAGGTGTGAAGTCGGGTTGACCGTGAGGGTACCCGCGAGAGATTATTGGGGCGAAATGACAGGGCAGGTGGAGACCCCCTAGGAGAGAGGTGGGCCTGGTCCCTGGTCGTTCATCCGCAGGTTATCAAGTCGGTGCGGCAGGGTGTCGGAGGTGAGCCTTGAGCCCTGTTCGTGTCCGCGAGATACTAATAACACGCTTAACGGATTTGGGTATTTGATCTGAGTTGGCCACTGGCCTATACGCACTACCACCACGCGGGATAATGGTTTAATGGGGCCCTCGGCGCCGTATGTATCAACCAAAAGCTCTGTCAGATGTCCAGTTCAGCATTGTGGCTGGGTCGGATCATGTCATCCAGGAGAGGGGTGGCACTGGTATCCACCCTGCACACAACGACCCGGAGTGCAAAGGGCGATGGGCCCAAGACCCCTGAGCACTTAGGATGTAGACCGGCGGGGACCTCTCTGCGGAGCCTAG
This sequence comes from Elymus sibiricus, assembly GCA_039707655.1. NCBI lineage: Eukaryota > Viridiplantae > Streptophyta > Magnoliopsida > Poales > Poaceae > Elymus > Elymus sibiricus. Next base: position 455,466,213 of record CM077672.1, read on the forward strand.
GTAGGACTACGTCGTGTCGATCAGCCGAGGCCGGGCATGACCGAGAAAAGTGTGTCCGGCCGGAGTTAATCGAGCGTGTTGGGTAACAGTAGTGCACCCCTGCAGGGAAGTTATCTATTCGAATAGCCGTGTCCACGGTAACAGGACGCTCAGTGTTGTATCCCGATCTACTACAACTTAAACTGGATACTTGTGTACTTAATAAAATATTAGCTCCGGGATTGCTTTCTCGCAGGGAGTCGAGGAAGGATCTCTGGGCTTTGCTACTACAGACTTATTACTCTATGTTATGCTACGAATCTGCACTCTTCTAATGCTGCAAGACGCTGCAAGATGCTAGTCTTCGATAGGCTAGGCCCTCTCTCTATTCTGGCATTTCTGCAGTCTAGTCCACAGTTACAGCCCCTTCTTTTGATACCGATGCATAAATAGAATAGTTCTGATGTAAGTCTTGCGAGTACTTTGGATGAGTACTCACGGTTGCTTTGCTACCTCTTTTTCCCCATACCCGATTGCTGCGATCAGATGACGGAGTCCCGAAGACGGCTGATCCCGCTAACGACTACTACTACCACGGTGGAGCCTACTACTACGTGGAGACCGACGACCAGGAGTAGATAGGAGGCTCCCAGGCAGGAGGCCTGCGCCTTTTCGATCTAGAGTCGTTGTTTTGCTCAGCCTTCTTAAGGCGATCTTGTTTAGCTATATCTGTACTCAGATACTGATGCTTCCGTTGACTCCTGTGTAACTCGAACTTATGTATTCGAGCCCTCGAGGCCCCTGGCTTGTAATATAAAGCTTGTATTATGTTATTTTGTGTCTAGAGTTGTGTTGTGATATCTTCCCGTGAGTCCCTGGGCTTGATCGTGCGCATTTGCGTGTATGATTAGTGCACGGTCGGGCCGGGGGCGTCACAATAACTTCATCTCCGGGTAAACCTGCAAGCTTAAATAATCCACAAACTTCATCCACATAGATTAGGTGCATATCAGGATGTAGTGTTCCATCTCCTGCATAAGGATTAGCTAGCGGTTTCTCTGTCATACCCGAACAAATTTCATAATAAATATTTTCAATAGGTGCAGTAGGTTGAGGAGCAACTCTTTGTGCTTCCAGTCGAGGTGAAGATACCACAAACAAACCCCTCAAAGGATTACTTACCATAGTGACAAGTGACAATAAATTTTAGAACATAATATAAATGTTTCCTTACCAAATTCCACTCACCAAAGGCGCTTCACTCCCCGGCAACAGCGCCAGAAAAGAGTCTTGATGACCCACAAGCATAGGGGATCAATCGTAGTCCTTTCGATAAGTAAGAGTGTCAAACCCAACAAGGAGCAGAAGGAAATGACAAGCGGTTTTCAGCAAGGTATTTTCTGCAAGCACTAAAATTATCGGTAGCAAGTAGTTTGATAGCAAGATAATTTGTAACAAGTGACAAGTAGCAATAGTAACTAAGGTGCAGCAAGGTAGCCCAATCCTTTTGTTTCAAAGGACAGACCGGAACGATCTATTATAATAAGCTGAACGTTCACGAGGACACATGGGAATTTCATCTAGTCACTTTCATCATGTTTGTTTGATACGCGTTCGCTACTTTGATAATTTGATATGTGGGTGGACCGGTGCTTGGGTGATGTTCTTACTTGAACAAGCCTCCCACTTGTGATTAACCCCTCTCGCAAGCATCCGCAACTACGAAAGAAGAATTAAGATAAATCTAACCATAGCATTAAACATATGGATCCAAATCTGCCCCTTACGGAATAGCACATAAACTAGGGTTTAAGCTTCTGTCACTCTAGCAACCCATCATCTAATTACTACTCCACAATGCATTCCCTTAGGCCCATAGATGGTGAAGTGTCATGTAGTCGACGTTCACATGATACCACTAAGAGAATCAACAACATACATATCATCAAAATATCGAACGAATATCAAATTCACATGATTACTTATGACAAGACTTCTCCCATGTCCTCAAGAACAAAAGTAACTACTCACACATCATATTCATGTCCAAGATCAGAGAGGTATTGAATAGCATAATGGATCTGAACATATAATATTCCACCAAATAAACCAACTAGCATCAACTACGAGATGTAATCAACACTACTAGCAACCCACAGGTACCAATCTGAGGTTTTGAGACAAAGATTGAATACAAGAGATGAACTAGGGTTTGAGATGAGATGGTGCTAGTGAAGATGTCGATGAAGATTGGTCCTCCCATGATGAGAGGATAGTTGGTGGTGACGATGGCTTCGACTTCCCCATCCCGGAGGGAAGTATGCCCGGCGGAATCGCTCCGCCGGAGAGCAAAAGTGCTCCTGCCCAAGTTCCGCCTCGAGACGGCGGCGCTCCGTCCCAAAAGTCTTCTCCTCATTTTTTCTAGGGAAAATGGGCTTATATACCAGAAAATGGGTACCGGAGGCTGGCAGGGGCCCCACAAGCCACCAGGGCGCGCCTGGGGGGGTGGCGCGCCCTGATGCCTCGTGGGCACCTGGGTGGCCCCCTCTGGTACTTCTTTTCTCCAGTATTTTTTATTTATTCCAAAATAAATCTCCGTGAAATTTCAGCTCATTTGGAGATGTGCAGAATAGGTATCTCTGACATAGCTTTTTCAGGTCCAGAATTCCAGCTGTCGGCAATCTCCCTCCTTATGTTAATCTTGCATATTAAGAGAGAAAAGGCATTAGAATTGCTCCACAAAGTGTTATATTGATTAAAAACACTATAAATAACAGTAGGAAAACATGATGCAAAATGGACGTATCAACTGTATTCAAGAAAGGTCTACCAAATATAATGGGACAAAAATCATCTTGTGGTGATCCAAGAACAGGGAAATCAGTAGGGTATTTGATCTTACCACACAAGACTTCAACATCTCTAACAATCCCGAGTGGAGTAACAGTATCTCTATTTGCAAGCTTAATGGTGACATCAATATCTTCAATCTCAATAGGTGCAATATCATTCATGACTTCTTGATAGAGAGTAAAAGGGATAGCACTAACACTAGCACCAATATCACATAAACCATGATAGCAATGATCTCCAATTTTAACAGAAATAACAGGCAAGCCAACTACGGGTTTATTTTTATCTTTAGTGTCTGGCTTATCAATTCTAGTTGCTTCATCACAGAAATATATGGCATGTCCATCAATGTTATCAACCAAAAGATCTTTAACCATTGCAATATTAGGTTCAACTTTAATTTGTTCAAAAGGTTTGGGTGCTCTAATATTACTGTTGTTAACCACAGTTGAAGCTTTAGCATGTTTCTTAATCCTAACAGGGAAAGGAGGTTTCTCAATATAAGCAGTAGGCACAACTGGATCACATTGTAAACAATTGTTTCTTCTTTAACACTAATAGGTTCTTCATTTAATTCAATGGGTGGATGATATTTAAACCATTTCTCCTTAGGGAGATCAACATGAGTAGCAAAGGATTCACAAAAGGTAGCTACTATCTCATAGTCAAGTCCATATTTAGTACTAAACTTATGAAAAGCATCAGTTTCCATAAAAGATTTAACACAATCAAACTCAAGATTTATACCTGACACTTTACCTTTGTCGGTTTCCCAATCTTCAGAGTTACATTTAATTCTTTCCAGAAGATCCCATCTGAATTCAATAGTTCTCTTCATAAAGGAACCGGCAGAAGAAGTATCGAGCATGGATTGATCATTATGAGAAAGCCGAGCATAATTTTTTTGAATAATTATTTCTCTTGAGAACTCATGATTGGGGCATGTGTGCAACATATACTTAAGCCTCCCCCAAGCTTGAGCGATACTTTGTCCTTCACGAGGCCAAAAATTATATATATAATTCCGATCACGATGAACCAAATGCATGGGATAAAATTTCTGGTGAAATTCCAACTTCAACCGGTTCCAATCCCACGTTTCAGTATCATCACATAGCGTATACCATGTCAATGCATTTCCCTCCAAAGATAAAGGGAATACTTTCTTCTTAACTCCATCTTCGGATAAACCTGCAAGCTTAAACAAGCAAGCAATCAAGCAAAATATTTTTGTGTTTTTGTAAAAAAAAATTAGAAGTGGGGGAGATGAAAACAAGAGGAAAATGCAAATAAAAGGTAAATAAAGTAAATGCAAGTGAATGATAATTTATGCGAAGGTACTTGGTAATTTTGATGATGTCTCCCCGGCAACGGCGCCACAAATTCTTCCTGCTACTTGTAGTCTGCGTTGGTATTTCCCCGAAGAGGAGAGGATGATGCAGTACAGTAGAGATAAGTATTTCCCTCAGTTAAGAACCAAGGTTATCAATCCAGTAGAAGAACCAAGCAAAATTCCGTTAAGCGCACCTACACACACAAGAGCAAGCACTTGCACCCAACACAAATAAGAGGGTTGTCAATCCTCTTAGCGGTTATTTGCAAGGATTAAATCTTACTGAGGTAAATAGGTAAACTAAACTACTAATTAAAATAAAAGTAAATAAATTGCAGCTAGGTATTTTTAGGTTTTTTATATAATAAAGATAGACCCGGGGACCATAGTTTTCACTAGAGGCTTCTCTCTTGAGCACATAAACATACGGTGGGTAAACAAATTACTGTTGGGCAATTGATAGAAAAGCAAATAATTATGACGGATTCAGGGCAATGATCATGTATATAGGCATCACGCCCGAGACAAGTATACCGACTCCTGCCTGCATCTACTACTATTACTCCACCCATTGACCGCTATCCAGCATGCATCTAGGGTATTAAGTATGAAACAGAGTAACGCCTTAAGCAAGATGACATGATGTAGAGAAGCAAATTCAAGCAATATGAATAAACCCCATCTTTTTATCCTTAATGGCAACAATACAAATACGTGTCATGTCCCTTTCTGTCACTGGGATTGAGCACCGCAAGATTGAACCCATCACAAAGCACCTCTCCCATTGCAAGATAAATCAATCTAGTAGGCCAAACTAAACCGATAGATCAGAGAGAAATACAAAGCTATAACAATCATGCATAAAAGAGTTCAGAGAAGACTCAAATATTTCTCATGAATAATCTAATCATAAACTCAAAATTCATCGGATCCCAACAAACACACCGCAAAAAAAGATTACAACGGATAGAACTCCAAGAACATCGAGGAGAACATTGTATTGAAGATCAAAGAGAGAGAAGAAGCCATCTAGCTACTAGCTATGGGCCCGTAGGTCTGTGGTAAACTACTCACACATCATCGAAAGGGCAGCAAGGTTGATGTAGAAGCCCTCTGTGATTGATTCCCCCTCCGGCAGAGTACCGGAAAAAGCCTCCAGATGGGATCGCGAAAGAACAGAGGCTTGCGGCGGCAGAAAGGTTTTCTCTTCTGGCTCGCTGGGGGTTTCCCAATATTTTTGAATTTATAGAAGTGAAATTAGGTCAAATGGAGTCACGTGGGTCCCACAAGGTACTACGGCACGCTCCCCCTGGGGCGCGCCCTAGTGCCTTGTGAAGCCTTCGTGAGGCTTCTGGCCTCCTCCCGAAGCTTCCCAAGTTTCTTTTGTCCAGAAAAAAATCTCCAAAAAGTTTCATGGCATTTGGACTTCATTTGATACTGTTTCTCTAAAAAGCCAAAAACAAGCAGAAAACAGCAACTGGCACTAGGCACTGGGTTAACAGGTTAGTCCCAAAAAATGATATATAATTGCATACAATTGCATATAAAAACATCCAAGATTGATACTATAATAGCATGGAACAATCAAAAATTATAGATACATTGGAGACGTATCAAGCATCCCCAAGCTTAATTCTTGCTCGTCCTCGAGTTGGTAAATGATAAAAACAGAATTTTTGATGTGGAATGCTACCTATCATGTTTCATCATGTAATCTCTCTCTTACGGTATGGATAATAAGATCCAAATGATTCAAAGCAATAGTCTATAATTTGACATAAAGACATCAATACTCGGGCATTCTAGCAAACAATCATGTGTTTCAAAATAAAAATGCCAAAGAACGTTATCCCTACAAAATCATATAATCCTGTCATGCTCCATCTTCTTCACACAAAGTATTTATCATGAACAACCCCGGTTTTAGCCAAGCAATTGGTTCATACTTTTTAATGCGCTTCAGCTTTTTCAACTCCCACTCAATACATGAGCGCAAGCCATGGATATAGCACTATGGGTGGAATAGAGTATGGTGATAGAGATAAATAGGAGAAGTCAAAAATGGAGAAAATCTCACATCAACGAGGTTAATCAACGGGCTATGGAGATGCCCATCAATTTATGTCAATGCGAGGAGTAGGGATTGCCATGCAACGGATGCACTAAGAGCTATAAGTGTATGAAAGCTCAACATGAAAACTAAGTGGGTGTGCATCCAACTTGCTTGCTCATGAAGACCTCGGGCATTTGAGGGAACCTGTCATCGGAATATACAAGCCAAGTTCTATAATGAAAAATTCCCACTAGTATATGAAAGTTACAAAATAGGAGACTCTGTATATGAAAAACATGGTGCTACTCTGAAGCACAAGTGTGGAAAAAGATAGTAACATTGCCCCTTCTCTCTTTTTATCTCATTTATTTTTTTATTTTTCTTTTTTCCCCTTTTTTTCTTTCTCTTTTTTTTGAATGGCTCTTTTTTGCCTCTTTTTTTTCTATATTTTTTAAATTTTCGTCCAGAGTCTCATCCCGACTTGTGGGGGAATCATAGCCACCATCATCTTTTCCTCACTGGGACAATGCTCTAATAATGATGATCATCACACCTCTATTTACTTGCAACTCAAAATTACAACTCGATACTAGAACAAAAATATGACTCTATATGAATGCCTCTGGCAGTGTACCGGGATCTGCAATGATGCTAGCGTAACATGTATAAAAATGATGAACGGTGGCTGAGCCACAAATACTATGTCAGCTATATGATCATGCAAAGCAATATGACAATGATGATGTGTGTCATAAAAAAACGGAACGGTGGAAGTTGCATGGCAATATATCTCGGAATGGCTATGAAAATGCCATGATAGGTAGGTATGGTGGCTGTTTTGAGGAAGATATAAAGAGGCTTATGTGTGATAGCGTGTATCATATCACAGGGTTTGGATGCACCGGCGAAGTTTGCACTGACTCTCGATGTGAGAAAGGGCAATGCACGGTACCGAAGAGGCTAGCAAATTGCGGAAAGGTGAGAGTGCGTATAATCCATGGACTCACATTAATCATAAAGAACTTACATACTTATTGCGAAAGTTTATTAGCCCTCGAAGCAAAGTACTAGTACGCATGCCCCTAGGGGGAGGTTGGTAGGAGTTAACCATCGCGCGCCCCCGACCGCCACACAAAGGAAGTCAATCAATAATAATTCATGCTCCAACTTCTTAGCATAACGACAGACCATACGTGCATGCTTCGGGAATCACAAACCTTAACACAATTATTCTTACTAAACCACAATTATTTACTAATACCTCCCACATATTACCATCTTAATATCGCAAAACTATTGCAAGGAATCAAATTTATCATATTCAGTGATCTACATGAAAGTTTTTATTATATCCCTCTTGAATACCTATCATATCAGGACCAAATTCATAACCCGTGCATATTACCATTGCTATCATGAGACTCTCAAAAAGATATAAGTGAAGCATGAGAGCGCAACTATTTCTTTAAAATATCATCACCGCCGTGCTCTAAAAGATATAAGTGAAGCACTAGAGCAACTGCCTAGCTCAAAAGATATAAGTGAAGCACATAGAGTCTTCTAACAAATCACGAATAATGTGTGTCCCTCTCAAAAAGGTGTGTTCAGCAAAGATGATTGTGACAAACTAAAAAGCAAACAAACTATTTCACAAGACGCTCCAAGTAAAACACATATCATGTGATGAATAAAAATATAGCTCCAAGTGAGTTACCGATAGATTGTATACGAAAGAGGGGATGCCTTCCGAGGCATCCCCAAGCTTAGACGCTTGAGTCTTCCTTGAATATTACCTTGGGGTGACTTGGGCAGCCCCAAACTTAGGCTCTTGCCACTCCTTATTCCTTTGTCCATCGTAGTCTCACCCAAAACTTGAAAACTTCAGCACACAAAACTCAACAGAAACCTCGTGAGATCCGTTAGTATAACAAACAAATCTTAAACTTTATGTACTGTACTAAATTGATTCATATTTAATATTAGCATAATGCTACTGTATTACAACTTATCCATGACTCATACACCCCGATACGATCCATAGATTCATCAAAATAAGCAAACTATGCAACAAAAACAGAATCTGTCTAAAACAGAACAGTCTGTAAAGATCTATTTAAAATCCATACTTATGTAACTCCAAAAATTCTGAAAAATTAAGGAAACGTGGAAAATTCATATACCAATACTGTGTAAAAATTTCAGATTTTTCTGACTCTGCAGTACATAATTAAAAATCCAGAACTGGACACAAAACGTTCTGTTTTCCAAACAGCATCAATTACTATCTTCCAAATCATTCCAAAGGCATTACTTGGCACAAACACTAATTAAAACATAAAAACATAATCATAACAGAAGCTATAATCATGCAAACACTCAAGAACAGTAGGTAAAAGAGAAAAATTATTTTATTCATTGGGTTGCCTCCCAACAAGCGCTATTGTTTTATGCCCCTAGCTAGGCATAATGCATAGTTTCAAGTGTTGTCATCCTTGGTTTCCAACTCCTCAATCACACATCCATTTTTTCTAGTAGATTTAACATAGGTGTTTCTCATCATCACACTTCTAGGCACAAAATCAAGAATTTTACTTTTGTGAATAGGTTCCTTAATTATATCAATGAAATTGGGGTGCACGCTAATCATTTTAAGGTCTTCGTTCCCTTTACTAGAAGTGGTACCCTTGACTTTGGGGACATATATGAACTTGCAATTTTTATTAGGAGGAGTTCTATCAATATTTTTAGCGGAGGAAAAAGCGGAACCCAAGTTGTTGATAATTTCTTCCAACATATCAATTCTATCGGAACTTTGGTCTATTCTTTCGTTAATTATTGGTTCCTTTTCCTTTAAGGTTTTCAAAGCAATCCCCACCTTGGAACCAAATTGAGTAATATGATTCTGGACCTTTTTATCTAAATTTTCAAGATGTTTGATAGTAGGCATTTTGTTTTCTATAACTTCTAACCTTTGCATAACATGCTCCAAAGTTAATGCCGTTTCATTAATAATGATAGGGGGTGAACCCACTAAACTTCCCATAGCATTGAGAGCATCCAAAGTGGGACACATCAAGAAATTCCCTCCGGTAATAGTGTCAAGAACAAATCTATACCAAGTAGTGATTCCCACATAAAAATTTCGAAGAAAAACGGTAGTGGATTTCTTACGAGTTGATCCATTTTGAGCATTGCAAATCCTATACCAAGCATCTTTTAAATTCTCTCCTCCCCTTTGTTTAAAATTAAGTACTTCATTTTCGGGGGTGGTAGTAACGAGTGAAGAACTAGCCATAATGGTAAAGCAAGCAAGCAATCAATCAAGCAAAATATTTTTGTGTTTTTGTAAAAAAAAAATTAGAAGTGGGGGAGATGAAAATGAGAGGCAAATGCAAATAAAAGGTAAATAAAGTAAATGCAAGTGAATGATAATTTGTGTGAAGGTACTTGGTAATTTTGATGATGTCTCCCCGGCAACGGCGCCAGAAATTCTTCCTGCTACTTGTAGTCTGCGTTGGTATTTCCCCGAAGAGGAGAGGATGATGCAGTACAGTAGAGATAAGTATTTCCCTCAGTTAAGAACCAAGGTTATCAATCTAGCAGGAGAACCAAGAAAAATTCTGTTAAGCGCACCTGCACACACAAGAGCAAACACTTGCACCCAACGCAAATAAGAGGTTTGTCAATCCTCTTAGCGGTTATTTGCGAGGATTAAATCTTATCGAGGTAAATAGATAAACTAAACAACTAATTAAAAGAAAAGTAAATAAATTGCAGCAAGGTATTTTTAGGTTTTTTATATAATAAAGATAGACCCGAGGACCATAGTTTTCACTAGAGGCTTCTCTCTTGACCACATAAACATACGGTGGGTAAACAAATTACTGTTGGGCAATTGATAGAAAAGCAAATAATTATGACGGATTCATGGCAATGATCATGTATATAGGCATCACGTCCGAGACAAGTAGACCGACTCCTGCCTACAAATACTACTATTACTCCACCCATTGACCGCTATCCAGCATGCATCTAGGGTATTAAGTATGAAACAGAGTAACGCCTTAAGCAAGATGACATGATGTAGAGAAGCAAATTCAAGCAATATGAATAAACCCCATCTTTTTATCCTTAAAGGCAACAATACAAATACGTGTCATGTCCCTTTGTTTCACTGGGATTGAGCACCGCAAGATTGAACCCATCACAAAGCACCTCTCCCATTGCAAGATAAATCAATCTAGTAGGCCAAACTAAACCGATAGATCGGAGAGAAATACAAAGCTATAACAATCATGCATAAAAGAGTCCAGAGAAGACTCAAATATTTCTCATGAATAATCTGATCATAAACTCACAATTCATCGGATCCCAACAATCACACCGCAAAAGAAGATTACATCGGATAGAACTCCAAGAACATCGAGGAGAACATTGTATTGAAGATCAAAGAGATAGAAGAACCCATCTAGCTACTAGCTATGGACCCATAGGTCTATGGTAAACTACTCACACGTCATCGGAAGGGCAGCAAGGTTGACGTAGAAGCCCTCCGTGATCGATTCCCCCTTCGGCAGAGTACCGGAAAAGGCCTCCAGATGGGATCGCGGAAGAACAGAGGCTTGCGGCGGCGGAAAGGTTTTCTCTTCTGGCTCTCTGGGGGTTTCCCAATATTTGTGAATTTATAGAAGTGGAATTAGGTCAAACGGAGTCACGTGGGACCCACAAGGTACTACGGCACCCCCCCGGGGCGTGCCCTAATGCCTTGTGAAGCCTCCGTGAGGCTTCTGGCCTCCTCCCGAAACTTCCCAGGTTTCTTTTGTCCAGAAAAAAATCTCCAAAAAGTTTCATGGCATTTGGACTTCATTTGGTACTGTTTCTCTGAAAAGCCAAAAACAAGCAGAAAACAACAACTCGCACTAGGCACTAGGTTCATAGGTTAGTCCCAAAAAATGATATATAATTGCATACAATTGCATATAAAAACATCCAAGATTGATACTATAATAGCATGGAACAATCAAAAATTATAGATACGTTGGAGACGTATCAATTTTAGACGATTTTCACATTATGTGTGGATGTTTCCCTTACGTCGCAAGTCTGATGCACTCGCGACTCTTACGGCTTTATATGCCTACGTCTCCACACAGTTTGGTCGTCCCATACATTGATACGTCTCCAACGTATCTATAATTTTTGATTGTTCCATGCTATTATAGTATCAATCTTGGATGTTTTATATGCAATTATATATCATTTTTTGGGACTAACCTATTAACCTAGTGCCCAGTGCCAGTTGCTGTTTTTTGCCTGTTTTTGCCTTTTCAGAAAATCATTATCAAACGGAGTCCAAACGAAGAAAAAACTTTGGATTAATTTTTTCTGGACCAGAAGGGACCCTAGAAGCTTCGGGAAAAGACCAGACGAGTCACGAGGTAGAGACAAGCCCGGAGGGCGCGCCCATGGGGGTAGGCGCGCCCCCCAGGCTTGTGGGCCCCTCGTGGCACCTCTTGACCTAATTCCAGCGCTATAAATTCCCAAATATTCCCAATATACCAGAAAGACAGAAGAGAAAACATTTCCGCCGCCGCAAGCCTCTGTTCTTCCGCGATCCCATCTAGAGGCCTTTTCCGGTACTCTGCCGGAGGGGGAATCGATCACGGAGGGCTTCTACATCAACCTTGCTGCCCTTCCGATGATGTGCGAGTAGTTTACCACAGACCTACGGGTCCATAGCTAGTAGCTAGATGGCTTCTTCTCTCTCTTTATTCTTCAATACCATGTTCTCCTCGATATTCTTGGATTTCTATTCAATGTAATCTTCTTTTGCGGTGTGTTTGTTGGGATCCGATGAATTGTGGGTTTATGATCAGATTATTCATGAGAAATATTTGAGTCTTCTCTGAACTCTTTTATGCATGATTGTTATAGTTTTGTATTTCTCTCCGATCTATCTGTTTGGTTTGTCCAACTAGATTGATTTATCTTGCAATCGGAGAGGTGCTTTGTGACGGGTTCAATCTTGCGGTGTTCTATATCCCAGTGACAGAAAGGGACAAGACACGTATTTGTATTGTTGCCATTAAGGATAAAAAGATGGGGTTTAATCATATTGCTTGAGTTTACTTTGTCTACATCATGTCATCTTGCTTAAGGCGTTACTTTGTTTTATACTTAATACCCTAGATGCATGTTGGATATCGGTCGGTGGGTGGAGTAATAGTAGTAGATGCAGGCAGGAGTTGGTCTACTTGTCTCAGACGTGATGCCTATATACATGATCATTGCCTTGAATATCGTCATAACTATGTGCTTTTCTATCAATTGCCCAACAGTAATTTGTTTACCCACCGTATGCTATGTGTTCGAGAGAGAAGACTCTAGTGAAAACTTTGGCCCCCAGGTCTACTTTTATCATATATTAAAATCCAAAAGTACCTTGCTGCAATTTATTTACTTTTATTTTCTTTTGCAATTTTCTTTTCTATCTATCACTATCAGAATTAATCCTTGCAAGTGACCGCTTAGGGGATTGACAACCCTCTTATTTGCGTTGGGTGCATGTGTTTGCTTTTGTGTGTGTAGGTGCTGCTAATGAGGTTCTGTGTGGTTCTCCAACTGGATTGATAACCTTGGTTCTTAACTGAGGGAAATACTTATCTCTATTGTACTGCATCATCCTCTCCTCTTCGGGGAAATCCCAACGCAGTTCACAAGTAGCAGGAAGAATTTCTAGCGCCGTTGCCGGGGAGACATCACCAAAACCTATCAAGTACCTTCGCATAAACTATCATCTACTTGCTCTTATTTTCATTTGCCTTTTTATTTGCATTTGCCTCTTGTTTTCATCTCCGCCACTTCTAAAACAATTTTACAAAAAATACAAAAATATTTTTTGTGCTATCTTTGCTTGTGTTGCCATGTGCCTTCTATTTGCTTGCATCTTCGCTTGGTAAAAATCTATTGATATGGATCCTCATCCACTTGCTAATCTTTTCAAAAAATCCAATTATGATGAACCAATTGCTAGTGAGTGTAGTGCTCTAGATTTTCTATATGAAGTTTTGCTTGAAAATCGTGAATCTGAAAATTGTGATGAAGTGTTAAAAGAAGAAATTTATAAAGTGATTCATGATAGCTCCTTGAATGAAAAGCATGATTGCAATGATTTTATTATAAATTCTATTAATGTCAATTGTGTTAATGATATGCAAAATTACAAGCTTGGGGATGATGATTTTGTTATGTCCACTACTCATTGTAATGATCATGATTGGGGTGATGCTTCTTATGATCTAGAAAATTTATTTAAGCCTCATGATGAATATGATATTGATAATAATGTTTGCAATAATATTGAAAGTGGGTTTGGAAGAGTGTCAACTTTAAGTAAAAAGAATCCCACATATGCGGAGAGTGTTCAATCTCATGAAATTTTTGATGAAAGTGGGTTTGGAGAGGTCATGACTTTAGTTGATGTTAATCCCACTATTTTGGAAGATTATAAAACTTTTATGCATGTGGATCATGTAGAGAATATGTTATGTGATGGCTATATTGTTGAATTTGATTATGATCCTACATGTAATTATTATGAGAGAGGAAAACATGATTGTAGAAATTTTCATGTCACTAAATTATCACTATTTGTGTTGAAATTATTAATGCTTCATTCTTCCGATTTGCATATGCTAGATATTGCTTGTCTTGATAATTTGTTTTCCTATAAAATGCCTATGCATAGGAAGTATGTTAGACTTAAATGTGTTTGTCACATGTTTTATGATGCTCTTTTGTGCTTCAATTGTTATCTTTCATGTGAGCATCATTAAAATCTTGTTATCTGTTTATTTTGTTAGCTATAAAGAAACAGCTTGTTGGGAGACAACCCAATCCTGGTCCTCGGTCATCTCCGCCTCGCCTATAAAAGGGGCCCCCGAGCTCCGTTCTACACCCACCGCACCTCCACCCATCCCCAATCGCCACCCAGAGGAGTTGGACGACCTCGGGGAAGCCTTCTTCCCCGACTCCGGCCGCCCGATCCGCCACTGTCATCGAGATCGCCACATCGCCGTTTGTCCATCTCCACCTCTCAAATTCCATCAGTAGGCTCCTGGTGCACCACCTCATCCATCCCGCGCATCAATTTGACGATTATCCCTCTCCCCGACGAGATCCACCACCACCCGACGCCGCCGTCCGCTGGAGTTGACACCGCCGTCACCACGGTGCTCGCCGGCGACCACCACCACCACCCACCGACGCGGACCGACGCCCTGACCATGCTCATATCATCACCGCCCCTCGAAATGTCGGCGATCGCCGCCGGTGACAACCGCATCCTCTCTGTACTCGCACGCGAGGCACGTTCAAAATTCAAACCTGACGGGTGGGGCCCACCCGTCAGTGTTTTATTCTTTTCTGTTTATTTCGAAAGCATTTTTGCCTTTGTCTCAGTACGTTTTCTAAACTGGAAAGTGTATTCCTGCCCGAGGCGTTTTCTATTATAACAACAGGGACCCGAAGGTAGCTGTTTTATTTGCAGAAAGGTCCCTAGTTTTAAAACCATTATAACTTTTTAACCACAAATCATTTTCACCTGATTCTTTTTCTGAAAATTTTCTTTTTCACTCTAGTTTTTTTAGTATTTATTTAAAAATATTTTGAGACAACTTTTTGTGCTGTCACAAAAAATTTGATCGAATTTTGAATTCTTATTTTATAGAAAACGAGGAGGGAAACTTTGCCGAAAATTTCGAGGGATCACCTTCTGCCTAGTTTGATCAAGGCAAGCATTTTTGAACTTGGGATATGGTGTTCGCATACATGGTTGCATAAGTGATCACCGATATGTGGTGAGCAGTAGGTGCCTGCACGGTCATTTTTCATTCATGCATTTCCAGCATGCATTTAAAAATCATTAACTTGGATGAAGTTGTGAGAAATCAGGGGTATACCCCCTGTCTATGTCATGCCAGTGGGCATGGATCACGTCGTGGCACGATGGTGTCACTGTGGCATGTGAAGCATGCCATTCATGATAATAAAACCTCCTGAGTCGACCTAGATCGAGTCTTGTTCCGTCATGTAGCTAAAAATAGTGCTGCCACTTGTCTTCCCGCGAGGGGAGTACGGCTTAGTAAGTTGCTAACCCCTTTCCAAGTACACACCATGTAGAGGGGCCGTGATGAGGGTTCCATGGGCATGGACTAATGCTAGTCATCAGGTCAGGGGGCTTGTGTGTATCCGGCTGGGCCAAGAGGGGGCACCCCTTGTATTCCGCGCGTTATAAATTGTGATCCCATGCTATTCGAGACGGTGGTCTCCCCGTCTTAGAGTTTTTCTTGAACGATGCTTTGGGTGATTCCTGGCATCAGGAAAGTTAATCTGGTGTGTGCTGGTTAGGTGTGTTTTCAACCCAAAAACCGTGATCGGAATTAGTCAACGTTTCGAGGTTGGCTAGAGAAATCCGATACATGTGGGTAAAGAGTACAACCTCTGCAGAGTTAAACCTATTCGAATAGCCATGTCCACGGTCAAGGACGTTAGCTGGGAAGGGTCAAGTGTCGGTCCCGGTGTCGGTCTTCGGAGGAAATAATATAACTGATCATGATCCACTTTTAATGAATGATTATTGTCACTACTGATGCTATCATGAATATTATTGTAAACAGAAACATACCTAGCATTTTGAAGGGTCCACATTCCTAGTCCTTGCCATGCCAGTCATTGAGCTTCCTGAAATCTTTCACTTGAATGTTTATTAGTTCAATGAGATATATGTTGTTGTAAATTACCAAAACCACCAAGGGAGCAAATGTCCTTTCAACTTCACTCCTCCTCTCCCTCATCCGCATTGCTCCTGGCCATCAATGCCTCGCCGTAGACCCCTCTCGCCAGCCTCTCATCGCCGATGAGTCGGTGGCGAGCCAGTGCAACGGCCGCTGCTCCCAGCCATGGCGGCCGAGAGGATCAGCTCGGCCGCCAGCCTCCATCACTCCCCCTCATCGCTCCCTCCTACCTCCCTCCATGCGGCACCTTCTCCGCAGCTCCCACGCACCGTCCAAGCCGCCCGCGCCCGCCTGTCAGTCGCCGGAGACGAACACCGCTGCCATGCCCGTACGTGAGCCCCGTCGTGGATAAGGCGATAGAGCTCGCGGGGCGCCACGCTGGCGCTACCAGAAGCCTTCCCTAGTCTCACTGGCCCCCACCGACCGCGCTTGCCACCCCCAACCACCTCTACCGACCTCCACCGGCCACCATAACTCCGTCGTGATCCACCTCGCCTCGGTCATCGCCTATAAAAGGGGCCCCCATGCTCCATTCTGCACCCACCGCACCTCCACCCATCCCCAATCGCCACCCAGAGGAGTCCGACGACCTCGGGGAAGCCTTCTTACCCGACTCCGGCCGCCCGATCCGCCACTGTCACCGAGATCACCACGTCGTCGTTCGTCCATCTCCACCTCTCAAATTCCATCAGTAGGCTCCTGGTGCACCACCTCATCCATCCCGCACGTCAATTTGACGATTATCCCTCTCCCCGACGAGATCCACCACCACCCGACACCGCCGTCCGCCGGAGTTGACACCGCTGTCACCACGGTGCTCGCCGGTGACCACCACCACCCACCGACGCGGACCGACGCCCTAAGCACGCTCATATCATCACCACCCCTCGAAACGCCGGCGATCGCCGCCGGTGACCACCGCATCCTCTCTGTACTCGCGCGCGAGGCGCGTTCAAAATTCAAACCTGACGGGTGGGGCCCACCCGTCAGTATTTTATTATTTTCTGTTTATTTCGAAAGCATTTTTGCCTTTGTCTCAGTACGTTTTCTAAACTGGAAAGTGTGTTCCTGCCCGAGGCGTTTTCTATTATAACAACAGGGACCCGAAAGTGGCTGTTTTATTTGCAAAAAGGTCCCTAGTTTTAAAACCATTATAACTTTTTAACCACAAATCATTTTCACCTGATTCTTTTTCTGAAAATTTTCTTTTTCACTCTAGTTTTTTTAGTATTTATTTAAAAATATTTTGAGACAACCTTTTGTGCTATAACAAAAATTTTGATCGAATTTTGAATTCTTATTTTATAGAAAACGAGGAGGGAAACTTTGCCAAAAATTTCGAGGGATCACCTTCTGCCTACTTTGATCAAGGCAAACATTTTTGAACTCGGGATATGGTGTTTGCATACATGGTTGCATAAGTGATCACCGATATGTGGTGGGTAGTAGGTGCCTGCACGGTCATTTTTCATTCGTGCATTTCCAGCAAGCATTTAAAAATCATTAACTTGGATGAAGTTGTGAGAAATCAGGGGTATACCCCCTGTCTATGTCATGCCGGTGGGCACGGATCACGTCGTGGCACGATGGTGTCACTGTGGCATGTGAAGCGTGCCAGTCATGATAATAAAACCTCCTGAGTCGACCTAGATCGAGTCTTGTTCCGTCATGCCTAGCTAAAAATAGTGCTGCCACTTGTCTTCCCGCGAGGGGAGTACGGCTTAGTAAGTTGCTAACCCCTTTCCAAGTACAGACCATGTAGAGGGGCCGTGATTAGGGTTCCATGGCCATGGACTAATGCCAGTCATCGGGTCAGGGGGCATGGGTGTATCCGGCTGGGCCGAGAGGTGGGCACCCCTTGTATTCCGCGCGTTATAAATTGTGATCCCATGCTATTCGAGACGCTGGTCTCCCCGTCTTAGAGTTTTTCTTGAACGATGCTTTGGGTGATTCCTGGCATCAGGAAAGTTAATCTGGTGTGTGTTGGTTAGGTGTGTTTTCAACCTAAAAACCGTGATCGGAATTAGTCAACGTTTCGAGGTTGGCTAGAGAAATCCTATACATGTGGGTAAAGCATACAACCTCTGCAGAGTTAAACCTATTCGAATAGCCATGTCCACGGTCAAGGACGTTAGCTGGGAAGGGTCAAGTGTCGGTCCCGGTGTCGGTCTTCGGAGGAAATAATATAACTGATCATGATCCACTTTTAATGAATGATTATTGTCACTACTAATGCTATCATGAATACTATTGTTAACAAGAATATTACTGTGGACTAATGATACATCTCCAACGTATCTATAATTTTTGATTGTTCCATGCTATTATAGTATCAATCTTGGATGTTTTTATATGCAATTGTATGCAATTATATATCATTTTTTGGGACTAACCTATTAACCCAGTGCCTAGTGCCAGTTGCTGTTTTCTGCTTGTTTTTGGCTTTTCAGAGAAACAGTACCAAATGAAGTCCAAATGCCACGAAACTTTTTGGAGATTTTTTTTGGACAAAAGAAACCTGGGAAGCTTCGGGAGGAGGCCAGAGGCCTCATGGAGGCTTCACAAGGCACTAGGGCGTGCCCCAGGGGGGTGCCGTAGTACCTTGTGGGGCCCACGTGACTCTGTTTGACCTAATTCCACTTCTATAAATTCACAAATATTGGGAAACCACCAGAGAGCCCGAAGAGAAAACCTTTCCGCCGCCGCAAGCCTCTGTTCTTCCGCGATCCCATCTGGAGGCCTTTTCCGGTACTCTGCCGGAGGGGGAATCGATCACGGAGGGCTTCTACGTCAACCTTGATGCCCTTCCGATGATGTGTGAGTAGTTTACCACAGACCTACGGGTCCATAGCTAGTAGCTAGATGGCTTCTTCTCTCTCTTTGATCTTCAATACAATGTTCTCCTCGATGTTCTTGGAGTTCTATCCGATGTAATCTTCTTTTGCGGTGTGTTTGTTGGGATCTGATGAATTTTGAGTTTATGATCAGATTATTCATGAGAAATATTTGAGTCTTCTCTGAACTCTTTTATGCATGATTGTTATAGCTTTGTATTTCTCTCCGATCTATCGGTTTAGTTTGGCCTACTAGATTGATTTATCTTGCAATGGGAGAGGTGCTTTGTGATGGGTTCAATCTTGCGGTGCTCAATCCCAGTGACAGAAAGGGACATGACACGTATTTGTATTGTTGCCATTAAGGATAAAAAGATGGGGTTTATTCATATTGCTTGAATTTGCTTCTCTACATCATGTCATCTTGCTTAAGGCGTTACTCTGTTTCATACTTAATACCCTAGATGCATGCTGGATAGCGGTCAATGGGTGGAGTAATAGTAGTAGATGCAGGCAGGAGTCGGTCTACTTGTCTCGGACGTGATGCCTATATACATGATCATTGCCATGAATCTGTCATAATTATTTGCTTTTCTATCAATTGCCCAACAGTAATTTGTTTACCCACCGTATGTTTATGTGCTCAAGAGAGAAGCCTTTAGTGAAAACTATGGTCCCCGGGTCTATCTTTATTATTGAAAAAACCTAAAAATACCTTGCTGCAATTTATTTACTTTTATTTTAATTAGTAGTTTAGTTTATCTATTTATCTCGATAAGATTTAATCCTTGCAAATAACCGCTAAGAGGATTGACAACCCTCTTATTTGCGTTGGGTGCAAGTGTTTGCTTTTGTGTGTGCATGTGCGCTTAACGGAATTTTGCTTGGTTCTCCTACTGGATTGATAACCTTGGTTCTTACCTGAGGGAAATACTTATCTCTACAGTACTGCATCATCATCTCCTCTTCAGGGAAATACCAACGCAGACTACAAGTAGAAACTAACATTTTTCTCTTATGTGTAACCTTGAGTATCTCTTGGGATGGTTGTGCCACCTGGATACTCATTCTTATGTGTAACCTTGAGTATCTCTTGGGATGGTTGTGCCACCTGGATACTCATTCCTATGTGTAACCTTGAGTATCTCTTGGGATGGTTGTGCCACCTGGATACTCATTCTTATGTGTAACCTTGAGTATCTCTTGGGATGGTTGTGCCACCTGGATACTCATTTCTTTTCAAGACCTCTCGTGGCGTCGCATTCAGACACCCGTTTGGCATTCATCTTGGAAATCCTCGGGCGGTCTAAAGCCCGATGTTCCATTTTATTTTCTTGGAATTCCTCAGGCGGTCTAACGCCCGATGTTCCATTTTATTTTTCTTGGAATCCTCGGGCAGTCCAACGCCCGATGTTCCATTTTATTTTTCTTGGAATCCTCGGGCGGTCTAATGCCCGATATTCCATATTATATTTCTTGGTTTATTACTAAAATGATATATATTTATCCATCCACACCGTATTGATATTTATCATGCCATGCTTTAATTTCGGTCAGCATATGCATATAAATTAGTCCATCATGATCATATGCACTCTATTGCATTCGTTATATCTTTTGTTCATAATGTTTGCGAGTACATGCAAACGTACTCACTGGCTTGTCCCTGGCTTGTTAATTTGGCCAGACCTGGATGAAGACGATCTTAAGGAGGAAGAGTGCGCTAGCGAGCCCGACACTTAGAGGTGTTCCCAGTCAGTCACCTTGTGGTCTTGGAGTCTACCACGTGTATCATCCGAAGTGCTTCCGCCCCACTAATAAAATAGTCAAGCCTCACACTGATGCTTGGCTTTACTTTATTGTATCAGTGTTGTAATATCATCACACCACTGTCTTATACCTCCACCGTCATATAATGACAAGTCTGTAATAAATGTTGAGCACTCCGGCTCAACCTTGTGTAATATTATGTATGTATTGGATATCTATATCAAGGGAGTCCACCAGTTGTTCTGATCTTGGGGCTGGTGTGACTTGAGGCTATTCTGTGATTTATTCCAGAAACAGGCCCGACAAATCTTGGTATCAGAGCCAGGCTGACTGTAGGAAGCCCTTGGTGCGATTGCTAGTAGTAGAGTCAGTTCTAACAAATTTTAGCAGCATCTCATGCATTGTAACAAATTTTCCTTGGTCATCATATATTTATGATATGACTATTTGGATTTTTTGTCTACTATTGTAGATGTCTGGCGGCAATGCCCGACCCAGATTTTCGCCAACGAGCCTACGGGGTTGTCCCGCCTTCTCGTCTACATCGCCAGGGTCGCGATGGGATCTCCGAGCCGTTCGGAGTACACAGTCTATCCCGATAGGATCTCGGACACCCTGACTATGTACCAGGCCTCTGTATATATTCAGGGTGGACATGCCGCGCCTCATCGCAACTATCGATTTGTGGGGAGAGTCATGCCTACTGAGAGGCATGCTATCTAGATGGCTGCCCGAGAGGCTATCGCTCGTCTTAGGGACATTCTTCCAGTCATGCAGAAACATACCTATCATTATCTCCCATGCCATGTTCCATACACTAGTCACTATGCTTTCTCCTGCACCACGGGAGAAAGGGACGAGGCGATTGAGCCCCTTGTCTAGTACATCATGGCTCTAGAGTCGGTCTTCACCTCACTGGTGGACGACTATCTCGCCGCACGGATGGACTTGGCTCGTGCAAGGGTTCCTCGCAGGAGTGAGTTCCGTTCTCCTTCACCATGCGCTCCTCGCATTCCGACTCCACCATACGATCCTCCTGCCCGTTCCGCGATTCAACACACATCCCCGAGCGATGAGTCTAGTCGCTTGGCTGCCCCCACTCCGGTTAGAGCTCCACGGCCTACGAGCACAGTACCACCACGAGCAGGCATGGCATCGACAGCTGCCCGACTGGAGACCATACCTGAGGAGGAGGAGGTCGAGTCTTCAGCACCCCGTCTGGGACTTACCCTCAGCAGGGCCTATGATGTTCCAGACACTCCGTGATAGCAGACTAGGCATCAGCACCGCAGTCGCCTTTTATGAGAGTGTAGCTGTAAAATATTTATTTTCCGTTTCTTTTCTTCTTTGTAAGATGGGGAGTAGTAGACCTTGGATCGCAGCATGCTAAGAGGAAGGAGAAGTGCACTAGTCTAAATAAACTGTCATGTAAGCATCACGACTACGACGAGAGTAATGTATAATTAAATCTTGCATGTATAATATAACCCGCTACTTATATGTACCTACGTTTTTTGGGGGGGGGTTTATTTTCAGTCTCTTAAAAAATTTCCTTTATAATTTCTTTCCTCATCGGTGTTATACCAATACCCCAGAAAGAAAATGCATCGTCCCTGGACTCGTTCTATGCCCAGTCCACCAGAGGACAACTTTGCACAAATGGGAAATAACTTCACACCAGGACAGACAAGTCAGCAAAGTAATGATTCAGTATTCTCACAAGTATGCCGTCTTTATGAACAAAGTCAGCAGCACCATCAGGAAATGATGCAGCATTTGATAAATATGGGAAATCACCAAGGACAGCAACAACCCAGATCAAAGCTATCTGAACTTCAGAGAACCAATCCAACTGTCTTTTCTCACACAGACAAACCTTTGGAGGCAGCGACTGGCTGTGTGATATATTGAGAGAAAATTGGTCATAGCTCAGTTTACGGACCAGGAAAAAGTACTATACGCTCCGCATTATTTTTCTGGAACAGCAGCATCATGGTGGGAAAATCTATGCCACACACATCCCAATGGAAAAGACATCACCTGGGAGCAATTCAAGGAAAGTTTCCGAGGAGCACATATTCCAAACAGCATCATGAAATTGAAGAAAAGAGAATTTGAGGATCTCAAGCAACGGGGCACAACAGTAACTCGGTATCTCGACCAGTTTACTCAGCTAGCCCGATATGCTAATGATGAATATATGACAGAAAGCAAAAAAATGGAGAAATTCCTCGACGGGCTTGTCCCATCTTTAAAGTGCCAACTGGTAGTCCATACTTTTCCGGATTTCAAGAAACTGGTAGACAAGGCTATCATCCTGGAAAATGAGCACCGCAACCTGAATGAGATTCGCAAGCGCCGCATGAACCAGTCAGTACAGGTTTGTAACAACAGGCCCCGAAATGAATCTCAGAGGCCTGTGGCACCCCGACCAGCAACTCCAACACCACGACCGCAACAAAACCGCAGTTCCTACAACAACAGGGCCAAGGAAGCTATATACCGTCCTGGTATCACCTGTTATCCATGTGGAGCAGAGGGGCATTATGCTAGGCAATGCCCAAAACAGGGGAATAATGCCCCCAAACCCAACAACAATGGCCGCAGTACTAGTGCAGCTCCGCTACACAACAACCTCAACACCAACAACAATCACAGAAAGGGGCAGGTTAACCACGTGACATTTGAGGAAGCACAGAATGCACCGGACATCGTGTTTGGTATGTTTCCTGTCAACACCTTTAATGCTATAGTTTTATTCGATTCTAGAGCTTCCCATTCGTGCATCTCTAAAAGATTTGCCTCGAAGAATCAATTTTCTTTTTCACCTTTGAAAAACTTGATGGTTATTCAGTCCCCGGGATCAAAGCAAAGCACACAATGGTACTGCCAGGATGTGAACACTGAAATAAAATGAATGAAGTTTTTAGCAAATCTTATTGTACTGGAAGCAGTCGATTTGGATGTTATTTTGGGAATGGACTGGTTAACCACAAATAAAGGCTTTATAGACTGCTACAATCGTACAGTGACTCTCACCAATTGTCAAGGGAAGACAGTAAAGTTTGGAACAAGGGGGATTTCTACCTTGAAAGGGAAGCTAAATCAAGTGGACATGATAGAATTAAGCAAGGTTCCTGTGGTATGTGAATACCCCGATGTATTCCCTGAGGAGCTACCAGGCATGCCACTAGATCGTGAAATTGAATTTGTTATTAAACTAGCCCCTGGAATGGCACCCATCTACAAGAAGCCTTATCGAATGGCTCCGATAGAATTGGTTGAGCTGAAGAAAAAATTAAGGAATTACTAGAAAAGGGATATGTCCGACCCAGCTCATCACCATGGGGATCGCCGGTTTTATTTGCCAAGAAAAAGGATGGGACCCTAAGGTTATGTATTGATTACAGGGCACTCAATATGGTTATTATCAAAAATAAATACCCACTACCAAGGATCAATGACTTGTTCGACCAACTGGCAGAAGCCAAGGTATTCTCAAAAATAGACTTGAGATCAGGCTACCATCAGTTAAGAATCCGATCATCAGACATACCCAAGACCGCTTTTACCACCAGATACGGATTATATGAGTTCACTATGATGCCTTTCGGATTGACCAATGCTCCTGCTTATTTTGTACATCTCATGAACAAGGTTTTCATGAAATATTTGGACAAGTTCGTGGTTGTGTTCATTGATGACATACTTATTTGTTCCAAGACGCCAGAAGAACATGAGCAACATCTTCGAATAATCCTGGAAGAATTACGGAAAAATCAACTATATGCCAAATTCAGTAAGTGTGAATTTTGGTTACGAGAAGTTGGTTTTCTGGGACATGTACTGACAAAGGATGGAATAGCAGTGGACCCAAGTAAAGTAAAGTAAAGGATGTCTTAGGATGGAAGCAACCCACCAACATGATTGAGATCAGGAGTTTTCTTGGTTTGGCTGGCTACTATCGATGATTTATTGAAGGATTATCCACCATAGCCAAACCCATGACTCGGTTACTCAAGAAGGATAAAAAGTTTGAATGGACTGAAGCATGTGAGAAAAGTTTCCAGGAATTAAAAATGAGGTTAACAACGGCACCTGTTCTGACCATGCCAGATGTGCACAAGAATTTCGAAATATACTATGATGCTTCCAGAAAAGGCCTTGGATGTGTGTTAATGCAAGAAGGAAAGGTCATAGCTTATGCTTCAAGACAACTACGACGACACGAATAAAATTATCCTACCCATGACTTGGAACTAGCAGCTGTAGTGCATGCACTCAAGGAATGGCGACATTACCTTCTTGGTAATCAATGTGAGATATACACGGATCATAAAAGTCTTAAGTATATCTTCACCCAGCCAGAACTAAACCTATGACAACGTCGCTGGCTTGAGCTAATTAAGGATTATGATGTGGGAACTCATTACCATCCGGGTAAAGCAAATGTTGTGGCAGATGCCCTCAGCCGAAATCCATGCACCGACAATGACAGTGTGCAATTCTCACAACATGAGTTCAACCGGGAATTTGCCAAACTTAACATGGTTCTAGTCATGGAAGGAACCATTACTCGCCTAGAGGTAAAACCAACATTGGAGGATCAGATCAAAGAAACCCAAAAAGGACACCCCAGTATCGAGGGAATTAAAAGGAAAGTAAGTTCGGGCAGGGCGTCCGAATTTACCATTGATAATCAGGGAATCCTATGGTACGGGAAAAGATTATGCATACCCAATAAGGAAGAGCTAAAGCAACATATTTTGGCAGAAGCCCATACCACCCCATACTCCATTCACCCAGGGGGAACCAAGATGTACAAAGATCTTCAGGACAAATTTTGGTGGCACGGGATGAAAAGGGATATAGCCGTATATGTCGCACGCTGTGACTCTTGTCAGTGCATAAAGGCAGAACACCAGAGGCCAGCAGGATTGTTACAGCCACTCAGAGTGCCTGAATGGAAATGGGATGAGATAGGGATGGATTTTATTGTTGGATTACCAAGGTCACGACACGGGAATTATGCTATCCGGGTTATCACAGATTTATTAACCAAGGTGGCACACTTCATTCCGGTAAAAACAACATATTCAACACATAAGCTTGCTAAGTTATACCTCTCCCGAATTGTTTGTTTACACGGGGTACCCAAGACCATAGTCTCTGATAGAGGCACTCAGTTTGTCTCTAGGTTTTGGGAACACTTGCAGCAAGCCTTAGGAACTCAACTGGTATTCAGTACAGCGTACCACCCACAAACAGGAGGGCAGACTGAACGGATAAATCAGATATTGGAGGACATGCTGAGAGCTTGTGTCCTTACCTATGGAGTCAGCTGGGAGGACAGTTTGCCATATGCGGAATTTTCATATAACAACAGTTATCAAACCAGTCTAAAGATGTCACCTTTCGAAGCCCTATACGGACGAAGGTGCCGTACCCCACTCAATTGGTCTGAAACCGGAGATAGACGAATCTTCGGCCTGGAAGTTCTCAAAGAAGCACAAACAAAAGTAAAATTTATCCGAGACAGACTGAAAGCAGCTCAAAGCCGTCAGAAGAGCTATTATGACCGGAAACACCGTCAGGTCAGCTTTGAACCCGACGAATATGTGTATCTCAGGGTATCCCCAATGAGGGGACTACAAAGATTCAAAGTCAAAGGGAAACTGGCACTGCAATTTATTGGACCATTTAGAATAATTGCAAGGAGAGGCAAGGTTGCCTACCAACTGGAGCTACCAGCAGAATTATCAGATGTTCATGATGTGTTTCACGTATCGCAACTGAGGAGATGTGCCAGTAATTCGGACAAACAAGTCCAACATCAGGACCTGGATATCCAGCCAGATCTTACATATAAGGAACGCCCTATAAATTTTTTGGAAGAGTCGGAACGGAGAACCCGTCGGAATGTGATAAAGTTTTACAAGGTCGAGTGGAGTAATCACACTAAAGAAGAAGCAACATGGGAAAGAGAGGATCACCTAAGGACTGAGTACCTGTACCTATTTGAGGGACAGCCAAAATCTCGTGGACGAGATTTTTCTTAAGGGGGGTAGGTGTTGTAACACCCCAAAAAAAAATGATTTTCAAAATCTTTTCTTTAAAAGAAAATACTCTAGATTACTATGGCACTATTTCTCTCTTTCTTTTGTTTTGAAAGCCATCTTTAAGTTTTCAATTGGGTTCCTAAAATTTTAAAATGGTTTCTGATTTAATGGTTTCTTACTTGAGTAAATATTTTGTAGGACGAAAAATCTTTTCTTTTAGAAAACTTTTTGAATAATTAATTATTTCAAAGAAATGGCCCATTTCATTTTTTTTCAAACACTTAGAAAATTCTCAAAAAAATTTCATCTATCATTTTCAAATTATCCAAGCTATCCTCACACCCTAGGACAGTACCCAATACTTCCCCTCTCCACAAAAATATTATTTATAATATGTAGCAAATTCCAAGACTAGAATTCCATTATTTCCTAGTTCCTTTGATTTGCAAAGGAACTATAAATTCCTTAGCTCTTCTACACCCACAAAAATTATCCCAACTACATGACAGTACCCACACTCCATTTCACCAAAAACCTTTTGATCCATAGTTCAAAATTTTCAAATTTTATTCAAATGAAATTTGGACCAGATTCAATCTCCTTGCTCAAAACCTAATCTAAACTACTTCAAAAATTCTGAAACTTTGCCAGCACCTTTGTTATACATCAGTACCTTACCACAAAAAAATTCAGAAATTCCAAAAATGCCCAGGGCCATCTAGTATTTCATCGAACACCTTCTGTGCACTATTCACCACTGTCGAAAAATTCAGTAAATTCAAAAAGTTCAGAGAGCTGGGTCATCGATGCCGTGCAATGCACTTCTGTAGGATCGAAACTATGTCTAGAGGGGGGTGATTAGATTACTTGACCAAATAAAAATCTATCCTTTTCCCAATTTTAGTTGTGGGCGGATTTTAGCAAGTATGACAAGTCAAGCAACACCCTACACATGCAACTCTAAGAGTGTGGCAGCGGAAAGTAAACAATTGCACATGTAAGTAAAGGACGGGTTCGGAGATTTCAAACGCAATGAAGACACGATGATTTTTGGCGTGGTTCCGATAGGTGGTGCTATCGTACGTCCACGTTGATGGAGGCTTGAACCCACGGAGGGTAACGGTTGCGCGATTCCACGGAGGGCTCCACCCACAAAGGGTCCACGAAGAAGCAACCTTGCCTATTCCACCATGGCTTACGTCCATGAAGGACTAGCCTCACTCGGGGTAGATCTTCACGAAGTAGGTGATCTCCTTGCCCTTACAAACTCCTTGGTTCAACTCCACATGATCTTGGAGGCTCCCAAGTGACACCTAACCAATCTAGGAGACACCACTCTCCAAAAGGTAATAGATGGTGTGTTGATGATGAACTCCTTGCTCTTGTGCTTCAAATGATAGTCTCCCCAACACTCAAGAACTTCCTCACAGATTTGACTATGGTGGAAGAAAGATTTGAGTGGAAAGCAACTTGGGAAAGGCTAGAAATCAAGGTTCAAATGGTTGGATTGGAATATCTTGATCTCAACACATGAGTAGGTGGTTCTCTCTCAGAAAATTTATGGTGGACGTGTAGGCATGTTCTGATGGCTCTCTTACTAGGTAAGAGGGTGGTGGAGGGGTATAAATAGCCTTCACAAGAAATCCAACCGTTACACACATTTGACCAAAATCGGTGGCACCAAAACCAGAATCTCGGTGAGACCGACCAGTGCAAAGATATGAACGTTTGAAGTTTCGGTGGGACCAGATGGAACATCTCGGAGCAACCGAAGTGCAATGGTAAGGGATAGACCCAGTCTTGGTGGCACCGATTGCATAATCTCGGAGAGACCGAAATGATGCAACTTGGTAACAGAAACTTGGTCACTCCATCTCGGTGTTACCGAGTGCAATTTTGGTGGGATCGAAAGAATTGCAACCAGGCAACAGAAAGATGGTCACCCATCTCGGTGAGACCGAGATCCATATCGGTGGATCCGATTTGTTAGGGTTTGGCTGTGGCACTGTCTTGATGAACTCGGTGGATCCGGATGAATGAGATTCGGTGGAACCGAGTTGGCTTTTAGGGTTTTGGACAGATTTCAATGAAGGAAGTGGTTGAGGGTTTTGGAGCAATATCATTGAGCACTTGAGCAAATAGATCATTATCAAAACCTCATCCCCTTTTAATAGTATTGGCTTTCCTATGGACTCAATGTGATCTTGGATCACTAAACCAAAAATGAAGAGTCTTGAGCTTTTGCCAATATAAGTCCTTAGCATTTTGAAGGGTCCACATTCCTAGTCCTTGCCATGCCAATCATTGAACTTCCTGAAATCTTTCACTTGAATGTTTATTAGTTCAATGAGATATATGTTGTTGTAAATTACCAAAACCACCAAGGGAGCAAATGTGCTTTCAACTTCACTCCTCCTCTCCCTCATCCGCATTGCTCCTGGCCATCAATGCCTCGCCGTAGACCCCTCTCGCCAGCCTCTCATCGCCGATGAGTCGGTGGCGAGCCAGTGCAACGGCCGTTGCTCCCAGCCATGGCGGCCGAGAGGATCAGCTCGGCCGCCAGCCTCCATCACTCCCCCTCATCGCTCCCTCCTACCTCCCTCCATGCGGCACCTTCTCCGCAGCTCCCACGCACCGTCCAAGCCGCCCGCGCCCGCCTATCAGTCGCCGGAGACGAACACCGCTGCCATGCCCGTACGTGAGCCCCGTCGTGGATAAGGCGATAGAGCTCGCGGGGCGCCACGCTGGCGCTACCAGAAGCCTTCCCTAGTCTCACTGGCCCCCACCGACCGCGCTTGCCACCCCCAACCACCTCTACCGACCTCCACCGGCCACCATAACTCCGTCGTGATCCACCTCGCCTCGGTCATCGCCTATAAAAGGGGCCCCCGTGCTCCATTCTGCACCCACCGCACCTCCACCCATCCCCAATCGCCACCCAGAGGAGTCCGACGACCTCGGGGAAGCCTTCTTACCCGACTCCGGCCGCCCGATCCGCCACTGTCACCGAGATCACCACGTCGTCGTTCGTCCATCTCCACCTCTCAAATTCCATCAGTAGGCTCCTGGTGCACCACCTCATCCATCCCGCACGTCAATTTGACGATTATCCCTCTCCCCGACGAGATCCACCACCACCCGACGCCGCCGTCCGCCGGAGTTGACACCGCTGTCACCACGGTGCTCGCCGGTGACCACCACCACCCACCGATGCGGACCGACGCCCTAAGCACGCTCATATCATCACCGCCCCTCGAAACACCGGCGATCGCCGCCGGTGACCACCGCATCCTCTCTGTACTCGCGCGCGAGGCGCGTTCAAAATTCAAACCTGACGGGTGGGGCCCACCCGTCAGTATTTTATTATTTTCTGTTTATTTCGAAAGCATTTTTGCCTTTGTCTCAGTACGTTTTATAAACTGGAAAGTGTGTTCCTGCCCGAGGCGTTTTCTAGTATAACAACAGGGACCCGAAAGTGGCTGTTTTATTTGCAGAAAGGTCCCTAGTTTTAAAACCATTATAACTTTTTAACCACAAATCATTTTCACCTGATTCTTTTTCTGAACATTTTCTTTTCACTCTAGTTTTTTTAGTATTTATTTAAAAATATTTTGAGACAACCTTTTGTGCTATCACAAAAAATTTGATCGAATTTTGAATTCTTATTTTATAGAAAACGAGGAGGGAAACTTTGCCAAAAATTTCGAGGGATCACCTTCTGCCTACTTTGATCAAGGCAAACATTTTTGAACTCGGGATATGGTGTTTGCATACATGGTTGCATAAGTGATCACCGATATGTGGTGGGTAGTAGGTGCCTGCACGGCCATTTTTCATTCGTGCATTTTCAGCAGGCATTTAAAAATCATTAACTTGGATGAAGTTGTGAGAAATCAGGGGTATACCCCCTGTCTATGTCATGCCGGTGGGCACGGATCACGTCGTGGCACGATGGTGTCACTGTGGCATGTGAAGCGTGCCAGTCATGATAATAAAACCTCCTGAGTCGACCTAGATCGAGTCTTGTTCCGTCATTCCTAGCTAAAAATAGTGCTGCCACTTGTCTTCCCGCGAGGGGAGTACGGCTTAGTAAGTTGCTAACCCCTTTCCAAGTACAGACCATGTAGAGGGGCCGTGATTAGGGTTCCATGGCCATGGACTAATGCCAGTCATCGGGTCAGGGGGCATGGGTGTATCCGGCTGGGCCGAGAGGTGGGCACCCCTTGTATTCCGCGCGTTATAAATTGTGATCCCATGCTATTCGAGACGGTGGTCTCCCCGTCTTAGAGTTTTTCTTGAACGATGCTTTGGGTGATTCCTGGCATCAGGAAAGTTAATCTGGTGTGTGCTGGTTAGGTGTTTTTTCAACCTAAAAACCGTGATCGGAATTAGTCAACATTTCGAGGTTGGCTAGAGAAATCCTATACATGTGGGTAAAGCGTACAACCTCTGCAGAGTTAAACCTATTCGAATAGCCATGTCCACGGTCAAGGACGTTAGCTGGGAAGGGTCAAGTGTCGGTCCCGGTGTCGGTCTTCGGAGGAAATAATATAACTGATCATGATCCACTTTTAATGAATGATTATTGTCACTACTGATGCTATCATGAATATTATTGTTAACAAGAATATTACTGTGGACTAATGATACATCTCCAACGTATCTATAATTTTTGATTGTTCCATGCTATTATAGTATCAATCTTGGATGTTTTTATATGCAATTGTATGCAATTATATATCATTTTTTGGGACTAACCTATTAACCCAGTGCCTAGTGCCAGTTGCTGTTTTCTGCTTGTTTTTGGCTTTTCAGAGAAACAGTACCAAATGAAGTCCAAATGCCACGAAACTTTTTGGAGATTTTTTTTGGACAAAAGAAACCTGGGAAGCTTCGGGAGGAGGCCAGAGGCCTCATGGAGGCTTCACAAGGCACTAGGGCGCGCCCCAGGGGGGTGCCGTAGTACCTTGTGGGGCCCACGTGACTCTGTTTGACCTAATTCCACTTCTATAAATTCACAAATATTGGGAAACCACCAGAGAGCCCGAAGAGAAAACCTTTCCGCCGCCGCAAGCCTCTGTTCTTCCGCGATCCCATCTGGAGGCCTTTTCCGGTACTCTGCCGGAGGGGGAATCGATCACGGAGGGCTTCTACGTCAACCTTGCTGCCCTTCCGATGATGTGTGAGTAGTTTACCACAGACCTACGGGTCCATAGCTAGTAGCTAGATGGCTTCTTCTCTCTCTTTGATCTTCAATACAATGTTCTCCTCGATGTTCTTGGAGTTCTATCCGATGTAATCTTCTTTTGCGGTGTGTTTGTTGGGATCCGATGAATTGTGAGTTTATGATCAGATTATTCATGAGAAATATTTGAGTCTTCTCTGAACTCTTTTATGCATGATTGTTATATCTTTGTATTTCTCTCCGATCTATCGGTTTAGTTTGGCCTACTAGATTGATTTATCTTGCAATGGGAGAGGTGCTTTGTGATGGGTTCAATCTTGTGGTGCTCAATCCCAGTGACAGAAAGGGACATGACACGTATTTGTATTGTTGCCATTAAGGATAAAAAGATGGGGTTTATTCATATTGCTTGAATTTGCTTCTCTACATCATGTCATCTTGCTTAAGGCGTTACTCTGTTTCATACTTAATACCCTAGATGCATGCTGGATAGCGGTCAATGGGTGGAGTAATAGTAGTAGATGCAGGCAGGAGTCGGTCTACTTGTCTCGGACGTGATGCCTATATACATGATCATTGCCATGAATCTGTCATAATTATTTGCTTTTCTATCAATTGCCCAACAGTAATTTGTTTACCCACCGTATGTTTATGTGCTCAAGAGAGAAGCCTTTAGTGAAAACTATGGTCCCCGGGTCTATCTTTATTATTGAAAAAACCTAAAAATACCTTGCTGTAATTTATTTACTTTTATTTTAATTAGTAGTTTAGTTTATCTATTTATCTCGATAAGATTTAATCCTTGCAAATAACCGCTAAGAGGATTGACAACCCTCTTATTTGCGTTGGGTGCAAGTGTTTGCTTTTGTGTGTGTAGGTGCGCTTAACGGAATTTTGCTTGGTTCTCCTACTGGATTGATAACCTTGGTTCTTAACTGAGGGAAATACTTATCTCTACAGTACTGCATCATCATCTCCTCTTCAGGGAAATACCAACGCAGACTACAAGTAGAAACTAACATTTTTCTCTTATGTGTAACCTTGAGTATCTCTTGGGATGGTTGTGCCACCTGGATACTCATTCTTATGTGTAACCTTGAGTATCTCTTGGGATGGTTGTGCCACCTGGATACTCATTCCTATGTGTAACCTTGAGTATCTCTTGGGATGGTTGTGCCACCTGGATACTCATTCTTATGTGTAACCTTGAGTATCTCTTGGGATGGTTGTGCCACCTGGATACTCATTTCTTTTCAAGACCTCTCGTGGCATCGCAGAAGGAGTCGGTCTACTTGTCTCAGACATGATGCCTATATACATGATCATTGCCTTGAATATCGTGATAACTATGCGCTTTTATATCAATTGCCCAACAGTAATTCGTTTACCCACCGTATGCTATGTGTTCGAGAGAAGCCTCTAGTGAAAACTATGGGCCCCGATCTACTTTTATCATATATTAAAATCCAAAAATACCTTGCTGCAATTTATTTACTTTTATTTTATTTTGCAATTTACTTTTCTATCTATCACTATCAGAATTAATCCTTGCAAGTGACCGCTAAGGGGATTGACAACCCTCTTATTTGCGTTGGGTGCAAGTGTTTGCTTTTGTGTGTGTAGGTGCTGCTAACGAGGTTCTGTGTGGTTCTCCTACTGGGTTGATAACCTTGGTTCTTAACTGAGGGAAATACTTATCTCTACTATACTGCATCATCCTCTCCTCTTCGGGGAAATCCCAACGCAGTTCACAAGTAGCCTACATGCACTCCAAACCGATAACGGGAAAGAATTTGACAATCTTGCCATTCACACACTTCTCGCATCACATGGCACCATCTTTCGCCTCACATGTCCTTATACATCTCAGCAGAACGGCCGCGCTGAACGCATGCTATGCACTCTCAATGATTGCGTATGTACCCTTCTCTTTCATGCTAACGTGCCTCCTCGTTTTTGGCCCGACGCGCTCGCCACCGCATCTCTTCTACTTAACATACGTCCATGTCATGTTCGCTGGAACTATGCACCCCACCAGCTTCTTTTCGGCACTTCACCCTCGTATGATGAGCTTCGTGTCTTCGGGTGCCTTTGTTACCCGAGCATCGTCTCCACCACCCCTCACAAGCTCGACCCACGCTCCCTTGCTTGCATATTCCTCGGTTATCCTCCCAACACCAAAGGTTACCGGTGCTACGATCCCGTCTCCCACCGCGTGTTCACCTCGCGACATGTTTACTTTGACGAGAAAGTTTTTCCCTTTCACCAGGTACCACCAGCAGCGGCATCTTCGCCAGCTCACCTCGGTGCGCCCCAGTCATGGCATCCTAGCCAGACGCGGGCCATGGCTATGGGCGCGGCTGCCTCGCCGCCCTCCTCGGGCGCGGCCACCTCGCCGGCCTCCTCGGGTGTGGCCGCCTCACCGGCCTCGCCGGACGCCCCATCGGCCTCGCCGGCCTCCTCGGGTGTGACCGCCTCGCCGCCCGCGGGTTCTGGATCCGCGTCGGGCTCGCCACCACCTTTGCCCGTCACTCCTCTGGTGGTGCCCTCCCCCCCACATGACGACTCGTGCTCACGTCGGTGTACTCCGTCCCAGCACGCGCTATTAGTCTGACGAGTATGCATGCACCACGTCGACCTCGTCACCTTCGCCGGTTCCCTCTTCAGCTCGCACTGCTCTTCGCGACCCTCATTGCCTCGCTGGGTTGCAAGAGGAATTTGACGCGTTGCAGCGTAACCGCACATGGCAACTTGTGCCGCGGCCCCCTCATGCCAACGTCATCACTGGCAAATGGGTGTTCCATCACAAGACCCGCCCCGACGGTTCTCTTGAGCACTACAAAGCGCGATGGGTGGTCTGTGGTTTTCGGCAGCGCACCGGAGTAGACTTCACCGACACCTTTACTCCGGTTGTTTAACCGGGAACGATCCGCGCTGTCCTACAACTCGCAGTGACTCGTGCATGGCTTGTGCATCAGTTGGACGTCTCCAACGCATTTCTTCACGGCCACCTCGCCGAGCAAGTGTACTACCAGCAGCCCACCGGATTCATCGACACCACTGTAGGAGATATGCCCTAGAGGCAATAATAAATGTTATTATTTATCTCCATGCTAATAATTATGTTTGTATTCCATGCTATAACTGCTATGGTTCTCGAGTCTACAATAACCACAAGGCTCGGAGGAAGACTCATATGCACGTGTGGAATAATAAACGATAAAATGTATTCCTAGTCTGGCCTCTAAGACTAGCTCAAGTGTTGCATGATGATCCTGTTTTCCTGATTATGGGCATGACTATGCCAGCAAACTTTGAGGGCACATTGTTAGAGAAACACTTGTGTTGAGTCGACCCGATTGATGTTATGCTATGAGATACATTCGTCACAAGTTAATGGTTTATAACACATAGATGGTTTACGTTTGCATAATTCCTTAGACCATGAGGGTATCGAGTTTCTTCATGCTTGCTTCATGAACTTTGGGGTTTGTTAAACGTCATTCGTAAATGGGTGGCTATTACGGCGGCTTACGGGTTCATGGGAAAGTGTGACAAGGGACTTGATAGCTCAAGATTGGGATTTGCTCCTCCGACGATGGAGAGATATTCTTTGGGCCCTCTCGGTGTTACGGTATCCATCATCGTCTGGCCAGACACATTGTGATTTGATCACAGGGATGCCGGAACACGGGAACGAGAAAAGAGAACAAAACCGGTAACGAGGTAACTGGCATAGTGGACAAGTTGTTGATCCACGGGGATGCCGATAAATCTCACCTCGGGTGTTTGTAACATATCGCGAAGCAACAGGAATAGCACACGGCAACTGGAGGTTCACTCGAATATTTATTCGTGTGGGTATAGGGGTCAATATGGGTGTCCACGCTTCCGATGTTGATCATTGATCGGAAAGTGTTCTGGTCATGTCTATACTTCACCGAACCTATAGGGTCACACGCTTAAGGGTCATCTATCTGCTGAATTCTAGACAGGGAGTCTGAGAGAAAGTCATCGGAAAAGTTTCGGAGACAACGGAAGAGTTCCGGAGAGAGAACACCGGAAGAGTTTCGGTAAAACCGAAAAGTTGTTTCGGAGTATACCATTAGGTCAAAATAGTTTTGGCACATGCCTGGAAATTCTTGGAGGGTGCTAGAATTATTCTGGGAACTTCTGGGATTTTTTCGGAAAAAAAAAACGAAAATGTTCCGGAGCTGCCGGAACCGCTTTGGTTGCTTTTCGCTGATGAAAATCACTAATCCGGAATTGTTTCGGAACGCATCCAAAATTATTTTAGGGGGTACTAGAAATGTTCTAGGCCCACATAAATATTTTCGGATTTAACGGTCGCGGAAAAATGTTTTTGTGAATAGTGAAAAGCACTTTATGGGCTGGTTTTAATGGGGTTTTCTTCTAGAAGGAATTCCCTATTTTTTGAGAGAGGATAAGGTGGTGGGCCCCCCCCCAAGGGGTAGCCAATTTCGTCCATGGGCTTGTGGGGGGGCCCCATGGGGCTTCCTTCCACCATTTGGTAGATAAGATCAAGTCCTCCTTATGTGGCATGGTGAAATATCCAAACCCCTTTTGATCTTTTCACCCCTTGCCTCTACCCCTTGCTCCTCCTATAAATAGAGGTGGAGATGCACTCTCCACACTCACTCTTTCTCACATACAAATGCCATGCATGATCTGGCCTTCTCTCTCCCTCCCCGCGAAATAGTTTCGTAGAGCCGAAAGGCTGTCTGGGTTCCGGTGGGAACTAGTTCTGGACGGCGAAGCCCTGCCGGATAGATGACACTGTATGTGTGCAACCCCGTAGAGAGGTCGTAGGTTCGATCGTTTTGCCCGAGGGGCTGTTCGAGGGTGCCTCCCGAAGGGCTGTCCGAGTGACCGTCCGAGTTTCTGTGAGTGCCTCCCGAAGGGCTGTCCATGACACCGTCCGGGGGACTGTCCGACCGCCTCCCGAAGGGCTGTCCGAGGGACTGACGAGGGAGTACATCCTCGCGGTTGGGAGGTTGTAAATCCTAGCTGCGGGGATCTGCACCGACGATCTTCATCGACTCTACTTCCGCTGCGCTACGAGTCGGTAACGATCAGATCCAAACCTTGTATGCATCTCCATAGTGATCCTGGGCGTGTTCGTAGTGCGGAAATTTTTTGTTTTCTGCTGCGTTCCCCTACAGCCACTCATCCGGATCACGTGTGCCTGCTTCCGCGATCCCTCTACGGGCTCAAGCAGGCACCCCGCGCGTGGTACCAGCGCATCGCCGCCTTCCTCCAGCAGCTGGGCTTTCGCTCCACCCGCTCCGACGCGTTGTTGTTCGTCTACCATCAGGGCGCTGCTACTGCCTATCTCTTGCTCTACGTCGACGACATCATCCTGACGGCATCCTCTACTGAGTTTCTTCATCAGCTCACTGCTCGTCTCCGAGATGAGTTTGCCCTCAAGGATCTGGGGCCTCTGCTCTACTTCCTCGGCATCGAGGTTGTACGGCGCGTTGACGAGTTCTTTCTTCATCAGCAGCGGTATGCTCATGACCTTCCCGATCGCGCAGGCATGCTTAACTGCAAGCCTGCCTCCACGCCTGTCGACACGAAGGTCAAGGTCTCTGCACTTGATGGCTCGCCTGCACCGGATGCGGCGTTCTACCGCTCCATCGTTGGTGCGATGCAGTACTTGACGCTTACTCGCCCGGATCTTCAGTATGCCGTGCAGCAGGCGTGCCTTCACATGCATGCTCCACGTGACTCCCACTGGACCCTGGTGAAGCGGATCCTTCGCTATATTCGCGACACCACGACTCTTGGGCTCACACTGACGGCATCCTCCTCCACCGACCTCGTGGCTTATTCGGACGCCGTCTGGGCTAGCTGCCCGGATACTCGACGTTCTACATCGGGCTACTGCGTCTATCTCGGGCCTTCAATGATCTCGTGGTCATCTAAACGACAACCCACGGTTTCCCGCTCAAGTGCTGAGGTGGAATACCGGGCCGTAGCTAACGCTGACGCTGAGTGCTCTTGGCTTCGCCAACTCCTTCAGGAGTTGCTTTGCGATGTCCATAAGGCCACGGTCGTCTACTGCGACAACGTCTTCGCCGTCTACCTATCCGCCAACACTGTTCATCATCGCCGGATGAAGCATATTCAGCTCGACATACACTTCGTTCGTGAGCAGGTTGCACTTCGGCGGATACGGGTTTTGCATGTTCCCACCGCTCAACAGTTCACCGATGTTATGACTAAGGGGCTTCCGACATCCACCTTCGAGGAGTTTCGGTCCAGTCTCTGCGTCGCCGGCGACGTTTCGACTGCGAGGGGGTGTTGAACGTGTATGTACGTATAGGTTAATTAGGGTCATGTATTGTCACGCCTCCTTTCTCCTACGTACAGTGTATAGCTTGGGAGACAAGTCGAGGTCGTGCACCCTTGTACCTATATATGTGCACTTGCACGTGATCAATGAATTGAGTCGCATGCAATCCAATCTTTCCTAACAACACTTACCGCTAGGAAAGACCACAATAGCCACTCGCCGCCAGGAATGACCACCCCTGAAAGGAACGGTTGAAATTCTTGAACAAGATGGCTCATTCTATCACTAGGCATCCTTAGCAAGGCAGGAACCACCCAGGATGTCTGGGATTTGATGTCGACTAACGCACCTTGGCCGTTACAGTTTACTCTATCAACGAGGAAGAAACCCGCCGTCCGGTGCCGTCAAGAAAGAAGAAGAATTGCTCCTGCCTTGCTAAGGAACACAAACACCTCCAGCCGAATAGATGGAAACTCCATCTGGCAAGAAAATCAACACATCACACGGTCAAATTAAAGATCCAACCGATGAAGATCAACCTCCACGCGTTCCCCACCGGTTGCTGAAGGCACACCGCCAGGGACGAAACAGGGAGGACTTATTCATCAAAGAGGTTGCCGCCACTGTCTTGACTCCCTCCCCTAGACACCCTAACCTACCTATCTATACCACCCAAGCCTAGATCGAAGCTCCCTAGAGCCACCCAGCACCACGGAGGGCACCAGGGCCGAGGGGAAATGCCGATATGGCCGGCTGGAGCGGAGTAACTCTTCTTCCAACGGCTAGGTTTCTCGAGGCGCACATGATATATTACATAGCTGCAACGCAGCCTTGTTTTTTTATGGGAATGCCTCATGTCTCGTTTATTGCAAAATCAAGATAGTTACAATGTTTATTATGAGAGGCATGATAAACCTGGGTGGATCACCATCCCAAAATAAAGCAATATTGTATCATAAGCATGCCTAGTGATAGAATGAGCCACCTTGTTTGCAATCGTTGGACGCCGTTGGAAGGAGATCGTCCCAATCCTTTGAGCTCTCACAAAGCACTCGGCTTCACCATTGCATAGTTGTATAAGCTCTGAAGAATCAGACTTGACGATGAATGGTGAGCACCTTGTTGATTGGTCTGAAAACTGATTGACTTTTTTTTAACTCATTGATTTGGGTTTTTTTTTTACATCAATTGATTTGGGTTTTTCGTTACACGAGATGTCCATTTTTTGTGGAGCGGGCTATGCGGGTGACTTGTGCCCACTTTGACACTGACTTGGGTTCATGCGGGGTTCGGGAGAGAGACCGAGACCGATCCCGAGCCGAACCGCTAGGGTTAGCAGCCGCCATAAATTTGGGTGGGGCGGCGGGGGAGGTCTCAGATCAGACCCGGCGGCCGAGGATGAGAAAGATGAGGGCGAGAAAGATGAGGAAGACGGAGGAGCACGAGCCGAATCTTGCCGTGGCTGAGGTGGTGGCCGATCAGACGGCGACGAAGACCAATGGGGAGCCGGAGCCGGAGCGTAGGGTGGTAAACGGCAAGAGGATGGTGAGGAAGAGGCTGCCGATGAAGAAGGTGCGCCGCGTCCTCGCCATCGATCACAAGCCGGTCGTCATCCCGTCTCCGGCGAGAGACCTCCCCCCAGCGGTCCTCGCGTCCATGAAGCTACGCCAGGCCCGCGTCGCCAAGATCCACAAGGTCCAGGACGACATCCGCGAGGACCTCCGCACCAAGGGCTATGTCATGGGCTGGGTCACCGAGGACGACGAGTAGGGTAAGAGGAAGATGAAGCGGAAATTGGGGTTTCAGGTTGGAAGCTTTATCTATCTATGCTGATTGATATTAGTGGTGGATGCCTTATAATCTGAATGGTGGAAACCTCGTTGTTGGTACTAATTTGAATATTGAGTTCGCCTTCCCTATCTCAATTCCCCGATGTTTAGTTTTTGATGCTGCTGAGTAATTTCCTGTTCTTGGACCTACTTATTCATCCAAACTAGCCATGGCTGCATCTCTTTGAGTTATTCTATATCATGTTAATGTATTTGTGCCATCGGTTTTGATATGATGCAGACTTTTGATCTCTTCATGTCATCTCAGACAGAGCAGTGATTTCACCCCTTGTTCAAACAGGATGAGGATGAGGAAGCCACCATTGAAGTATTGCTAAGACCTGAGGTTCACCAAACCAACATGTGACGTACGAGAGAAGGAAGCGTGGAACTGGGTCCTCTTCGTCCCCCCGCGTCGCCTCCCCGAGCGAGGCGACCGGAGGCTCCTCTCCCCTCCACCCAGCGCCTCCCTCTTCCTAACCCCCCTCCCGCGTGGTGTCGGCGACGGCGGCGGCCTCGACTTTCCCCGCGCGCGGCGCTCCGGCTCGGGTGGTGGCGGCTGGCGGCGGTGCTCTTCGGTCCGCGATGGTTCCGGCGACGGCCGCTGCCCCGGGCGGCGCTGCTCCGGGTGGTCAGGAGGCGGCGGCGCGGCTACTTGGCGGCGGGCTGGCGTGCGGTTGGTGGCGGCGCCCTCCCGGCCAAGATCTAGGCCCTTTTGGGCCCCATCTGGGTATGAGCGGGCCTGGCCCGATCTCACCTGCGACGGCTCCGACGGCTCCGGCGGAGGAGCGGCTTGTGCGGGGGGTTGCGGAGACGGTGACGCGCCTACTGCAGCGCGGCGACGGGAGCTTCACGAGCCCCTTTCGGGCTCGGCCGGGCCTAGAGGGCCTGGTGTGCTCCTATTGCAGCGTCCGGTCGGTGATCGCCGAGGGCGGTGGAGGTTGTCCCCTCCCGCGTGGCTGCTGACGCTGCCGCTCCTCGTTCCCGGCTGCTCCCTCTCGGCTCTGTCGGTCTCGCTTCGTTGACCATGGTGAGGCGGCGGTGATGATGGCAAGACCGGGGTGGCGCATGTTGGTGGGCGGCTTGATTGGTGGAACACGTCGGACCGTTCGGGGTTATGGGTGTTTGGTGGACGGGAGAAATCCCTGCCGACTTGCCGGCACCGACGCGGTGATGCCCGTGGGCGCCGCCGTCCCTTCCTGAAGGGCGTCGGGTATTCCCCTTCCCCACGCCCCTCCGCGTACCGGGGGAAACCCTAGGACCAGTCCGGGCAATAGCGTTGTCGTCGTCGCGTTCCTTCCTGAAGGTGTTGCTTGGTATGCGGAGGTTCAAGGTGCTTGGAGTGAGGTGGAAACTCTCCGGTGGGCGCGGCGGTTGCGGGTCATCATCGTTTTCGTCGATCCGACGCTGTTGACATTAGTTTCTCTCTTCTTTCTCTTTTTGTTTCTTTTGGGCGTGCTTGTGCTGTTTGCCCTAGCATTGGACTCATTGTTACCAACATGTCATTTGTTATTATAGTTTCCTTTTCAATGGGATCACTGGCTGTTTTTTTCTATGGGATGCAAACTTACAATTCAAATTTTCAACATCAGCTTTGTTTTCATGGGATGGGACCCACTTGTAAGTGACCTATCTTTTTAAAAAGTTGTTGACTAGGATGCCACATCAGCTTTTTTGACAAGTCAATGTGGATGTCATGTCATGCAAAACCATCATCCAATCGTCTCGGGTGGGTAATTTAGCCGGTATTGATAGTTTGATTTGAGGTTGTGTCCTAACCGGTTTCGTAGTTCGGGGATGTAAATTAAACCGATTTAGAGTTCAGGGGTTGAAATATGCACTTCTCTCAATTTTCAACACCCTTTTATAGTTTTTTTTAAACAACACAAAAGATTTACCATTTTCATTAATTAAGAAGAGGTTTTGTTACAAGCAGACCACCAGGCGGTTAAAAGGCAAAATAATTACTCTCACGGCATTACATTACGCAAATGTTTGGCGCCCGCAATGGCCCAAACGGACACTTCTTCTTTGATGCATCGCATGATGATCGCCACTGGCGCCGCCTTGTTCCTGAAGACGCATGCATTCCTTTCCTTCCAAAGTTCCCATCCCACAAGAAGGAGAAGGAAGATAGAGCTTTCGCAGGTTGAACATTGTTAGTGAGTAGCGCATCCCACCAAGATTTGACCGTGTTAAACTGGAGCCAGGGAGCCGTGGGGATATTTAGACCAAGCCAGGCAAACACTTCATTCCAAACTCGAGTAGAGAACCTGCACTTGAAGAGGAGGTGAGGCGCATATTCTTGCATCTGATTACAAAGTGGATATCGGTCGCAATTAGGGCATCCTCGCTGCTGGAGCCTATCGGCAGTCCAAATTCTGTTTTGAGTGCACCCTTATATAGTTATATCAACCTTATCTTTGCATGAGGGTATGTGCTCTTCGGTTATGTATTTTTTCTATTTTGTTTTGCATTCTTCCAGCGATGATTTCCCCTTTTCCATTTTGTTATATTATATCAACCAACCTTGTCTTTGGGTGAGGGTATGTCTTGCAACTCTTAGTTTACTCTGGGGTCTATTTCAGTTACCTACCTAGTGGCGGAGCTAGCATCCAGACAATGGGTGTACAGATTTCTTTATTAATCATAGTTTCACTGGACTTCTTAATCTATTTGATGCATATCTATGTATTATACATAGGTAATCGGCCATCTTTCATAGTAAATAATAGGTGTACATTTGTACACCAAGTACCCATTTGGCTCCGCCCATGCTACCTACCAGTGGCGGAGCTAGCATCCAGACAATGGGTGTACAGATTTCTTTATTAATCATAGTTTTACTGGACTTCTTAATCTATTTGATGCATATCTATGTATTATACATAGGTAATCGGCCATCTTTCATAAATAATAGGTGTACATTTGTACACCCAAGTACCCATTTGGCTCCGCCCATGCTACCTACTGACTATGTATCAAACTGCAAAAACAAACCTTCATCCATGCTGCTCTTGAATCTTAATGGCAGATTGAGTTCGCTTTCTCTATGTCAATCCCCACATCGATTGATTAATTTTGATGCTAACAGGTAGTTTCAGGTTCCTGGACATACTTTGCGGTGCAGCTCTTGAAGTTCCAAAAGGGATCGACATGATTAATCACTCACAGAAGAACAACAGGTGGAGATTATCTCCCAACTCACTCACAGATATTTGTATTGAGCAGAGGAATATCAAGTAGACGGCTAGTAACAGTACGAGATGAAACGCTATCGGAAGAGATCTCAGCCGTTGAAGCGAGTACGTCATGGCCGTAGGATAACTGAACTTCAAGACACCTGCAGCTTCAGTCTTCAGCAGGTGCAGGGTCTAACTACATTCAACCATCTTTTGCATCTAGTCGTCACCGAACTGTACCCATTTT
This sequence comes from Elymus sibiricus, assembly GCA_039707655.1. Classification (NCBI taxonomy): domain Eukaryota; kingdom Viridiplantae; phylum Streptophyta; class Magnoliopsida; order Poales; family Poaceae; genus Elymus; species Elymus sibiricus. Next base: position 455,509,647 of record CM077672.1, read on the forward strand.
TCGGCAAAATCATAAGCAATTGGTAACATTGAGGTCAATTATTGGCGCCAGAAGAGCTTTGTACTGGGCAATCACTCTTGACTAGGCAATCAACCAGCCAGATACACGGTGGCGCCCTCCGCGTGTTCTTATCCGCGCATATGTGTAGCCTGTTGCTAGGGCCTATGGGGTATGCTCCAAGAAAAATGTACTCCTTCCGTAAAGAAATACTCCCTCCGTTCCTTTATGTAAGGTGTATTTGTTTTTTCAAAAGTCAAACAAGGCCATGTTTGACCGAGTTTTTCGAAAAATATATCAATATCCACAATAAAAAAATTATACCATTTGATCCATCATGAAAAGTAGTTTCATATTTTATCTATTTGGTATTGTAGATGTCGTTAGTTTCTTCAATAATCTTGATCAAACTTTCAAATGGTTGACTTGCACGGAAAACAATACACCTTATATTCTGGAACGGAAGGAGTATAAGAGTAGTGATCTGAACATTCTTATATTTCTGTCACACTCTTATATTTCTTTACAGCAAGAGTATATGGTGGCCTCAACTGCAGTAGTTTTTTCCATCTAGGTGTGTCGATTGAATCAGAATTTTATAAACTTTACGATATGATAGACGCAATTACTTCTTGGTTTTGTAGAATTTTTTCATGTTACATACTACCTCGGTCTCAAAATATAAGACGTTTTTGCAGAAAGGACGGAGGTAGTAAACTCTTTGACACCCATCCTAACTCGGACAAGAGTCGATGGCACCACCATCTACAACGGAATTCATCAAATCGTACAGTCACTTCTGTTACTGCAATCCTCGCTTACTCGGTCGTTCCGACTCTTTTGTCCCGGCAGTTTAAGACCACACGCAAACCGTCCAAAGCAACAGTACAGACACCACCCACATGGATCATGTTCACTTGTTCCGACGCCTAGTCCTCTAGGTAGGAGCGCTATTCGCTAGCATGGCAGATACCACCTTTTCGCACATGTAGCCAGCAGGCCAGATCCTACAGCCCTAGGAAGGGGCATTGGCTCCTCGCGTGCTCCGGGACCAGCTTCATCGCGATCTCCATCGGAAGCCCCTTCAGCTCTGCCGAGCGCAACAGATGAAACGGTAAGAAACTCGGTGATAGATCGAAGTCGGTGGTTCTGTTATGCGGATGACCGATGTGTGTCAGTGTGCTTACCGTGAGGCTTGAAGTTGAAGAGGGGAGGTAGGAACCGGCCGTTGGGGAGGCGGGTGTTTGGGTCCCGGAGCTCGTCGAAGAACGGATGGATCAGAGCGTCCAGCTGCGTGAACATCAAAATGGGGTGTTAGAGATTCAGACACGCGAAACTGTGTTCTGTATATGTGTGGAAACCGCAGGGTACGTATGCGCTCACAGCTGAGGACCGAAGGTGCGGTGAGTATTGAAGAAGCCTGGAGACCAGGTCCACTGCTTCAGGTGGCATTCGCTTGTGGAACACCTGCAGTTAGGCGAAAACTGTCATATATCAGAAACAAAAATTTACCACACAATAACTTGGAAGCACCAAAGTTCCATCGAGAGAGCCGTACCTTATGCCATGGATGGGCCTTGATTTGGGGAAACTTGAATTCTGTGTAGTTCGGGTTCATACATTTGATTTCTTCCCTTGTAGGTGTGCCCAGAATCTGCAACGACCATCACAAACTTGAGAATGAATGGCACACAACACTATGAATAGATGGCAATATTAAGCAGTAGAATCACCTTGATAATTTCAACAAGTTGATCAACTCCACTTTCACCAGGAAACAGAGGCTGTTAATCAGATCACATATACAAATGTGAGCTTCATGATTTCTCCTTGAACAAGATCATTTTGCTTACACTGGCTTTTCCAATAGAAAGATAACAAACAGGAATCCTGAGTTTACAAGTTCACCTGTCCTGTCAGAAGTTCAGCAAGAACACATCCAGCAGACCAGATGTCAATTGCTGTTGTGTACTCAGTAGCACCAAAAATAAGCTCTGGTGCCCTGTAGTACCTAGAGCAGATGTATGATATATTGGGTTCGCCTTTCACCTGTAGAAGAATGTAAAATGCTAAACAGCATATCCTAAGCTCAAACACAACAATATCAAGAAGGCTCAATACAACAGTATCAAGGATGGTCAAGGTAAATACCAGAACTTTTGCACTTCCAAAATCACAGATCTTCAGCTGATGAGTGTGTGGGTTAACCTAGTAAAACGAAGCAAAATTGTGAATCCAGAGGGAGGCATGAGAAGCTGATGATGTACATTGCACATAATGCCTCAGATACATCCAGGTGCCTAAGACGTTCGACACTATCTTCAAAGTAAGATTGTGGATTGCGTTCAGATGTTAGAGTTGACCAGAAGCACCAGTCAGCACATCTGGAGTATATATAATGCTAACTGACGAACGTTCGCTTGGGAGGGAGGTCCCAGTGAACGCCCGCACAGCCGATCGATTGTGATCAAGCGATGGCAGTTTTCTGAGAAAAAATGCCTTCTCTAGGAAAAAAACTGCCACCCCCTACAACTAAACTTTCCACCCCCCTATAACTAAATTTGCCAGGCAACTCGTTCGCAATTGCCATCAGCGAACATTCGCCAGATATTCGCGTCCATCATCTAATGGTTGCATGCTTACGAAATTAAGATGGCAAGAAGTTTTTTGTGTTTTAGACCTAATCCTGAACTTTCAAATGAACGATAAACAGCATCATAAATGAAATCACGGTGACTAGTTAACTACTGTTAAGAGCAGTGTGGGATTAGTCAATATAGGGCAACACAGATGTACCAAACATTGATCTTTGGTACTACCTAGCCTACAAAAAGTCTTATATTTTGGTACGGAGGTAATATTTGGCAATGAAAGGAGAATGGGGAAGTCCAAACACCAACTACCTTTGTGCAGAAGATGGAATAATTTATACCCTATATGGAACCACTCAAAAAGAAGTTCACAGAAAGGAAATGATGTCTTCAACTTACCAGAAGATTCTGTGGTTTTATGTCCCTGTGGCAAACACCAACGGTGCGATGGATATAAGCCAGTGCCCTACAAATCTGTCAAATTAAATAGATAAGAAAATTATCCAAAGTAACTGGGCTGGAGTCTGGAGAACTTATATTTAAATAAGGGTATTCATATATGTTTGTAGAAAAGTAAAAACAGGCCCACTTGAGTTTGACATATTGGAAGCGCAATTCAGACTTGAACTAAAATAGGAACTTATCAATCAGGATAGATAAAAAATCTGCATACGAAAGCAGTAGGCAGTATCCCACCCTTTTTTTTTTTGTCAAGTTCACCAGGTAAGCCAAAGAATGCAAAATAGGATCCATAATCTGAAAGACTGAGACACTAAACTACTGCCTCCATTTCTAATTACCCAGCACCTAAGATTCAGCACACATACCAAGGAAAATAAATTACAGTGCATGCATTGGTTTGGGCTGCTTTGCTCTCCAATCAAAGTATACATGGAGCGCATGCATTGGTTCAGATTCTAACCAGCTGGGTAATATGGGAAAAATAAGAAAAGGTAACATGCTGGGTATGAAGGAACGGAGGGAGTATATCAAAAGCAATTTAATACAGATGCTATTTGCTTGCAAACAGTATGTGCTATTTAATACAGAAGTTATTTGCTTGTCGAGTTGCATCAGTAAGGCAGCACCACACATCAAGCTAAAGGAAATCTAGCACTGAAGTTAATGGTTACCTGATAAGTATATAGCTTCACATATATCAGTGGCATGCGTTGGTTCATCTTGTTGTAGTGCCTAATGACACGGTGGACTGTCTCAGGAACATACTCAAGCACAAGATTCAGAAAGAGTTCATCCTTTTCAGTGGTTGAGAAGAAGCAGTGTTTCAGAGACACGACATTTGGATGGTCAAGTAGACGCATCATTTGCAACTCACGGTTCTTGTATCTCTTATCCTGAAGGACCTTCTTGATAGCCACTGTCTCACTTGTCTCCAAACATTTTGCCTGCCAAGCCAGAAGTAAAGTCGTGTGGTTATGCTTTAGTTATGTGTTCTACAAAAAAGGTCAAGTAGAAGCAGTTTTAAATGCCCTCGCAAACATACCTGGAACACAACACCAAATGATCCTTGGCCAATGACACGTTCGGCCATGTAACTTATGGTCTGCCGTTCACAGAAATTGAATGCAAGTATCAGAAGCTTTAGACACCTAAGTCAAGTAAGCAATAATTAAGCTGCATCTCTACCTGCTTTCTTTGGCCATCTCTGCCTCCAATAGTTGTGACTATAATATGGCCAGCTTCTGTTCCATTCCCATTGATGATTGTTGCCTCTACTTCCTGCGATAATGAACAAGTTAGAGCGAGTGTAAATTTCCAGCAAATTTGACTTGGCATTGTAAACAAAAAGACCATAACAACATGTGATCATACCTTTTCATCACTTATTCTCATATTACTAATTTCATCCGGCAATCTATCCACTTCACTACTACCACCAGCATCCCTCAGCCCAGATGCCGGTGCGACACCAAATGAGGTCATTGAGCTGATTCGGAATTATGACTCTGAAACCTTTAGAGCACTGAACATGTTATTACCTGCAACATCAAAGCAGCAGAAGTAAGGAACTTAAGTCGGTATTGCAAATCTGTCGACAGAAGGCCTATGAATCAGAGGTGTGCATATCTGACATGAACGGCGATAAATCTCCAACCAACAGGAGTGCAAAATAACAAGCAGCAGAAGGAAAGCAAGGTTGCCGATGCACAACAAAAGCACTTCAGTGAATGGTTTGTATAATGACATGCAGATACTAACAGGGTAATTCATGGACCAAAGATAACTTCATGTGGTGTGGGATAAACACACACAGCTACTTCTGCATATAAACAATTAAGAACAAAGTAACACAATAAACAATCTGGCCGCACTACAACATGAATATGTCCAAGAAAAATTACAGATTTCAGTTGAAATCGTACATGTACCACAAATAAAATAAAAATAATGCAACGAAACGCTGGGCTGAATGGTGGACAACAACAAAATTACTGGATCACAACAAACAAAACAAAGTTGCTTGACATAATGGAGAAAAATAATCCACAGCTTAGACAGAAGAATCCGAATGAACACTAAGGGTTCATCGACAACATCTGAATGCACAGCACTCGCGCAAAGATTACTAGGACCAGCTCCCAGGTTCCACAGCTCAAGAGAACTAGCTGCTATGATTTAAGTCGGTAGAGAACGTTCCTTGTCAGTAGTTAAAAGATTCACATCAATTTCCTCGTGAACGAACAGCACCTGATGCTTATGCTTCGTGAGTTTCCCCAAATCAAGAAACTCCAAGGAGCAACAGAGGAGGATGCAGTAATAGAAAAACCTGTTTTTCCCCCTCATGTAGAAACACAACAAAGCAAGATCGGCACTGTATATGCTAACCATGACTCATGGTAACCCCTTTGGTCATTAACTACGGCCTCGTCTAATTTCAGCATTAGCTCCCCCGTTTCCAAAAGAGCAGGGGAAGGGGAGAACAGACGTTTTCCTATCGAACTGGGAAACCGAAATCGAAAAGAGTACAAAGAACTGGAGATGTGGTGGTGTACGCGAGCTATATGTGTGTTTGCAACAGGTTTGGGCAGAAAAATCGGAGCTTCAATTGAGCGCTCAGGAACACGCTCCTTCCCTCCCCACGCCGCGGCCCGGGGACCCAATGCCGCTCCGCCGCAGGGATCGCGCCTCTCCCCCACCGAAGACCCACGGACGGACCGACCCTAGGCGAAATTGGAGCGCCGATCCCCCCGCGGATCTGGCCGCCCCTCGCGGATTCAAGCGGCAGCGAGGCCTGGTTCGGGGCGCGTACGTACCGGGTTGCTGCGGCGGCGAGGCGGTCCGGTGGGTGGCGGGACCATAGGGCTGCGGCGGGCGCGGGCGGATCGGAGGCCTGGTCCGCAGCTGCCTCGGGTCGCCTCCACTGGAGTGCGCTCCACTCCAGTCCAGTCCAGTCGCAGCGGGTGCTGGTGCGGGGGTCGCGTCGCTGTGGTGGTCGGCGTGGGCCGGTGGGGTGGGGTGGGGTGGGGAGAAGACACGGGGAAAAGGAAATGGAGTTCCCAAAATAGCCTTCTCATGGCAAGAGCTGGGCGTCGGCTGATCGATCAGGTGCATGGATCGGTCGTCTGGCCAGCCCTCGGATTGCCTAGCTTGTGGCCGTTTTTTAAATAAAACTAGATAATTGCCTATGCGTTGCAATGTCGGTTTAAACATTGATTAGCCCATGATTGCGTGTCTATTAGTACATTAATGTGTTAAAATCTTTAAAAGATTTTGTATGGAATCGTCGTGATTTACCTGCCATCTAATTATTAAGCACTTATTTGGTATGAATTTATTGACTTACCAAAAAAATGTTATTTTATTTTGGTAAGTTAATAAAACGTACTAGGACGGTTGAGTTTATTTTAAGAAAAAACGATGGGAGAAAAACCGGAGATGCGAGAAAAAAAATCAAACATGAGAAGGGAAGGGGAGAACGTATATACAGGTTGGACGAAGGAGATGGTGAAACGAAACCTTACGTTAATATATAAGTAGAGAAGTTACCGCATTTCTATTAAACATAATAGAGCAAATACAACTCACACGGAACTGAAAAGAAACGTCCTGACAAGACACATGTCTAGGGACAATTACACAGAAAACCCTAAGAAAATCAAAGGTAACTTGAATTCGTTAGGGCCTCCGTGCATAGCCATACCTTTGCCCACCACCGTTCACCGTCATCGCCAAGGCGACTATCGGAAGAAAATGAAGTGAGCAGCCATTGAACCTAGGACCGAGAAAACACCATTGCTGAAGCAGCTTTACGAGCCCAAGAAGTGGCCTGCCATGAATAGTGAAGCCAATGTCGCTATGGCACGTCGGCTGGGGCTTCTCCCCGTGTTCCTCGGACCATAGATCGTGTACGCTCGCACACCCTTGCCGGAGAGGCGAGTCGGATCTGCCCTCCATCAATCCCAAACCTTGCACCTGAGCACGCATTTCTAACATGGACGCCACTACAACCTGATGGAGTAGTGGGCTCCGACAGATTCCTACACCCATCTCGTCCGGAAACCCTGGCAAAGCCGGAGTAGGCATCACCGGGGAAAGAGCAGACCAGAGAAAATTTATTCCACGGCGGCGCTGTTGCCGCTACCTCAAGGCCACTGCCCAGAAGACCAAATCGCGCACCTAGATCCAAGAGAAGCCAGGTGACGAAAACAGAAACTCCTCGATCCATCACCACCAATGGAGAAGACCACCGTGGTGGGAGAAGATCAAAGGAGATTTTATTCACGGCCGCTATGGATTCAGCACATCTGATGGACGCTTATTTGTGACCGGATGTGGCAGCTGTTATGGAATGCAAGTAAGTGGCGATGGGGTTTGCACAAATCTCTTATAAGCACTATTTCCGGGAAGCTAATCAAGAAGCAGGTGAACTAGCTAGAAATTCCTTTATCTATAGATCATCTAGTTTGTGGGATGATTCGATCCCTCACATTATTTCCCATTTATTTGTAAACGATATGACGATCATACGAGAAATAAAGCCCATTTGCCGTCAAAAGAAAAAAAACACCTCAGTTTCGCCTCGCTGCACGCCCGCCCACAAAATAGTCGGATGCATAGTCAGCTCACCATTGCAGCACTACCGCCAATCATCGTGGTACGCCTCACGCCTATCGTAGCATCACCGACTTGACGTCGCGGCATGATACGTCTCCAACGTATCTATAATTTTTTATTGTTCCATGCTATTATAGTATCAATCTTGAATGTTTTTATATACATTTACAGCAATTATATATCATTTTTTTGGGACTAACCTATTAACTTAGTGCCCAGTGCCAGTTGCTGTTTTTTTGCCTATTTTTGGTTTTCCAGAATATCAGTACCAAACAAAGTCCAAATGCCACGAAACATTTTGGAGATTTTTTCTGCACATAAGAGACACTAGAAGCTTCGAGAGAGGGCCAGAAGCCAGAGGAGGTGGCCACGAGCCACCAGGGCGTGCCCCAGGGGGGTGGCGCGTCCTGGTGCCTCGTGGGCCCACCTCTGCTCCATTTGACCTAATTCCACCTCTATAAATTCTCTAAAATCGAGAAACCAACAGAGGAGTCCACGAAATACTTTTTCCGCCGCCGCAAGTTTCTGTTCTCGAGAGATCCCATCTGGAGGCCTTTTCCGACACTCTGCCGGAGGGGGAATCGATCACGGAGGGGCTCTCCATCAACCTTGCTGCCATTCCGATGATGCGTGAGTAGTTTACCACAGACCTTCGGGTCCATAGTCAGTAGCTAGATGGCTTCTTCTCTCGTTTTGATCTTCAATACAATGTTCTCCTCGATGTTCTTGGAGTTCTATCCGATGTAATCACTTTTTGCGGTGTGTTTGTTGGGATCCGATGAATTGTGAGTTTATAATCATATTATCCATAAATATTATTCGAGTTTTCTCTGAACTCTTTTATGCATGATTATTATAGCTTCGTATTTCTCTCTGATCTATTGATTTGGTTTGGCCAACTAGATTGATTTATCTTGCAATGGGAGAGGTGCTTTGTAATGGGTTCGATCTTGCGGTGCTCAATCCCAGTGACAGAAAGGGACATGACACGTATGTATCATTGCTATTAAGGGTAAAAAGATGGGGTTTATTCATGCGTGAGTTTACTTTGTCTATATCATGGCATCTTGCTTAAGACGTTACTTCGTTCTTTATGAACTTAATACACTAGATGCATGCTGGATAGCGATCGATGTGTGGAGTAATAGTAGTAGATGCAGAATCGTTTCGGTCTACTTGTCTCGGACGTGATGCCTATATACATGATCATTGCCTTGGATATCGTCATGATTATTTGCTTTTCTATCAATTGCCCAACAATAATTTGTTCACCCACCGTATGCTATTTTCAAGAGAGAAGCCTCTAGTGAAAACTATGGCCCCGGGGTCTACCTTTATCATATATTGAAAATCTTAAAAATACCTTGCTACACTTTTACTTTATTTATTTTATTTTATATTTTTTCGATCTATTTATCTATCACCATACAATTTAATCTTGCAATTGACCGCCAAGGGATTGACAACCCCTTGTTCGCGTTGGGTGCGAGGATTTGTTGTTTTGTGCGCAAGTACTGCTAACGAGCTGTTGCGTGATTCTCCTACTGGATTGATAACCTTGGTTTCATAACTAAGGGAAATACTTATCTCTACTGTACTGCATCATGCCCTCCTCTTCGAGGAAATCCCAACGCAGCTCACAAGTAGCACGGCACTATCGTTCATCATCGCGGCGCTCACCATGCCCGTCATGGCATTGTCATCTCGTCGTTGCGGCACTAGCGTCTGTCGTCGTAGCACCACCGTGCTTCGTTGTAGTGTCGTCGGCTCGATATTGCAGCTCCACAGTGTGTCGATCGCAGCATCGACGCGCCCATTGCAACCTCTACCATCTTCGCTCGTAGCACCGCCGCGTGCCCATCGCATCTTCCAACGTCATCTCTTGCATCATTTATCTTCGCTCGCCATGCATTGTTGCAGCTTCTATAGTCGCCGCTCACCCGATCGCCTCGCGTCGGTCGCAGCATCCATCCTCGCTTGCAGCATCCATCCTCGCTTGCAACTCGCCACGCACTATCGCCGCTTTGATCATCAACGGTTGCACCATTGCCGTGAGCCGGTCGCAGCTTTCGTCATTGTCGCTCGAAGCATCCATCCTCGCTCGCTACATTTGCATAGTGCGCTCTCTGCACCGCGTCGTCTTTGTTTGCAACAGGGGTGCATCACATGCCAACTCACCGCTCGCCACACTGTACTTGGTTGTCCGCAGCGATGACAGCCAATCCTCAATAGAAGTAGCGGGTGGCCGCAGCTTCCTAATGGGAAGGAGAAACGTGGCGCGAGGAGCTGAAAAGATGGTGGAGTCGGTGCGCGAAGGAGAGAGGACGACATGGATGCGTTTGTTCTTTATTGGCTTGGAGGAGATAAGAGAGAGGAGAAGACAACTGGCCCTAAAGTTTCGCTACTGCCGATAGGGATAAGAATATAGAGACAAAAGAATGTGGTGGGGGCTAGGAAGAACGTCGCGTGGGACCAGTGGATGCATGACAAGGAAATAAGTCATCTGATGTCCTACAAGTGCATAGAGTTTAGTGGTAGTCTCTTCGAAGTAAGAGTATGGATCCCAGAAGGAGCTTAGAAAATGGTTTTTTATATCAAAAGACTTTAATGATCAAATAACGGAGAGATCGTTTACAAGGGAAGATGAAATAAAGTCAGGGATAGCATCCCAAACACAAGAGGTACTAGAGCTAAAAGCATATTTTGCTATAGTATTCGCCACCTCATTGGCCTCTCTAAAACAATGTAAGAAATCAACTTGGCCAAATTCCTTCATCAGCTGTTTACTCTCCATCATCACTGGAACGGAAGGTCCTGCATAATCGTTCTCACCTTTCATAGCATCAACAGCAAAAGAGCTATCAGATTCGATTATCAGCTTGCTACAGCCAATGCTCGCCGCCAAATAGAAGCCATTTCTGATCTTAGTCATTTCCGTTGAGTCCACATTAGAAACGTGAGACAAGAGCCATGAGGCAGCCACAACAAAATTGCCATTCTCATCTCAGGCCACTGCGTCAGAAGCTCCTGAGAATGTTTCAACGATGAATGAAGCATCAACATTTATTTTAACGAATCCTTTGGACGGCTTCTTCCACATCTGATCCAGATTACGCTTTGGAGACTTTGAGTTAGCAGCTCGCATAAAGTTTGTCAACGGAACTTTTATGGAGATGGCAGACCGCTCCGCAGTTTGCATAGATTCTCCCCTCACCAACTGTCGTCGTTGCCACCAAAGAAACCATGCAGCAACTAGCGCCAGTTCAGCAGATGGCAAGCCTCCAGTGACTAACTGCATTTTAGCTAAAATTTCAAGTGTAACTTGAAAGTGCAGGTTATCTCCCAGAGGGGGGGTGAAAGGGAGATTATTAGAAATTCGTCAAACTCTGAAGAATTTGACGAAAAACAGAGTGAAGAAATAGAAACTCAAGGGAAACTAAGTCATCACAGAATCAGAGTACATACGAACAGGATACATAAGGGTGAAGAACATGCAATCATACAATCATACACGCATGAAGAACATGAACTGAGGAAATAAAAAGATAGCATGATCAAATACTTCAGTTCAAATTCGTCAGAGTACAGATCACAAATTCTTCAGCAGCGGAATAAAGTAAGGGAGGGTGAGGAATTTGAAACCAGGTTGGCTCGGTGAAGACAATGGAATTTGGTAGACCAGTTCCAGTTGCTGCATCAACTGTACGTCTGGTTGAGGCGGCTGAGTCGCAACTCAGAGAACACTTAGTCCTCACCGTATTCCTCTTGAGCTAAGGTCACTTAGACCTCGCCCAATCACTCGTGGTAAGTCTTCAAGGTAGACTTCCAAAACCTTCAAAGACTTGTTCACCGGCACGCCACAATTACTCTTGGGTGCTCAGAACATGACGCCTAACCGTCTGGAGGAATGACAGTCCTCAAAGGTAACAAGCGTCGGATCACACAGATCAATCTCTTCAGCGATGTTCAGTCACTTAGGCTCTGGTTGGGTTTTTCCTCACTTGGGTTTTTCCTCTCTTGAGTTCACTCAAAGTCGTCAGAGGATGGGTTGCTCTCAAATGACAAGTGTCAAGTTCTCTCGGAGCAGCCAACCAACAACTGGTTGGGGGCGGCTATTTATAGCCAGGGGGCAACCCGACATAGAATGTCATAAATGCCCTTGTCTGATTCGACCGTTATCAGGATAAGGATCCACTCGACAGCTGGCATGCGGCGCAGCAACGGTCGGAAAATTGAACTCTCAATTTCGTCGGGGCACTCAATTTCCTCACTTTAGGCAGATCGCACTGGCGAACTCCTAACTCCTCAGCCTGACCAAATTCGTCAGCGACCAGATGAACTTCATCACTGTCGCTAGCAAATGCGTCAGCTGTACTGGAGATTTCCAAAGGCTTCACTCGAAGCGGCTTGTGTGTATAGGTTTGAGAAGTTTTGAGCATCACTTTGGAAATGTGAAATATGGTTCACCTAGACCCCCTTTAACAGTACGGTTTTTTCTATGACTCAAATAAGAAGAAAAGAAACTACGAAAACCAAAGTCTTCAAGCTTCAAAGTCTTCACATCAATTTCTTCAAAGGCCGTACCAATTTCATCATCAAATTCTTCACATGAAGAAATCTATTTTTAGGGGTCGTCTTCCATGTGTTAAACCAAATCTTCAGGGACTCTGTCTCCTGTGTATACTCACAAACACATTAGTTCCTCAACCTATTTGTCTTCAATACTCCAAAACCACTAAGGGGGCACTTGATGCACTTACATAACTGATCCTGACCTATCTTGCATAACCGTTTTTTGCAGATCATCATAAAGTCCCAAGTCTTTCCATACATCACTTACTCTAGCGCACTTGAACAGGCAGTGTTGTATGTCCTCAGGTCCCAAGGAGCAGATCGGGCATTGAATAGGGGTACATATGTGCCTCCCTGAAAGGACCCCATAACATGGTAAAACCCCATGCAACACTTTCCATGCAAAAAAATTTACCTTCCCTGGAACTCTTAACTTCCACACTTCTTTCCAGATTGAATTCAAGTTGACCCTGCCTTGACCATCTATTTGTAGGGGAACGCAGAAGAAAACAAAAAAAATTCCGACCTACGCACCAGCCCAGGACCACTATTGACGGTGTCCTGGATTAGGGGGTGCTAACCTAGTCGGCCCGTCTCCTCGGATGGGCCGATGTGCCCCCGTATGTGATCAAGATGGACTCCGGAAGCCGCGCATGGGAGACATGATCAAGGCTGCCTATACCGAAGACTTGTAGTACACTTCAAGATTACTCCAGCCGCCTTACTCCAAGATACCGACCTTGTAACCCTAGATACCCTCCCTGGCGTGTATATAAGCCATAGGGTTTAGCCCGTAGGGGACATCAACGCAACATCGAACACCTAGCTTTAGAAGTTAGACACATATGTCGATCTCGAGGTAGATCAACTCTGTACTCGATACATCTCCATTAATATAAACAGAAGCAGGACGTAGGGTTTTACCTCCATCAAGAGGGCCCGAACCTGGGTAAAACATCGTCTCCCTTTGTCTCTGTTACCATCGATCCGAGATCCGCAGCTCGGGACCCCCTACCCCGAGGTCTGCCGGTTTTTACACCGACAACTATGAAGACTGCATACAAGGTTTTTGATCTTTTCGTTACCGACTCGTAGCGCAGCGGAAGTAAAGTCGATGACGATCGGCGGTGCAGATCCCCGCAGCTAGGATTTTACAACCTCCCAACCGCGAGGATGTACTCCCTCATCTGCCCCTCGGACAGCCCTCCGGGAGGCGGTCGGACAGTCCCTCGGACGGTGTCACGGACAGCCCTTCGGGAGGACCCTCGAAACTCGAACGGTAACTCGGACAGCCCTTCGGGAGGACCCTCGAACAGCCCCTCGGGCAAAAGATCGAAACTACGACCTCTCTACAGGGTTGCACACATACGGTGTCAGCTATCCGGCAGGGCTTCGCCGTCCAGAACTAGTTCCTGCCGGAACCCAGACAGCCTTTCGGCTCTACGAAACTATTTCGCTGGGAGGGAGAGAGAAGCCAGACAAGTCTATGGCATGTGTATGAGAACTCATGTGAGAACTTTTGTGAAAATGGAGAGCACCCTCCACCCCTATTTATAGGGTGAGAAGAGATGGTAAAATACCAAAATGCCCTCAGATATTTTCACACTATGCATAATAGTGTTTCCACTATTCATAATAGTGTTTCCACTATTCATGAGATATTTTCTCTCAATAGTGTTTCCACTATTTGTAATAGTGTTTCCACTATTCGTGAGATATTTTCTCCCAATAGTGTTCCCACTATTCATAACACTATCCATAAAGTGATTTTCACTATTCACGGAGACAATTTTCTGCGACCGTTAAATCCGAAAATATTTCTGTGGGTCTTAGAATAATTCCAGTACCCACTAAAATGATTTTGGATTCGTTCCGAAACAATTTCGGATTAGTGATTTTCATCTGCGACAAGCAACCACACCGGTTCCGGCAGCTCCGGAACATTTCCGGTTTTTGTCCCGGAAAAATCCCAGAAGTTACCAGAACAATTCTGGCACCCTCCAAGAATTTCCAGGCGTCTGCCGAAACCAATTTGACTTAATGGTATACCCCGAAATAACTTTTCAGTTTTACCGGAACTATTCCGGTGTCCTCTCCGGAACGTTTCCGTTGCGTCCGAAACTTTTCCGGTGATTTTCTCTCAGACTCCCTGTCTAGTATTCAGCAGATAGATGAGCCTTAAGCGTGTGACCCTATAGGTTCGGTGAAGTATAGACATGACCCGGAAAACTTTCGGATCAATGATCAACATCGGAGCCGTGGACACCCATATTGACCCCTATACCCACACGAATGAATATTCGAGTGAACCTCCAGTTGCCGTGTGATATTCCTGTTGCTTCACGATATATTACAAACACCCGAGGTGAGATTTATTGGCATCCCCGCGGATCAACAACTTGTCCACTATGCCAGTTACCTCGTTACCGGTTTTGTTCTCTTTTCTCGTTTCCGCGTTCCGGCATCCCAGTGATCAAATCACAATGTGTCTGGCCAGACGATGATGGATACCATAACACCGAGAGGGCCCGAGAATATCTCTCCATCGTCGGAGGAGCAAATCCCAATCTTGAGCTATCTCGTTCCTTGTCATACTTTTCCGTGAACCCGTAAGCCGCCGTAATAGCCACCCATTTACGGATGACGTTTAACAAACCCCAAAGTTCATGAAGCAACCATGAAGAAACTCGACACTCTCATGGTCTAAGGAATTATGCAAACGTTAACTTTCTCTGTGTTATTAACCATTAACTTGTGACAAATGTATCTCATAGCATAACACCAATTCGGGTCGATTCAACACAAGTGTTCTCCTAACATTGTGCCCTCAAAGTTGCCGGCATAGACATGCCCATGATCAGGAAAACAGGACCATCATGCAGCACTTGAGCTAGTCTTAGAGGCATGACTAGGAATACATTTTACCGTTTATTATTCCACACGTGCATATGAGTCTTCCTCCGAGCCTCGTGGTTATTGCAGACTCGAGAACCATAGCAGTTATAGCATGGAACATAAACTTAATTAGGAACATGGAGATAAATAATAACATTTATTATTGTCTCTAGGGCATATCTCCTACACTATTCTGTACCCTCGCCGCCCATGTTGATTGTACCACTCTCGGTGGTATGCAGAACATACGGAAAAGGTTCCCGATCTTGTGTAATTCCATCCTATAAAATCATCCATGCTATGCACATTCAAAGGGATTTGTAGTATACACTGAGCATCGCCAAGTGAAAAAACAATCCGATCACATGGCGATGAAGTAGTCGACTAGGGGGAGTGGACGCCTTACGGTACGAGTGTCTATGCCCGTAGCGCACGCCGTCCTCTACTCTGGAATGCCCTGTGCGGCTGATTTTCTTCTCACGTGGTTTGCTCTTTGTAAGGTAGGTTATTATGATGTCAGTTAGCATGATTTTCACTCAGAAATAGGCCAACCAATGCTCAAAATGTACTTCTACTTTTGGAATATGGCGAAATCAAGCAAAAAGGACACGCGAGCGTGGTAAAATTCTGAAAATCATATGACTGATATGCAACAACAAAGGGTAAAAGGTGATGCAAAATGAACTATGTTGATGCTCAAACGTGCCACAATCATAAAGGATGGCTTGAACCCATAGGAAGATGTGGTAAATTTGCTAATTGGAGTTCATCATTGCGTTTTCTGAGAGATATGAATGGATAGCCCAGATCGGAGCTGGGACACCAGATTTTGGTATGGCAATAAACATAACTAAGATTCCCTTAAATGAAAAAGTTTCCAACACAACTATGATTTTTGGGTCATCTCCATCTGAGGTCGTTCAAGAGCCAAAATAGTGTGCTGCAGAAGTTTGCCTTTGAAGTTCCAGGCTACTTCAGGGGTAACCCCAAAAGTGTTGGGATTAATAAGGTTGCATGCGGTGCGTGTAGAAAACTGGATTTGCAATATATATATTTTTAACCAAATTTCTCACACAAATGTGCCCCAAAGATGACCTCAGATGGAAAAGTGATCGACATGAATGTTATTCGCCTCATCAAGACGTACAAGTTTGCCTTTTGGATCATCTCCATCCGAGGTCATATGCGACCTCCATGATCAGTACAAAAGTTTTATTTCATACATATTGAGCCCGGAAGTTCCGGGACGGATTACAAGTTTCAGCCCGGACAAGAAGTTTCTGGCTTGCTTGTCTGAGTTAGGTTAGATTTTGATGTTTTGGACGAGATTTGAGTCATTTTCTTGTACAGGAAGTCCATCCACCTCATATATAGTTGAGAGGTCACAACCGATTGAAACAACACAAAATCGTCGAACACATTTACCAATTTTTATCTTTCATTTATCTCTCTCCCTCGCTTTCTTCTTTCTTGTTCTTCATTATTCTTTGTGTTGCAGGGCAATGAACCTCAAGGCCCTAGGGGCGAGCAGGTTGACCTAGGTCGGCCCATAGCCGTCGCACAACCTGGCGGGATCCCCCCTAGGCATGTGGGGTTTCAGGTCTCTAAAAGATCTCGCCGACGTGTCTTGCGTATCGCGCTCCCGGCGAGGCTCCTCTAGCGACGTGTCTTGCGTGCCGCGCTCAACGTAGTGGGTACACGGTGACGTGTTCGTGCGCGAACACATTTTTTGACGACTCCGCTGGGGACGAAGCTTCGAATGGTTCATCGTAATTGTTTCTTGCTACGAAGAGATTGTCATAAATAGTTCGCAATCTACATAGGTAATATTTTTTTTGAACGGTCCCAGGGGGAGAGTACATAGGTAATATGAATATCCAATTCACTTATGTAGACGCAAGAAAGTAATAAGTTTTTTTTTTTGCGGGGGTGAAAGGGATTGTATTACTCAAGAGCCAAGTAGGTCCTCCCTACACAAGCTAGGGACATTGTCCGGGCCAGAGCGGAGCCAGACCACAGTTCGGTCTTGAGATCTCCCAAAGTTCGCCAGCGTATGGCTTACATTATTTTGCTCTCGAGAAATATGAACGACATGACACTCCCTTTCACTCATAAGACGCTTCACCTCCGAAACCACCATGGCATACTGTGAGCGGTCTTGGCCAGCTGTAGAAATCAGTTGCGCCGCCTGCAAACTGTCAGTCTCGGCGATGAATGGCAGCTCCGTCCATTGGAGGGCCAAAGCAATTCCCTCCATGCATCCAGCAAGCTCAGCATGCAGAGGATCCGGGCATGACCAAAGCGAACGGCACGCAAAAAATATGATGGCCCCCTCCTGGTCACGTAGCACCATTCCCGCCCCGGCCCTTCCGTCATCATGGGAGAAAGAGCCGTCGACGTTCAGTTTCGTCCAGTTGGCGGGCGGGGGGCTCCACTTCCGGGGTGTCCGCGTCGCACCACTCACATGTGATATAGGTTGCTCAGCCCCTTCGTTCTGGATGGGCATCTTCCCTTTGTCCCACTCTCCCAGCGGATACTGCTGAGTCCCGAGGAGCGAGGTCACGTAGCTCTGCAAAAAGCGTCGAGATACCTCCACGGGCGGCGCCGGCTTGTCATGAGTGATCTCATTACGCACATGCCAGCATCTCCATAACAGCATGAGCAGGCGCAGCCGGTCCCCTTCATTGCATTCTGCAATAAGGTTTAGGAAGCACTCAGGGCCGGTGTTGAGCACTGATTCAATGTTCGGTATGCTCCAGACCTCCGCCATAGTCCGCCACAAGTGCACAGCTCGTGGGCACCTACAAAACACATGGAAAGTGTCCTCGCGCTCGAGACCACATAATGGGCAAATATCAGTAACCTCCATGTGACGAGTGGATTTATTAGACCAGGTGGCTAGGGAGTTAGTAGCCAAGCGCCATGCAAACACACGCACCTTAGGAGGAGCAGGGCACCTCCATAATAATGCCCAGACGGCACGTCGCCCGTCCGGTGCCCTGCTCGCCGCGACTGCTGAAGGACGAAGCTTGTCCTCAAGCGCCAGCCGATACGCGCTACGTACGGTGAAGATACCAGTACTTTCCGCTCCCCATGCAAGGAAATCCGCCCCCAGCCGGGGGGACGCCTTGATCTTCATGATCTCCTGAACATCAACGTGTAGAAAATTCTGCCGGAGAAGATTACCGCGCCATGCACCATGCTCATCCAGGAGCTCCGAAACTCGTCGGAGACGACACCTCCCCTGTTGTGTGATTGGCGGTCGGCCAACAGGGTGTGGTATCCATGAATCTCGCCAGATTCTGACCGACTGCCCATTACCGATGCGCCAGACTAGGCCTTTCTTCAACAATTCCAACCCATGCACAATGGACTGCCA
This sequence comes from Elymus sibiricus, assembly GCA_039707655.1. Lineage (NCBI taxonomy): Eukaryota > Viridiplantae > Streptophyta > Magnoliopsida > Poales > Poaceae > Elymus > Elymus sibiricus. Next base: position 455,528,157 of record CM077672.1, read on the forward strand.
TGTTTGCGACGCATTGCTGGTGAAAACAGTATCTTCAAGACGTCCATTGGGGAAGTACCTTGCCTTCAAAACACGCGCACAAAGGCCTTCCGGTTTAACCATAATACGCCATGCTTGCCGCGCCAACATTGCTTGGTTGAATAGCCTGAAGTCCTTGAAACCCATGCCGCCGGCTGACTTGGGTCTGAGCATCGTGTCCCAAGCTTTCCAGTGCGTCTTCCTCTTGCCTCTGTATGCGCCCCACCAGTAGCTGCGGATCATCCGACCCAGATCGTCACATGTGCTTCATGGAAATTTAAATAAGCTCATGAGGAATGTGGGCAAGGCCTGTGCAACCGCCTTAATAAGCACCTCACGTCCAGCCTGAGACATCAATTCTCCCCATTGGATAATCCTCTTTGTCACTTGCTGCTGTAGATTATGTAGTTTTCCTTTAGTGAAGCGGCCACTAGGCGTTGGGAAGCCGAGGTATTTCTCCTCAAAGCTCATGTGCTCCACGTCCAGAGTTTGCATGACCACCTGTTTGTTAGCTTGTGAGCACTTGGGGCTGAACATTATAGAACACTTAGCTGGATTTATTAGCTGGCCTGTAGCTCTAGCATAAGTCCCGAGTGCTTCCTTGACTTGAGCAGCCTCCTGTCCATTTGCTCGGAAAAACAGCAAGGTGTCGTCCGCGAAGAGCAGATGAGAGATGCCCGGGGCTTGGGGGCACACCCGGAGTGGGGTGAGGCGATTAGCTGCAATCTCCTGTTTTAGAATAGCATCAAGACCGTCAGTGACAAAAAGGAATAAGAAGGGTGAGAGGGGGTCTCCCTGCCGTAGTCCACGAGACGGTGCGAATGAATCCGAGAGGGCTCCATTGACTTTAACACTGTACCTCACCGAGGTGACACACCTCATAATCCAATCCACCCATCGGTGAGAGAAACCCATCTGTTGCATCACTCGCTCCAAGAAAACCCAGTCTACCCGATCATAGGCCTTGGACAGGTCCAGTTTATAGGCACAAAAGCCCTGTTCCGGGTCCTTCTCCTGCTTGATCGCATGAAAGCACTCAAAAGCGATTAAAGCATTATCTGTAATTAATCTGCCCGGTACAAATGCGCTCTGCTCCGGGGACACCAGCTCGTCCAAGATGGGACGCAGTCTATTGACTAGGCATTTCGCTATTACCTTGTATATAACATTACATAGACTGATAGGCCGGAAATCGGTGAGGCGAGACGGTGAGTCGATCTTCGGGATCAAAACAATGACCGTACTGTTAACCCCTTCTGGCATGACTCCAGTGGCGAAGAATAGTTTAACCGCACTAATTATGTCATCCTTCATCACCGCCCAATGCCGCTGGAAGAATCTCGCGGGGAACCCATCCGGCCCCGGCGCCTTCAAGGGCCCAATCTGGAACATAGCATTCGAGATCTCCTCGTCAGTAAAATCCTTGCACAAACTATTGTTCATCTCCGCGGACACCTTGGGCTGAATGAGCTGCAGCACATCATGCGACTCCAACATAGGGTCAGTTGTGAATAAGTTATGGAAGTAATTGTTAACCATCTGTAACATAGTAGCCTGTTCAGAGTGTATAACCCCCGCCTCATCTGACAGCCCTCAGATTTTATTTTTCCTTGCACGCCAAACTGCCTTCCGATGAAACATCTTGGTGTTACGGTCCCCCTCCTTTAACCAATCAATCCGCGATCGCTGGAGCCATAGCATTTCTTCCCTGTACAAGAGCTCATTCATCTTGTCCATCTCCTTTCTTATTTCAGCTCGATCTGCATTCATGTTGGTTAGTTCCTCCAGTCTAGTACGTGACTTTTCTATTTCCCTAGTCACATTGCCAAAGACCTTATTGCTCCAAGTATGAAGATCAGACATAACAGTAGCCAGAGCTTCCCTAACATCTCCCAGATTCCTCTTCGTACCTTTGCTTGACCAAGAATTAGCGATAATGGCCTCCAGAGCCGGCGATCGCTCCCACATCAACTCATACCGGCGGCTACTCCGAGGCCGCACGTCCCGCTCTAGTGAGAACCTGAGGAGCAGCGGACTATGGTCCGACGCCGGCGACACAAGGTGGGCCACCGATGCCTGCATGAACAAGTCCCTCCAGTCGTTGGACGCCACCGCTCTATCCAAACGAACTTGGACGTTCGCCCTGCCGCTGCACCTATTATCATATGTGAAGGGATGACCTGAAAAACCAAGATCAGTTAGTCCACACGCTTCAAGTGCGTCCCGAAAATTAATCATTTGGCCAACAGGTCTCGGGGTTTCCGATTGGTGCTCAAAATCCCACATCGCCTCATTAAAGTCACCAATGATCACCCATGGCAGCGAACTCTGAGCGTGCAGTCCTCTGAGCTTATCCCACATCATAGGCCGGTTCTCTACTCTCGGTTCACCGTATACAAATGTGGCTCTCCATAATGGCGTATCCGGGGACACACGTAAGTACACATCAATGAATCTTTCATTTGCATCTTGCACAGCGACGTACATAGACTCACAGCGACGTACATAGACCTAAGAAAGTAATAAGTTGATGTTACTAGATCTTTTAGTGAGCAAAATGTATTGGCTAAAGGCATAAAATCTTCCCTAAAAGAAGGCGTAGAATCTTCCACGGGGGAATTATATGTTTTTCATGTTTACCACCTGAGCTCGGGGATCAATTAAGGAGGGAAATGTGGGTTTGTCGTTTTACTGCCCACCGTTTCTTAGGTACAGATGGCATGATGAGTGCGTGGGAGGAAGACAGAGACGTGAGGTGTTTTGGCGGAAAAGGAATTATACGATTCTTTTTTGGATGGAGAACGGGATAAGTGGAGTAAATTTGTCCATCCAGCGCTAATTAACTTCTTTCTCCCTTCTTTTGCACAGAAAAGAGGCATTTTTCACGCCTTTCTTTCGAACACGGAGGAATAGTTAATCGGTTTTGCTAAAACTCAGCTAGCTGAGAAATAAATTGGTCTGTAGCGACATGCACTAGGCAGCTAGGAGAGGTCCTATTGGATGCTCGCGAGCGGCAAACAGCAGAGCATTCGCTGAAGAGCACGCAAAACGGGACGGCCCATTTGCAGGCGCTGAATGTAAAATCTCACGAAAATTAAAAGGCAGGCGCCTGGACTCGAACTCCCACCCGCACGCTACAAACTAGCGTTGGTAACCGGTCGAGCTAGCCATTCTGCTTGGCCAAAACGCAGCGCAAATGCTTAAGTAATAGCTACAGAGGCGCACCCGTTTTTTTAAAGTTCCAACATTTCTTGAGAAAATGTGAAGAAATTTCCTTAAAAAATGCGAATAATATTTGAACATGTGAAAAAAAAATCAAATTTCGAACAACTTCTAAAACGCAAACAATTTTGAAAAAAGTGAACAAAAATTGAAAACATGAACAATTTTTTTATATAGGCTGAACAATTTTTAAATATACATTGAACATTTTTGTAATATACCCCGAACAATTTGTAAAAACACATTGAACACTTTTGTGATATACGCTGAACAAGTTTTCAAAATACACAATGAACATTTTTTAATATACGTTGAAAAATTTCTTGATATACGATGAACAAGTTTAAAATAGAAGGTGAACAATTTCTTAATATACGATGAACATTTTTTTAATAATATAAGGTGAATATTTTTTTAATATACGATGAACATTTTTTTAATACGCAGTGGACCTTTTATATACTACAAAATGGAAAACAGAGAAAAGAAACAGCAAAAAAGAAAAAAAGAAAAAAAGAAAAGAAAAGAAAAGAAAGAAATAAGCAAAACTTGGTTAAAAACAAAACAGGCAAAACCGGTCCGGGGAACCTTCTAGAAGGTTCCCAAAACCGGCCAGGAACCTTCAGGAAGGTTCCCCAAGGATCCCGCAACGAAGAAACAGGAGCGAAGCCGAATCGTGGGCCGGCCCAATGGAAGTGACGGGTAGCTCGCTCTCAGCGAAGCTGCGAAGATTTGACGCTAACGAGCGTCATATAGGAATCACCGGCAGCTACCACACTTCACACTCACGTCTATATTTTTATCATTTTTTTATGTCTACAGGTTAATATGGAAAAGCGACCATACTGTTCCTCATTCCGGTGACTAATCTTTCTTCCTTTTTTGGCTTCATTTTTTTCTATCGTTATCATTTGATTTCTTTTTCTTTTTTTACTTTTTGTTACCTTCTTCATTCTTTATATGTAAACACTTGCAACTAATTCTATTTGGATGAGATTTTTTTTTTTGAAAAATGGATGAGATTTTTGTTTTCTAGGGTCAAGACTGCATGTCTTTAAAATGGGTCGTGACTGCAAATCCATAAAAATGGGTCGCAACTGTAAGTTTTCAAGAGGAGTCGCAACTAAAAGTTTTAAATGAGATCGCAAATGCATGTATTCAAGGGGTCGCAACTGTAAGTTTTCAAATGGGGTCGCAACTACAACCTTTCAACGGGGTTGCAACTGCACCATCCCTCGGGCGTTTTTCGTGTGGCCCGTGTGCTAGCTCACACTTTCACATGCATGCCTTCTTGCCTTAAGCTTGTCGGCCGTGAGTTTTCTGTATCGTCTCACTTTTTTGTCGAGTTGTTGCTTTTTTTACGTCAGTGCAACTGCAAGCATTGTAACCCGACCGTAACTGCATGGGCACAAAGCGACTGCAACTAGGGTCGAGAGGGAGGAGGGTTGTCGTGGTCAGTTACATGTCCACCACTAGACATGCAACTGCAAGCGTTGTAACAAGACTGCAACTGCATGAGCACAAAGCAACTTCAACTGGGGTTGGGGGGCGGGGTTGTCCAGGGCAGTTGGATATCCACCATTAGACATGCCACTGGAAGCGTTCTAACCCGACTGCAACTGCATGGGCACAAAGCGACCGCAACTAGGGTCGGGAGGGGGGTTTTCGAGCTAGTTGCATGTCCACCACTAGACATGTAGCTGCAAGCGTTATAACCCGAATGCAACTACATGGGCACAAAAGAGACTGCAACTGAGGTCGGTGGAGGGGGTTGTCGTGCCAATTGCATGTCACCAATAGACATGCAACTGCAAGCGTTGTACCCCAATTGCAAGTGCATGGGCACAAATCGACTGCAACTGAGGTGGGGGAGGGGGTTGTCGTGCCAGTTGCATGTCCACCAATGGACATGCAACTGCAAGCATTGCACCCCACCTGCAACTGCATGGGCACAAAGCGACTACAACTAAGGTCAAAAGTAGGGTTATTGGTCCAGTTGCATGTCCATCACTACACATGCAACTACAAGCGTTCTAACCCGGCTGCAACTATACGCGCACAAAGTGACTGCAAATGGGGAGCATGAAGGGTTTACAACTTGTCCATTTTTTATCTTCACATCACATATGTAGATTCTATCTTCCCCTTTTTATAGAACATTTTAATTTCTATTTTTGGCCTATTTTGTGCTTCATTTTATGAAATTATATTCACTGGCATGTGCGCACTAGCTACTCTTCACACACACAACACAACTCCGTTGTTTCCCATAAGAAACCAACACACTGTTTTTTTAGAAGAACACACTGTTGTTTGAAAGAAAACATCTACATCAGACTGTCATTAAGGAGAGAGAGAGAGGCGGACCTAGCTAGCATTATAAAGCTAAGTCCAACGAGGCCCAAAAAAGCAACTACATACCCTGCAAAAAAAGAAAGAAAAAACAAAGCAACTACACAGCTAAGCGGATCTAGCCCAGCCCAAATAAACAACCCCAGGCGAGGTGGCTGAGCGACAAAGAAAAGCTACTAGTTTAAAATCGGCACCACGTCAGATGACCTAATCTGACTGAGACCAAATTATGTCTCAGTCAGCTGAGTTCTAGGCGGTCCCATAGTTAATACTAGGACAAAATTTAACCAACTATTGAACCAACCTATGGTTGGATGGTTAGTACGACATTAGTATCCTCAGTCCACCAGGGTTAAAGTTTCAGACTTGACATTGGTGCTCGCATCATTCCTGGATTTGTTTTAGGCTTCCGGCGATGTTCATTCAGTGGGAGGAGACGTTCCCGTCGACTACAAGGCGTTTGTAATGACTTCGTAAAATCTCAAGATGTTATGCCGGCTCAGTCTCTCAGAGGTGCTCATATGGGTAGGGTGTGCGTGTGTGCGTTCATAGGGATAAGTGTATGCTCGTGTATGTGAGCGACTTCAATTGTACTGTGTTCAAGAAAAAAAATTAACCAACTATTATTTTATCAGCGTATGCATGTACAATTATAGAGTAATATTTTAAGCAATGGAAAATCGATGCCATTAGATTATATCACGAAATATATTATACCCTAATTGTGTAATCGTTGATAAAGGTTATCCTAACAAAATCGAATGCACTGCATATATTCAAATAGATGAAGTATAGTGCACACTAGACAATATTTTAGGCAGTAACACATTTTAATTACTGATGTAACCTAATATATATTTTTCCTAAATAGTGAACCCCTCTACACTTTTTTTTGCATGGTAATACATGTCTCATTTATATCATAAGGATCATAGTACAAGTCACGTACATACGGGCCTGACAAAACTGAAAAGACCGCGGAACGCTAGCTTTTGCACAAAGGAACACCAGCCAAGAAAGAAAATTACAATCAAGACCGAAGAAACCTTTGAGCTTGACATACGCCAACGCCCGTCACCTGTCTCTGGCAACACCATAGCAGCCACCAAAGAAAAACATGACGGATCACCACCATAGCACCCCTCTACACTCTTCGTACTTGAAAATAAAGAAAGGTGTAAGATCTTCCGTAAAATAAGGCGTAAACTCTTGGGGTGCGAGTATAAATTATTCTTTACGCTCACCCCTGACCCTAGGGATTAAGGAGGGAAAAGTGGCTTTGCCATTTTACTCCCCCCTTTTTCTCATGTGTGGATGGCCTGGCGGTTTGTACTATACTCTGCGGTATTTGAGGAGCATGAAAGATTAAACAATACACCCTCCACTCCAAATGGCTCTACCAAGGATCCCACAAAGTTCCCGCCGCTTTGGGCTGTGGGGCTTACTTCCTAGCCCCGGTGGGAGTAGTGACTAGCGTTATAGGTCGTTGGGCGGCCGGATAAAGATCGCAGTTCAAATTGATCTCTGACCTAGATCCGCTAAATCCTGTGCCTTGTCGTATGATCAGAAGATATTGATTCCATTCAGGCAGGTGAGGAAGGGCGGCGTCGGCTTGACCCTGTCTTCTCTCTTGGTCGGTTCGGAGGCTAAGTTTCTCATTCAGTGGCCTTCAGTCACAACGAGAAGCACTATCGGGGTTTGAACGAATAGAAAACACAATCAACACTTCATATCAAAGTCAACCAATGTTTATCATATTGAGCGGAATCTTCATTCTAATTTGATTAGCCAAGCTCCGTCCCATCGAAAAAGAGAATTAACGAATCCTAAGGCAAAGGGGCAAGAAACTCAAGGCCACTCTTCCTCCGGGCTTTCTCTTTTGCCATGTTGGCACTCAATCACTAAGAGCAGCCAACAACTTAACTTGCAGGCTTTAAAACCTGCTCATACGGTAATGGCGAGGGGTTTTGCGGATCCCTTTCTCTATGAGTTTCGGTTGATAATGACTCGAAGACGAAAATGATAGTAGCAAGCAGGCTTATCGGACAGAAGTAAGACGAGCTGTAATTGTACGTACATGTAAAGAACTCAAACGTGACAACGGTATGATAATACGATATGATGACAATTGTCATTGATCAAGAAGGAAATCCAAAAGGAACTCGAGTTTTTGGTGCGATCGCTCGGGAATTGAGACTTATGGAGTGAAATGAGTGGGCCGGCCAAAGAAGACCACTATGGAAGTGAAAGGGGACGGCAAGAGCGGTTCGAAGACCATAGCCCGATGTGGGTAGATTGGTGTCATCGTCTATGAAATTCATGCACAAAGGGCTAGGTAGTTAAGACGAGGCGGACACGTACCAATTCTCTTTCGATCAGCTGTGGAGGGCCAAGTGCTCTTAGCACATCAATGACTTGAGCGACCGTGCTTTCATGGGCTTGCTTCCCCTCTTCTTCAATGGGGCATTGCTCACCTTATTGATTTTTCCATTGCAGATAGGTGCGCCAGCATCGCTGTTGTCCTCGTCACAGCCAGAGATCACTATGTTGGTGCAATCATCGTGCCTAAGCTCGTCGACGCCTTTTGATGTCCACGCGGCTTCATGTTCCACGCCATCAGCTCCACAGGAAGAGAGTTAAACACATTAACACATATCTTTGGTAATATGGTTAGGCCAAAACGAGACGACTTATAGATACGTGTGGGCAGGCTCGAGGCGGTGCCTAATAGGGGTTTGTCTATGAATTTTAGACTAAAATGTAGTTTTTTTCTTGCCGTGCCAAATCCTTCATCTAAGCAGTGTCAGGAATGCATTGGGACTATTTAGATTTTCTTAGAAATATATGTTGTCCAAATTTTCTCAAGTATTTGTATTGCCTACACCCAAACCCAACCCTCTCACGCGCTCAGTCATTTTGGTCGTCAGATCTCGCTTTAGAGTCGTTTCTGGCAGTTAGATGCGCTGTCTGCTCGGGCGCGGCTATGTGCCGCCTGCTGCGATGCCTAGGCACGGCTCGCCCGTAGAGTCGGAACTGGGCCGACCCAGTAACCATGCGCTCTGCCGTGCTGACATCACATGCATTTTCTCTTTTTTCTTCAGATTTTTATTTTCTTTTTTATCTTTTTACAGTTTATACAAAAATGTTAATAATATGTATGAAAAATGTTTGTGACAATTAAAAAAATGTCACACATTACCAAAAAATGTACGTGACATTTGAAAAATGTTTCTACAAATTTTTAAAAAGTTCGTGTAACTAAAATGTATGTACCTAAAATGTATATCACATTTAGAAAAATGTTAAAGATGTTTTGAAATATGTTAATTTTGCATTTAAAAATATATTAAACGTGTATAGGAAAATGTTTCTGATGTATACGAAAAATGTATAAATGTAAATGTAAAAATTATAAAATTTAAATTGTCTATACAAAAAATGTTAATCATATGTATGAAAAATGTTGTGACAAATAAAAAAATGTTCATTTAAAGAAATACGTCACATTTATAAAAATCTTAATATTTTTAAAAAATGTGTTCGTTTCATTTTCAAAAAAATGTATCTACAAAGTGCAAAGATATTGTCATAGTTCAATTTTTTTATCATTTGAAAAATGTTTTAACACGTATTTGCAAACCGTATTCAAAACATTTTTGTAAAATGTTTAACATGTATTCGAAAATATTAAATATGTATAAAAATATATATTTTACATGTATATGAAAAATGTACAATGCAAGTGAAAAAGTTGAAATGTATTTAAAAAAGGATAAAGAAACAAAAAGAAAAGCAAAGAAATAAAAAACCTGAAAACCCCAAGAAAGAAACAAAGAAAGCAGAGTATAAAGTAGAAATATGAAAACCGTTGAAAAAAATAAATTATGACCGAAAACATAACAAAGAATAAAGAAAAACAGAAGAACCGGTGAAAAAAACAAAGAAAACCAGGCAAATAACAACAGAAAACGAAAAAGAGAGAAAAAAACCGATCAAACGCAGCGACCAGACACGGGCAAGCAAAGGCAACCAACGACCCAGCGAATGCTCCGCGTGCAGCTATTCCTCGTTTCAAGCGAGACGCTAGATTGGCTGGTCCAGGCGCGCGGGAGGCCATAGCCTCGGTTTTTTTTTCTTCATGTTTTTCATTTTTTTTGCTTTCCTTTTTTCTAGTTTTGTTTATACTTCCAAATATTCTAAATAAATATATTACAAAAAAAACTTTACGTAAAAACATTTTAAAATGTTAACCAAGCATTTGAAAAATGTCAAATGCGTATAGAGAAAATGTTTCTCATGTATACAAAAAATGTATAAAAACATAAATGTGTATGAAAAATGTTGATTACGTATATATAAAATGTTAATCAAGCATTTCAAAAAAGTTAATCATGCATTTGAAAATGTTAAATATGTAAAACTAATGTTGACCATGTATTTAATTTTTTTTAATCTTTTATTTGAACAATTTTAATCAAGCATTTAAAAAATGCGCACGGAAAAAAAGTTAACCATGTATTAAAAAATGTTTTATATTTATTATATCTCATATATATATTTTTGTCTCTTTGACAATATGTGCGGACAATATCAGTGTACACGGATATGTCGCGCTTGATATTCTGATTACTATTCACAACTATTTGCTTTACTATTCGGTACTATTGGCTTTACTATTTATTACTATACCAATTATTGGTACTTGTCTGCCTATTAATTTGGCTAATATTCGCTTATATGCAGGATCAATTATATGGTTGCCGAGACCAAATTTACGGCCTGTTTGTGCTGCGGATGTTGTGAAGTCATATTCGGTACTCATCATATTTATCATTATGTTGCATCAGATGTAGCTAGTTACGTTCACTTGATGATTTTAATTGCAAACTTATGCGTTAAATTCTTATCGTCTTACCAGGCAGTTCCATCCGAAGGGAACACTTCTCTACGGCCACAAGGTTCTCATTCAACGTCACTCTGGGCTACACAGAGAACTACACACGCAGAAGTTTCTCTTATAGGATCTCTAGCATAAGAACTCTTCCCATAAATTCATAAGTAAAAATATCAAGTGAAACCAAGAAACTACATCATTTCAACGACATAATTTACATATGGTTTTCCCTTTCGGGAAACCCCGAAGGGATTACACACAAACTAAGAGATTACCTTAGTATTCCTGGCGATCTCAGCGCCTTCTTGGCTATACTACAAGTGGTGGTGGTACTAATCAACTAAACAAGGGAGCTGGCTTTCGCACGAGAGCTTCGCTCGTCTGGTGGCGTCTTCGTCTGTCACTGGTTGTTCCGTGTTTCCTTCCCATGGCCAGCGTCTTCTTTTATAGGCGAGGGATGGCTGCGAGGGAGCCTTCGGGAGCCTGCCTTCACTTATTTATTTTACATACGGTAGCATGCACGCGTGTCCTACTAGGGTACATGCGTGTCCTTCTAGGGTATGGATAAGTGCGAGAGAGAGTGCCCGACAAATCTTCAATCTTCAGGAATCTTCTCTTTTTTCACGTGGGCATTGTCTCTCGGTGGATAATTGGCTTGCCTGCAGTGTCTTCTAACATATGAGCAATATGCAGAGATTGCTCACACCGTTGGCTTGTTTTTGAACTCCGCCTTCTTCTTTGATGCAATATTCTGGCATCTGATGCATGACAAACTCTTTTTTTTATATATGGGGGGTCTTCCCCGCCAATATAATTGATAACACCTTATCAATATTCGGGTTGCATCAATATTCATATTCGCGTATCAATATTCGAGGAGGTCTTCCGCGCCCGAAAAATTGATAGCAATATCAATTCAAGTATATGGCCTATTAATCAATAGGCTGTCCATGCCCAACGATGTCCATATGATCATCGTCAGACAAATGGAAATTATATTTTTCATCACATTCTTTCTTTATTTTTTCATATTTCTCATCCATTTCTTCTCTTAATTCTTTTGATATTTCTTCTTTCAACTCTTTCTTTATTATTTTTTACCATTCTTCAAATCTTTTATTCATTTCTTGGTCTATATATTCATTATCTAAAGGGTCAAGTCCCTTTAGAAGGCATTCTTGATATGAATGATATTTTGGAGATTCTTCTTTCTTTGGATTCTTTGAGCTCGAAGCTTCTCCCTTTGTGGGAGTTACTGAAGCGGGTATATTTTTATCTATGCCCCTTCGCTTCTCAATATATTCTCTGGCTTCGGGATCTATATAGTAATTTTCTCCTATTACTTTCCTTGCCCATTTCAAGGCATCATCGATATTATCATATTTTCTAAATGATAATTCTTTGTCTTTGCTCTTTGCTGCAAGCTTCTCTATTTGAATATCTTCCCAATGCATATATATTCCTGGTTTATTTCCATTAAACATTATATATAGAGGTTCTTCTTTTTGTACCTCTATTTTTGTTGGTCTTGGGTTATTTTTGTTCAACATATATGGAAATATTCTGCGAGGCTATTGAGATTAGATAGCATATATCCTTTATCATCTCTTTTGACTGTATATTGATACCACATATTATCCAATATGCATCTTTGGATTTCATCAAGACGGATATGGCTCTTTGGCTTGAAATGGAATGTATTTGGAGAAAATATTTTTAATTTATTGTCATCTCCAAATATGAAACATTCATTTCCGCCTGCGAGAGTTCCTCTCTTCATTTCTGTTCTCTTCATTTCTATAAAATTGATGAGCGGGAAAATATGCCAGGCAACCTATTATCATTTCCCTTGATATGCTCAAATATTACTTTATATCCATTCCCCGCTATGGTGTCTTCAAATAACACCCATCTTCTGGTCGAGCTTTTCTTACTATTTATTTGGTTGTAATATTGACATATTGCTTCACAATCTGTTCGTACTGTAAATTCTTTAAATCCTAAATATAGCCTGAAGGCATTTATTGCATTTACTACTGCCAATATTTCCCTGTCAATATTATTTACTGTCTTTAATTTATAACTTCCTGAAGCATATCTACATATTTTTTCTTCTGCTTTAGGAGAATATTTATTAGGCTTTTGTTTTAATATAGCACCCCATCCTATCTTAGACACATCTATTTCAATTATAAAATATTTATCTTCTAAAGGCAACTCTAGGGGTTTTAAGTTCTTGACTCTTTCCTTGATAGCTCTTACTAGTCTTATATCTTCAGAATTGAAGTATTTTTGTCCATTCTTTCTTAGTTTTGCATATAATGGACCAGCTAGCTTTGCTAAATTGTCTATATAGTCCTAGCATAATTTACAATTCCTAGGAATTGTTGCAAAATCTTTTTATCACTCATATTGTCAGGAAATTCCAATATTTTCTTTGCAATATGATCTTGTAGATATATTTTTCCTTCTCCTATTTCATGACCAAGGAAATTTATTCTTTCTTTGCATATTTCCATCTTCTTTTTGGATAATATGAGCCCATTTTATTCTACCTTTTGAAAGAATACTTCGAGATGGGCTATATGCTCTTTATATGATTTGGAAAATATTAATAGGTCATCAACGTAGACCAATATAAATGCTTGATTCTCATTAAATATATTTTGCATTTTTCTTTGAAATAATGCGGGTGCATTATTTAGACCCAATGGCATAACTAGCCATTCATAATGGACTTGTGGATAAGTAAAGGATGTCCAAGGAATAGATTCCTCTGCCATTTTCACTTGCCAAAATCCTGCTTTTAAATCAAATTTAGAGAAATATTTGCTTCCTTGTATTCTATTGATCCATTCCTGCTTATTAGGTATATTGTATGCATCATCTATCGTATTATCATTGAGCCTTTTAAAATTAATTACCATCTTGGATTTACCTCTTACTTCTTCAGCATGATTTCTTACTATAAAAGCAGCAGATCGATGAGGACTTCTGCTTTCTCTAATTGCTTTTAGCTTTAGTAATTCTTCAATATGCATTTTGAATTCTTCAATATCTTTGGGAGTAGCTTCTATTGGTCCTGACTTAATTATATAATCTGGATTTATAATATTTAATTTACAAATTATAGAGTTCTTATCCCAATGTTTCATTGGTATTTCCCCAATAATTTGTATATTTTCTAATCTTTGCACAATCTTGTCTATATCTTTCTTGGATATTATATCTCTATACCAATTTGGAGAAAATGATTGTAACCCTATACATTATGTGCATGTATTTTCTATATGATATTCTTCTATTGTCTCACTGAGTTCTTCATCTTTGCCAAATTCAAGGGGATCTAAACTTGCGCTATATTCATCATCTATATTAGATATTTCTATATTTTGCAAAGCCTTTCTTTGTTTCCGTACTTCAGATAAGTATGGAACATTATCTTGATGCGGGATAAACATAACCCCATCTTCATGTATAATTGTGGTTTGTAAAGATTGTTGTAAAAATCTTAATCCTATTATCATATCATCATTTATAACTGACAAATCTCTTATTGTAATTTCATCTATTATATATTTTGTGCCATTAATGTATGCTTCTATATTATATGCCAACTAGTTATGAATTTTCTTTATTCTTGACATATCGGTAGATACTTCGGCTTTATTATTATCTATAGTTTTGACTATTTCAGGACATCTCACAAAGTATTTTTCATGGATGATGTTCTTTGTGCAACCAGTATCTAATAGTGCCAATATTTTATAGGAAATATTTGGTGTTAAATTTACTATAACTGGAATTCTTATTCCTAGCACTTCTTTAAATGGCAATCACACTATATATTTGTTTCCAAAACTAGTTATAGCATCTTTTAATTGTATTAACTTATCTCCTTTTTTATCTCTTACTGTTACCATTTGTTCCTTCATTTCCGTGCTTCCAACAACAACATTTTCCTGTTCTTCATTATCTTCTAACTTATCTTTTAGTTTTTGTTCTTTATTATCTTCTAGCTTATCTTTTAGTTTTGTTCTTTATTATCTTCTAACTTATCTTTTAGTATTTCTAGCTCTGCTTCTAGTTTATTTATTCTATTTTCTAGATTTCTAACCCTACTACATAATATTCTTTCTTCTGGTTCAAATTCTATTTCTTGTCTCCATATTTGATTTTTGGCTTTTAGACAGGAGGCACAAGCTTGTTTTAGGCATAGGCTGCATGTGGACCTATTATCTTGGCTTGGATAATATATACAGAAAGCACATTTAATGTTATAATCACCTTTTCCTTTAATCCAATCATGTTCACAATCTACTTGATTCATCATTTCTTTTATTAAATCTACCTTCTCTTCTTCCTCTTCATAACTTTCTAGTAATAGCTTATTATTTATATCTCCTTGCTCTTCTTCATCCACAATTTCATCTTTGTGGCTCTGAGCAATATTGTTATTTTTATCATTATTATTGGTGGTAACAATATTATTACTGTTATTATTGTCTCTCTTTTCTCCTGATGCTTTAGTATTATTTATTATGCGAGGGCTACTAGTGGCTGGCTTTTTCTCGCTTTTTAGCCTTTTTAATCTAGCAATATCTCTAATGAAAAATAATTCTCTTTCTCTTATTTTAGGCCAATCTGTTGTATAAGAATGACTATATTCCCATTCTATGTGCTTTAATTTCTTTTCCCAATGTATAATTTCATCATCTATATTTGTTTTTTCCATGCATTCGGTTACACCTTTATTCTTATCATTGCTAATATCTGTTTCTGTCATAAAAGATTATGTGTCTTCTATGGATGCAGATTTATAATTCATGAATCTAATACTACTACTTCCTTTTAATGCTTGGCTATATTCACTCATATAACTATGAGAGGATAAGAGTTTTTACCTCTTGTACTAACCTTTTTATTTCAGGAATATCTTGTCTTGATTCGGAGTGTGGGATCGAGTCTTTACCTTTACTTAGGTAACGGCCTATTGTCAACACTTCTTCTTTAATATAGTCGTTATTCTTGCAAATTATATTCTGTCTTGCTTTTGCTTCTTCAAGCTTATGCATAATGATATCTATTTTGCTATTTAACCCGGAGCACTTGTCTGCGAGTTTTTGATATTCTTTGAATATGCTTTCAAATTTTTGGTCAAGTATATCTTGCCTTTTTCCCCAAGATATATAAAAATTATATATCAAGTCGACCACTATATTTAGCTGGCTATGAGATGTATGCCAAATATGCTCTTCAGAGGGATTTATTCTGCACCTTATATTAATATTCTCTTTACTATTTATTACTTTACCTGTACAAACTTCTAAATTTAAATAACTTAATCTTTCAATGATTATATCCTAGACCTGATACCAACTATACAGGCGGAAATAATAATAAAAATATATATCAGATATATATTTGTCTCTTTGACAATATGTGCGGACAATATCAGTGTACGTGGATATGTCGCGCTTGATATTCTGATCTTTATTCACTACTATTTGCTTTACTATTCGGTACTATTGGCGTTACTATTCGTTACTATTTCAATAATTTGCGCGTGTCTGGTTATTAACACGGCTAATATTTGCTTATCTTAAACCAATATGCAGGATCTATTAAGGGCTGGCGAGGCCTGTTTGTGCTGCGGTTTGTGAAATTCCTACTCGGTACTCACCATATTTGTCATTATGTTGCATCAGATGTAGCTAGTTACGTTCACTTGATGGTTTTAATTGCAAATTTATAGGTTAAATTCTTATCGTCTTCCCAGGCAGTTCCACCCGAAGGGAACACTTCTCTAGGGCCACAAGGTTCTCATTCAACGCCACTCTGGGCTACACAGCAAACTACACACGCAGAGGTTTCTCCTATATGATCCCTAGCATAAGAACTCTTCCCATAAATTCATAAATAAAAATATCAAGTGAAACCAAGAAACTACATCATTTCAACAACATAATTTACATATGGTTATCTCTTTCGGGAAACCCCGAAGGGATTACACACAAACTAAGAAAATACCTCGATATGCTTGGCGATCACAGCGCCTTCTTGGCTATTCTACTAAGTGGACTGGTGGCTAAACTACTAAGGGAGCTGGCTCTTGCTTCGCACGAGAGCTTCGCTCGTCTGGTGGTGTCTTCGTCTGTCTCTGGTTGTTCCGTCTGTGTCCTTCCCATGGCCAGCGTCTTCTTTTATAGGCGAGGAATGGCTGCGAGCGAGCCTTCGGGAGCCTGCCTTTATTTATTTTACATACGGTAGCATGCACGCGTGTCCTACTAGGGTATGGATAAGTGCGAGAGAGAGTGCCCGACAATCTTCAATCTTCAGGAATCTTCTCTTTTTTCACGTGGGCATTGTCTCTCGGTGGATAATTGGCTTGCCTCCAGTGTCTTCTAACATATGAGCAATATGCAGAGATTGCTCACATCGTTGGCTTGATCTTGAACTCCGCCTTCTTCTTCGATGCAATATTCTGGCATCTGATGCATGACAAACTCTTTTGTTTTGTTTTGTTTTTTTTATGTGGGGGGTCTTCCCCGCCAATATAATTGATAACACCTTATCAATATTCATATTCGCGTATCAATATTCAGGGAGGTCCTCCGCGCCCGAAAAATTGATAGCAATATCAATTCAAGTATATGGCCTATTAATCAATAGGCTGTCCATGCCCAGCGATGTCCATATGTTCATCGTCAGACAAATGAGAATCATATTTTCGATCACATTCTTTCTTTATTTCTTCAACTATTTCTTGTCTTAATTCTTTTAATATTTCTTCTTTCAATTCTATTTTCAATTCTTCTTTCCAAACTTTTGATGTATCTTCCCATTTTTCTTCTATTTTCATATCTATATATTCTCCATCCAAAGGATCCACTCCTTTGACGAGGCTCTTTATATGTTTTATATTTTGGAGAAATATCTTCTTTTTCATATTTAGAGCTTGACTCTTCTATTTTCAAATTCCTGAGAACTGCTGTTGCCGGATTGGCATTATTTATTCTGTTGACCTTCTGGATATATTCTTTGGCTGATGGTTGTATATAATATTTGGGTCCTATGATAGCCTTTGCATTTTTTAAAGCTTCTTCTACACAGGCATAACTTTTCCAATTTATGCTATCTCCATTTTTCTTTGCTGTTAGCCTTTCTATACTTATTTCTTCATATGAAGTATATATTCCTGGTTTTTTTCCTTCAAACAAGACATATAGCGTCTTGTGTTCTGGATATTCTATATTTTCTTCGGACGTTTGTCCTTTATGCATCATCTTTCCTTTATTTAGCATATTGAAATATTCTGCTAAACTATTCAGGATTGACAGCATATATCCTTTATCATCTCTTTTGTTATTATATTGATTCCAGAAATTATCAAGTATGCATTCTTGAATTTCATCTAGAATGATATGCTTTTTAGGCCTGAAATTAAAGGTATTTGGCTCAAATATTTTCAGACTATTCTCAGCCCCAAAGTTGATTGCTTCAAACCCATGGGGGTGTAGTCCTCTCTTCATATCTGTAAAATTGATGATCGAGAGGATATATCAGATACAATATTATTCTTTAATATGCTCAAATATGCTCAAATATTACTTTATAACCATTCCTTCCTTTATTTCCGTGCTTCCAGCAGCACCATATTCTTCTTCTTTATTATCCTTTAGCTTATCTTTTAATATTTCTAGCTCTGCTTCTAGTATATTTATTCTATTTTCTAGATTTCTAACCCTACTATATAATATTCTTTCTTCTGGTTCAAATTCTATTTCCTGTCTCCATATTTGGTTTTTGGCTTTTAGACAGGAGGCACAGACTTGTCTTAGGCATATGCTGCATGTGGACCTATTATCTTGGCTTGGATAATATATGCAGAAAGTACATTTGATATTATAATCACCTTTCCCTTGAATCCAATCATGCTCACAATCTACTTGGTTCATCATTTCTATTTTTAAACCTGCTAAATCATATATGAGGTGTATTTCATCTTCACTTGAATCATATTCTTGAGTCTCATCTGTTTCGATGATTGAATATATTGACTCATCATCTTTTATTTCATCATCACATACTAATATATTCTCATTAACACTATCTATAATTAAAACGCTTTCTTGCTTTTCATATTACTAGAGTATCTTTTCTGGTCTTTATTAGGGCAGGTTCTACTTAGGTGATCTGGAGAGTTACATATAAAACACCTGCATGTTTTATCATAAGTTTTTCTAGGATTATATCTTCTTACATTTCTTTTATGTAGAAATGGGGCTCTATTATCTGACCTTCTTAAGAAAAACCTTTTCTTTGTTCTGAAATTTCTATTATCTCTCCTTTGGGATTTATAATATTTTTTATTCTTATACCTTTCTTCTCCATATGTTAATGGTATTTGGACAATGTTATTGCAGAAATTATAATCTGTTTTCTTCATAGATCTTTGAGCTTGTATACCTGTACATACCTTTCTTAATTGTTTAAAGACAAATGTTATGGCTTGGGATACGTTTACAATATTTTCTGCTGATTCTTTTTTATATTCCTCAAATATTATAGACCCTAGAGGGTCAGGCAACTTATTAAAATATCTTTCTACTACACCTACATTAAAGCCTTGCTTAGCGGTGGTAGCATTATATAAGTAATGCTGAGAGAATTCTTTTATACCTTTCCATCTTGTCAGCGTTAATTTTTCTATTTCTCTCAATCTTTCATTTTGTAAAGAAGTATGTCCTAATTCTGGATCTTCTGCTATTTGAAATCACTAGTTAAGCGTACCCCTTGCAAAGGTCACTCCCACCACCCCAGATTGCAACAAGTGACGCACTGCATGTGCTCCACTTGTCGCAACTTGAGAGGTTTTCCCTTTTTTTTTCATAGATTCGTTTATTTAAAACATTTATCTCTTAAATTGTGCGTCCCAATTCCGAACCATTTTCATCGTTAGATTTCTCGCATCAAGATCTTCGAAATTAGATCCCATGTTGATAGGTTTTGACGAACTTTTTTTCACGAAAAAAACCAGAGGAAAAATACTGAGCACAGCTGTGCCTCTCATGAAAGCAAATCAGTGCCTCTCCCGGAGAAAAAAAAACATGTTTTTCCCTTTTCCGAGAGGCACGGCTGTGTCCCGCGGAAGCAAATCTATGCCTTCACAGGAAGTAAATCCGTGCTTCTCGCGGAAGCAAAAAAACCCCATTTTTTTCTTTTCTGAGAGGCAAAGCTGTGCCTCTCGCGGAAGCAAATCTGTGCATACATGAGAAGTAAATCTGTGCCTCTCGCGGAAGCAAAAAAAAAATGTGTGTTTTTTCCTTTTTTGAGAGGCACATCTATATCTCTCGCGGAAGCAAATCTGTGCCTCCCGCGAAAGCAAAAAAAAAAAACGCATTTTTTCCTTTTCTAATGTGTGAGGGGATTGGGAATGAGGCCACGATGGTGGGTGCGGCGGCGGTGTGTGTGTGAGGGGATTGAGAATGAGGTCACGATGGTGGATCCAACATGAGAAGTTCCTTCTCCGCCCCTCACTTGGCTGCTAGCACCACCGTGCCTTTCTCCGCTTGTAGGTTCCCCTTCCTTTTATTGGTCAATTGGTTTTCTTTGGTCCGGTTGATTGATTTGGTTAGCTTCGGCTCGCTATGTTAATGTCATTAATACCGAGTGAGCTGACTCTCACCAGTGGTGACTTGTTTATTTGATTTTGCAGGCCTTGGTGATGATGGTGTTCTTCGGCATGCGCGAACCTCTTGATGTTGATGGTCAAGCAGGCAACGGCCACACGACCAATAATGCAAGCAAGTGAACCAGAGGCTCCTATTGGGGGCACTACAATACCTGCCATCATATTACAGGCTGATCTTCATCGTCATAAGTACCATATGCTACATACCAGTTCACATATCACCTACACAAGCAATGATAATATGTGTTCCAAACAAAATATGTGTCAATAACATGAACAGTGGAATCTTCATTTTGTTTTTGTGTCAAAGAACTGCTGCAACACTTCTTCACTTTGTATGCAATGGGGAAATGGTTTCTTTGTTCATCTACGAGAAACAATAATTTACATTGTGGGAATTTTATCGGTAAATCCGAAACAGCCATTTGCACATCATTAGCTATTCATGTTTTCTATTATCTATTGTATTTTTAGTTGTCTGAGTACTCAACGGCTGCTTGCCCGATGTA
The DNA here is from genome assembly GCA_039707655.1 of Elymus sibiricus. Taxonomy (NCBI): domain Eukaryota; kingdom Viridiplantae; phylum Streptophyta; class Magnoliopsida; order Poales; family Poaceae; genus Elymus; species Elymus sibiricus. The sequence goes on from CM077672.1 coordinate 455,548,846, forward strand.
TACTGTAGGAGGGTGATAGTGCAAGTACATCCTTCAAGCTAGTTAGTCATGAACCCCACGAATGCAATATAGATTGGGGGAGCGCTAGCAATCAGACTACTGATGGTTAGCTTTCCATCAGACTAGTGCTGCATCGTTGGATTGAAGCCTTCTGGAGCGTCTGGTATATTGGAGGCGTAGGCCTAGGTAGTTTGCATTGAGTGTGCTAATTGCGATTTATTTCTGTAAATAACTCCCAGAAAATCACGTCACCAGCTCTAACTGCTCTCTTATTGATTCCTCTGTGTTTCAAAAACTGCACTAGGGGAACGATTCGTCTAGCAAACCGAGTGCATGCATGCTATTGGCAAGTTTTCATGATGAGTGTGGTTTTTTTTTTTTTTACGGGGTGACGAGTGTGGTTTTTGTGCACCCAGGGACTTTCCCTAGTTGGAATAGGATCTTTGGAGTTCATGTGCGTTTATAGTGGGAAGTAATATAAATTATTAACATGCATATGTTACTAGTCTATGTTACTACCTTCATAGTGAATAGTAACATATGTGTGGTGTCATGCAAGCCTTTATTTATTGAGATATAGACTCATTTAGCTTTAGGGTGCGTTATGTTATGGTTATGTTACTCCAAACACATTTCTCCTCATTAATTATTTGTCACATAAGCAAATTTGTCTTGAAAAATGTTATGTTACTTGCTATGTTATTCCCACTATGACCAGCCTAAGCTACACCGCTCTCTTTCTGTGCCAAGGTTAAGGAGAATTTGCGCATAGTTTCAGTATAATTTGGAGTATTAAGTGTAGTTGAACCCACGACATGTTATGTGTTCGATCTGATCGGAAGAAGGGGAAAAGGTCATGTGCTTTGACCGCAAGCCATCCATCCGGCCCTGCCGGCAGCCTTGAGTTCTGTCAGTAGTAGTCAGAGCGATTAAATCAAGCCCATCAGCCAGCATAGAGCTTTAACCATCCGTTGACCTGACGATGCAGATGATGACGGCGCGGGATCCAACGAAACGGGACCGTTGACCATCTCCCCGGACTGCATGGCGTGCAGACAGTAACTCTGTCTCTTCTCTGGATCTGAGCGGCAAAATGGACAAATCTAACCCAAAGACGCATCTATTTCACAAAGTGAACCTATTCCGAATTTTTTTCACTCACGTAACCTTTTTTTGTGGCGCCTTTGTCTTAGGCGCCACACTATACTGTGTGGCGCCCGACATTATGTCGTGTGGCGCCTGAAACCTAGTGTGGCGCCTAAGACAAAGGCGCCACACAGTGTAGTGTGGCGCCTGAGGCAAAGGCGCCACACAGTATAGTGTGGCGCCTTGCTGTCGGGCGCCACACAAAAGGGTTACGTGAGTGAAATTTTTTCGGAATAGGTTCACTTTGTGAAATAGTTGCGTCTTTAGGTCAGATGTGTCCATTTTGCCGATCTGAGCCGTGTGTCTGTCGATCTATTATTTCATAGTATACTATTAGTATATAATAATCTTAAAGTACTTCCACTGGCCGTACGGCATGGCAATCTGTCCGTGTCACCAACAGATAGGTAGCTGCCGCGAGGACGACGAACAGCTAGCCTCAAACTGCAAGCAAGCACAGAAATTCCACCGAGTTTGCCGCAGCACGCCTCGCGTTCACGTTCGATTTGGTTTGACCACGGAGACGTAGGAAATGGATAAAAACAAAATGACCTTTTCTTTCCCATTTCGTTTACCGACATACTAACAAACAACAGGCTTTAGCCCCGCGATACCAACCGAACAAGACAAAACAAACCGGACACCGCAAAGGCACCAGAAGTGCCACCGAGCAAAAACACATGAGAGGCCGGACCTCCACGAGACACAACCAAGGCCACCGACCGACCGACGACACTCGAACACGCACCACATGAAAGAAACGGCTGGACTTCGTAGCAACAACTCCACCAAACTATCGCCGTAGAGGGCGTCCTGCCCTCTTGCTCCGGAACGAGGAGCGCCGACTCTACCGGGCACCGGCGAGTAGAAAGGGGTGAGAGGCCTGAAGACCCTGTCGTAAATGAGAGATATAAGCGTGACTGCCAAACGCTAGAGTCGAGGTGGCATCGAGTGGCGCTCCAACCAGCTCGAACACGTCGTCACGACGACGTCCCAGGAGGGTCACTGTGCAACGCGCCGTCGATACCAAGTCCGTCGAAACGAACATGGGTGTTCACCTTCGACGTCCTAGAGCGAAGGTGGCGCCCCAAGAGGGACGCGTCACAAATGAGCATCGCCATTGTCGTCACCGAGTTGCAGAGCTTTCGCTTGCCACCTTCCCCACCTCGCCAAGGGTCTCAAGCCATTGAGCCTGCCATGACGGGGGTCCCACCATCACCATGAGTCCATGACCCATTGGAGAAAGCTTAGCCGGCAGCGGTGAGAAGAGGAGGAGGATGGGTGGATCCTTGGTGGCGGTGGGGCGCGGTCGCCGCCCGTGTGGCCGCCCAGGGAGTGACGCTTGGGCCGGGCATGTTCCCATTGCCAAAACAAACACCCTGGTCCTATCCACCAACTTCTTTCTAGAACAATGCATACGCTGGAAGATGGATGGCAGACCATCAGATTCAACTCTAGATCTTTTTCCTCCTTCGATGTTAATTACTTCCTCGGTCCTATAATGTAAAGACGAAGGGAGTACACTAGAGTCAAGAAACGTCTTATATTATGAAACGGGAGAGTACTACACTATCAAACAAACAAACAAACAAACATGGTGATTATATTGTGTAATAGTGTGTGTATGTGCATTTGACAGGGGCAAGCATGCCAGCCTAACAAGACGATGAAGGTGTCACGCTTCATTCTCGACAAAGGGAATATATTAATATCGCGAAGATACCAATTACACCCAGTCTCTGCAACAACGCAATACCCTAATGACACTACGGATGCACACAACCAAAAAAAGAAGAAGAAGCTAAAAAAGAAAAGTCCCACTATAATTATCTAGTCCTTGAAGCAGCAGTACAAACACCACGAAGACAACACCTGAAGTCCAAATTCTCCAAAAGCGACGCCTTTAAGAAGGAAACAGTGCACAAGCGCCGTCGTCGCCCGATCATAGATCATAGGTTTTCACCTTGAAGAAAGTCCACGCTCTCAAAACAATGCCTTTCAAAAAGGCCATTGCCAGGCACAACGAATTAAGGCCGGACCTTGAATTTTCACCCTGAAAGGTAAGACCTTGAACTTCTCCTGTGCTATTGCCCCCACTTGCATGCTGCTGCTACGAGCCCCGAAACACCAAGCAAATTCCTTATCACCGCAAGGACTCGAACCACCATTACTAGTCCTCAGATCACAGCTTCCATGACATTCTCTGCCTCTGACTTCACCATGGAACGAAAAAGACATGTCCCATGATGGCAACAAAAGCAGAGCTTCGCGCCGCTTCCTCCAGAAACCAAACGGTCGGAAAAAACATGGGTGCGCACGACCGAATCCCATCCGATCCAGCAATCTCCAGGCATGAGGCGCCCAAGGGAGTTCGCCGGCGGAGCCTTCCGGAACTTGACACTCCGGCCAGATCAAGGAGGACAAGCATCAAGCAGATATTCGTCTTGGCGCAAGAGGAACCCTAGGACCGCCGCCTTTATTAGGCAGAACCACGGCCCCCACACCGTCGCCCGCCGGCTCCCAACAGCAGGCCGGAGATCTGAGCGGACACCGCCGTCACCACCCGCACCACGCGGAGATGAGGGGCTTAGCCGCGCCGAGTCCCCCGAACCAGTCACCGTGCCGCCCTCGCGGCCACAGCGGTCGCCGAAGAAGACCGGGGCCGCCACCCCGGCGTCCGTCTCCGCCGCGTGCACCTCGACGTCCAGGGCCGCCGATCTGCAGCAGCCGGAGATCCTGCCGCGTGGGGATGAAAGGCCCGTGCCGCCACCCGCCGCGCGAGTAGATGTCACGCTTCATAACACGTGCTCCCCGTCGGCCGCCTGCCTGCCTCCACAGATTATTCTCCCTTCAACTCGTCTCCGTTCAACGTTCATCCAAATAGTATTATTACAAATTGCAAACATGGTAACGCTTACGCGGCTGGAATCTAACATTCTTAAGAAGTTGATCCCCACTACTACCAATTCTCTTAACATGCACACTGTCCACGTCATCAACATGCCACGTCAACTTTCAGTTGGCAAAAGCAACCAATCGATACGATTCCCTGCGGCCACGGCGCCACGGCGGTGGAAAAAACACTCCCAACTCCTGAAGCACGGCCGCCGCTCATCCCGCACAGGGGATTTCAACCCAGTCCGCCCACTAATCCCGCACGGCCGGCGGTCCCAACCGTATCTGCACTGCCGACCCGCGACCACGCCTCCATCGTCCCATCGCCGGAGCGCCTCCCCTCCGCCGCCCTTCCTCCTCTCCTCCCTCCTGTCCCCACCTCCTCCTGCTGCGCGCTGCGCCAAACCATGCCTCCCTCCGGTGTCCTCCTCTTACCGCTGCGCGCTGCGCCCAACCACACCTCCACTATCCCACCGCTGGAGCGCCGGCCAGCCGCCTCCCTTCATCCTCTCCTCCCTCCGGTCTACTCTCCTCCCGCTGCGCGCTGCGCCCACGGCGACCACGCCTCCACCGTACCTGCCATGCGCGCCGCCGCCCCTGTACGCCTCCTCTAGCGCAAGGCCGAATCCCGGTGCCACCTCCAGGTCAACGCCCCTGCTGACCGCGAAATTGGCCGCCCCCCTCGCTCGCGTGTCCCCCAGCGTCACAGCACACCATCCTGCTCGAAGAGCAACATGAATCGGGCTGGGCGCACCCCGTTCCTCTGGTCCGAGCGTGTAGGCGCAGTTGGGGCGCGGGTCGTTCGCCACCGACCAACGTGCCTCCGGCGTCACTCGTGGCGGCGAGGATTCATCTGTGCGTGATGGCGCTCCTCCGGCACAGCCGCCGATGCGGGTCGCCTCCGTCGCTCACTGGGATTCTCCCTTGCCGGTGGCATGCAAGCGTCGTTGAGCCGGCCGGCGTCTGTGGTGCTCTGGTTCGAGCCGGTGTCCATGGTGCACTGGTTCACCTCTCCCTTCTCTCAAGGTGCTCTAGCGTCGCTGGGGCAGTTTGTTTCGGTAGGTCCCAATGGAATCAGACCAGCGGCTGGGGCCTCGCCTGAAAGGACGCTTTGCCCGGCGACACAGGAGTGGACGCCGCGCCAGGCAGGTCCCCAGCCGGTTGACGGATTTCTTTTCAGCCTCGAAGGGCTTGACTGGTGGTGACGGCTGTGTAGGGCCTCCATTGAAAGCCACGGGCTTGCAGGAGCGTTCGATCGACCTCCTCCCGCAGGTGCCACCCCGGCTGATTCAGAGACGCCATTGTACTGCAGCAATGGTTTCCTTTTTCGGCGAGCGACATTGTACTGTGGCAATAGTGGAATTTTTTGGGCAAGCTTACCTCCTGCATCTGTGGAGAAGTCCTGCTCCTTTCTGTTGGTGATGGATTTGCGGGCAACGATGTCAATCTTTCGACTGCGGCGACGACATCTCTGGGGTTCAAGGTTCTGTACCTTCAGAGTTCAGTATTTGGTATTTTTTTTACCAACAGTATTTGGTATTTTGTCTTAAGTATTTCTTATACTTTTTTTCACAACAACCTCCCTCATCTATAGCGTCTGTTGCAGGTACCAAATAATTGACGTTTGGCGCTCCCTCTCCTAATAATATCCGGGACGGCGCTCTGCTTCCTCTCCCCACGATCTCCACAAGTAACTGATCATTGTTGTTTAAAGTCTGTTCTCGCCTCAACTCATTTCCAATCGTCCTCCACCACAGGTGGGTGTCTGCCACACCACTCCTACAGCAGCCACCGGTCAGCAACCCCCCTCCCATTTCCTCCATATTCCCTATGACATGTTGCCGCTTGATTTGCAATTCCTCAGGTGGTGTGTGTTGGACGATGCCCAAGTAGTCATCTTCGTTGGCCCCTTAAGTGCATACGCATACTCCTCCGATTTTTGCCACCTACCGGTACATATTCTTCCCAAGTTCCCATCGGTTGCTAATTCTGGAATTTTGTTTGCTCAACTAAATCTGAATTTTAATTTTGCTTGATTGGATATGTAACCTTGCATTCTAATCCTTCCATGTTTGGTAAATCAAATGCTTGATGTGTAATGCTTCATAAACTTCCTTTGATTTTGAGGATGATGCCGAAAAATCTAACAAGTATCACAACACTCACATGCCTATAAAGCACATGGCTTCATAATAACTACTGAACTGCATACATGCTCTCCTTTCTATTGATCAGTTGCCTTACCCCTTAAACTATCTTATCTTATCTAAAGAAGGCAATCATAGGAAGACAGAGAAGGCATAGGAGTAGCTTAGTTTTGCCGGAATTTCTCTATTTGCCGTTTTCCCAGAATTGTTTTCTATTCTTCTATCCATTTATACAATATGTAATTTTTTTCTCCCAAACTGTGTGGAATGCTATAGATATAGTAATAACATTCTGTTGTGTTTAATGCGATCAGTTTTGTGAGTGCAGCTTAAAAACCAGGACCATAGTCCTTCGAAATGGCACAAGCAAGAGTATGTATTGCTTCTCAATGCCTACTGAAAATAATCTCACAAATCTTTTTTCCTTCAAATATTTGCAATTCCAAATATTATCCTTATAAACCAAATACGCAGACCAAATAGGTAATGTATCTTTACCTATATATATATATATATATATATATATATATATATATATATATATATATATATATATATATATATATATATATATATATATATATATATATATATAATAATAAAGAGAATTGAGTATCTGGTCGTACGTCGTCAGATGTTTTGCAAAAAAGTCCCTGGGTTTATATGAAATCAACCCGCGGTCCCTCTGTAAGTGAAATCTGGGAAAACGTTTCGATTTTACAAAAAATACCCTGTAGTTTAGTATATTCAACCCGCGGTCCATATGTCCATATGTCTGGGGACCAGGTCAACGTGGGCACACGGCGGCTCGAGCGGCGCTGGCGCGGCGGCTCGATGCAGAATGGCAGCGGCGGCGGCTGGAGCTTGCAGGGGCTGGATAAAAACGAATCGCTCCTTCACAAGAGCCGGACGGACGCAACACCCCCGTCGCCCCCAACCCACCGCGTCCGCCGCCTGATAGAAAACAGAGGTGGTGATTCCGCCGGCCGGCCTCCAGATCCCCGACGGCTGCGAGGTGGTCGACGCGCGCCCACTCCCGGTGGCTCTCCTCTTTGCCGCTGTTCGCGCCTCCCCCGCCCAAGACCTCCTCTGCCTCTTTGCCGCCGCGCCCGCGAAGCTGCGCGCCCTCTCCTGGTGGCCCTCCTCTTCGCCGTTGTTCGCGCCTCCCCCGCCCAGGAGTCCAGGACCTCCTCCGCCTCTTTGCCGCCGCGCCCGTGAAGCTGATCTAGGCTTCCTGGCGACCGGACGTCCTCTGCTCCGTCGCACTGGAAGAAGTGCGGAGGAGGCTCTCCAGGGACTGGGCGACGTGTATCCGATAGGAACGGCCTGGATCTGGACGTGGTTGAGGAGGGCGGCGCTTCCAGGGTTGGACTGTTGGACTTGAGCTCGGTGCAACATCCATGGCAGCTTGAGGTCCTGTAGAAACGAGAAGAGAGAGGGAGTTAAGAGAGAGAGAAGAAAGAGGAAGGAGGGAGAAGAAGGAGAAGGGAGCAGAGGGGATGGGGTGGCCCGGCTTGCTGCTAGAGCTCGCCGGCGCAGACGGCTCTGGGAGGCTCGGAGGCTCGGACGCTCGTGCAGCTCCATGGGAGGATTGGATCAGGTTCACGCGGTGGGAAGCTCACGGTGGGGATTTCTTTATGTGGTTTGCCTTTTTTAATGGCTGTACCGGATTTGTTTAGTAAAAGAAGCCGCTGGATGCTACTCCAGCCTAACATCAATTGCAAAAAATATATTCTAAATAAACACCGATATAATTACTTGCTGTTGTTTGTTGTTAGAACATCTAGGCTTCGCAAATTCCTCCCTCAAACGCTCGCGGACACGCTGCCCGGTCACGTAAATAATGCATTCTATAACCGGATACCTAAAATTAGAAACCTCAAATTCATATAATTACATGCAATATAAACCTAATACAAGTGAAGCTCGTCCAACTCCACCGTGCTCATGTCCGGCGGCTGGATGCGCCCCTCGTAGTGTTGGTCCGGTCGTCGGCGAGGTAGAGTAGGACATGGGACACTAGCCGGCTCATGGGAGTCGAGCTCCCGTCGTCTCACATGCCCTACTATTCCACGTCAGAGCCCGTAACCCGGACGGTGCCGGTGGACGTTAGGTCGATGACGGATCCTTCCTGGGAGGAGATGACGTCCACCATGACGTGGTTGCGGTGCACGCACCTGTGCATTATACGGGGCGTCGGAGAGTGTAACTCCGCCTCTCCAACGTCCACCGCCGCGAGGGCCTCCGTCGCCTCCCGTGCCCGCTGCCTCGCACGACGGGCACGCCGCGCCATGTTAGCATCTGAGGACGCCCATGGAGTGTCCTCGGCGCGTCAACGGAGGGGTTGCACGTTTGCCACGTCGTTCGGATGCCGGAGGGACCGCACTGCCTCCGATGAGGCAGCGACGTCGTATCCAAGCACAAGTTGTTTCGACACAATGGATTCCCGACGTTGCGAGTCCGAGTGTTACCGTCGGGCGGCCAACTCCCGGTAGCGGCGGAGCGCAAGCTGGACGGTCATCTCCTCCACGGGGCTGATCTGGAGGTGAAGGACTCGGATCGCTGCCCGCCATGCCGGAGAAGGCCGGAGATCACCGGAGATGAGCTTGGGTGGCGGATGGGAGTGGAAGCGAGTAGGGTGAAGTGGCTAGGGTTTGGTCCGACGAGCGGATGGAGACGAATATATGTGGGGTCGATGCGGGCCAGCGCGGGCCAGACATATTTGGGCTGGTATTGAAAATACATATTTCTTAAGGGAGAAGATATTTGGAGCTCACCGGGACTTGCTGACAATTAACTTATCCACATTTTCTTTTCTAAATGAGCATCGTTATAATTACTTGCGGTTGTTTGTTGTTACTGTCATAGTTTAATATTCATGCCTACTACATCATCAAATATAATAATTAAAAATGAGTGAAATGTCGAAAATTAATATTTCTTAAGTGAGAAGATATTCGGAGCTCAACGGGACTAGCTGACTATTAACATATCCTTAACTCTGAATGTCACCGACGTGTTGGTGAGACGGGGAGGAGAGAGGGAGGGATGAAGAGTATAGAGAATGTAACAATGGTGCATCTTGCTCGCGTCATGTTTCGTCCCGCACGCCAGTTATGAGGGGCTCCGTTGTACCATCTCTCCCGCCGCTCTGTGTGCCCTAATCCTAATCCCCAACAAGGCCCGGCCATGTTGGCATGGGAGGTGTCCTCCTATTGCTGGCGGCAACGTGTCAACAAAAGAGCCCCAGGCATGGTAAACTCTTTACCTTTCGGGCATCATACCTTTGAAGTTGGAAAATTTAAGTATGAATTAATGTTAATAGGGATTCTGAAGGAGAGGAGGACAGTAGGGCTAGGCAAAGGAAAATAAGTGGACGCATGGAACGGGTAACAATGTCCCCCGGTGCAACGCACGGGCATTTGTGCTAGTGTTAACAATATGTGCTTCAATTTTTTATTCTACCCTTCCGTATCTTCTTATTTGTGTTACTTGCGACTAAAACAATGCTATGTTTCAAAAAAAATGCAGGACAAGTTCCGTTGTACTACAAACAAAAATAACCTTCACTGCATATAACCAGCAACATATTATTTATTTGATTCACACCCGCGTTGCTCAGCTTCAGCTGTAATCGAGAAATGTTTTCATACGGACTATATTTTCTTTCATGCAACAATACATCTATGATATAGAGTTCGACCACATGCATCAATATGTGCTTAAATTTCCTTGGAGTTGTCGATGCTGGTGCCTTCTTCCATGAGAACAATTTGGGCACGTGGAATTCCTTTGTTCATGTACTCGAAGATGGATTTGGCACCCTGAATGGATGATTCACTATATACATACTTCAACAGTACAAATCACACAACCAAATTTCTTCAAAACTATTGCAACTAATTCCCGCAGCAACGCGCGGGGAATTGTCTAGTATTTTCGAGTTACTAAGACCTATATAAACACATGTACGGCACACCGATCTGCTGAGTTAATCGTGTGACGTTGCAGGGTAATGCGGCGCAGATCAAAAGCAGTGGGCACTATGTCGAAGACGAGGCTGGACGGCAAGGTGGCCATCGTGACGGGCGGCGCGAGCGGCATCGGCGAGGCGACGGCGCAGCTCTTCGTGGCTAGCGGCGCCACGGTGGTCATCGCGGACATCCAGGACGCGCTGGGCGAGGCCATGGCGGCCTCCATCGCCTGGTCCGGGGCGTGCTGACGAGGCCCAGGTGGAGGTGACGGCCGTGGCGTGTGTAATCATGTAACGGCGTGTGTATGTGTGCGCTTGACAGTTTATTCACGCCTTTTCTTTCCAAAAAAGAAAAAAACAGTGAGGAGTATATCAGGATAAACTTTGACCAGCTATTACTTATAACAAGTGTAAAATAGTGGTTCCAGGATACCACCTGACATTATTTGTATCCCTGTAAACATACATTGTTTAATAATAAAGTGCTTTACCCCTAAAAAAGGTATTACTTTTTTTACTTGAAGAAATATTACTACCTTGTACGGATTTGCTAAGTCTCGTCTAACTCCTGGTGAGTAAATAAGCAATTTTTCGATTAATCTAATCCAAAAATAAATCAAGAACATGACATTGACAGTATTAATCTCGTTCTGATATCTAACCATATAGGCATGTACCACGTATATGGCAGAAAAATTTACGTAAATAGTTAGTACAACCAACACAGGAATAAACAGGAGAGAGATAAAAAGATTATACCCTCCAGTCGGCCAAGTCATAGCCGCGGCAGCGGCGGCGGCGGTCTCCTTGGCAGCCTTCTTCTTGGCAGCGGTCTTCTCGGCTACAGTGGATATGATGATGACGAAGATGACGAGGACGTAGATGAACTAGTGGACGAAGACGAACAATGGCGAGCAGTCGCGTAGTAGACGCTACCTCAAAAACCTAATCGCCCTACTCTCGGTGCAGGATCGCAATGGGCGGGGTTCGAGAGGCCTGCTCTCCCGTATAGCCATGCACGCGATGGCCGTGATGGGATCGTCGGCAGCGGCAGCAGCAGCAGCGCGCAGAACGGCGGTGGGCAGTGCGTGAAGTGGTAGAGCAGATGTGCTATGATCTGTGGTGGCGCCTAGGGTTGCCGACACCTCCAATATATAGTCAGTTATGGTAGAGAGACGTGGACTTGAGCCACGCCTGAGTCAGCAACAACCCACGAAAATGAATCGTAATTAATTATTTGTTCCTGACAGGCAAAATTTAAGCGCACGCATGACATAGGTCTGAGCTCGGCTTGACTCGATCATGAAACATGACCCGCGCGCGAGGCGGACGGCTGAGGAGGAGCGTGCGGGAACCACTCCTCTTCTCAAGCTCCAATAGCATGTGGAAGAGGATCCCTTTTAAGGAGGTCCAAAACCTCCTTTACTAGCGGGGTGGTCCTAAACTTTCCACCACCTAGTCATGACACCCAAATGAGCCCTTAGAGATTTTTCTAAAATTGTTTCATGGGCCTAAAGCCCACCCTATATTTCGACAATCCCCCGCCACCGCCAAATCTCGAAGGCACATAATGTTGTCCTATGTTTCAAACAATGTTTTGATATACCAGTATTTTTAGTGGAGACCAGTTAAGATTGAACATCCACCTACAGCTAGTAACTACACTCCTTCACAACTGAACAATGAACTATGCCTTGAATTATTAGTTTGGTGTAAAGAAGTTTCACCAAATGTCTTACCGGTACTAGGCTGTCGAAGGCTAACCCACGGGTGGAGCCTATTAGTCACACTCCTGGTCTATTCGTGAGCTTACTAAAGATTACCCTATCTTATAGACTGTGACCAGCAGTCAGACTCATATAGGTGTGTTCTTCCAAAGATTGCTCTGTCGGATAGCATCTCACTTATAGAAGCCTCAGAACACATCAAGACACAAGTCAACCTGCCATACAGTTTCTGAGAGTACTGCATCTCCAACAGAGTGCGTTAGTAGGTTACTATCCTCGGTTACTTGTGGCCTATTTCCTAGGTCCTACTTCACGGGATCTCCAGTCGCATAGGTTGGGTAACCACCATGGCAACTCATGCGGGTCTCATACCTATCTGCCTCAACGCATTTCCTATCACAACTCGTGATAGTCCTTTTCTGAAGGGATCTACCAGATTCATAGTCGATTGGACATAATCCCACGCTATTACTTCGAAGTTTTTTAAACGTCTGACAAACTTTAACCTCCTTCGTATATGATTTGCGGATTATATGTTGTCCTTTGAACTTTTTGCCTTGAAAATAACTGTCTGATTGTCACAGTTCATAAGGATAGCCAGGATTGGCTTTTCAACCATTGACAAATCCATCAAAAGCTCTCGAAGCCATTCTGCTTCTGTACAGTGTTGTGAGTTATGATTTCACTATCCACTCCGTTAAGATAGTCTGCTTGCAAGACTTCCAGGAAGCGGCGCCACCTCCAAGTGTAAACACTTATCCACTTGTGTTCTTCATTTCATCAGCATCTGAGATCCAATTTGCGTCACTATACCCTTCAAGTACCGTTGGGTATCCGGTATAGTGAAGTCCATGACTCATAGTACCTTTCCGATGGCACATAACTCTTTCAACAACATGCCAATGTATATCTCCCAGATTGGAAACAAACTGGCTCAGTTTGCTCACAGCAAACACGTTGTCTGGTGTCATAGTGAACCAATAACTTGAGAGTATCTCAATTGATCTTTAGTTGTGCCTTCGGACTTTCAAATCCGCACACTAGGATTATATGTGTTGGAGAAGGTTTGCAGTCTGAATATCCAAAGCGACTCAAAATCTTCTTAACATAGTGGGATTGCAGAAGTGTAATCCCACCCTCATTATCTCTCAATAGCTTGATGTTCAAAACATTAGCCACACCAAGGTCTTTCATCTCAAAGTTCTGGTTTAGAAAAGCCTTAACCTCCTCAATGACTTTGAGGTTGGTTTCAAATATCAGTATGTCATCAACATACAAGCACAATATAATTCCTTCGCCCCCACCATGGCGATAGTATACACATTTACCAGCTTCATTAACAACAAAGCCAGCAGTTATTAAAATTTTATTGAACTTCTCATGCGATTGCTTAGGTGCTTGTGTTAGGCCATATAAAGATTTCAGTAACTTACACACCTTTCCTTCCAGCCATCTACTACAAAGCCATCTGGTTGTTGCATGTAAATTTTCTCGTCTAGCTCTTTGTTTAGGAAAGTTGTCTTGACGTCCATCTGATGGACGAGAAGACCATGAGAGGCTACCAACGAGAGTAACACTCGAATGGTGGTCAGTCTTTCCACATGTGAATAAGTATCGAAGAAATATTCTCCTTCTTTCTGGGTATAACCCTTGGCCACAAGCCTAGCCTTGTACTTTTCAATCATACCATCAGGCCTAAGCTTCTTTTTGAACACCCACTTACATCCCACTGGTTTGCAACCATAGGGACGTTCAATGATTTCCCATGTCCCATTAGCCATGATAGAATCCATCTCGCTACGGACCACATCCTTCCAGTAGTTAGCATCTGGAGATGCATAAGCTTCTGAAATAAAAGTGGGAGTAAGTATCATCGACGAGGTACACAAGGAAATCATCACCAAAGGACTTTGCAGTCCTCTGTCTCTTGCCCCTACCAAGAGCTTCATTGTCTTCCTCCACAGGATTTTCATCATGTGTTTTTTCATAATATTCCATAGGAATGGCAGGCTTAGGAGTCTCCTCGGATTCCTGTCTAGAAGTGCTTTGCATATCTCTCATAGGAAAAGTATCCTAAAAGAATGTAGCATCTTTAGACTCCGTAATCGTACCGACCTTCACGTCAAGTACCTACATCCAGGTTTGTAGGTGGTGCGCGGGGTTTTGCGGTCCTTACTTTGAGTGATGAAACATTCATTATATGGCATCAAAAGCTTATCATTGGATTCCTAGGCGAAGCTTCTAGCCATATCTTTTGGTGACATTATGCATATTTATGAGAAACAACCTAGTTTCAATAGGATTTTTGGATCTCATTGGCTTAGCTCTTAATCATATCAACCTATAAGCTATATCACTCCCTTTCTATAACAAGGTTATGTGCAAGGTTTGCGAATATTTTGGAGAATTTAGTGTAGTTGAACCCATGATGGCTTGAAGCAAAGGGCACAAATGTGCAGTGGTGGCAGAGGATTTTCTGGCCGGGTCAACAGTCTCTGGTGGTGAGACGTCGGTGGCCACAATCCCATCTAACGGTACACGGACGGCAACACCGGCCTATTGTGTTCTAATATGGAGGTTCTTTGCTTAGGCGTGCAGGTGACGGCGTGCTCTTGCGCTGCTAGGTGATTACCGAGACAGGACCAGTGATCTTGAATTTTCAGATCCTGCGGCAACGATGAGTATGTTTTGCTGACTGATTTGCCGCCACATAGACAAGGACGACAGAGCGTGAGAGCGGTGTAGGACTGTTGGAGCGTCTCGACTTGAAATTTGGCGGTGCGGTGGCCTTCCTCCTTTAATCTTCGTTGCAATGTGTGATGGCGACCTTCGTTGTTCGGTGTTGTTAGTGGCAACCGGCTCATGTCGCGGCTAGATTGTCTACTTGTGCAAGCATGGTCTTAACTTGTGTGGCATCTCATGTCAAGACCGTTCCATGCATGTAGCAGATGGGATTGCGGAAAGTGGTGACGACAACACATGATGATTTCGATTTGGTGGTGCTTCTCAAGCATCAGTCTCAAGCCCCGGGGTGAAAACCCGAGGTATGACCTTATTAGCTATATCTGGCAATGGTGATGTTCCCTGTGTCGTTACCTTACTGACATTGCGGCATTGCTCGGATTTGCTCGCACTTGTCTGTTAGGGTGAAACCCTATGATCTGGCCTTCAATGGTTGGATTCGCCGATGGTGCCGCTGGAGCGCTCATTGTTCTGGTGATGTCAAGAGATGGTTGGTGCGGATATGGTTGATGTTGTAGAATGTTGATCATTGTTTTGACTGCTTCATATTTTTTTACCACACCAAGGCATGAAAACTTGTAGGGGCACACAGGCACAGGTGCATGCATGCATGCAACCGTTGGATTGCTTTAAGATTCATGAACGTGTTTGGTCTTAAGGCCTTTGATTATTGTAGGCCAGGGACCATCCATGGATGCTTTTGGCAGCTTTTGCCAAATTTCATGCCCCATCCACCCGACAACCCTTGCCGTTTTCATTTCATCTTTAAATTTGAATCTATTATATGTTTTGAACCAAAGTCCAAATTAAGTTTTGTTTGCATATTTGTGTTCGTTGCGACAAGAACTTTTGTACAAGACGAATCTTGAATACATTTTGACAACTTCAAAAAAAAAATCCAAGTTTCAAATATTGAGACTTGATAGTCGTAATATTAAAACTTTACCAAGTTTCATTTGCTTTTAGCATTTTAGAATTCTAGGATTAGGGTTTAGGGCTTAGGGCTTAGAGTTTACAATTTAGTCTTTAAATATAACTTCTAAAACCTTAGGGTTTAGGGCTTGTGTTTAAGTTTTAGTTTTGCAATTTGGTAAATTTGTCATTCGTTCGTATCAAGTTTTTGTAGCTGAAGTTTCTAAAACTTGCCTAGACGTGTTCAAGAATGGTCTGTTTCAAAGCCCTCATCACAACAAATACGAATGTGCAAACAAAATATAAATTGGACTTTTGATTCAAAAGATACAATAGATTAAAATTTTAAAGTCAAAAGAAAAAGCATGCGAGGTGTGGAGGGTGGACCATGCTGTCTAGGGAAGCTGCCGCATGCAGGAACGCGGGAGATTAAGCCCTAAACACATGCAAGGGATCAATCCACTTTATAGATCATGATGCAATCGTGTGCCCGAAAATCCGCATGCCCCACCCCTGTGTGCCACAAATCGTCTCGCCACCAAGGCATAGCTTCGATCTTTGTTTGACTTTGCTAGTTGTCGGTGGTGTGATTTTTTTTCTATGGGTGTTAGTGTTAGTTGTGTGCATCCTATCTATGTACAGTTTAGGTATATGCTCATTCTGTCGTTATCTCTTTGATGCTACACCCTATGTTCCTAAATATAAGAGCATCTACAGCCGGCGTCCTCAAACGTTCGCGGACGCGCCCGGTCAATGACCCGACAGGAGAGAGAAGGAAAAAAGTGACCCAACTAGACCTCTCAAATCATCCCTATACGTCTGGACTGTCCGCAAACCCTCATATTGAGGACAAATGTAGGCACGATATGAGGGTTCGCGGACGCTCCCGGTCAGACCGTCATGTAGGACGCGGCCCACCCTGAACCACCTTTTTTCTTTCTTTATTCATTCTTTTCTTTCTCTCTCTTCATCTCCACCAATCACGTGCAAGTGACCGGACATATAAGGGAGATGAGGAATATAGCTGCATGGACAGACACATAGGGACTCAAAACGGACACGCCCGGTCACTGACCGGGCGCGTCCGTGGGCGTTTAGGGGGTAGATTTGCTAAGTCCGGCTGTAGATGCTCTAAGACGTTTTGGGAGTTCAACATTTCGGCAGTTCCCTCTAAACTGTCAAAACGTCTTATATTTCGATATACCAATATAAAAGACCCAACGAGGCAAATCCAATTAATCTTGACCATCAAATCGTGTCAATCCAACGACCTAGTAGATAAATCTAAGTAACACACTCAAAAATAAAAAAATATCCGTTCAAATCTTCGCGTAAATTCAATAATATACGACACATCATTTCACAAAAAAGAAATGATATAGGACATCTAGATGTGCTTTATCAAAAACAGCTACAGTACTAAAATCCATCCTTTATCAAAGAAAACCACACGTTTTACTGCTTGGCGGTGCTGTACATGTTTTCGATCCGGTCGGAAGAAGGGAAAAAGTCGCGTGCCTTGACCGCAAACCAAGCCATCCCATCCGGCAGCCGTGATCAAGGGCGGGTCAGAGTCAGAGCCATTAAATCAAACCCATCAGCCAGCAGAGAGCTAATCACCCGTTGACTCGACGACGGAGATGATGATGGCGCGGGATCCGACGGACGAGACCGTTGACCATCTCCCCGGACTGCATGGCGTGCAGACAGTAACTCTGTCTCTTCTCTGGATCTGAGCCGTGTGTGCCGTCAGTATAATAATGTTAAAGTATTTCCACTGGCCGTCGGCAAGGCAATCTGTCTGTGTCATCAGCTGAACAGATTGGTAGCAGCCGCGAGGACGACGAACAGCCTCAGACTGCAAGCAAGCACAGAAATTCCAACGAGTTTTCCGCAGCACGCCTCGCGTTCGCATTCGATTTGGTTTGACCACGGAAAACGAAACACAAGAGAGACAACAAAAATGGCCATCTTATTTTAGTTTCTGCCGACACAACAGAGAACAAGCTTTCACCACATTTTACGAACGGGATTGCTAAATCTCAGTCGACTGAGACTTAACCGATGCTATATTTGTGGGATCTTACGAGAAGATCCATGCAAATTTTCCGTTTTCCTTTCTTACATGTTATGTCACTTGATTTAGACTTGGTTAAGTCTCAGTCGACTGAGACCTAGGTACGCCCTTTTACAAATACAAACACATGGTTGAACGATACAGGGTGATGAGAAATCTTCTATCGAGCTGATTAAAGAAAAAAAAAGACTAAATAGGCTGAAACCGCTAACAAGCATCAAGGGTGCACTAGTAGATGTCATCGACGCCGCTGAAACCACAGGAGAGGCCGGACCACTACGAGACACAACCAAGGACTCCACTGGCACTCAGACATGCGCTACCTGAATGAAACCACCGAACTTTATAGCAACAATGCCACCAAACTAACATCGGAGAGGGCCCTCCGGACCGAGAAGCGTTGATCCTGCCGACGAGCAGAAAGGATTGAGAGGCATGAAGAGCCTGTACGTGTAGATGAGAGGGGCAAATGTGAACGCTAGACGCCCGAGCTAGCCTAGGAGGGATAAAGTGGCGCTCCAAACAAGCTCAACACGCCGCCTCAACCAGAGGAAATCCACACTCATCAATGGCATCCCCACGTCGCCGCCACCGAGTCCGCCAAAACGCCCATGGGGATTTCACCTGGGCGCTGGCGAGGGTGGACTAGATCACTAGAGCCTAGGCGGTGCCGCAAGAGGGGCGTGACACCTACATGCATCGCCGCCGAGGCGCGGAGCTTTCGCTTGGCACCTCCCCCGCCTTGCCAAGGGACACAAGCCACCGGGCCCACCGCGACGAGGGACCCACCACGGTCCATTGGAGAAAGCTAACTAGCTAGCCGGTGGCGGCGCGAGAGGGGGGTGGCAAGGGAGGACCTCTGTGGTGACGTGTCGCCCCAGAGAGCGACGCTGGCTTGTTCCCTTTGCCAGAATAACACCCTAGTTCTTTCCACCAACTTGTTTCTAGAACAACAACGCGTACGCCGGAAGATGGATCGCAGACCATCAGATCCAACTCTAGATCTTTTTTCTCCATCCATCAAACAAACAAACATGTTGATTATATTGAGTAGGGATAAGTATATTTTTCGTCCCTCAACTCTTTCAAAAGTTTAGAAATGGTCCCTCAACTCCAAAACCAGCAAAACTTGGTCCCTCAACTTTCAAAACCAGATAAGTTTAGTCCCTCGGGCGGTTTTCGTCGCACATGAACAGTACACCGATGAACAATGAATTCGAAAAAATAGCTAAAAAGTTCAAAAAAATCTGAAATTTTATGACATCGGTAATACTCGGGTGCATAAGGTGCGTACAAATTTTCGTCGTGTTTCGACGTTCGAGGAGCTCGCGACAAAAAATAAAAGCAAATCTTCTCTATGATGAACAGTAAATTCAAAAAAATTCAAAAAAATCTGAATTTTTTTGGCGTCCAAGATGCTCGGTTGCGCAAGGTGCATGTCAAAATTCGTGGTCAAATAACATCCGAGGAGCTCGTGGTGTTGGGAAACCACCCGAAATGGCACACACACGTACGCTATTTTGTTTATTTTACCACAAGCGCCTTGGATATCATTTGACCCCAAAAATTGGCACGCACCTTGCTCACCGGAGCATCTTGGAATCCAATAAATTTCAGATTTTTTTGATTTTTTTGCTATTTTTTTGAATTTACTGTTCATCTTAGAGCAGATTTAAGTACGTTTTTTGTTGCCGCGAGCTCCTTGAACGTCCAAATACGACTAAATTTTGCATGCACCTTGCGCACCTAAGTATCTACAATGCCATAAAATTTCAGATTTTTTTGATTTTTTTGCTATTTTTTCCCGAATTTACTGTTCACACAGGACGAAAATCGCCCAAGAGACTAAACTTATCCGGTTTTAAAAGTTAAGGGACTGAGTTTTGCCGGTTTTGAAGTTGAGGGACCATTTCTACACTTTGGAAGGAGTTGAGGGACGTAAAATATACTTATCCCTATTGAGTAATAGTGATGTAATGGTGTGCGTATGTCTGAGCACTTGACAGGGGCGAGCAGGCATGCCAGCCTAACAAAGCGATGAAGGTGTCTGCCTGCCTCCAGCCCTCGGCCATGGCCACGTGCTCCCCGTCGTCCGCTGTTCCTCCCTGTCGCCTGCCTGCCCGCCTCCACAGATTCTTCTTCCTCCTGCATTTCATCAGAAAATTTAGTGCATGCAAACGTAGGTAGTACAACTGCAACTCTGGATCAGCATTGCTTAATTCCTCGAGAATATATTAATGTCGACGCGGCAAGATTGCTAGTTTAAAGCAAACTATGCCCTATATAAACACATCCACGGCACAGATGATGTAGAAAGAAGTAAAGAACACATCCACAGCACATCGCTCCGGCCTAAGTTAACCGCGCGCAGTGCAGGACGGAGTAGTCGGTACCATGTCGAGGCCGAGGCTGGACGGCAAGGTGGCCATCGTGACGGGCGGCGCGAGTGGCATCGGCGAGGCGGCGGCGCGGCTCTTCACGGCCAGCGGCGCCACGGTGGTTATCGCGGACATCCAGGACGCGCTGGGCGAGGCGGTTGCGGCCTCCATCGCCGGCGGCGCGTGCACGTACGCGCGGTGCGACGTGACGGACGAGGCCCAGGTGGAGGCCACGGTGGCGGCGGCCGTGGCGGCGCACGGCCGGCTGGACATCATGCTCAGCAACGCCGGCGTGCTGCTCCCGACGGGCCCCGTCACGGAAATGGACCTCTCCGCGCTCGACCGCGTCATGGCCGTCAACTTCCGCGGCGCGGCGGCGTGCGTCAAGCACGCGGCCCGCGCCATGGTGGCCGCGGGCGTCCGGGGCGCCATCGTGTGCACGGGGAGCGTGGCGTGCGTGCAGGGCGGGTTCGGGCCCGCGTCCTACACGGCGTCCAAGCACGCGCTGCTGGGCCTGGTGCGCGCCGCGGCCGGCGAGCTCGGGCGGCACGGCGTGCGCGTCAACCTCGTGTCCCCCGGCGGAGTGGCGACGCCGCTCAGCTGCGCTGTGATGGGCGTGGGCGCCGAGGAGATGGAGGCCATGACGGAGGCCCACAACGTGCTGCGCGGGAAGGTGCTGCGCGCGGCCGACGTGGCGGAGGCGGCGCTGTTCCTCGCGTCCGACCAGGCGGGCTTCATCAGCGGCCACAACCTCGTCGTCGACGGCGCCACCACCGCCGTCAACCCCGCCGTGATGCGCTCCATCGGGCTGTGATCTGCGCCGCACGTCCATCGTCTCATCAGCTCTCTTGATCTGTTCATACTACAGCTACAGCAGCAGTTAATATTAGTAATGTGATTCCTTGAAAAATATAAAAATGTTGTGACATGATGAGAATTAACACTACTGTACTTAGTTTGTTCTTGCGTTAATTTTGTATACTAGTAGTATCTTCGGGGTTTTACTAAGCTGCACTGGATGGCGTGTCAGAGAAAATGTCAAACGGAACCTAGAGTGGGAGTGCACGAAGTCGCACGTCTGAAAACGAACAGCAGCTGGCAGAACAGTTCTTTTATTCAGTGAACAAGCCTGTAAAAAATTTGGCTTATTTTTCTCTGACACTCCGTCGTCGACCACAACCTCGTCGTCGACGGTGCCACCACCGCCGTCAACCCCACCGTGCTGCTGCTGCGCTCCGTCGGGCCGTGATCTGCGGCCCACGTCGTCCATCGTCTCATCAGCTCTCTTGATCTGTTCATACTACAGCTACTGCAGCAGTTAATATTAATATTGTAATTCCTCAAAAAGAAATATTGATGTTGTGGCATGTTTAGAATTAAGAGCATCTCCAACCGATAATGAAAAAGCCGCCGTGCAAAAGAAAAACAGCCGTTTTTGCACTTTGGACCGAAAACACCGCTTCCACACTTGATGTATGTATAAATGCCCAATTTTTTTTGCCTCAAATGATGCAAATTTGCATCACCTCTAGCGGCTATCAACAAATCAAAACACCGCGGAGGGAACTCAACCACCACGCCAAAACTTCCACGCCGCCCGCCCTTCACCAAATTCTAGCCGATTCTCGCCACTAGTCATTGGTGCCGACCAACCGTTACAGAGGCTTTTTCCTCGGTTCAATACATAATGACCGATCTCCCCCCAGATGAACCATATAGCCAAGAGAAACCATGAACCAGAATAGAAGAGCTTGCCCCACCCACTCTTTGATGATTTTGTCGGCATCCAACTGTTCTCGAATTGGTTTATTCAAGAATTCAAAACATCCCAATGCGATAAAAGAATGGAATCCTAGAATTCCTATTCGAGAAATTTTTGGGCCCTTAGGCGCTATTGCTGCCACTCTGGTGACCGCCCCATGGCCCATCGTCACCCCACCGCTCGTTCCTGTCACCCAAGACAACCGACGTGACCCTCAACGTTGCCACGAAAGCTCGGAATGCCGTGGCCGATTTTGACTGATTCTGGTTGTTCCCCAGCCCCCTCCACTGCCAGACATGGTCGTCGTCGCACCACCGTCGACTGGCGAGGTCGATTAGGAACCGGGCGACCTCCAGTCGACCAACCCGACCACCGCCGAGTCGCTTGCCCCGTTCCGAGCTCTTGACGGGGCCGGCCGGCGGGCCATCATCGAAGTTGGTTGGACCTCGAGCTCCTTTTCTCTCCTAACTTCTGTCTTAGGCAGCTCGGTGTTGACATCAGATTTTGGCATGGTCAAAACTTAATTAAGATGACCTCAAATGAAAAAGTTCTCAACATGTGAAAGTTCCGTATCATCAAAATGTGAAACTTTGATGTTTGGGTCATCATCATCCGATCTCATCTAAAAGGCCGAAACTATGCTTGAAGTACTAAGATTTTGGCACTCAGAGTACTGTTCGGCCAATTACGCCCTCAAGACGGCCTAATATGAGAAAACTTTCTATATGAATTGTCTCCGTCTCGTCGAAACGGTCGATTTTGATATAAAAATTGTCACAATCCGAGTTCGTATGCAAAAGTTAAAGGCAACACTCTGCGGACCGGTCCTGAGTGGAAAAGTGACGTGAGGGACCAGACACCCACCTAGGTGGTGTCTGATGGGTCGCGTGAGTTATTCGGCCTTTGCCGTCTGAATGAAGCTTGCCGGCGAAAAGCTCGCTGGCCGAGTGAAAAGCTTGCCGGCGTGAAAAGCTTACCGGTTTCGACTGGTTGCCGGTTTTGGGTGCTTGCCGGTTTTGAGTGCTTCCCGGTTTTGAGAGCTTGCCGATTTTGAGTGCTTGCCGGTTTTGAGTGCTTGCCGGTTTTGGGTGCTTGCCGGTTTTGAGTGCTTGCCGGTTTTGAAAGGCTTCCCGGTTTGAGTGAAAATCCAAACAGAAGCTGAAGATGGGCTCAAAAGATTATCTAGAATACCTCGGATGGAAAAGTGTTCTACATGAAAGTTGTGCGTATCGTCGAAACAGTCAACTTTGCTTTTGGAGTCATCATCATCTGAGATAGTATACGGCCTGCAAAGTTGCTACAAGACTCGGACAGTCTAGAAAACTGCATGACCGAGTCCGACTGGAAGTTAAAATGGCCCTGTAGGGTATTGAAGATGGCCTCAAATCGAAAAACGTTCAACATTAAAGTTGTTCGTATCGTCGAAACGGTTAAATTTGCTATTGGGCTTATCTTCATCCGAGGTCGTTTCTGGCCTGTGAGATCCAAAAAGCGAACTGCTGTCTCAGACTTACCTAAATCCGAGTTCAATTTATTTTGGAATGATTTGGACGGGATTTGGAGTCCTTTTCTTTTCTTGTACGGGAAGTCCAGCCACCTCATAAATAGATGAGAGGTGATGGCCGATTGAACAACACACGATCGAACAAATCAATATACTACTTTTCATCTACGTTTTATCTCTCCATCGTTTTTCTCTCGTTCTTCGTTGTTCTTCATGCTTGAGAGCTGCCAATCCCGAGGCTCTAGGGGCGAGCGAATCGACCTAGGGCAGCCCATAGCCGCCGCACTCCCTGACGGGGTCCCTCCCGGGCGTGCGGGGTTTCGGGTCTTCAAAAGCGTTTGCCGACTGTCTTGCGTATCGCGCTGCCGGTCGGACCTCCTTCGACGTGAGCTGCGGTGCATCACCCCCTGCGTCGAGGGTACATGGTGACATGTTCATGTGTCAACAAACTTTTTGGCGACTCCGCTGGGGACTGAAGGTCAATCATCATCATCATCCATCATGTCTGATCTTCCCAAGCCATCTAAGGTAAACACCGATAACATCATTAAGCCAAGTCTTGATGAGTTATCGGCCGACCATCGCCAAATCTATGAGGAGTACAAGAAGGCGCGCGAAGAGAAGGAGTTGTAGGAATTCCTTGGAAAATTCAGGAAGGATCGCCAAGGCAACATCACTCCGTTTGAAGAAATCAAGTTCCCTCCTCTTCAAGCCGACAGGTTAAACCCTCCGTGAGTACTACCTTTTCTCCTGAGCAGTGGGCTGAAATTGAAAGTCGTATTGCTGATGGTAATAATCTGGTTTATCAAACTTTTTTAGAGAATACTAATGCTCAGAAAAATATGCCTCAATCATCTAGTGGTAATGTTGGTGTGCCTGCTAGCGTGCAAAACCCTAATCTGGCTTTACCTCTTTCATCGGCACCTCCAATGCCGATGAACTATTTTCCTACACATACAAATCAGATTGTGGTTACACTCATTAATCCTATCATGAGCATGCCAAGTTCGGTGGCAATGCCGAACCAAGCATTACCTATAGATGCAAACGCTGCTAGATCACTGCCGAACTATGGTTCGGCCTACATGCCACAGTTCCTACCTACAGCTAGTAATCCTACTCCTCCTATGCCACAACACCAAGCTTCATCGTCTACTATGGACGATGCTTTAGCTAATTTTAGAGAGGAGATGGCTAAGATGCTAAGAGAAAATTTTGGTGTCAAGTTACCTAGGAATCGGATTTACCAAAAACCGTATCCCGAGTACTTTGATGCAATCCAGTGCCCTCCGGGATATAAAATTCCAGATTTTGTTAAGTTTAATGGAGAGGGCACAAAAACCACATGGGAGCATGTTAGTCAATACTTGGCACAATTGGGTGAAGCGGGCTCGTTAAACAAATTGAAAGTGCCTTTATTTCCTTTATCATTAACTGGTACCGCATTTTCATGGCTTTCTTCTTTACCACATGGTTCTATTCGTGTGTGGTCGCAGCTAGAACAGAAATTTCATGATCACTTTTATAGCAGCGACAATGAACTTAAGTTGTCACATCTTACATCGGTTAAGCAGAAGCATGATGAATCGGTCTCCGATTATGTCAAGAGATTTAGAGATACAAAAAACCGGTGTTATAGTTTGGTGATAACCGTGAGAAACTTGGCAGACCTTGTGCTTAATGGTTTAAAGTCTCCCATTAGAGAAAAGCTAGAAGGCTATGAGTTTTTAAATATCAACCAAGTCCTACAAAGGGCTTTGGCTCAGGAAAGCCGAAACAAAGATCTCAAAGAAGTGCATAGATATAAAGCTGATCGTCCTAAGATGAATATGGTTGAATATGATAGTGATTACTCGAACGATGAGGGTGATATGTATGCTACTGAATTTGTTTGGCCATCTAAGGCCAAACCATTTACTTGCAATGATCTAAAGCCGATTCATAAGAATCGTGATGAAGAGATGAAGTTTACTTTTAACATTGCTAAGTGTGATAAAATATTTGATGCTTTGCTGCAAGCTAAGATTATTAGGATATCTCATACTTTACCGCCGTTTGAAGAGCTAAAACGGCGTGCTTATTGCAAGTATCATAATTCTTTTTCTCATGCTACTAACGATTGCAATGTTTTTCGACGACAGATACAATCGGCCATTAATGATGGACGATTGAACTTTTCTGAGATGCAAGTTGATAAACAGCCCTTTCCAATGAACACCATGGATATGGAGGGGAAGAAGTTGCTCATTCGGCCGGAAGTAGCCGAATTTGCTATTAAATCCAATGTTGTCATCGGTGAGCCCAAGAAAAGCAAGGAGGACAGCAAGGTCTTGGGGAGACAGGTTGTGCTTGACAAGCAACCCGATGGCAAGGAAGTAATCAAGATCACCATCAAGAATCCTACACTCGGGGGGCAACCACAAGTGCAAGAAAATACTCGTGTTAAATTTGTTAAGCCCAAGAGTCCAGAAGTTGGCAAGTGGAAGACGAATGAAGCTAAAGTGCAGTGCAAGAAAATCAAACCAACTTTTGATATGTTGCTGTCCAAATATGCGAATCAAGCGGCCGGTTCTAGCTCTAACCGGTCATCAAATTTGAAGCGCTCAAGATCACCTCCGAGGCAAGAATTTCAGCATCATGCAAGGCCATATGGGTCGTGGGCACCAGGACCATGGATGGCGCCACCCCACTATGCTCCATACTACATGGGAGACTTCAATGGAGGATGGGGGAAGCCCCCAATGGCCCCTTATGCATTTCATCCGGGGTGGGCAGAACCAAGGAGGCCCGTTCATGAGAGGCTTTCTTACCCCGTACGAGGCCGTTTGAACAATGGTGTCAATCGGCCAATGCGAGGTAATCAAGAAAGGGTCAGCAATCAAGTGTGGCGTGCTAAGTCACCAAGTCCTGCAGCAGTTGAGTCTGTAAAAGGCAAGGAAAATGTCAATGCCGACTCACTCATCTTGGGCACCGAAACATTCACCATATAGCAGCCGACTGTGCATAGCAACCCGACTGAGCCGATACTTGCTATCGCACCAAAGCACTCGGCTAATGATCATGAAGCTAACACAAGCGAGGCCAAGCCAAAGGATCCAAAATATACGCAACCTAAGTGGTGTCCTCCAGTGCTAACAAAGACACAAAAGAGGAAACTACAGAGGTTAAGGAGTCAAGAGACGGCAGAACAGGAGGCCGAGAAACAAAGGGATAAATTGTTCAATGACACTCGGCCCATGTTACCTACAAAACAAGTATGGATGCCCAAACAAATGAAAGATGCAGCAGCTCCTATGTCCATCACAGCAGCACCTACACCACCAAAGGAGGACGATGCGAACACTATTACATTGTTCGCAACACCTATCACTTCTCTTTCACTCGGGCAGATTTCAGAATCAGTGGATACACTTGAAGAAGGAGATGAGATGGTGGATTATGAGCCTACACCGGTCCACGAAGCTATGGATATCAATATGGTGTATTACTTACCTGCTGAGTTTCGTGTTGTAGATTGATGTCTACTACACAACTTATTCTTGTAGACTCGTGTTGGGCCTCCAAGCGCAGAGTTTTGTAGGACAGTAGCAATTTTCCCTCAAGTGGATGACCTAAGGTTTATCAATCCGTGGGAGGCGTAGGTTGAAGATGGTATCTCTCAAACAACCCTGCAACCAAATACAAGAAATCTCTTGTGTCCCCAACACACCCAATACAATGGTAAATTGTATAGGTGCACTAGTTCGGCGAAGAGATGGTGATACAAGTGTAGTATGGATAGTAGATATATGTTTTTGTAATCTGAAAATATAAAAATAGCAAGGTAACTAGTAACAAAAGTGAGCACAAAAGGTATTGCAATGCTTAAAAACAAGGCCTAGGGTTCATACTTTCACTAGTGCAATCTCTCAACAATGCTAACATAATTGGATCATATAACAATCCCTCAACATGCGACAAAGAATCACTCCAAAGTTCCTATTCGCGGAGAACATAAGATAGAAGTTGTTGTAGGGTACGAAACCACCTCAAAGTTATCTTTTCCGATCAATCTATTGAGCCTTCCCTATAAGTGTCACGAATAGCCCTAGAGTTCGTACTAAAATAACACCATATGAAACACATCAACCAACCCTAATGTCACCTAGATACTCCAATGTCACCACAAGTATCCGTGAGTTGATTATTCGATATGCATCAAACAACTTCAGATTCATAATATTCAATCCAACACAAAGAACTTCAAGGAGCACCCCAAAGTTTCTATCGGAGAAAAGATAATGAAAACGTGCATCAACCCATATGCATAGATTACCCCAATGTCACCGCGGGAATCCGCGAGTTGAGTGCCAAAACATATATCAAGTGAATCAATATAATACCCCATTGTCACCACGGGTATTCATATGCAAGACATACATCAAGTGTTCTCAAATCTGAATATTCAATCCGACAATAACGAAACCTCAAAGGGAAAATATTCGATTCATCACAACAAAGATAGAGAGGGAAGAAACACCATATGATCCAACTATATTAACAAAGCTCACGATACATCAAGATCATGCCATATCAAGAACACGAGAGAGAGAGAGAGAGATCAAACACATAGCTACTAGTACATACCCTCAGCCCCGAGGGTGAACTACTCCCTCCTCATCATGGAGACCGCCGGGATGATGAAGATGGCCTCCGGTGATGATTCCCCCCTCCGGCAGGGTGCCGGAAAAGGGCTCCAGATGGGATCTCCTTGGTACAGAAGCTTGTGATGGCGTAAAAACTCATCTAGGTTAACTTTCGGGGGTTTCTGAATATATATGATTTTTTGGCGTTGGAATCACGCGAAGAAGGGCCACAGGGGGTCCACGAGGCACCAGGGCGCGCCTGGGGGGGGGGGGGGGTGGCGCGCCTTAGTGGCTGGTGGAACCCCTGTGGGTGTTCTGGCCTCCTCCCGAAGCTTCTAGTGTTTATCTTGGCCAATAAAAAATCTCCAAAAAAGTTTTGTGGCATTTGGACTTCGTTTGGTATTGATACGTTAGTCCATGAAAATCATATAAAAGCCATATAAAAGTGCACCAAAATCATACAAAACTATAATAAACATGGCATGAATACTTCATAAATTATAGATACGTTGGAGACGTATCAGCATCCCCAAGCTTAATTCCTGCTCGTCCTCGAGTAGGTAAATGATAAAAATAATAATTTATGAAGTGTGAATGATAGCGTAGTGCATAAGTTTGATCAATGACAATTTCAATCACTTTTCTTAGCATCATAACAACAACTTTTTCTCATAAAAGTCATCATGATAAAGTAGCAATTAAAAACAGAAATTTTGATGTGGAATGCTACGTATCATAATCATCATATAATCTTTTCTTTTGTTGCATGGACATTGGACTTGAATGATTCAAAGCAAGACCATTATTTATAACAACAATATTTATTATCATAAAACTTCTCATGAGCAAGTAACAATTTATCACAACAATGAAGTATAAGGCATAAACTTTCTTGGAAACTAACAAACTATTCTAGTCAACAATGCAATTGCAATTCATCATATTTTCAAGACGGGTCTCATGTAGGAGCTTTTTAGCAAGTCCACATACTCAACCATCATTTAGTCTTCTATGATTGCTAACACTCACGACATATATATGGAGCAAAAGTTTCAGCCAGACACATAGAAAGATAGGGGCTTGTGATTTCGCCTCCCAACTTATTCACCTCAAGGGTGATGTCAACAATAATAACTCATGATCACTCATATCCAGCTGGATATATGTGCCTAGATCTTTCCCCACCACATGATGCTTGCAAAAGAGAAAAATAAAAAGGAAGTAGAGGAGAACACTATTGACTCTTGCATAAAAAGTAAATACGTAAAAGTAAAGGATAGGCCCTTCGCAGAGGGAAGCAGAGGTTGTCATGCGCTTTTTGTTGTTGGATGCACAAGCCCTTAATGCAAAGGAACGTCACGTTATATTGCCCCTTGTGATAGCAACCTTTATTATGCAGTCCGTCGCTTTTATTTCTTTACCATCACAAGTTCGTATAACGCTTATTTCCCTTACAATAAAAGTTCAGACATATTTAGAGGCAATTTTTATTGCTTTTTGCACCGATGACAACTTACTTGAAGGATCTTATTCAATCCATAGGTAGATATGGTGGACACTCATGGGAAGAAACTGGGTTTAAGGGTTTTGGATGCACAAGTAGTATCTCTACTTGGTGCGAATTTTTGGCTAGCAAAGATATTGGGCAAGCACCACATGTTGGAAGATCTATAACAATATAACTTCTATGTGAATATGAACAAACATAATTCATTACGTTGTCTTCCTTGTCCAACGTCAACACTTTGACATAAAATACTTAATGGGGGCTCACAATCATAAAAGATGTCCAAGTTAGTATATTTGCATGTGAATCTTCTCTTCCCTTATTAACTTTTTCATGAATTGCATCATTGACTAATGCTATGCTTGTTAACCTCCAATAAATTTTACCACTTATACTTTTATTTATGTAATGTCATTACTTTCCATAAGATTAGCATATGATCTCTTTCATTATTTTCATTGCAAGGAATCACACTTATCATATCCAATGATCTATATGAAAGTTTTTATTACATCATCTTGGGACCGAATTCATATCTTGTGCAAATTACCATTACTATTATTAACTCTCAAAAAGATATAAGTGAAGCATGAGAGTAAATGACAAACTACTCCAAAAAGATATAAGTGAAGATCAAATGAGTAGTGAAACAATTAAGTAGCTATGTGAGGACTCTCTCTCATTTAAAAAGTTTCAGATCTTGATATTTTATTCAAACAGCAAGCAAAACAAAGACACAACCAAGTATAGCACACATTATGTGAACGAGTAAAAACTTGGGTTCAATTGAGACTAACCGATAGTTGATGAAGAAAAGTGATGGGATGCCTACAGGGCATCCCCAAGCTTGAATGCTTGATACTTCTTGGAATATTAACTTGGGGAGCCTTGGGCATCCCCAAGCTTGAACTCTTTGTCTCGTTAATTCTTCTCATATAGTAGTTTCCCTAAGTTTCAAAAACTTCATCCACACAAAACTTGACAAGAACTTGTGAGATATGTTAGTATAAATCCACTCAAAACCTCGACATTATCTACTGTAGCAAATCACTAAAATCATAATTAAACATTGAATAATAAATTCCTCTGCATATTTAATACTCCTATCCTCAAATATAATCATTAAACAAGCCAACATATGCAAACAATGCAAACATAACAGCAATCTGCCTAAACAGGACAGTCTGTAAAGGATAATTAAGAATCCATACTTAGATAACTCAAAAAATTCTGAAAATTTACCAAACTGGAAATAATTTATCAAAGTTGACTGTATCAAAATTTCAAGATTTTATCACATTCTGATATTTCTAGGCAATTAAATCAATAGCAGCAAACTTTCTGTTTTGAAACAGCAACTGATGAACTTGCAAAATAAGCATGGTAAAGACAATACTTGACATTTTTATTGAAATAAAAGATGCAAAACATGATTATTTATAACACCAAGCAAATATCAACAGAAGAAAATGACGCTCCAAGCAAAACTCATATTATGTGACGAATAAAAATATAGCTCCAAGTGAGGTTACCGATGGATTAAGACGAAAGAGGGGATGGCTTCCGGGGCATCCCCAAGCTTAGACGCTTGGGTCTTCCTTGAATATTACCTTGGGGTGCCTTGGGCATCCCCAAGCTTAGGGTATTGCCACTCCTTATTCCTTCATCCATCGTCATCTCACCCAAAGCTAGAAAACTTCAATCACACAAAACTTAACGGAACTTCGTGAGAACGGTTAGTATGATAAAGAATAAACCATCACTTAGGTACTGTCCAAGACAAGATTCACAATTGTTACCATATAATTCCTACTGTATTCTATCATTTCCACAATTTATATCTCATAATATAAGGTATGGAAACATTAAAACAAGCAAACTATGCATTGAAAACAGAATCTGTCAAAAACAGAACAGTCTGTAATGATTTGAGCAACTACTATACTTCTGGAACTCTAAAAATTCTGAAAAATTAGGACAACGTCAACAATTTGCATATCAATACTGTGTAAAAATTTCAGAATCAAATCAACAAGCATCCACACTTTCAAATCAACAAGAAATTCCAGCACTAGACGCAAAAGTTTCTGTTTTTGCACA
The DNA here is from genome assembly GCA_039707655.1 of Elymus sibiricus. Classification (NCBI taxonomy): domain Eukaryota; kingdom Viridiplantae; phylum Streptophyta; class Magnoliopsida; order Poales; family Poaceae; genus Elymus; species Elymus sibiricus. Next base: position 455,580,341 of record CM077672.1, read on the forward strand.
GAATCAAATCAACAAGCATCCACACTATCCCAAAGGCTTTACTTGGCACATTATTGAAAGAAAACATATAAAACATGATTACTACAGCAGCTTAATCATGTGAACATACAAAAACAGTAAGGATACATATTGGGTTGCCTCCCAACAACCGCTTTCCTTTAAAGCCTTTTAGCTAGGCATGATAATTTTGAATGATGCTCACATAGAAGTAAAGAATTGAAACGTAAAGGGAGCATCGTGAGAAATATATCAAACACATTTAAGCCTAACCCACTTCCTATGCATAGGGATTTTGTGAGCAAATAGTTTATGGGAGCAAGAATCAACTAGCATAGGAAGGCAAAACAAGCATAACTTCAAAACTTTCAACACATAGAGAGGAAACTTGATATTATTGCAACACCTACAAGCATATGATCCTCTCTCATAATAATTTTCAGTAGCATCATGAAGAAATTCAACAATATATCCATCACATAAAGCATTCTTGTCATGATACGTAAGCATAGAATTTTTATTACTCTCCACATAAGCAAATTTATTCTCAACAAAAATAGTGGGAGCAAATTCAACAAAATAACTATCATGAGATACTTGATTGGCATAATCCAATTGAAAATTAAAATCATGATGACAAGTTTCATGGTTATCATTATTCTTTATTGCATACATGTCATCACAATAATCATCATAGATAGCAACTTTGTTGTCATAATCAATTGAAACCTCTTCCAAAATAGTGGATTCATCATTAAATAAAGTTGTGACCTCTCCAAATCCACTTTCATAAATATAATCATCATAAATAGGAGGCATGCTATCATCATAATAAATTTGCTCATCAAAACTTGGGGGACTAAAAATATCATCTTCATCAAACATAGCATCCCCAAGCTTGTGGCTTTGCATATCATTAGCATCATGGATATTCATAGAATTCATACTAACAACATTGCAATCATGCTCATTATTCAAAAATTTTATGCCAAACATTTTATTGAATTCTTCTTCTATCAATTGAGCACAATTTTCCTTTCTATCATTTTCATGAAAGACATTAGAAAGATGAATAATATGAGGCACCTCAATTCCATTTTTTTGTAGTTTTCTTTTATAAAACCAAACTAGTGATAAACAAGAAACTAAAAGATTCGATTGCAAGATCTAAAGATATACCTTCAAGCACTCACCTCCCCGGCAACTGTGCCAGAAAAGAGCTTGATGTCTACTACACAACTTATTCTTGTAGACTCGTGTTGGGCCTCCAAGCGCAGAGTTTTGTAGGACAGTAGCAATTTTCCCTCAAGTGGATGACCTAAGATTTATCAATCCGTGGGAGGCGTAGGTTGAAGATGGTATCTCTCAAACAACCCTGCAACCAAATACAAGAAATCTCTTGTATCCCCAACACACCCAATACAATGGTAAATTGTATAGGTGCACTAGTTCGGCGAAGAGATGGTGATACAAGTGTAGTATGGATAGTAGATATATGTTTTTGTAATCTGAAAATATAAAAAACAGCAAGGTAACTAGTAACAAAAGTGAGCACAAAAGGTATTGCAATGCTTAAAAACAAGGCCTAGGGTTCATACTTTCACTAGTGCAATCTCTCAACAATGCTAACATATGGATCATATAACAATCCCTCAACGTGCGACAAAGAATCACTCCAAAGTTCCTATTCGCGGAGAACATAAGATAGAAATTGTTGTAGGGTACGAAACCACCTCAAAGTTATCTTTTCCGATCAATCTATTGAGCCATCCCTATAAGTGTCACGAATAGCCCTAGAGTTCGTACTAAAATAACACCATATGAAACACATCAACCAACCCTAATGTCACCTAGATACTCCAATGTCACCACAAGTATCCGTGAGTTGATTATTCGATATGCATCAAACAACTTCAGATTCATAATATTCAATCCAACACAAAGAACTTCAAGGAGCACCCAAAAGTTTCTATCGGAGAAAAGATAATGAAAACGTGCATCAACCCATATGCATAGATTACCCCAATGTCACCGCGGGAATCCGCGAGTTGAGTGCCAAAACATATATCAAGTGAATCAATATAATACCCCATTGTCACCACGGGTATTCATATGCAAGACATACATCAAGTGTTCTCAAATCTGAATATTCAATCCGATAATAACGAAACCTTAAAGGGAAAAGATTCGATTCATCACAACAAAGATAGAGGGGGAAGAAACACCATATGATCCAACTATATTAACAAAGCTCGCGATACATCAAGATCAAACACATAGCTACTAGTACATACCCTCAGCCCCGAGGGTGAACTACTCCCTCCTCGTCATGGAGACCGCTGGCACTACAGGAATCAGCTGATTTGCCGTCTGCCTTGGCAGACGGCAAAGGACCAGAAAGCGGACGGCAAAGGTCTTTTCCGTCTGCCGCAGACGGCAAACGCTTCCGGCACTGGAAGCTACGGTAATGAGCTTCTTTACCGTCTGCATTCGTACAGCGGACGGCAAAGACCTTTGCCGTCAGCTTTCCTGGCCAAGCAGATGACAAAGAAAGTGGACGGCAAAGAATAGACGTTAGCCACGTTAGGTGGCTAACGGGAGAATTTGCCGTCTGCCGGCGGACGGCAAACGTGCTCTCCCCTTTGCCGTCTGCTTCCTGACGTCAGCAGACCCGTGGCATAACGTCACTCCTCCACGCTCTTTGCCGTCTGCCGCTCTCCCCTTTGCCGTCTGCTTGCTCTTTTTCTTTGCCGTCTGCCGCTCCAAGGCCTTTGCCGTCTGCCAGCGGACGGCATAATGACCAAATGGGTCAGACCCAGCACTCCCAGGTTGCACAGGTTGCTGCCATGTGGCACCTTTGCCGTCGGCTGGCTGACGGCAAAGACCTTTGCCGTCCGCTGGCAGACGGCAAAGTGCCTGTATTCCCCTTTTTATTCTGTTTTTTTGTTATATCCAAGCATTTTCACACCAAAATATATGATATATATATATATATATATATATATATATATATATATATATATATTCCACAGGGCAAACAGTATGTGCAAGTTTCACAGCAAGTATATGATATCCAACACATAAGAAACTATATCCCTGCCATATGGATATGGTCATCCAACAGATATACCAAAACAAAATGTGCAAGTTTCACCGTATTACAATAGTTTCATCCATAGGTAGCAAGTTTCACATTGTTCATGGATACAAAATCAAAACAAAAAGTAAACACAAGCACTCCATCAATGCAAGCTTCCATGAATAAGAATAAGAAGAAGAAGAAGAAGAAGAAAGAAAGAAAAAGAATAAGAATAAGAAGGAGTAGAAGATGGAGAAAAAGAAAGAAGAGAAAAAGGAAGAATAAGAATATATTTTCTTCTTATTCTTCTCTCCTTTTCTCATCTTTCTTCTTCTCTTCTATCTTTTTATCCTTTTCCTTTTCCTTCTCATTCTTCTTCTTTTATTCTTTCTTTTTCTTCTCTTTCTTCTTCTATTCTTTCTTTTTCTCCTCTTCCTTGTTTTTCTTCTTCTTATTCCTTATATGTGTCATTTTAGAGCTAACTTAGGTAATTATGACATTTTTGAGCTAACTAAGCTTATTATGTCAATTTGGAGGAAAATAAGGTAAGTATAGGTCATTTTTGTGCTAACCTAGGTAATTATGCCATTTTTAAGCTAACTTAGGTAAGTATAGGTCATTTTAGAGCTAACTTAGGTAATTATGTCATTTTGGAGGAAAATAAGCTAAGTATATGACATTTATGAGCTAACCAAGGTTATTATGCCATTTTTGAAATGAATAAGCTAATTATGTCATAAATGAACTAAATAAGCTAATTATCTCATTTTGGAGGATAATTAGCTAAGTATGTCTTTTTTGGGGAAAATAAGCTAAGTATGTGGCATAATAGGGCTAACAAGCATGTACGAAGCTAAGTATGCATTTGTTAAGCAAAAATGGGAGTAAGAAAGTTAGAAGAAGAAGAAGAAGAAGAAGAAGAAGAAGAAGAAGAAGAAAGAAAGAAAAAGAATAAGAATAAGGAGTAGAAGATGGAGAAAAAGAAAGAAGAGAAAAAGGAAGAATAAGAATATATTTTCTTCTTCTTCTCTCTTTTTCTCATCTTTCTTCTTCTCTTCTATCTTTTTATCCTTTTCCTTCTCATTCTTCTTCTTTTATTCTTTCTTTTTCTTCTCTTTCTTCTTCTTCTATTCTTTCTTTTTCTCCTCTTCCTTGTTTTTCTTCTTCTTATTCCTTATTTGTGTCATTTGAGAGCTAACTTAGGTAATTATGCCATTTTTGAAGTAACTAAGCTTATTATGTCAATTTGGAGGAAAATAAGGTAAGTATAGGTCATTTTTGTGCTAACCTAGGTAATTATGCCATTTTTGAGCTAACTTAGGTAAGTATAGGTTATTTTAGAGCTAACTTAGGTAATTATGTCATTTTGGAGGAAAATAAGCTAAGTATATGACATTTATGAGCTAACCAAGGTTATTATGCCATTTTTGAAATGAATAAGCTAATTATGTCATAAATGAACTAAATAAGCTAATTATGTCATTTTGGAGGATAATTAGCTAAGTATGTGTTTTTTGGGGAAAATAAGCTAAGTATGTCGCATAATAGGGCTAACTAGCATGTACGAAGCTAAGTATGCATTTGTTAAGCAAAACACTAGAGAAAACTTACCGTCGTCGTCATCACGGAGGTCAAGCACCGGGGTTGCTCTGGCAGCCGCGATCACCTGGAGAAGGTTGCCCTGGAGAAGGGGTGTGCGATGCGGCTCCGGAGTTATGCTGCACCAAAGATCATTTGCAAAGTCTCATTAGCATGATGACACTCAAATGTTAAGACTAGTAAATAATGACCATTCAAATGAAACTCACCGTTCCCGCTCTAGTAATGACCAGCATCGGCGGAGGGGTCTGACCGGTCTTCTCGCACATAGACTGCACATTTAGTTTTGACGAGTAAGTCATATAGGTTAGTAATGAAACGAACATTACGTGCATGATTTGGCTAATATGCAGAAGAAACTTACCACGAGGAGCTCATACATGGCCCGGTGAGCCGCGTTATTCCGCGCCCTCTCCTCCTCCAACAACGTAGCTGTCTTCTCCTCCGCCAGCCGTTCCCTCTCCGCCGCCAGCCGGTCCCTCTCCTCCAGAAGTGCCTGGGTTGTCTCTCTCTCTTTATGAAGAGCAGCCTGCAACACCACTCCTCGTTAGCATTTTAATCATGGATGGGCACACACACAATGTAATGGAGGAAAGATATCTGAGTCCGTATAACTTACCTCGATGGCGAGATCGACTGGCCGTGGACGAGGCCTTATCTCAGGACATGAGCTCGTTTGGCGCGCCTTGATCTTCGGGAGAGTGCGAGGACAACGTATAAGTCCATCTCCAATGGCTATCGAGCCATGGGGCCTCCCGCCACCAGATATCATCACCAGCTCTGGATCAAAGGGATGCTGGCTCGGGTTAAAGTCCTCCCCTTTCCTCGCCTTCCCCTCATCTCTGTACCTCATGAGCTTGTGGTGGGAGGAGATGTTGGTGAAGTTCTCTGGATTATCGAGGTCAGCCTCAGAGAATGCCTTGACCTTCTTGTACGAGGCAGTATGGGCCATGGCATAGAGGTCGTAAACCTCTGGCACCTCCGTGTTATTGTGTCCCGCCTAAAAGAGAGGAACAAAGTATTAGTAAAGGGCTCAAGCTAGCATGAAGAATGAATTGCATGAATCATGAAGCAAACCACATACCCAATTCGGCCCAAACTGAAATAAGTTGGTGCTGCCTTGATGGTGTGGCACACCAACCATTTGGGCACGCCGGTCCTTGGCATTGTCGTGGATGGCTCGTCAGCGGCCTGTGCACCACTCATCCACCAACGCCTCCCAACAATCCATCTTATCCGCACACCATCTCGGGGGCACCTAAGTTAGTAAAGAGAAATTTGAGCGCTACGCCTATGAATCAAATCAAGGAAACTAAGTACAATGCCTTAAGAATAGTCAATTACCTTCATGTACTGATCCTTCTTCAGAAACTTAGCCCGGCACGACGCCTTGTCCTTCTTAATACCACGCTTGGCGTAGTAGTCTCGAATAGCCTGCGGTCGAGCCTCGTGCCGTAAGTTTTGTAGTAGGCGCCTGCACTCGTGCTCGATAACCTGTGCCGCCTCCTCCTCGTATCCCTCCTCACACCTGTAGAAGGTCTGCAATCAAATGAGACAACACTGATTAGTAAAATAACTAGCTATTGTTAATTTTTAATTGTGCAAAGGAGAAATTACCCAAAAGCTTCTGATCACCATCTCGGCAATCGTGTGGCACAAGACACCGTCGATCATGTGGTCCGGCGGGGCCTGGGCAGCCATGTAGTGCTCCCAGCTCAATCCTAGTTGTGGAAGCTGACCCTCACCGGGCAACGTGACAAACCCTGGGAAGTTTTGCCGGCAAAGCACACCAAGGACGGTGTTGGGCCTGCGGACTCCACTGGCGTGTACCCAACCCCTGCAGTATGACAAGGCCAACGCATTAGATATTTGAAGAAACCTGAAGGCAAAAGGTACAAAAAGAGTAAATGCACTTACTTCTCCCCATCAGGCCTAATCACCGGCCGCAGCTCGCGGGTCGCCGGCACGGGCGGGAGCCGTGTACCACCACGCTGGTACACGGTGGCCCCCTCAACCACCTCGCCCTCACTATCAGTAAACGGATCATCCCCGCCACCATCAGCATGGCCACTCGGCCCCTTACGCAGATCCGGCCAGGTACCCCATCCGGACGTCTCCTGGGACGTAGCTTGGTCCGGAGTGTCGTGGGCCGAAGCCTCTGGGTCCGGAGTCTCGTGGGCCGAAGGCCTGTCGACCCGAGGCTCGTGGTGCGGAGTCCCCGTAGCCTCCACCTCAAACAGGTCCACCCTAGCAGTCCTGTGCTCGGGTGAATCAGCTGGGGGTGGCGGCGAGGAAGGCGTAGCAGCCTGCCTACCTCTCCCGCCCCTGCGTCCTGATCTACCTCCTCTCTTCTTCCCTCCCCGACCTCCTCTCCCGGTGGGCAACGACGCCGATGAAGAAGCGCCCGACGGTGTCCCCATACTGTCTAACAACGCTCTCCGGAGAGGTACGGGTGGAATGGAAGTTCCCCTCCCGCGGGCCGCCGCCGAAGAAGTACCCGCGACACGCTCTGGACCCGCGCCCACCATCTTTCAACACCTGCCATGACAAAGAGTAAACGAAATTAGTACAACATAAAAAAATTGAAGAACTGACATGAATAATAATATATATAATTTAAGTTGGGATGCATACAAACTAATAATAGTCTGGATCGTCTATATATGCTCCGGGATCATCATCATCATCATCATCATCACTATCACGCGTGTCGTCATGAATGACGTGCTCATCGGGTTTGGCGGCATCAACATGTGGAAGGCCGTTCTGTAATCGGTCAAGCATTGACAGGTCATCCGCAGCAGTAACCTCTTCTTGTTCCAACTCTTCTTGCTCCGGCTCAGGGGTGTTGTCGGATTCACTGTCGCTGTCTACTTCCATGTTCTGGGGTGAAGTAGAGCGGTTCTTGAAACGTTTTTTTGGAAATACGTGTTTCTTGGAAGAATTCTCCATCATATGTGTCTAGGTTAATGTGAGGTTCATAATCCTCTTCATTGGGGGGAGGTGGTCTAACACGTGGCGGCACTTCATAAACGACATCCCAACCCTTCAGATTTGCATTAGTTTGGCATGCCCACAGTAGATAGAAAACTTGGGTCACCTGTTGAGCCGTAATATAGACATCGGGAACATCTAAATGGGTGCTTTGTTTGATTTCTACTAGCCCTATATGTTCATGAGTCCTTCTAGTCTCCTTCGGCTGGAACCAATAACATTTGAAGACTACGACGTTCGGTGGGTTTTCACCATAGAATAGAAGTTCACAAATTGCTTCAACTCTTCCATAATACTCGGTACCTCCTTCGCCGATAGCAGGGACACCACAATTTGTAGATTTTCGGTCGGCCATAGATAGCTCTTTGCCAAAGGTACGAAAGCGAGACCCGTTGATGTTGTATTTCTCAAATGAACGGACCTTATAGTCAAAGCCATTAGCGGCTTGTCTCAATTCGGCGTCCATAGACTCTGAATTAGCCTACAAGTTTAATACGAAAGAATTGTTGCATTAGCCGCAAATTAGACCAAGAAATGAAATGGTCTATTAATGCTAATTACCGTTTGTTTGAACCAAGAGATGAAACCGGGATAGCCACCTCCATGCTTCGCCAGAAGCTCATACTCTTCGACGGAATCCTTTTGGATCACCGCTCCATCCGAGAATTTGGCGACATATCGACTGTATCAAATATCCGGGAATAAGAGCAGTTCAAAGGAATAATTAGAAGTTGCGAAACAATGTACCGACAACTTACTCGATGTACGGCCGCACTTCTATTAGGTTGTTGAAGATATACAACGAAATGGTCCGCCATTCTTCGATATCCAACTCTATTGGTTTCGAAGCACCGGATGGCGCGAGCTTCCCTTTGAATAGGCTGAGGTTGGATCCACCTTTTTTAGGGTCGCCAGCATTGTACCGAGGCTTCGGATTATGCAAATGACGATTTTTGGCTTCGTAGTGTGCTGTCACGAAGTTTGCCGCCTCAGTAATGAATGCCTCGGCCATCGATGCTTCAATTCTACGTTTATTTTTACATTTTGCTCGAAGCGTCTTCTGCATCCTCTCAGTTGCATAGCACCAACGATTTTGCACAGGCCCCCCCAATCTTGCCTCGGTCGGGAGATGTAAAATCAAATGCTGCATTGGATTAAAGAAGCCCGGTGGAAAGATCTTCGCTAACTTGCAGAGTAACTCTGGCACCAACTTTTCCATGTCATCTATCACCGCAGGCGATAGTTCTTTCGCACAAAGAACACGGAAGAAATAGCTCAGCTCTGCCAGTACTAGCCATTCATCCTCAGGGATAAAGCCACGCAACATCACCGGCATTACCCGCTCAAGCCATATGTGCCAATCATGACTCTTGAGACCAAATATTTTCAATTTTTCAAGACTCGCTCCCCTCTTTAGATTCGCTGCATACCCATCGGGGAACATCAACTGCATTTTCACCCACAAGATAATTTCCCTCATAGCTGGCCTTCCAAGATTGAACCAGGCCTTTGGCTTCATCCAGTTCTTCTTTCCTTTCGGTTGTCGCATGTTCTGTAACGTTCTATCACATAGAGTCTGCTGATCGACTCTAGCCTTAGGATTATCCTTTGACTTCCCTTCTATGCTGAACAATGTAGCAAAAAGGGCCTCGCCGATATTCTTTTCAGTGTGCATCACGTCGATGTTGTGTGGAAGAAGGAGGTCTTTGAAGTAAGGCAGATCCCACAAGCATGTCTTGTGAGTCCAGGCGTGTTCCGAATTATACCCCTTGAAATACCCTGGACGCTCTGGATCAGGCTCGAGAGCGTTTAACTGATCCAGGATCTGTTGGCCTGTCAACGCAGGTGGTGCAGAGTTTTTGACAACTCTACCTTTGATGAAGTTCTTCTTGTCTTTTCTGAACTTATGGCGAGGATCCAGGAACGGTCTATGCAAGTCGAAGCAAGAATACTTGCAACCCGCCTCCAGCCAACGAAACTGAAGAGCTGCCTTGCATGTGGGGCATGGGAAGCTTCCATGCACACACCAGCCAATGAATAGCGCATACGCCGGCAAGTCATGCATCGAGTACATGTACCAAACACGCATTATGAAGTTTTGTTTGCTAGCGGCGTCGTATGTCTTGAACCCATTATCCCAAGCTTCTTGCAATTCATCCTTAAGCGGCTGCATGTACACACTCATATTCTTCCCCGGATAGTTGGGCCCTGGAATTATCAACGTCAGGAAAATGTTCTTTCTTTGCATAATCTGTCCGGGGGGGGGGGGGGGGAGATTGAGTGGAATGACAAATACAGGCCAACAACTGTATTGGGTTGCCGTCATACCAAACGGATTGAACCCATCCGTGCCGATGCAGACTCGAGGATGCCTTGGATCTGCCGCTTTATCCCCATGTAATTCATCGAACTTCTTCCACGCAAAAGCATCCGATGTGTGTACCATCATCTGATTCCCATCTGCATCTAGTTCGGTTCTTTTGCCCAATTTGTGCCATGTCATATGTCTGGCCGTCTCTTCGACCATGAAAAGACGTTGAAGTCTTGGTATGATTGGCAGATACCGAAGAACATTAACGGAGATTTTGGTCTGCCTCTTCAAACCCATACTGTTGGGGATATTTCCCTGACATGGTGACCCGGCAGGTATCTTGACCCGGCCAGGAGAAAGACTCCATGGGCCAGAGACCAGACCGGGTCAGGACGAGGGCAAGGTAGCGACAAGAAGACCCGGCGGAAGGCCGGCTCACAAAAGAAACTAATGGGCCGGCTTAAGGAGAGACCCAGGGGCCAGGGCGAGACCCGCAAGGAGACCGGCTTAAAGGGAGACCAAGGGCCTAGGGCGAGACCCGGCAGGAGGCCGGCCTAAGGGGAGCCCAACGGGCCGGCTCGCGGAGAAGATCCACGAAGAGGAAAGTTCCCTGTCAAGGGAAGCAAGACCCGAACTAGGATTCGAGTTGTAAAATAAAATAGGCTAGTCCTAATCCAATTAGGACTCTTCATGTAAGCCGGCCCCTTCAACTTATATAAGGAGGGGCAAGGCACCCCAAGAGGGACAAGTTAAGTTAGACAGACAGATCAATAGCTCTCGAGATAGAGGTAGCAAAAGAGCACCCTTGTAATCGAGATCATCATCAATAGTAATCAAGCAGGATGTAGGCTTTTAACTCCACCGTGAGGGGCCAAACCTGGGTAAAACTCGCGTCTCTCTATTCCGACCAACCCCGTTCAAGCTACCACCTAGTTGCGATGGCCTCACCACTAAGTCCTTTACGAGGATATCTGCCGTGACAAAACCACGACAGTTGGCGCCCACCGTGGGGCCAGCGCACGGTGGTGTTGTGTTCTTGGAGGGAGCTCTTCAGGGATCGAGAAGTTCGCGTTTGGTCGGATGAAGAAGAGTCAGGCACGGAACAAATCGCGCTGGATAACCCTGTGTGGGACCATCTTGGGCAGTGCCAGCAAATTGATCGGTCATCCACGGCAGCTGGTGGACGAGAAGAAAAATTGTATCACGAGATTGAGATCGAGAGGAGATTAGGGTTACGTGCCACCGCGCGCATCAGGTAATCTGGCGATCTGAGTACGGATCGGTTCCTGCTGCTGCTCAACGCGTTTAGTGCGCCATATCCTGGCAAGTCGTCAGATCGCAAGTCGTCCACACCGTCGTTTTCCGCTGCAGCTTCTTGCACTGATCGGTCATGCATGAAGTTCACGCACGTCAAGTCCGATCTGCACAAAAAGGTGCTGCATACAGGCTCACGTACATCGGGCCGCCAAGTTGCCACTATTGTTGCATGTACTGGCGCTTTCCTGCCCGTGAGTTGCTGCTGCTCCCCGTTAAAGCAACTAGCTTCAGGTCCCAAGGAGGCCAGATGCTGCTACGTTTTCTACTACGCATTCTTAAATAAATCGCTACTGCTACTGGTGCTTCGTTGTTACCGATGAAGCATTCGTGTGTCCATGTTCAGATCGGGATCGGAGTTTTCTATGTCAACCTGCGACAGTCAAGAATTTAGCAAGTCAGGAGATTAGACTGGGAAAAGAAAGGTAACAAGCCCCAATGCAAAGGATTGTGGTGGCTGCTACGTCACCAACCAAAAGCGGGATTTCTGTCTCAGCAAAGATTCCATCGTGTGGCACTAGCCTAGTTAATTATTGGGCTTTGATAAAGACAAAAATCAGTCATCATGAGAACATAGCCCTATGCACACACCATTAAAAATTTGGCTGGATGAAGGCTACTTGTGCCGTGAGAAGCATCAAACAAGCTTGCTAGTAGTACTAGTATTAGTCCATACGTACTACTACTAGCAGATCCACAGTGCGTACATACACGAGCTAGCCAGCAACCAAAACGGCGTTTTCGTGCACGAAAAAGTGGAGTTGGAATAAGCAGGAATATCAACCGAATTAGACGTACATCTGCTATTTTTCTCGTCCGGTTACATCCAATATTATACAGTACCAGCATCAGCGTTCATCCGACAAAAAGACCAAGTGCTATTTGTCCTATCTATTTTTTTTCATTACATATTCATCCAAGAACAATTACTCTGCCCTGTAATATTTTTTCACAGTACAATTATTCATTACGAAGTTGGCGGATACGGAGCACACGCTAGCATCATTCTGCACTGGCGTTCGTCCGCGCCTCGCCGCTCAACGGACATGCGTGTAAGTCGTCGCTCCTGCGGTTCAGTCTACATCAACACGCCGCGGCCGACTCACGCGCCCGCGCCGGCTGACAACGCCGCGTCCGACTCGCCCGTCCGCGCCGCGACCGACTCTCGCGTCCGCGCCGACTCCAGCGCCGCCGCTGACTCGCGCGTCCGCATTAGCTTACAACGCCGCGGCCGACTCGCGCGACCGTGCTGGCTTACAAACGCCGCGGACCGACTCGCACGCCCGCGCCGGCTTACAAACGCCGCGGCCGACTTACGCGCCCGCGCCGACTTAACGACGCCACAGCCGACTCGTGCGCTCGCGCCGGCTTACAACGCCGCGGCCGACTCGTGCATCCGCGGTTCCAATGCTGCAGCCGACTCCCACATCTTCATCAACACACCAGGGCCACGCCTGCTCGCCTGAACTGCCCAACGGACGCGCGCAAGCTGCCGCCCCCGCGGTCTGGACTACATCAACATGCCAGGGCCACGCCCTCCCGTACGAGCAGCTTAACGGATGCCCGCAGGTCGCCATCCCTGCAGCCTGGTCTACTCCAACAAGGTGGAGCAAAAAAAAATCTATTATAAGCCTCCGAGGGCATACAATGAGCATTGCGAAGATCATCAACTCGCCACGCACCTTTGGCTTCAATAAATTTCATCTTTCGGCTGTCAACCCTACGCCGGCTTATGCCACAACCAGGTATGATGAATATCAAGCCGATTCCTCGAGTCGTCTTAAGACTCAGGGGCTACACAGACATGACTTGGCAGATTCGGCCGGTTTCAATAAATATAAAAACCCCGGGTGGTTACAGGGAAGACAACCCGGTGCCCGGGGGCTGCTGCCTTATTGGCAAGAAAGAAAGGTTACCAAAGAAGGCTAGTTGCCTTGATACGCAGTCTAAACATCAGTATTGTCAGGGGAATTATCCGCGGTCAAGACCCAACCTGCTACAGGACCTGGCCTCAAGGATGACCCGGCCTGCTACAGGACCTGGCCTCAAGGATGGCCCGGCCTGCTCAATAATGATCAAAGGAATGCCGGCTTATCTGGACCCCAGATGTTTTGCAGTAGTAGCATTGTCTCCTGTATATCCTATGCTGAGCTTTTCCATGATCATATGGTTACTTGGGGGCTTCCAACTCATCGAGTTTAGCTTACAAAACCCTTTTAACCCGGCGACATGCCACACTATACTTGGTTAAACCTGCCTGTTAGCAAGATGCTACTCCCTGAAAAGCGACCCGGCGTACGCCTGATGAGTCAATCACAAAGGTGACCCTGAATTCATCAGAGTTAAAACGCTCGATTGGTTGCATGAGAGCCGGCTTTCAGAGAGATAGGACAAACCAAAAGAGGCCAAAAAGCCTGCTTCCACAGGAAGCGAAACCAAGACTCGAGCCTTGAAAGCCGGTCTTATGCCATGCCTCGAAAGCCGGCGTTTTTATACTCTGTTATCATACACATACATTATCATACATTGCATCATCATGCAATGCATCATTTATGCATATCTATATTTGTTTATGTCGCAGGAGCCGGCCTTCAAACCGAGTTACATTGTGACTCCACAGGAACAAACGAATCTTTGATAGCCAAAATGGCTGGATCTTCATCATGGTTTATCATAACTAGTATTAAACTATTGAGATATCAATTCTTCTAAATTCCCGGGTTACAAATCCAGCCGGGTCACATATAATACCTGGTCATTTAATTGACCGGGTTTTGGGTCATTCAACATGTGCTTTGTACAAGACTACAACACTTATGGATTTTTTCACACATATTTGCCAGGTTGCACTGCAACTACGGCCAAGGATTTCTTTCATCGTAAAAGCATCATCAGTTCACAGGCAAAATATTAAAGTGCTTGATGGCATTGGCAGACTTTGCAGTTTCACGCTCGAAAACTATTACAAGCCACGATTGGGATATTTTCTATCAAGTTTTTCAAAGCAAATTCAAGCTTGCAGAGTGATTGATGGTTGAGACCCGGTAGCTGGATCTGCCGGATTAACATTGGTTTGTTCTCTTTTTGCGTCAATTGCCGTCGGGTTGTCACTTGCCGGGTCACCAGGATTTATTTGGTGAGTTGATAATACAAAAGTGTCTACTATGCGGCCAGGTAACCCGGTTCTTGGAGGCTACAGTGGATCTGAGTTTATTCTACAGTGGAAGGAATAGTCCCGAGTCGCCGCAGGCAATTCGACCCGGCACTTGGGGGCTACATTTTTCAAATCAAGATTACATTCAGTATGGAAGTCCCATGTCGCTGCAAGCATGCACCACGGCACTTGGGGGCTAATGCATTGTCATTTTAAACTATTTTCATCGAAGACCTGGCTCACTATTAATAGTGACCCGGCCCTTGGGGGATACAGTCATTGACTACAGACAGTTCAAGTTCCAGATTGATAAGAGCAGCTGACCCGACACTTGGGGGCTACATTATTAGTATTTATACATCTACAAACATCAAAAGTTAAAGTTCAAAGTCCCATGTTGCTACAAGCAAGACAACCCGGCCCTTGGGGGTTACAACATTCAGTTGTTTAACCAGATTATAAGATCCAAATTGAAGACCCGGTCCATCACATACAGATGAGCCGGCCCTTGGGGGCTACACATGTGAAATGCATTACATTTAGTTTATGACTGGCGACTCAGATGAACAACCCGGATTTCTTCAAAGTTGCAACATTTATATTTAAGCAAGTCTTAAGCTATCACTACGTTCTACTCTTAAGACTTGGGGGCTACAGGTAATGTGGATATAAGGGAAGAACACCTTCAAATCCTCAGTTTTGAGCGAACCGGGTCTCATATTCCTGGTAAAAAATTGCGAAGTTTCTCTGCTCAAAGTTATTCATAGAAGGCCCGGAATGCCGGCTCAACATCAGATGGATTTCTTATTCCCAAATTTTTTATCAAGCCAAAACACTGGAAGCCGACTCAATGTCAGATGGGTTATTTTTCTCAATATTTTTCCGCAAGGAGCCAGCGTGAGCAAGTTAATTGTGAAGCGAGCTTGTCGATGACAGAGGCCCAAAAATTTCTAGGAATCCAATTCCATGACCCGGCGGTATCAACCTCCATGACCCGGCAATCTCGACACTCGTAAACTCGATAAGTTCTATATCTACAGGACGGAAGATGACATCAACATGTTGAAGCTTTTGAAAACCGGTTCAATAACGGATGGGTTATTATTCTCAATATTTTCCTGCAAGGGACACGCACCAGCAAAGTTGATTGAGAAGCCGGCTTGTTGATATGAAGAAACCCGGATTTTCCAAAAACTGGTTCATTGAATAAAGGCGGCGTTTTGAGCAAGCCATTTTTCTTCTGACGTATTAATTATTCTTGTTTTCAGGAGCTTAGCATGAATAAATTCAAGCTAAACTGGGGACTAATGTTGGGGATATTTCCCTGACATGGTGACCCCCGGAAGGTATCTTGACCCGGCCAGGAGAAAGACTCCGTGGGCCAGAGACCAGACCGGGTCAGGACGAGGGCAAGGTAGCACCAGGAAGACCCGGCGGAAGGCCGGCTCACAAAAGAAACTAATGGGCCGGCTTAAGGATAGACCCAGGGGCCAGGGCGAGACCCGGCAGGAGACCGGCTTAAAGGGAGACCAAGGGCCTAGGGCGAGACCCGGCAGGAGGCCGGCTTAAGGGGAGCCCAACGGGCCGGCTCGTGGAGAAGATCCAAGAAGAGGAATGTTCCCTGTCAAGGGAAGCAAGACCCGGACTAGGATTCGACTTGTAAAATAAAATAGGCTAGTCCTAATCCAATTAGGACTCTTCATGTAAGCCGGCCCCTTCAACTTATATAAGGAGGGGCAAGGCACCCCAAGAGGGACAAGTTAAGTTAGATAGGCAGATCAATAGCTCTCGAGATAGAGGTAGCAAAAGAGCACCCTTGTAATCGAGATCATCATCAATAGCAATCAAGCAGGATGTAGGCGTTTACCTCCACCGTGAGGGGCCGAACCTGGGTAAAACTCGCGTCTCTCTATTCTGACCAACCCCGTTCAAGCTACCACCTAGTTGCGATGGCCTCACCACTAAGTCCTTTACGAGGATATCTGCCGTGACAAAACCACGACACATACCGTTGTCTACCACAACATACCTGGAAGACTTGCAAATGGGACAATAGTTCAAGCCCGCATACTCAAGCCTAAATAAGGCACATCCGTTCTCACAGGCATCTATCTTCTCATAGGGCATCTTAAGTGCACGGAGGATTTTATCCGACTGGTACAGGTTTGCAGGCATTACATGGCCTTTGGGTAGAAAGCGTCCAAATAGTGTCATCATCGCGTCGTAGCATTCTCTGCCCAAGTTGAACTGAGCCTTCAGAGCCATTACTTGTGCGATGGCATGCAGCTGACAAAGCTCAGTGTGCTCATGGAGAGGACGTTTTGAAGACTCCAACATTTCATTGAAGGCCTTTGCAGATTCCTCCATCTCCTCGTCCGAATCCCGAGCATCCTTAAAGTCTTGCACCATATCGTCGATCCCGGTACCATGCTCGTCGGTGCGACGACGAACCACCTCAGCTCTGGTACGTTGGGCAGACTCACCATGAAATGTCCACACCGTATAATCAGGCGTAAAACCCCACTTCTGCAGGTGTTTACCCATTTCATCCTCTGTCCTCTTTTTAAAGTTGTTGCACCTAAGACAGGGGCACCAGGTTTTTCTCTGGCCATTTGCAAATGCGGTTTTCACAAACCCCTTGGTTTTTGTTAACCATTCAGTGGTCATGTCTTCCTGACTAGTGTGGCCGGTGTACATCCACGCACGATCACTCATCTTGCCTACCTACTAAACACACAAGAAATATATATATAATTCATCATATATATTCATCAGTTAATTAAGTTTGTCAATTTTATTACGCCCATGCAACCTACACGCTAATAGGTAAAGATAGGTCCTAATCCCACTCGAGTATGTGTAGATTGGGTTCGTTTTCCCATGCTCTGCTCCGGATCCGATGCAAAATTTCGGCAGCACCTCCCCGCTGTTCTCCTGATACACGTATCGGCAATAAACAGAGAGGATGTGTACCCGGAGAATAACAGGGAGGCACTGACGAAATTCTGCATCGGATCCGGAGCAGAGCATGGGAAAACGAACCCAATCTACACATACTTGGGCTGTGCATGGATAACGTTGGACAATTCGAAAGGATGGTGGTTATAAATATGCAAAGACATGCATATTTATAGATGCCGCCCTTTCGAACGGGAGACGCATACTGGTCACGCATACTGATGATTGAAGACACCTATAGCTAGCAAGTTTCATCGGCACGAAGACCGGAACAGAGCAAATTAAGGGGGGGGAGGAGATGTCATTTGTGCTCACGCACGAACGCAGGGGAGCTCGTCAAACGCACGGGGAGGTCGTCGAACACCAGACCCTCGCAGCGACGAAACAACTGCACATTTAAATCCAAAGATGAGTAACATAGCATTATTGTTTTTTCCGTCAACCTAACTAAATATTTACAACAGGATGCCACCGCCAAGTTGTAAAAAAATGATTCGCACTGCTCGTTCCCCGCAACAACCCCTAACCTAAAGAGTTATCATTTAGGGTTTTTCCGTTGACACCTCTTCTTCTTCTTCTTTTCTTCTCCTCCTCCTCTTCTTCTTCTTCTTCTTCTTCTTCTTCTTCTTCTTCTTCTCCTCATCCTCTTCTTCTTCTTTTCTTCTTCTCCTCCTCCTCCTCCTCCTCTTCTTCTTCTTCTTCTTCTTCTTCTTCTTCTTCTTCTTCTTCTTCTTCTTCTTCTTCTCCTCTTCTCCTCTTCTTCTTCTTCTTCTTCTTTTCTTCTCCTCCTCCTCCTCCTCCTCCTCTTCTTCTTTTCTTCTCCTCCTCCTCCTCCTCCTCTTCTTCTTCTTCTTCTTCTTCTTATTCTTCTTCTTCTTCTTCTTCTTCTCCTCTTCTTCTTCTTCTTCTTCTTCTTCTTCTTCTTCTTCTTCTTCTTCTTTTCTTCTCTTCTTCTTCTTCTTCTTCTTCTTCTTCTTCTTCTTCTTCTTCTTCTTCTTCTTCTTCTTCTTCTTCTTCTTCTTCTTCTTCTTCTTCTTCTTCTTCTACTTATACTTATTTTTCTTCTTTTTTTTTCATCTTTCTTCTTTCTTCTTCTAATTATGTAAATCTAAACCTAAACCTAGCACTCTAACCTAAACCTAAACAGCAAAAAACAGAAAAAAAAAACAGGAAAAAAAAGCTCACCTCGGAGGGGTCGGTGGAGGAGGGCCGCCGCAGGGAGGACGCCAGCGCTGCGGTGCTGGAGAAGGGCCGCGGGGAGGGGGGGGGGCGGAGCCGCAGCCTGGCTCGCCGGCGGTGGGTCGTCGCGGGGCTCTTCCCGGGGCTCGCCGGCGGTGCGGCGTCGCGGGCACAGGGGCCGGGGGGCGGGGCGTTAGCAGAGGCCGGTGGCGGTGCGGGCGCAGGGGCCGGTGGCGGTGCTGGGGGGCGGCGCTCCGGCGGGTCGACGGGGCAGGGGGCGGGGCAGGGGGGCGGCAGAGCGGCGGGGCAATGGAGCGCGGGGCAGGGGGGCGGCGGGGCGCGGCGGCGGCGGGGCGGGGGAGCGGCGGGGCGGCGAGGCGTCGGCGCGGGGCGGCGGGGCGGTGGGTCGGCGGCGGCGACGGGCGTGGCGGCGGCGACAGAGGGAGAGAGAGAGAGGCGCGGGGGTGGGGGGGTGGCGAGTGTGGGGTTTCGGGCGGGGAGTAGCCGTTAAGGCAAACCCCCGCTTTGCCCTCTCCTAGCGGGCGGCATATTGCTCTTTGCCGTCTGCTAGCAGATGGCATAGCGGCCGTCCGTTAACCCTCAACGGTACCGCGCGGCGGGTGGGGCCCAGTGCTCTTTGCCGTCTGCTATTTCATTATTTGCCATCTGCTAGCCGACGGCAAAGAGCCAGCAGACGGCAAAGAGTTGACCTAGCCAATGCCACTCTTCGGTGGGGCCCACCCTCCTCTTTGCCGTCTGCCATATTGCTCTTTGCCGTCAGCAAGCAGACGGCAAAGAAAGGACTGACGGCAAAAACTATCATTGCCATGAGTCCTTTCTGTGCCGTCTGCTTCCCCAAAGCGGACGGCAAAGACTGTCTTTGCCGTCAGCTGGCTGACGGCAAAGAGACAGCAGACGACAAATAATCAGATTCCAGTAGTGTGGGATGATGAAGATGGCCTCCGGTGATGATTCCCCCCTCCGACAGGGTGCCGGAAAAGGGCTCCAGATGGGATCTCCTTGGTACAGAAGCTTGCGGCGGCGTAAAAACTCATCTAGGTTAACTTTCGGGGGTTTCTGAATATATATGATTTTTTGGCATTGGAATCACGCGAAGAAGGGCCACAGGGGGCCCACGAGGCACCAGGGCGCGCCTGAGGGGGGGGGGGGGGGGGTGGTGCGCCCTGGTGGCTCGTGGAGCCCCTGTGGGTCTTCTGGCCTCCTCCCAAAGCTTCTAGTGTTTATCTTGGCCAATAAAAAATCTCCAAAAAGTTTCATGGCATTTGGACTTCGTTTGGTATTGATTTTCTGTAAAACAAAAATAGGGCAGAAAACAACAACTTGCACTGGGCACTAGGTCAATACATTAGTCCATGAAAATCATATAAAAGCCATATAAAAGTGCACCAAAATCATACAAAACTATAATAAACATGGCATGAATACTTCATAAATTATAGATATGTTGGAGATGTATCATAGATGAAGAGGGGGACGTGGCTTAGCTGTATTTTGGCCCTAAAAATGCAATATTCGAGAAGCCAAAAGAACCAGTGACGCACTTGAAACCACTATACCTCAAAGGCCATATTAATGGACCACCGATTGCTCGGATGCTTGTTGATGGTGGTGCCGTGGTGAATCTCATGTCCTATTCGGTCTTCAAGAAGTTGGGTTTGCCCGATGAAGAATTGATCAAGACCAATATGGTGCTTAATGGGTTTGAAGGAAAAGAGAAAATTGAAGCCAAAGGTGTGATGTATGTGGAGCTTATGGTTGGAAGCAAGAATTTGGCTACTGATTTCTTTGTCGCTGAGGTGCAAGGTAATTACAACGTTATTTTAGGCCATGATTGGGTTCATGCAAACCAGTGCGTGCCATCTACTATGTACCAGTTTTTAATCCAGTGGGTTGATGATGAAGTGGAAGTCATTCATGCGGATAATTCGGCCTGCATTGCTTTGGCCGATGCATTGGTGCATTGGCAACACCCCAATGCTACTTGCTTGACGGGGAGCAACCTATCTGAATTTGATTTTCTTAGCGCTACAAAAACTGGTTTTGTGCCTATTTCTTTAAAGCCAGTTGGTGGCAATCGGTTCCAAAGTATAATGTATTTAAATGGATCCTAACTCTGAGTGGTTACAAAAGCGACTTACAAAATATCGGTCCAATGAGAACGATATGTATGAGTCTATAGAAGAGTTAGATGATATGGATAAACTTGGACAAGGTTTTACATCGGTCGATCCATTAGAAGAGATAGATATAGGGGATGGTTCAATTCCTAGGCCGACATTTGTAAACAAAAAATTGAAAGCCGATTGTAAAGCCAAATTAATCGAGCTATTGAAATAATATGTTTGTTGCTTTGCATGGGAATATCATGAAATGCCAGGTTTAAGCCGAGAGCTAGTGGAGCATCGGTTACCTATAAAAGCCGGTTTTAGACCGTACAAGCAGTCGGCCAGAAAGTGTAATCCAAAAACATATGACTGGATCAAGGAAGAGATCGGTCGCTTGCTTAAAGCTAATTTTATTAGACCTTGCAGGTATGCTGAATGGATTTCTAATATTGTACCAGTGGAGAAGAAAGGCTCCGGCAAGTTGAGGGTGTACATTGATTTCAGAGATTTGAATAGAGCTACACCCAAAGATGAGTATCCCATGCCCATTGCTGATATGCTTATTAATGATGCTTCTGGACATAAGGTCATTAGCTTTCTTGATGGTAATGCGGGGTATAACCATATTTTTATGGCCAAAGAGGACATGTCCAAAACCCCAGTTTCCTTGGTTTATTTGAGTGGACGGTGATGACCATTGGATTAAAAAATGCCGGCGCCACGTATCAAAGGGCTATGAATTTAATTTTTCATGATTTACTCGGTGTTATACTTGAGGTCTATATTGATGATATTGTTGTCAAATCAGATGCTTGTGAGTCTCACTTAGCCGATTTGCGTTTGGCTTTTGAAAGAATGAAAAAATATGGACTGAAAATGAATCCTTTGAAGTGTGCCTTTGGTGTATCGGCTGGACAGTTTTTGGGCTTCATTATTCATGAAGATGGCATGGAGATTGATCCCAAAAAGATAGAAGCTATACAGAAAGTGGAGGCTCCAACATGCAAAAGAGATATGCAAAAGTTCCTTGGCAAAGTCAATTATTTGAGGAGGTTCATAGCTAATTTGTCAGGGAAGGTTGATGCATTCACTCCTATCCTTCGGTTAAAGAATGATGCCAATTTCACTTGGGGGGCAAAACAGCAAGAAGTATTTTATATGATCAAGAATTATTTGTGCACTCCTCCGGTAATGAAGGCGCCCAAGCATAGGGAGCCCTTTAAGCTTTACATTGTGGCGGAGGAAGGTGTTATTGGTGCTGTTTTGACCCAAGAGACCGAAGGAAAAGAGCATGCTATTACATATTTAAGCCGACGTTTATTGGACGCCGAGACAAGGTACACATTTATTGAAAAATTATTCCTATGGTTATATTATGGTTGCACAAAGTTAAGACATTATCTAGTTCCTAGTACTTGCATAATAGCTTGTCAAACCGATGTCATCAAATACATGTTGCATAGGCCAATTCTTAGTGGTAGAATTGGCAAGTGGGCTTATGCTTTAATTGAATATGATTTGGCCTATGAATCTCTGAAATCCATGAAAGGCCAAATCGTTGCTAATGTTATCGTTGAGCATTGGATTGATGACAAGCATGATATTGATATAAACCTTGTCTCGCTAGTACCATGGAGATTATATTTTGATTGTTCAGTTTGTAGCAATGACCAAGGTGTTGGTGTTGTTTATATATCTCCTCATGGTGCTGTTTTTGAAGCCTCATGCCGCTCAAAATATTTTTGCACAAATAATCAGGCCGAATATGAAGCATTGTTATTCGGCCTAGAGATGTTGCTGGCTATAGGTGCTACACATATTGAGGCTTTTGGTGATTCGTTATTGGTAGTGCAACAAATATCTAGAGTTTTTTAATGTTTTGATGAATCACTTAATGTTTATCTTGGTAAATGTCTAGATATAATTTCTGCTTTGGATTACTTTAGCATTGCTCATATATCTAGGCATGATAATTGGAGAGCAAATGAATTGGCACAACAGGCATCCGGCTATCATGTTAATCATGGCATGTTTCATATTTCTCAAAAGCCGATGTCTAGCCTCGTAAGTATAGAGGCCAAACCAGAACCCACTGCTATGGCCACTAAGAGCAATTTAGTGCAGGTGAAAATCAAGACTGGAGGAAGCCCATTATTTATTATCTGTGCAATCCGAGTGAAAGGGTGGACAGGACCGTTCGGCGTATGGATTTCAAATATACAATGAGAGATGATGATCTTTATCGCCGAACTGTTGATGATGTTCTATTAAAGTTCTTGGACGAGGACCAAGCGAGAGTTGCTATGGGAGAGGTACATGAAGGAATTTGTGGCACTCATCAGTCGGCCCCCAAGATGAAATGGTTATTGAGACGTGCTGGGTTTTATTGGCCGACTATGATCAATGATTGCTTCAGGTATTATAAAGGGTGTGAAGCTTGTCAAAAGTTTGGTGATATTCAATTGGCTCCTGCTGCTATGTTACATCCTATTATCAAGCCGTGGCCTTTTAGAGGTTGGGGTTTAGACTTCATTGGAGAAATTCATCCATCTTCCTCAAAGGGGCATCGGTTAGTATTGGTGGCAACCGATTATTTCACTAAATGGTCTGAAGTAGTACCTCTCAAGAATATGACACATACGGAGGTAATTCAATTCATAACTGAGCACATTATTCATAGATTCGGCATTCCTCAAACATTAACTACAGATCAAGGTTCGTCTTTCATGTCGCATCAAGTTAGAGAATTTGCTGAATCTTATAACATAAAGATGCTCAATTCCTCTCCGTATTATGCCCAAGCTAATGGACAAGCTGAGTCTAGTAATAAAATGTTAATCAAGCTCATCAAGAAAAGGATTGAAGATAATCCAAGGAAATGGCATGAGTTGTTGTCCGAAGATTTGTGGGCACATAGAATCTCAAGGCATGGCGCTACAAAGCTAACTCCGTATGAGCTAGTATATGGTCAAGAGGCCGTTCTACCAGTGGAAGTAAATTTGAATGCTTTGAGAATAGCTAAACAAAATGATTTATCGGCAGTGGACTTTTATAACTTGATGATGGACAATATTGATGAGGTTGCTGATAAACGTTTGGCTGCTTTAAAGGCCATAGAGAGGGATAAGTTGAGGGTGGCAAGAGCTTATAATAAAAAGGTCAAGTTGAAGAATTTTCAAGTTAGCGATCTCGTGTGGAAAGTGATCCTGCCGATTGGTTCAAGAGATAGAAAATTCGGGAAGTGGTCTCCAAGCTGGGAAGGTCCTTTTAAGATTACAAGAGTAGTTCCCGGAAACTCATATTTGGTGGAATCCATACAAGGGGCATTGTTACCACGAGCTCTCAATGGCAAGTATTTGAAGAAGTACCACCCGAGTGTGTGGCAAGAAGCCTAAGTAGCTAATGGCCGATATATGATTATCGCCCTTAGCATAAAACATGGCCGATACATGCTTATCGCCCTAAGAAAATTTAAAATGGCCGATGGAGTGTTGACATCGTCCTTAGAACAAGCACAATGCAAATTATTTTTCGGCATACAAGTTTTGCCGAAAAACAGGGGGGCATGTGTTGACACCAGATTTTGGCATGGTCAAAAACTTAATTAAGATGACCTTAAATGAAAAAGTTCTCAACATGTGAAAGTTCCATATCGTCAAAATGTGAAACTTTGATGTTTGGGTCATCATCATCCGATCTCATCTAAAAGGCCGAACTATGCTTGAAGTACTAAGATTTTGGCACTCAGAGTACTGTTTGGCCAATTACGCCCTCAAGACGGCCTAATATGAGAAAACTTTCTATATGAATTGTCTTCGTCTCGTCGAAACGGTCGATTTTGATATAAAAATTGTCCCAATCCGAGTTCATATGCAAAAGTTAGAGACAACACTCTGTGGACCGGTCCTGAGTGGAAAAGTGACGCGAGGGACTAGACACCCACCTAGGTGCTGTCTGATGGGTCGCGTGAGTTATTCGGCCTTTGCCGGCTGAATGAAGCTTGCCGGCGAAAAGCTTGCCGGCCGAGTGAAAATCTTGCCGGCGTGAAAAACATACCGGTTTTGAGTGCTTGCCGGTTTCGACTGCTTGCCGGTTTTGGGTGCTTGCCGGTTTTGAGTGCTTGCCGGTTTTGAGAGCTTGCCGGTTTTGAGTGCTTGCCGGTTTTGGGTGCTTGCCAGTTTTGTGTGCTTGCCGGTTTGAGTGCTTGCCGGTTTTGAGTGCTTGCCGGTTTTGATTGCTTGCCGGTTTTGAGTGCTTGCCGATTTTGAAAGCTTGCCGGTTTTGAGTGCATGCCGGTTTTGAAAGGCTTGCCGGTTTGAGTGAAAATCCAAACAGAAGCTGAAGATGGGCTCAAAAGATTATCTAGATGACCTCGGATGGAAAAGTGTTCTACACGGAAGTTGTGCGTAGCGTCGAAATGGTCAACTTTACATTTGGAGTCATCATCATCTGAGATTGTATACGGCCTGCAAAGTTGCTACAAGACTCAGACAGTCTAGAAAACTGCATGACCGAGTCCGACTGGAAGTTAAAGATGGCCTTGTAGGGTATTGAAGATGGCCTCGAATCGAAAAATGTTCAACATGAAAGTTGTTCGTATCATCGAAACGGTTAAATTTCATATTGGGTTATCTTCATCCGAGGTCGTTTCTGGCCTGTGAGATCCAAAAACCGAACTGCTGTCTCAGACTTACCTAAATCTGAGTTCGGTTATTTTGGAAACATTTGGACGGGATTTGGAGTCCTTTTCTTGTACGGGAAGTCCAGCTGCCTCATAAATAGATGAGAGGTGACGGCCGATTGAACAACACACAATCGAACAAATCAATATACTACTTTTCATCTATGTTTTATCTCTCCATCGTTGTTCTATCGTTCTTCGCTGTTCTTCGTGTTTGAGATCTGCGAATCCCGAGGCTCTAGGGGCGAGCGAGTCGACCTAGGGCAGCCCATAGCCGCCGCACTCCCTGACGGCGTCCCTCCCGGGCGTGCGGGGTTTTGATTCTTCAAAAGTGTCTACCGGCTGTCTTGCTTATCGCGCTGCCGATCGGACCTCCTTCAACGTGAGCTGCGGTGCATCACCCCCGGCGTCGAGGGTACACGGTGACGTGTTCGTGTGTCAACACTCGGCAACCGTCTCATCCCTTGTGGCTCTACTGGCCAAAATTGAGGTTGGATTCCAGCGACTGTCAGATTGCCTTCCAGCCTTTCCAGTTTGTCATCACTAAGTGTTTCATCATCTGAAAAGGCAGCAACAGTCACGGTGCCCAGAAGACTTCTCTTTCTACCCTATAATCGTTTTTACATCATCAAGTTTTTCATAGATGCACTCATACTACTAGATTGTTGTTGCGTTAATTTTGTATAGTATCTTCGGCTTCTGGTTAAGCTACACTGGATGGATGTTCTTAATTATGTTCAATCCCCGCAAAAAAAAAGAAAATGTCAGAAATGTCAAACAAAAGCCGAAGTGGCAGTGTGCGAGTGCAAAACTGTTGAGTATTATAATTATTAGGAAATATAGGATAGCGTAGGATCTTATTCTACCTTGTCTTGTACTCCAAGTAGATCATTGTACTCCTATATATATGCCCATGAGGCTCAGGCAATAATCCATCGATTCCACCAATCTCTCTATTCCCTCTAACATGGTATCAGCCTAACCCCAATCCAAACCCTAGCCGCCGCCACCGCTTCCGCACCGCACCGCCCCCGGGGCGGTCAATCTCCATGATCACCACCGGGGGCCGCGCCGCCCGTACCTATGGTTCGTCCACCGATCGTGTCGATCGGCTGCGCTAGAGAGTCTTTTTTCTTGATCCTTGATCCGGGTTTTTCTCTTTCTCGCTGGTCGTCTTGATCGGCGTTTTTTTTTTTGGTTTTCCGATCTCAGATCGGCTTGCGTCGCCCGCCGCCGTTTGTCATCCCAACACACATCTACTTCGTTAATATATTCAACATCTCTGGATCGCCACTGACCTACGGCCGCTGGCCTCTCATCACGCACCCGCACAGGCGTGCATGGGTGCACTTCCACGCAGGTGGCTGCTCACATCCGTTGCCCCCACGTTGGAGTTGTTCCTTGCATGCACGCACACACGTGCATGGATCACCTCCTTTGCACAACGCGTGTGCACGGATCAACGGCGATCGGGCTGCCGTTGTGTCGTCCCTTCGGACCGCAACGTCGCCGCCCCATGGTTCTTCCTGCGGCTGCACCGACCCGTACGCTGTCGCTGCATTGCCCCTTCGGGCCGTAGTGCCGTGGCCCGCGGTCCGCCGTCGCCTCGAGGCCTTCCGCTCCAAGCCATCCTCGTGGCTGCACCGACCCTCGCGCTGCTGCTGCGTCGCCCCATCGGGTCGTAGCGAGCGTGGCACGCGGTCCCTGCCGCCGCCCCGTGGTTCTCTCAGCGACTGCACTGACCCGCGCGCTGCCGCTGCGTCGCCCCTTCGGGCTGTAGTGCCGCGGTCCGCGGTCCACCACCGTCCCGAGGCCGTCCGCTCCAGGCCGTCTCCATGGCTGGACCGACCCTCGCGCTGCCGCTGCGTCGCCCCATCGGGCCGTAGCGAGCGTGGCACGCGGTCCCTGCCGTTGCCTTGAGGTCTTCCCCGCCGTCGCCCCGTCCCGCGCGCAATCGCTGCGTCGCCCCTTCGGGCCGTAGCACCGCGGCACGCGGTCCACTTCGCCGTTCACGTGCGACAACTTCTGTGTGGTATGCACCGCGCCCCTTCCTAGGCGCGGGAACGCCACCGTCCGCACCGGTCTTTGTCACGCTGTCAGGTTCTTCCTCGCCTACTTCGAGCACCGTCGCCGCGCTCCTAACCTAGCCGCCGCCGCCTCCTCAGGCCGCCGCCGCCGCTCTTCTTCCCGGTCCACGGCGACTACCTCGACACCGGCCACCCCGACTCAACATTGACCACGGCGTTCTTCGCACGATTACCTCGACCACAGCTACACCGCCCTACGCTATCGGCTACCATGACAACGGCACAAAGGGCCACCACCTTGTTTGAGCAACCTCGTCGGTTTCCACTCCAGCCACAACTTCCGCGATTCATCGACCGTTATGACTGTGGGGGGATGTCCATCGGCTTACCTTCGGATTCTTCTCTAGTCTCACCGTCTGCGTCGCTACCGTTGTGACTACGGGGGATGATTGAGTATTATGATTATTAGGAAATATAGGATAGTGTAGGATCTTATTCTACCTTGTCTTGTACTCCAAGTAGATCATTGTACTCCTATATATATATGCCCACGAGGCTCAGGCAATAATCCATCGATTCCACCAATCCCTCTCAATCTTCTCCTCTAACAAAAATGAACCATCGATTCCACCAATCCCTCTCAATCTTCTCCTCTAACAAAAACGAACAGCATTGGCGGAATAGACATTTTATTTACTGAACAGGCCCATCAAAAGGCTTGGTTATACTATCAACTATAATCATTTTTACATCGTCAAGTTTTTCATATACTGTCAGCCATTTTTACATCGTTTCTACTTGATGGGCTGACTCTCGAACTAGCAGGGCTTTCGAGCTCGTCAGCCCATCAAGCTCAAGCATGTGCATACTGTTAGCTTGATTTACTTCGAAGAGCAACTAGCTGAGTAGTACTCGTTGCGGGGTTTCCGCAAGCGTCAGTTTTGATGGCCTGAGAGCGCGCCACCGCCACATGTCACGTGTTGGGCGCTCTTTTAGGATTTTAACTTTTAATTTTCTGTAAACGTATTCGAGTTTTAGATGATATTTTTTTCGAGTGTTTTCGACTTTTCGGTTTTTGCCGTGTTTTTAGACAAAAAAAATCAATTTTTTACACAAAAAATGTGTTCTCTTTTTTCACGGGAGGCACGGATTTACTTCTCGTGGAGGCACATATTTGCTCCCGTGAGAGGCACAGCCGTGCCTTTCGGAAAAGGAAAAAAACATTTTTTTCCTTCAGCATGAGGCATAGATTTACTTCTCGTGAAGGCAGTGACGGAGCTAGCGGATTGTCAAAGCCTGGGCACACCGTAAGCTGATGTTTACTTTGGTTTATCAAGCACCATAAGCATTATATATCGGTTCAATGTCATGTGGAATATATGCACTAATATTTTATAGATTATAGAAGTACATAAAAAATAAGATAGAATACTACTTAACTCCCTAAACATTGCCACACAATCAAATCTCTAGACATCTCAACGAAAAAGTTCAATTCTAAAACATGAACAAACATAATTGGAATCAGGCACAATCACCGTCGAATTTCACAATTTCTCCGTAAATCGCTCACCTAGCTGTTGCGCCCTGCCGGTAGCCCTCCTTGTTGACGGCCTGCTATTACTTGTTGCCTCCTTGTCGTAGCCTTGCGAGCAGGTGAGCCAAAGAGGAATTCCCATGAGAGGAATCACCGCCTTGGCCCTTGCGCTTGCACTTCTAGTAGCGAATAGAGATTGCCGCCACTACAAAAAAACACTTCCGTGATGATACGTGTTTGTCACAGTAGGTCAAGTTTTCTGTCATGCATACATCCGTGACAATTTTATGACAGAATCAAGATAGTCATACCTGTGCTGTCGTAGAAGTGTTCCATGACAATACTGAAATTATCATCACGGAAGTGTCCACTTCCATGATGATAAATGTCGTGTCATGGAAGTGTTTTCGTCAAGGGTGACCGACACGTGGCTTCCACCGTGACGGGTCGCCGTTAAGCTATCGGGTCTGGTTTTGGATCCGATAACCCGTTAACAGCCTTGACCAATGGCGATTTTCCACGTGTAAATTTCTCATTCGCCGGCCGATCCACGTGTCAGCTCGGCGTTGCGACAGATGTCATCCATTCATTGGACGAGAGACACCTATGATACGTCAACACGTGGCACGGCCCAACAGTGGCCCATTTAGGTTAAAAAGGCCGGCCCGTTTGACTTGGTCAAAAGTTAGCAGGCCGGCCCATGAAAAGCCTGTTAACGGCCTGTTCGCATATAGCCCATCTATGGCCCGGGTACTCACGGCCCGTTATGGCCTTTCAATATTCGGCCCAGTAGCGTCATATGGGCCGTCCCATATGATTCCAGCCAGTTGTCACTTTCGGCCCATCTATGGTCCATGATGTCTTTCGGCCCATATGAGGCCTTTTGCATCTTTGGGCCCATTGACGGCCCGTGGTGAATCAGGCCCATCATGAATAGTAAACTACTTTGAGCCCATTAATGGCCCATGATTAAGTTGGGCCATTTCAAGCTCGTGCTCTCTTTCGGCCTTCTAAGGGCCCATACATTCTTGGGCTCATTTCCGGCCCTCGATTACTTACGGTCCGTGTTGGGGATATTTCCCTGACATGTTGACCCGGCATGTATCTTGACCCGGCCAGGAGAAAGACTCCATGGGCCAGAGACCATACCGGGTCAGGACGAGGGCAAGGTAGCGCCAGGAAGACCCGGCTGAAGGCCGGTTCACAGAAGAAACTAACGGGCCGACTTAAGGAGAGACCCAGGGCCCAGGACGAGACCTCGCAGGAGGCCGGCTTAAGGGTAGCCCAACGGGCCGGCTCGCAGAGAAGATCCAAGAAGAGGAAAGTTCCCTGACAAGGGAAACAAGACCCGGACTAGGATTCGACCTGTAAAATAAAGTAGGTTAGTCCTAATCCAATTAGGAATCTTCATGTAAGCCGGCCCCTTCAACTTATATAAGGAGGGGCAAGGCACCCCAAAGGGGGGAGGGGAAGAGAGATAGATCAATAGCTCTTGAGATTAGAGGTAGCGAAAGTGCACCCTTGTAATCGAGATCATCATATATAGCAATCAAGTAGGATGTAGGCTTTTACCTCCACCGCGAGGGGCCGAAGCTGGGTAAAACTCGCGTCTCTCTATTCCGATCAACCCCGTTCAAGCTACCACCTAGATGCAATGGCCTCACCACTAAGTCCTTTCACGAGGACATCTTGCTGTGACAAAACCACGATAGTTGATGCCCACTGTGAGGCTCGCGCATGGTGGTGTTGTGTTCTTGGAGGGAGCTCATCAGGGATCGAGAAGCTCGCGATGTGCCGGAGGAAGAAGAGCCGGCGCGGACGAATCTATATCGTCGACGAGCAGACGGAACGACGTGTATGAGATTGGGAAAGTTTAGGGTTGCGTGCTGTGTTGCCGCCGCGCACGCTGTGGTGATCCGCCGAGTCCGAGTCAAGGTTTTGTTTGGATCTGCTGCGGCCTCGTATGAATTATGGTGTCTCGGCCTACCACCTGTGCTGATTCCCGGTTGTTGGTCCGCGATGCATTTTAAGTGACCTCAAATTCTCGTGTGATGCAAATATAAGGAAAAAGAAATCTGGAGGACCGGCCATGACCACGGCTCCTGAGGCGAATTCAACCTACTAGTATAATGGATGTAAAAGCGGTCTGCACAATCTTCAAAGACCTATGACATTGCACGTGAGACAAAAAGGTAATCCAAAAAGAATAAACCCAAGTCATCACCTGCGGTTCAACATCCAATACAATAGCCATACGCACAATTGATCCAATCAGTGAGTGTACACAGAGGTGTTCAGACAAGCTACTATTGAGATCATGCAAAAAGAAGTATAGTATAATCATGCGAGGAACACAAACCGGAGACCAGCAAAATCTGAAGCCAGATCGCTGTCGTTCCTCGTGATACATTAGTCAAAAAAATATATTCAGCGGTGGTGGCAGTGATGCTATCCACATGCACCAAGTAGCACCGAACACTTGATGTGCATCAAGCCTATCAACACGGATCCCAAGGCATTCAAAGGCAATCATTACTCAGAAAAGGGGAAAAAGACAAAGGAAGACCACTGAGTGCTAGTGGAACATCAGATCAGACGTATATATGTACGGGCTATCTTTTTTGTCCGACTACGTTCAGTATTATCCAGTGCCAGTGTCCGCATTCATCCGACAAAAAATACCAGGTGCTATCTGCCCTATCTATTTTTTAGTATATGTTAATTCATCCGAGAACAATTACTCTGACCTGTAATATTTTTACGCAGGACAATTATTCATCACAAAAGTGGCGTTATACCACGGATATGGAGCGCGCACCAGCATCATTCTACACTGGCGTTCGTCCGTGCCGCGTTGCTCGACGGACACGTGAAAGATCGTGGATGTCGCCTAGGGGGGGGGGTGAATAGGCGCTTTAAAATAATTACGGTTAAGGCTTGAACAAATGCGGAATAAAACTAGCGTTTAATTTGTCAAGCACGAAACCTAAAACGACTAGGCTCACCTATGTGCACCAACAACTTATGCTAAGCAAGATAAACAACTAAGTGATAGCAAGATATAGAACAAGAAACACTATGGCTATCACAAAGTAAAGTGCATAAGTAAAGGGCTCGGGTAAGAGATAACCGAGGCACGCGGAGACGACGATGTATCCCGAAGTTCACACCCTTGCGGATGCTAATCTCCGTTTGGAGAGGTGTGGAGGCACAATGCTCCCCAAGAAGCCACTAGGGCCCCGTAATCTCCCCACGCCCTCGCACAATGCAAGATGCCGTGGTTCCACTAAGGGACCCTTGAGGGCGGTCACCGAACCCGTACAAATGGCAACCCTTGGGGGCGGTCACCGAACCCGTACACTTTGGCAACCCTTGGGGGCGGTCACCGGTACCCGTCAAATTGCTCGGGGCAATCTCCACAACCTAATTGGAGACCCCGACGCTTGCCCGGAGCTTTACACCACAATGATTGAGCTCCGACAACACCAACCGTCTAGGGCACCAAGGCACCCAAGAGGAACAAGCTCTAGGGTGCCCAAACACCCAAGAGTAACAAGCTTCTCAACTTTCACTTCCACGTATCACCGTGGAGAACTCAAACCGATGCACCAAATGCAATGGCAAGGGCACACGGAGTGCCCAAGTCCTTCTCTCCCAAATCCCACCAAAGCAACTAATGCTAGGGAGGAAAATGAGAGGAAGAACGAAGAAGAGAACACGAAGAACTCCAAGATCTCGA
Source organism: Elymus sibiricus (assembly GCA_039707655.1). NCBI lineage: Eukaryota > Viridiplantae > Streptophyta > Magnoliopsida > Poales > Poaceae > Elymus > Elymus sibiricus. Next base: position 455,613,036 of record CM077672.1, read on the forward strand.
TCCAAGGGGTTCCCCTCACATAGAGGAGAAAGTGATTGGTGGAAACGTAGATCTAGATCTCCTCTCTCTTTTCCCTCAAGAACTAGCAAGAATCATTGGAGGGATTGAGAGATAGCAAGCTCGAAGAAGGTCAACAATGGGGGAAGAACACGAGCTAAAAGGATGGGGACCATTGGGGAAGAAGACCCCCTTAAATAGGCCCCCCCAAATTCAACCGTTATGCCCACAAGTCGTGCACAAGCGGTACTACCGCTTGGGGGAGCGGTACTACCGCTTAGCACGGTCAAAACTGCCCAACGAGATAGATAAACACGAACGGTAGTTCTGCCAGAGAGGTAGTACCGCTCGGGGGAGAGGTACTACCGCTTGAGCGGTACCACTACTGGAAACAGAGAATTTGCCATATGCTGGCTCTTTGCCGTCTGCCAGCTGACGGCAAAGACTGTCTTTGCCGTCAACTTAGCTGAAGTAGACGGCAAAGAATGGACTCATGGCAAAGATTATTTTTGCCGTCAGTTCATTCTTTGCCGTCTGCTAGCAGACGGCAAAGAGGAAAACGGCAGACGGCAAAGAGCAGTTCATTCTTTGCCGTCTGCTAGCAGACGGCAAAGAGGAAAACGGCAGACGGCAAAGAGTGATGCTGGCCCCACCAAAGAGCTGCGTTGGCTAGGTCAGCTCTTTGCCGTCTGCTACCTCTTTGCCGTCAGCTAGCGGACGGCAAAGAATAAAAAAGCAGACGGCAAAAAAGTGGTGTGGGCCCCACCTTAGCACGGCGTCGGCTAACCCTAACGGAGACCCTCTTTGCCGTCTGCTAGCAGACGGCAAAGAGGGTATTTCCCCTTAACGGCCCACGCACCACCCGAACCCCCCACTACTCTTCCCCCCAACCCCCGTGCATCTCTCTCTCTCGCCGATGAGCCGCCGCCGCCGACCCGCTGCACCCCACCCCGCCGCCCCCCCTGCGCAGCCGCCCCGCCGCACCCCGCCCAGCCGCCAGCCACCCCGTACCCCCCGTCCCAGCCGCCCCCCGCCCCCCTGCCCAGCCGCCCTCCGCCCCCCTGCCCAGCCACCGGCCGTCCTAGCCCCGAAGCCGGCCGCCCCGACGCGCGCCGCCCCGCCGCCCTGACACCCCTCTGGTGAGCCCCCTGCCACGACCATGCTATTTTTTTTCTGTTTTTTTTCATAGATAGGATAGATAGATGGATAAGAGCAGGCGGCCATCAGGACCGGCAACACCATCTGCCGCCCCGCAGCGAGGCCGGCGACCAGCGCCTACACCCCGCCTGCGGCCCCCTCATCGACACCGTGTTCTTTTTCCATCCATGTTCTGTTTTCTATTTTTTGTAGTCGTGTGTACACTAGTGGCTGGAGATTCATTACATATTGATGATAATTTCTAACTAAAAACAGTGAGAATGTGTGATATGTGATAGTAATTACTCAGTGCTTTAGAGTCATTTTTGTATGTGCTTTATGATCTATGCATGATAGAAATTTGTCTGAATATTGATGACAAATTGGCAATTGCTGATTAAAAACAGTGTGTGCGGGTGGCGCAGCGGCGTTGCCGACTTTGCTGGTGAAGGGAAATGAAGATGGATAGGAAGGGCTGAAGGGGAATGGGCTAGCAACGGTAAAGGGAGGTGTGTAATTTTTTGAACTTTAGTGGCATTTTCAGATAAAAGTATTTGTCTGCACTACCATTGTCTTTCGATTTTTATATGCTTTAAAGTTCGGCCCACCTCAGAAAAATTTCATCCTCCGCCACTGTTGACGAGGGTAACAGGTTGGTGGTACTCGCTGGTAGAGCTTGGCGGGCTAAGGAAGAACTGACAGAGAGAAGAAGAATGTCCATGCGGTGGTAGAATGGTAGTGATAAGGACGTGAGTGGATAAGAAACTTGTGGTGAAGTGATTTGAGTAGTTACTTGGCTAGATATACGCCTAACTGTACGAAGTAAATTATTATGTAGAAAAAAAATAAGGTGTAGATAGAGCTTGATTCATTGACAGGTGGGACTGGGATTTAATGGAACCTGATTTTGGCATAGTTTGACCTTATTATTGCTATTCATGTGGTTTACATTTCTTTGTTTTCCACATGAATTCCTATAACATTCCCATGTTTTTCTTGTTCTTATATTTCTTCTTCTATCCCGCATTTCAAATGAGGCCTCAGTAATGATTTTAAATCAGGGACGATTTGGCCGTGATCGAGTGCTAATCACAGTCGGAAACTGTCCCATGATTTGCCAGCATTACAAAATCAGGGAGACCGCCGAAGATCACACTGATTTAGGCTTAAATTTTGCTGTAGATTTGGCTGCCGCTAACTTGTTTCTCCGACAATTTTAATCAATGGCCTTAGAACATCTACAGCCAGGCGTCCCAAACCCCCCTCAAACGTCCGGGTGCCGTGTAGATTTTGTATGGTACTTTTGTTTATAATTTAAGTCCGCCCCACCTTATTTTTTGTTTATAGGATATATAGGATAGATAGATAGGATAGATGGAGAAGGAGGAGAAGAAAATAAGAAGAAGAAGAAAAAGAAAAAGAGGAGAAGAGGAAAATAAAAAAGTCCAAATAATAAAATCAATTGAGCGGGACGAAACCAAGAATATCACCTTGATTGCTTTATTAGTAGATATACTAGGACAATGCCCGTGTGTCTGACAGAAAAAAAACATTATCATTTCACCATTATAAATTACAACCTATAACCAGAGAAATAAATCCTCGCATGCTCGTAGCGATCCATATATGTTGCCATTTCACCAGCGGCCCAATATCACATATGGTAGTCATATTGTCACCTCCAGGAGCTTATGTTGGTCGTGCTGGTGCTTTTCATGTGCAGGGATCTTCTCTTCACCTCCAGGAGCACCGTCGGTCCCGTTGCCGTTGCCGTCGTCGTTCGACTATCGCCTCTACGGTCTAGGGGTGAGCTCGACTGTCATCTCCTCCCCCTCCCCTATTTGCTCTGTTCGAGTCATCGTGCCGATGCCACTAGATTTTACTTTCATGTCAAGTCTCGTAACCTAGGCGTCTCCCGTTCAAAAGGGCGGCATCTATAAATATGCATGTCTTTGCATACTTACAACCGCCATCCTTTCGAATTGTCCACGTTATCCATGGACAGCCCAAGTATGTGTAGATAGGGTTCGTTTTCTCATGCTCTGCTCCGGATCCGATGCAGAATTTCGTCAGTGCCTCCCTGTTGTTCTCCGGGTACACATCCTCTCTGCTTATTGCCGAGACGTGTATCAGGAGAACAGCGGGGAGGTGCTGCCGAAATTTTCCGTCGGATCCGGAGCAGAGCATGGGAAAACGAACCCAATCTACACATACTCGGGTGGGATTAGGAACAAGAAGAGCCGGAACAAGAAGAGGTTACTGCTGCGGATGACCTGTCAATGCTTGACCAATTACGTAAAGGAGGCCTTCCACATGTTGATGCATCTATTGATGATGATGATGAGCACGTCATTACTGATAGTGATGATGATGCATTAATTGACCCCGGAGCATATATAGACGATGAAGATTAATATTAGTTCATGTCAGATATTCAATTATTATTATTATGTACATATATATTATTAATTAGTTCATGTTAGGTATTCCATTTTTTATTATTCATGTCGGTATTAATTTTTTTTATGTTGTACTAATTTCGTTTACTCTTTGTGATGGCAGGTGTTGAAAGATGGTGGGCGCGGGTCCGGAGCGCTCCGAGGCTCCTTCTTCGTCGGCGTGTGGTGGGAGGGGTTCCATTCCACCCGTACCTCTCCGTCGAGCGTTGTTGGACAGTATGGGGACACCGCCGGGCCCTTCTTCATCGGCGTCGGTGCCCACCGGGGGACGAGGTCAGGGAGGGAAGAAGAGAGGAGGTAGGCAGGCTCGTACGCCTTCCTCGCCGCCACCCCCAGCTGATTCACCCGAGCACGTGACTGCTAGGGTGGACCCGTCTGAGGAGGAGGCTACGCGGACTCCGGTCCACGAGCTTCGGGTCGACGGGCCTTCGGCCGACGAGACTTCGGCCCACGAGACTCCGGACCAGGCTACGTCCCAGGAGACGTCCGAATGGGGTACCTGGCCGGATCCGCCTACGGGGCCGAGTGGCCATGCTGATGGTGGCGGGGATTCGGCTGATAGCGAGGGCGAGGTGGTTGAGGGGGCCACCGTCTACCAGCGTGGTTGTACAAGGCTCCCGACCGTGCTGGCGACCCGCGAGCAGAGGTGGTTGATTTTCCCTGATGGGGAGAGGTAGGTGCATTTACTCTTTTTGTACCTTTTGCCTTCACGTTTCTTCAAATATCTAATGCGTTGGCCTTGTCATACTGCAGGGGTTGGGACCACGCTCCGGATGTCCGCAGGCCCAACACCGTCCTTGGTGTGCTTTGCCAGCAAAACTTCCCGGGGTTTGTCACGATGCCCGGTGAGGGTCAGGTTCCACAGCTAGGATTGAGCTGGGAGCACTACTTGGCTGCCCCGGCCCCGCCGGAGGAGATGATCGACGGTGTCTTGTGCCACACGAGGGCAGAGAAGGTGATCAGAAAGTTTTGGGTAATTTCTCCTTTACACAATTAAAAATCTTGAAATAGCTAGTTATTGTACTAATCAATGTTGTCTCGTTTGATTGCAGACCTTCTACAGGTGTGAGGAGGGATACGAGGAGGCCGCGGCACAGGTTATCGATGCCGCGTGCAAGCGCCTACTACATAACTTACGGCACGAGGCTCGAGTGCAGGCTGTTCGAGACTACTACGCCTCGCGTGGTATTAAGAAGACCAAGCAGGCGTGTCGTGAAAAGTTTCTGAAGAAGGAGCAGTACATGATGGTAATTACCTATTCTTAAGGCCTTGTACTTAGTTTCCTTGATTTGATTCATAGGCGTAGCGCTCAAGTTTCTCTTTACTAACTTAGGTGCCCCCGAGATGGTGTGCGGATCAGATGGATTGTTGGGAGGTGTTGGTGGATGAGTGGTGCTTAGACCAATGGCTAGCCCTCCACAACAATGCCAAGGACCAGCGTGCCCAAATGGAAGGTGTGCCACACCATCAAGGCAGCGCCAACTTATATCAGTTCGGGCGGAACTGGGTATGTGGTTTGCTTCATGATTCATGCAATTCATTCTTCATGCTAGCTTGAGCCCTTTAATTACTAATTTACTCTGTTCCTCTCTTTTAGGGGCGATACAATAAGGCGGAGGTGCCAGAGGTGTACGACCTCTATGCCATGGCCCATACTGCCTCGTACAAGAAGGTCAAGGCATTCTCTGCGTCTGACCTCGATCATCCAGAGAGCTTCACCAACATCTCCTCGCACAACAAGCTCGTGAGGTACAGAGATGAGGGGAAGGCGAGGAAAGGGGAGGACTTTAACCCGAGCCAGGGTCCCATTGATCCAGAGCTGGTGATGATATCTGGTGGCGGGAGGTCCCATGGCTCGATAGCCATTGGAGATGGACTTATACGTTGTCCTAGCACTCTCCTGGAGATCAAGGCGCGCCAAACGAGCTCCGCCCCTGAGATAAGGCCTCGTCCACGGCCAATGGAGCTCGCCATCGAGGTTAGTTATACGGACTCAGATTTCTTTCCTCTCCATTACATTGTGTGTGCGTCTGCTCGATGATTACAATGCTAACAAGGAGTGGTGTTGCAGGCTGCTATTCAGAAAGAGAGAGAAAACCCAGGCGCTTCTACAGGAGAGGGACCGGCAGGCGGCGGAGAAGGAGCGGGAGTTGGAGGAGAGGACGGCTAGGATGTTTGAGGAGGAGAGGGCACGGAATGACATGGCGAACCGGGCCATGTACGAGCTCCTCGTGGTAAGTTTCTTCTGCATATTAGCCAAATCATGCACTTAATGTTCGTTTCATTACTAACTAATATGACTGACTCGTCAAAACCAAATGTGCAGTCTGTGTGCGAGAAGACCGGTCAGACCCCTCCGCCGATGCCAGTCATTGCTCCGGGGACCACGGTGAGTTTCATTTGAATGGTCATTAGTTACTAGTCTTAACATTTGAGTGTCATCATGCTAACGAGACATTGCAAATGATCTTTGGTGCAGCGTAACTCCAGACAAGCATCGCACGATCCTTCTCCAGGTGCTACCGGCACGAGCACCCCCGGTGCTTCAGCTCCGTGATGACGGTAAGTTTTCTCTAGTGTTTTGCTTAACAAATGCATAATGACCTAGACTTAGCTTTATTTCCTCCAATATGCTTACCATAATGACCTAGACTTAGCTTATTTTCCTCCAAAATGACATAATAAGCTTACTTAGCTCCAAAATGATCCATTTTACCTAAGTTAGCTCTAAAATGACCTAAGTTAGCTCTAATATGCTAAGTTAGCTCTGATATGCTTAGTTACCTAGGTTTGCTCAATAATGACATATACTTAGCTTATTTTCGTCCAAAATGACATAATAAGCTTACTTAGCTCCAAAATGATCCATTTTACCTAAGTTAGCTCCAAAATGACCTAAGTTAGCTCTAAGTTAGCTCTAATATGCTTAGTTACCTAGGTTAGCTCAATAATGACCTATACTTAGCTTACTTATGTCAAAAATGGCATAATATGCTTATTTAACTCAAAAATGGCATAATTACCTAGGTTAGCTCAATAATGACCTATACTTAGCTTATTTAGTTCATTTATGACATAAGTAGCTTACTTAGCTCATAAATGGCATGATAACCTTGCTAAGCTCATAAATGTCATATACTTAGCTTACTTAGCTCATAAATGACATGATAACCTTGCTAAGCTCATAAATGTCATATACTTAGCTTACTTAGGTCAAAAATGGCATGATAATCTTGGTAAGCTCATAAATGTCATATACTTAGCTTACTTAGCTCATAAATGGCATGATAACCTTGGTAAGCTCGCATTGATGGAGTGATTCTTTTTACTTTCTTATTCTTCTTCTTCTTCTTCTTCTTCTTCTTCTAGTCTTCTTCTTCTAACTTTCTTATTTCCCATTTTGCAGATATGATTCACTTCACGGAAGCTTGCATTGATGGAGTGCTTCTTTTTACTTTCTATTTTGATTTTGTACCTTTGAACAATGTGGAACTTGCTATATGGATGAAACTATTGTAATATGTATGGATGGAACTATGTATGTGGAACTTGCTATGTATGTATGGATGAAACTTATGTGTTGGATATCTCATATGTTTGCTGTGAAACTTGCCCTGTGAAATATATATTTGCTGTGAAAATGCTTGGATATAAGAAAAAACAGAATAAAAAGAGGCAATGCAGGCTCTTTGCCATCCGCCACCGACGGCAAAGGTCTCTTTGCCGTCTGCCACCGACGGCAAAGGGCTCTTTGCCGTCTACCACAGACGGCAAAGTGTCCACGTGGCAGCAACCTGTGCAACCTGTGAGCACTGGGGCTGACCCATTTGGTCACTTTGCCATCTGTGGCAGACGGCAAAGAGGTGGCAGCGGCAGACGGCAAAGAGCGGGGAGGGTGACGGGTCTGATGACGTCATGAAGCAGACGGCAAAGTGGAGGGCACATTTGCCGTTAGCCGGCAGACGGCAAAGCCTCCCGTTAGACACCTAATGTGGCTAACGTCTATCCTTTGCCGTCAACTTTCTTTTCCGTCTTGCTTGCCCAGGAAAGCTGACGACAAATGTCTTTGCCGTCCGCTGTTTGAAAACAGACGACAAAGAAGCTGTTTACCATAGCTTACAATGCCGGCCATGTTTGCTGTCTGCGGCTGACGGCAAAGACCTTTGCCGTCAGCTTTCTGGTCCTTTGCTGTCTGCCATGGCAGACGGCAAATCAGCTGATTCCTGTAGTGTACTACCGCTCTACTACCGCTCTACTACCGCTTAAAGAAACCAGGCAACAGAAACATGCATAGAGGACATTTCCCGAGCGGTAGTGGTTGCGGTAGTCCACAGCGGAAGTACCGCAAGTGGTAGTACCACTCGGGGGAGTAGTACTACCGCTTGAGCGGTACTACTGCTCTACTACCGCTTAAAGAAAACAGGCAGCAGAAACATGGACATAGGACATTTCCCAAGCGGTAGTGGCTGCGGTAGTCCACGGCGGAAGTACCGCAAGCGGTACTACCGTGGTACCGAGCGGTACTACCGCTTGGGTGCAATAAAATTGCCCAAGCAAAACAGATGGATGCAAGTAAGACCAAAACTGCTATAACTTCTGCAAATGAACTCTGATTTAGACGAACTCAAGCTTGAAGGAAAGCTAATGACAAGAGTTGTCAAATCATGACTGGAAATCATCAGAAGTGGCAGGACAAATATGCCTATGATAAAGAGGTGTGAAACCTCCATCAGTGATGATCCGGCATAAACCCCAACATCGAGAACATACTAGGAGAAGCAAATGAAATCCGTTCTCGATGAACTTGAGCTTATCAGGAAGGTGACCAAAAGCTCAAAGACTCCCAAAGCAAAAAGGCCAAACAAGAACCAAGAAAGATGATGCAAGAATGCAATGGTTTGAGCTCTCTACGAAAGATACGATTAAGCTACTCATCCGAGAGCCCCCCTTGATAGTACGGCAATCGATCCTATAACCCGGTCTCCAAACTACCACCATGAGACCGGTAAAATAGAAAACCTATCAAGGGCAAACCTTTGCCTTGCACATAGTCCACTTGAGCTAGATGATGACGATCTTGACCTCCTCAAGTTGGACCACCTTTCTTGATTGCGCCGGCTCGATGAAGACTAGAAGATTGCTCCCCCATACTCCACTTTGGGTGAGCCACTCTTCAGCACATCTTCACATGTCCATTGTCACCACAATGGACGGCAAGCTTCAAGCATGATCTCTTTATGATGCTCCACTTGAACTTGCACACCGCAATCTTGATGACGATCACCACTTGATGTCATCCTCCATGGGTTGTATGATATCTTCCTTTTGATGCACGCCCATGGAAACAAACCTAACCCCACAAAGAACTCTCGCATAGAACATGGGTTAGTACACAAAGCGTAATGGACAATGCTTACCATACCGTGAGATCACTTGATCCCACTCGGTACATCTTCTATGCTTTGTGTGTTGATCAACTTGAATCACTCTTCATATTTAGTCTTGATCAACCTTGAATCTTTCCAATTCTCTTCATTAAGATGATGTCTTGAAGGTAAACATGAATGTCCACACAATCTTCTTCTTCAAGACATGCTTGCAATAGGCTCATCTCTTACATGACCAATCTTTGGATAACTCCATGAATAACCACCTTGGTCATCTCAAAATCTCCTTGAAACCAACAAATGTACTTCAAGAAAAGCCTATGGAAAAACCCTTCAAATATAACTCAAGGCAACCATTAGTACATAGGGATTGTCATCAATTACCAAAACCAAACATGGGTGCAACGCATGTTCTTTCAACACGCGTGTAAGCCGCCGCTTCCGCGGTTCAGTCTACATCAACACGCCACGGCCGACTCGCGCGTCCGCAACGGCTTACAACGCCGTGGCTGACTCTCGCACCGGACTCCAACACCGCGGCCGACTCGCGCGTTCGCATCGGCTTACAAACGCCACGGCCGACTCTCGCGTCCGCGCCGACTTACGACGCCACAGCCGACTCGCGCGTCCGCACCGGCCTCCAATGCCGCGGCCGACTCGCGCGCTCGCGCCGGCTTACAATGCCATGGCTGACTCATGCGTCCGTGGTTTCGAATGCCGCAGTCGACTCCCACGTCTTCATCAACACACCAGGGCCGTGCCTGCTCGCCTGAACTGCCCAACGGATGCTCGCAAGTCGCTGTCCCCGCGGTCTGGACTACATCAACATGCCAGGGCCACGCCCGCTCGTACGAGCAGCTTAACGGACGCGCGCAGATCGCCATCCGTGCAGCCTGGTCTACTCCGACAAGCTGGAGCAAAAAAATATCTATTATCAGCCTCCGAGGGCATACAACGAGCATTGCGAAGATCATCAACTCGCCGCACACCTTTGGCTTCAATAAATTTCATCTTTCGGCTGTCAATTCTACGCCGGTTTATGCCACAGCCAAGTATGATGAATCTCAAGACGACTCCTTGAGTCGTCTTAAGACTCGGGGGCTACACTAACATGACTCGGCAGATTTGGCTGGCTTCACAAATTCAGGAACCCCGGGTCATTGCAAGGAAGACAACCCGGACCTGGGGGCTGCTGCCTTATTGGCGAAAAAGCAAGGGTTGCCAAAGAAGACTAGCCGCCATGATGCGCAGTCCAAACAAGGGTATCCTGCTCAATTATGATCAGTGGAATCAAGCTGGCTTATCTGGACCCCAGATGTTTTGCAGTAGTAGCATTGTCTCCTGTATATCCTATGCTGACCTTTTCCATGATCATATGGTCACTTGGGGGCTTCCAACTCACCGAGTTTAGCTTTCTCACCCTCTTGACCCGGCAAAAACGCCACATTATATCTTGGTTAAACCTGTCTGTCTGCATGATGCTACTCCGCCTAGGTGACCCGGTGTACTCTTGACAAGTCAATCATTTTATGACCCTGAACTTGTCTTGGTTAAAACATCGGTTTAAGTCACGTGAGAGCCAGCTTATAGAGAACAAGGATAAACCATGGGCTATCACACCAGCTTCATTGAAGCAAGACTCGAGCCTTGAAAGCCGGTCTTTTGTCGTGCCTCGAAAGCCGACATTTTTATACTCCGTTATCATACACATACATCATCATACATTGCATCATTATTGCATCATCATACAATGCATCATATATGCATGTATATATTTGTTTATGTTGCAGGAGCCTGTTTTGAAAAGTGGGTTACATTTTAACTCTGCAGGAATAAACAAATCTTTGATGGCCAACATGGCTGGATTTTCATCATGGTTATTGTAACCAGTATTAAATGATTGAGATATCAATTCTTCTAAATTCTCGGGTTACAAATCCAGCCGGGTCACATATAATACCTGGTCATTTAATTGACCGGGTTTTGGGTTATTCAACATGTGCTTGTAGAAGACTACAACACTCATGGATTTTTTTTCACATATTTGCCGGGTTGCATTGCAACCACGGCCAAGGATTTCTTTCATCGCAAAAGCATCATCAGTTCACAGGCAAAGTGTTAAAGTGCTTAATGGCATTGGCGGATTATGCAGTCTCACGCTCAAAAACTATTATAAAGCCACGATTGGGCTATTTTCTATCAAGTTTTTCAGAGCAAATTCAAGCTTGCAGTGGTTGATGGCTGAGACCCGGCAGCTGGATCTGCCGGGTTAACTTTGGTTTGTTTTCCTTCTGCGTCAATTGCCGCCGGGTTGTCACTTGCCGGGTCACCAGGATTTATTTGGTGAGTTGATAATACAAAAGAGTATACTGTGCGGCCAGGCAACCCGAATCTTGGAGGCTACAGTGGATCTGAGTTTATTCTACAGTGGAAGGAATAGTCCCAAGTCGCCGCAGGCCATACGACCCGGCACTTGGGGGCTACATTATTCAAATCAAGATTACATCAAGTATGAAAGTCCCATGTCGCTGCAAGCATGCACCACGGCACTTGGGGGCTAAGGCAAGTCGCTTTTCAGATCATTACATTATCAGAAGACCCGGCTATCTCAAGGAGATGAGCTGGCCCTTGGGGGCTACAGGTTGTATTCTATTTAAGTGTCGATTCAAGGAAGAACCGACTCATCATTTTCATAATGACCTGGCCTTTGGGGGTTATAGGTTGGTCTTTATTCAAGTGTGGATACAAGGAAGAACCAACTCATCATTTTCACAATGACCAGGTCCTTAGGGGCTACAATACTCAGTTCAAAACATTACACAGATAAAGGAAGTCCCGAGCCGCCGCAGGCGATCGACCCGGCACTTGGGGGCTACAGCAATCAGCTTTTGGCATATATTACTGGAAGTCCCAAGCAGATGCAAGCATTCAACATGGCACTTGGGAGCTAATGGGACATTTTTTTCTAAGGATCTATTGACAGAAGACCCGACTCATCATCAATGATGAGCTGGCCCTTGGGGGCTACATATGGCTCAAAATTTCTAAGTTCTAATCCTATCAAAGGACCATCTCATTTTTCTATAATGACCCGGCCCTTGGGGGCTACGAAGTCATACTACAGAGGACGGGTCATGGATTTTAACCCGAATTTTTCTCAGACATATTACAACAAGTCTGAAGTGTGTCAATACTTACATCCCTTAAGACTTGGGGGCTACATTCGCTGAAGTTTGATAAGTACAAGACAATTACAAGTCCCAGGCTGCTGCAGGCAAGTCAACCCGGCACTTGGGGGCTACACTGTTAAGATATTATTTTGCAAAGCACCAAGTCATCATGAACTGATAAACTCGGAGCTTGGGGGCTACAGGTAATATGGAGATTAAAAATAGAAGAACTCTTTCATGCTGTCATGTTTGAATAAGCCAGGTCTCATGTTCTTGGTGGAAAAAGTTGCAAAGTTCATCAAAAACTGGCTCAACATTAGACGGGTTATTATTCCCAACTTTTTCGACGAACTGAAGCACTGGAAGGAGACTCAATGTCAGACGGGTTATTTTTCCAATATTTTTTCTATGAAGGACCAACACCGGCAAGTTGATTGTGAAGCCGGCCTGTTTTATGACAAGGAGATCCGGATTTTCGAGGAGATGGTTCATTGAATAAGCCGGCTGTTTGAGCGAGCCTTTCCCTCAACATTTTAATTATTTCTATTTCAGGAGCTTAGCATGAATAAATTCAAGCTAAACTGGGGGGCTAATGTTGGGAATATTTCCCTGACATGGTGACCCGGCAGGTATCTTGACCCGGCCAGGAGAAAGACTCCATGGGCCAGAGACCAGACCGGGTCAGGACGAGGGCAAGGTAGCGCCAGGAAGACCCGGCTGAAGGCTGGTTCACAGAAGAAACTAACGGGCCGACTTAGGAGAGACCCAAGGCCCTGGGCGAGACCCGGCAGGAGTCCGGCTTAAGGGAAGCCCAACGGGCCGGCTCGCGGAGAAGATCCAAGAAGAGGAAAGTTCCCTGACAAGGGAAGCAAGACCCGGACTAGGATTCGACCTGTAAAATAAAATAGGTTAGTCCTAATCCAATTAGGACTCTTCATGTAAGCCGGCCCCTTCAACTTATATAAGGAGGGGCAAGGCACCCCAAAGGGGGGAGGGGAAGCGAGATAGATCAATAGCTCTTGAGATTAGAGGTAGCGAAAGTGCACCCTTGTAATCGAGATCATCATCTATAGCAATCAAGCAGTATGTAGGCTTTTACCTCCACCGCGAGGGGCCGAACCTGGGTAAAACTCGCGTCTCTCTATTCCGATCAACCCCGTTCAAGCTACCACCTAGATGCAATGGCCTCACCACTAAGTCCTTTCACGAGGACATCTTGCTGTAACAAAACCACGATAGTCCGTTACTGGCCTGTTATGCTAATGGGCCAAATTCAGCCCGTGGTAACATTCGGTCTGTTTGTCGCCCGTTAACCCGTTGGGCCATTTTCATCCTGTCCCGTAGTCCGGCCCATTAACGACCCGTCAGGCCTCTTGATAGAATTAAGCCTGTGCTGTCTTCCGGCCTGTTAACGGCCCGTTATGGTCTGGGCCCATAAACGGACGGTTCCGATTTTGGCCTGTTTACGGTCCATATCACGGTCCGGTTTAGGCCCACGAACAGTACGGCCCATGGATCCTACGGCCCATAGGAGGCCCATGGATCCTACGGCCCATAGGAGGGCCATGGATCCGACGGCCCGTAGGATGCCCATCGTTACCACGGCCTGTATGTGGCCCATGGTTATTGCGGCCACTAGCAAACCAAGCAAAAAGAACTGCGGTGACTACAAGCAAACAAATACACAAAAGACTAAGTAAATAAATAAGAAAGCAACTAACGCTAGGCTATTACGGAGATTACACAGATTACATCCACTGGGCATCAAAGTTCGCTACCAGTGCAAATATTAGGGAAGAACAAAGCAGCATATTACATACACTGGGCATCTAAATTGGCCACCAGTGCAAATAAACGCGGCAGCAAAACAAGTCCAGAACTGAAACCACTTCAGAAGATCTCAAGAAATGATATCCTGGGAACCCACCATGCTGGCAAGAAGCTTAGCAAGCTTATTAGCTTTCTCTTGTTTGGCGCTAAAATCCTCCGACTCTTGCTATTTCTCCAGAAAGTTTGCATCTGAATTCTGCAGGGACTTCCTCAGTCCTTCGGCTTCTTGTCGCAGCATAGCTGATCGTTGTCTTTCATCTTGTAGTTGAGACTCAAGAAGCTGAACTGATTCAGGCAGCGAGTTCGAAGGGCTTGTGCCAGCGGTAGTGGCTAGTAACTCGAACACTACATCAAGGCAGGACTTTGGGGTTGTCTCACTGTCTTCAAGATAGTTTTTATCAGCTTTCTTGGAGAACAACAGGGTTGTCTGACTATCTTGGACCTTATCTGCATTACTTCCTTTACCATTGCATAATGGGGTACTCTTCTCCACTATTCTGCCGGCATTCTAAAGAGGAACAAGCAGACACATCACAGGTTTAGCATGTATATGAAACTCATTTTGGTAAACCAGTTCAGTAGTAAGGTTGACAGGATTATACTAACTTATCTTCTATTGCAAGGTAGTACATAATAACAGAATGAAACAAACATATATCTATGTACTATGGTCACTGTATTGTCTATATCATCCTAGTTTATGTTGCCAAATCAAGATAGAGACACAGTTCAAATCATATATGTTTAAGACAAAGCAGCATAGACGGAATATAAGTGTGGGAAACTACACAGCACTAACAACACTTGTAATGTGCATGACATGACAACATAATTGTTTATACAATTGAAACTGAAATCAACATAGAGCAAGAAGTTACAATAGCAAACCAGTTAAAGAAACAGGTTTAAAACATACCTTTTGCACCATTGGAGTTTCAATTGGATCCTTCAAATTAGAAATTAGTTGGTATGAGTAAATACAGTGATGCAAGACCAAAGGAGAATGCACCATAGCTATGGAATCTGACCTGAGAACAGTTCTTCTTCTTCTTTAAGCATGGAGTTTGGGTTCGCTGTGGTGGTCCTCGTGCTTTGGGCACTGCAATTCCCTTACTAACTGCTCATGTGTGGGTGCTCTGTGGTGGAGATGGTGCTGTGTCAACTGGAAGTGGGTTACTATCTGCTGGGGTTGGGGTTAGATGGGGTGTAGCTGGTTCTCTCGCCAACGGGGTAGGGGTACAATCTGCATGAGTGTCGGTTATGTGTGGTGGGGCTGGCTCTTGGGCAAGTACAACTGTGGTTCTATCTGCATCGATGGGTAGCACCGTCTTTTGTGAAGACCATGTTTTTACTCCCTTAGATACTGCCATCACCCCCTCCAATTCAAATGGCTGATAAACAAGAAAAGAAATTGAAGGTACATACATTGTATGATAGACAGATGCAGTAATTCACGTATATGTTGTCTAACCAAACAGGACAGCATGACACAATTTCACATATATGATGGCTAAGGCTAACTAAACAGGATAGAATGACATAATTCAACATATGATGACTATCTAAACAGGATGACATGACATAACTATATGATGTCTTTATAAAATAGGTTGGCATGAAATAATTCACATACATGTTGTCTAAGTATATAGGATGGCATGATATAATTCACCTATATGATTGTTATACTAAGCAGCTGGCACTCGCATATATGATCTCTAAACTAAGCAGATGGCATTGAATATTGTGTATATGATGTTTAAACTAAGCAATGCAAGACACCATATGCATGATATGAGAAATATAACCGTCGCAAGTTAGACCATACACCTCAGGGGGGATATATGACTGGTCATCTGTCTCTGAATCCTCCTTTGAGGAGCTACCTGTAACCAGCGAGATATCTGCTTCAATAGGTAGCATTGTCTGCTTTGAAGACCTTGTTTTCACTCCAGATTTTTCCATAACCAACTCAAATGGCTGATGCACACGAAGAGTAGTTCAATATACAAACATTGTTGGCAAATGGAATACAATGAAAAAAGGATGGCAGGACATAATTCAGATATATGATGTCTGGCTACACAGGATGGCATTGCATAATTCACATATATGATATACTCCCTCCGTTTCTAAATATAAGTCTTTGTAGAGATTTCACTATTGACCACATACGGATGTATATAGATGCATTTTAGAGTGTAGATTCACTCATTTTGCTCTGTATGTAGTCCATAGTGGAATCTCTACAAAGACTTAGATTTAGGAACGGAGGGAGTAGAAACTAAATAGGTGGCATTCACACAAAGCATGTCTAATCTAAGCAGATGACTAACAATGCAAGACACCATATGCATGATATGAGCAATATAACCCTGCCAAGCTAGAGCATAAACCTCGGGGGGGGGGGGGGGGGGGGGAATAGGACTGGTCATCTGTCTCTGAATCCTCCTCTGAGGAGCTATCTGTAGCCAGCAAGATATCTGCTTCGAAAGGTAGCACTGGCTGCTCTGAAGACCTTGTTTTCACTCCAGATTTTTCCATCACCGACTCAAATGACTGATGCACAGGAAGAGTAGATGAATGTACAAACATTGTGGACAAATGGAATACATGATGAAAAAACTAGTATGGCATGATATAATTCACATATACGATGACTGGCTAAACATGATGGCATTGCATGATTCACAAATATGATGCCTGGCTAAACAAGATGGCACTGCATAATTTGTTGGGGAACGTTGCATGGGAAATAAAAAACTTCCTACGCACA
The DNA here is from genome assembly GCA_039707655.1 of Elymus sibiricus. Lineage (NCBI taxonomy): Eukaryota > Viridiplantae > Streptophyta > Magnoliopsida > Poales > Poaceae > Elymus > Elymus sibiricus. The sequence continues at coordinate 455,629,792 of CM077672.1, forward strand.
CACAAGATCTATCCATGGTGATGAGCATCTACGAGAGGGAGAGTGGATCTACATACCCTTGTAGATCGCTAAGCGGAAGCGTTAAGAAACGCGGTTGATGTAGTCGAACGTCTCCGCGATCCAAATCGCAAGTCGTCCCTCGATCCAAGCACGATCCAGCGCCGAACGGACGGCACCTCCGCGTTCAACACACGTACGGCTTGATGACGATCTCCGCCTTCTTGATCCAGCAAGAGGGAGCGGAGAAGAAGAAGAGTTCCAGCAGCACGACGGCGTGGTGGTGTTGATGAAGAACTATTTCAGCAGGGCTTCGCCTAAGCACTACTGAAATTATGACGTAGGAGGAACTAGAGGTTGCCGGCACACGGCTTGGGGCAATCTAATGTCTCCCGTGTGCTAGCCCTGCCCCTCTATTTATATGTTGAGCCTTGGGGTCTAAACTTGGAGTAAGAGCCTCCTCCAGGTCGGTTTTGCCCGCACAAGGTCGGTTTGGCCCGCAGGGAAAGAGTCCAACTCGGATCCCTGCAGTACCGCGCACAAGCGGTAGTACCGCTTACGATAAGCGGTAGTACCGCTTGACCAGCTTAAGCGGTAGTACCGCTGACGATAAGCGGTAGTACCGCTTGACCAGTTTAAGCGGTAGTACCGCTGATACAGTAGCGGTTGTACCGCTTAACCAGCTTAAGCGGTAGTACCGCTGCTACAGTAGCGGTAGTACTGCCTTACCAGCTTAAGGCAGTAGCAAAACTTCCTTTTGCACTTTCCAATACCTCGTGGGCTTTATCCCTTTGGCCCATATAAAGTGTTGCTGCACCCGAACACTTCGGTAAACATCCAGAACCCCTTTCCGGTGAATTCCGGAACCCTTCCGGTAACCAAAAACACTATTATCACATATATCAATTTTTACCTCCGGACTATTCTGGAGATCCTCGTCATGTCCGGGATCTTATCCGGGACTCCGAACAACTTTCGGTCACCAACAAAATAACTCAACTATACTAATCGTCACCAAACGTTAAGTGTGTAGACCCTGCGGGTTCGAGAACTATGTAGACATGACCGAGACACCTCTACGGTCAATAACCAATAGCAGGACCTGGATGCCCATATTGGCTCCTACATATTCTACGAAGATCTTTATCGTTTGAACCTCTATGTCAAGGATTCAGTTAATCCCGTATGCTGTTCCTTTTGTTCTTCGGTATGTTACTTGCCCGAGATTCGATCGTCGGTATCTCTATACCTAGTTCAATCTCGTTACCGGCAAGTCTCTTTACTCGTTCCGTAATACAAGATCTCGTGGCTAACACTTTAGTCACATTGCTTGCAAGGCTCATTGTGATGTTGTATTACCGAGTGGGCCCTGAGATACCTCTCCGTCACACGGAGTGACAAATTCCAGTCTTGATCCATGTCAACCCAACAGACACCCTCGGAGATACCTGTAGAGCACCTTTATAGTCACCCAGTTACGTTGCGACGTTTGATACACACAAGGTATTCCTCTGGTGTTAGTGAGTTGCATGATCTCATGGTCATAGGAACAGATACTTGACATGCAGAAAACAATAGCAATAAACTGATACGATCATATGCTACGTTCGTAGTTTGGGTCTTGTCCATCACATCATTCTCCTAATGATGTGATCCCGTTATCAAATGACATCTCATGTCAATGGCTAGGAAACCTTAACCATCTTTGATCAACGAGCTAGTCAACTAGAGGCTTACTAGGGACACAGTGTTGTCTATGTACCCACACATGTATTTGAGTTTCCAATCAATACAATTATAGCATGGATAATAAACGATTATCATGAACAAGGGAATATAATAATAACTAATTTATTATTGCCTCTAGGGCATATTTCCAACAGTCTCCCACTTGCATTAGAGTCAATAATCTAGTTCACATCACTATGTGATTTACATTGTAATGAATCGAACACCCATGCAGTTCTGGTGTTGTTCATGTTTAGCCCTTGGAAGAGGTTTAGTCATCGGATCTGCAACATTCAGATCCGTGTGTACTTTGCAAATATTTATGTCGTCCTCCTTGATGTAATCGCGGATGGAATTGAAGCGTCGCTTTATGTGTCTGGTCCTCTTGTGAAATCTTGGTTCCTTGGCTAGAGCAATGGCACCAGTGTTATCACAAAACAGAGTCATTGGGTTAAGCGCACTAGGCACTACTCCAAGATCTGTCATGAACTCCTTCATCCAGACACCTTCCTTCGCCGCCTCCGAGGCTGCGATGTACTCCGCTTCGCATGTAGAATCAGCTACCACGCTTTGCTTGGAACTGCACCAGCTAACCGCACCCCCATTAAGAATAAATACGTATCCGGTTTGAGACTTAGAGTCATCCGGATCAGTGTCAAAGCTTGCATCGACGTAACCCTTTACGACGAGCTCTTGATCACCTCCATAAACGAGAAACATGTCCTTAGTCCTTTTCAGGTACTTCAGGATATTCTTGACCGCCGTCCAGTGTTCCATTCCTGGATCACTTTGAAACCTTCCGACCATACTTATGGCAAGGCTGACATCGGGTCTTGTGCACAGCATTGCATACATAATAGAGCCTATGGCTGAAGCATAGGGGATGACACTCATCTTTTCTCTATCTTCTGCAGTCACTGGGCATTGAGTCTTACTCAACTTCACACCTTGCAAAACTGGCAAGAACCCCTTCTTGGACTGATCCATTTTGAACTTCTTCAAAATCTTATCAAGGTATGTGCTTTGTGAAAGTCCTATTAAGCGTCTTGATCTATCTCTATAGATCTTGATGCCTAATATGAAAGCAGCTTCTCCTAGGTCCTTCATTGAAAAACTCTTGTTCAAATATTCCTTCACGCTTTCCAACATTTCTATATTGTTTCCAATCAGTAATATGTCATCCACATATAATATTAGAAACGCTATAGAGCTCCCACTCACTTTCTTGTAAATAGAAGCTTCTCCGTAAACTTGTATAAACTCGAACGCTTTGATCACTTCATCAAAGCGAAGATTCCAACTCCGAGATGCTTGCACCAGTCCATAAATGGATCGCTGGAGTTTGCAAACTTTGTCAGCATTCTCTGGATCGACAAAACCTTCTGGTTGCATCATATACAACTCTTCCTTAAGGAAACCGTTAAGGAATGCTGTTTTGACATCCATCTGCCAAATTTCATAATCGAAAAAGGCAGCTATTGCTAACATGATTCTGACGGACTTAAGCATCGCTACGGGTGAGAAGGTCTCATCGTAGTCAACTCCTTGAACTTGTGAAAAACCCTTTGCCACAAGTCGAGCTTTATAGACGGTGACATTACCGTCCGCGTCCGTCTTCCTCTTAAAGATCCATTTGTTCTGAATGGCCTTACGCCCTTCAGGTAATACTTCCAAAGTCCATACTTTGTTTTCATACATGGATCCCATCTCGGATTTCATGGCCTCTAACCACTTCTCGGAATCCGGGCCCATCATCGCTTCTCCATAGCTCGTAGGTTCATCATTGTCTAACAACATGACCTCTAAGACAGGGTTGCCGTACCACTCGGGAGCAGTACGCGTCCTTGTCGACCTACGAGGTTCGATAGCAACTTGATCCAAAGCTTCATGATCATCATCATTAACTTCCTCTTCAGCTAATGTAGGCTCCACAGAAACAACTTTCTGCACTGCGCTACTCTCAGGTTGAAGTAAAGGTTCAACAACCTCATCAAGTTCTATCTTCCTCCCACTCAATTCTTTCGAGAGAAACTCTTTCTCAAGAAATGTTCCGTTTTTAGCGACAAACACTTTGCCTTCGGATCTGAGATAGAAGGTATACCCAACTGTCTCTTTTGGGTATCCTATGAAGACGCATTTCTCCGCTTTGGGTTCCAGCTTTTCAGGCTGAAGCTTTTTGACATAAGCATCACATCCCCAAATTTTAAGAAACGACAGCTTTGGCTTTTTGCCAAACCAAAGTTCATATGGCGTTGTCTCAACGGATTTCGATGGTGCCCTATTTAAAGTGAATGCAGCTGTCTCTAATGCATAACCCCAAAACGATAGTGGCAAATCGGCAAGAGACATCATAGATCGCACCATATCCAATAAAGTTCGATTACGACGTTCGGACACACCATTACGCTGTGGTGTTCCAGGCGGTGTCAGTTGTGAAACAATTCCACATTGTCTTAAGTGACTGCCAAACTCATAACTCAGATATTCTCCTCCTCGATCAGATCGTAGGAATTTAATCTTCTTGTTACGATGATTCTCAACTTCACTATGAAATTGTTTGAACTTTTCAAACGTTTCAGACTTGTGTTTCATTAAGTAAATATACCCATATCTACTTAAGTCATCAGTGAAGGTGAGAAAGTAACGATAACCACCGCGCGCCTCAATGCTCATTGGACCGCACACATCAGTATGTATGATTTCCAATAAGTCACTTGCCCGTTCCATTGTTCCAGAGAACGGCGTTTTAGTCATCTTGCCCAAGAGGCATGGCTCACATGTGTCAAGTGATTCAAAATCAAGTGACTCCAAAAGTCCATCAGCATGGAGCTTCCTCATGCGTTTTACGCCAATATGACCTAAACGGCAGTGCCACAAGAAAGTGGTATTATCATTATCAATCCTACATCTTTTGGCATCAATGTTATGAACATGTGTATCATTACTATCGAGATTCAATAAGAATAAACCGCTTACATTGGGTGCATGACCATAAAAGATATTACCCATATAAATAGAACAACCATTATTCTCTGATTTAAATGAGTAACCGTCTCGCAATAAACAAGATCCAGATATAATGTTCATGCTTAACGCAGGCACCAAATAACACTTATTTAGGTTCATTACTAATCCCGACGGTAATCGAAGAGCGAGCGTGCCGACGGCGATCACATCAACCTTGGAACCATTTCCCACGCGCATCGTCACTTCGTCCTTCGCCAGCCTCCGTCTATTCCGCAGTTCCTGTTTAGAGTTGCAAATATGAGCAACCGCACCGGTATCAAATACCCAGGCACTACAACGAGGGTTGGTAAGGAACATATCAATAACATGTATATCATATATACCTTGTTTGTTGTTGGCCGCCTTCTTGTCAGCCAAATACTTGGGGCAGTTCCGCTTCCAGTGTCCAGCACTCAGTTTCTGGTTTGGGTCCAGCCTTGGGTTTCTTCACAGGAGCAGCAACTGCTTTGCCACCCTTCTTAGATTTACCCTTCTTACCCTTGCCATTTTTCTTGAAACTAGTGGTTTTATTGACCATCAACACTTGATGCTCCTTCTGAATTTCAGACTCAGCGGCTTTCAGCATCGCAAACAGCTCGGCGACTGACTTGTTCATCCCGTGCATGTTATCGTTCAACACGAAGCTCTTGTAGCTAGGTGGCAATGATTGAAGAACTCTGTCAGTGATAGCCTCTGGCGGAAGGGGCATCCCCAATTCAGCCAGACGGGTGGAGTACCCAGACATTCTGAGCACGTGATCACTGATAGACCCGTTCTCCTCCATCTTGCAAGTATAGAACTTATCGGAGATCTCATATCTCTCGATCCGGGCATTCTTCTGAAAGATAAACTTCAACTCCTGGAACATCTCATATGCTCCATGACGTTCAAAACGTCTTTGAAGTCCCGGTTCTAAGCCATACAACATTGCACATTGAACTATTGAGTAATCATCAGAACGAGCCTGCCAGGCGTTCACAACGTCTAGAGACTCAACTGGAGCGGGTGGATCACCAAGCGGTGCATCAAGGACATAAGCCTTCTGGGAAGCCGTAAGGATAATCCTTAGATTACGGGCCCAGTCCACAAAGTTACTTCCATCATCTTTCAACTTAGCTTTCTCTAGGAACACATTAAAATTCAGGGGTGCTACTGCGCGAGCCATGATCTACAACATAAATATAGCAAAGACAACTTAGACTATTGTTCAAGATAATGAGTTTAATTAATCATATTACTTAAAAAACTCCCACTCAAATTGACATCCCTCCGGTCATTCGAGTGTAACATGATCCAAATCCACCAACTCAAGTCCGATCATCACGTGAGTCGAGGTGGTTTCAATGGTGAACATCTTCATGTTGATCATATCTACTATATGACTCATGTTCAACCTTTCGGTCTCTTGTGTTCCGAGGCCATGTCTGTACATGCTAGGCTCGTCAAGTTTAACCCGAGTGTTCCGCGTGTGCAACATGGCTTGCACCCGCTGTATGTGAACGTGGAGTCTATCACACCCGATCATCACGGCGTGTCTCGAAACGACGAACTTTCGCAACGGTGCACACTCGGGGAGAACACAATTTATCTTGAAATTTAAGTGAGGGATCACCTTATAATGCTACCGTCGTCCTAAGCAAAATAAGATGCATAAAAGGATTAACATCACATGCAAATCATAAGTGACATGATATGGCCATGAACTTGTGCTTTTGATCTCCATCTCCAAAGCACCGGCATGATCTCCATCGTCACCGGCATGACACCATGATCTCCATCATCTTGATCTCTATCAACGTGTCGCCATGAGGTTATCGCGCCGACTATTGCTCCCACGACTATTGCTAACGTTTAGCGATAAAGTAAAGCATTACATAGCGCTTAATGATTGACACGCAGGTCATACAATAATTAAAGACAACTCTATGGCTCCTGCCAGTTGCCGTACTCATCGACATGCAAGTCGTGATATTCTATACAACACATGATCATCTCATACATCACATATATCTCATCATGTAATTGGCCATATCACATCACAACATACCCTGCAAAAACAAGTTAGACGTCCTCTAATTGTTGTTGCAAATTTTACGTGGCTGCTACGGGTTTGCAAGAACCGTTCTTACCTACGCAAAACCACAACGTGGTGTAGTGATTGCTTTTTGATCTTCTAAAAGAACCCTCTTCATTGAAATCGATTCAACTAAAGTGAGAGAGACAGACACCCGCTAGCCATCTTTATGCAACGAAGTTACATGTTAGTTGAAGGAACCTGTCTCGCGTAAGCGTACGCGTAATGTCGGTCCGGGCCGCTTCATCTCACAGTACCACCGAATCAAATATCAACTAGTAATGGCAAGCAATATGTATACACCCACGCCCACAACTCGTTTGTGTTATACTCGAGATCTCATCTACGCATAGACCTAGCTCTAATACCACTGTTGGGGAACGTTGCATGGGAAACAAAAATTTCCTACGCACACACAAGATCTATCCATGGTGATGAGCATCTACGAGAGGGAGAGTGGATCTACATACCCTTGTAGATCGCTAAGCGGAAGCGTTAAGAAACGCGGTTGATGTAGTCGAACGTCTCCGCGATCCAAATCGCAAGTCGTCCCTCGATCCAAGCACGATCCAGCGCCGAACGGACGGCACCTCCGCGTTCAACACACGTACGGCTTGATGACGATCTCCGCCTTCTTGATCCAGCAAGAGGGAGCGGAGAAGAAGAAGAGTTCCAGCAGCACGACGGCGTGGTGGTGTTGATGAAGAACTATTTCAGCAGGGCTTCGCCTAAGCACTACTGAAATTATGACGTAGGAGGAACTAGAGGTTGCCGGCACACGGCTTGGGGCAATCTAATGTCTCCCGTGTGCTAGCCCTGCCCCTCTATTTATATGTTGAGCCTTGGGGTCTAAACTTGGAGTAAGAGCCTCCTCCAGGTCGGTTTTGCCCGCACAAGGTCGGTTTGGCCCGCAGGGAAAGAGTCCAACTCGGATCCCTGCAGTACCGCGCACAAGCGGTAGTACCGCTTACGATAAGCGGTAGTACCGCTTGACCAGCTTAAGCGGTAGTACCGCTGACGATAAGCGGTAGTACCGCTTGACCAGTTTAAGCGGTAGTACCGCTGATACAGTAGCGGTAGTACCGCTTAACCAGCTTAAGCGGTAGTACCGCTGCTACAGTAGCGGTAGTACTGCCTTACCAGCTTAAGGCAGTAGCAAAACTTCCTTTTGCACTTTCCAATACCTCGTGGGCTTTATCCCTTTGGCCCATATAAAGTGTTGCTGCACCCGAACACTTCGGTAAACATCCGGAACCCCTTTCCGGTGAATTCCGGAACCCTTCCGGTAACCAAAAACACTATTATCACATATATCAATTTTTACCTCCGGACTATTCTGGAGATCCTCGTCATGTCCGGGATCTTATCCGGGACTCCGAACAACTTTCGGTCACCAACAAAATAACTCAACTATACTAATCGTCACCAAACGTTAAGTGTGTAGACCCTGCGGGTTCGAGAACTATGTAGACATGACCGAGACACCTCTACGGTCAATAACCAATAGCGGGACCTGGATGCCCATATTGGCTCCTACATATTCTACGAAGATCTTTATCGTTTGAACCTCTATGTCAAGGATTCAGTTAATCCCGTATGCTGTTCCTTTTGTTCTTCGGTATGTTACTTGCCCGAGATTCGATCGTCGGTATCTCTATACCTAGTTCAATCTCGTTACCGGCAAGTCTCTTTACTCGTTCCGTAATACAAGATCTCGTGGCTAACACTTTAGTCACATTGCTTGCAAGGCTCATTGTGATGTTGTATTACCGAGTGGGCCCTGAGATACCTCTCCGTCACACGGAGTAACAAATCCCAGTCTTGATCCATGCCAACCCAACAGACACCCTCGGAGATACCTGTAGAGCACCTTTATAGTCACCCAGTTACGTTGCGACGTTTGATACACACAAGGTATTCCTCTGGTGTTAGTGAGTTGCATGATCTCATGGTCATAGGAACAGATACTTGACATGCAGAAAACAATAGCAATAAACTGATACGATCATATGCTACGTTCGTAGTTTGGGTCTTGTCCATCACATCATTCTCCTAATGATGTGATCCCGTTATCAAATGACATCTCATGTCAATGGCTAGGAAACCTTAACCATCTTTGATCAACGAGCTAGTCAACTAGAGGCTTACTAGGGACACAGTGTTGTCTATGTACCCACACATGTATTTGAGTTTCCAATCAATACAATTATAGCATGGATAATAAACGATTATCATGAACAAGGAAATATAATAATAACTAATTTATTATTGCCTCTAGGGCATATTTCCAACATAATTCACATATATGATATAGAAACCAAACAGGTGGCATTCACACAAAGCATGTCTAAACTAAGCTGATGACATATACGATGTATAAAGTAAGCAATGCAAGGTTCTTCCTGCTACTTGTAGCTTGTGTTGTTATTACCCCGAAGAGGAAGGGATGATGCAGCACAGTAGAGATAAGTATTTCCCTCAGTTATGAAACCAAGGTTATCGAACCAGTAGGAGAATCACACAACACCTCATTAGCAGCACCTGCACACAAACAACAAACCCTTGCACCCAATGCAAACGAGAGGTTGTCAATCTCTCGGCGGTAAATTGCAAGATTAAATTGTATGTGATAGATAGATAGATTGAAACAAAAATAAAAAATAAAAAAAAATAAAAAAATGGCAGCAATATTTTTAGGGTTTTAGTAATATGATTTAGATAGACCCGGGGGCCATAGGTTTCACTAGAGGCTTCTCTCGAGAAAATAGCATACGGTGGGTAGACAAATTACTGTTGGGCAATTGATAGAAAAGCAAATACTCATGACGATATCCAAGGCAATGATCATGTATATAGGCATCACGTCCAAGATTAGTAGACCGACTCCTGCCTGCATCTACTACTATTACTCCACACATCAACCGCTATCCAGCATGCATCTAGTGTATTAAGTCCACAAGAACGGAGTAATGCCTTAAGAACGATGACATGATGTAGACAAGATAAACTCACGTATGAATAAACCCCATCTTTTTACCCTTAGTAGCAACGATACATACGTGTCATGTCCCTTTCTGTCACTGGGATTGAGCACCGCAAGATCGAACCCACTACAAAGCACCTCTTCCCATGGCAAGATAAATCAATCTAGTTGGCCAAACCAAATCAATAGATCTGAGAAGAAATACGAGGCTATAATAATCATGCATAAAAGAGTGCAGCAAAGACTCAAATAATTTCATGGATAATCTGATCATAAACTCACAATTCATCGGATCCCAACAAACACACCTCAAAAAGTGATTACATCGGATAGAACTCCAAGAACATCGAGGAGAACATTGTATTGAAGATCAAAAAGAGAGAAGAAGCCATCTAGCTACTGCCTATGGACCCAAAGGTCTGTGGTAAACTACTCACGCATCATCGGAAGGGCAGCAAGGTTGATGTAGAACCCCTCCGTGATCGATTCCCCCTCCGGCGGAGTACCGGAGAAAGCCTCCAGATGGGATCTCTCTGGAATAGAAACTTGCGGTGGCGGAAAAAGTATTTTGTGGACTCCCCTGAGGGTTTCTGATTTTTTCTGAATTTATAGTGCTGGAATTAGGTCAAACGGAGCTAGGTGGGCCCCACGAGGTACCAGGGCGCGCCACCCCCCTGGGGCGCGCCCTGGTGCCTCGTGGCCCACTCCTTCATCTTCTGGCCCTCTCCCGAAGCTTCTAGTGTTTATCTTGTCCAATAAAAAATCTCCAAAAAGTTTCATGGCATTTGGACTTCGTTTGGTATTGATTTTCTGTAAAATAAAAACAGGGCAGAAAACAGCAACTCGCACTGGGCACTAAGTTAATAGGTTAGTCTCCAAAAATGATATATAATTGCTGTAAATGATTATAAAATCATCCAAGATTGATATTATAACAGCATGGAACAATAAAAAATTATAGATACGCTGGAGACGTATCAGCATCCCCAAGCTTAATTCCTGCTCGTCCTCGAGTAGGTAAACGATAAAAACAGAATTTTTTATGTGGAATGCTGCCTATCATATTCATCATATATTCTTTTCTTTTGTAGCATGGACATTGGACTTGAATGATTCAAACCAATAGTCTATAATTTGACATGAAGATATAAATACTCAAGCATGCTAACAAGCAACCATGTCTTTCAAAATATCAACGCTAAAGAAAGTTATCCCTAGACCATTATGCTCAATCATTGATCCATGCATGAAACTCACTCAAATATTAGCTACATCCAATGTACAAGTATGACAATAGTGCTCTCTAGTTGGTGCTTTATAAGAGAAGATGGAGACTCAAATAAAAATAAAAACTGCACAAAAGTAAATAGATAGTCCCTTCGCAGAGGGAAGCAGAGATTTGTTAATGTGCCAGAGCTCAAGGCTGAAATTAAAGAGATAAAAAAATTAGAGGCATGCTTTTCCTGTCAACGAAAACGACCGAGAATTCCCAATATTTTCCATGCTAGACACATCATAGGCGGTTCCCAAACAGAAAGTAAAGTTTATTTCCTTTCCACCATTCTTTCACACCCATGGCTAGCCGTATCCACGGGTGCCCTCCAAACCAACACTTTCCAAGGAATTTTGTTGTTATTAATTTGATTTCATTGTGGGACTGGGCATCCCTATTACCAACCATTTTCTCGTGCAATGACAAGTGAATAAACACTCATCGTGAGAATAACACACCTAGCATGGAAAATAATGGCCACCCCCTGCCGCTTCATGAGCGGTACGGGCACACAAAACAGAAAAATTATTTTGAAAATTAGAGTTGGCACACGCAAATTTACTTGGAACGACATTGAAATACCGCATATAGGTAGATATAGTGGACTCATTTGGCACAACTTGGGTTTAAGGAGTTTGGATGCACAAGCAGTATTTCCGCTTAGTACAAATGAAGGCTAGCAAAAGATTGAGAAGCAACCAACCAAAAAACGAAAACGGTCATAAACATGCATTGAACACAACTAACACCGAATAATGCACCATAAGTAGGATATAATTTCATTGCATAACTATTGACTCAACGTGCATGCATAGGGAATCACAAACCTTAACACTAGTATTCTTACTAAATCACAATTACTCACCAACATGGCTCACATATTATCATTTCCATATCGCAAAACTATTGCAAGGAATCACACTTATCATATCCAATGATCTATATGAAAGTTTTTATTTATATCCCTGTTGAATATTCATCACTTTTGGGACCAATTTCATATCTTGTGCAAATTACCGTTACTATTATCATCTCTCAAAAAGATTTAAGTGAAGCATGAGAGTGCAAATATTTCTTCAAAATTTCAATCTTATGAATTCTCAAAATAATATAAGTGAAGCATGAGAATTCATTTCTTCAAAATTTTAGTCTTGTCAATTCTCAAAATAATATAAGTGAAGCATGAGAATTCATTTCTTCAAAATTTTAATCAACTCTCAAAATAATAAAAGTGAAGCATGAGAGTTTATTTCTTCAAAATTTTAATAAACTCTCAAAATAATATAAGTGAAGCATGAGATTTTATTTCTTCAAAATATAGCCACCACCGTGCTCAAAAAAATTTAAGTGAAGAACTAGAGCAACTGCCTAGCTCAAAAAATTTAAGTGAAGCACATAGAGTATTCTAACAAATGATGATAAACGTGTGGCTCTCTCAAGATAGGTGTGTTCAGCAAGGATGATTTTGACAAACTAAAAATCAAACAAAGCAAAGACTCATATAATACAAGATTCTCCAAGCAAAACACATATCATGTGACGAATAAAAATATAGCTCCAAGTAAAATTACCGATGGTTGGTAGAAGAAAGAGGGGATGCCTTCCGGGGCATCCCCAAGCTTAGACGCTTGAGTCTTCCTAGAATATTACCTTGGGGTGCCTCGGGCATCCCCAACCTTAGGCTTTTGCTACTTCTTATTCCTTCATCCATCGTGATCTCACCCAAAACTTGAAAACTTCAATCACACAAAACTCAACAAAACCTTCGTGAGATCCGTTAGTATAACAAAATAAATCACTACTATAAGTACTGTTGCAAACCCATTCATATTTTATTTTTGCATTATAACTACTGTACTCTAACTTCACCATGGCATATACTCCCCGATACAATCCATAGATTCATCAAAACAAGCAAGTAGTGCATCAAAAACAGAATCCGTCAAAAACAGAACAGTCTGTAGAAATCTGAATTATGGTCATACTTCTGTAACTCCAAAAATTCTGAAAAATTAGGATGACGTGGGAAATTCATATATCAATATTGTGTAAAAACTTCAGAAGGTTCTGATGTTCCAGAGAAAAACCAAAATTCCAGCACTGGACGCAAAACTTTCTGTTTTCAAACAGCATCAATTATACTATCTTCCAAATCATCCCAAAGGCTTTACTTGGCACAAACACTAATTAAAAACACAAAAACACAATCATACCAGTAGCATGACAGTGAAAACACACAATAACAGAAAAAAATTATTTTATTCATTGGGTTGCCTCCCAACAAGTGCTATTGTTTTATGCCCCTAGCTAGGCATAATGCGTAGTTTCAAGTGTTGTCATCTTTCAAGTTGATTCCATAAGAGGCCCTCATAATTGATTCATATGGTGCTTTAATTCTTTTCCTTGGGAAATTCTCCATACCCTTCTTTAATGGAAACTGAAATTTTATATTCCCTTCTTTCATATCAATAACGGCACCTATAGTTCGTAAGAACGGTCTACCAAGTATTATGGGGCAAGAATGGTTGCATTCAATATCGAGAACAATAAAATCAATGGGCACATAATTTCTATTTGCAAGAATGAGAACATAATTAATTCTACCCATTGGTTTTTTAATAGTAGAATTCGCCAAGTGCAAATTAAGAGAACATTCATCTATATTGGTAAAACCTAGCACATCGCATAGAAATTTTGGAGTTGTGGAAACGCTAGCACCCAAATCACATAAATCATTACGCTCATAATTTTTAATTTTAACTTTAATGGTGGGTTCCCATTCATCATATAATTTTCTAGGAATTGAAATCTCTAGTTCTAACTTTTCTTCTAACGCTTTCATCATTGCTTCTATGATATGTTTAGTAAAAGCCTTGTTTTGCTCATAAGCGTTGGGTGAATTTAACATGGATTGTAACAAAGAAATGCACTCAATCAAAGAACAATTATCATAATTAAAATCTTTGTAATCCAAGAGAGTGGGCACATCGCTATTTAAAGTTTTTACCTCTCCAAACCCACTTTTAGCAATTTTCTTATCAAGATTTTCACCCTCCGAATTATGGGGACGCTCTTTAGCTAAAGTTGACTCTTCTTCAGTCCCTTTTTCATCAAGTTTAATATTGCTAAACAAAGAATCAATAGATGAAACACCAATCATTTTAATATCCTTGTCATTGTTACGATAGAAACCGGGAGGAATCGCTTTTTCCAAAAATTCTCGTTTAACTTTTAGCATAGCGGTTCTTTTCTTACTCTCATCCATGGAGACATACAAAGCTTTAATTGATTCACTAATATCAATTTTGGGTGGCAAGATTTTGGTCTTAAGATTTTCCACATCATGAATAATTCTATCAATGCTCCTAGACATATCATCAATTTTACTCAACTTTTCTTCTATCGTAGTGTTGAAAACTTTTTGAGCATTAATAAATTATTTAATATTACTTTCAAGATCAGAGGGTATCCTACTATTATTGTAAGAATTACCATAAGGATTGCCATAATTATTAGAGGAATTTCTAGGAAACGGTCTAGCATTGAAATTACCTCTATAAGCATTATTATTAAAATTATTTCGCGAGACAAAATTCATATCTATGGGATCATTATTTTGCTCAATCAAAGTGGACAATGGCACAACATTAGGATCGATAGGAGCATTTTTGCTAGCAACCAATTTCATAAGCACATCAACTTTATCACTCAAAGTATTAATTTCTTCAATAGAATTCACCTTTTTACTAGTAGGAGTTCTTTCAGTATGCCATTGTGAATAATTTGCCATAATATTATCAAGAAATTTAGTAGCTTCACCCAAAGTAATTTCCATAAAAGTACCACCTGCGGCGGAATCTAAAAGATTTCTAGAAACAAAATTCAATCCCGCATATTTTTTTTGTATGATCATCAATAAATTTAAACCATGAGTAGGGCAATTTCTTATCATTAATTTCATCCTCTCCCAAGATTGGGCAACATGTTCATGATTGAGTTGCTTGAAATTCATAATTTGATTTCTAAGAGAAATAATTTTCGCGGGAGGAAAATACATGGTAATAAAAGCATGTTTACACCTATCCCAAGAATCGATACTATTTCATGGTAAAGATGAAAACCAAATTTTTGCATGATCTCGTAATGAGAATGGGAATAATTTTAATTTCACAATATCATTATCCACATCTTTTTTCTTTTGCATGTCACACAATTCTACGAACGTGTTAAGATGGGATGCGGCATCTTCATTAGGACTACCTGCACTAGCGGTGGGAGGAGCAATCGGAGTACTAATAAAATCATTATTATTAGTATTAGAGAAATCACACAATTTTGTATTTTCTTGAGACATCGTGACTACGCAATCAAGATAGCAAACAAACAAACAAGAAAAAAGGTAAACGAAAAAATATTTTTATATTTTTGTAAAAAACATTTTAGAAGTGGGGAGGCAAATGGCTAATAAAGTAAATGCAAGGATATGAGAGTTTATGCAAAGGTACTTGATAAATGTTGATGATGTCTCCCCGGCAACGGCGCCAGAAATTCTTCCTGCTACTTGTAGCTTGCGTTGGTATTTCCCCGAAGAGGAAGGGATGATGCAACATAGTAGAGATAAGTATTTCCCTCAGTTATGAAACCAAGGTTATCGAACCAGTAGGAGAATCACACAACACCTCGTTAGCAGCACCTGCACACAAACAACAAACCCTTGCACCCAACGCAAACGAGAGGTTGTCAATCTCTCGGCGGTAAATTGCAAGATTAAATTGTATGTGATAGATAGATAGATTGAAACAAAAATACAAAATAAAATAAATAAAAGAAAATGGCAGCATTATTTTTATGGTTTTAGTAATATGATTTAGATAGACCCGGGGGCCATAGGTTTCACAAGAGGCTTCTCTCGAGAAAATAGGATTTGGTGGGTAGAAAATTACTGTTGGGCAATTGATAGAAAAGCAAATAATCATGATGATATCCAAGGCAATGATCATGTATATAGGCATCATGTCCAAGATTAGTAGACCGACTCCTGCCTGCATCTACTACTATTACTCCACACATCGACCGCTATCCAGCATGCATCTAGTGTATTAAGGCCACAAGAACGGAGTAATGCCTTAAGAACGATGACATGATGTAGACAAGATAAACTCACGTATGAATAAACCCCATCTTTTTACCCTTAGTAGCAACGATACATACGTGTCATGCCCCTTTCTGTCACTGGGATTGAGCACCGCAAGATCGAACCCACTACAAAGCACCTCTTCCCATGGCAAGATAAATCAATCTAGTTGGCCAAACCAAATCAATAGATCGGAGAAGAAATACGAGGCTATAACAATCATGCATAAAAGAGTGCAGCAAAGACTCAAATAATTTCATGGATAATCTGATCATAAACTCACAATTCATCGGATCCCAACAAACACACCGCAAAAAGTGATTACATCAGATCGAACTCCAAGAACATCGAGGAGAACATTGTATTGAAGATTAAAAAGAGAGAATAAGCCATCTAGCTACTGCCTATGGACCCGAAGGTCTGAGGTAAACTACTCACGCATCATCGGAAGGGCAGCAAGTTTGATGTAAAACCCCTCCGTGATCGATTCCCCCTCCGGCGGAGTACCGGAGAAAGCCTCCAGATGGGATCTCTCTGGAACAGAAACTTGCGGCGGCGGAAAAAGTATTTCGTGGACTCCCCTAAGGGTTTCTGAATTTTTCTGAATTTATAGTGCTGGAATTAGGACAAACGGAGCTGGGTGGGCCCCACGAGGCACCAGGGCGCCCCCCCGGGGCGCGACCTGGTGCCTCGTGGCCCACTCCTTCATCTTATGGCTCTATCCCGAAGCTTCCAGTGTTTATCTTGTCCAATAAAAAATCTCCAAAAAGTTTCATGGCATTTGGACTTCGTTTGGTATTGATTTTCTGTAAAACAAAAACAGGGCAGAAAACAGCAACTGGCACTGGGTACTAAGTTAATAGGTTAGTCTCCAATAATGATATATAATTGCTGTAAATGATTATAAAAACATCCAAGATTGATATTATAACAGCATGGAACAATCAAAAATTATAGATACGGTGGAGATGTATCAGGCGCCATATGAATGATATGACCAACATCAGCATGCCAAGTTAGAGCAAACACCTCAGGGGGTAAATATGAGTGGTCTGCTCCCTCTGAACCCCCCTCTAAACAATTATCTTCCTCTGGAATACAATCTAGAATGGGGGGGGGGGCTGCCACTGCGCCCACCATGGAGCGATGTCTGCATGACATGATATTCCCATGCAACGCTCTTCTCCTTTTCTCTACATGTTCTGTACGATTGTGTACAATAACTGAGCTGCATAATAAAAAAAAACATAGTCATATTATGTAAGGCCTAAGGGGTGCATGCAGAAATCAAGACTGATGGTAGCAACCAGTGGATAGATCCAAAACTAATGGCAGCAGGCAGATGATAGCTTCAGTTAAAAAGACAGATGATGGCTCCTCTACTGTTCGTTGCCCACCCAACATGAACCACATAGAAGACCCGAGATGAACTTGATAGTAGACAGAGATACTATTCGTTGATGCCTCGATATGTGCCCCACAAGCATTTTAAAACTCAAGTCTGAACAATAGTTTGGACCTGACTCAGAGTCTAAGAGGTGAACAGGACGATAAAGTAGCAGGTAATATTAATTGATGTATGACGTTAGCAGACACGAAAGAGTGCGACCTCTCTTCCGGAACTATTGAGTCGACAGGTTCATCTGCTCAGTCGATGATGGTAATGCAGTTTGTGTGGCTGCCGGCAGCGGGGAAGAAGATCTAAGGCGGCAAAAGAAGGTCTGGAGTGGGGATCTCTGCTGCGGTGGATGCTTTCGTCGATGGAGCAACTCAGGTGGGGTGGACGACGGCACGGCAGGAGCGGGACAAACCACACAGAGTTTTCTTGGACACCTATCTGTAAATGAAGTAAATCTATAAGGGCTCCTTTGAACTGGAGGATTCTAAAAAACACATGGACTGGAAAAACACAGGAATAGGATAGTTATGCACGTGCAAAATAGAGCATTTGCAAACACATGATTTCTGTCAAACTGGGTGTTTGGTTCACAGGAATTGGAAGAACACAGGAATGCAGAGAAACATGGTCAAATTAAAGTCAAACCACATTAAAATGTTAAGTTAGAATCTTATTATGCCACTAATGCACTTAGTCTTGTTCTTCATGCATAGGAATTTGTAAAGGACATCCAAGTGGATATTTAAATTCCTACGTTTTTCTTCGAGAGATACCAAAGGAAAAAAAATCCTCCAGTTTGCTTTGCACCATTCCTTCTAACCAAATGCAAGAATAGTAGTACCATAGGAAACTTTCCAAGTCCTATGTTTTCCTTCACTATTTCTTTGAACTAGTGGCGATTCTAGTAGGTAGTCTTCAACAGGCTGAAGCCTGCCCTCGAATAATGTTTTTGTACTACTACTATTTTGGACATAACCAACTAGCTCAACTCCCAGGCCCATCTACACATGCACGGCTCCAACACGCAGAAATAAAAAATGATTGCTTCCGAGAGAGTCCAACATGGATAGCTACTAACTTGCCTACTACCTCACTGCTTGTCATATGGGAGAAACTATTCGTATTTCTTGTTACTACATGTTCTCAGTGGGTGTTCTTGCCTGCATGAACTTGATATTTTTCGAAAAGAAACCTCAAGTTTTTCAATATATACTACATGTGCTCTGTTGTACTCTGAATAAATTTGAGCTTATATGGACAACATAAGTAGGTCCATTATTCTAGTTAAAAATTTAATATCTTAAAAAAACAAGTCAGTAATAGTATATGTTCCCGTAGTAATCTGAAATTTTGCGAGTTTATTTGGTCCACATGATTATGAGATGATGGCTATCTTGCTAAACCGATTCAAATTGTGGTTCAAAAGAGCATTTAGTTTTCTCCCTGTTAACTTTGAGACCACCCTCCATTTCTTTCTAGACTTGCAACTACTTTGAACCAAAGGATCACTAAGGGATCGACGTGAATGTAGACTAAAAAAGTGATGTGACGAGTGTACAACCTCTTTGGCGTAGCCTTGTCGACCTCGGCATCATTGGGTTGGTCGTGGACGATGGTGTGGCTGGTGTGACTGTCGGAGGCGGGGAAGAAGATCTGAGGTGTCTGGAGACGGTGCCAAGGGTACTACTATGCTGTGATGGACAGTTCCGTCGTTGGAGCAGCTCCGGTGAGGTGTACGACGGCCAGGCTGAAGCAGGACAAGACAGACAATGATAATCTGAGGTGGGATTCTAATAGCATCTGCAATAGATGATGTAAAATACATCAGCAAATAGTGTAAGATGTAAAATGGATCAGCTGTGCCGCGGTTGCTCCAAGAGATGATGTAAAAACTGTTGACTCTGAACTTAACTGAAGAAAACTAAATTGTACAATCGAAACTGAATTTTACCGATGAAACTAAATTTACTGTCGAAACTGTTTGCACTAGTTGCAGAGCACTGCAATAGAAGTTTAGGCTGGTCGAGCACTAGTAGCTCCCGAAGTAGTGATCTAAATCAGCAGCCGCTCGAGCAGTGAACACACTAGCAGAGAGCAGCTCGTACAGCTGTAGCAGCTATGCCCGGAGTAGCAGCGCGAGCGAGAGGTAAAGCAACAACTCGTGTAGCTGTAGTAGGTCATGTAGCAGCAGCAGCAGCGCGAACGAGAGCAAGAGCAAAGCACAACAGCAGCAGGAACGAGAGCAAGAGCAGAGTAGCAGCGCGACCAACAGCAAGAGCAGAGAAGCAGCGCGAACGAGAGCCGGAGCAGCAGCAGCAGCAGCGTGAGCGAGAGCCGGAGCAGCAGCAGCTCCTGCTGGTGTGGACGTCGCCGCCAAGGGAGCAACGCCATGGGGGAAAGACGCCATGGAGGAAGTGGCCAGCGACGCCGCCGTCGATGGAGACACGCCATGGTGGCTCGGGATCGAGCACCGGCAGCCCCGTGAGATCGAATAAAAGAGAAAATTATATCCTACTTATGGTGCATTATTCGGTGTTAGTTATGTTCAATGCATGTTTATGACCGTTTTCACTTTTTGGTTGGTTGCTTCTCAATCTATTTGCTAGCCTTCATTTGTACTAAGCGGAAATACTGCTTGTGCATCCAAACTCCTTAAACCCAAGTTGTGCCAAATGAGTCCACCATACCTACCTATATGCGGTATTGCCATGCCGTTCCAAGTAAATTTGCGTGTGCCAACTCTAATTTTCAAAATAATTTTTCTGTTTTGTGTGCCCGTACCGCTCATGAAGTGGCACGGGGTGACCATTATTTTCCATGCTAGGTGTGTTATTCTCACGATGAGTGTTTATTCACTTGTCACTGCATGAGAGAGTGGCTGGTAATAGGGATGCCCAGTCCCACAATGAAATAAAAAATAATAACAACAAAATTCCTTGGAAAGTGTTGGTTTGGAGGGCACCCGTGGATACGGCTAGCCATGGGTTGTGAAAGAATGGTGGAAAGGAAATAAACTTTACTTTCTGTTTGGGAACCGCCTATGATGTGTCTAGCATGGAAAATATTGGGAATTCTCGGTCGTTTTCGTTGACAGGAAAAGCATGCCTCTAATTTTTTTTATCTCTTTAATTTCAGCCTTGAGCTCTGGCACATTAACAAATCTCTGCTTCCCTCTGCGAAGGGACTATCTATTTACTTTTGTGCAATTTTTATTTTTATTTGAGTCTCCATCTTCTCTTATAAAGCACCAACTAGAGAGCACTATTGTCATACTTGTGCATTGGACGTAGCTAATATTTGAGTGTGTTTCATGAATGGATCAATGATTGAGCATAATGGGCTAGGGATAACTTTCTTTAGCGTTCATATTTTGAAAAGCATGGTTGCTTGTTAGTATGCTTGAGTATTTATATCTTCATGTCAAACTATAGACTATTGCTTTGAATCATTCAAGTCCAATGTCCATGCTATAAAAGAAAAGAATATATGATGAATATGATCGGCAGCATTCCACATCAAAAATTCTATTTTTATCGTTTACCTACTCGAGGACGAGAAGGAATTAAGCTTGGGGATGTTGATACGTCTCCAACGTATCTATAATTTTTGATTGTTCCATGTTGTTATATTATCAATCTTGGATGTTTTTATATACATTTACAGCAATTATATATCATTTTTTGGGACTAACCTATTAACTTAGTGCCCAGTGCCATTTGCTGTTTTCTGCCTGTTTTTGGTTTTACAGAATATCAATACCAAACGAAGTCCAAATGCAACGAAACTTTTTGGAGATTTTTTTATGGACAAGATAAACACTAGAAGCTTCGGGAGGAGGCCAGAAGACCCTGGAGGTGGCCACGAGGCACCAGGGCGAGCCTGGGGGGGGGGGGGCAGGCGCGCCCTGGTGCCTCGTGGGCCCACCTCTGACTATTTTGACCTAATTCCACCACTATAAATTCCCAAAAATCGGGAAACCAACAAAGGAGTCCACGAAATACTTTTTCCGTTGCCGCAAGTTTCTGTTCTCGAGAGATCCCATCTGGAGGCCTTTTCCGGTGCTCCGCCGAAGGGGGAATCGATCACGGAGGGGCTCTACATCAACCTTGCTGCCCTTCCGATGATGCGTGAGTAGTTTACCATAGACCTTTGGGTCCATAGTTAGTAGCTAGATGGCTTCTTCTCTCTTTTTGATCTTCAATACAATGTTCTCCTCGATGTTCTTGGAGTTCTATCCGATGTAATCACTTTTTTGCGGTGTGTTTGTTGGGATCCGATGAATTGTGAGTTTATGATCAGATTATCCATGAATATTATTTGAGTCTTCTCTGATCTCTTTTATGCGTGATTATTATAGCCTCGTATTTCTTCTTTGATCTATTGATTTGGTTTGGCCAACTAGATTGATTTATCTTGCCACGGGAAGAGGTGCTTTGTAATGGGTTCGATCTTGCGGTGCTCAATCCCAGTGACAGAAATGGACATGACACGTATGTATCGTTGCTATTAAGGGTAAAAAGATGGGGTTTATTCATGCGTGAGTTTACTTTGTCTACATCATGTCATCTTGCTTAAGGCGTTACTCCGTTCTTTATGGACTTAATACACTAGATGCATGCTGGATAGCGGTCGATGTGTGGAGTAATAGTAGTAGATGCAGGCAGGAGTTGGTCTACTTGTCTCGGACGTGATGCCTATATACATGATCATTGCCTTGGATATCGTCATGATTACTTGCTTTTCTATCAATTGCCCAACAGTAATTTGTCTACCCACTGTATGATATTTTCTTGAGAGAAGCCTCTAGTGAAAACTATGGCCCCCGGGTCTACCTCTATCATTTACTAAAACCCTAAAAATACTTGCTGCAATTTTATCTTATTTATTTTATTTTGTATTTTTGTTTAATCTATCTATCTATCACCATACAATTTAATCTTGCAATTGACCGCCGAGGGATTGACAACCCCTCGTTTGCGTTGGGTGCAAGGATTTGTTGTTTGTTTGCAGGTACTGCTAACGAGGTGTTGCGTGATTCTCCTACTGGATTGATAACGTTGGTTTCATAACTGAGGGAAATACTTACCTCTACTGTGCTGCATCATCCCTTCCTCTTCGGGGAAAATACCAACGCAAGCTACAAGTAGTAGGAAGAATTTCTGGCGCCGTTGCCGGGGAGACATCATCAATATCTATCAAGTACCTTCGCATAAACTTACATCTCCTTGCATTTATTTTATTTGCCTCTCGTTTTCATCTCCCCCTCTTCTAAAAAGTTTTTACAAAAATACAAAAATATTTTTCATTTTCCTTCTTGCTTGTTTGCTATCTTTGCATGTGTTGCCATGTGCCTTCTATTTGCTTGCATCTTCGCTTGCTAAAAATCTATTGATATGGATCCTCATCTATTTGCTAATCTTTTCAAAAGACCCAATTATGATGAACCAATTGTTAGTGAGTTGAGTGCACTTGATTTCCTCTATAAAGTTTTGCTTAAAAATCATGAATCTGAAAATTGTGATGAAGTGCTGAAAGAAGAAATTTATAAAGTGATTCATGATAGCCCCTACAATGAAAAGCATGATTGCAATAACATTACTATAAATTCTATTAATGTCAATTGTGCAAATAATATGCAAAACTATGAGCTTGGGGATGATAATTTTGTTATATCCACTACTTATTGCAATGATCATGATTGGGGTGATAATGCTTCTTATGATCTTGAAAATTTATTTAAGCCTCATGATGAATATGCTATTGATAATAATGTTTGCAATAATATTGAAAGTGGGTTTGGAGAGGACATGACTTTAGTTGATGTCAATCCCACTATTTTGGAAGACTATAAGAATTTTATGCATGTGGATCATGCAGAGAAAATTTTATATGATAGCTATATTGTTGAATTTGATTATGATCCTACATATAATTATTATGAGAGGGGAAAATATGGCTGTAGAAATTTCCATGTTACTAAATTACCTCTCGTTATGTACAACCTCTTTGGCATAGCCCTGTCGAGCTCCGCATCTTTGGGTTGGTCGTGGAGGATGGTGCGGCTGGTGTGACTGTCGGAGGCGGGGAAGAAGATCCGAGGTGTCTGGAGACGGCGCCGAGGGTACTGCTATGCTGTGATGGATGGTTCCGTCATTGGAGAAGCTCCTGTGAGGTGTACGATGGCGAGGCTGAAGTAGGACAAGACTGGCTCCTGTGAGGTGTACTGCTATGCTGTGATGTTCTTGGAGTTCTATCCGATGTAATCACTTTTTGCGGTGTTGTAGGATCGAAAGTATGTCTAGAGGGGGGGTGATTAGACTACTTGACCAAATAAAACCAAACCTTTTCCCAGATTTTAGTTGTAGGAAGATTTTAGTAATAGTACATATCAAGCATCACCCTACACATGCAATTCTAAGAGTATAGCAGCGGAATGTAAGCAATTGCATATGTATGTAAAGGAGGGATTGGAGATTTCAAACACACTGAAGACACGGTGGATTTTTGGCGTGGTTCCGATAGGTGGTGCTATCGTACGTCCACGTTGATGGAGACTTCAACCCACGAAGGGTAACGGCTGCGGGAGTCCACGGAGGGCTCCACCCACGAAGGGTCCACGAAGAAGCAACCTTGTCTATTCCACCATGGCTTACGTCCACGAAGGACTAGCCTCACTCAGGGTAGGTATTCACGAAGTAGGCGATCTCCTTGCCCTTACAAACTTCTTGGTTCAACTCCACATCTGGTTGGAGGCTCCCAAGTGACACCTAACCAATCTAGGAGACACCACTCTCCAAAAGGTAATAGACGGTGTGTTGTTGATGAACTCCTTGCTCTTATGCTTCAAATGATAGTCTTCCCAGCACTCAATCAACTCCTCATAGATTTGGCTATAGTGGAAGAGGGATTTGAGTGGAAAGCAACTTGGGAAAGGCTAGAAATCAAGATTCAAATGGTAGGAATGGAATGGCTTGATCTCAACACATGAGCAGGTGGTTCTCTCTCAGAAAATGTATGGTGGAAGTGTAGGCACGTTCTGATGGCTCTCCTTTCTAAGAAGGATGTGGTGGAGGGGTATATATAGCCTCCACACAAAATCCAACCGTTACACACTTTTGACCCAACTCGGTGGCACCGAAACAATCATCTCGGTAGCACCGAACTGTGTAAAAGATATGAACGTTAGGAATCTCGGTGAGACCAATACGAACAACTCGGATGGACCGAAGTGCAATGGCTTAGGGCAATCCTCATCTCGGTGGCACCGATTGCATCAACTCGGTAGGACCGAAGTGAAGTAATAAGGCAACAGAGACTTGGCAAGCCATCTCGGTGAGACCGATTTGCAAACTCGGTGAGACCGAAGTAAATGCAAACAATTACAGAGAGTTGGCAAGGCCATCTCGGTGAGACCGAGATCCATTTCGGTGGATCCGATTTGTTAGGGTTTTGGCAGTGGCTAAGTCTTGGATGAACACGGTGGGGCCGGGTTGGACTTTAGGTTTAGGACAAATTTGGGTAGAGAGAGTGGTTGAGGGTTTAGGAATACTGTCACTAAGCACTTGAGCAAAAAGATCATTTAGCAACACCTCATCCCCTTTTAATAGTATTGGCTTTCCTATGGACTCAATGTGATCTTGGATCACTAAACCAAAAATGTAGAGTCTTGATCTTTGCCAATCCTTGTCCTTAGCATTTTGAGGGGTCCACGTCTCTAGTCCATGCCATGCCAATCATTGAACATCCTAAAATCTTAATCTTGAATGGACATTAGTTCAATGAGATATATGTTGTTATGAATTACCAAAACCACCAAGGGAGAAAATGTGCTTTCAATCTCCCCCTTTTTGGTAATTGATGACAACATATAGATCAAAGCTTCGACAGATGGTTAAGTGAATGAAATACATCGTCGCTTTGAGAAGTATGTGATAAGCAAGAGCTCCCCCTAAATTTGTGCATTATTAAAAATTTGCGTTTGAATGCAAATGCACAATTGATTAGGCTCATGGGTTACTCTTCCATGTCACATACATCTTGGTGGAGCGCGCAAAATGATATGATTGGAAAGGTAAGCACGCATCACCAACATAAGTAATTGATCATACAAGATAATGGTAGAGATAAACAAGACTCATCACAATAGGCATAGTATGATCAAACATCATGATAAGCGCAAACAGAATATCTTACAGATACTGTAGAAAGCACACACATAACAAAGGTAGCAACACAAACAAACAAGTAGCAAATGAACTCGAGAGAAAAAAAATCAACGAAACACTCTCTCTCGAAGCCTATGATCTATACAAATTCTCCCCCTTTGGCAACAAGTACCAAAAAGTTCGAATCGTATAGCACTAGTCGGCTCTCTAGGCACGGTCCTCCGAAGCTCCTGAAGGCGACCTTCTGCTGGCTGCTCCGGTGTGCGTAGACGGTGTTGAGATAAGAGCGTCCGCGAATGCTTCTGCTGATGACTGCTGGACTGGAGGAGTGGAGACCTGCTGTTCAGACCTGTTCTGACTGTCACTGCCACTAGACATCTTGCTGAGCTGACCCTATGAATAGATGGGTATGGGTAGAGTAGATGAGTCATCACAAAAAGCAGATAGTTTTTCATAAAAATGAGTTCAAACTTTAGTTCTAGGTTTTCTCAGAATGCAGTTCGGATGGACCGAGTTGGTAATCTCGGTGACACCGAAGCACACTACAGAGACATGGCACGCCATTTCGTTCAGACCGAGATGGGTTTCGGTGGCTCCGAGATGCTAGGGTTTCACTGAGACGTTACTTTCGGTCTCACCGATTCGCACAACTCGGTGGAACCGAGATGTACTAGTGCTATGGCCAGGGCCAAATCGGTGGGACCGAAAATTCCTATTCGGTCGGTCCGAGATGCGTTCGGCGGAAACCTAACCCTAAATTTTTTGCTCGAATCTTGTTCTTACTAACTAATCTGGTGGAAAGAGTATTGCATTCATGGCAAGATACATGGCATTGCTATCGTGCATTGCATCAGAAAAGGAAGCATGAAAAGGGATTGAATCTCACCCTAACTTGGTGGAGATCCTCTACGGCGGCAACGGCGGTGGAGATTACCGTTGACGGCGATGGAGTCCTGCGGCGAGGGCGCGCTGGAGACGACGGCGAAGTCCGAAGACGCGGGCGACGGCAGCGACGGGGAGCGGGAACGAGTGGGTCAAGAAATTTCCACCATTCGGTCCGCGCGATATATATACCCGTACGCTGTCGGTGGCGCCGAGTTGAACAACTCGGTGGCACCGATATGTGTAACTGCACGCAGTATAGCAGATCGGTGGCTCCGAAATGGTTCAATTCAGTAGCACCGAGATGAAAACCTAGATCAATCTAAGTGATTTCGGTTGGACCGAGTTGGAGTGAGTTGGTTCGGCCGAAATCAATTAGAAGGTTTTGGAGGTTCAGCCCTTTCAGATCGGTGGCTCCGAGTGCTCCTCACCCGGAAGGTCCGAAAATGACTTGTTCAATTTTTGTGATGCGGCAAGAATAGAATTTGAGACAAGAAAGCATAGATAGCTAGAGAAGGTTCTTAGGCATTCTTGTACATCCACTTGGCCAGAAAAACCAAGACAATCAAAACAACAAATGGATGTCCTCAAATGGTGAAATCATGCAAACCAACATGCTCACACAATAAGATAGCAAATGAAATATGTGTCAAACATGCACAATCAATTCTAGCATCTATCAAGCAATGATGATGACTAGGTCATCTATATATGAGTATATTGACTTAGGAGCCAAATGAGAACATTTGATCATAGGTCATACTCATCGTTTAAGCACAAGTGGGGTTGCCACTTTTAGATAAAGCATTAATGTGTTCACACCATTAGAGTTGCTTTAGCTCAATTTTTAGAGCAAAGCTCCCCCTAGATGCGATATCCCCCCTAAGAGGGTTGAACTAACCTTGGGTTTTATCGATGATGACTTCATGTAGATGTTGAAGCTGTGGATGCTCCATGTTGATGTAGACCATCAAAAGTTGGGAGCAATCCTTTGGAGTTTTGTGCTTTCAATACCTACATGGGTTAGTCCCACACAAGGAACATACAAGGATATTCATAGACATAGAGTGAAATACACATATGATGATGTCCATGAATGCATTGATTACCTTGTCCCTTGCCTTACCAACAAGAGGGTTTGTGACTCCATGAACTAGTGCAAAATGTGGAAGTTGGTTGCACAAGTCCTTGCCATAAAGAATATGAGTGAAGTTTGTTGGCGGAGTCACCCTCAAGAACTCTCTAGTTCTTCTTCTTTTGGACCCACATCAACTTGATGGGAATCCTTGGAATTGTAGTAGCACTTAATGAAGTAGAACTTGATGAAGTCTTGGGAACCCATTTGACCATGGCTTGAGGAGCTTCTTCAAATGAATCAATCTCGTCTTGAAGCTTGTCCTTGCCTTTTAGCTTGTGGTCTTGTGGTGGAAGGTCTTCTTGAGCTTGTGTTCCCTTGAAGGAAGTAGGATCATACTTCTCTTGTTGAGGAACAAACTTCGTCTTGGGGTATTGACCTTCTTCCCACTCAACTCCATCGGCATTGAACTTTCGTTCAAAACCAACACCTTGGTTCTTCCGGTGCCTTCCTTGCTTGCGTACAATTTCCTCAAATTGTTTACTCCCGGCAAGACTCTTGTAGACACCTTTTTCTATAATTCCTTTCAATAGCATATTTTCTTGCTCAAGTGTAACTTGGCTAAGAGAATCATTAGTGGAATCAATAGAACTACTAGAAGCAACAATATTGGATTTAGCATTGTTATTGTTACTACTAGAGGTAGAACCATTTTTACACTTGTTGCTAGTTTGCTTAGGTTTAACTTGTGGCATAAAGGTAGACAAGAGTAAACGTTTGGCAAGATATGAAGAACTCTTCTTTCGAAGATCGTCATTGATAGCTTTAAGAAACTCATGCTCTTGGGCTAAATTTAGCTTCTCGAAGCGTAGCTTCTCATGAGTTCTTAGAAGTTCTCTATGATCCTCTTGAATTGTTTCATGAGCTAACTTAAGAGCATTTAGTTCTTTAGTTAGACGATCAATCTCCTTCATAGCATTGTCACTCGTTTCCTCTTGACTATCATGATTACTAGCATTTTCATTATAGCTCACATCACTATCTCTATCAACAAGTAAATCATCATCACCAAGGAAATCATCTTCATCACTATTAAAATCAAGATACTCGGGGTGTGATACCTTAGGGCCTTTTGCCATGAAGCATCTTCCAATTCCTTCATTTGGTGAGTCAAATAGATCGTAGGAGTTGGATGACACAAGTGCAAGTCCGGCAACACCTTCATCTTGACTATAGTCGGAGTTGGAGTGATAACTTCTCTCGGATTGGTTGTCGGAGTCGGAGCCGGAAACCCATTCACCAACATGAGCTTGATGTCTTCTTCTTGTGTAGCTCCTTGATGACTTGTCCATCCTCTCCGAATCCTTACTTCTTCGAGAGTGTCTTCGTTCATAATAATCATCTCTACTCCTTCTCTCTTTATGAGGTGATTCATCTCTTCTATGTCTTCCTCTTGGTGATTCGTCTCTTTTCTTGTAGGGAGCCGTACACTCATTTGAGTAGTGTCCGGGCTTTCCACAATTGTAACAATTATGGTCACCACTTGATGATCTTCTCTCAAAATGTCTTGAGCTAGAGCTTCTTTCTTTCCCTTTATTCTTGTAGAACTTGTTGAACCTTTTCACCATTAGGCTTATCTCTTCATTGGATACTAGCTTGTCACTTGGAGTTGTTGGAGCATCGGTTGAGGCTTTGTAAGCACCACTTGACTTGTTGTGCAGCTCCTCCTTGTCCTTGAGCGACATTTCATGAGCAACGATCCTTCCAATGACTTCCGTGGGCTTGAGATCTTTGTAATTTGGCATCATTTGGATCAATGTGCAGACGGTGTCATATTTTCCATCCAAAGCTCTAAGTATCTTTTTGATGATGAATTTGTCGGTCATCTCTTCACTTCCTAAGCCGGCAATCTCATTTGTGATGAGAGCAAGCCTAGAGTACATCTCTGCGACTCCTTCACCATCCTTCATCTTGAACTTGTCAAGTTGGCTTTGAAGCACATCCAACTTAGATTCCTTGACGGACTCGGTACCTTCATGCATATCAACCAAAGTATCCCAAATTTCCTTTGCATTCTCGAGGCGGCTGATTTTGTTGAATTCTTCGGGACATAAACCATTGAATAGAATGTCACAAGCTTGAGCATTGTATTGCAACATCTTCAATTCTTCCGGGGTTGCCTCACGATCTGGTTCCTTGCCATCCTCAAAGAAGTCACCTTGCAAGCCAACACGAACAACAGCCCAAACGGCGGGGTTATGACCAAGAATATGCATTTTCATCTTATGTTTCCAACTAGCAAAGTTTGTACCATCAAAATATGGACCTCTACGGTGATAGTTACCCTCACTAGACGCCATACTCTCCTAGGTTGTGAAACCAAGGCTATGATCACCAAAGCTATGGAAATCAAGGCTTACGGAGACCAAAGCTCTGATACGACTTGTAGGATCGAAAGTATGTCTAGAGGGGGGGTGATTAGACTACTTGACCAAATAAAACCTAACCTTTTCCCAGATTTTAGTTGTAGGCATATTTTAGTAATAGTACATGTCAAGCATCACCCTACACATGCAATTCTAAGAGTATAGCAGCGGAATGTAAGCAATTGCATATGTATGTAAAGGAGGGATTGGAGATTTCAAACGCAATGAAGACACGGTGGATTTTTGGCGTGGTTCCGATAGGTGGTGCTATCGTACGTCCACGTTGATGGAGACTTCAACCCACGAAGGGTAACGGCTGCGCGAGTCCACGGAGGGCTCCACCCACGAAGGGTCCACGAAGAAGCAACCTTGTCTATTCCACCATGGCTTACGTCCACGAAGGACTAGCCTCACTCGGGGTAGATATTCACAAAGTAGGCGATCTCCTTGACCTTACAAACTTCTTGGTTCAACTCCACATCTGGTTGGAGGCTCCCAAGTGACACCTAACCAATCTAGGAGACACCACTCTCCAAAAGGTAATAGACGGTGTGTTGTTGATGAACTCCTTGCTCTTGTGCTTCAAATGATAGTCTTCCCAACACTCAATCAACTCCTCACAGATTTGGCTATGGTGGAATAGGGATTTGAGTGGAAAGCAACTTGGGAAAGGATAGAAATCAAGATTCAAATGGTAGGAATGGAATGGCTTGATCTCAACACATGAGCAGGTGGTTCTCTCTCAGAAAATGTATGGTGGAAGTGTAGGCACGTTCTGATGGCTCTCCTTTCTAAGAAGGATGTGGTGGAGGGGTATATATAGCCTCCACACAAAATCCAACCGTTACACACTTTTGACCCAACTCGGTGGCACCGAAACAATCATCTCGGTAGCACCGAACTGTGTAAAAGATATGAACGTTAGGAATCTCGGTGGGACCGATACGAACAACTCGGATGGACTGAAGTGCAATGGCTTAGGGCAATCCTCATCTCGGTGGCACCGATTGCGTCAACTCGGTAGGACCGAAGTGAAGCAATAAGGCAACAGAGACTTGGCAAGCCATCTCGGTGAGACCGAAGTAAATGCAAACGATTATAGACAGTTGTCAAGGCCATCTCGGTGAGACCGAGATCCATTTCGGTGGATCCGATTAGTTAGGGTTTTGGCAGTGGCTAAGTCTTGGATGAACTCGGTGGGGCCGGGTTGGACTTTAGGTTTAGGACAAATTTGGGTAGAGAGAGTGGTTGAGGGTTTAGGAATACTGTCACAAAGCACTTGAGCAAAAAGATCATTAAGCAACACCTCATCCCCTTTTAATTGTATTGGCTTTCCTATGGACTCAATGTGATCTTGGATCACTAAACCAAAAATGTAGAGTCTTGATCTTTGCCAATCCTTGTCCTTAGCATTTTGAGGGGTCCACGTCTCTAGTCCATGCCATGCCAATCATTGAACATCCTGAAATCTTAATCTTGAATGGACATTAGTTCAATGAGATATATGTTGTTATGAATTACCAAAACCACCAAGGGAGCAAATGTGCTTTCAGGTGTGTCTGTTGGGATCGGATGAATTGTGAGTTTATGATCAGATTATCCATGAATATTATTTGAGTCTTCTCTGATCTCTTTTATGCATGATTATTATAGCTTCGTATTTCTTCTCCGATCTATTTGTTTTATCTTATTTACTAAAACCCTAAAAATTCTCCCCCGGGTCTACCTCTATCATTTACTAAAACCCTAAAAATTCTTGCTGCAATTTTATCTTATTTATTTTATTTTGTATTTTTGTTTAATCTATCTATCTATCTATCACCATACAATTTAATCTTGCAATTAACCGCCGAGGGATTGACAACCCCTCGTTTGCGTTGGGTGCATGGATTTGTTGTTTGTGTGCAGGTACTGCTAACGGGGTGTTGCGTGATTCTCCTACTGGATTGATAACCTTGGTTTCATAACTGAGGGAAATACTTACCTCTACTATGCTGCATCATCCCTTCCTCTTCGGGGAAAATACCAACGCAAGCTACAAGTAGCAGTGGAGGACGGACGGCTGAACCGGCGGGACGACGAGATCGACAATGGATCCTCGTCCGGAGAGGTGGATGAGGGACGTCGAGCTATTGCTGTGGACGACGTCATCGGGGAAGAGGCTTCGGCTGGGCGGCGGTCAGGTGGCGGACGGAGGAGGGTGGGGTTTCGCGGGTTTTGGCGGCCTCAGTGTACGAATGGGGGTAACGCAGGGGAAGAGAGGGGGGAGCCATGGCTTAGGGACGCGCTTGTCCAAAATTAGGGGTAAGTTACGAAAGTACCCCCACCAGTTTTAACCATGGGACGTCGAGGCAGTATTTCCGGCTGAGGGGTAGAAGGGGGATTTCGCGTGTTGGGCGGCGCGACCGATTTCGGGTGAGGAGGGAGTTTTCACGCGCGTTGAAATTTCAAGATAACAAGGCGCGGGTTGAAGAGGCGGGAGTTTCGCACCACAAGAGACAAAGAGATACTCCAGTTTGAAAATTTCGTGATAACAAGGCACGGCTTTGAATTTCGGGAGAACAAGCTTAACGTGTACAAAAAAACAAAGACAATTCGTACAAGACAAGAGAGAGTCATGTCCCGTTTTACTATATTACTACAAATGCCATTCAACACCAACAACAAATAACTAAAAAATTCGGTAGAACAAGCTTAGCATGTACAATACCAAATCAATTCGCACTTCCCTCAGGAACAACAAAAAAACAAATCAAAATACTCCCGCAAAAAAAAACAAATCAAAACACTGTCGTCTACCATATTGACTCAATTTGAATCAATTTTTCCTATTTGAATACGATTGTTGTCAAGTTATGCCATCATTTTAGTATTATCTTGATAACAAAATACATGCATATAGTAGTAATCCTATTTAAATATGAACTACATGTACCATACGATCTCAAATTCAAATATTTGTATCCATTTTATGTTGAATTCAAATAACAGTACATTTCATGCTCGAGCTAGACATTCGGAATGATCTAAACCCTGTTTTCATATGTATAATGTGTTTAATACACACAATACATGCCCCCCCCCCACACACACATCATTTAGATGTTAGCTGCGAAAGCCACACATTATCTCAAATTCGAATAGTAATGTCCATGCATGGATGCAATGTGGTCAGACGATGCCTGCCATCGGTGTCTCAAATTCAAATCAATTTGGGCTTGTTTGACGTGTGTATATAGTATTACATGTTCGATTCAAAACCACACGCACATCTCGATTATATTCATGCATGCATGGGTTACAAACATCATGATCTCTTATTCAAATATTTGAATCCACTTATATATTGATTATCATCTATATGTAAGTCTTTTACACCCACACACACACTCCTCCTCTCTTTGTGAATATATACCACTAATTTTCCTATCGTGCATGCATATATATATGCACATACACTCCCCACTCGGCATCCTCTACATCACGCACACACGTTCTCGTTCTCTAGGTCGGTCTCCCACGATCTCTCTAGGTCTATCCATCTGCATCTTTCCCATACACAGCGATCGATATACCCCTCTAGCTAGGTCTGCCTAGCTACGACACACAAACATGTACACATTCGGTCCTACGTACCCTCCTTTCACCAACCATGCCTCCCGCCCTAACTCAGAGGAACGCGCGCACTGTCGCCCCCTCTGTTGTTATCCATCTCGCACTCGTACATTGTCTCAAGCTAACTAACTATCAGGCCTCTCGCACCATCTTATAGGTAGCTAGCTAGCTAGCTGCATCCCTCCCCCCACACACACCTCTCCCTCTATTCGTCACTCTTGGAGTTCTTTATCTCTGACACATGCATGCATGTGCACCAATCGATTTCCCTCTATGTGTAGCCAGGTCTCTCTCGCTATTTTCCCACACAAACCAACCGATCTATATCTCTAGTTAGGTCTCCCCCTCTTTTACGATGTACACACATCGACGAAACTACGACCTCTCTCGATAGGACAGCCTACCACACACACATTAATTGTCCCTCCCCATCTCATCATCCATGCCTTCCGCTTTATCTGTCAATCAGACGCACGCGCCCATGCACGTTCTCGTCCCCTCTCTCTAATTATCGATATCGCACTTATACTCCTTCCTTATCTTCATCTACCTGGCCTCTCGTACCATATCCAAGCACACCCCCTCTGTCCTAGCGCTTGTACGCTCGTAAAGTTCTTCCCTCTATCCGTCTTTATCGATATCTGGCGTAAAGATCCTTCCCCTCTCTTCTCATACATCGGCCCCTGCACATACATATACTATGTATGTAGGCCTCTCTTTGAGGCAAACATATGTATAGAAGAGGTGCACGCACGCACGCACTCCTTCCCTCATACACACACACGGGTACACGGTGGAGCACACTTTTATAAGAAGAGGCAGCCCATGTGATTGATAATTTGACGTGTGTAGAAAGGCATTTTAGATGATGTGGCACTAGTACTTCCGGTATGTGCAAAGCAACCAAGTTGGATTTCCAATAGCATGGCACTACTTCGTACGAAACATAATGCGAGGAAGATCTTGTTTAGGGTGATGTCTCTCTTTTTCAGTCAATATATTTATGAATAAAATGATGTGGGGGGCATCAATGAAGCAACGTGGGACATGTGGAGGTGTTGTTTGCAAGCTTCCTGTGTGGATTTGATCACATTGATGTGCCGATGGTTCTCAAAAAACGTAGACACTTTTTTTGAGGGTGGGTACACTTAGGTTACTGTAGACGTGAATCCGAAACACCTAGACCGCTGGATCAACATCAATGAACGACTGATATTACATCACACGTGAACGATTGAGAATTTCAAAACTAATTATAGAAATAGCCAGCAGCGGGCTCCTCTTTTCTTGGTCTGAGAAGTTGCGGGCGTCTGGCTCCGCCACGATGGCCTCCGAGAGCGCGGGCCCACGTACGCGTCCGAGAAACGTATGCAAACCGTTGGCCAAACTCCCACGCCTCCGCTCCAGTAAAAAAAACTCCCTCGCTTCCCGCGATGGAAAAACACCCCCCTCGCCTTTCTAATGGGGATTTCTATCGACCGATCTCATTAAGTAGTGAAAGCAAGTGTTACACTTTACATATTAAGTTAGGCGGTAAACTTACAGCCCGTCGCGTTCACGTCGCACAAACACACGGTCGGTCCGGCCCGCCGCTCACCGAAGGGGCGCGCATCGGCTTGGTGTGTCATTGACATGTGCAACCACAAGTGAGCAGTAGCACGAACAGACGGTCGGTCTGGCCCGCCGCTCACCGAAGAGACACGCATCGGCATGATACATCACTGACATGTACGACCGCATGTGAGGAGTAGCAAACCGACAGGCCAAGACCCCCTGCCTACCACGCGCCAAAAGCCCGGCCTTTTTAATAATAGTATAGATCGCACCATGGAGTAGACCATGGCTCCCTCAGTTGCAAATGCTCGCGTGGCAGTTTCATGTGTGGGGAGGGGCGTGGTGTGGCAGTTTTGTAAAATGCCATGGCATTTCTTTTTTTACTGCTGTTTTCCACCAATAACTGGCACCGTCGGATGCAGATCTTACGGTAACTGGGGCGTTCGCCAGGAATATCCTAGTGGCGAACTATTGACTATTTTCTTTCACACGTATTACATCGACACATATCATCTCTCTCCCTCTTTCCCACGCACACACCTACGCTCATGAGTCTCTCGGGACTTCTCGCACACACCATCTCTAACTCTCTAGGTCGATGCCACACACATACACTTGTACTGTAGGTTTAGTACATCATACACGAAGAGAAGAGGTGCACGCACACACTCGTCCTCTCTCACACACGCATCTGTAGCTACGAATCTAGTGTTCTCAACCATCCGATTCTCTCTATCAAAGGTTCACGTTGCTCCTTGGCCTTCAGATTCAAAGGTTCAAAACACGGAGCCTCAGTTGGAGGCGCGAGGTTTTGCTAATGTGGGTACCGCACACGGCACCAACACGACACGAGATTGGTCTGCCTGGTGCGCAGTCGGGTGAGTACTAGTAGTGTACTACTTTGATGTGTCGCGTCAACTCACAGAAGTATGCAACACTTCCTTAACAAACAAACATATAAGCAGCTTATATTTAGGTTTACTTCTTACCCAAAGGATCTTATATCCAACAGACACAAAATATCCCTTGGACTGTTGGGAATTACTTCAACTGCTGATGTGATGTTGAAGTAATTGCTGCGTCGCCACCAAAATCCACCATCTCTTAAGGTAAAGTAGACCAAACTGAACACTACATTAGCATATTACTAAGATAACTAGAAGACATTGTGGAATCATTTAGGAGGTGAGCTTGTCAATCCGAATGTGGAGGGACACCGTCCTCGACGACCCAGCCCCGGCCAGCAACTTCGGTGGCACTATCAAGAAGGTTAGCTCCTCCACGGCGACGGCGCCGGGTTCCTTGGTGCTTGTCACCTCGATTTCCACCTTGATGGCGTCGGTACTGCCGTTGGGCGCCCCCGGCGGCCCATTTGCCCACACCTCGGCCGCGTAGTGCGGCGGTGGGGTTGCTCCCGCTCTAATGCAGATGACCGACACGGCGATAGGCGCGCCCATGCCGAGCGTGCTGCCGACCATGAAAAACGCGCGTCCGTCCTCCTCCGTGAACAGCAAGCGCCGCGGCTTCGACACCGGCACCTACAGCTGGAGTACCTTGCCGTACTGGATCCTGTGCACGGGCATGGGGTGCACGGTGCTGACATGGTTGGGGAGCGCTAGCGGTGGGCCTTCGTAGCCGCAGCCGGGCACGGGGCAGTTGCACGGCGTGAGCGGACACGCGCTCTGGTGATCGTCGAGCTTGTGGTAAGTGACGTAGAGCCCACAGCCTTCGTGTGGGCACTCCACCCTCACTGAGGAGAGGACGACGTCCATCGCCGTGTTGCGCACGTCGAAGCCGTCGCCGCACTCGCACTTCTGGCACTGCCTCTGGTTCCCAGGGCGCTCGCCGCGGCAGTCCGCGCAGGCCAGGTGCCCACCCTTGCACTGCACAAATCAATCGAACACCAACTAAATCAAGAAAACTGCGCCTTGCTCGATCAGCCAAACGGACGAGATGTATTCGAACCTCGTACACCGGACGCTTCAAGGGGCGGAGGCAGAAGGGGCAGTGGAGCATGGTGAGGTCCATAAAGACGTCTATCGTTGGGTCCTGTTCCGTCAGCATGATCTCGCCCTCCTCGTGCACCACCATCTCTCTCTTTAGAGCAAGTATAATAGTGGGCTTATAGCTTGCTTACATGGCAATTTTGGCTATGTGGAGGAGAGAGACATGAAAAAGTAAGGGGAGTGAGCATGGTTAGCCGGCTGTTAGCTCTATCTTTGTTCCACATCATCTATAGCCAACCTAAAAGCCCATTCATATAATAGTTGCTGGCTATATATACTATATATTTAATGCTTGACCCCACTTTCTTCTCTCACAAAGTGTCTTGGAGCTCATGCTGCAGCTGGCTACAAGTTTACAGCCCACTCCTCTTCTCTCTCCTCTCCTCTCTCCTCCACATCATCATAAATCTGAGGTGGCAACTCTTATAGCCCTCTTATGTCACCCTATTATAGTTGCTCAAGAGCCTGGCTATATGCGTGCTCCAAGGCAGATGCAATAAATGTGAGGAAAGAGATAGAGAGAAGATGAGAAAAAGTACTAATCTTATAGCCAACCTTATAGCTAGCCTTGTTGTATGAGTGACTATATGTGTTGGCTATAGATGATATGGCAACATCTTATAGCCAACAGTTGGTTGTACTAACCATGCTCTTAGACTAGGCATAGTGGGAGTAACTTCAGCAGTAACATCGAGTCCAACTCAGCAAATTTGCCTATGTGGCAATGAGTTAATGAGGAGAGAGGTAGTTTGAGTAACTTAGCTAGTTACCATAACATCACATATCCCTATACAATATGAGTCTATAACCTAATAAATGAAGCTTTGCATGACACCACACTTATGTTACTACCCACTATGAAGATAGTAACATAGTCTAGGAGTACGTGTATGTTACTAATGTATGTTACTTTCCACTATGGTTAGTCTTAGGGGCGGGGCATTAGAAAGTTTTACCATCACATGTTCATACTTCAAGGTGCATTAAATCAACAGATGAAACGATCAAAAGGAAACTCACGGCATGCATGCATGCATTGTAATTTATGTATAAGTAAAAACAACTTTTTGAGAAAATCGAGTCTACTCCTTTGATATGTCGTGTCAAACTCGTACAACAAGGAGAAGCTTGATTACTACTACGCCCTCTCCCTCCCCCATGCACGCGGTGGCTCGCATGACGAGGAGAAGCTTTTGCTTGTAACACTCTCCCTCCCCCACGCGGTAGACATGCAGCAGTTCATTCGTGTCAGATTGCCAGAAGCATATAGTAGTATTGTAGTAGTATGACTTGCCGAAGAGGCGAAGATCCAAGCGCAACCCGAATGTGGCAGTTGTGAATGCTCGCGTGGCAGTCTCATGTGAAAGGGAGGGTCGTGGTGTGGCAGTTATGTAAAATGCCATGGCATTTGTTTTTTATTGCTGTTTGCGTCCAATAGGTGCCACCGTCGGATGCAGATCTTACGGTTATTGTGGCGATCGCTAGTTATAGGCTCGTGGCGAACTGTTGACTAGTCTCTTTTTGACACGAATTTACAACATTGATACGTCTTGAATGCCAACAAGGGAGAAGGTAGCGGTTCCCGAAACGTTGAACGGTCAATGATGCATCCTCATTCAATTAGTACCTCCGTCTTGGTTTATTGGTCCTCATTGTATTTTCTACCAACTTTTGACCAAAGATTTAACTAACAAAATATTAATGCATGTCATAAAAAATAATATCATCTCAAACTATGTTGAAATACGAATCCAATGATATAATTTTTGGTGACATGCATTAACATTTTATTAGTTAAATCTTTGGTCAAAATTTGGCACAAAATACAATGAGGACCAATAAACCAGGACGGAGGTAGTAGCATGCAGAGGGAATTAATTGGAGAAGCAGAATGGAGCCAACACGATATGAATGCAACGCAGTTTACACTCTCATATGAAGGCGCCCCTCCACTCCAATCCATCTACCAAATCATACGCACCTACTAGTACTATGCACCAAGTCTGCGCAACACTGCTCACCCCAATCCAAGACCAAGTGACCACAAGTCACAACCACCCATGGAGGCGATGGACGCGAGCGGCAGGAGGCTGTGCCAGATGATCCACGATGCCGGCCTGCGGCCCGGCACCGAGCAGCGTCTCCAGACGGTGCTGGCGACCGCCGGCGTCATAGCCCTCGGCAACGACAGCTTCGCCTCTCACATGGGCGAGATGATGGTCCGCTCCATCCGCAAGTTCACTGCCGTCAAGAAGCGCACGGACGACTTTGCCGTACTCCGCCAGCCCGCGCGCCCAGGCTCCTCGTTGCCTGCCACCCTCATCGGCCTCCATGGTGAGGACCTCTTTCACGCACTGGTGGCCCTGCAGCTGCCCGACGGCATGACAAAGAATGTCCACCTCGAGGCCACGCTCACCACGCAGCGCCTCGCCGAGCAAGAAACTGTCGACGTACACATCCATGTCTACGAGGAAATCGTCTACATAGGCAACTATAGGGCCAGTGATGACGCTAAGATGTTGGCCTTCTTTGACCGGCTGGAAGCCTTGGACGCCATTGTTCAGAAGCACGTTGACCTCGCCACGAAAGCCGCTACTACTCAGCCGCCGTTCGGTGGGCCGGCACCCTGAGTCGAGGTGGAGGAGGTCGTCGATGGATGCATATTTCTTCTTGCCTCCTGTAACCAGAACTGCATCGCGTCGTCGCCTTAATGTGTTACTGTATCGCATTATCATTCCAGTCGTAGATGAAATGTGTGATCCCTTGCTCTCATTTGGCGTTAATTATATGTATCACTGTCTTCGCCCTGGTTTATTGGTCACCTTTCGTGTTTTGTGCCAAATATTGACTTCAAATTTAACTAACAATAAGTTAATAAATGTCACAAAAAACAATATCGTTGGAATACTACCTCCGTCCTGGTTTATTGGTCTCCTTCGTATTTTGTGTTTAATTTTGATCATAGATTTAATTAACAAAATGTTAGTGCATGTCACAAAAATTATATCGTTGGATTCGTATTTGAACATAGTTTTCAATGATATTATTTTTTGTGACATGCATTAACATTTTGTTAGTTAAATATAAGGTTAAAGTTTGGCACAAAATTCAAAGAGCACCAATAAACCAGGACGGAGGTTGTATGTTAAAAGACGAATCCAACGATATATTTTTTTGGTGACATGCATTAATATTTTGTTATTTAAATCTATGGTCAAAATTTGACACAAAGGGGACCAACAAACCAGGACGGAGGCAATACTTACCTATTGCATCAACTTCGTAATTTACATACGATGCATGACCTAACCTACCATACTATAGTAGTATATATATGGGCGCGACAATCAAGCTTATAAATTCAAAACTAAGTGTTACACGTCACAAGTTCAAAACGAGTAAATGGAACAATTACAGCACGCCTGTCCCGTTCGCGTCGCAACCCACACTGTCGTTCCGGCCCCCCCGCTCAGCGCGCATTGGCTTGGCATATTATCACTGACATGTGGGCCCGTTGTGAGAAAACCGACGATGCGCCAAACTGGCAAACTCCCCGGCTTATTGCGAGGGAAAATCCCCGCCCTAGCGTTTTTAATCGTCGTTATCTGTCTACCGTGCCAAGGAGCTGAAGCATAACCAAATGTTACATTTTCTACAAGTTCAAAAGGAAAAGCCTGCCGCGTCGCGTGGCACCCCCACACGGTCGGGGGTACTAGGGTCGGTCTGGCACGCCGCTCAAGCTAGGGAACGTGTGTTGTCTAGCATTTTCACTGTCAAGTGGGACCGTAGTTGAGCAAACCGACTATGGGAAAATCCCCACCCCGCCCGCTGCGTGTCGCTGAGTTAGAATTAGAAGAGAGAAACGAGGAAGGAGAAGAGCTAGCTGTAGCATGGACGCCGTTATCTGATGGGACTCGTGTTGATAGAGTAGGAGTACTCCGTACTCGTTTGTACTCGTACATACTACGACCACTCGTTGGGTGCGTGCGACCTATACCTGTCATCACTTTGCAGCTACGCTTTATAGTACATAGTATTTTTTCCACGCATTTTTCCTACTCCTACTTGCTGAGATGTACTGCTGGGCTCCGCTCTTGTCAGAAATATTTCCACGTGCTTCCTTTCGTCGACATGTGGGACATAGAGCATCTTGGTCCACCAGCAAGCACTCGGGGCATTTCTAACGCTGAGCGCCGACCGGTAGGGACGAGTCCTCGGACAGAATGCGGCAGCGGGCCATCCAACCATGCCGGCGTTCGAGTACATTTCAAACCAGATGAATTACATGCAGACCCCCCGCAAAAGAATAAATAAATGAATTACTTCATGCAAACCGGATGACTTTCATAGAAACCGGAGCACATTCATTACATTTTGGAGATATTTCATTGATAAAAAATGACCGGCCGTAAACCAGTCTAAGAGCCTCTTTGATTCCCATGATACTGAAAATACAGGAATGGGGAAAGTATGGGACTCGAGTGCTAAATCCAATAGGATTAGCAAAGAGTGTTCAACGCCCCAGGAAAAAACAAAGGAATTGTAAAAAAAAGGTTGGAGAGGAGTAGTACTAGCTAAGCTGCGACGATGCTCTTGCTCCGCTGATGGTGGTAAACCGAGAGGAGGAGGAGGACGTGGTGGCGTGTTTTTACATGCTAAGGCTGGACTGTAGTACATTGTTTTATATCCGTATCGCCTGCTGGTTCACTGGGCTGCCGTGTTTCGCACTCCTCCGACGTATACTAGTACTCCAGTGCTAAACTAGAGTATACCGCACGGTTCTTTGCTCATCGGCAACAATTATTCTTCCTTTCCCCGACATGTGGGACAGCCAGCATCCAGGTCGACGTGTCATGCACCAGATTAGAGTGGGGAATGGAAGGGGAGCCTCACCCGGTCGTAGCGCTGCAGTAATAACGACTATAAATGAGCAGTCATATCACAAGGCCCCACCTTTCCTGCAGTAACGAGCCGTCAAATCACATAGTCCCACCCTTCCAGCAGTAAGTTGAATCCGCTACTCCCTCATCCTCCTCGACTCTCCAAACCGACTAGGCGAAACTGCCGCGCGTACCGCGCGGGAAAATCCCTGCCCTTGACTTTTAAATATAATTTTTTATCGATGGATTGCGGCATGGAGCAAAACCAAAAGAAAAAAGGTGGTACATGTATATAGCACGCCCGTCGCATTCGCGTCGCACCGCCATGGTCGGTCCGGCACGCCGCTCACCGAATGCAACGCGCGTCACGTTAGTACTAGAAAAGAGAGACGAGCGATGGTAACATACGACTGAGTTACTTTTTTTAGGCAGGTTGAGTTACTACTACTAAAGTAGAAAAGAGAGACGAGCGATGGTAACATACGGGCTGTAGATATGTTGAGAAATTGAAAAAAAATGTCGAGACACCGGCTATATAGTACTGTACAGTACCAATAAAATAATCGAGTGCAGCAATTCGGTGCCCAGACTCATCTGCACCTGGTCAGATTATAATTCACAAAAAATTCAAAAAAATTCAATTTTTTTTGCATGGTAGAAAATTTGATGCATGAGGTCCGCTCCAATTTTCAAATCATTTGAACATCTGAGCAGCTCTCGGCAGAAAAGACAAATCGGGTCAGAACAGTGCATGAAGAGTATACTTTTTTACAGACCCCGAATTTCTCTTTTTTTGCCGAGAGCTGCTCAGATGACCAAATGATTTGAAAATTGGAGCAGACCTCACGCATCAAATTATCTACCATGCAAAAAAAATTGGAATTGTTTGAGTTATTCTAGTATTTGTTTTGATTTTTTTCGTCAGCACGGGTGCAGATGAGCCCGGGCTCAGAAGATGATTATCGTAATCTATTTCGCTATGAATACAAATCTACTCCCCCACCCTAGGCAGCTAGGGCAACCTCCCCGCTCCACGCTTCACCGGTGATCCTGTGGATTCGCCTCTCCCCTCTTCCCGCCGCTCGGGCCACTGGTGGCAGCGAGGGGAATCCCGGTGCCTCCTCTCCAGTTAGTAGTTTACATTAGGTTTTTTTTCCACGCACACGCAGCCCTCACTCGGATGGGGGGGGGGCACTTCTCCTTTGAGTTTGTCTTTTGGGTTCTGATCCTCCTCGAGTTCGTCAGTCTAGACATAGTGGATGGAACATGAGCGTATTGTCATGTGGCGAGATTAGGTGTCAAGTGCTTCGGATAATTACAAGG
Organism: Elymus sibiricus; assembly: GCA_039707655.1. NCBI lineage: Eukaryota > Viridiplantae > Streptophyta > Magnoliopsida > Poales > Poaceae > Elymus > Elymus sibiricus. Next base: position 455,673,312 of record CM077672.1, read on the forward strand.
GTTTAACGGCAACAAGGGTGTGTTTGGTAGGATGTATGAAGGGTGCATGAGAGCAAAAGTTCCGTTCTCGACACACTTTTGGGTGTTTGGTAGGGTGTAGAAGGGTGCATGAGAGCAAAATTTCCCTTCTCGACCCACTTTTGGGTGTTTGGTAGCGTGTATGAAGGGTGCATGAGTCCACACTAGCTTAACACAAATACACTAGGAGCATGCATGAAGAGGAATGCTGAGATGAGCCTGCACAAAGAGGGAACAACTATGCTGAGATGATAATGCAACCAAACACGCGATACGGCTATAAGGCTCTGGTCCTTATGGGCTTCTGCACGAAGACTTGTCTTTTATCGTCAAAAAGGTCAAGACGACTCCGACAGGACAGCGGCGATATCGATTGACAGATCTTCTATGAGTTAGTCTTTCGAACTCTGATCCTCGTCGGGGCATAGTTGATGGAGCTCCAACGTAGATTCATGTCCTCTCCTAGCGGCGGTGAGGCTAGGGTGTTTTGTCATGTGGTGAAGTATTGCGTTATATGAATTAGGTGCTTCAGATCAATTACGACTACTATGGCTCTGGGTCGCTGCTCCTTAGGGGCAAGGGCACGAACACTTCTCGGCTGTCATCGACAAGGTCAAGCCAGCTCAGGTAGGATGGCGGCAACAGCGGTGCGTCAGCGGCTCGTTCTGAAGGTAGTAGGTCATTCGGTGATCTCAGAATCTCGATGTAATTTTTATTACGTTTGAGATGGTTTTGTAGTACTCATGGTGAACTTTTTATAATAGATCTGGTCATTTTCACAAAAGGGTTGCATATGTTGTAGTATGTTCAAAAGCAGAACAAAGATCGATGGCCCTTTACATTTTCTCTGCAAACGCTAAGATCATGAATTCAAAAATTTGATTATGTTGAGAACAAATACATTTCAAGGTCAAGCTAGCGATTCGGAATGTAAACCGTGCATGTGTTTATACGTATAGGGTAGATATCAAAGAAAATGTATGGTATTCCACCATTTAGATGGGAACTGCAAAAGCCACTTTACGGCAACTTCAAAGTAGTGAGTCCATTGATGCATTGTGGGAAAACGGTACCATCGATATCTCAAAGCCAAGAGTTCCAACTTGTTTGTTCTCTCTCTCTCTATATATATTCACCCGTGTGGTTGTTCAATGAATGGAGGGTCGGGGTCCACAGGTGAACAATACTACTAGTACTCCTGGACGCCGTGGAGTTTTGTTCACTGTAGCACGGTAAACAGAGAGTTTCTTTTCTTTAATGTAAAATACACAAATTGAAACGATTGTTGTGGAGAGAAGAAGAAAATCACTCCACTATATATATGGGCAGCAGCCTCAGCGCTTGCTTTACTAGGGCTGCTCTCTTCACTCTCTTACCCTCTCTAGATCTAAACAAGACAACGGTGGCCACACACTCTCTCTGCTCACCACTGGTCACAGATCCGGCCGGATCCCCTCGGCCAGGGTAGGGGAGTAGGTGCATCGTTCACGCGGTCGTCGGCGGCTAGGGAGGAGACCCACAGCTGCCGGCGCGTCCCGATCGGCTGCCCGTGCCGTTCTCTCCGACACAACACCGGCTCGGGAGGGCCTCCGACCTCTTCTTCCACTATCTCGTATTGTGGCCAGATCCGGCCTCCCACCGCCCTCCTAGCCACATCCCGACGACCATCAGGTATAGCTTCCCTCGAAAACGGCCTTGCTCTACTGCCCCAGCTCCCCACATGGCTGCATGTGGATCTTTTTCTACTTCCATCAGCTGTTCCAAGGCCACCTTAATCTTTACTATTATTAGAGGTAAAGCTACTTCATGCAGTTGAATCTAGGACTTTGTTGAAATAGGGAATAAAGGGGGGAAAGGTGTAGCATGAATCTAGGACTTGATTCAAAGAGGAAATAGAAGGGGGAAAAGTTGTAGACACTGGCCAACCGGTCTCTTGGTTCAAAAGGGAAATAAAGGGAAAACGCAGTACAAACTGGATAAGGAACAGATCTATTATTGATGGAGGTAGGAAAGAAAGTGGCAGCTGGGGGACAAGTCAACAGAGTATGTCCAGGATTAGATTTGCTGTCCTCACGTAGTAAAAGGTGCCTAAAGAGAACTAAATTTGGGACCATCCTAGATCTTGGTTGGATGTTTGTTGCTCGGGGCAACAAACTCAGCCTCACCACATTATGCGTCCTTGTAGGTACATGGTGCTGATGCGTCCACTGTCTGCATGCCCTTGTACGAACTTTTTGCTATTGTTAATGTAATGGCACTTGTAAAATGAAGCAATTGCACTATTAAAGCAATGACATGTCTAACCAATGTTGTTGTTAATCTAATGCCTCCAGTAATATGATGCAATTAAACTGTTTTACAAATACTACTCTCCTGCTAGATTTCCCCATATGATAAGTAAGTTGCTTCTTTACGCTGGTGAATGTCCTGGTGTCCCCACTGTCCCATGCACTTATAGTTATACCAACTATTTAGCTGTTGTTAATCAAATGTAGCTGGTAAAACGAATCAATGCCACCATTAATGTAATGGCATATTTGACCAATGTCATTGTTGATCATAATGCTTCGAGTAATATGAAGCAATACTGCCGTTTTAAAATTTCTACTGTGCTTGCATGATTGCCATGAAGATAGATGCTTCTTTTCATTTTGTGTATGTTTCATATTTGTTATTGACCAGTAACTGTTTTCTTTCTATCTTTTTGTGCAGATAGGGATATCCATTTCACCTCGTTGCTACTGTGACGTTTTGGTGAACTGCACAAAACACTTTGTTTTTTTTAAAGAGTGTCTTGTGCAGTTCTACTAAAATGTCACATGGGCAATGTCTCTCGATTTTAGTGGAACTGCACAAAGGGTGATTGGAGTTCCTAACATCTTCGTCTAACTCTGCCGGTAATCTCGTGCAACAGTTTATTAACCTTTGCAAGATTAGCCGTCACCGTCACCACAATGGCACTTGATTTTAGTGGAACTGCACAAAAGGATAAGCAAATTATAGTTGCACCTTCCATGAGCATGACAGCCAATCTTGACGTTACTCAAATTTTAGTGCAACTAATGAAGGAGAAGCTGCCAGCTCATGGGACCAAGTACATCTTGCTAGCTGCATGATGCAAACATTGCTTCATTTTAGGTGAACTGCACAAAAAGGTCGCATGAATTGAATCATCCATGTTGGTGACTGGTGCTTGGACTGGTGTCAACCCGTCTACAATGACCTTGACTGTAGTTATGGTTCCCATGACCGGGTATGTTCCTTTTTGGTTGATTTTGACTCTGCATTCAGCTAGTGATCTTGTGCTACTGTTTTCGCACTGCTATGAGAAAAGCAATAATGATATTGTTTTTGCATCTTAATGTAATGCCACTAATAATTTGAGGCAATGTTTTGGCACCGCTAGTGCCACTGATAAAACGATGTAATAATATAGTTATAATAGAGCTACTGTCTTAACTATCATCTCATTTCCAATGTAGATAACTTGCTGAAGGCGTATCCGGGAGAATTGAGTCCATTTGCACTGCATCAACCACATGGCATGGGCACTGAACTAGTTGAGTCCATGAGGCGTACCGTCGAGGTGGCGCGCCCCCTCTCTCCCTCGCAGCATGGCGAGCACCATAATTTTAGTTGAACTGCCCAAAAAAAGAGATTGGAATGACTCAAGGCCCCTCCTTCTACTGCCACACTGAAGTTGTTGATAGATGTCAACGAATCGCCATCATGGCAAGATACGGGGACCTTAAGAACAACTTGATCTCACAAAGTCATCTCACACTGGTCAGTACTGTCCTTCATCCACATGATCGTGCTTTGTCATACTGTGCTAGCGTTGTATTTTTTTTATATAAAGCTATTGTATCACATTTTTTCCCATTAAGAAAATAAAGTTGCTACAACTAGTGCCACTATTATAGTAATCATGCTTTTTCATTATCTGTGCAAACAGGAATACTCAGCTACAGATGTTGGGATGGTCAAAGCATTCGCCAAGTTCTTGGTGCTGGACAGTGTTCTTTCCCTTGAACTTGTGGAAATTCTTCTACACCACATTGGCGCTAGAAGAACCCTCTGCCCCTTTTGTGTGTGGGTCCTTTGCTCTCAAGTTCTGCTCAACACCTAGATGACGGATGACATCCTCAACACAGAATTCACGCCTCAAGTGCTTGAGAGAAGTAGCAAAGTTCCTCCATGAAGGAGGGAGTTTTGCAATAATGCAACCCGTGACAAACTTGTCCGGCAACTCACAGTTCAGGAGCTCCAGCTCCTTAGCGATACACTGTATCTCATGAGCCTGGTCCAACACAGGACAACCCGCTTACGCAGATATTGGAAGTGATAGTGCCACCAGTTATCCAGAAAATGTTCATCTGCCAATGTTTGACATGCGTGGCCGTAAACAGGACTGGTTTCAATGTTTCAGCAAATCCTTGAATCAAATTGCTTACATGAAGCATTGATTGATTTTATTTATTTGTTAACATTCTCACAACGTTTTAGTTAAACAGTAACTATTGTCTCTGATCTGTGAATCATTGAGATGCATATGCATCTTTGTTGTACTTATTATTTGAATCTTATGAGTTGGTTGTGAATCTTGCAAGGTGTCAAACACGGCAAGATGATGTAGAGGACAGCAACCCTAACAATCTGTTCAAACTTGGTAGTATTGTCTGTCTGAAAGCGCGGTAAATGAGCTGTTTGCGTGCATTCTGAGAATAATAATTCTAATTGTTTTGCATGTTGATTTTATGGCACTGATAGAATGAGCCAATGGCGTTTGAATGGGTCGAGGGGGCGTGCAGCGGGCAAGGGAGGAGGGGGTAGTAATTGCTGCCGCCTGTACCCATTATGTTCACCGGCGATTGCAGTTCCCCAAGACTGGAAAAACGAACTGCTGCTGCCGCCTACCCCCTACGTTCACTGGCGACAGTTCTCCAAGATTGGAAAAATGAACTGCTGCTGCCGCCCCCCAGTACCCCACTACACACCGATCCCCAGTGTAAATAAGGAGCCCTCCGCTGTCCATCTCTCCCCATCGTCTTCATCTCCCCCTGCCCCCAATCCCCACAAAATGAGAACCGCCACAACAACTCTGCGTGAGAAGAGACTCCAATGGCGATCCGAGGGGTGAGCCTGCTGGATATGGACTCCAGCAAGGAGTTCACATTTGAGTTCGCCGTTCAGACCTATGGCAGCACCAAGTTGAATGTGATGTACAGCAACGATCCGGACTCGGTGAAGCTCTGCGTCGCCAAGTTCAAGCAGTACCTACAGGACGAGAAGCACAAGGTCGCGGGACTAGACCTTGTGCCCATCCATCCATCTCCTGACCGGGACCAGCGGATCGCCATCGCCCAGGTATGCGTGCGGGACGAGGTTCTAGTCTACCACTAGTGTAGGGCCATCATGGGTTCTGGAGGATTCGCCCATTTCATCAGTACCGCCGACTGCACCTTCGCTACGGTGGAGAGCAGGAAGAACGCCACTGTGCTTTACGATTCGGCCATCTGCTGCAAGAAGCTCATCGATATCCAGAAGCAATACAAGATCATCGGCAACGGGCAAGAGGAGGACTCCGTGGTTGACCTCGCCGCGGCCATCATCGACCACTGCTACGCCAACATGAAAGAAGACATGGATACGAAGGACCTGAACACGTGGGAGGTACCTCTGAATCTAGCCTACATCACCTACGCGGCCAAGGACGCATACGCATGCGACGACATGTACATGCGGATCTTGGACATGAGGGCGTGTCTGCTTCCCGTGACCAAGGAGTACACGGACAGCCGCATCGTCATGATCAAGCGTGCCAGGAAGATCTTGATGGTGTAGTTTGTCTGTTTAAGCACCTTTGTCATCTGAGTGTTTCATGCATTAGCCTATGTGTCGTAATTATCTGTTTTATCCGTAATATTTTGTCTAAGAACCCATGAACCTGTTTGCTTTTTTTCCCGAGTGGCTATGAATCTGTTTGCTTATGTATGTAATAAGAGTACTAGTTCACAGGGCTGCCGTGTTTCCTTTTTTTTAGGTCGAGTAGGTATCAACAGGGCTGTGGCTGCCCAGCCCAGGTTTCTTTTCATAGGACATCTGCGGCCCATGACATGCTTATGGGGATCTAGTAGTTGTATCATTTTTTTGTGTGTTTTTTTGAAGTCTGAGTGCGTTTTTCTGTAGGTTGCACACTCGTTCGTTTTTCCTAAATTATCAGATAACTTCACTCAGAGTGGACATCTTTGATCACGAACGACAAGAACAAGTTAAGTTTGATACCTCTTCCGTCAGTCCTTCTGGCAGCCATTAGATTGAAATCCAACGGCTGGCGTGCTTTGAATCTCCTTCCTCCCTGACGGTGTCCTGGACTAGGGGTACTGACCACGTCGTCTCCCGACCAGGTGGGTCAGGCCGAGGACCCCCATGGCGGTTCACTAATGGGCCACTTCGGGCAGCCCATGACGAATACAAGGAAGATTCCACAAGACTTGGTGCACAAGCCGAAGACTCTCCTAAACCCTAGGTCTCCGGTGCATATATAAACCGAGGTCAGGCTAGTCAATAGAACGACTCATATTCATTAGAACAATCTCGTGGTAGATACATGTACTCTGTACTACACCCCATATGAATACAATCAAAAGCAGGACATAGGGTATTATCTCTTCGAGAGAGCCCGAACCTAGGTAAAATCATGTGTCCATGTTACCATCGCTCTAAGACGCCTAGCTTAGGACGCCTACTACGAGATATGCCGGATTTAGAACCGACATTGGTGATTTCATTGAGAGCCTGCTGGGTAGTCACCGCGGTGCGATGGAAATTCAGATCAGCTCGACCACGATCTATGCGTCGGAACCGACCTACATCGTCAACGTCGGCATCTTCGTCGCCGGCTCGACTGGTCACCTCGGCTAGGCTGAGGACTAGGCTTCTCTTCGGATCGTCATGATCGGACTAATGTCTTCATCATCATCAACTCCGATCTCATCTGGGATCATTGAAAAATCGTCCATGGTGCTCGGGGGCTCAACGTCAACATTGCCCTCACACGATCATGCAGTTTTTTCTGGACAGCGGATTCGTGTTCGCTGTCCCCGTCTCCTCGAGCGTCGCTTTGATGATTGCTCCGTTGGAATTGTGCGGAATTAAGTCTAGAACAACCCTGCAAAATTTGGTCGCGTTCCGATGGAGGAATCTCCGGCGATCTCCGATATACCGGAGCCCTGCCGAATCTGGACGGGAATCTGGACGAGTTTAGGGCGAGGAGTCCAGCAGTCATCTCGGACGTCCTTTGGAAGATCCAACCGTTCATCGGCTGCGGAATTCTCATATCTACCACCCCTCAAAATTTCAGCTCGATCCGACCGTTCAAACTCCGGGAAGCGTCCGAGGAGTGCTTCAATTTTCGGATCTATTTCCTGCACGAAAACGAATCCGACCCGAATTCATCTTTCTTCATGAACGGGATATTGGACATCTTTTTGAAGAATTTTTTTTTCTAGGGTATTGTGTGTTGTTCTCAAACACGTGCCCACAAATTTTGAGTCTTTTCCGAGGCGATCTTCACCGTCGTGCCGATGTCTAACCGGCCCGACCACGTTGCTCCACGGCTACCGACCTGTGCCAGCATCGACTGCGCCGTCGCTTCATCGAGCCGACGACAACCACCTCGGATCATCACCTCGGCGAGCCGACCAAGAGTTCGGCACCGCTCTCCCTAATGATCGTCAGGATAACATCGTCAACTTACGGATTGTACGGGTCGGGCGCGCCAGCATCGCTGCTCGGTCACTTTCCAAGCCGGCATTGACCGCGTCACAAGTTCTGACCTGCGTCGCCATCGCCGCGCCGTTGCTTCTTCAAGCCGATGTCCACCACGCCGACCTGCTTCGACACCTCGGCTGGCATGGGGCTGCAACGTCACCTTACCGACCTACTCCATCATCTCGGCTAGACCAGGGGCTTCGCCATCTCTTCATCAACCTAGTCCGGGGACTTCGCCATCACCAGCCGACAAGCTTCGTCAACTCGGCCGGACCGGGGGCTTCGCCTCAGCACATCGGCAGTTCTGTGCTGCTGCTTCATCAGCCGAGCTCTTTGCTCGGCCACCTCGGGACCGGCTTGCGGGCTGGGAGCTCGACCTGCCACAAGCTCGGACCACGTCATCAACGCCGAGCACATTAACCAACTAAGTCGCTTCCAAGCTCAACTTTTTTCAACTTTTAATTTTTGTCCGGTTCGACCAAGCATTATATTTGTGTTTGATAAAAACTCTGTTTGTTACAAACACTCCCTTTACCCATCTTACCTGGGGGCTCTTAAATTTATACGAGCCGTTTTATAATAAGTGTTTTCTTCTTAGTCGTTGCAAAGTCTTTTTCTACTACTCCTTTCCCGACGCGAGTGTGTGGTCAATAGCCGGGTCGCCTGGTTTCTCTCTAAAGCCGCTCGAGTTTAGTTCGCTAAACTGGCCTGAGAAACACTCAGCCTTCGGGATAGGAGGTTGAAGCCGAAGGTTGACCCGCTTGAAGTCTAGAGATCGGACGTATCATGTTAAAGCACGACAGAAGCATAATTTAATTTTAAGACCAATTTTCGGATTGGCACCACAAAACTTGATTTACTTCGGACGTAAAGTTTTCACACAAGTTTTTTGGTTTTCTGAGCTTATGACACCTTTAACCTATTTTTATGTTTTTTCAGGAGGCGGGGCATCCTCTTGATCGAGGTGTTCTGCGTGATGGTTTTGCTCGGGGAATTTTTTCCGACCTGTAGTTCGGCATCTTTCCTGCCTAGCTGCACCTTGGCGTTGTCAAAACGTACATGTTAGTTGAACTAGTTCCCGAGGAGATACGATCCTAGGGTCGGCCATGTTGCCCAACCCAAGTCTCGGGGGCTACTGCATCGATGATTCAATGCAGACAATTTACAAAGTGTGAAACAGTTTCCGAGGAGATTATGATCCTCAGGTTGGTCGGCCGCACCCAACCCGAGTCTCGAGAACTATGCACACCGCGTTTATGTTTCTAAGTATGCTGCCGAGCTAGGAGTTGATCCTCAGGCCGATTTCGCGAATCGACCTGAGTCTCAAGGGCTACTGGGATCAGCGGTTTTATTTCATCCTTCAGGTGCATTTCGGATTTTAGGCCGACACACACCTTGAGGGCTACTGGCTATACATCTCGGCAGAGAATAAATTGCACCAATCCACAAAAAACCAGCTCACGGCCAAGGTGGTGCACCACCTTGGAAGCAGTTCGGCATAAAGCTCGGCTGCGAGTGGCTGGCTCCATAGAGAACTTTTTCGGCGTTAAGTTCGGATAACCTGCTTCAAACTTTTTCAAAGACGAGATACTCTATGCCTCCTCGGATGCAGTCCGGCGCTGGAGCTCGGATACAGACCGGCGTTGGAGCTCGGCTGCAAAAGACACCTCGGATGCAGTCTGGCGTTGGAGCTCGGATGCAAGAGGACACCGCCGCGCTGGAAACACTTCGAACCCGAGTTGTGGCGTAAAAAATAACAAGGCATTGATAAAGGCCGAGAACTTAAAGGACTCCTCGGATACCCGACGTATGAACTCTTCGGATACACCTCGGCGATCCTCGAGATTGGAGATGGGAAGATTTGTTGAACCAGTTTTCAAGACTGACGACCGAAGACGAAGAACAGTTCGGAAGAACCGAGGAGCATCCCCAACTTGAAGACCGGTTCAGGGGGCTACTGACGGTGTCCTGGACTAGGGGGTACTGACCACGTCGTCTCCCGACCAGGTGGGTCGGGCCGAGGACCCCCATGGCGGTTCACTAATGGGCCACTTCGGGCAGCCCATGACGAATACAAGGAAGATTCCACAAGACTTGGTGCACAAGCCGAAGACTCTCCTAAACCCTAGGCCTCCGGTGCATATATAAACCAAGGCCAGGCTAGTCAATAGAACGACTCATATTCATTAGAACAATCTCGTGGTAGATACATGTACTCTGTACTACACCCCATATGAATACAATAAAAAGCAGGACGTAGGGTATTATCTCTTAGAGAGAGCCCGAACCTGGGTAAAATCATGTGTCCATGTTACCATCGCTCTAAGACGCCTAGCTTAGGACGCCTACTACGAGATATGCCGGATTTAGAACCGACACTCCCAACATTTCCCCTTCTCAGGTGGACCCAGCAGGTCTCGTACACAGACATCTGGGACCAACCACCTATCCATTTGTATTTCTTTATTTTGCTCAATCTTTCGTCCTCTCCCTATAGCGGCTGGCGGTGCTGCCGCGCATGCCTCGACGACCCATCCTAGCCTATGCATGGCGCTTGCCAGGCCATCCCTCTACTCAACCACATCTCCTTTTAATCTCCGGCGGCGGCAGCTCCACCGGCCCACCCTGCACCCGAACCAGTCAACCCTCGTACTCCCCTCCGCCTGCGTCTTCCCCGGCTTCGGTTCGTTCCGGTCCGAGGTCTTGAAGTCGTCCTCTGCCTTGGTGCTCTCGCCACGGCGCTGTCGTCTGTCGTTCTCAACATGGTCAACAAACGAGAGGAGTCGGGAGATGACTGTACGTGGAGAAGCTCACAGTCCGGGCCCACCAGGTCCATGGCCGTACGCAAACAAGTGCCTCCTTATATATTGCAAAAAAAGCTTCCTCCTTATGGTATGTTGACGTTTGGGGCCCACAAGATTGTCAACGTAGTCAAGGTGGCTGTCATCCGGGACCTAGCAAGTAATCATTTTTTTCAGAGGTCGAACAAGTAACAACTGGGCTGTGGCCTGCCCTGCCTAGGTTTTGTTGTTTAACATGCGCAGCCCACGACATGCTGACACAGTTGATCCAGCAGGTTTCAATTTTTTTTTGAGGTCCAGCAGGTATCATTCGGCCTCTGGGCCTCCCAGCCTAGCTTGTTTTATAACATCAGCTACCCAACGTATGTTTGTTTCTTGAAGACAACTCACAGCTCAGTTCTATTTTCTATACTGCTCAAAAAAAGTTCTATTTTTCTATAAGAATGCCAAACTCAAATTATGTTTTCCCTTCTATAATAGTATATATATATATATATATTTATATTTATATTTTATTTTATTACATATACTCCGTACATATATATATTAGAAGAAGGGTGCGACTATATCTCATCTAGATGTGAGATAATACCTCACATCTAAGTATGACATCAGCACTGTTTGTGGTCTCTTTTATTTGTTTTTTGTTTTTGTTTGTGTTGGGCCTGTTACTTTGTCGGAAAAGCCTTCCTTTCCTCCGGCTGATAAAACGCACGTGTCAGCCTCCTCGGCTGCCAACCACGTGTCCTGATGAGGCCCACTACCGCGTCCTCTCGTCTTTCCTAAAGCCAGCCCACCCGCCGCTTGATCCATATTGCGCTGCATGCATTTGTTCTCCTGGCTATGGTCACTGTTTTTTCTTTTTGAGCTTAGGCTACGCTCACTGGTGTAATCCCATTGACTTTGTTACTTTTCTTGTAGGAGTACTATTGGCTACTAGTACTAGTGACTGTACACAACAAGATACTATGCAACTCTGACAAACAAGTTTGGGCCCTAGTTGCGAGTCGAGAGTGTACTTGCAACTCTGACAAACAAGTTTGGGCCCTAGTTGCGAGTCGAGGGTGGACTTGCAACTGCGACAAAAAAAAGTCGGACCCCAGTTGCGAGTTGAGGATGGACTTGCAACTTGGAAAAAAAGGTTGGGCCCCAATTGCGAGTCGAGGGTGGGACTTGCAACTGGGACAAATAAGGTCATGCCCCAGTTGCAAGTCGATGGTGGACTTGCAACTCAAAAGAAAAGGTTGGGCCCCAGTTGCGAGTCGAGGGTGGACTTGCAATCGTGACAAAAAAGGTCGGGCCCAATTGCAGGTTGAGGATTGACTTGCAACTGGGACAAAAAAAGGCCGGGTCCCAGTTATGAGTCGAGGGTGGGATTGCAAATGGAAAAAACGTCGGTCCCCAGTTGCGAGTCAAGGGTGGACTTGCAACTGGAAAAAAGAAAGGTCGGGCTCCAGTTGCGAGTCGAGCGTGGACTTGCAACTGGGACAAAAAAAGGTCGGGCCCTAGTTGCGAGTCGAGAGTGGACTTGCAACTGGGACAAAAAGGTCGGGCCCAAGTTGCGATTCGAAGGTATACTTGCAACTGGGACAACAAAGGATGGGCCCAGTTGCGAGTCGAGGGTGGACTTGCAACTGAGACAAAGAAAGTCCTGGCCCTAGTTGCGAGCCAAGGGTGGACTTACAACTGGGACAACTACCCAAAACTACGATACCATTTGCGAGTCGAGTGCGGACTTGCAACTGAGATGAAAAATAAAATACATGTCCAGTTTCGAGTCGAGGGGAGACTTGCAACTGGGACAACTACGAGCCCATCTCAAAGTTGAGGGTGAACTTGCAACTGGGACAACTACGAAACTACGAGTCCAGTTGCAAGTCAAGTGTCAACTTGCAACTGGGATGAAATAAATTATGGGCCATTTTGTGAGTCAAGGATGGATTGGCAACTGAGATGCAAAAAACGAAACACAAGCTCCCGTTGCGACTCAAGGGGTGGGCTTGCAACTTGGACGAATACGGAGTCCTATTGCGAGTCGATTGTGGACTTGCATCTAGGAAAACAAAAAACTACGAGCCTAGTTGCGTGTCAGGATCGACTTGCAATTAGTATGAAATAAACTACAGGTCCAATTGCGAGCCAAGGGTGGACCTGCAACTCGGATGAAAAACAAAACACGGACTAAGTTACAAGTGAAGGGTTGGCTTGCAACTGGGTTGAAACAAACTATGCGCCTAATTGTGAGTCGTGGGTGTACTTGCAACTGGGACAACTACACAAACAACGATACGAGTTGTGAGTCGATGGTGGACTTGCTACTGGGACAACTACACAAAACTACCATACGAGTTGCGAGTCGATGGTGGACTTGCAACTGGGACAACTACACAAAACTACCATACGAGTTGCGAGTCGAGGGTGAACTCGTAACTAGGATAAAAAACAGACCACATGCCAGTTGCGAGTCAAGGATGAGCTTGCAACTGGAAATGAAACAAATTATGGGCCCAAATTCGAGTCAAATGTGGACTTGTAACTAGGACAACTACACAAAACTAAAAAAGAAAAAGGAAATAAAAACAAAATATAAAAGGAAAAATCAAAAACTGAACCACAACTCAATGGGAGAGAGAGAGAGAGAGAGAGAGAGAGAGAGCAATGAGTCATGATACTCTACAGAAACTGAACCACACCCACAACATATAGTGAAAAATGCTGCAGCCCACGCAAAGTGAAAACTAACACAACCCCGACAACAGATGCGAGTCGCGAAACGACCCCCAGCGCGCGACGACATGTAACCGGCCACCGTGGATGCAGGCCACCAAACGAATCGCCAATATGACTTGGATAACAATGTTGTATGAAATTTTCGGCAACAAAAGAGGGTATGTTTAAAATTAGATGAGACATTGATAAATCTCAACCCGATGAGTAACAACCTTTGTGAAGTAGAGGCCTATATACTAACACCAGCGCAAACATGGGAGACAATGAGAATAACGGCCACTAGAGCGACGCCAAAAACCGGCCCGACAACACAAACACCAGCATGACACAAGGCACATGCATGTGAACAAAACAATTTTGCACGAAACATACATGTTTGATCGCGTGGTGAACAACTTTGGTGTGACACACCTGAAAATCATCTAGATGAGAATTAGCAAATCCGAAAAAATGAAAATAGAGATATTCAAAATAAAAGTGAAAAAAAATCATGAATTTAAAAATGAATAAAATGGAAAAAAGGAAAACTAAAAAGGATCGGGCCCTCGAATTGCGTGTCAGGATGGACTTGCACCAAGGACAAAAACTGATCGAGCCCACTTACGTATCGAGCGCAAGCCAAAGCCTATCTCTCCCACAGAGCTTGTCTCTTCGACATCGAATTTGAAGGAAATAAAAATAGACAACGACAAGCAATAGAGCATGTCCCTTCCACTTTTACAACACATGTGAGATGAAATGGGGCGCAAGCAAAACAAGACCTGACAAGAGTTTGCAAGAAAATAAAACAGTAAGATCCAACAGACAACATCTAGTTTGCGCGGAAATTACAACGCGGAAATTTGATCACGTGGTCTCACTTAGGATATTATTTGGGCGATAGAAAAAAGGCAAAAAAATAAAAATAAATATAAAATGAAATGTTTCTTGAACCTGAATATAAAATGAAATGTTGGTACAAGGAGATAGTGCAACTGCATGGTGCTTAAAAATGTAACAGAATTGACAAACTAGGGAATCAATCCATTCATGTGTTTGAGTTAGCCATAATGGATCGAGAGACATGAATTCGGGTCACTCTCGTGACAAACCCTCCTACAGCCGCATGAGTCTTTCTTTTGTTGTTGAGAATTAACAGTCGCATGAGTCAAACGGGAAAAGGGAAACAAAACACAACCGGCCGATCTAAAAATTATTGTTGGGCCTCGCTACTAATAACATTCCCAACGGGAATACAGCGCGACAAGCGACAAACCAGGCGATCGACAAAAAACACGAATCTTAGCATGTAGAAATCTAACGGAAGAGGACTTAGATGTGAGGTAGTTATTTTACATCTAGATGTGAAATAGCAAAACCGTTAGAAGAACATAAGGTTCCCGTTTGACCTGTCCTTCGTCGAACCTTTGTATAGGCCTTCCCACTTCCTTTATTATTGTTTTTTATTAATCCTATCTCTGATTTTTCTCCCACAGGTTTTACCTAAAACCAACTCAATTGTCCCACGTCTAGCCTAAAAAATAATAATACCCCATATCTTATTAACTCTTCAAAATAAATAATATTTTATTTGGTAAATTGATAAGTTATTACCAAATAATAATAATTATTTAACAATAAGTTTGGCAAGTTAATTCCTGGTGATTGCCTACATAGGCTTGCTTAGATTTTACAGACCAATGCAGTAATAGACGTGCAATCACGTGTTTATGCTCCGCAAATTATATAGTTTTATAATCAAATGCCCAGCACCGGTTTATGTTTTTATAACATTTCTCCGACCTGCCAAAAATAATATTTTCACCATGCCCAGCAAAACTGTGTATTTTAAAAAATAATACAAATAGGCTGTAAATGCTAACAAAATATATAAATGGTCTGCATAGACGCTACATTATTGTTTAGCCCAGCCCACCAAATGGACTGGCTGACATGTGGACCAATAAGTCGAAGCCTATGCAAGGCGTTGTCAACTTAGTCAAAAAAAAGTTTCTGACAGCCTTATCTGTTGGATGTACATCCAACGGCTGGCATTCTCCTTCAATCTCCTGTCTTCTTCCTCCAGCGCTGGCGGGACCGCCTGCTCCAGCCTCCGGCGTCCAGCAGCGCTGCTTCGCGCGCCTCACAGCGAAACGCCACCCCACCGACTGCCAGACCATCCCTCCACTTCTTCGCACCTCCTGTTATTCCCCGCCGAGTGTAGCCCCATCCCGCACCCGAACCAGTCAAGTCTCACACTCATCTCCGTTTGCGACTCAACTACTGCGTCTTCCCCATCTTCGGGTCGTTCCTGTCTGGGGCGGTGGGGCCTCGCCGTCGTCCACCGCCTTGGTGCGCTTGGCGCGGCGTGTTCAACATGGTCAACAAACGAGAGTCATCGGAAGACGATTGTACGTAGAGAGGCTGACAGCTGCGACCCACGAGGTCCATGGTCGCACGCAAGGAAAGTGCCTCCTTATTACGCAAAAAAAAAAAGTTTCCTCCCCCTGACAGCTAGGACTCACCAGCTACATCTTCGCACGCAAGGAAGTGCCTCATTATTACCCGAAAAATAAATTATTCCTCCCCCTGACAGCTGGGACCCACCAGCTATATCTACGCACGGAAGGAAGTTCCTCCTTATCACGCGAAAAAAATGATTCGTCCCCATGACAACTGGGACCCACCAGATTTGGAGGCTGACTTGTGGGCCTACTCAGTTGACACGTACGCAGGGCTTTGTCAACTTAGTCCACAAACGATTTTTTTTAGGAAGTCAACAAACGATTCTAGCAGCAGTGACCGTTGGATGTTCATCCAACGGCCATGCAGCTTCTTCAATCTCTGATCTTCTTCCTCCAGCCGCCCAAACCAGCGCCGACGGGCCCACTTCCTCCTGCCTCCCATGGCCGGCTGTGCTGCCGCGCTGGCCTCACCGCCCCACCCTACTCCCACCGCTGGCCAGGCCTTCCCTCTACTCACCCACATCCCCTATTATTCTCTGGAGACGGCGGCCTCACACCGCAGCCGAACCAGTCAACCCTCGTACTCCCCTCCACGTGGGCATCCACTACCGCGTCTTCCCCCGCTCCGCGTCGTCTACCGCCTTGGTACTCTCGGCGCGGCGTAGTCAACGTGGTCAATGAACGACAGCCATCGGAAGAGGACTGTACGCGGTGAGGCTGATAGCTGGACCCAACAGCTACATCTTCGCACGCAAGGAAGTGCCTCCTTATTACGTGGGAAAAAATTATCCATCCCCCTGACAGCTAGGACCCACTTGCTATATCTTCGCACGCAAGGAAGTGCCTACCTATCCTCCCTGACAGCTCGGACCCACCCGGTCGAGGCATACGTAGCGTTGTCTGTCTGATCGCGAACATGTACGTACATACTGGACGATCGGTCTCTCTGCAACGATGAACCATCGGCGTGTAAGGAGCGGCACGTGTCATAGTAGAGCCCCCGACGTAGCAGTTCAGGCAGCCCCATCTAAATCGTGTACACGTATGTACAGCCACGCTGCAAAAATACGGGCACGTATGTACAAACGGGCGGGGTCTTGAACACGTACTCGCGCATACATATGGCCAGGGCTCGTGAACATGGAGAGTCAACGTACGGCAGCTCGGAACGGAGAAACTGTAGGTGATATGCCCTAGAGGCAATAATAAATGTTATTATTTATCTCCATGCTCATAATTATGTTTATATTCCGTGCTATAACTGCTATGGTTCTCAAGTCTGCAATAACCACGAGGCTCGGAGGAAAACTCATATGCACGTGTGGAATAATAAACGGTAAAATGTATTCCTAGTCTGGCCTCTAAGACTAGCAAAAGTGTTGCATGATGGTTCTGTTTTCCTGATCATGGGCATGACTATGCCGGCAACTTTGAGGACACGATGTTAGAATAACACTTGTGTTGAATCGACCCGATTGATGTTATGCTATGAGATACATTCGTCACAAGTTAATGGTTAATAACACAGAGAAAGTTAATGTTTGCATGATTCCTTAGACCATGAGAGTATCGAGTTTCTTCATGCTTGCTTCGTCAACTTTGGGGTTTGTTAAATGCCATCCGTAAATGGGTGGCTATTACGGCGGCTTACGGGTTCATGGAAAAGTATGACAAGGGACTTGATAGCTCAAGACTGGGATTTGCTCCTCCGACGATGGAGAGACATTCTTTGGGCCCTCTCGGTGTCACGGTATCAATCATCATCTGGCCAGACACATTGTGATTTGATCACAGGGATGCCGGAACATGGAAACGAGAAAAGAGAACAAAACCGATAACGAGGTAACTGGCATAGTGGACAAGTTGTTGATCCACGGGGATGCCGATAAATCTCACCTCGAGTATTTGTAACATATCGCGAAGCAACGGGAATAGCACACGGCAACTGGAGGTTCACTCGAATATTTATTCGTCTGGGTATAGGGGTCTATATGGGTGTCCACGGCTCCGAAGTTGATCATTGATCGGAAAGTGTTCCGGTCATGTCTATACTTCACCGAACCTATAGGGTCACATGCTTAAGGGTCATCTATCTGCTGAATACTAGACAGGGAGTCTGAGAGAAAGTCGCCGGAAAAGTTTCGGAGACAACGGAAAAGTTCCGGAGAGAGAACACCGGAATAGTTTCGGTAAAACCGAAAGGTTGTTTTGGAGTATACCATTAAGTCAAAATGGTTTCGGCACACGCCTGGAAATTCTTAGAGGTTGCTAGAATTGTTCTGGTAACTTCTGGGATTTTTCCGGAGAAAAAACCCGGAAATGTTTCGGAGCTGCCGGAACCGCTTTGGTTGCTTTTCGCAGATGAAAATCACAAATCCGGAATTGTTTCGGAACGCATCCAAAATTATTTTAGCGGGTACTGGAAATGTTCTAAGACCTACAGAAATATTTTTGGATCTAACGGTCACGGAAAAATGTTTCCATGAATAGTGAAAAGCACTTTTTGGTTACTTTTTGGAAAGCCACTTTTTCGGGTTTTTACCAAAAGATCTTGGAGAAGGCTTGGGAGGGAAGGAACCCCTTTTTGTGGCTGAAATTTCAGCCCCTCCACCCCTCCTTCTCCTATAAATAGAGGTGGAGAGGAGCTCTCCACACTCACTCCAACTCTCTCACCAAATGGCATGCATGATCTGCCTTTCTTCTCTCCCTCACACGAAACAGTTTCGTAGAGCCGAAAGGCAGTCTGGGTTCCGTTGGGAACTAGTTCTGAATGGCGAAACCCTGCCGGATAGATGACACCGTATGTGTGCAACCTCGTAGAGAGGTCATAGGTTCGATCTTTTTGCCCGAGGGGTTGTTCGAGAGTGCCTCCCAATGGGCTGTCCGAGTTACTGTCCAAGTTTCGAGGGTCCTCCCGAAGGGCTGTCCGTGACATCATCCGGGAGACTGTCCGACCACCTCCCGGAGGGCTGTCCGAGGGTCTGTCCGAGGGACAGATGAGGGAGTACATCCTCACGGCTGGGAGGTTGTAAATCCTAGCTGCGGGGATCTGCACCGATGATCTACATCGACTCTACTTCTGCTGCGCTATGAGTCGGTAACGATCAGATCAAACCTTGTATGCATCTCCATAGTGATCCTGGGCGTGCTCGCTGTACCAAATTTTTTTGTCTTCTATCGCGTTCCCCTACAGTGGCATCATGAGCCGTGCTATCCGTAGATGTAGGTTACGATCTAGAATACATAGAGATGTATGGGTGTTGCACAATATAATTTGTAGTTGATGAGTTCTATTACTGAAAATTATTTGTGCGGGTAGCAGATAAAATCTTTTACCCGATGTTCTTGTTGTTTCCCTGAAATTTGCGTATTTCTGATCTTGATAACGGTATGGTGGAGTTTCAAAGTTCTGGCAATCCGCGGTCCTGATTGATCAACGAAGTGCTAACAATTCGTTGAATTCCACCATAGTTAAAAGAAAGATGAAATTTCGCAGACGAAAGGGCGATGTAGAGATGATCTGCACGGGGGTCATGCGTATGACGAAGTTCAGTATGGGGCTCGAGATTTTATTATCTCGTGTTTCATACACCCCGCAAAGTTAATCTAGCGACTTGAATAATCATACTTGATGATAAACATTGGTAGCTTCGGTTTGTTTCGAAACCTTAGAAGCCACGTAAAATAAATTTTTGCATAAACCGATTAGAGGCGTCTAACCTGGTTTTGCAGGATGACATAAGATGTGCATGTGATGTGGTATAGCAGTTCTCATATTAATTTGATTATGTATGAGATGACTATATGATGTAAATTTACTAACATGACCTGTGTGTCATGATTCGGCATGATGGCTGGAGCCATATGATTGTCACTTTAATGACCTGCGTGTCAACCTTAAGTAATGCACTTAATTTTATTAGCTATAGAGATAGCAATATTATCTGGTGCATCGACAAGGTGGTGGCAAACTTCGCAAAGGTGAACACCGACACAAATGCCGAAGACGAAGAAATTAAAGACTTCTCCATCAGAAAGGGCTATACCATATCATGCTATTATGAATTGCCTAAGATGTTTATCCCTTATAATGCACCCTTCTTGATTGTGCGGTAGTCGCTTTTTTTTAGGGTGATCTCTCACTTAAAATATCAAGTAGTTAGTGTTCTCCCAAGTGTAGCACCGTCGTGGCACCTATATCTTCGGGGTATCACATGGATGCATGGGTACGAACGATTAGAGAAGTGTGAGGCGGGTGAGTTGAGACCTCGCAGCGAGATCACTTGGTTGTCTTGACATTCTGGCTTGATCGTCCTGAGCTCAGAGCACGCCCATCAAAAGATGAACAAGAGTCACATAGAGATGTGATTGGCAAGTTGGCCTACCGATTGCAATTCTCGTCACTTGAGATGGATGCATCCTTGGCGTTGAACTGTAATATGGGTCTTGTATCACTCACAATCAATTATGAGAGATATTGATTTGAGTGGGAGCGCATTGTAGAATTAACTTGTTTAATTCTCAGTGCAATTAATTATGGACATTGTCTAAGTGAAAATTGCATGATAGTTATAGAATAGTGGTTCGCGTTTCCACCTTCCCTATTAAAATTGAATAAGCTGTTATTTATCTGGTTAAACATTACGGTTGGTAACGTGATGTGAGGATTATCCTCAAGAGTGCCGAGAAGGACTTTGTCCTATCGCATGCTTTCGGTATTCTCCCGCTAATGCTATGGATGATGTGACTCTCGTCCTTCGATCCAGAAGCTAGAATTCCGTTACGGTCAAGTGCAATATGTTTGCTTCCATGAGACCCGAACTTCAAAAGTTTGGGATAGCTATGTGATATTCATGGAACTGAAAATTAGTTTCAGATACAAACAAAGGCTAAAAGATATGAAATATCCAAAGCAATGTTTGTTTTGCAATTTTTTTGTAAAGTGTTCACTATGCATTTGACTAATACAAGAGGGATCCAGAAAAACGTCTGTCATGTAATGAAGGTGAATAAAACAACAACAAAAAGAGAAAGGAAATGTCCAAAGGGTGTTAGTGTGACTTACACGCCTAGGAAGTCCGGGGCTAACGCCACTCTTAAGTTGGGTGCTTCTTCTGAGAGTAGAAGAAATAATGAAAGTTAAACTGTTAGAAGTATAAAGGCAAAAAGAGAGAAGACTGGAATATCCAGCTCATGTATGTATGTCATACGAGCTATTAATGTATAGAATGCTGGTCAAAGAAATAGTTCTTGAGAATTATGATTAAACATGTTAATCACTGATTCTTGAGTATTGTGAGTTGATCACAGAGATACCCGCTCGATTGCATTCTGTTGCAACTCGATGCAAGAACTACTATGGCCTAAAAGACTTGCCGGGAATGAGGTTTAAATACACGCTGGGAACATAGTAAATGTTACTATACCTGATACGTCTCCAACGTATCTATAATTTTTGATTGTTCCATGTTATTATATTATCAATCTTGGATGTTTTATATACATTTACAAGCAATTATATATCATTTTTTGGGACTAACCTATTAACTTAGTGCCCAGTGCCAGTTGTTGTTTTTTTGCCTATTTTTGGTTTTCCAGAATATCAGTACCAAACGAAGTCCAAATGCCACGAAACATTTTGGAGATTTTTTTCTGGACATAACAAACACTAGAAGCTTCGGGAGAAGGCCAAAAGACCCAGGAGGTGGCCACAAGCCACCAGGGCGTGCCTCGTGGGCCCACCTCTACCCCTTTTGACCTAATTCCACCACTATAAATTCTCAAAAATCGGGAAACCAACAGAGGAGTCCACGAAATACTTTTTCCGCCGCCGCAAGCTTCTGTTCTCGAGAGATCCCATCTGGATGCCTTTTCTGGTACTCTGCCGAAGGGGGAATCGATCACGGAGGGGCTCTACATAAACCTTGCTGCCCTTCCGATGGTGCGTGAGTAGTTTCCCACAGACCTTCGGGTCCATAGTTAGTAGCTAGATGGCTTCTTCCCTCTTTTTGATCTTCAATACAATGTTCTCCTCGATGTTCTCGAGAGATCCCATCTGGATGCCTTTTCTGGTACTCTGCCGAAGGGGGAATCGATCACGGAGGGGCTCTACATAAACCTTGCTGCCCTTCCGATGGTGCGTGAGTAGTTTCCCACAGACCTTCGGGTCCATAGTTAGTAGCTAGATGGTTCTTCCCTCTTTTTGTGGTGTGTTTGTTGGGATTCAATGAATTGTTAGTTTATGATTAGATTAACCTTGAATATTATTTGAGTCTTCTCTGAACTCTTTTATGCATGATTATTATAGCTTTATATTTCTCTCCGATCTATTGATTTGGTTTGGCTAACTAGATTGATTTATCTTGCAATGGGAGAGGTGCTTTGTAATGGGTTCGATCTTGCGGTGCTCAATCCCAGTGATAGAAAGGGACATGTCACGTATGTATCGTTGCTATTAAGGGTAAAAAGATGGGGTTTATTCATGCATGAGTTTACTTTGTCTACATCATGTCATCTTGCTTAAGGCGTTACTCCGTTCTTTATGGACTTAATACACTAGGTGCATGCTGGATAGCGGTCGATGTGTGGAGTAATAGTAGTAGATGCAGGCAGGAGTCGGTCTACTTGTCTCAGACGTGATGCCTATATACATGATCATTGCCTTGGATATCGTCATGATTATTTGCTTTTCTATCAATTGCCCAACAGTAATTTGTTCACCCACCGTATGCTATTTTCAAGAGAGAAGCCTCTAGTGAAAACTATGGCCCCCGGGTCTACCTTTATCATTTACTAAACCCTAAAAATACTTGCTGCAATTTTACTTTATTTATTTTATTTTATATTTTTGTTTGATCTATTTATCTATCACCATACAATTTAATCTTGTAATTGACCGCCAAGGATTGACAACCCCTTGTTTGCGTTGGGTGCAAGGATTTGCTGCTTTGTGTGCAGGTACTGCTAACGAGGTGTTGCGTGATTCTCCTACAGGATTGATAACCTTGGTTTCATAACTGAGGGAAATACTTATCTCTACTGTACTGCATCATCCCCTCCTCTTCAGGGAAATCCCAACGCAGCTCACAAGTAGCAATACCTTCCATCGGTGTATTACCTATGTATTTATTTTCATAATTCATTTTTGGAGTTTCATACAGTCTAACCCATTGCATAAGGTATCTTGCAAGAAGGTTGTTCATAAGAGAACTTTTGATGTTCGGTATTATGAATAACATATGGGCCATACTTTCATTATGAATGAGAATATGTTATGAATATTGATAATAATACATTACCTCTGTATTTACTTTCATATTTCATTTTAGAGTTTTATACACTCTAGCCCATTTGCATAATGTTTGTTGCAAAAGTGTTGTTCATAAAAGAACAATTGTTGTTCAGTATTATGAATAACATAAGGGCCATACTTCCATCATGGATGGGATGTATGTTATGAATATTGATGGTAATATGATACATCCATAACACTGATGCTAAATGTCGCAATACTAAAAGAATACCACATATGTGTGGCACTGCATTTGGTCACATTGGAGAAACTCGCATGGAAAATTCCATCATGATGGTTTTTGAAGTCATTTGATTATGAATCATCTGACACTTGCAACTTTCGTCCGAAAAGTGAAGTGACTGAAATACCGTTCACAGGCCATGAGGAATGAGCAACAAACTTATTGGTGATCATACATTATGATGTGTGTAGTCCTATAAATGTTGTTGCTAGCAGTGAATTTATCTATCTTCTGAAATGACTCAAGTAGATATATGGATATTTACTTGATGAGACGTAAGTCTGGATCTTTTGAAATATTTCAAAAGGTTTTCAAAAATGAAGTAGAAATTATTGTAACAAAAAAAATTATGTTTCTGCAAACTAGATTGCAGAAAGGAATATTTGAGTTACAAGTTTAGTGAATGTCTGATGAGTTGTGAAAAGAGTTTCATAACTTACACCTCCCGGAACACCACTGTGAGTGGAATGTCCATGATGATGTAATCAAACCATTTATGACATGGTAAGATCAAAGATGACATAAATCAATTTGCCATTATCCCTTTTAAAGTAATGCTTTAGAGACTGCGGCTTTTACACTGAAAAGAGCGCCATCAGATCTGTTGAAATGACGCCATGGTATGGTACACCCAACCATGTTATATTTTTTCTTAACATTTGGAATATGGGGCTTGTGTAAAATATTTGCAAACCTATTCCAAATCAGACAAGTGCTACTTTGTAGGTTATCCCAAGTAATTGGGAATTCCTCCACCACTATACCGAGGCAAAAGGTTTGCCACAAAGAACGGTATGATTTTGTAGAAAATGGTTCTTACAAAAGGGTGAGTGGGAGGACAGTGCAACTCGATGAGATGATTATCATGACAAGGGATAGAAACCTCGGAAGCAATTCCAGAGTTTCCTCCTGCGACTGATATAGAAGCCTCTACAATAAAATGTATGGACTTCAGTCGAACTTGCAGCTGAATCATGTAGGCAAAACTCAAGCAAACCTCTCAGGTGCGCAAACGAGATATTGTTGTTAGACAACAGTATACCTACGATACACAAGGATGTGTTGATGGCCCCTGACTCCGGAATTGGCTAAATGCCAATATAATCCGAGATAGTATCCATTTAAATAATTCAAGATTTTATCTTGATGAACCCTTCGGAAGACTTAGCGTCTAACAAATATTAATGGAACTATAAACTGATACAGATTAAAACGTTTTATCCATAAAGCTCGACTTGTTGCTTATAAAAAATTCAAGGAATTAACTACGGCGAGATTGTCTCTCCGTTGCGATGCTTAAAGTCGGTTCGGGTTAAACTAGCAATTAATACATATTTCAATCATGAGATATGATACATGGATGCCAAAAGGATTTCCATGAGATGGAAATGCTACCTAGGACTTGCATGTGATACAGTCCAAAGTAATTTTGTCATCCAGAGGATGCTAGTGAGTATGCAAACTTCAGAGTTCCAGCGATGGACAGAAGAGAGCAAAATGGAGTTGGAATCTTCGTTTTTGATGAAATAGTCAAAAGAGTTTGATTTCATCAATGGATAACGAAGATGCTTGTGGTTACAAGAAAGTAAGTGGGAGCATAATAATATTTCTAAAACCTTGTGTGCTTGACACATTGTTGATTGAAAATAATATAAATTTCTTGACACGAATTAGGACTTCATTGAAAAATAGTTTTTCGATGAAGTGCTTGGGCTAGGTAGCCTCGATATTAGGCATATTTATCTATGGAGATAAATATGGCCTAATAGGCTAAAGCCAAAAATACATATTGACAAGATGTTAAAACAGTTCAACATTAAAACGCCAAGGAGTGATTCTTGCCAAAGTCACATGGAAAGAGTTTTGCAAGATTCGGTGTCCCAAAACACTGATGAGCAAAATACATGATGGATATTCCACACACTTTCATGTTTGGATTAATCATGTATTCCATGGTATGTAAAACAACCAGATATTTCCTGTACTTCCAAGCAGTTGCGAGTATAGATACCAAAGTGATCAAAGTACTGATTATGGGACAACAGTGAAAGATGTCATTGAGTACTAGAGTAGCACTGATGACATGTTTTCTCGCAAGCGTAGATTATGAAGAGTTCATTGTAAAAGGTTATATCGATACAGTCTTAATCAATGCTCCATGTGATTTTTCATTTAAGTTAAGGGTTTTGTGTAATACACAATATGGTGGCACGATAGTTGGAAATTGTTCCAAACAGGTTACTGTGGCGAATTCTATAACAAAGGCTAAGTATGTTGACACTTTGGAAGCGACAAAGAAGATATTGAATCATATAGTTCATTCATGAACTTAGTATGGTTTCAAGATGGCTTTGGTCAATGGGACACTATTGTAGATAGTTGCTCCATAGTTCAGTCTGAGGAATCAAGGTTCGACCAGTGATTCACATATATACAAAGCCAAGTCCACACAAAATATGAATTTTGTGAAAGCGTGAAAACACGAGGATATGCAAAGATACACACGGCCCTGAAATTGTCAGATCCATTGGACAAAGAGTATACCACAAGCGAAGCATATTTTACACCGGTATGCCATAGGTGTAAAGTGCATTAGCATTGACTAGATTATTGACTCTAGTGCAAGTGGGAGTCTGTAGGAGATATGACCTAGAGGAAATAATAAATGTTATTATTTATCTCCATGCCCATAATTATGTTTATATTCTGTGCTATAACTGCTATGGTTCTCGAGTCTGCAATAACCACGAGGCTCGGAGGTAAACTCATATGCACGTGTGGAATAATAAACGGTAAAATGTATTCCTAGTCTGGCCTCTAAGACTAGCTCAAGTGTTGCATGATGGTTCTGTTTTCCTGATCATGGGCATGACTATGCCGGCAACTTTGAGGACACGATGTTAGAAGAACACTTCTGTTGAATCGACCCGATTGATGTTATGCTATGAGATACATTCGTCACAAGTTAATGGTTAATAACACAGAGAAAGTTAACGTTTGCATGATTCCTTAGACCATGAGAGTATCGAGTTTCTTCATGCTTGCTTCATGAACTTTGGGATTTGTTAAACGTCATCCGTAAATGGGTGGCTAGTACGGCGGTTACGGGTTCATGGAAAAGTATGACAAGGGACTTGATTGCTCAAGATTGGGATTTGCTCCTCCGACGATGGAGAGACATTCTTTGGGCCCTCTCGGTGTCACGGTATCCATCATCATCTGGCCAGACACATTGTGATTTGATCACAGGGATGCCGGAACACGGAAACGAGAAAAGAGAACAAAACCGGTAACGAGGTAACAAGCATAGTGGACAAGTTGTTGATCCACGGGGATGCCGATAAATCTCACCTCGGGTATTTGTAACATATCGTGAAGCAACAGGAATAGCACACGGCAACTGGAGGTTCACTCGAATATTTATTCGTGTGGGTATAGGGGTCAATATGGGTGTCCACGGCTCCGATGTTGATCATTGATCGGAAAGTGTTACGGTCATGTCTATACTTCACCGAACCTATAGGGTCACATGCTTAAGGGTCATCTATCTGCTGAATACTAGACAGGGAGTCTGAGAGAAAGTCGCCGGAAAAGTTTCGGAGACAACGGAAAAGTTCCGGAGAGAGAACACCGGAATAGTTTCGGTAAAACTGAAAGGTTGTTTCGGAGTATACCATTAAGTCAAAATGGTTTCGACACATGCCTGGAAATTCTTAGAGGGTGCCAGAATTGTTCTGGTAACTTCTGGGATTTTTCCGGAGAAAAAACCCGGAAATGTTCCGGAGCTGCCGGAACCGCTTTGGTTGCTTTTCGCAGATGAAAATCACTAATCCGGAATTGTTTCGGAACACGTCCAAAATTATTTTAGTGGGTACTGAAAATGTTCTAAGACCTACAGAAATATTTTCGGATCTAACGGTCGCGGAAAAATGTTTCCGTGAATAGTGAAAAGCACTTTTTGGTTGCTTTTTGGAAAGCCACTTTTTGGGGCTTTTACCAAAAGATCTTGGAGAAGGCTTGGGAGGGAAGGAACCCCTTGTTGTGGCTGAAATTTCAGCCCCTCCACCCCTCCTTCTCCTATAAATAGAGGTGGAGAGGAGCTCTCCACACTCACTCCAACTCTTTCACCATATGGCATGCATGATCTGCCTTTCTTCTCTCCCTCGCATGAAATTGTTTCGTAGAGCCGAAAGGCTGTCTTGGTTCCGGTGGGAACTAGTTCTGGACGGCGAAGCCCTGCCGGATAGATGACACCGTATGTGTGCAACCCCGTAGAGAGGTCGTAGGTTCGATCTTTTTGCCCGAGGGGCTGTTCGAGAGGGCCTCCCGAAGGGCTGTCCGAGTTTCGAGGGTCCTCCCGAAGAGCTGTCCGTGACATCGTCCGGGGGACTGTCCGACCGCCTCCCAGAGGGCAGTCCGAGGGTCTGTCCGAGGGGCAGATGAGGGAGTACATCCTCGTGGTTGGGAGGTTGTAAATCCTAGCTGCGGGGATCTGCACCGACGATCTACATCGACTCTACTTACGCTGCGCTACGAGTCGGTAACGATCAGATCAAACCTTGTATGCATCTCCATAGTGATCCTGGGCGTGCTCGCTGTACCGAATTTTTTTGTTTTCTGTCGCGTTCCCCTACAGAAACAATGTCGTGTTCATCGGGAGGCCACCGACTGGGTCGGAATGCGTCCTGTTCATCGGGAGACAACCTGCTTGAACGGAACAGCCGAAACGGGGTCCTGTTCATCGACTCGGGGTCTAGCGTACCGCAAAACGGAGGAAACGGACTTCTGTTCGAGCACCTACGGTCGAAACGGGGTCCTGTTCATCGGCTGGGGGTCTGGCGTACCGCAAAACGGAGGAAACGGACTTCTGTTAGAGCGCCTATGATCGAAACGGGGTCCTGTTCATCGGCTGGGGGTCTGGCGTACCACAAAACGGAGGAAACGGACTTCTATTCGAGCGCCTACGGTCAAAACGGGGTCCTGTTGGTTGGGTGGTCTCTGGCGTACCGCAGAACGGAGGAAACAGACTTCTCCCCAACTGCCTACGGTCGAAACATGGGTCCTGTTGATCGGGAGGGGTGTGGCGTACCGCAAAACGGGACTCCACGGGCTACTGTTCATCCACGGTCGACCTCCTCCAGCCTCCACCAGCTACTGTTCATCCACCGTCGACTTCCTCCAGCCTCCACCGGCTACTGTTCATCTAGCCTCCACGGGGTCCTGTTCATCCACCCCCAACCGGCTGGGGTATGGCATACCGTGGCACGGCCTCCTCGGGGTCCTGTTCATCCAGTGCCAACCGCCTACACGGCCAGGGTCCTGTTCATCCAACCCCCACCGGCTGGGGTGGGGCGTACGAGCGGGCGGCAGCAACGGGAACTGTTCATCCACAGCCAACCAACCGGCTCGATCGATGCATCTCGACTCGTGTCTACGTGTATCGCTCGTGTGGCAGCAACGGGCACTGTTCATCGAGAGGCAACCCAACACCGGCTGGCTACGTCTTGCACGGGGGCTCGATCGGCTTCAGTAAGCAGCAAGAAGGATCGATCGAATTCAGCTAGCAGCGAAGGAATCGCTCGGGTTCAGTTAGCAGTGAAGGGATCGCTCGGGTTCAGTTAGCAGCGAAGGGATCGCTCGGCTTCAGTACGCAGTGGGATCGATCGCTTGGGTTCAGTACGTGTAGTAGTGCGAGGAGTCGATCGATCGCTCGGGTTCAGTAAGCGAACGCCTCGCTCGGGTTCAGTTAGCGAACGCCTCGCACACACACGCGCGTATGAGAAAAACGCGCAAACCACACTACATCGCTCGGCCCCGACAACCCACCGTAACAGGGAACGGTCCGTGCCACCAACCGGGACTAAAGCCCTGGGTTTCGCGCCCTTTTAGATGCCGAAAATGTACTTTAGTCCCGGTTGGTGCCTCCAACCGGGACTAAAGGTAGTCCTTTAGTCTCGGTTGGAGCCACCAACCGGGACTAAAGCTCGGGCTATATAAAACACAAGGACTTAGCGAAAATTTTCCATCGCCTCTCCTCGCCTCGACGCGCTGCCCCGACGCCGTCGCCGACGCCCTGCCCCAACGCCGTCGCCGACGCCCTGCCCCGACGCTGTCGTCGACGCCTCCTCGCTGTGAGCGCCGCCCCGATCCCTTCCTCCTCCTCCTATTCCCCCCTCCCCCCTGCTGGGCGCCGACGACGACGCCGCAGACCCCGACGCCGGCCGCCCGCGCTGCTGGCCGACCCCGATGCCGCCCGCGCACGGCGCCGTCTCCCTCTCTCTCTGAATCTTCTGCATTTCTGAATTTTTCGATAGGGTGAACAGTGTGCACACCACATGTATGATGAAATGCCAGAGGGTCCTAGGAATTTTACGCTTGGGAATTTTTGTGGTGAAGTGTTGAAGCATATAAGAGGGTCTGGCAAAGTTTCAGAATTTTTGGAGCAATTAAAAATAGGTTTTGGTCATGGAGTTTGAATCTGGACCAAATTTGAACTGGATGGAATTTGAAAATTTTGAACTGTGGAAATCAAAGTTTTTGGTGAAATGGGTTGTGGGTACTGCCTAGTTGCTAGGATAATTTTTGTGGGTGCAGAAGAAATATAGAAAATATTTATTTAATATAAGAGAAATATTTTTGTGGAGTGGAAAAGTATTGGACACTGTCCTAGAAGGTGAGAATGACTTGAGGGATAATTTAGAGGTGACAGAAAAATTATTGGAAGAATTTAGAAGTGCTTGAAAGGAGTGAAATGACCATTTTCATAGAATAATTTTATTTATTCCAAAACTTTTCTAAATAAAAATATTTTTGTGATCCTCCAAAAATAATTATATGAAGAAGATTGATGCATCCTTTCTTTATACTTGTTCATCTTTGTTTCTGTTTAAATTTTCCACGAATGCTTATGTTGGTTGTGCCGGTGCTTTTGATATGCAGGGATCGATCTTTTCACCTCTAGGAGCACCATCGGTCCCGTTGTCGTTGCCATCCACTACCTCCTCTACGGTCATCTAGGGGTGAGCTCGACTATCATCCTCCTCTACGGTATCATCCTCATCTAGGGGTAAAAATTAAAGAAATCTGATGCAAACAATGAAATAAAGGCGAGCCGGAGCAACGTCTCACAATGAACGAGAAATAGACCTGATTTGTTTTCATAGGAATTTGTTCTCGGCGACGATGACCGGCCCGCATCCTCGTCGTTGACTCGGTGGTGACAACCAGTTTGAGAGGCGCCATGTCCGGGACTAGGCTCCGCCGGGCTGGCACTGGGAGGTGCTACCTTCTGGGGCGCGCAGCTTGGTGAAGAATCGGGGTCTCGTCGTCGACCCGGAGCTTCTTTGGTGGCGGTCGCGTGGGCCACTATCGGTGCAGAGGGAGCCGGCCCCCGAGAGGGTGGTACGTCACCGTGTCAGGGAGGAGGACGAGCACGTCCGTCGCTACATGGTTGCGTTGGACGACAGCTTCTCCAATACCTGGCAGTTTCTTCAGGGATCTCACCCGAGCTATGATCCTGTGATGGTTCCTTCTCTTTGGGTGTTCACCGCCCGCAGCTCAGGAACTGGGAGTCGGCGTCCAGTTTGATTGGGCAAGATGTTTAGTGATATTATGTGATATTATTGTTGCATTAACTGGATTATTCGAGATGTGTAACTGACTGTTGTAAAACTTGTCAAGTTTGCATGATGTTTGCCACTAATCCATTGCTCATATGCGTATGATTCCTTCTTGTGATTTGGTCTATGTAATGTGTACTTTGATGCCATGCCCTTGGTTGCCATGTAAAGTTGTTGTAGCATGAATCAATCTTGCTCTCAAGTTGTCATCATAATGTTACTGTTTTGCATTCCCAGATTTCATTAAGTCTGAAAAACAGCTTATCTCTCATGGTTGTATATTGCCATGTTGTAATATTTGCAGAAACTATGGAACACGACAGAGACTTAGAACAAGAAGAGATATTGGGGGATATAATCCGCGACGGAGGTGATGATAGCACCTCACAGTTTCTCAACGACTCCGATGGTGAGGGAAGAGAGGATGACGGCTCCGGTGATCGAATGGAGGGAGAAGATGACGGCTCCGGCGGTGTTGGAGCCTTAACTGTTGCAAAATCCAGCGAGGTATATTAATTAAGCCTGCTGACTAGATGCATTAATTGATTTGTATGTACATATATTAACGCTTCTTTCTTCTTTTAGCCCTCCGGATCGAGCCAATCTTCTGTAAAGAGACGAGGCCCGAAGAAAAGGTTGGGCGAGAATGAAAGGTTCACGATCGAAGAAATCACTGCAGCTGGCAAACCGACTGCTCCCAAGCAGACCGCAGACCGATTTATAAGTCAGTGCGGAGTTGTTGTTAGGGACAGCATCCCGATCAGCATTCAAGAATGGAATAAGCCAAAGGCGGACGATGGAGTTTCTTATGTCGACGATAGATCCAAAGATGAGCTTTGGAATACGCTCATGATAAATTTCAGCCTACCGCCAGAGGTGGATCCAAATAGCAATGTTGTAGAGCAAAAAGTCAAGGCGTGGGCTCTTAAGAAGATGGCCGAACAATTCAAGAACTAGAAGAAAAGATTGCACCAAAAGTTTGTCCTGAAAGAGAAGACTCCAACATTCACCGGTCAATATGAGAAGATGAAAGATCACTGGCCCGCATTTGTGGCGTAAAAGACATTGGAGAAAGGTAAGAAAAGGTCACTGATAAATAAGCAAAATGCTGCAAAGAAGGAATATCACCATGTTACGGGGTCAGGTGGCTACAAGGCTGCCCGGCCTAAGTGGGAGAAAGTTGAGAACGACCTGCTTGATAAAGGGATCCATCCAGAGACATTGAACTGGCCCGAAAGGGCAAGGACTTGGTTCTTCGAGCATGGGGGAACTTTGCACCCAGAAACAGGGAAGTGTGTTTATACGAAAGCTCAACTTGCAACACCCGTCAAAGCCATTCAGGATGCAATGAAGGACGTGCAGGAGGGGAAGTTCCATCCCGACAGAGATAAGAACGAGCTGACACGCGCCCTCGGGAATCCTGAACACCCTGGACGAACACGAGGCACATCAGGCTCTGTTTCGTGGAAGGTTGGGTTTCCCGACAGCAGAGACACTTATAGAAGCCGAGGGAGAAAGAAGAAAGAGAATGCAGAGCGGCTGCAGAAGGTAGAAGAAATAGTAGCGTTGCAGCAGAAGCAAATAGAGGCACTTACCAGCCAGCGAGCTACCGACCCATCATCTCAGCGGCACGAAGATCCTTCATTCGATACTGCCCACGGAGCTACCCCACCATCTCAGCGGAAAAGCAGCGTGGCTTCCACGAAGCTCGTTCGGCCTGATATCACGGCTCCTCGCTACCCCGTGGATGATATCACGGAGAGGGAACATTGTGATCTACATGCGAAATGCATAAACATAACCTTGAAGGTGGCGGTCGGCTATGCCTTACCTCGTGTACCTGATGGAACTTACCATTGCTCTCCGATTCCAGATGGCTATGCTGTTGTCGGGGAAGATGAAGTTACCAACGGATTTCAGCAGCTGGAGCTTGAGTACCCTACAGGTGAAGGGGAGACTCATCTGGGAGATGCCATAAGGACTACCATTCTATGGAGAAAGGAACACATCGTGCTTCCATACTGGACGCCGTGTCAGCAGACTCAGCCGGAGGAAGCCCCTCAGCAGACTCCTCACAGTACAACTCTATCTCCGCTGCCTCAGCCGTCTCCGCCGCGTCAGCACACTCCATCGCCTCAACTGTCTCCGCCGCGTCAGCGGACTCCGCCGGAGGAGGCCCCTCAGCAGAATCTGCCGTGTCAGCTGACTCCGCCTCCTCCATCGCCTGATCAGCACCGGTGGAAGAGATTCGCCGCCGCTCCGGCGGCTAGTAGTACAACAGCGAAGAAATCCAGAGCAGGTAGCGTCAAGAAGGCTCCTGCCAAGTTACCATACGACATGACTGAGGAGGAAACCAAGGAGACCGTGGCTGCTGACGTGAAACACCAGCTTGCACCGACCCATCCAGATCCAACGGAGAAAATAGATCCGGTAAAAGCGAGGCGCTTGCTGTAAAACCATACAAAACCGCCGCCGCCTCCGCTGCTGTCACACTATGACCGCTCTATTGTAAAGTCATATAGAGATCCACAGTAGCGGTCGGGAAGTAGTAGTAGTGCAAGGGGGAAAACAATTCCCCAGCTCGGCGAACAGAAAAACCAATCGTGCCCCCCGCTCAAGGTGTTTACCGATATCGCTAATGATCCGGGGGTAGCGGCCGCTGATCCTGGTTTCACTCTTGGTGATTACTTAGGCGATGATGTACAGTTCAAAATGGCTGAGTTAGCCTTTAAATTCGAGCATGGGAAGCCTCTCGTCAGATCTGAGGAGCTCCCGCAGCTACCAACGATGATGCGAAGATTGCATGACTGGTACTTGGAAGCCTCAAAGCAAGGGAGCAATTATATCATTGCGGGAATTAAAGATGAGCATTACTTCAATGGAGACGAGCAGATTTTCATTGAATTTGAAGAATTATTTCAGTTATACAATCAAGACGCCATCGACAAATCTATCGTCAGTTGCTATTGTTTGTAAGTATCGTTTCTGTAATTAAGTCTCTAGCTCAGCTCGTTCATTGCATGTATAATTATGCTCACAATATATATTATGCAGAAAGAAGATCCTCGAATGCAAAAGAGGACAAATCTATGATATTGGGTTCATTAACCCAAATACTATTCATGAAGGTACGGTAAAATGGAACTCCAAGGATACAGCGAAGATCTTGCTAAGGGCGTTAATTAAACAACAAACCAAAAGAGAAATACTATTTCCTTACAACTTCCAGTGAGTGTTATACTGTCTTGTACACATCATTCTGTTTCGGTTACTCGATGTTAAGTGTAATTGATGAGTTATGCTGCGTGCGCAGGTTCCACTTTATTCTGCTAGTCATTCGGGTTGACTCAGGAAGCGTACTTGTCGTGGACTCGCTACGTAAAGACCCTCAGATGTGGGCGGACCTACGTGATATGCTCCAGAGGTAATTTCAATCATTATCGCACTATATCGGCAACTTTCGTTCATTTTTCTGATATCAAGTAATTAATAACTCCTTTATTTATTTTCTTTGCCGGGCATGGTTTGGAAACGATTCACCAAGAAGGCTAGGGGTGAATGGAAAGAGGAGCTGCAATTTCGACAACTCACTGTAAGTAGTACTAGCTAGATCCGCGCATCTCTTTGATTCTAGTTAATTTCAATACCATTATCATGCTTGATTATTATTTTGATTGAACTCTACACTCATAAAGTGCTTGCGGCAGGAAAGGGGGACTAATGTATGTGGATACATCGTTTGCGAGTTCATTCGCATGACGACCAGTGAGACTGGCAGAAATTTACAACAATTTGAAGTACGTAAACAATATTCACAATTTTATTTTATTACCATCAATTGTGTTGAGTTTCATTCATATATATATATATATATATATATATATATATATATATATATATATATATATATATATATATATATATTGACCCCCTTTTTAAAATTAGATCCAACGGAAGCGGGACAAACTCGTACCAAAGGCTCGCATACGAGTAATTCAGGAGGAATTGGCGGGATTCTTCCTTGAAGAGATCATAGCTAAAACCGGAGTATACCATTGAGAATTGGAAGTGAATATTGGTAATTAGATATTAGGGACCGTAAGAGATATTACATTTTATATATGCATGAACGTGTACTATACGTAGTAACGTCGAATAGATATACGAAAACTTGTTGTTTGACCAAGCACGGAGAAAGGGAGGTCACTTCTCTCTATATTCATGACGATTTGTGTAATGGTTCCTTCATTGCTATATGTAGTAGCTAGCGTCGAGTTGAATGGAAAACGTAAATTAAAAACAAAAACCCTAAATGTAAAAGAATTGAATGGTAAACACAAAAAGGAAAGGGGGAAACACAATATGAAACCCCTAAACCCCTCATTTCAAAAAAAAAAAACCCCAGCACTTGGCAGGTGCTGCCTTTTAGTCCCGGTCGGTGTTACCAACCGGGACTAAAGGTCCTCCTGCCTGGGCGCCCCACAGCGGCCATGTGAAGCTCGTTTAGTCCCGGTTCGTAACACAATCGGGACTAAAAGTGGGGGCCTTTAGTCCCGATTGCTTAGTCCCGGTTGCAGAACCGGGACTAAAGGCCCTTAGAAACCGGGACTAATGCCCTATTTTCTACTAGTAGCGGAGGAACTCGCTCTGCTGCGCGCACATGCCACCGAACACTGCTCGCGCGGTGATGTTCTTGGAGAGCACCTCCACCAGGCTGCTGAGGTTGACGACACAGGAACTGGAGGAGGCGGTGACGGAGACGGCCTGGAGGAGCTTGGCCACCTCCTGCGACCTGATGGACTCCATGCGCTTCACCTGCTTGGCGCTGAGAAGCTCCACGATGCATATCTTGCGCATCTGGCGCCAGTGGTCGCCGTAGGGGGCCAACGCACTTCCCTTGCCGCCGCCGCTGACAACGTGGAGCGTCGCGCTGCGTGGCCGAGTTGCGAACGTGAGGTCGTGCGTCTTCATCACCAGCTCCGCCGCCTCGGCGCTGGAGACCACCACGTTTGGGACCTCTCCCAACCTGAGGAACATGAGAGGCCCGTGCAGGCAAGACAGCTCTATCATCCTCCGGTGCAGGAGACCGCCCAAGAGGTGGTGGAGGCTGCCGATGATCGGAAGGGTCCATGGCCCGGGGGGCAGCCGCGGCCTCTTGGATTTGCTTTTGCCGCCGGACGAACCCGCCGTAAGCTTAAGAAACCAAGCGAAGGTTGTTACTATGGCCAACGCAACAAGACACAAGCTTAAAACCTCCATGGCATGCAGCTTAAGTTGCAAGTCTAGTTGTGTCAACCAAACTGCTGCCTTGCTTGCAGATAGATTTAAGCTAAGGTGTGTGAAATGTGATTCATACTTATATATCAGGTTTGCATGGGACCCGCAAACAAAAATTCGGACACGCGTTCTAGTATATCCATGGTTACGACCGGCCGGCCCTTGCAAACGACGGGCCAGCAGCTACGGCCGGCCAGTGCGCCAATAAGTGTCTCCAATAAGTATAATCCTTTTGTCCTGAGTAGTATCTCTATCTACCAAGTACCAAGTACAGACTGGTTTTTATACAAGCTAATCAATCGGAGCAGGTGGAATCTTATGTAGGCGGCGAATATTTGAGTCACGAGTTTGGCCTTCATTTAAGAAAATATGGAATTGTTTCACAACTCACGCCACCTGGAAATCCATAGCGTAATGGTGTGTCCGAACGTCCTAACCGTACTTTATTGGATATGGTGCGTTCTATGATGTCTCTTACCGATTTGCCACTATCGTTTTGGGGTTATGCATTAGAGACAGATGCATTCACGTTAAATAGGGCACCGTCTAAATCCGTTGAGACGACACCATATGAACTATGGTTTGGCAAGAAACCTAAGCTGTCGTTTCTTAAAGTTTGGGGATGCAATGCTTATGTGAAGAAGCTTCAACCTGATAAGCTCGAACCCAAAGCGGAGAAGTGCGTCTTCATAGGATACCCTAAAGAAACAATTGGGTACACCTTCTACCACAGATCCGAAGGCAAGGTCTTTGTTGCCAAGAATGGGTCATTTCTAGAGAAGGAGTTTCTCTCGAAAGAAGTGAGTGGGAGGAAAGTAGAACTTGATGAGGTGATTGTACCTTCTCTCGAATTGGAAAGTAGCTCATCAGAGAAAACCGTTCCCGTGATGCCTACACCAATAAGAGAGGAAGATAATGATAAAGATCATGAAACTTCAGATCAAGTTACTACTGAACTTCGTAGGTCCACCAGAGTATGCTCCGCACCAGAGTGGTACGGTAATCCTGTTCTGGAAGTTATGTTGTTAGACAACGGCGAACCTACGAACTATGAAGAAGCTATGATAAGCCCGGATTCCAACAAATGGCTTGAGGCCATGAAATCCGAGATAGGATCCATGTATGAGAACAAAGTATGGACTTTGGTGGACTCGCCCGATGATCGGCAAGCCATTGAGAATAAATGGATTTTTAAGAGGAAGACGGATGCTGATGGTAATATCACTGTCTACAAAGCTCGACTTGTCGTGAAAGGTTTTCGACAAGTTCAAGGGGTTGACTACGATGAGACTTTCTCACCCGTAGCGATGCTTAAGTATGTCCGAATCATGTTAGCAATTGCCGCATTTTATGATTATGAAATCTGGCAAATGGATGTCAAAACTGCATTCCTTAATGGTTTTCTCAAAGAAGAGTTGTATATGATGCAACCAGAAGGTTTTGTCGATCCTAAGGGTGCTAACAAAGTGTGCAAGCTCCGGCGATCCATCTATGGACTGGTGCAAGCATCTCGGAGTTGGAATATACGCTTTGATGAGGTGATCAAAGCATATGGTTTTGTACAGACTTACGGTGAAGCCGGTATTTACAAGAAAGTGAGTGGGAGCTCTGTAGCACTTCTAATATTATATGTGGATGACATATTGTTGATTGGAAATGATATAGAATTTCTGGATGGCATAAAGAGATACTTGAATAAGAATTTTTCAATGAAAGACCTCGGTGAAGCTGCTTATATATTGGGCATCAAGATCTATAGGGATAGATCAAGACGCTTGATAGGACTTTCACAAATCACATACCTTGACAAAGTTTTGAAGAAGTTCAAAATGGATCAGTCAAAGAAAGGGTTCTTGCCTGTCTTGCAAGGTGTGAAGTTGAGTCAGACTCAATGCCCGACCACGGCACAAGATATAGAGAAAATGAAAGTCATTCCCTATGCCTCAGCCATAGGTTCTATTATGTATGCCATGCTGTGTACCAGACCTGATGTGTGCCTTGCCATAAGTTTGGCAGGGAGGTACCAGAGTAATCCAGGAGTGGATCACTGGACAGCGGTCAAGAATATCCTGAAGTACCTGAAAAGGACCAAGGACATGTTTCTCGTTTATGGAGGTGACGAAGAGCTCGTCGTAAAGGGTTACGTCGATGCAAGCTTTGACACTGATCCGGATGAATATAAGTCACAAACCGGATACGTATTTATATTAAATGGTGGAGCTGTCAGTTGGTGCAGTTCCAAGCAGAGCGTCGTGGCGGGATCTATGTGTGAAGCGGAATACATAGCTGCTTCGGAAGCAGCACATGAAGGAGTCTGGATGAACGAGTTCATATCCAATCTAGGTGTAATACCTAGTGCATCGGGTCCAATGACAATCTTTTGTGACAACACTGGAGCAATTGCCATAGCCAAGGAGCCCAGGTTTCACAAGAAGACCAAACACATCAAGAGACGCTTCAACTCCATTCGTGAATATGTCAAGGATGGAGACATAGAAATTTGCAAAGTACACACGGATCTGAATGTGGCAGACCCGTTGACTAAGCCTCTTCCACGAGCAAAACATGATCAGCACGAAGACTCCATGGGTGTTAGATTCATTACTATGTAATCTAGATTATTGACTCTAGTGCAAGTGGGAGACTGATGGAAATACGCCCTAGAGGCAATAATAAAGTTGTTATTATTTTATATTTCCTTGTTCATGATAAAGGTTTATTATTCATGCTAGAATTGTATTGACCGGAAACTTAAATACATGTGTGAATACATAAACAAATACCGTGTCCCTAGTGTGCCTCTACTAGACTAGCTCGTTGATCAAAGATGGTTAAGGTTTCCTAACCATAGACATGAGTTGTCATTTGATAACGGGATCACATCATTAGGAGAATGATGTGATGGACAAGACCCATCCGTTAGCTTAGCATATGATCGTTCTGTTTATTGCTACTGCTTTCTTGAATGTCAAATACATGTTCCTCAGACCATGAGATCATGCAACTCCTGGATACCGGAGGAATACCTTGTGTGTTATCAAACGTCACAACGTAACTGGGTGATCATAAAGATGCTCTACAGGTATCTCCGAAGGTGTCCGTTGAGTTGGCATGGATCGAGACTGGGATTTGTCACTCCGTGTTTCGGAGAGGTATCTCTGGGCCCTCTCGGTAATGCACATCATAAGAAGCTTGCAAGCAAAGTGACTAAGGAGTTAGTTACGGGATGATGTATTACGGAACGAGTAAAGAGACTTGCCGGTAACAAGATTGAACTAGGTATGGAGATACTGACGATCGAATCTCGGGCAAGTAACATACCGACGGACAAAGGGAATTACATATGTTGTCATTGCGGTTCGACCGATAAGATCTTCGTGGAATATGTAGGAACCAATATGGGCATCCAGGTTCCGCTATTGGTTATTGACCGGAGAGGCGTCTCGGTCATGTCTACATCTTCCCGAACCCGTAGGGTCCGCACGCTTAACGTTCGTTGACGATATAGTGTTATATGAGTTATGTGAATTGGTAACCGAATATTGTTCGGAGTCCCAGATGAGATCCCGGACGTCACGAGGAGTCTCGGAATGGTCGAGAGGTAAATATTTATATATGGGAAGTCATATTTTGGGTTCCGGAAAAAGGTGCAGTTTTTTTTGGTATTGTACCGGGAAGCTTCCAGAAGGTTCCGGAGGATTCCGGAGGGGTCCGGAAGTCCACAAGTGGGTCCACCACGTCCCAAGGGCTGGCATGGGCTAAGGGGAGGCGCCCTGGCCTTATTGGGCCAGACGCACCAAGTCCTCAAAAGCCCACATAGCTAGGGAAGGAAAAAAGGGAGAGTCCTAG
Source organism: Elymus sibiricus (assembly GCA_039707655.1). Taxonomy (NCBI): domain Eukaryota; kingdom Viridiplantae; phylum Streptophyta; class Magnoliopsida; order Poales; family Poaceae; genus Elymus; species Elymus sibiricus. The sequence continues at coordinate 455,713,358 of CM077672.1, forward strand.
TAGGAATAGGATTGGACTTTGGAGTCCAAGTCCACGTGTGTACTATTCATGGTTACTGTTCATGTGGCACTATTCCTTCTACTCCAAGCCCCTACACATATATAAATAGAGGAGAGGGGGCGCCCCAAAGGAGACACAACATTGTCTTAGCCGTGTGCGGCGCCCCCCTCCACAGTTCCGTCCCTCGGTCATATTTTCGCAGTGCTTGGGCGAAGGCCTGCGGAGATAGCATTACCATCACCATCACCACGCCGTCGTGCTGCCGGAACTCATCCACTACCTCGCCATCTTGCTGGATCAAGAAGTCGAGGACGTCACCGAGCTAAACGTGTGCTGAACGCGGAGGTGCCGTACGTTCGGTACTCGGTCGGTTGGATCGTGAAGTTGTTCGACGACATCAACCGCGTTGTTCTAACGCTTCTGCTTACGGTCTACGAGGGTACGTAGACACACTCCCCCTCTCGTAGCTATGCATCTCCATGGATAGATCTTGCGTGTGCGTAGAATTTTTTTTGTTTTCCATGCAACGTTCCCCAACAGAAGCACCCAGTCAAAGTAGTAGGGAAGATTCGCCAATGCGATCTCCAAGGTTGATGTGCCAAACAACATCCCAGGGCACTGGCGTCGCCCAACACCGAAGGGAGTGAACTCAAAGTTTGTTCCCTTATAATCTTGAGTGTTGTTGCTGAATCTCTCTGGTTTGAAAGATTCAGGATTTTCCCAATATCTAGGATCCCTAGAAATTGCAAAGGCATTAATATGTATTTTGGTGCGCTTAGGAATGTCATAACCCATGATTTCACAGCCGCCTCTAGCCTCTCGAGGGACGAGCAGAGGAGCAGGAGGATGTAACCTAAGCACTTCCTTGATGATCATATGTAAGTAATGGAGTTCACCAAGATCAACATTTGTGATGACAACACGTCCTCGACCTAGCACTTTCCGAACTTCTATTTGAGCCTTCGCCATCGCTTCAGGGTTTTTCATTAGCTCCGATATAGCCCACTCCAAAGTGGTTGATGAAGACTCACTACCAGCTCCAAATATGTCCTAGAAATAAAAGGTCATGCATATGTGACATATATAAAATAAATAGTAATTATGGAAAGGTAAATAGATGAAACATGTAGACCACAAGTGATAAAATACCTAACCAAGGCGGCATACTAAATGTTCTACCGACAATCCTAGACTTATGAAAGGGATCTTATGGACTAATCCCATGGTCTATCGCCCCCATGATTACAGCTGCTTCCACAAAATATGCCTCGTGATTTAAACTCCTTACCCCATGTCATCCTATATGCTTAATCAGTAAGAAAATATCTGTAGAGATAGCATTACTCGATATTCTACTGTAAGCTAAAAGAGTGACCGCACAAGATACAATAAATCAGTGTGCATGACATATATGTCCTTAATATTGAGATGTGTCACAATCTATGAGTTGGTCAAGTCAGCACGAACATTATTGATGCTACTAACTATATATGACATGTAATTATATAGGACGAACATTATTTAAGCTACTAGCTATGATTGTTCATGATGCTAGCTACTAAATATGATTGTTTGCTAAGTCAGACTTATGGCGATTCCAACGACTTCTGCTCAAGGCCAGGTTAGGCAGGGCACCGTGTAACATTTTACATGAGGAACTTGGTTTCGTAAACATTTTTCAGAGGAAAGAAAAATGGATGAAATTAATGCATCTTGGACAAGAAAAGAGTCTATAATGCTCCCCCGCAAAAAAAAAGGAGTCTATAATGCTAGAGGAAAGACAGAGTTAATCTATGGTAGAGAGGATACTCACAAAGATGATGGCCCCTATACTCTCGGAGATTAGAGGGAATGCCAGCGAGTCCTCCTGCTTGAGCCGGAGCAGCACACCCAGCAGGTCTTCATCGTCGGTGCTGCAGGCGACGTCGGACTCACGCTCAGCCTTGCATCCATCGATGATGTTCTCTATTATGCGCTGGATGCCGCCGTAGCTCTTCCTCAGGTTGCGCTCCCCCTGAGCTCAGCCACCGCACTAGCCTCGACACTACTGGAATCTGGGGCTACGCCGACGGCCCAGGCCGTCGGCATAGGCCCATTTGCCGTCGGCATAGGCCTATGCCGACGGCCCCCGTCGACATAGCCCCGTCGGCGCAGAAAAGCCGTCGGCATAGAGACCTATGCCGATGATGTCCGTACGGCCATCGGCATAGTTTCCCCATCGGCAAAGTTTTCCGTTTGACGGCGGCAGACGGCGCCGTCGTCAAAATGCGGCGAACCAGCGAGTGCCATGTGGCATTACTATGCCGACGGTTAAGCCGTCGGCATAGCTTAATTTAGTTATTTAAATTTTTTTTTTTAAATTTGTTTAAAAAAAATTTGGACGACGCTATGCCGACGGCATAGCTCAATTTAATTAATTAATTTTTTCCCAAAAAAATTTATTTAAAAAAATTTAAAAGATGAAACGTAGCTATGCCGACGGCTATGCCGTCGGCATAGCTCTGCGCCAGAGCTCCCAGTCGCCGCCACGTGGCAGATATGCCGACGGCTAAGCCGTCGGCATAGGTGTGGGCCTATGCCGACGGCTTAGCCGTCGGCATATCTGCCACGTGGCGGCGACTGGGAGCTCTGGCAGTCCCTATGCCGACGGTTAAGCCGTCGGCATAGGTGCTGTCAAATTTGTTTTCTTCTTTTTTCTGTTTTATTTCGTTCCAATTTCACAGCACAGATACATATATTCAAATTCACAGCAGAAAAACATATAACATCAACATCACATAAGTATCACCATCATCACATAAGTATCATCATCATCACCACAACATAATAGAGAACATCTTCACAACATAAGCCAAATCATCACAACACAAGTCGAATCATCACAACATGAGCATCTACGCCAACATAATAGACAAGCATAAGAAATAGAAGTCACCACCACCAAGAGGCTTAAGCCGTACGACGTCCACCAGGACCGCCAAGCACGTCACTGCCAAGACCACCAAAGCCAAGGTCGTCACTGCTACCGGCACCGCTACCGCCACCGCCACCTCCTCGGTGGATCGGAGTGATCACCGGGCTCGACTCGGGAGTGATGCCATCATTGGCACCACCACCACCATTAACGGATGATCCACCGGTTCCCTGGATGTTCGAAAAGACATGTTAAGGGGCCATATATGATTGTGCTGAATAAACGGTAAGCCGTGGTTGATGAGTTTGGGGATGTACTAACCGGAGTAGGATTGTTCTGTGTCAGAAACTCCTCAAAGGTAGGGAGCCCTGGTGGTGGTGTTGGTTCCATCGTAGGAATCGTGTCGTTCGTCATGCACTCAACAATGCGCTGCATGTGAATTGACCAAGCAACCACGAAGGTCAGAAGAAATGAAAGTGCAAGTACGGAAGTGAAATGAAAGGGGCTAAACTAACCGCCATCATGCGATTGGAGTGCTCTGACTGCAGCAAGGCAGCTCTCGTCTGCCACGCCATGTTCTCCTGGCGTGTGTAGTCCATGTAGGCCTACAATATGACATGATGAACTCATATAACATCTCAATGCGGAAAATTAAGTGAGCAAATAGGAAGATAAGAGGGAAAATACTTACGCTGGTCTGCTGGGTTAGGAGGGACTGTGACTGTGACCGTGCAGGCGTGCTCGTGCGCTGGCTCACGCTGGGGTCGATAGCTCGGAGTCGTGTGTAGGAGATAGAAGGAGTGACCACTTGATCCAGAACCTTCTGCCGACCATGATGCTTCGGGCCTAGGCCCACCACCACCCTCTCGTCCGTAGGCGCCTTCATGGGGTCAGGTGTGTCAGGATGTGCCCTCAGATACACCTCCTTGTAGGCGTTCAGGTCATCCTCGCTATTGCCGTAGTAGGACTTGCCGTCCTTGGGTTCTGGCCGCAGTTTGCTGAGACCCCACGACTCTATGTCAGAGAGCGGCCGCTTCAGTTTCTCCTCCTGCACCACCAAAGAGAGGTTAGTGATACATAAGAAAGTGACGGTGAATAGAAGAAGAAGAAGAATGTTTCATGTACATAGATATACCTGAACTGCCTTGTGGCTGAAGTGGTTCCGGTTTCCCTGACCATGCGTTCCGTCGGTCCCTCGGTTAGCCCGGTTTCTCTGGCTCTTAGCAACCCACTCTTCATCCTGACCGACCCACAGATCCACCAATGCAGCCCATGACTCGTCCTTTCCAAAACACCAAGCAGGAGGCACCTACATAATGAAAGCATAATGACATGTCAACACGAAACGATGAAATTTACCACAAACTATGGAATGAAAAGTCTGTTATACTTACGGCCAAGTACTCGTCCCTATCCGTGGTAACGCCCAGCCTCTTTGCATCTTTCTTGGTCATCTTCATCTGAAGAACGACGTGATGATACGTCGAGATGGCCAAAAATTTGGCCTCGTACTGCAGCTGACGGGCCTTGCTCCTCGCTTGGCGGTACACGATCTCGTCGGTAGCGGACTTGTGCTCCTCAAGAACTCGATAGTATACCTACAATGATTCAGAAAACCAGAATGGAAGAAGCCATGAGTTAAACCATTCGATGATAAACTACGAACGAAACTCAAGACTCGTGCTTCTGAAGAGAACTTACCCAAAAATTTGTGATCACGGCCTTAGCATACATGCCATGGTCCGGGTGGGGGGCCGCTTCCCAGTGCTCCCAGCTCGTGGCCAAAACCCGGCGCTCAGGGTGCCTGACTGGATCCGGAGGGAACAGCCCCGGCCAGTGCTTCTTCAACAAAACGGTGATGACGCCGTTTGGAAGACGGGCATCTTTCGGAATTATCCAGTTGCTGCAAAAGATAGAATGAATGAAAATATGAGCATGCGTACAATCAAAAGAATGAAAATATTAGCATGCGTACAAGCAAAAAAAAGAAAATATTAGCATGAGTGGCACTTACTCTTTCCCCTTGGGCTCAATGAGCCACTTCTGTGCCTCAGTAGCAGGAAGGGGAGGCAGCTTGGCATTACCACGCAGCCACCCCTTCTCGCTGTTGCCACCACCAACCTCCCCGCCACCAGAATCCTCCTCACCTGCCTCCTCCTCCTCCTCCTCGTCCCCCTCCCCAAGCTCCTCCTCCTCCTCCTCCTCCTCGGCAGAGGGTACCTCACTAGAGGAGGGTACCTCAGTAGAGGAGGGCCTCGAAGAGGACACCCCTAAGTCGGTGAGGGAGCGCTGTTTTTGTTTCTGGACCCGACCCCGTCCTCCTCTAGGGGCTCCCCCCCACCCCCTCCACCTCTAGGGGCACCTCGACCTCCCTGTGAGGAGTCATCCTCAGCTAGTCGGGGGGGGGGGGAGATTACGGGCTCGACCACTCCGAGTAGCCATCGTGGTGATTCTGGATAGTAATCCCTTGCCGTCGTCCTTCCCCTTGCCCATGTATAGCGAACCTGCATTGAAAAGAGAATAAACAATTAGTACATTAATAATGAAGAAAAAAAGCATAATAATAAGGAACAAAAAACACATTAATAAATAATCATCACATAAAAAGGCATATTAACAAACCATAGAAAAAAAGACATGAAACGTACATCTGCTAGAACCCATACGAATCATCACCGTTGTAACCTCTTCCTCGATCTGTCTCATCATCACTATCACGCATATCATCTTCGTTGTCTGACGGAGGTGGAGGCTCTTCCTCGTCGTCGGCGTCTTCGTTTAACTTTTCTAGCATAAGTATGTCCTTTTCATTAACAATGGTCTCACCATCATTCCGTGCATCGTCGTCGTTTGGATCCACTTCATCATCACCCAAGGCGTCAGCGTCATCGTTTCTGACCACATCATCATCAGGTTGCTCTTGATAGAACACTCCCTAGTATGTCATGGGGTTAATGTTGTAGTAATCGTCCTCGTTCGGGTCCGGTAGCTTACCATGTGACGACACCTTGAACACAACTTCCCAACCCTTTAGGTACTCTTTCTGGCATGGGTAAGGCAGGTAATAAACTTGTGTGGCTTGGGTAGCCGCAATAAAGAGATCGGCTCTGGCATACACGGTTGATGGTTTAACTTCGACCAAACCAATGGAAGGTGTATGTCTGAGCCCCTCTACTGGATAGAACCATCGGCATTTGAGCACAGGGAGACTTAGGGTTTCGCGCCCACGGCTAAATGTAAGCTCGTATATTTTTCCTACCCTTCCGTAGTAGTCAACTGAATTTTGACCTGGGGTGTACACTCCGGTATTTATAGTTTTGGGATCAGGGCGGCTGTTCTGGTGCTCCTCTGTATGGAAGCGATACCCATTCACATCATACTTTTCACATGTCTTGACCCGAGGGTCAAAACCCATGGAAACCCATCTCAATTCGTCATCCATGGATATGTTCGGATCTCCTCCCTACAAGTTTAATTGAAATTGCTGGGTGCATTAGTTTGGTAAACTGATAAATGTTGAACTGGGTATTTAATAGGGGAATGTGAAAGTTTACTTTCTGCATGAACCAAGCAACAAAAATTTTCCTTCCAGGGTTTCCATGCCGGAGAAGAGTAAGTTCCTCCGCCTCAGTAGGAGGAATCATTCCCGTCCACTCCTCACGAACGAATTGACTAAAAGAAGAAAAGCGGTGTTAGACCGGGACTAAGTGAACATAGAACATGATGTTGTGCAAGGCATAAAGGAATGGTGTTACCTCATCCACACATCCGCAACTTCCTTGATGTTGTGCAAGACATAGAACATGAGGTCCTCCCACTCTTCTTTTGGCATCATATAAGATTTCGAGCCCCCAGCCCTGCCACCTTGCCCGCTAAACAGATGGAGCTTGGGTTTATACTTGGGATCTTCTATGTTGTATCGAGGCACCTTATTATGCAGAGTGGGAACGTGGTCTGGATAGTACGATGTCCTGAGGTCTGACACCTCCTCTAGGATAACTGCCTCAGCTATGGAAGCTTCAATCTTAGCTTTGTTTCCACATTTATGTCGGAGATGCTTGTTCTGTCTCTCAGGGCCGTACTGCCAACGATTCTGCACAGGCCCCCCCAACAATATCTCATTCGCGTGGTGCAAAATGAGATGTGTCATCGGAGTAAAGAAGCCTGGCGGAAAGATCTTCTCTAGCTTGCATATCAACTCCGGTGCCTTCTTATGCAATTGTCTAATCACCTCGGGACATACTTCTTTAGCACAGAGCGTGCGGAAGAAATGGCTTAGCTCCGCAAGCACTCGCCAGACACGCTCGGGGACATAGCCTCGAACCATCACCGGCATTATCCGCTCAATCCATACATGATAGTCATGACTCTTGAGCCCGGTCACTTTGCCCGTTGAAAGATTGACTCCCTTACTTATATTCGATGCATAACCATCAGTGAACTTCACTATGTGTTTGAGCCACTTAAGTACCTCCTTCTTTTCTGGTGGTTTAAGGACGAAGTCAGCCTCTGGCTTGAACCAGTTTCTTCGACCGCCTGTGGGAGGCCGCATGTTTAGACGTGGTCTATCACAAATTTTCTGTTGATCGGCTCTAGCTTTAACGTTATCCTTCGTCTGATCAGGAATGTTGAGGATCGTGCGGAAAAGGGACTCTGCGACATTCTTTTCGGTGTGCATCACATCGATGTTGTAAGGAAGTTTGAGGTCCTTGAAATAGGGAAGCTTCGTGAAGGGGGTAATGTGAGTCCAGTTATGCGTCTCACCATATCCCTCGAAGCCTTTGGCTTTGCCTTTGCCTTCGCCTTCGCCTTCTCCTTTGGCTTTGGCTTTGCCTTTGCCTTTGCCTTTGCCTTCGCCTTTAGGCTCGAGAGCTTTTAGCTGAGCAAGAACATCTACCCCCGAAAACGTTGGAATCTCGTTTACTTCATGGACAACCCGGCCTTTCGTGAAGTTCTTCTTGTCTTCCCTGTCTGGATGGTCTGGAGGGAGGAACTGTCAATGCAGGTCAAATGCTGCATACTTGCCACCCTTCTTCAGTCAAATTAAACGTAGAGCCTGCATGCACACTGGGCATGGCATCTTCCCACTTGTACACCATCCGCAGAAAAGGGCATAGCCGGGAAAGTCATGCATGCAATAGTGCAACCAAACTTTCATCAAGAAATTTCTCTGCAGATCTTGGTCGTATGTCAACCTCGGGAAGTACCAAGAATGGTGCAAATCATCCACCAGCGGCTGCATAAACACACCCAAATTCTTCCCCGGGTATTTAGGCCCCGGAATGATGAGCGAAAAGAACATGGTCTTGCGTTGCATTAGGGCACCGTGAGGGAGATTGAGCGGAATAACAAACACGGGCCAGCAACTGTATGAATTGGACGACATACCATATGGATTGAACCCATCACCTGATATGGCAATTCTTACATTCCCAGCCTCGGCTGCTTCCTCGGGGTATTCTTTATCGAACGACTTCCATGCTTCGCCTTCTGATGGATGTATGATTTTATTTGAATGGTACCTTATACCTTCCTTGTGCCACTTCATCATTTTGGCAGACTCCTCCGTGATGGAAAGGCGCTGCAGTCTCTCTATGAAATGGAGATACCGAAGAACTTTTGTGGGGATGCCTAGCTGCCTCTTCTCACCATCGTCACCGACCACCTCAAGGTACCGAGAGGAACCGCACTCCCTACAGTACTTGTCATCCGCATACTCGTGCCTAAACAAAAGGCAATTATTCGGACAAACATGTATTTTCTCATAATCCATAGAGAGTGCCTTCATGAGTTTCTTCGTGGCATACATGCTTTTCGGTAGTTCATGACCATCGGGCAGGCTATTAGCCCATACTCCCAGAAATGCTTCGAAGCATTTCTAGCTACAGCCGTACTCAGCCTTGACTGCCATCAGTTGCGAGATGGCATCCAACTGAGAGACTTTGGCACCCGCATAAAGAGGTTTCTTTGACGAGTCCAAGATATCCAAGAAGGTCTTTGCGGTTGCCTCCGGCTCCTCCGGTTCATTCTCTGAAGGTGTCGCATGTGCCATCTCTGCAACAATGACATCATCTAGCATGTCTCTGACCCCGTCGTCCTCATAACCACCGATGCGTTGTCGCATCACCTCCTCTCTACCATGGTCCCGCTCGGCAAAGTTTATCGGCGGCATCTCAAAGTTTGGCATATATCCGTGCATGCGAAGGTGGTCAGACATGTCCTTCTCATCTTTACGGTGACGTCTTTCACATCTCGCACAGGGGCACTGTGGGATAATTCTCATTGGTCGACGGAATATCTCCTTCAAAAACACATCGGTTCTCGCGACCCACTCTGCTGTAACTCGATTCCGGCGGATAAAACCACTGTACATCCACTGATTATCTGCCATCCTCTGCTTTATTGGGAGCCACACAACAAAATTAAGGATTCATTTAAATTAAGCCGGTCAAATTTTTATTTTCTACCGCGTTGACGACATTGAATCCACCTACATCTCTAATAGGTAAAGATAGGTCCTAATCCCACCCGAGGATGTGTAGATTGAGTACGTTCTCCATGCTCTACCCCGTTCCGAGACAAAATTTCGGCAGCACCTCCCCGCTGTTTTCCAGATACACGTCTCGGCAAATAGCCGAGAGAATGTGCTCCGGAGAACAACGGGGAGGCGCCGCCGAAATCTTGTCTCGGAACGGGGTAGGGCATGGAGAACGTACCCAATCTACACATCCTCGGGTTGTTCGTGGAAAACGCTGGACAATCCGAAAGAGTTGCGGTGATAAATATGCAATTGAATGCATATTTATCGATGCAACCCTTTCGGACGGGAGACGCCTAGGTTACGCGACTTGACGTGATAATTAAATCTAGTGACATGATTAAAAGAGCGTAGGAGGTGAAGGTGACTTCGTAGCTCACCCTCGGCTGTAGAGGAGGTAGTCGAACATCGGCGGGATGATCGGGGACCAACAACTCCGACGTCGATAATCACTCCTCGGAGATGCAACACCACAAATCTGTAAATTGCACCGACTTCAAAATTTAGACCATCAATTATTTTCTACATATTCTCGCATGAGATAAATAACTCCAAAATTATCTTCTCAAATTACAAAATGGCAAATAATGTGTATTATGAATCAACATGACCTAACACTAACTTGATCAACATCCATCCATCCAACCATCCATCTATCATTAACTTGACCAACATCCATTCATCAATATTTGTAAAACTAAGTTTCTAAAAAAATTGACCAACATCATCCATCCATCCTTCTATGAATCTAGCAACATCCATGCATCCGTCTAACACAATTAATTTCATCCATGCATATATCCACCTAACAAACAGTAGCTAAAAACTGAAAAAAAAACTTGCAAAAAAAATGTGCTCACCACGCAGCAGCAGGAGAGAGGCGGGGCAGTGGCGTCGGCCGCCGGCACAGTCGGGGACGGGGCGGCCGCAGCCGGGGACGGGGCGGCCGGGGACGGGGATGGGGCGGCCCGGCGGCGGCGGCGGTTTTGGGGTGGGGGCGGGGAGGCGCGGGCGGTGGGGGAGGGGATGGGGGCGGCGCGGGCAGTGGGGGCGGTGCGGTGGCGGTGTTGGGGTGGGGGCGGGTGGCGCAGGCGGTGGGGGAGGGGATGGGGGCGGCGGTGGTGTTGGGGCGGGGGCGGGGCGGCGCCGGCGGTGGGGCAGGGGCTCGGGGCCGGGGGCGGGGCCGGGGGTGGGGGCGGAGGTGGTGGCGGCCGGCGGCGGTGGTGGCGGCGATGGCGGCGAGGGTGGCGACCGGCGACGGGGTGGATTTGGATGGGGGGCCGGCGCGAGTCAATGGACCAGAGAGATGGGGGCGAGACGATAAGGTCGGCGCGGCTATGCCGACGGCATAGCCGTCGGCATAGTCCCACCTTGCCACGTCATGGATCCGCGGCCCGTGGGCCCGGGGCTATGCCGACGGCATAGCTGTCGGCATAGCCCCGGGCCCAAGGGCCGCGGATCCGTGACGCATAGCAACGTTAATTTTTTTATTTTTTTATTTTTTTATAATTTTAAAAAAAAGATTTAAAAAAATTAAATTTAGTTAATTAAATTGTGCCTTCTTGTTGCTGCTCTCGGTGTTCTCGGAAACCCGAGGGGGGTCACACCACGGAGCCCCGTGTCGGGTGCTTGCACCCGCCACAGCACTTCCGGACGTGTAGGAGGGCCCAGCGAAAGACCTGGCGGCATAGCTACCGTCCCAAACTACACCCGTCCCGTCTAACCCTGGCACCGTTGACCGGGCGGTCTACGCCTTTGACTTTCGCCGGACTGGGTTTGACAGATGGACATTTTCCCCTGGGTGTGATAGCCAAGCACATAGGTACACTTCGGATCAAGGTCCGGGCACAACCCACCGCAAGATTCCCTCCGTTACTACCTGACGTGGCCGTTCCCCCCCCCCTCCGTGTGACGGCGTCGGCGATGTCGGTGAGGGGGGTCACACCACGGAGCCCCGTGCCGGGTGCTTGCACCCGCCACCGCACTTCCGGACGTGTAGGAGGGCCCAGCGAAAGACCTGGCGGCATAGCTACCCCCCCAAACTACACCCGTCCCGTCTAACCCTGGCACCGTTGACTGGGCATAGCTACGCCTTTGACTTTCGCCGGACGGGGTATGACCGATGGACATTTTCACTTGGGTGTGATAGCCAAGCACATAGGTACACTTCGGATCAAGGTCCGGGCACAACCCACCGCAAGATTCCCTCCGTTACAGCCCGACGTGGCCATTCCCCCCTCCGTGCGACGGCGGTGGCGACGTCGGAGAGGGGGGTCACACCACTGAGCACCGTGCCGGGTGCTAGCACCCGCCACCGCACTTCCAGACGTGTAGGAGGGCCCAGTTAAAGACCTGGCGGCATAGCTACCCCCCCAAACTACACCCGTCCCGTCTAACCCTGGAACCGTTGACCGGGCGGTCTACGCCTTTGACTTTCGCCGGACGGGGTTTGGCCGATGGACATTTTCACCTGGGTGTGATAGCCAAGCACATAGGTACACTTCGGATCAAGGTCCGGGCACAACCCACCGCAAGATTCCCTCTGTTACTGCCCGACGTGGCCGTTCCCCCCCTCCGTGCGACTTCGGCGGCGACGACGGTGAGGGGGGTCACACCACTGAGCACCGTGCCAGGTGCTTGCACCCGCCACCGCACTTCCGGACGTGTAGGAGGGCCCAGCTAAAGTCCTGGCGGCATAGCTACCCCCCCAAACTACACCCGTCCCGTCTAACCCTGGAACCGTTGACCGGGCGGTCTACGCCTTTGACTTTCGCCGGACGGGGTTTGACCGATGGAAATTTTCACCTGGGTGTGATAGCCAAGCACATAGGTACACTTCGGATCAAGGTCCGGGCACAACCCACCGCAAGATTCCCTCCGTTACTGCCCGACGTGGCCGTTCCCTCCCTCCGTGCGACGGCGGCGGCGACGGCGGTGAGGGGGGTCACACCACTAAGCACCGTGCCGGGTGCTTGCACCCGCCACCGCACTTCCGGACGTGTAGGAGGGCCTAGCTAAAGACCTGGCGGCATAGCTACCCCCCCCCCAAACTACACCCGTCCCGTCTAACCCTGGAACCGTTGACCGGGCGGTCTACGCCTTTGACTTTCGCCGGACGGGGTTTGTTCGATGGACATTTTCACTTGGGTGTGATAGCCAAGCACATAGGTACACTTCGGATCAAGGTCCTTGCACAACCCACCGCAAGATTCCCTCCGTTACTGCCCGACGTGGCCGTTCCCCCCCTCCGTGCGACGGCGGCGGCGACGTCGGTGAGGGGGGTCACACCACGGAGCCCCGTGCCGGGTGCTTGCACCCGCCACCGCACTTCCGGACGTGTAGGAGGGCCCAGCGAAAGACCTGGCGGCATAGCTACAGCCCAAACTACACCCGTCCCGTCTAACCCTGCGAGAGTTGACCGGGCATAGCTACGCCTTTGACTTTCGCCGGACGGGGATTGACCGATGGACATTTTCACCTGGGTGTGATAGCCAAGCACATAGGTACACTTCGGATCAAGCTCCGGGCACAACCCACCGCAAGATTCCCTCCGTTACTGCCCGACGTGGCCGTTCCCCCCCCCCCTCCGTGCGACGGCGGCGGCGACGTCGGTGAGGGGGGTCACACCACTGAGCACCGTGCCGGGTGCTTGCACCCGCCACCGCACTTCTGGACGTGTAGGAGGGCCCAGCTAAAGTCCTGGCGGCATAGCTACCCCCCCAAACTACACCCGTCCCGTCTAACCCTGGAACCGTTGACCGGGCGGTCTACGCCTTTGACTTTCGCCGGACGGGGTTTGACCGATGGACATTTTCACCTGGGTGTGATAGCCAAGCACATAGGTACACTTCGGATCAAGGTCCGGGCACAACCCACCGCAAGATTCCCTCCGTTACTGCCCGATGTGGCCGTTCCTCCCCCTCCGTGCGACGGCGGCGGCGACGTCGGTGAGGGGGGTCACACCACTAAGCACCGTGCCGGGTGCTTGCACCCGCCACCGCACTTACGGACGTGTAGGAGGGCCTAGCTAAAGTCCTGGCGGCATAGCAACCCCCCCAAACTACACCCGTCCCGTCTAACCCTTGAACCGTTGACCGGGCGGTCTACGCCTTTGACTTTCGCCGGACGGGGTTTGACCGATGGATATTTTCACTTGGGTGTCATAGCCAAGCACATAGGTACACTTCGGATCAAGGTCCGTGCACAACCCACCGCAAGATTCCCTCCGTTACTGCCCGACGTGGCCATTCCCCCCTCCGTGCGACGGCGACGGCGACGTCGGTGAGGGGGGTCACACCACGGAGGCCCGTGCCGGGTGCTTGCACCCGCCACCGCACTTCCGGACGTGTAGGAGGGCCCAGCGAAAGACCTGGCGGCATAGCTACAGCCCAAACTACACCCGTCCCGTCTAACCCAGCGAGAGTTGACCGGGCATAGCTATGCCTTTGACTTTCGCCAGACGGGGTTTGACCGATGGACATTTTCACCTGGGTGTGATAGCCAAGCACATAGGTACACTTCGGATCAAGGTCCGGGCACAACCCACCGCAAGATTCCCTCCGTTACTGCCCGACGTGGCTGTTCCCCCCCTCCGTGCGACGGCGGCGGCGACGTCGGTGAGGGGGGTCACACCACTAAGCACCGTGGTGCTTGCACCTGCCACCGCACTTCTGGACGTGTAGGAGGGCCCAGCTAAAGTCCTGGCGGCATAGCTACCCCCCCCCCAAACTACACCCGTCCCGTCTAACCCTGGAACCGTTGACCGGGCGGTCTACGCCTTTGACTTTCGTCGGACGGGGTTTGACCGATGGACATTTTCACCTGGGTGTGATAGCCAAGCACATAGGTACACTTTGGATCAAGGTCCGGGCAGAACCCCCCGCAAGATTCCCTCCGTTACTGCCCGACGTGGCCATTCCCTCCCTCCGTGCGACGGCGGCGGCGACGTCGGTGAGGGGGGTCACACCACGGAGCACCGTGCCAGGTGCTTGCACCCGCCACCGCACTTCCGGAGGTGTAGGAGGGCCCAGCTAAAGACCTGGCGGCATAGCTACCCCCGCAAACTACACCCGTCCCATCTAACCCTGGAACCGTTGACCGGGCGGTCTACCCCTTTGACTTTCGCCGGACGGGGTTTGACCGATGGACATTTTCACTTGGGTGTGATAGCCAAGCACATAGGTACACTTCGGATCAAGGTCCGGGCACAACCCACCGCAAGATTCCCTCCGTTACTGCCCGACGTGGCCGTTCCCCCCCTCCGTGCGACGGCGGCGCCGACGTCGGTGAGGGGGGTCACACCACGGAGCCCCGTGCCGGGTGCTTGCACCCACCACCGCACTTCCGGACGTGTAGGAGGGCCCAGCGAAAGACCTGGCGGCATAGCTACAGCCCAAACTACACCCGTCCCGTCTAACCCTGCGAGAGTTGACCGGGCATAGCTACGCCTTTGACTTTCGCCGGACGGGGTTTGACCGATGGACATTTTCACCTGGGTGTGATAGCCAAGCACATAGGTACACTTCGGATCAAGGTCCGGGCACAACCCACCACAAGATTCCCTCCGTTACTGCCCGACGTGCCCGTTCCCCCCCTCCGTGCGACGGTGGCGGCGACGACGGTGAGGGGGGTCACACCACTGAGCACCGTGCCGGGTGCTTGCACCCGCCACCGTACTTCCGGACGT
Source organism: Elymus sibiricus (assembly GCA_039707655.1). Classification (NCBI taxonomy): domain Eukaryota; kingdom Viridiplantae; phylum Streptophyta; class Magnoliopsida; order Poales; family Poaceae; genus Elymus; species Elymus sibiricus. The sequence goes on from CM077672.1 coordinate 455,728,496, forward strand.
GTAGGAGGGCCCAGCTAAAGTCCTGGCGGCATAGCTACCCCCCCAAACTACACCCGTCCCGTCTAACCCTGGAACCGTTGACCGGGCGGTCTACGCCTTTGACTTTCGCCGGACGGGGTTTGACCGATGGACATTTTCACCTGGGTGTGATAGCCAAGCACATAGGTACACTTCGGATCAAGGTCCGGGCACAACCCACCGCAAGATTCCCTCCGTTACTGCCCGACGTGGCCGTTCCCCCCCTCCGTGCGACGGCGGCGGCGACGTCGGTGAGTGGGGTCACACCACGGAGCCCGTGCTTGCACCCGCCACCGCACTTCCGGACGTGTAGGAGGGCCCAGAGAAAGACCTGGCGGCATAGCTACCCCCCAAACAACACCAGTCCCGCCTAACCCTGCGAGAGTTGACGGGGCGGTAAACTGGGCCCAAGAGACACGTGTGGTGTATCTATGTGTGTTTATGTATAGATAAGGCACAATTTAATTAATGATTTTTTTTTGAAAAAAAAATATATATATATATATATATATATATATAAAAAGGTTAAAAAAATTGAACGTAGCTATGCTGACGGCTATTTTTTAAAAAAAATTATAAAAAAAGAAAAAAACGTTAAAAAAATGATCGTAGATATGCCGACGGTTATGCCGTCGGCATAGCTCCCTGCCACGTCATCGATCCGCAGCACAGTGGGCCCGGAGCTATGCCGACGGCATAGCCGTCGGCATAGCCCCGGGCCCACTGTGCCGCGGATCGATGACGTGGTGCAGAGAGGTATGCCGACGGCCGACGTTAGGGCCGTCGGCATACGTTCGACGGCGTCAACCGGCTGTTAAAACCGGGGCGGCCGGGCCCGCACATATGCCGACGGTTATGCTACGCCGACGGCCACCGTCGGCATAGACGGAGGTATGCCGACGGCCTAGCTACGCCGACGGCCACCGTCGGCATAGAGGGAGATATGCCGACGGCCTGGATACGCCGACGGTTGGCTCTAGGCCGTCGGCATACTGCCGTCTATGCCGACGGTGGCCGTCGGCATAGACGAGGCCGTCGGCGTCGGCATAGATTCCGGTAGTGCGATGACGGGAAAAGGTCGGCCGGGCAGAAACCTCGGACGAGTTTAACGATTTGGGCTGATTCACGGAGGAACTCGCTCTGCTGCGCGCACATGCCACCGAACACTGCTCGCGCGGTGATGTAGTTGGAGAGCACCTCCACCAGGCTGCTGAGGTTGACGACACAGGAACTGGAGGAGGCGGCGACGGAGACGGCCTGGAGGAGCTTGGCCACCTCCTGTGACCTGATGGACTCCATGCGCTTCACCTGCTTGGCGCTGAGAAGCTCCACGATGCATATCTTGCGCATCTGGCGCCAGTGGTCGCCGTAGGGGGCCAACGCGATTCCCTTGCCGCCGCCGCTGACAACGTGGAGCGTCGCGCTGCGTGGCCGAGTCGCGAACGTGAGGTCGTGCGTCTTCATCACCAGCTGCGCCGCCTCGGCGCTGGAGACCACTACGTTTGGGACCTCTCCGAGCCTGAGGAACATGAGAGGCCCGTGCAGGCCAGACAGCTCCATCATCCTCCGGTGCGGGAGACCGCCCAAGAGGTGGTGGAGGCTGCCGATGATCGGAAGGGTCCATGGCCTCTTGGATTTGCTTTTGCCGCCGGACGAACCCGCCGTAAGCTTAAGAAGAAACCAAGCGAAGATTGTTACCGTGGCTAAGGCAACAAGACACAAGCTTAAAACCTCCATGGCATGCAGCTTAAGTTGCAAGTCTAGTTGTGTCAACCAAACTGCTGCCTTGCTTTGCAGATAGATTTAAGCTAAGGTGTGTGAAATGTGATGCATACTTATACATCAGGTTTGCATGGGACCCGCAAACAAAAATTCGGACACGCGTCCTAGTATATCCATGGTTACGACCGGCCGGCCCTTGCAAACGACGGGCCAGCAGCTACGGCCGGCCAGTGCGCCAATAAGTGTCTCCAATAAGTATAATCCTTTTGTCTTTGAGTAGTATCTCTATCTACCAAGTACCAAGTACAGACTGGTTTTTATACAAACTAATCGATCGGAGCAGGTGGAATCTTACGTAGGCGGCGGCTGAGCCTTAATAAGAACTCCTATATCAAATCATGGGAAATCTTCACTGTTTTCATAGAAAAGCCAAATAAAGTGTATAGTATTTTATTATATCTGACATATTTATCAAGAAAAATAATGGCCAATATAGATACTCCTAAAAAGGACGACTTGACACAAAATCACATGTAAAAAGTATAATTACACCCAAAACCATTCAGTTGTCTTCTTCTTTCGATTGTTCATTGCTTGCTGGAGCATGAAACTTTGACCATACAAGCAGTCGCCATACAAGGTTTTGAAAACCGCAATAACCACTTGTGTAAAATTAATGAATAGATGGGTTAAGTGTATGCACTTCCGCGGGGACGCGTGCGTTATACTATGACCAGCCTAAGCTACACCGCTCTCTTTCTGTGCCAAGGTTAAGGAGAATTTGCGCATAGTTTCAGTATAATTTGGAGTATTAAGTGTAGTTGAACCCACGACATGTTATGTGTTCGATCTGATCGGAAGAAGGGGAAAAGATCATGTGCTTTGACCGCAAGCCATCCATCCGGCCCTGGCGCGGCAGCCTTGAGTTCTGTCGGTAGTAGTCAGAGCGATCAAATCAAGCCCATCAGCCAGCATAGAGCTTTAACCATCCGTTGACCTGACGATGCAGATGATGACGGCGTGGGATCCAACGAAACGGGGACCGTTGACCATCTCCCCGGACTGCATGGCGTGCAGACAGTAACTATGTCTCTTCTCTGGATCTGAGCCGTGTGTGTCTGTCGATCTATTATTTCATAGTATACTATTAGTGTATATCAAAGAGATTACAAGGATCGGTTTAGGTGGATTTGGGAGATATTCCTTGATATGCAAGATACACTACTGGAATTTCTTATACGCCGGGTGTCTGGCTCTTCGCCGAGCGCCAAATCACGGGCACTCGGCAAACTCATATACGGCGAGAGTAACACTCGGCAACCACGGGTTCACGACAACGTAGGTCGTGGGACCCGCCTGCCAGGTGGTGGACACGTGGTTGTTTGCTATTCGTTAGCTTTCCGAGAGTAGCTCTCGGCAAAGCATCGGCTCGGCGTAGGTCGTGGGACCCGCCTGTCAGGTGGTGGACACGTGGATGTTTGCTATTCGTTAGCTTTGCCGAGAGAGTAGCTCTCGGCAAAGCATCGGCTCGGCGTAGGTCGTGGGACCCGCCCGTCAGGTGGTGGACACGTGGTTGTTTGCTATTCGTTAGCTTTCCCGAGAGCTACGCCGAGAGTAGCTCTCGGCAAAGCATCGGCTCGGCGTAGGTCGTGGGACCCGCCTGTCAGGTGGTCGACACATGCCAGTTTGCTATTTGTTAGCTTTGCCGAGAGTAGTTCTTAGCAAAGCATCGGCTCGGCGTAGGGCGTGGGACCCGCCTGTCAGGTGGTCGACACGTGACAGTTTGCTATTTGTTAGCTTTGCCGAGAGTAGTTCTCAGCAAAGCATCGGCTCGGCGTAGGGCGTGGGACCCGCCTGTCAGGTGGTCGACACGTGCCAGTTTGCTATTCGTTAGCTTTGCCGAGAGTCGCTCTCGGCAAAGCTGCGCCACGTGGCAACCGCCGTCTCCGTCCGTCGTCCGTGAGTCAGCTTTATTTTGCCGAGGGGTACTGTTTGGCTCTCGAACATAGCTGTGAACATCCTGTGAAAAGTGCAGGTGCAGATGATAGGATGTCAGGAAGCATGAACCCTCTAGTTGGCTTAACGGCCCCAAGCAAGAAGAGGTACAAGGCACCTTACGAGGGGATGAGGCAAAGAACTAGGTTTTGCAATATTTGCAAAACACAAAGACACAAAAGAACAACTTGTCCGAAAAAGAGTGGATCTCCCTAAGCAACCAAGGAAGGAAGGCAGATGCGACAAGTGGAGCACATGAAGAACACTTGCGAGAAGGGCACATGAAGAACACTTACAGCAAACTCTCCCAACGCATCAATACGCCATATTATACCTCCTCACATGCACATCCCAAGGAGGACCAACAGCTCAGATAATGTGAGCATATGATAGTATGACTGATATAGAATTTTCGGATTCATACAAGTTACTGTAGTTAAAGGTTTGTGGTTGGCGAAAGAAAATTTGTTTCCGTTTCATCCATCTGGGTTTGGAACCCTTATGAGTCAATATTATTTCAAAGGAGGTGTTCTAGCAAGTTTGTCAAAACATACCATGTCCAAAATTTCCTATTAAAATGGTTTGCTAAAAAATCAAGCACAAGCATCGAAACATGGTAAATGTATCTAGTTTTATTCTCATGGGTTTGGAGATACATACACCGTGACAATGATGCTTAAACGAGGGATCCATTGTTGTGTCTAGTAAACCATGGTTTTACCTAAAGCAAGATTCTATGGAGAAAAAATAGCCACCATTCTCGCACAATATAACATATCCTAATGCAGGCCCAAGTTAGTACGAGAAGAGACTCTAAGTAATGCCCTCTCCAATTGGTAGTAACGTGGTAGTGCAAAAATGCTAGTATTGGTGGCAGAGGTTTCAATCCTTAATGGCCTGGGCAAGACTACCACACCTCATCTATGTATATTCATTTTTTAGCTCTCGTTCATAATTTTAGCTCTCATTCATATTTTTAGCAATTTTAAATAGTTTTTAGAACATTTAAATAGGTCAAACAATGTTTTTTGTAGAACTAATAGGTCAAACCATGTGGGAGTACTCTGTATTGTACTGGATATATCCCTCCCAGCTAAAAAAAAAAGTGAAGCTTTCATCCAAGCCCAAAATCTGTCCACCTATATTCACGGCCTGTCAGAATTAACCGGGCTTACTGGGCCGCGCACGCGTGCCGATACTTCCGCTAGGCCCTCCTGTGCTCGCTGGTTGGATTTCTCTCTTCCCACTCCGGCCCCGCCACCGCCGCCGCCAGCGATGGACCGCCCTCCGGCGAACGGCGTACCGGCGCCGCAGCCTCCGCCACCTCCCCCGGGCCGCTGCCACTTCTGGCTCCCCAACAAGCGCCGCCACTGCGCCAACTCCCCCCTCTCATCTTCCCAGTAAGCAACTCCAGCTAACCTCCCACACATCCCCCCTTGACCTCTGCTCACCACCACCCTACTGCTCAGGTACTGCGGGAACCACTCGCCGGAGTCCTCCTCTGACTCGCGCCGCCGCGTCCCCTGCCCCGTCGACCCCTCCCAGTAAGCCCCCTGCACCACTCCCAGGTAGCTCCAGCGCCACCGCTCTCCTCTTATTCGCTCTGATTTCACTTTCCGCTGCGCAGCACGGTGTTCGAGGAGAACCTGGAGGCTCACGTCGGCAAGTGCCCCTTCAGGAAGCAGGCCGACGCGCTCGCCGCACAGCCGTACTACTCCAAGGGCATCAACTCCGGCGGGGGAGAGGCCGGTGGCGCCGCCGTCACCTCTGCCGCCAAGCGTGCTTCCATGCACAAGCTCTCCGAGGAGGAGTTCTGGGCCTTGGTTGCGAAGATCCGGTCGGCGCACGCGGTGGCGGCCGTCCAAATGCGCGAGTCCTACATCGCCCCGGATGCCTGCGACAAATGGATGAAGGGGCAGGTTGATAGGTGGGTGCTTTGGCAGACTAGCAGTTTGAGGGGGTTGCGATAATTTTCGTAATGCTTTGGTCTCTGTGAGGCTTCAGGAGTCATTTATGTTGGTGCTTTGGACAGGAAGGTGCCGTATCAGGAGAAGCACGTTGTGCAGCAGGTGTCGATCGTAGGGAACATGGAGACATTTGGTTTGCTGCCGAGGGGAGGCACTGAGGATGCAGCGGAGGATATTGCGGCGGAGGATGCTCCGGCAGTTGTTGAATTTGGTGCTGGGAGGGGTTACTTGACTCAGATGTTGGCAGACTGTTATGTGATCAAGAATATCTTCTTGGTCGAGAGACGATCGTACAAGCTCAAGGTCAGCTTATGTGCACAAACAACCTCGTTTTGTGGATTAGCTTACAACTTTACATTATGTTCATTGATGATCCCTATTAGTTACCCCATTTTTGCTGAATGCAACTTAATTTTCGTGTTGAACTTTGCAACCATAAAGCTTATTTTTCTGCCTAGTTAGCTCCTCAAGATTCAATATCTAGCGGATTTGCCATTGTTAATTTGAAGGCAGTCAAACTTGAAACTTGAATGTAATGGTTGATCTTTTGGGCCATAGTTGTACTGTAACCTCTCTCTAAATTCAATAATATATGAATTGTCAGTGTTTACAATAGCAATAATCATTAACTGAATCAGGCATTAAAAGCTAAAACACCTCGACTTGTGTAACAAACTAGTAATGTATGTAATCAAATAGGTTGTTTATAGTGATTATGATTATGTTTCAAAGCATTATCCTTTCTGAATATAAGACCATCTCAGATTGCTTGAAGTAAATTTTGAAGCATTCTGGCATGCTGCTAGATATAGCAAATATGATGTTCACGAAACAAACAAAAAAAATCTGGTAGTCAAACAACTTGTTCTGTTAAACCTAATTTCACGTGGACTCTTTTCCTTTTTTTTTTTTTTGAGCAATTCAGGATTAGTTCTTTCACTTCCTCGTTAACTGTTGTTGTCCTGTTCTTCCTTTTCTCTCTAATTTGTAGGCTGATCGAAGTTTAAGGCAAAATGAGGGTGTTAAATTGGAGCGTTTGAGGATAGATAGTAAGATTTCTTTTCTTTCTTTATTGCACAGTTGACAGGGGCATTTGGGTAGCTTGCGAGCGCCTTTGGGCGCTGAGTATTTTGCCTGTGCATTTGCTCATGTATTTGTGTGCTGCAGTTATGCATTTGCAAACCAAAGTTGTCATACACCAATGTTTTCTACTTCGATATGAATGCAGTTGAGGATTTGAACCTGCATGGAGTAAAAGCGTTGAGTGGAAGTCAGTATCTAGCAATCGGAAAACTTCTATGTGGGCCTGCAACAGGTGATTCCTGCATTTGTAAACTATGTAATGTTTCATGTATAGGTGTACTGATACAGAAATGCGTGAGGCTAGCTGAATGCTTCTCAGAAACCTTTTATTTCCTCCACAGATATGACCATAATGTGCTGTCTTCATGAACTACACAATCATACAGAAGAGAAAGGCCACGGCAAGCATGATCTCCGGGGCCTTGCTTTGGCCACCTGCTGCCACCATCTTTGCCAATGGAAGCATTATGCAAGTAATTAAAGTTTGCCAAGACTTGCAGCAAATTCTGTTTGGCATATATCATGTCACGTACCGCTTAGTTGCATGTATAACACTAACAAAGTCTGTTATATAATCATACTTTGGAAGGTATATTAAAGCTATTTGAATTGCTTTGAAGAGAATCATTTTTTTGTGATTGCAGATAAAGCTTTCCTCTCTGGACTAGGGATTGCGGAGGAAGAGTTCCATGCCATGACATGGTTTAGCAGTTGGGCTGTGGATGGTGACCACAGCTCCCAGGACTCTTTGGAGTCTGAAGACTCATCTTCTGAAGTAATCAGGTAAGAAATCATTAAACAAGTGTCAGCTAAGCCTTAACTCTGCTATGATTTCCTATAACTGTAGAGGGCCTTCTGTTAGAATCTTGTTAGGACCTTTATTATCACCCTCGCGGCTAGCGAAAGTTTTAACTCGAGCAACATTGCAAAAACTCCTTGTCATTCCTTTCTGAAGTGACATAAGGAATCATTAAAACAAGTTTCAACTAAATAAGTCTTCTTAACTCTGCCCTACAGTTTGCTAATTGCAACATATCTAGATTTTTAACACCCTTGTATCACATCTTGACTAGCAAAAGTTTAAACTAACAACATTGCAAAAAAAAAAAAAAAAAACCCGCACCATTCATTCTGGAACACTGGAGCCTTGTCACAATTAATGGTCCCACAGAAAGCTTGCTATGTTTCTAACACCGCGTTTTATTGGACAAGGAACAGAGGAACCGAGAAGCCTGATCCGGAGATCGTTGGAGTCGAGAGGATCATCCGCGGTATACCGGGTGTGGAGAGGAGCGCACTGGGATTCATGTGCAAAGATATCATTGACACCGGGAGGCTGCTATGGCTTAGATCCAGGGGTCTAGAGGCAGACCTCGTAAGGTACGTTCCGTCAGATGTTTCGCCAGAGAACCATTTGCTCATGGCCAAGTGTAAGTCTTGATTGGGTTAAACAATTTGTTTCTCAACCCTGAGAAAATTGGCAGAATTTTGTTGTAAAACGCTTTGTGTTTACAAAAATAGGCATCAAGATTTTGGACCTTCTGTTAGAACCTTGTTAGGATCTTTATTAGCCAGGCCCGTCCATATTTCTGACGACGGAACTCAAGAGTGTCTATCACAGTCTGATCTTTAGGACAGTTTATGCATGGATTCATGCTTTACTGACAGACACACACACACACACACACACAAAAATGCATGGGAATGTATGACTGAATGCATCAAATCGTATTGAGTAGCCACACAGAGATACAAAAGCAGAGTCACACAACATATCACATGAAACTGTAGTACCATTCAGAGAAAGGCAGCATGCTGTTGTTGGGAGCTGAACGGCATCATCACTGCAAGAGTAGAGTAAAAAGAAGAAGAAACAGCACCCAACATTTAGAAATGCTACCAAGACACGAAGTCAGTGATTTGGATTGCGTGGGTGAAATGATAAATTCTGTTTGTTTTTGGATGGTGTGATCAGCAGGAGGAATGACGAGTCCTTGCACTTGGTGAACTTTGAGGACAAGAAGCTTACATACATATATGGTGCACGCCACAAGAGGTTCCTCCAATCGGACCATGTTGGGCATGAGCGTAGCCTTGGTGGAAGTCACGGCATTTGTACGTGGCACTGTTCGTCATCTATTTCGAGAAATTGACGATGCTCATCCGCCTCCGCAGCCGCCACGATCCTTCCCCTCGATCTGCACACACTTGCATTGGAGCCACACACGCCATGAATGGAATGGTGTATGACGTGGAGCCAATGCGAACCTGTTCTATCTCACATATTTTAACAACAGAAAATGCTGCTAGATCAGGCGAACCAACAAAGCTGCCAAAAGGCCTTTTCCTAGACAAAAATGACGTAGAAGTTCCAAATATTAGTACAAATTAAAATATAACAAGTTAACAACTCCCAACTTCAGGGACTCTGACACCAATACTCCTCCAAACACAATTATAACACTTTAACAGAGAACAAAAGTGAAGTAGCCATCAAACTTCCCATCTCACACGGTAGATCACATCTCATAAAATCTGTAATAAAATTAACTTGTCGCTCCGCTCTCCACTGCCGCCTCAAATGGCTTGCCGCCGGATGGATCCCACCCCAGAGCAATCTCTCTGCGGAGAATCTGTAAAACTTCTCTCTCTCCTTTGTATATCTCAGTGACAGACTTTCTCTACCAACAAAAACTCCTCTCTTCTTCGAATTGCAAGGATGAATGAATGTTGTCCATCACTAGCTTTGGTTACGAGTATGTTACTTAGGCCTGGGAGGAAAACAAGAAGACATAAGGACAATACCAGTGACGCGCCTAGCTAGTATGATCAATAACCATAGGAAAGCAGAATGCAGTAGTATTCTACAACACTGATTTTGTCCACCTTTTTGTATAAAATGCATCGATAGATTATAGAGCCGTACTATCCTTTCATAAGCTTATGGTTAATTTGGTTGCGTACCGTACGAAAGCTGAAGACCTACATCCTAAATTTTAAAAATGTTGCACTGTATAAGAGTACATCCTACTGGTATATATCAAGGAGAATAAGTAAGGCTGACATACGTTTGAGCCAGCTCGAAACTCTTCCTTCACCTTCCACTTGGGTGATGAAACTCCAGCTCTATTATATATGTAATCTTCTCCTTTGTTCCTACAAGCACAGAGAAGAAACGACGACGATAGTTAACCAAGTACGTATATAATATAACAAATGTGTTCACTATCATGCACGATTAGTACATACCAATGCTGGTGAGAGCAGCATGTCAAGATATGACATATAATGCTACGAGGGCCTTGTGCAAGGCCATTTATACTGCACTGATCCATAGCTAGTGACCAGGTGCGACCACTGATATCGTATTGCGCAAAACAGTGCTTTTGTGGACGGAAGTACACAATAGTATTGGCCTTGACCATGGGAAATGCCCTCGAAGAAACACAGATACTCCTTGGTCCCATGAAGATAGTGTTTTCTCCGATGTTTGTTACCGGAATGAATTTTCCCAAGACAAGGTCAGCAAGCCTATAAACCGTTATATGGGATAGCTGAGCATCGTCGTGTGCAACCACTAAGATCTCCGAACCATACTCTACCAGGTGGCAAGAGTGTAGGTGTTGTTTCTCTATCGGGCCTGTGAAGATCAACTTTGGTGGGTCTTGATAGTGGCATACGTCCATCTCAAAAATCTGTGGTGCACCATTCCTAGGAGTGATAAAGTCAGGAACCGCGTATATCTTTCCTTGTAATGGCAGCGGTCCATTGATATATGACCCTGGGCATGTCCAACTTAGCATCGTCCATTGCGTATCTAGGGAGGTAGCAACAGCCACATAATAAAACACATTGAAGGTAAGCAAAACAGTGACAGTTCCTGCAACAAAGGAAGCACAAGTAGAGATGTATCTCATCGCAACGAGCTCGAGCGGCCAAGTGGCTCCGTCGGGCTTCTGTGAGGCTAGGGTGGTGAGCCGTGGAAGCTCAACGATGTCACCGGTGAAAGGGTGGAGGAGACGGACGGCTGTGTCTTCGTCCCTCTGGAGGAGGAGTAGGCCGTAGACCGAATCAAGAATACAATGGTTGGTAAACAGCAGGAGGCGGATGCGGACAATGACACCTGAGTCTAGGTTGAAGAAGCGGACGTAGTCACCCAGCTCGGGGTGTCCAGGATGAAGGCCACGGCCCTCGGGGAACATTGTCCAGCGACGCGGGTGGAAACGTGGATCGACGACGCCACGGCCACGCGGGCAGAGAGTCTCTGATCGCCACTGCACGCAAACAGCGCGGAAACAGACGTAATCCAGTAAATCGCCGCCCAGCAAGTGCGACGCGACCAGCCGAACCAAATCTCCTTGCATCGATTCCCAGCAAACCCTAGGGCTCCGGGTTGCCGGCGGCAGCGAGGGAGATATGCATCTTTGTTTTCCTGAGATGGTGGCATCCATCTTGCGCTTAGCTATCGCCGATCTGATCTTCCGTGGGGCTGGTTTGTAAGCAAAATCGGCAAAAGCGACCACGGAACGGAATAGACGCCGGCTCGTGACTTTCGGGGGTCGATGCAAAACGTCTACCATGCATATATAGTAAACTCGCCTCTGCATGCATATATATTGGTTTAGCCAAATTCCAAACTAATCGTTACAATGACAAAACTGATCGTTATGTTAGCGGATTCCCATACGAATCTGATTTTTTTTTTTTTGCGAGGAATACGAATCTGATTCGTGGAAGATAAGAATTTGAACTAGGTATCGGATGTCCGTCGGACTTCTCTCTTTGCAGCGCGTCAAAATAGTGAAACTCATTATTTTGCCTGACTGAACCACGCATCCGCGTCCTATAGTAGTCTTATTAAAATCTGGACCAGACCGGCGGTCCAACCGAAAAATATCAGAACCGAGGTCTCATGGTTTTTTAAGGTGTGTCGGACTTTTAGCAAAAACCTGCGAAATATCAAGAAAATCATGTGCAAACTAGGAATCAAATCTTTGACCTTAAATATACCGGGTGCCAAATAACAACTGTGCTACCTATAATTTGTGCTTTAACAATGGATTACAACCAATATTATATGTATTCATTCAATAGAGGTCATTTTTTACAAAAAAATAACTTAAATATACCGGGTTTTTTTGTCACTATTAAACCAATAGAACAGGTGGTCCGCCCGGTAAAAACCTAAATGATAGCGTCACCGGTTCGATTGCCAGTCCGGTTTTTAAAATATGCCTGCGTCAACCACCTCGTTCGTTTAGCGCTTGTCCCTTGTGGGCCCCACTATGTGAACCTTATTTCTTCGCTAGAAGCGTACCCTGATCCCTTTTGTCTTCCTCCGTTCCTTCGCCTCATCCCACCTCGCCTCGCCCTTTCCCCATGGCCTCCACTGCATTCTAAGAGAAAGTGAGGAAGAGATTGCACCCTCATGGCAGAAATCACACCGTTGTGAATCCCTATGGCCTGCTGCGAGCGGAAGGTGATCCTGCGAACCCGGGGTGATGGAGTTGGGAGCATCATGCTGCAAGGTGACACCATTGTGAAGTGGAGAATGCTACAATGTAGCACTCACACACGGTGTTGCAGGATCTCGCTGGCGCTACAACCGAAAGATCTCCCCGGTGACAGATGCTGCAATGCAGCGGGGCTGATGCTCCAACGCTTATGCAATGTTGTCGTCTGCTGCGACGGTAGCACACTACTGCAGGAATGCCAACCAGTGGCGGGGGCCAAAAGCCCAGTAGTGGCGGGCAAGGCTCTAGGGGCTGAATAGGTGGTTTAAAAACAATTACGGTTTGGGCTTGAACAAATGTGGAATAAAACTAGCGTTTAATTTGTCAAGTACAAAACCTAAATATATTAGGCTCAACTATGTGCAGCAACAATTTATGCTAAGCAAGATAAACAACTAAGTGATAGCAATATATATAACATGAATCACTATGGCTATCACAAAGTAAGTGCATATGTAAAGGGCTCGCGTAAGAGATAACCAAGGCACGCACAGACGACGAAGTATCGCAAAGTTCATACCCTTATAGATCCTAATCTCCGTTAGAGCGGTGTGGAGGCACAATGCTCCACAAAATGCCACTAGAGCCATTGTATTCTCCTCACGCCCCCGCACAATGCAAGGGGCCGTGATTCCAGTAAGGGACCCTTGAGGGCGGTCACCGAACCCGTACAAATGGCGACCCTTGGGGGCGGTCACCGAACCCGTACAATTGGCTACCCTTAGGGGCGGTCACCGAACCCGTACAAATTGCTCGGGCAATCTCCACAACTTAATTGGAGACCCCGAAGCTTGCCCGGAGCTTTACACCACAATGATTGAGCTCCGCGACATCACCAACTTTCTAGGGCGCCCAAGCACCCAAGAGGCACAAGCTCTAGGGTACCCAACCACCAAGAGTAATAAGCTTCTCAACTTTCACTTCCATGTATCACCGTGGAGAACTCGAACCGATGCAACTAATGCAATGGCAAGAACACACGAAGTGCCCAAGTCCCACACTCTAAAATCTCACCAAAGCAATGAAAGCTATGGAGGAATATGAGAGGAAGAACAAGGAGAACACAAAAGAACTCCAAGATCTAGATCCACAAGGTTCCCCTCACTAAGAGGAGAGATGGATTGGTGGAGAATGTAGATCTAGATCTCCTCTCTTTTTTCCTCAAAAAAGATGCGAGAATCATGAGAGGAATATAGAGAAAGCAAAGCTTTTGGAGGCCAACAATGGAGGAGAAAGCTTGCTCAAAGTCGTTGGGGTCATTGGAGAAGAAGACCCCATTTTATAGGACCCCATGAATCCAACTGTTATGTTTTGGAACTGCTTTAAGCGGTACTACCGCTCGGGGGAGCGGTACTACCGCTAAGTACATGGTAGTTTCCTAGACCCACTGAGGAACAGTGCAGAACTGGCGCGGTAGTACTGTCGGAGCAGTAATACCACCTTAGATAAGCGGTACTACCATGAATTAGCTGGTGGGTAACAGAGACTTCCACGGTACTGCGTGCGGTACTCCAGCGGAAGTACCGCACAAGCGGTACTACCACGAATTCCCGAAGGGTACAGAGACCCTCCTGGTAGTAACCGCGGCACACCAGCGGAAGATCCGCACAAGCGGTACTACCGTGGTAACCAGCGGTACTACCACCAATTACCATCATAAATGCCAGAACACAACAGTGGAAACAAGTAAGACCAAAACTGCCATAACTACTGCAAACAAACTCCGGAATCAGCAAACTCAAGCTTGTTGGATAGATGACAACAAGCACTATCCAACAGCAAAGTCTGACGTATGAGTCGGGCCTAGAGCTAACACGATCACCTAGGAACACTTTAAATTTGATCAACATTATAAAATTTTGCAGCATTCATCCTGCAAGACTGAAACCTTGGCACAATTAATGGTGTCACCGGAAGCTTGCTATGTTTTTTGGCACCATGTTTTATTGTACAACGAATAGAGAAATCGAGAAGCCCGATCTGAAGACCATCGGAACCGAGAGAATCATCTGCGGTATACCGGGTATGGATAGGAGCGCTTTGGGATTCATGTGCAAAGATATCATCGACACCAGGAGGCTGCTATGGCTTAGATCCAAGGGTCTAGATGCAGATCTTGTAAGTTATGCAACATCAAATTAATATCTCGCCGGAGAACCATTTGCTCATGGCCAAATGTAGGTCTTGGTTGGGACAAGCGATTTGTATCTGGACTATGAAAAAATTGGCACAGTTTTGTTGTAAAACACTTGTGTTTACCAGAATAGCCATCAAGATTTTGGACTCTGAACCGAAGGGGTTTGGTGAGAAAAATACTATCATGACCATCCAGATTTCGGACGATGGAACTCAAGAGTGCCTCTCATAATCTGCGTACACTTGGAGCCACACACAGCATGAATGGAATGGTGTATGACTTGGAGCGAATACGAACCTATTCCATCTCACATATTTTTAACAACAGAAATGTTGCTAGATCAGCAGAAGCAACAAAGCTGCCAAAAGGCTTGTTCCTAGACAAAACTGATGTAGAAGTACAAATAGTACAAATTAAAATATAACAAGTTAACAACTCCCAGCTTCAGGGACACTGACACTAATACTCCTCCAAATATATTTAACAGAGATGACAAATTTGAAGTAGCCATCAGACATTCCATCTCACACGGTACATCACATCTTACAAATATGTAGGTAACAAAATTAAGTTATTGTCGCTCTGCTCTACATGGCCGCCTCAAATTGCTTGCCTCCGGATGGATCCCACCACAGAGCAATCTAGCTGCGGAGAATCTGTAAAACCTCTCTCTCTCTCTCCTTTGTATATTTCAGTTTAGGACTTTCTCTATCACAAAACTCCTCTATTCTTCGAATTGCAAGGATGAATGAATGTCATCCATCACTAGCTTTGGGTACAAGTATGTTACTTAGGCCTGGAGGAAAATAAGGAGACATAAGCATAAAACAAGACGTCACAGAAATAATACCAGCGACATGCGTAGCTAATATGATCAATAACCATAGGAAAGCAGAACACACGTCATCGTAGAGAAAGCCAGCTAGTGCAATAGTATTCTGCAACACTAATTTTATCCACCTTTTTGTATTAAAAGCATCGATAAATTATAGAGCCGTACTATCCTTTCACAAGCTTAAGGTTATTAATTTGGTTGCGTACGATTCGAAATAAGCAGAAAATGTTAAATCCAAATTAAAAATGTTGCACTGTTACTGTAACAGTACATCCTACTGGTGTATATCCACTTTGTCAATCACAAGATGTTGTGTCGGCTCAGTATCTCAAGGTGCTCACTAGGGCTAGGGTGTGCGTGTGTGCATTAATAGGGGTGAGCGTATGTGCGTGTATGTGGGCATCTATGTTTGTACTATATTAAACAAAAAAAAGGGTAAGAGTGACATACCATTACCCCAGCTCGAAACTCTTCCTTCACCTTCCATTCGGGTGATGGACCTCCTGTTTGAGTATATGTGTAATCTTCTCCTTTGTTCCTACAAGCACAGAGGAGAAACGACGACCATAGTTAACCCCAAGTATATAATATAACAATGTGTTCACTATCATGCACGATTAGTACATACCAATGCTGGTGAGAGCAGCATGTCAAGATATGACATATAATGCTACGAGGGCCGTGTGCAAGGCCATTTATGCTGCACTGATCCATAGCTAGTGACCAGGTGCGACGACTGATGTCGTATTGCGCAAAACAGTGCTTTTGTGGACGGAAGTACACGATAGTATTGGCCTTGATCATAGGAAATGCCCTGGAAGAAACACAGATACTCCTTGGTCCCATGAGGATAGCGTTTTCTCCGATGTCTGTCACCGGAATGAATTTTCCCAAGACAAGGTCAGAAAGCCTGTAAACCGTCATGTGTGATAGTTGAGCATCGTCGTGTGCAACTACTAAGATCTCCGAGCCATACTCTACCAGGTGGCAAGCCTGTAGGGGTTTCTCTATCGGGCCTGTGAAGATCAACTTTGGTGGGTCTTGATAGTGGCATACGTCCATCTCAAAAATCCGTGGTGCACCATTCCTATCAGCGAAAAAGGCAGGAACCGCGTATATCTTTCCGTGTAATGGCAGCGGTCCATTGATATATGACCCTGGACATGTCCAACTTAGCAATGTCCATTGCGTATCTAGGGAGGTAGCAACAGCCGCATAAAAATACAAATTGAAGGTAAGCAAAACAGTGACAGCTCCTGCAACAAAGGAAGCACTAGTAGAGATGTATCTCATCGTCTTGATCTCGAGCGGCCAAGCTTCTCCCTCGGGCTTCTGCGAGGCCAGGGTGGTGAGCCGTGGAAGCTCAACGATGTCACCGGTGAAAGGGTGGAGGAGACGGACGGCTGTGTCTTCGTCCCTCTGGAGGAGGAGTAGGCCGTAGACCGAATCAAGAATACAATTCGTTGGTAAACAGCGGGAGGCAGACGCGGACAAAGACACCTGAGTCTAGGTTGAAGAAGCGGATGTAGTCACGAAGCTCGGGGTGTCCAGGATAAAGGCCACGGCCTTCGGGGAACATCGTCCAGCGACGCGGGTGGAAACGTGGATCAATGACGGCACGGCCACGCGGGCAGAGAGTCTCTGATCGCCACTGCACGCAAACAGCGCGGAAACGGACGTAATCCAGTAAATCGCTGGCCAGCAAGCTCGACGCGACCAGCCGAACCAAGTCTCCTTGCAGCGATTCCCAGCAAACCGTAGGGCTCCGGGTTGCCGGCGGCAGCGAGGGAGATATGCATCTTTGTTTTCCTGAGGTGGTGGCATGCATCTTCCGGTTAGCTGTCGGCGATCTGATCTTCCAAGAGGCTGGTTTGTAAGCAAAGTCGGCGAAAGCGACCACGGATTCGACGCCCGCTCGTGAGTTTCGGGGGCCAATGCAAATCGGTCTACCATGCATATATACTCGCCTCTGTATATATAATGGTGTAGCTAGCCAAATTCCAAACTAATCGTTACAATAACAAAACTAATCGCTATGTTGGAGGATTCCCATACGAATCTGTTTCGTGGAAGATAAGAACTTGAACTAGGTATCGGACGTCCATCGGACTCCTCCCTTTGCAGCGTGTCCAAATGTGAAACTCTTTATTTTGCCCGACTGAACCACGCATCCGCGTCCTATATCTATACCTATACCTCCCTAATAATAAACGGGCTATTGCTTCTGACGATACGTCATTAAAATTGCCCTTAAAGTTGTAAAATATTACCCACCCCTGCAAGTGACAAAAAACGTTTTGCAGGGAATTCCCCATCAGGGCTGGCCCACGAAGTAGGGCCCTTCTATACTGCGCTCAGCGCGCAGGAGAAGACGCAGTGCGCCCGTTTGGGCCGGCACATGTGCGGGCGGCCTGTTTTTTAATTTCATTTTTTATTTTTATTTTTCTTTTCCGTTTTCTTTTTTTTCCATATTAAATAATTTGGGACTTCAAAAATCTTCCAACATTTAAAAAAACTGAGAATTTTGAAATAAAATGTTTGTGCATTCAAAAAATGCTCGGGATTTTTCTAAAAATGTTCGCATATTCAAAAAATGTTCGCAATTTTGAAAAAAATGTTCGTAAAATCAAAAAAAGTCCATTATTTTGAAAAAAAGTCTGTGTGTTGAAAATTGTTAATGAAATTGAACAAAATGGCGCGGCTGATTCATGGAGGCACTCTCTACTTGATTGTTCGATGGCAAGGTGTACATGGGCACTGGTGGATGGTGAATTGGCAGAACATGTAAGAGAAACTACTGAACCTAGTGATGGGGTCACCTACTAAGGAAAAAAAACGACCCAACCCTAGCCTCCCGGGTCGCTTCGGGCGACTCCGGAAGCGCAGCCACAGCCAGCTTCAGAGGCCCTCCCGCACAGCCCCGTTCACCTCGCCGCCGCCGGAGGAAGCCGGCCGCCGGACGGACGGTGGCAGCGGGGCGTCTTTGGCCCTTTTTTCCCTTTTCTTCCCTGGTGGCCGCCTCCTGATCTGGCCGCCGTTGTCGCCATTGTGCGTTGCTGGCCTCCCGATCTAACAAGTTTGCTGGTGATTGCCGGCCTCCCGATGTGGCAGTTTGCTGGTGGTTGCCGGCCTTCTGATCTGGATCATGTCCATGGCTTGGTGCCTCCCGATCTGGTTGCTAGCCGGTGATTCCGGTCATCTGATCTGGTTGGTGTCCATGGCTTGGAGTACGATCAGGACAAGCATGCGGGGCTGGTGCATGGATGCTTACGCATACAGACGGCCGCTTGAGATGTGCACATGCGTGCAGTTGACGGCCGCCGATTGGCTAAAGCCCATGGTCCTGGTTGCTTGCCTCGCCGATTGCGGTCGCCTGATACGTCTCCAACGTATCTATAATTTTTGATTGTTCCATGCTATTATAGTATCAATTTTGGATGTTTTTATATGCAATTATATATCATTTTTGGGGACTAACCTGTTAACCTAGTGCCCAGTGCCAGTTGCTGTTTTCTGCTTGTTTTTGGCTTTTCAGAGAAACAGTACCAAATGAAGTCTAAATGCCATGAAACTTTTTGAAGATTTTTTTTCTGGACAAAAGAAACCTTGGAAGCTTCGGGAGGAGGCCAGAAGCCTCACGGAGGCTTCACAAGGCAACAAGGCGCGCCCCGGGGGGGGGGGGCGCCGTGTTGCCTTGTGGGGCCCACGTGACTCTGTTTGACCTAATTCCACTTATATAAATTCACAAATATTGGGAAACCAATAGAGAGCCAGAAGAAATAACCTTTCTGGCGCCCCAAGCCTCTGTTCTTCCGCAATCCCATCTGGAGGCCTTTTTCGGTACTCTGCCGGAGGGGGAATCGATCACGGAGGGCTTCTACATCAACCTTGCTGCCCTTCCGATGATGTGTGAGTAGTTTACCACAGACCTACGGGTCCATAGCTAGTAGCTAGATGGCTTCTTCTCTCTCTTTGATCTTCAATACAATGTTCTCCTTGATGTTCTTGGAGTTCTATCCGATGTAATCTTCTTTTGCGGTGTGTTTGTTGGGATCCGATGAATTGTGAGTTTATGATCAGATTATTCATGAGAAATATTTGAGTCTTCTCTGAACTCTTTTATGCATGATTGTTATAGCTTTGTATTTCTCTCCGATCTATCGATTTGGTTTGGCCTACTAGATTGATTTATCTTGCAATGGGAGATGTGCTTTGTGATGGGTTCAATCTTGCGGTGCTCAATCCCAGTGACAGAAGGGGACATGACACGTATTTGTATTGTTGCCATTAAGGATAAAAAGATGGGGTTTATTCATATTGCTTGAATTTGCTTCTCTACCGTAGGGGAACGAAGCAGAAAACAAAAAAAATTCGACCTACGCACCAGCCCAGGACCACTATGAAGACTGCATACAAGGTTTCGATCCGATCATTACGGACTCGTAGCGCAGCGGAAGTAGAGTCGATGTAGATCGTCGGTGCAGATCCCCGCAGATAGGATTTACAACCTCCCAACCGCTAGGATGTTCTCCCTTGTCTGCTCGTCAGACAGCCCTCCGGGAGGCGGTCGGACAGTCCCTCGGGCGGTGTCATGGACAGCCCTTTGGGAGGACCCTCAAAACTCAGACGGTCACTCAGACAGCCCTTCGGGAGGCACCCTCGAACAACCCCTCGGGCAAAAAGATCAAACCTACGACCTCTCTACGGGGTTGCACACATACGGTGTCATCTATCCGGCAGGACTTCGCCGTCCAGAACTAGTTCCCACCGGAACCCAAACAGCCTTTCAGCTCTACGAAACTCTTTTCGTGGGAGGGAGAGAAGAAGCCAGATCATTGCATGGCATTCTGTATGAGAGAGTGAGTGAGTGTGGAGAGCTCCTCTCCACCTCTATTTATAGGAAATCCCAAGGGGTAGGGTGGCACTTGGAAAAATACCAAAATGCCCATACAATATGTCCCATATGAAGGGCTAAATGGGAAGGCAAGTGGAGCTCCATGGAGTTCCACATCTTGGTCAGCCACACCTAGTGGGGCCCCTTCAAAAGGGGCTCCTATCCATCCATATCATCCCCAATATATTTTGGAGCAAAGCCCAAAAAGGTGGCTTTCCAAAAAAGTAACCATAAAGTGATTTTCACTATTCACGGAAACAATTTTTCGTGACCGTTAAATCCGAAAATATTTCTGTAGGTCTTAGAACATTTTCAATACCCACTAAAATAATTTTGGACGCGTTTCGAAACAATTTTGGATTAGTGATATTCATCTGTGAAAAGCAACCAAAGCGGTTCCGGCAGCTCCGGAACATTTCCGGTTTTTTTCTATGGAAAAACCCCAGAAGTTCCCAGAACAATTCTGGCACCCTCCAAGAATTTCCAGGCGTGTGCCGAAACCAATTTGACTTAACAGTATACTCCGAAACAACTTTTCAGTTTTACCGAAACTCTTCCGGTGTTCTCTCTCCGGAACTCTTCCGCTGTCTCCGAAACTTTTCCGGTGACTTTCTCTCAGACTCCCTATCTAGTATTCAGCAGATAGATGACCCTTAAGCGTGTGACCCTATAGGTTCGGTGAAGTATAGACATGACCGGAACACTTTCCGATCAATGATCAACATCGGAGCTGTGGACACCCATATTGACACCTATACCCACACGAATAAATATTCGAGTGAACCTCCAGTTGCCGTGTGCTATTCCTGTTGCTTCGTGATATGTTACAAACACCCATGGTGAGATTTATCGGCATCCCCGTGGATCAACAACTTGTCCACTATGCCAGTTACCTCGTTACCGGTTTTGTTCTCTTTTCTCGTTCCCGTGTTCCGGCATCCCTGTGATCAAATCACAATGTGTCTGGCCAGACGATGATGGATACCATAACACCGAGAGGGCCCAAAGAATATCTCTCCATCATCGGAGGAGCAAATCCCAATCTTGAGCTATCAAGTCCCTTGTCACACTTTCCCATGAACCTGTAAGCCGCCGTAATAGCCACCCATTTACGGATGACATTTAACAAACCCCAAAGTTCATGAAGCAAGCATGAAGAAACTCGATACTCTCATGGTCTAAGGAATTATGCAAACGTAAACCATCTCTGTGTTATTAACCATTAACTTGTGACGAATGTATCTCATAGCATAACATCAATTCGGGTCGATTCAACACAAGTGTTCTTCTAACATTGTGTCGTCAAAGTTGCCGGCATAGTCATGCCCATGATCAGGAAAATAGGATCATCATGCAACACTTGAGCTAGTCTTAGAGGCCAGACTAGGAATACATTTCATCGTTCATTATTCCACACGTGCATATGAGTCTTCCTCCGAGCCTCGTGGTTATTGTAGACTCGAGAACCATAGTAGTTATAGCACGGAATATAAACTTAATTAGGAACATGGGGATAAATAATAAAATTTATTATTGCCTCTAGGGCATATCTCCTACAGACTCCCACTTGCACTAGAGTCAATAATCTAGTCAATGCTAATGCACTTTACACCTATGTCATACCGGTGTAAAATATGTTTCGCTTGTGGTATAGCCTGATGTCCAACGGATCTGACAACTTCAGCTCCGTGTGTATCTTTGCATATCCTCGCGTTTTCACACTTTCACAAAATTCATATTTTGTGTGTGGACTTGGCTTTGTATATATGTGAATCACTGGTCGAACCTTGATTCCTCAGACTGAGCTATGGAGCAACTATCTACAATAGTGTCCCATTGACCAAAGCCTTCTTGGAACCATACTAAGTTCATGAATGAACTATATGATTCAACATCTTCTTTGTTGCTTCTAAAGCGTCAACATACTTAGCCTTTGTTATAGAATTCGCCACAGTAACCTGTTTGGAACAATTTCCAACTACCGTGCCACCATATCGTGTATTACACAAAACCCTTAACTTAAATCGAAAATCGCATGGAGCATTGATGAAAACCGTATCGATGTAATTACTTACAACGAGCACTTCATAATCTCTGCTTGCGAGAAAACATGTCATTAGTGCTACTTTAGTAATCAATGACATTTTTCACTGTTGTCGTACTCGCATGTAACGCCCCCATGTACTAGCAACAGTAATCACCTATTGATACTGCCAGGTCATCATGTTTAACAGTGTTTGATCATCATTAGGATCATGTCTCATTTCAAATTCCTAATTCAGACTTCAATTTAAATTTAAAGTGAAAGATAAAAGTTGTTCAAATCAGAAACTAAAATGTTCATTAAATAGCACATAATTCATAACTAATTATGTTCAGGAAAACAACATCACTAAAATTCACTAAGTGACTTAAACAACCTCAAACAGTAGCTAACAGCAATATTTTAAATCATTTTATTTAATCCATTCTACAATTGAAATCATATTTTACCCAAACTAGTTTTTGGTGGCAGGCAATAATGCACTGCATTTTATGAGCTAGGTCACATATTTTATAAAAGTCAATTAGTAGCTAAACAATTGCAAAGCAGAAATGAAGCAGAAAACAGAAATAGAAAAAGAAAAAGGGAAACGACTTACTGTGCGACTGGGCCTTAGACGAACAGTAACCGGCCCAACCCGTTAAGCCGCTCATCGTCCTCCCCGCGCCGCTGTCACGCGCACGCACTGACACGGCGGCGCCCGTTGCGGTGTCGTTCATCCACGCCGTCCCCAATGCCGATAAGTGCCTCCCCGTGCTGCCCTCGTCCCCTCTCGAACCCTAGCTGCCCCCACTCGCCCTCGTTCGCCCTCTCTCTCTCGTTCCCACGCTCGCCGAAAGTCGCCGCCGCCACCGTCGTCGATCCCGCGCGCTTCGTCGACCTCGAACCCCGCCGAGAGGTTGAGAAGCTCCGCCGCCCTCCGCTGCGTCGCCTGAGCCAAGCCACTGGAGAAGACGGGCTCGGCATTGGGCGGATCGAGCTCGTCCCCATCTTCTCTGTCGCCGGCGACCACCGTCGTCTCCGTCGTCCCCTGCTGTTCCTAAGCCATCGAGGGCTTTTCTTAGCCGCCCGGTGAGCTTCCCCCCTCCCTCTGTGCTTCTCCTCGCGCCGCACTCTCCCCGTAGCAAGCTTGCCGCCTTGCCGAGTTCTGCCCGCCGCCCGAGCTCGCCGTAGTCACCGTCTCCGACCGCCGCAGCCCGCGCTAGCAGCCTAGATCGACGCGGTGCTTCGCCCGCGTCCGAATGAGCCCGAGTGCGCGCACTAACTCGCACCGCAGCCGCTAGCCCGAGTCGCACCCGAGAGCTCCGTCGCCACCTCTCGTCGCCGACGTCGCTTCGGCCACCTCCGCGTCCAACCGCCGGCCCCACGCGACGCGCGCTGCTCCACTCGTTCGGTAGAGCCCAAGATCGGCCGAAACGACCCACCACAGCGAGATTCCGGGCTCGCCGGAGTTCGTCGCCGTCGCGCGGCCTCGCCGGAGCACTCCGGTGCCGGCGTCCGACGTGGCTGCCACGTGGCGCCGCGGGCCCCGCCTCGTGCCGCTGACTGCTGGGCCCGGTTGACCCCTTTGACCCGGTCAGCCGCTGACTGGGTTGGCCCCGCCCACTGACATGTGGGGCCCGGCTGATTAAACGATTTTTAGAAATAAATAAAAAGATAATTAAACGGTTAATTAAATTAATTAGTTAATTAGACACTGACTAAGGGGCCCCACCTAGCTAATTACCCTGTTAGTTAAATTAGTTAGCCTACTGTTTCGGATAATGTTGATTTAAATAATTAAAATAATTCCAGAAAATCAATAAAAATTTAGAAAATCATATCTTTTAAACCGTAACTCCGATGGAAATAATTTATATATATAAAATGATCAGAAAAATGTGAAGAATCTAAATATGTGATCAAAGTGCCTGTCCATTACTCCTAGCTAGGTGAACATGGAACTTTTTGACTGATTTCGGTAAATGAATAGTGCTCAACGTTAATAAAATAAATCCAATTAAATCCCTAAATTAACTAAATCATTTAAATAGGCAGTAGAACACCTCTGCATATCGTTTAGACATGTCATGCATAGTGATTGCATTTTCTGTGAATTTATTGTTTCTTCTCCCCCCTTCTTTCCGATAGCCTCCGAGACCGACGCTGCCCAGGAGACCGACTACATCCCCAACGACCCTCCTTCCTTTTCAGCAGAGCAACCAGGCAAGCAAAACCCCTTGACGCATGCCTATATCACCTATTCTCTCTCCCTCCTGCTTGCATTAGAATTTGCTACTGCTATTGTTTTATCCTATTCTGATGCATAGCCTGTCCTTGTAACTATTATTGATACCTACCTGTTATCCTAAACTGCTTAGTATAGGATGGATGGAAAACCATATGTGGCCTCTCTCCTTTGCTGTAGTTGCTCCGCTTTAGTAATTGTGCCCCGAACGATGTGATCGACCGGGATGAGAACAACACATCACCGCACACCCCCTAAGTTGCTCGTCTCTGCAGAGCTGGCATCGAGTGCCGAGGGTGATACCTCTTATCTCACTTCCGATGATGCCTCTGTAGAAAGCTATCCGGTTGTGGGTGACCGAGGGTGATTCCTCTTTCACCACTTCCGATAAAGCTTCTGTCGTGCAACTCCTCGAGTGGGGATCCACCGAGGGTGATTCCTCGGATTCCTTCTCGATACTTGGACACATGTTTACTTTGACCTTTGTTATAGGCGGGTCGACCCCGAGGGGTACCCGCAGGGAATTATGAAGTCGGGCTTGCCAGGAGGGCACCCGCGAGAGATTAATGTGGCGGAACGACAGGGCAGGCGGAGTCCACCCTGGTCGATATCCGTGTGTTACTAAGTCGGAGCGACATGTAGTCTGATCGTCTCTGCGAGTTACTAAATACGCCTAACGGATTTGGGTATTTGATCTGAGTGGGTCGTCGTGCCCTATACGCACTACCACCACGTGGGATAATGGGTATGGGCCCCTCTGCGTTGTACGTTTCTCCCGAAAGCTCTTCAGACGTCACAGTTCATCCTTGCGGGCTGATTGTTGGGATTGGGCTGGTACTTCACTTGTGTATACAGTGTCGCGCCTGCACCCCAACCACCCACGCAACGTGCAGGAGTGCAAAGGGCGATGGCCCAAGACCCCTTTGCACTTAGGATTTAGACCGGCGTGTTGACCTCTCTGCTGAGCATAGGTAGGACGCTGCTTCGTGTCGATCACCCGAGGCCGGGTATTACCCAGCAAGCGTGTCCGGCCAGAGGTAATCGAGCGTGTTGGGTAACAGTAGTGCACCCCTGCAGGGAAGTTATCTATTCGAATAGCCGTGTCCACGGTAACAGGACGCTCAGTGTTGTATCCCGATCTATTACTACTTGAAGTGGATACCTGTTAATTAATTGTAAGCTCCGGGGTTGCTTTCTCGCAGGGAGTCGAGGAAGGATCTCTGGGCTTTGCTTCAACATGCTTGCTAATTTAAATATGCTAATCTGCTCTCTTCTAATGCTGCAAGATTGCTTGAAGATGCTAGTCTTCGATAGATTAGGCCTTTCTCTCTATTCTAGCTTTGCTGCTATATAGTCCACAGATACAGCCTCTCCACTTGATACCAATGCATAACTAGCATAGTTCTGATGTCAGTCTTGCGAGTACTTTGGATGAGTACTCACGGTTGCTCTTCTATTCTTTTCCCCATTCCCATTTGATGATACATCAGACGATGGAGCTCAGGAGCCAGACGCCGCCGCAACAGACTACTACCAGGAGAGTCTCGGAGGCCACTACTACTGGATTCAGCCAGCCGACCAGGAGTAGTTCGGAAGCTCCCAGGCAGGAGGCCTGCGCCATTTCGGTCGTTGTTATTGCTTTGTCTTGCCTTCTTAAGGCTTATCTGTTTTACTTTTATATCTGTACTCAGATATCTAATGCTTTCGCTGACGCTTGTATGCGCAAGCTGATGTATTCGAGCCCTCGAGGCCCCTGGCTTGTAATAATAAGCTTGTATTATTTTATTTGTGTTTAGAGTTGTGTTTTGATATCTTCCCGTGAGTCCCTAGGCTTGATCGTGTGCATTTGCGTGTATGATTAGTGCACGATTAAGTCGGGGGCGTCACATCGCAACAGCTTGGGAGTATCGGACATATCTGGTTGTTTCACATACCATGGAATACATGATCAATCCAAACACAAAAGTGTGTGAAAATTCCATCATGTATTTTGCTCATCAGTGTTTTAGGACACCGAGTCTTGCAAAAGCCTTTCCATGTGACTTCGGCAAGAATCACTCCTTGATGTTTTATGCTAAACTGTTTTAGCATCTTGTCAATATGTATTTTGGCTTAGCCCTATTAGGCAATTTTATCTCCGTAGATAATTATGCCTAATAACAAGGCAATTTAGCCCAAGCTCTTCATTGAAGAAACTATTTTTCAATGAGGTGCTAATTCGTGTCAAGAAATTTATATTATTTCCAATCAACAATGTGTCAAGCACATAAGTTTTAGAAATATTATTATGCTCCCACTTACTTTCTTGTAACCACAAGCATCTTCGCTAACCATTGATGAAATCAAACTCTTTTGACTATTTCATCAGAAATGAAGATTCCAACTCCATTTTGCTCTCTTCTGTCCATTGCTGGAACTTTGAAGTTTGCACACTCACTAGCATCCTCTGGATCGACAAAACACTTTGGACTGTATCACATACAAGTCCTAGTTTGTATTCCCATTTCATGGAAATTCTTTCGTCATCCATGTTTCATATCTCATGATTGAAATATGTATTAATTGCTAGTTTAACCCGAACCGACTTTATGCATCGCTACGGTGAGACAACCTCATCGCAGTCAACTCCTTGAACTTGTTATTGCAACAAGTCGAGCTTTATGGATAAAACAATTTTATCCATATCAGTTTATAGTTCCATAAATATTCGTTAGACTCTAAGTCTTTCGAAAGGGGTATCAAGATATGATCTTGAATCATTTATATGGAAACTATTGATGTCTACTACACAACTTGTTCTTGTAGACTCGTGTTGGGCCTCCAAGCGCAGAGGTTTGTAGGACAGTAGCAATTTTCCCTCAAGTGGATGACCTAAGATTTATCAATCCGTGGGAGGCGTAGGATGAAGATGGTCTCTCTCAAACAACCCTGCAACCAAATAACAAAGAGTCTCTTATGTCCCCAACACACCCAATACAATGGTAAATTGTATAGGTGCACTAGTTCGGCGAAGAGATGATGATACAAGTGTAGTATGGATAGTAGATATAGGTTTCTGTAATCTGAAAATATAAAAACAGCAAGGTAGCAAGTAACAAAAGTGAGCACAAACGGTATTGCAATGCTTAAAAAAAAGGCCTAGGGTTCATACTTTCGCTAGTGCAATCTCTCAACAATGCTAATATAATTGGATCATATAACCATCCCTCAACGTGCAATAAAGAATCACTCCCAAGTTCCTATTAGTGGAGAACATAAGATAGAAATTGTTTGTAGGGTACGAAACCACCTCAAAGTTATTCTTTCCAATCGATCTATTGAGCTATTCCTATAAGTGTCACAAACAGCCCTAGAGTTCGTACTAAAATAACACCATATGATACACATCAACCAACTCTAATGTCACCTAGATACTCCAATGTCACCACAAGTATCCGTGAGTTGATTATATGATATGCATCCAACAACTTCATAATCATAATATTCAATCCACACAAAGAACTCCAAGGAGCACCCCAAAGTTTCTATCGGAGAAAAGATAATGAAAATGTGCATCAACCCCTATGCATAGATTACCCCAATGCCACCGCGGGAATTGATACGTCTTCGTCGTATCTATAATTTTTGATTGTTTCATGCCAATATTCTACAACTTTCACATATTTTTGGCAACATTTTATATTATTTTTCGGACTAACATATTGATCCAGTGCCCAGTGCCAGTTCCTGTTTGTTGCATGTTTTTTGTTTCACAGAATATCCATATCAAACGAAGTCCAAACGTGATAAAAATTTACGGAGATTTATTTTGGAATATATGTGATTTTTGGGAAGAAAAATCAATGCAAGACGGTGTCCGAGGTGGCCACGAGGCACCAGGGCGCGCCTGGGGGGGGCAAATGCGCCCTGGTTGCTTGTGAGCACCACGTAAGTCGATTGACCCCCTTCTTTCGCCGCAAGAAATATAATATCCGGAAGAAAATCGTGTTAAAATTTCAGCCCAATCGGAGTTACAGATCTCCAGGAATTTAAGAAACGGTGAAGGGCCAGAAAACAGGAACGCGAAACAGAAGAGAACAGAGAGAGAGATCCAATCTAGGAGGGGCTCCTGCCCCTCCGCCGCCATGGCAGCCATGGACCAGAGGGGGAACTCTCCTCCCATCTAAGGGGGAGGCCAAGAAAGAAGAAGAAGGAGGGGGGCTCTCTCCCCCTCTCTCCCGGTGGCGCCGGAACGCCGCTGGGGCAACTATCGTGACGGCGATCTACATCAACAACTTCGCCGCCGTCAACACCAACTCTCTCCCCCTCTATGCAGCGGTGTAACCTCTCTTTTCTCGCAGTAATTCTCTACTTAAACATGGTGCTTAATGCTACATATTATTATCCAATGATTTGTGGCCATCCTATGATGTTTGAGTAGATTTGTTTTGTCCTATGGGTTGATTAATGATCGTGATTTGTTTGAGTTGTACGTTTTATTTTGGTGCTGTCCTATGGTGCCTTCTGTGCCGCGCACACATGGGGGATTCCCGCTGTAGGGTTTGCAATACGTTCATAATTCTCTTATGGTGGGCGGCTAGAGTGACAGAAGCTTACACCCGAGTAAGGGGGTTGTTGCGTATGGGAGTAAAGAGGACTTGTTACTTAATGCTATGGTTGGGTTTTACCTTAATGATCTTTAGTAGTTGCGGATGCTTGCTAGAGTTCCAATCATAAGTGCATATGATCCAAGTACGGAAAGTATGTTAGCTCATGCCTCTCCCTCATATAAAATTGCAATAATGATTACCGGTCTAGTTATCGATTGCCTAGGGACAAATCATTCTCTTGTGTTACAAAAGCTTTCTACTAAACAACTAACTTTTATTATCTTGCCAATTACTCGTAGTTTTATTCTCGCAAAGTACTTCTAGGTTTAGTCTTGCAAACCTATCCTATCACCTACAAAATAGTTTCATACTTGTTCAAGGTAAAGCGAACATTAAGTGCGCGTAGAGTTGTGTCGGTGGTCGATAGAACTTGAAGGGAATATTAATTCTACCTTTAGCTCCTCGTTGGGTTCGACACTCTTATTTAACGAAAAAGCTACAATTGATCCCCTATACTTGTGGGTTATCAAGACCTTTTTCTGGCGCCGTTGCCGGGGAGCAATAGCGTGGGGTTGATATTCTCGTGTGTGCTTGTTTGCTTTATCACTAAGTAATTTTATTTTGTGCTCTTGTTTTCTATCTTTAGTTATGGGTAGGAAACACAAAATATCAAAAAAATTAGTTGTACCTGCTAAACCAATGGTTGAAGAACCACCCAAAATCTATCATACTGCTGAAGCTTTCTACTTGGATCATATTCAATCCCTATGTGCTCGTGCTAAAAACTCAACTAGCTTAGTTGAGGGAAAATCATTAAATGAGCATGCTTATTTTGTGCGACACCACTTGTCTCAAAAAGGGAAACTTTATGGCATCATATTAACACTTTGAATTGCTATGCTTGGAATTTGTGCGAAATACATGATTTTACTTGTTGTTCTGAAGACCCTAAGAAACACCTTCCCTACTAATGTGAGTTTAGTGATAATGGAATCGTATCTTCTTATGCTAAAGGTGTTTATAGTTACTATGATATTGAACAAATTGAAGAATTTGTTGCTACTCTTTGATTGAAAAGTATGATGCTACTCTTTACAAATCTGAAAATTTTGCCATACTTAAATATTGCCATGAAAACTATGCTTCTAATGCTTATGTTAAAGAATATATTGAGGACTCCTCTGCTGTCCAAGAAGAGACTAATATTTTGCAGGAATCTATGGAAGAAGAAATTGATGACACTGTGAGCTCATTAGATGAAAAAATTGAGGAGGAGAGTGAAGAACAAAAGGAGGAAGAGCGGATTGATCACCCGTGCCCACCTTCTGATGAGAGTAACTCTTTATCCCATACATTGTTTAATTTCCCTTCGTGTTTACCGAAGGATGAATGCTATGATAATTGCTATGATCCCTTGGATTCGTTTGAAATATCCCTTTTTGATGAAATTGATGCTTGCTATGCTTGTGTCCATAATGCCAATATGAATGATGCTTATGGAGATGAACTTGCTATAATTCCTTATGTTAAGAATGAAATTGTTGCTATTGCACCCACACATGATAGTCCTATTATCTTTTTGAATTCTCCCAACTACACTATATCGGAGAAGTTTGCTCTTATTAAGGATTATATTGATGGGTTGCGTTTTACTACTACACATGATAATTTTTATGAATATAATATGCATGTGCTTGCTGCTCCTAATTGCAATTATTATGAGAGAGGAACTACATCTCAACCTCTCTATGTTTCCAATACGATAAAATTGCAAGAAACTGTTTATGCTATGCATTGGCCTTTACTGGATGTGCATGAATTGTTCTTTTATGACATGCCGATGCATAGGAAGAGAGTTAGACTTCGTCATTGCATGATATATGTTCCTTTGTGCTCACTACTAAATTACAAATCATTGTTAATTAAAATTGGCTTTGATATACCTTGGGATCCGGGTGGATCGATTACTTGAGCACTTTATGCCTAGCTTAATGGCTTTAAAGAAAGCGCTGCCAGGGAGACAACCCGGAAGTTTTAGAGAGTCATTTATTTCTGTTGAGTGCTTTTAAAAAGTTTAAAAACAAAAAATATAGAGGGGAACCTTAAACTTTTCAAAAAGGAAAGTGAAAGTAAGAAAGACGAGCACCGTTGAAGTGGGGGAGCTCCTTGAACTTTGTTCATGCCCACGGAAACTTTGCGAATCTTGAATTACAGAAACTTTTCAACAAAAATAATTATCCCCTTGTACAAATCCATTGTATTATAAAAATAATGTGCCAAGATTTACCGTTACGATGTTTAAATTGCTTGTTTGGTGTGTGCAGTGCAAAAACAGAAACTTTTGCTGTAGTGCATGAATTTTCATTTTTTACTGGAACGTGAAAAAATTCTGAAATTTTTACACAGTACTGCTATGAAAATTGTTTATTTTTTCCTAATGTTTCAGAACTTTTGGTGTTACAGAAGTATGGTCAATGTTAAGATTACTACAGACTGTTCTGTTTTTGACAGATTCTATTTTTGATGCATTGTTTCGCTTGTTTTGATGAAACTATGGATTGTATCGGAAGGTATAAGCCATGGATAAGTTAGAATATAGTAGGTATAATGCAAAAATGAAATATGAATGGGTTTGCAATAGTACACAATGTAGTGATTTGCTTTATTATACTAACGGATGTCACGAAGGTTTTGTTAAGTTTTGTGTGGATGAAGTGTTCAAAGATCGAGGAGGTATTGATATGAGAAGAATGAGGAGAGGCAAGAGCTAAAGCTTGGGGATGCTCAAGGCACCCCAAGTAAATATTCAAGGAGACTCAAGCGTCTAAGCTTGGGGATGCCCCGGAAGGCATCCCATCTTTATTCAACAATTATCGGTATGTCTCGGTTTTTGTTTTGTTCACATAATATGCGTAAATTCTTGGAGCGTCTTTTGTGTTTATTTTTCCCTTTTCTTTTATGCACCATGCTGGTATGAGATAGTCCTTGGTTGATTTATAGAATGCTCTTTGCACTTCACTTATATCTTTTGAGTATGGCTTTATAGAATGCTTCATGTGCTTCACTTATATCATTTGAAGTTTGGATGCCTGTTTCTCTTCATATAGAAAACCGTTATTTGTAGAATGCTCTTTTGCTTCACTTATATTTATTAGAGCATGGTATTTTGTTGAAAGAATTAAACTCTCTTGCTTCACTTATATCTATTTAGAGAGTCAACAGGAATTGGTCATTCACATGGTTAGTCAGAAATCCTACATAAAACTTGTAGATCACTGAATATGATAAGTTTGATTCCTTGCAATAGTTTTGCGATATAGAGATGGTAATATGTGGGAGGTACTAGTGAATGATTGTGGTTTAGTAAGAATATTGGTGTTAAGGTTTGTGATTCCCGAAGCATGCACGTATAGTCTCTCGTTATGTTAAGAAGTTGGAGCATGATTTTTTATTGATTGTCTTCCTTTGCATGGAGGTCGGGGGCATGCGATGGTTAACTCCTACCAACCTCCCCCCTAGGGGCATGCGTAGTAATACTTTGCTTTGAGGGCTAATAAACTTTTGCAATAAGTATGTGAGTTCTTTATGACTAATGTGAGTCCATGGATTATACGCACTCTCACCTTTCCGCAATTTGCTAGCCTCTTCGGTACCGTGCATTGCCCTTTCTCACCTCGAGAGTCGGTGCAAACTTCGCCGGTGCATCCAAACCCCATGATATGATACGCTCTATCACACATAAGCCTCCTTATATCTTCCTCAAAACAGCCACCATACCTACCTATTATGGCATTTCCATAGCCATTCCGAGATATATTGCCATGCAACTTCCATCATCATCATATACATGACTTGAGCATTCATTGTCATATTGCTTTGCATGATCGTAAGATAGCTAGCATGATATTTTCATGGCTTGTCCATTTTTTGATATCTTTGCTACGCTAGATCATTGCACATCCTGGTACACTGCCAGAGGCATTCATATAGAGTCATACTTTGTTCTAGTATCGAGTTGTAATTTTTTGAGTTGTAAGTAAATAGAAGTGTGATGATCATCATTATTCATTATTAGAGCATTGTCCCAGTGAGGAAAGGATGATGGAGACTATGATTCCCCCACAAGTCGGGATGAGACTTCGGACAAAATAAAAAAAAAGGGAAAAAAGAGAGGCCAAAAAGAGCCCAAGAAAAAAAAAGAAAAAAAGAAAAAATGAGAAAACAAAAAAAAATGAAATGAGAGAAAAAGAGAGAAGGGGCAATGTTACTATCCTTTCCACACTTATGCTTCAAAGTAGCACCATGTTTTTCATATAGAGAGTCTCCTATGTTGTCACTTTCATATACTAGTGGGAATTTTTCATTATAGAACTTGGCTTGTATATGCCAACGATGGGCTTCCTCGATTGCCCTAGTCCTTGAGCAAGCAAGTTGGATGCACACCCACTTAGTTTTCAGTTTGAGCTTTCATACACTTATAGCTCTTAGTGCATCCATTGCGTGGAAATCCCTACTCCTCGCATTGACATCAATTGATGGGCATCTCCATAGCCCGTTGATTAGCCACGTCGATGTGAGACTTTCTTCCTTTGTTGTCTTCTCGATATTCATCTCTACCACCGTATTCTATTCCACCCATAGTGCTATATCCATGGCTTGCGCTCATGTATTGCGTGGGGGTTGAAAAAGCTGAAGCGTGTTAAAAAGTATGAACCAATTGCTTGGCTGACACTGGGGTAGTACATGATTTATATTTTGTGTAAAGAAGATGGAGCATGACAAGGCTATATGATTTTGTAGGGATAGCGTTCTTTAGCATTTTTATTCTGAAAGACATGATTGTTTGTTGGGATGCCTGAGTATTGATGTCTTTATATCAAATTATAGACTATTTCTTTGAATCACTCGTGTCTTAATATTCATGCCATGATTAGATTACATGATCAAGATCATGCTAGGTAGCATTCCACATCAAAAATTATCTTTTTTATCATTTACCTACTCGAGGATGAGTAGGAATTAAGCTTGGGGATGCTGATACATCTCCGTCGTATCTATAATTTTTGATTGTTTCATGCGAATATTCTACAACTTTCACATATTTTTGGCAAAATTTTATATTATTTTTGGGACTAACATATTGATCCAGTGCCCAGTGCCAGTTCCTGTTTGTTGCATGTTTTTTGTTTCACAGAATATCCATATCAAACGAAGTCCAAACATGATAAAAATTTACGGAGATTTATTTTGGAATATATGTGATTTTTGGGATGAAGCATCAACGCAAGACGGTGTTCGAGGTGGCCACGAGGCACCAGGGCGCGCCTAGGGGGCACAAATGCGCCCTGGTGGCTCGTGAGCCCCTCGTAAGTCGGTTGACCCCCTTCTTTCGCCACAAGAAAGATAATATCCGGAAGAAAATCGTGTTAAAATTTCAGCCCAATCGGAGTTACGGATCTCCAGGAATTTAAGAAACGGTGAAGGGCCAGAAAACAGGAACGCGAAACAGAAGAGAACACAGAGATAGATCCAATCTAGGAGGGGCTCCTGCCCCTCCGCCGCCATGGCAGCCATGAACTAGAGGGGGAACTCTCCTCCCATCTAAGGGGGAGGCCAAGAAAGAAGAAGAAGGAGGGGGGCTCTCCCCCCTCTCTCCCGGTGGCGCCGGAACGCCGCTGGGGCAACTATCGTGACGGCGATCTACATCAACAACTTCGCCGCTGTCAACACCAACTCTCTCCCCCTCTGTTGTAACACCCTGGACACACCCGCCGGTGGTCGTTACTCCTGGCGGGATCTAGACTGGCCTCACAGATCAATACTAGTCTTTCCTGCGCACTTTGTCCTCACTCGTGCGCACCCCTGACCAACTTCCCGGTCGGTCACCCATCCTGAAATTACTCCAAGCTGAGCACTCGTGGGCACTGGTGGCCCTCCTCCAGTGGGTCTTGGTTCCAGTATTTTTTATTTATTCCATAAAAAATCTCCAAAAAGTTTCATCCAATTCCAAGAACTTTTATTTCTGCACAAAAAACAGCACCATGGCAATTCTGCTGAAAACAGCGTCAGTCCAGGTTAGTTCTAATCAAATCATACCAAAACCATATAGAATTGGTATAAACATGGCATGAATACTTCATAAATTATAGATACGTTGAGGACGTATCAGCATCCCCAAGCTTAATTCCTGCTCGTCCTCGAGTAGGTAAATGATAAAAGAAATAATTTATGAAGTGTGAATGCTAGCATAGTGCATAAGTTTGATCAATGATAATTTCAATCACTTTTCCTAGCATCATAACATCAACTTTTTTTCATAAAACTCATCATGATAAAGTAGCAATCAATTCACATGTTGTGGTTCAAACAATGCAATCTCTTGAAACTTAACAACTTATGTTCTTATTCACCAAACAATTGCAATTCAACTTAATTTCAACAAAGTCTAAGTAAGAGCTCCACATACTCAATTATCATATAGTCTTCTAGGATTGCTAGTACTCAAAGCATATTTTTAGAACAAATGGCATCCATCGAACATAGAGAAAGATAGGGGCTTAATGTTTTGCCTCCCAATTTATTTATCATAGAGATAATTGTCAACAATAATAATTCATAATCAAATATATTTGACTGGCCATATGTGCCTGGATCTTTCCCCACCACATGATGCTTGCTAACTAGAGAATAATTAAGGTTAAAATGAGAATGAATACTTATTGACTCTTGCATAAAAGTTAATACATAAAAGTAAATGCGTAAAAGTAAAAGATAGGCCCTTCGTAGAGGGAAGCAGAGGTTGTTATGCGCTTTTTATTTTTGGATGCACAAGCTCTTAATGCAAAGGAACGTCACGTTATATTGCCCCTTGTGATAGCAACCTTTATTATGCAGTCCGTCGCTTTTATTTCTTTACCATCACAAGTTCATGCAACGCTTATTTTCCCTTGCAATAAAAGATCATACATATTTAGGAGAAATTTTTATTGCTTTTTGCACCGATGACAACTTACTTGAAGGATCTTATTCAATCCATAGGTAGGTATGGTGGACACTCATGGCAAGAAACTGGGTTTAAGGGTTTTTGGATGCACAAGTAGTATCTCTACTTAGTACGAATTTTTGGCTAGCAAAAGATCCTAAGCAAGCACCACATGTTGGAGGATCCATAACAATATAACTTCTATGCAAATATACCCAAACATAACTCATTACGTTGTCTTCCTTGTCCAACTTCACCTAATTTGCTCAAGTTTGAAAATAATTAATGGGTATTCATAATCATAAAAGATGTCCAAGATAATATATTTATATGTGAAAGTTCTCTTCCTTATACTAATCATTCATGAATTGCTTGTATGACCAATATTGTGATTGTCAAGCTTCAATAGATTTCACTTTCTAAACCCAATGTGAAACTACTACTAGGCATGATACAAGCATATGAAGCACATATAATTTCAACTTTATGATATTCAATTCTTTCACATTTTACTCATAGGATATAAGTGAAGCACACGAGTAAATGACAAACTACTCCAAAAAGATATAAGTGAAGATCAAATGAGTAGTTAAGTAATTAAGTAGCTATGTGAGGATTCTCTCTCATTTAAAAATTTCAGATCTTAAGTATTTTATTCAAACAGCAAAGAAGACAAAATAAAATGACTTTCCAAGGGTAGCACCTATCATGTGAATAAGCAAAAACTTAGGCTCAACCAAAACTGACCGATAATTGTTGATGAAGAAAGGTGGGATGCCTACCGGGGCATCCCCAAGCTTAGATGCTTGAGACTTCTTAAAATATTAATTTGGGATTCCTTGGGCATCCCCAAGCTTGAGTTCTTGTGTCTCCTTAATTCCTCTCATACAATGGCTTCTCCTAAATCTTTAAAAACTTCATCCACACAAAACTCAACAAGAACTCGTGAGATAAGTTAGTATAAATCAACTCAAAACCCTAACATTATCTATTGTAGCAAATCACAAAAATTATAATTAAACGTTGCATACTAAATGCCTCTTCATATTTAATACTCCTATCCTCAAATAGAAATATTAAACACGCAAACATATGCAAACAATGCAACTATAACAGCAATCTACCAAAACAGAATAGTCTGTAAAGGGTGAATAAGAATCCATAATTCCTTAACTCCAAAAATTCTAAAAAATTACCACGTGATAGAGAACTCATGCATTCTTACTGTGTAAAAATTTCAGATTTTTATCATGTTCTGACTATTCAGGAATATTCTGGACATAACAGAAAACTTTCTGTTTTCAAACAGCAACACATGAACTTGCAAACTGAGCATGGTAAAGGCTATAATTGGCATTTTATTGAACTAAAAGATAGAAAACATGATTATTGATAGCAGCAAGAAAATCTCAACAAAATAAAATGACACTCCAAGCAAAACTCATATTATGTGACGAATAAAAATATAGCTCCAAGTGAGGTTACCGATAATGTTGAAGACGAAAGAGGGGATGCCTTCCGGGGCATCCCCAAGCTTAGTTGCTTGGGTCTTCCTTGAATATTACCTTGGGGTGCCTTGGGTATCCCCAAGCTTAGGGTCTTGCCACTCCTTATTCTCCTCATATCCATATCTCACCCAAAACTTGAAAACTTCAATCACACAAAACTTAACGGAACTTCGTGAGATAGGTTAGTATAATGAAAATAAATCATCCACTTAGGTACTGTCAAGACAAGATTCATAATTGTTCTCACATAATTCCTACTGTAGTCTATCATTTCCACAATTTACATTACTCAATATAAGCTATGGAAACACTAAAACAAGCATACTATGCACTAAAAATAGAATCTGTCAAAAACAGAACAGCGTGTAGTGAGTGATTTAAAAACCATACTTCTGTACCTCCAAAAATTCTGAAAAATTAGGACAACGTAAACAATTTGTAACCCAATACTTTGTAAAAATTTCAGAATTTATAACTCTCCAGTACAGAATAGAAATTCCAGCACTGGACGCAAAAGTTTCTGTTTTTGCACAGAATCAAATCAACAAGCATCCACACTACCCCAAAGGCTTTACTTGGCACATTATTGAAAGAAAACATATAAAAAATGATTACTACAGTAGATTAATCATGTGAACACACAAAAATAGTAGGTATAAATATTGGGTTGTCTCCCAACAAGCGCTTTTCTTTAATGCCTTTTAGCTAGGCATGATGATTTCAATGATGCTCGCATAAAAGTAAAGAATTGAAACACAAAGAGAGCATCATGAAGCATATAACTAGCACATTTAAGCCTAACCCACTTCCTATGCATAGGTATTTTGTGAGCAAACAATTTGTGGGAGCAAGAATCAACTAGCATAGGAAGGCAAAACAAGCATGACTTCAAAACTTTCAACACATAGAGAGGAAACTTGATATTATTGCAACACCTACAAGCATATGATCCTCTCTCATAATAATTTTCAGTAGCATCATGAATGAATTTAACAATATAGATATCACA
Organism: Elymus sibiricus; assembly: GCA_039707655.1. Lineage (NCBI taxonomy): Eukaryota > Viridiplantae > Streptophyta > Magnoliopsida > Poales > Poaceae > Elymus > Elymus sibiricus. Next base: position 455,767,019 of record CM077672.1, read on the forward strand.
TAAAGTATTCTTTTCATGATCCACAATATAGAATTTTTATTACTCTCCACATAAGCAAATTTATTCTCATTCATAATAGTGGGAGCAAACTCAACAAAATAACTACCATGAGATACTTGATTGGCATAATCCAATTGAAAATTAAAATCATGATGACAAGTTTCATGGTTATCATTATTCTTTGCAGCATACATGTCATCATAATAATCATCATAGATAGGAGGCATGTTTTCATCATAATTTTTCTTATCAAAACTTGGGGGACTAAGAATATCATCTTCATCAAACATAGCATCCCCAAGCTTGTAGTTTTGCATATCATTAGCATCATGGGTATTCAAAAAATTCATACTAGCAACAATGCAATCATGCTCATCATTTAAATATTTTATGCCAAACATTTTATTGAATTCTTCTTCTATCAATTGAGCACAATTTTCCGATCCATCATTTTCAAGAAAGACATGACAAAGACGAATAATATGAGGCAACCTCAATTCCATTTTTTTGTAGTTTTCTTTTATAAGCCAAACTAGTGATAAAACAAGAAACTAAAAGATTCAATTGCAAGATCTAAAGATATACCTTCATGCACTCACCTCCCCGGCAACGGCGCCAGAATAGAGCTTGATGTCTACTACACAACTTGTTCTTGTAGACTCGTGTTGGGCCACCAAGCACAGAGGTTTGTAGGACAGTAGCAATTTTCCCTCAAGTGGATGACCTAAGGTTTATCAATCAGTGGGAGGCATAGGATGAAGATGGTCACTCTCAAACAACCCTGCAACCAAATAACAAAGAGTCTCTTGTGTCCCCAACACACCCAATACAATGGTAAATTGTATAGGTGCACTAGTTCGGCGAAGAGATGATGATACAAGTGTAGTATGGATAGTAGATATAGGTTTTTGTAATCTGAAAATATAAAAACAGCAAGGTAGCAAGTAAAAAAAGTGAGCACAAACAGTATTGCAATGCTTAAAAACAAGGCCTAGGGTTCGTACTTTCGCTAGTGCAATCTCTCAACAATGCTAATATAATTGGATCATATAACCATCCCTCAACGTGCAATAAAGAATCACTCCCAAGTTCCTCTTAGCAGAGAACATAAGATAGAAATTGTTTGTAGGGTACGAAACCACCTCAAAGTTATTCTTTCCAATCGATCTATTGAGCTATTCCTATAAGTGTCACAAACAGCCCTAGAGTTCGTACTAAAATAACACCATATGATACACATCAACCAACTCTAATGTCACCTAGATACTCCAATGTCACCATAAGTATTCATGAGTTGATTATACGATATGCATCAAACAACTTCATAATCATAATATTCAATCCACACAAAGAACTCCAAGGAGCACCCCAAAGTTTCTATCGGAGAAAAGATAATGAAAACGTGCATCAACCCCTATGCATAGATTACCCCAATGTCACCGCGGGAATCCGCGAGCCAAAACATATATCAAGTGAATCATTATAATACCCCATTGTCACCACGGGTATTCGTATGCAAGACATACATCAAGTGTTCTCAAATCTGAAATATTCAGTCCAACAATAATGAAACCTCAAAGGGAAAATATTCGATTCATCACAACAAAGATAGAGAGGGAAGAAACACCATATGATCCAACTATATTAACAAAGCTCGCAATACATCAAGATCGTGCCAAATCAAGAACGCGAGAGAGAGAGATCAAACACATAGCTACTGGTACGTACGCTCAGCCCCGAGGGTGAACTACTCCCTCCTCGTCATGGAGACAGCCGGGATGATGAAGATGGCCTCCGGTGATGATTCCCCCCTCCGGCAGGGTGCCGGAAAAGGGCTGTAGAATAGATCGTGGAGGTACAGAGGCTTGCGGCGGCGTAAAACCTCATCTAGGGTTATTTTTGGGGGTTTCGCACTACTAGAAAAAACCCTGTTAGTGGCGCACCTATTTTGGCTATTAATGGCGCACTATAGGTGCGCCACTAGTAACAAATACTAATGGCGCACCACTGGTGTGCCATTAGTATCCCAGATAATAGTGGCGCACCACATAGTGCGCCATTACTATGTCCAACAGTGCGCCATTACTATTCCTCCTAGGGGGCCAAATTTACCTTCACCTATACCCCCGAGTGCGCCATTACTATGCCCCATAATGCGCCACTGGTATTTAGCTTGGTGCGCCACTAATGCTCAATATGGTGCGCCACTACTATGAATATTAGCAAATATTTTTTTTGATTTTCTGGTATTTGCACAGGTTACAAAATACAATATACAGCACAGAAAAATATGCACAGAATATACAGTACAATATAGCACCACAATTAGTCAAGTATAAACATGACATAATATATACAATTCATCATATTAGTCTCCGAATTCGAAATAGTGAACAAAGTTCAAACATTAGCCAAGTTTAGGTCTCGAGACCGCGAGTAGCGAGTTTGTCGTCACATTACAAAGTCGATATCGATCATCTAAACTACCATCACATAGAAGAGAGCTGCGGTCACGATGAGCATCATCGCGATGAAACTGGTCTTCATCCGGTTCCTCCTCCGCTCCCTCCTATCTCCCGCTAGATAGCGCGCGTATCTAGCTTCCGCCTCCGCCCTAGTGGTGTACCCTTTCTAACTGTTACCGCTGAAATGGTGAACCTGTCTCCGACACTCCTCCCAATTTTCGTAGACTACGGGAACCTCACCCTTGTACACGACATACGACGGCATCTGCTCTATGCACTAGACAAACAAAACGTTAGTAGCAATTCACAGATAATATATAAGCATGAATAATATGCCAGCAACTATACCAGGGCAGAACATCACCCAGCACTTAGTATCAAGGTTAATTCCTCTATTTGCAATTAGTATCTACCAGGAATCACTTAAGTATCTACCAGGAATTAGCATTGAAGATGGAGAACAATATTCATCACAGGATATACATGAACCAGAGAGCAATATTCATCACAGGATATACAAGAACCAGAGAACAATATTCATCACAGGATATACAAGAACCAGAGAGCAATATTGTTGAACTGACAGAAATGGAAGTATCAGACAATATGCTCTACAGGATATACAAAACAACAATTGCATGATTCTCATCATAAATGTAGCAAAAAACAAGACTCAAAACATGTACTGTTTTTTTGTCAATTGATAACAATTTTTTTTATTACAGTTTTACAACAACATAGAGAGGAAACATGGAAGGAAATTGTTAAAGCAGGATAGCCAAAAGGTACTCAGGCAATTACTTAGCAGGTAGAAATGAACACTTAAGAACACTTAAGAGCCCTAGGGCCAATGATGTTGATCACAGTTTTTGGGAATAATACTGAGGCAATTACTTAGCAGGTAGAAATGAACATGTATCTTACTTAGAAATGAACATGTATCTTACTTAAATAACATGTATGTGCACAAGAAATATTTACAAATCACAAAGCTTGCAAGATGGAGCATGACCAGATTGATGTTAATTTATTAGTACTCTTCAGTACTAACGCAATATTTTAAAATCAAATCAGTTTAGAACAAAATTGCTATTTCTTCTTGCAAATCAAATCAGCTTGCAACAAAAAGGATGCTATTTCACACTGACAGAGAAGACAATTGGTTACTTTTTTTTTTGTCAAAAGCACATTCATACTATGTACCTTATACACATCAGCGTATCCACAACTTCTAATTTTGCATTCGAATGCAAAATTATTTGTAGCAGCCGACAATTGAGAGAAATGGAAACCTGAAAACCCTGCAGGGAATGCACCAGAGCATCTAGTTTTACCAAATGATGTTGGATCAGTTAGATCTACACCATTCAGCTGCACTATTGACTAAAGAGGGGTAAACCCACCTTAGCAGACAGTGCAAATGAAGGAAAAGGCTATCCTATTTTTACTAGATCATTGAAGCAAGCCTACAGTATGAGCCATAGCAGTACAAGATTCAGTTATCACAGACAGCACAAGTTTCAGTTAACTGACAGAAGTAAAATTCAGTAAAACACCTACACATGTTCTACTGCAACTAGGACATCCTAAGCACTACATAGATTCCTATATACCTAAGCAACTACTGAATCGATCTAAACATCTAAAAATTCAGAGCTTGAACCCTAGGCTAGTGACAGTTCAGTACAGAATGCAGAAGCAGAGCAGAGAGAGAAGAAGGAGGATTACCTGGAGATCTCGAAGCAGAAGGAGCGTCGATGCAGTGAAGAGGCGAGGCAGTGAAGGCGTAGCACCATAGTACCATCCATGGCGGAACCCTCTGCTGCACCAGCAGACGACACCAGCCACGGTGGGCACCACAGCGCCGAACGGCGGCACCAGAGACGCCAGCACCACCAGCAGACACACCAGAGCCAGCCCGGAGACGAGCCAGCAGCGGCGGAGCCATGCGCGGCGACCAACACCGAAACCCTAGCTCGGGGATTAGGGTTGGGAACGGTCGATTTGGGGAAGGAAACCCATATCGAGCTGGATAGGAAGAAAGAGCAGAGAGAGGGGAGCAGTTTGTGACCAACGGCGGCGGCCGAGATGGCCGGAGCACGCCGGAGGAGGACGACGAGCGCGCCGGCGATTTCTATCGCGAGTGCGGTGGGGAATCTGGGTCGAGCACGAGAGAGAGAGGGGAGAGAGTGAGAGAGAGAGACTGATGGGTGGGGTCGGGTCTTTGACCCGGGTCCAAGTCACTTAAGTGATGGTGCACCACGCAGAGTGCGCCATTGCTATTTGACCCAGGTTAGTAATGGCGCACCACACAGAGTGCGCCATTGCTATTTTTCCCCGGCCTGGACATGCATGTGAATAGGTGCATATCAATGGCGCACTTCGCGTCGGTGCGCCACTGTTACCTAAAATAGTAGTGGCGCACCTGGCAATAGTGCGCCACTGGTAAGCCTAGGGAGGGGGGTGGATCCAGGAAAAAAATAGCAATGGCGCACTCCTTCTTTGGTGCGCCATTAGTAAAAAAATAGCAATGGCGCACCTATAACTGGTGCGCCATTGCTATATAGCAGTGGCGCACCATATCTATAGTGCGCCACTAATGTTGATATTAGGGATAGCCCTTTTTCTAGTAGTGTTTCTCTATTTATAGGATTTTTCAGCGTTGGAATCAGGTCAGACGGAGCCACGTGGGCCCCATGAGGTACCAGGGCGCGCCTTGGGGGGGGGGGGGTGGCGCGCCCTGGTGCTTCGTGGGCACTGGGTGGCCCCCCTCCAGTCGGTCTTGGTTCCAGTATTTTTTATTTATTCCATAAAAAATCTCCAAAAAGTTTCATCCAATTCCAAGAACTTTTATTTCTGCACAAAAAACGGCACCATGGCAATTCTGCTGAAAACAGCGTCAGTCCAGGTTAGTTCTAATCAAATCATACCAAAACCATATAGAATTGTTATAAACATGGCATGAATACTTCATAAATTATAGATACGTTGGAGACGTATCAACTATCTCGGATTGTATTGGCATTTTGCCAATTCCGGAGACAGGGCCCATCAACTCTTCCTTGTGTATCATAGGTATACTGTTGTGTAACAACAATATCTCGCTTGCGCACCTGAGAGGTTTGCAGGAATTTTGCCTACGTGGTTCAGCTGCAAGTTCGATCGAAGTCCATACATCTCATGTAGAGGCTTCCGTATCAGTCGCAGTAGGAAACTCTGAAATCACTTTCAAGGTTTCTTTCCTTTGATCTGATGACGAAGATACTGTTATCTCGTTGAGTTGCACTGTCCTTCCACTCACCTTTTTGCAAGAACCATTTTCTTCAAAAGCATATTGTTCTTTGTGGCAAAACCTTTTGCCTCGGTATAGTGGTGGAGGAATTCCCAATAATTTGGGATAACCTACAAAGTAGCACTTGTCTGATTTGGAATAGGTTTGTAAATATTTTACACAAGCCCCATATTCCAAATGTTAAGAAAAGACAAAACATGGTTGGGCGTACCATACCATGGCGTCATTTCAACAGATCTGATGGCGCTCTTTTCAGTGTAAAAGCCGCAGTCCCTAAAGTATTACTTTAAAAGGGATAATGGCAAATTGATTTATGTCATCTTTGATCTTACCATGTCATAAATGGTTTGAATACATCTTCACAGACATTCCACTCACAGTGGTGTTCCGGGAGGTGTAAGTTATGAAACTTTTTTCACAACTCATCAGACATTCGCTAAACTTGTAACTCAAATATTCCTTTCCGCAATCAAATTGCAGAAACATGATTTTCTTGTTACAATAATTTCTACTTCATTTTGAAACCTTTTGAATGATTTCAAAAGATCCAGACTTACGTCTCATCAAGTAAATATCCATATATCTACTTGAGTCATTTCAGAAGATAGATAAATCCACTGCTGGCAACAACATTTAGCAGACTACATACATCAAAATGTATGATCACCAATAAGTTTGTTGCTCGTTCCTTATGGCCCGTGAACGGTATTTTAGTCACTTCACTTCTCGGACGAAAGTTGCAAGTGTCAGATGATTCATAATCAAATGACTTCAAAATCCATCATAATGGAATTTCTCCATGCGGGTTTTTCCAATGTGACCAAATGCAGTGCCACACATATGTGGTATTCTTTTAGTGTTGCGACATTAAGCGTCAGTGTTATGGATGTATCATATTACCATCAATATTCATAACATACATCCCATCCATGCTGGAAGCATGGCCCTTATGTTATTCATGATACCGAACAACAATTGTTCTTTTATGAACAACCCTCTTGCAACAAACATTGTGCAATGGGCTAGAGTGTATAAAACTCTAAAATGAATTATGAAAGTAAACACAGAGGTAATATATTATTATCAATATTCATAACATACATCTCATACATGATGAAAGTATGGCCCTTATGTTATTCATAACACCGAACATCAAAAGTTCTCTTATGAACAACCTTCTTGCAAGATACTTTATGCAATGGGCTAGAGTGTATAAAAACTCTAAAATGAATTATGAAAATAAATACATAGTTAATGTACCGAGTATAGCAACTTTTACTATGTTCCCAGTGCATATATAAACCTCATTACTAGCAAGTCTTTTAGGCCATAGTAGTTCTTGCATCGAGTCGCAACAGAATGCAATCGAGCGGGTATCTCTGTGATCAACTCACAATACCCAAGAATCAGTGATTAACATGTTTAATCATAATTCCCAAGAACTATTTCTTTGACCAGCCTTCCATACATCTATAACTCGTATGACATTCATACATGAGCTGGATATTCCAGTCTTCTCTCTTTTTGCCTTTATAGTTCTAACAGTTTAACTTTCAGTATTTCTCCTACTCTCAGAAGAAGCACCCAACTTTAAGAGTGGCGTCAGCCCCGGACTTCCTAGGCGTGTAAGTCACACTAACACCCTTTGGACATTTCCTTTCTCTTTAAGTTGTTGTTTTATTCACCTTCATCATATGATAGGCGTTCTTCTGGATCCCTCTCTTATCAGTCTAATGCATAGTAAACATTTTACTAATAATTTGCAAAACAAACATTTCTTTGGATATCCCATATCTTCTAGCCTTTGTTTGTATCTGAAACTAATTTTCAGTTCCATGAATATCACATAGCTATCCCAAACTTATGAAGTTCGGGTCTCATGGAAGCAAACATTTTGCACTTGACCATAACGGAATTCTAGCTTTTGGATCGAAGGACGAGAGTCACATCATCCATAGCTTTAGCGGGAGAATAGCAAAAGCATGCGATAGGACAAAGTCCTTCTCAGCACTCTTGAGGACAATCCTCACATTACATTACCAATCGTAAAGTTTTAACCAGATAAATAACAGCTTATTCAAATTTAACAGGGAAGGTGGAAACACGAGCCATTATTCTACAACTATTATGCAATTTATACTTAGACTAAGTTCATAATTAATTGCACTGAGAATTAAACAAGTTAATTCTATAGTGCGCTCCCACTCAAATCAATATCTCTCATAATTGATTGTGAGTGATTCAAGATCCATATTGAAATTCAACGCCAAGGATGTATCCATCTCAAGTGACGAGAATTGCAATCGGTAGGTCAACTTGCCAATCACATCTCTATGTGACTCTTGTTCATCTTTTGATGGGCGTGTTCCGAGCTCAGGACGATCCTCCAGAACGTCAAGACAACCAAGTGACCTCGCTGCGAGGTCTCAACTCACCCACCTCACACTTCTCTAATCGTTCGTACCCATGTATCCATGTGATACCCCAAAGAGATAGGTGCCGTTACGGTGCTACACTTGGGAGAACACTAACTAATTCATATTTTTGTGAGAGATCACCCTAATAAAAGTGACTACCGCGCAATCAAAAAGGTGCATCATAAGGGATAAACATCTCAGGCAATTCATAATAGCATGATACGGTATAGCCCTTTCTGACGGAGAAGTCTTTTATTTCTTCGTCTTCGGCATTTGTGTCGGTGTTCACCTTCGCGAAGATTGCCACCACCTTGACGATGCACCAGATAATATTGCTATCTCTATAGCTAATAAAATAATGCATTACAAATGGTTGACACGCAGGTCATTAAAGTGACAATCACATGGCTCTAGCCATCATGCCGAATCATGATTCGCAGGTCATGTTAATTTACATTATATAGTCATCTCGTACATAATCAAATTAAATATGAGAACTGCTATACCACATCACATGCACATCCTGCAAAACCAAGTTAGACGCCTCTAATCGGTTTATACAAGATTTTAATTTACGTGGCTTCTAAGGTTTCGAAACAAACCAAAGCTACCTACGTCCATCATCAAGTATGATTATTAAAGTCGCTAGATTAACTTTGTGGGGTGTATGAAACACGAGATAATAAAATCTCGAGCCCCATACCGAACTTTGTCATACGCATGACCCCCGTGCAGATCATATCTGCATTGCCCTTTTGTCTGCGAAATTTCATCTTTCTTTTAACTATGGTGGAATTCAACGAACTGTTAGCACTTCGTTGATCAATCAGGATCGCGGATTGCCAGAACTTTGAAACTCCACCATGCCGTTATCAAGATCAGAAATACGCAAATTTCATTGAAGAAACAAGAACATCAGGTAACAGATTTCATCTGCTACCCGCACAAATAATTTTCAGCAATAGAACTCATCTACTACAAAATTATATTGTGTAACACCCATACATCTCTATGTATTCTAGATCGTAACCTGTATCTACGCATAGCATGGCTCTTGATGCCACTGTAGGGGAACGAAGCAGAAAACAAAAAAAAATCGACCTACGCATCAGCCCAGGACCACTATGAAGACTGCATATAAGGTTTCGATCCAATCGTTGCCGACTCGTAGCGCAGCGGAAGTAGAGTCGATGTAGATCGTCGGTGCAGATCCCCGCAGATAGGATTTACAACCTCCCAACCACGAGAATGTTCTCCCTTGTCTGCTCGTCGGACAGCCCTCCAGGAGGCGGTCGGACAGTCCCTCGGACGGTGTCACGGACAGCCCTTCGGGAGGACCCTCAAAACTAGGACGGTCACTCGGACAGGCCTTCGGGAGGCACCCTCAAACAGCCCCTCGGGCAAAAAGATCGAACCTACGACCTCTCTATGGGGTTGCACACATACGGTGTCATCTATCCGGCAGGGCTTCGTCGTCCAGAACTAGTTCCCACCGGAACTCAGATATCCTTTCGGCTCTACGAAACTCTTTTCGTGGGAGGGAGAGAAGAAGCCAGATCATTGCATGGCATTGTGTATGCGAGAGTGAGTGAGTGTGGAGAGCTCATCTCCACCTCTATTTATAGGAAATCCCAAGGGGTAGGGTGGCACTTGGAAAAATATGAAAATGCCCATACAATATGTCCCATATGATGGGCTAAATGGGAAGGCAAGTGGAGCTCCATGGAGCTCCACATATTGGCCGGCCACACCTAGTGGGGCCCCTTCAAAAGGGGCTCCTATCCATCCATGTCATCCCCAAGATATTTTGGAGCAAAGCCCAAAAAGGTGGCTTTCCAAAAAAGTAACCATAAAGTGATTTTCACTATTCACGGAAACAATTTTCCGTGACCGTTAAATCCGAAAATATTTCTGTAGGTCTTAGAACATTTCCAGTACCCACTAAAATAATTTTGGATGCGTTCCGAAACAATTCCGGATTAGTGATATTCATCTGCGAAAAGCAACCAAAGCGGTTCCGGCAGCTCCGGAACAGTTCCGGTTTTTTTCTCCGGAAAAATCCCAGAAGTTCCCAGAACAATTCTGGCACCCTCCAAGAATTTACACGCGTGTGCTGAAACCAATTTGACTTAATGGTATACCCCGAAACTACTTTTCAGTTTTACCGAAACTCTTCCGGTGTTCTCTCTCCGGAACTCTTCCGCTGTCTCCGAAACTTTTCCGGTGACTTTCTCTCAGACTCCCTGTCTAGTATTCAGCAGATAGATGACCCTTAAGTGTGTGACCCTATAGGTTCGGTGAAGTATAGACATGACCGGAACACTTTCCGATCAATGATCAACATCGGAGCCGTGGACACCCATATTGACCCCTATACCCACACGAATAAATATTCGAGTGAACCTCCAGTTGCCGTGTGCTATTCCTGTTGCTTCGCGATATGTTAGAAACACCCGAGGTGAGATTTATCAGCATCCCCGTGGATCAACAAGTTGTCCACTATGCCAGTTACCTCGTTACCGGTTTTGTTCTCTTTTCTCGTTCCCGTGTTCCGGCATCCCTGTGATCAAATCACAATGTGTCTGGCCAGACGATGATGGATACCATAACACCGAGAGGGCCCAAAGAATATCTCTCCATCGTCATAGGAGCAAATCCCAATCTTGAGCTATCAAGTCCCTTGTCACACTTTCCCATGAACCCGTAAGCCGCCGTAATAGCCACCCATTTACGGATGACTTTTAACAAACCCCAAAGTTCATGAAGCAAGCATGAAGAAACTCGATACTCTCATGATCTAAGGAATTATGCAAACGTAAACCATCTCTGTGTTATTAACCATTAACTTGTGACGAATGTATCTCATAACATAACATCAATTCGGGTCGATTCAACACAAGTGTTGTTCTAACATTGTGCCCTCAAAGTTGCCGGCATAGTCATGCCCATGATCAGGAAAACAGGATCATCATGCAACACTTGAGCTAGTCTTAGAGGCCAGACTAGGAATACATTTCATCATTCATTATTCCACACGTGCATATGAGTCTTCCTCCGAGCCTCGTGGTTATTGTAGACTCGAGAACCATAGCAGTTATAGCACGGAATATAAACTTAATTAGGAACATGGGGATAAATAATAACATTTATTATTGCCTCTAGGGCATATCTCCTACATCTACATCATGTCATCTTGCTTAAAGCATTACTCTATTTTTATTAACTTAATACTCTAGATGCATGCTGGATAGCGGTCGATGAGTGGAGTAATAGTAGTAGATGCAGGCAGGAGTCGGTCTACTTGTCTCGGACGTGATGCCTATATACATGATCATTGCCATGAATCCATCATAATTATTTGCTATTCTGTCAATTGCCCAACAGTAATTTGTTTACCCACCGTATGTCTCTGTGCTCGAGAGAGAAGCCTCTAGTGAAAACTATGGCCCCCGGGTCTATCTTTATCATATAAAAAACCTAAAAATACCTTGCTGTAATTTATTTACTTTTATTTTAATTAGTATTTTAGTTTACCTATTTACCTCGATAAGATTTAATCCTTGCAAGTAACCGCTAAGAGGATTGACAACCCTCTTATTTGCGTTGGGTGCAAGTGTTTGCTCTTCTGTGTGCAGGTGCGCTTAACAGAATTTTGCTTGGTTCTCCTAGTGGATTGATAACCTTGATTCTTAACTAAGGGAAATACTTATCTCTACTATACTGCATCATCCTCTCCTCTTCGGGAAAATACCAACGCAGACTACAAGTAGCAGGAAGAATTTCTAGCGCCGTTGCCGGGGAGACGTCATCAAAATTACCACGTACCTTCGCACAAATTATCATTCACTTGCATTTACTTTATTTACCTCTTATTTGCATTTTCCTCTCGTTTTCATCTCCCCCACTTCTAATTTTTTTTACAAAAACATAAAAATATTTTATTTGCTTGTTTGCTAGTTTGCTTGCTTTGTCGCGATGTCTCAAGAAAATACCAAATTGTGTGACTTGTCCAATACTAATAATAATGATTTTATTAGTACTCCTATTGCTCCTCCCGCCACTAGTGCGGAGTCATGTGACATTAATGCTGCCTTGCTTAATCTTGTTATGAAAGAACAATTTTCTGGTAGTCCTAATGAAGATGCTGCGTCCCATCTAAATACTTTCGTTGAACTTTGTGATATGCAAAAGAAGAAAGATGTGGATAATGATATTGTCAAATTAAAATTATTTCCGTTCTCACTACGATACTGTGCTAAAACTTGGTTTTCAACCTTGCCTAGAAATAGTATTGATTCTTGGGATAAGTGTAAGGATTGTTTTATTACCAAGTATTTTCCTCCCGCTAAGATTATTTCTTGAAGAAATCAAATTATGAATTTTAAACAACTTGAGCATGAACATGTTGCACAATCTTGGGAGAGAATGAAATTAATGATAAGAAATTGCCCAACTCATGGTTTGAATTTATGGATGATCATACAAAAATTTTATGCGGGACTAAACTTTGTCTCTAGAAATTTGCTAGACTCTGCCGCAGGTGGTACTTTTATGGAAATTACATTGGGAGAATCTACAAAACTTCTTGATAATATTATGGCAAATTATTCTCAATGGCACACTGAATGAACTCCAACTGGTAAGAAGGTAAATTCTATTGAAGAAATTAATACTTTGAGTGAGAAGATGGATGCTCTATTGAAATTGGTTGCTAGTAAAAATGCTCATATTGATCCTAATGATGTGCCATTGTCTACTTTGATTGAGCAAAATAATGACGCTATTGATGTGAACTTTGTCTCTAGAAATAATCTCAACAACAATGCTTATAGGGTAATTTCAATGCTAGACCGTTTCCTGGAAATTCCTCTAATAATTATGGCAATCCTTATGGTAATTCTTATAATAATAATAATAGGATGCCCTCTGATCTTGAAAGTAATATTAAAGAATTTATTAGTTCTCAAAAGGATTTTAATACTATGATAGAAGAAAAATTGAATAGAGTTGATGAATTGGCTAGGAACATGGATAGAATTGCCCATGATGTGGAAAATCTCAAAACTAAAATTTTGCCATCCAAGCATGATATAAACGAGTCTATTAAAGCTATCTATGTTTCCATTAATGAAAGTAAAGAAAGGACCGCAAGGTTGAGAGCTAAGCGAGAATTTCTAGAAAAAGCGATTCCACCCTGTTTCTATCATAGTAATGATGAAGATATTAAAATGATTGGTGTCACTCCTATAGAATCACTATTTAGTAACATAAAACTTGATGAAAAAGGGACCGGAGAAGAGTCAACTTTAGATAGAAGGAGTCCCACTTGCTTGGAGGGTGATAATCTTGATCGTAAAAATGAAAAAAGTGGGTTTGGAGAGGTCAAAACTTTAAATAGTAATGCACCCACTACTTTGGATTACAAGGACTTTAATTATGATAGTTATTCTTTAATTGAGTGTATTTCCTTGTTGCAATCCATGATTAATTTACCAAATGCATATGAACAAAATAAGGCTTTCACTAAACATATTGTAGAAGCCATAATGAAAGCACATGAAGAAAAACTTGAGTTGGAAGTATCAATTCCTAGAAAATTACAAGATGAATGGGAACCTACTATTAAAGTAAAAATGAAATATTATGAATGTAATGCTCTTTGTGATCTTGGTGCTAGCGTTTCCACTCTACCAAAGTCTTTGTGTGATGTGCTAGGTCTCACCGACATGGATCCTTGTTCCCTTAATTTGCATCTTGCGGATTCCACTATTAAAAAGCCATTGGGTAGAATAAATGATGTTCTTATTCTTGCAAATAGAAATTATGTGCCCGTGGACTTTATTGTTCTTGACATTGAATGCAATCCTTCTTGCCCCATAATACTTGGTAGGCCTTTTCTTCGAACAATTGGTGCTATTATTGATATGAAAGAAGGTAATATAAGATTTCAATTTCCACTAAAGAAAGGGATGGAACACTTCCCTAGAAAAATAATTAAATCACCTTTTGAATCCATTATGAGGGCCACTTATGGAATTAACTTGAAGGATGACAACACTTGAAACTATGCATTATGCCTAGCTAGGGGCATAAAACAATAGCGCTTGTTGGGAGGCAACCCAATGAATAAAATAAATTTTTGCTTTTACCTACTGTTTTTGTGTGTTTGCACAATTATAGCTTCTGTTATGATTGTGTTTTTATGTTTTAATTAGTGTTTGTGCCAAGTAATGCCTTTGGGATGATGTTGATGATAGTATAATTGATGCTGTTTGGAAAACAGAAACTTTTGCGTCCAGTGCTGGAATTTACTTCTGTACTGGAGCATCAGAAAAATCTGAAATTTTTACACAGTATTGGTATATGAATTGTTTACGTTGTCCTAATTTTTCAGAATTTTTGGAGTTACATAAGTATGGCTTTTAAATAGATCTTTACAGACTGTTTTGTTTTAGACAGATTCTGTTTTTGTTGCATAGTTTGCTTATTTGATGAATCTATGGATCGTATCGGGGGGTATGAGTCATGGAGAAGTTGGAGTACAGTAGAATTATGCCAATATTAAATATGAATCAATTTACAACAGTACCTAAAGTTTAAGATTTGTTTGTTATACTAACGGATCTCACGAGGTTTTTGTTGAGTTTTGTGTGCTGGTGTTTTCAAGTTTTGGGTGAGACTACGATGGATAAAGGAATAAGGAGCGGCAAGAGCCTAAGCTTGGGGATGCCCAAGGCCCCCCAAGGTAATATTCAAGGAAGACTCAAGCGTCTAAGCTTGGGGATGCCCCGGAAGGCATCCCCTCTTTCATCTACAATCTATCAGTAACTCACTTGGAGCTATATTTTTATTCATCACACGATATGTGTTTTACTTGGAGCGTCTTGTGAAATAGTTTGCTTTTTTTGTTTGCTTTTTAGTTTGTCACAATCATCTTTTCTGAACACACCTTTTGAGAGGGATACACATTATTCGTGATTTGTTAGAATACTCTATGTGCTTCACTTATATCTTTTGAGCTAGGCAGTTGCTCTAGTGCTTTACTTATATCTTTTAGAGCACGGCGGTGGTTATATTTTAAAAAAATAGTTGCACTCCCATGCTTCACTTATGTATTTTTGAGAGTCTCATGATAGCAATGGTAATATGCACGGGTTATGAATTTGGTCATGATATGATAGGTATTCAAGAGGGATATAATAAAAACTTTCATGTAGATCACTGAATATGATAAATTTGATTCCTTGCAATAGTTTTGCGATATTAAGATGGTAATATGGGGGAGCTATTAGTAGATAATTGTGGTTTAGTAAGAATAATTGTGTTAAGGTTTGTGATTCCCGAAGCATGCACGTATGATCAGTTGTTATGCTAAGAAGTTGCAGCATGATTTATTATTGATTGTCTACCTTATGAGTGGCGGTAGGGGACGAGCGATGGACCTTGTCCTACCAATCTATCCCTCTAGGGGCATGCGTAGTAGTACTTTGCTCCGAGGGCTAATAAACGTTTGCAAGAAGTATGTGAGTTCTTTATGAGTAATGTGAGTCCATGGATTATACGCACTCTCACCCTTTCGCAATTTGCTAGCCTCTTCGGTACCGTGCATTGCCCTTTCTCACATTGAGAGTTGGTGCAAACTTCGCCGATGCATCCAAACCCCGTGATATGATACGCTCTATCACACATAAGCCTCCTTATATCTTCCTAAAAACAGCCACCATACCTACCTATCATGGTATTTCCATAGCCATTCCGAGATATATTGCCATGCAACTTCCACCGTTCCGTTTTCATGACATACATCATCATTGTCATATTGCTTTGCATGATCATATAGCTGACATAGTATTTGTGGCTCAGCCACCGCTCATCATTGTTATACATGTTACACTAGCATCATTGCACATCCTGGTACACTGCCAGAGGCATTCATATAGAGTCATATTTTTGTTCCAGTATCGAGCTGTGAGTCAATAGAGGTGTGATGATCATCATTATTAGAGCATTGTTCCAGTGAGGTAAGAATGATGGAGACTAATGAGTCCTAGAAAAAGTGGGGATGAGGTCCATGAGATCGTTCTAAAAAAAAGAGGCGAAAAAGAGCCATGAAAAAAAATGAGAGAAAAAGAGAGAAGGGGCAATGTTACTATCCTTTTTCCACACTTGTGCTTCAGAGTAGCAACATGTTTTTCATATAGAGAGTCTCTTATTTTTCACTTCATATACTAGTGGGAATTTTTCATTATAGAACTTGGCTTGTAAATTCCGATGACGGGATTCCTCAAATGCCCAAGGTCTTCATGAGCAAGCAAGTTGGATGCACACCCACTTAGTTTTCATGTTGAGCTTTCATACACTTATAGCTCTTAGTGCATCCGTTGCATGGCAATCCCTACTCCTCGCATTGACATCAATTGATGGGCATCTCCATAACCCGTTGATTAGCCTCGTCGATGTGAGACTTTCTCCATTTTTGACTTCTCTTATTTATCTCTACCACCACACTCTATTCCACCCATAGTGCTATATCCATGGCTTGCGCTCATGTATTGAGTGGGAGTTGAAAAAGCTGAAGCGCGTTAAAAAGTATGAACCAATTGCTCGGCTTGTCATCGGGGTAGTGCATGATAAATACTTTGTGTGAAGCAGATGGAGCATGACAGGATTATATGATTTGGGAGGGATAACGTTCTTTAGCATTTGTATTTTGAAAGACATGATTGTTTATGCCTAAGTATTGATGTCTTTATATCAAATTATAGACTAGTGCTTTGAATCATTTGGATCTTATTATTCATACCATGAGAGAGATTACATGATGAAACATGATAGGTAGCATTCCACATCAAACATTCTGTTTTTATCATTTACCTACTCGAGGACGAGCAGGAATTAAGCTTGGGGATGCTTGATACGTCTCCAACGTATCTATAATTTTTGATTGTTCCACGCTATTATAGTATCAACCTTGGATGTTTTTATATGCAATTATATATCATTTTTTGGGACTAACCTATTAACCTAGTGCTTAGTGCCAGTTGCTGTTTTCTGCTTGTTTTTGGCTTTTCAGAGAAACAGTACCAAATGAAGTCCAAATGCCATGAAACTTTTTGGAGATTTTTTTCTGGACAAAAGAAACCTTGGAAGCTTCGGGAGGAGGCCAGAAGCCTCACGGAGGCTTCACAAAGCAACAGGGCGCGCCCCAGGGGGGCACCGTGTTGCCTGGTGGGGCCCACATGACTCCGTTTGACCTAATTCCACTTCTATAAATTCACAAATATTGGGAAACCAACAGAGAGCCAGAAGAAATAAACTTTCCACTGCCCCAAGCCTCTATTCTTTCGCAATCCCATCTGGAGGCCTTTTCCGGTACTCTGCCGGAGGGGGAATCTATCACGGAGGGCTTCTACATCAACCTTGCTGCCCTTCCGATGATGTGTGAGTAGTTTACCATAGACCTACGGGTCCATAGCTAGTAGCTAGATGGCTTTTTCTCTCTCTTTGATCTTCAATACAATGTTCTCCTTGATGTTCTTGGAGTTCTATCCGATGTAATCTTCTTTTGTGGTGTGTTTGTTGGGATCCGATGAATTGTGAGTTTATGATCAGATTATTCATGAGAAAAATTTGAGTCTTCTCTGAACTCTTTTATCATGATTGTTATAGCTTTGTATTTCTCTCCGATCTATCGATTTGGTTTGGCCTACTAGATTGATTTATCTTGCAATGGGAGAGGTGCTTATGGGTTCAATCTTGCGGTGCTCAATCCCAGTGATAGAAGGGGACATGACACATATTTGTATTGTTGCCATTAAGGATAAAAAGATGGGGTTTATTCATATTGCTTGAATTTGCTTCTCTACATCATGTCATCTTGCTTAAAGCGTTACTCTGTTTTTATTAACTTAATACTCTAGATGCATGCTGGATAGGGTCGATGAGTGGAGTAATAGTAGTAGATGCAGGCAGGAGACGGTCTACTTGTCTCAGACATGATGCCTATATACATGATCATTGCCATGAATCCATCATAATTATTTGCTATTCTGTCAATTACCCAACAGTAATTTGTTTACCCACCGTATGTTTCTGTGCTCAAGAGAGAAGCCTCTAGTGAAAACTATGGCCCCCGAGTCTATCCTTATCATATAAAAAACCTAAAAATACCTTGCTGCAATTTATTTAATTTTATTTTAATTAGTATTTTAGTTTACCTATTTACCTCGATAAGATTTAATCCTTGCAAGTAACCGCTAAGAGGATTGACAACCCTCTTATTTGCGTTGGGTGCAAGTGTTTGCTCTTCTGTGTGCAGGTGCGCTTAACGGAATTTTGCTTGGTTCTCCTACTGGATCGATAACCTTGGTTCTTAACTGAGGGAAATACTTATCTCTACTGTACTGCATCATCCTCTCCTCTTCGGGGAAATACCAACGCAGACTACAAGTAGCATCGCCATCGAAAGATCTTTGTGTGAGTTTCATCTCTGCAGATCCGGTGGTTGACTTCGGCGGCGAGATGCAAACTATGGATAAAGTCTTGATGCAGAGGGATGGTTGTGCAGTGGCGATGGTCACATCGCATATAGCTACTGGGATCATGGAAAAGTGGTGGTGACAACACATGAATGCCTTCGATGGTGGTGCTACTTTAGCACCCGGTCTCGAGCTCTTGGGGTGAAAGCCTAGGTCTGCCCCAAGTTGGGTATACCTGGAAATGGCGATGTTTTTACAACGTTACCTTATTGAAGGCATTGTTCGGAATGCTCGAACTGATTCTTCAGGGTGAAAGCCTAGATTCTAGCCTTGGGTGGCTGGATCCGGTGACGGTGACACTTGAGTGTTGCTCCCTTCCTGAAGGCGTTGCTGTTGAAGAACCTCGTTGTCTGCGTGGTGTCATGAGATGGTCGGTGCAGATATGGTCATTGTTATAGTTTGCCGATCGTGGATCTCATAGCTTTGGGGCATTTTTTCTTTTTTCTCGCCTACGCATAGCTTTGGTCTTATATGACTTAGCTATTTACCGGCGTGTTTTGGTGTGCGTGCGTTGGTATTGGCTATGTGCATCCTAGCTATGCAGAGGCCGGGTGTGTGCTCATTGTGTTTGTATCCCCTTGATGGTCCATTTTGAGTCAATAAAGTCCACCCTTTATCCAAAAAAAACTGAGGGTAGGGTCATAGACCTGACATCTAGGGCCCACCTAGGGCCCTACACCCTCATGAGAAGGTTCCCGAACCAGAGGCGCATTCGGATGTGCACCCTTGAATATCCACTCGGATATGATGCAGTCACTCAGACATCTTCCCTCCAGTCGGCCTCACCAGCAGCACTCGGACACAGGAGGTGGAGAGGCGACGTGGGAGCTGCAACGTTCGAGGGTCTTAACGTTAGACTTCAAGTGTAGTTATGGTGGCAGTTTTCTGTAACACCCATAGTTACTCCCACTACTAGGGAAAACCCTAGCAGTAGCACGGGTTAAAGGCCTATCAGTAGCGCGGGTCCCCACGCTACTGATAAGGCACTATAGCTAACTTTTAGCAGTAGCGAGGGTTCTGACCCGCGCTACTGCTACTCAAAGATAGCAGTAGCGCGGGGCCATACCCACGCTACTGCTAAAAGCTGCAGCGCATCTATTTATTACGCGTTACTTCTAAGGCCGCACTGCTGCTATGCACATACCCCACGCTACTGCTATTATTTTCTATATTTTTTTTCTACGTATTATTTTCTGTATTTTTTCCTACATATTTTCTCTGTATTTGTACAGGTTTTATACAATAGTCTCTATCATATTATACACATACAAATCTCATCATATCATACACATACAATACTGTGATCATCATATGTCATGTCATATCATCATATCATGATCCAACACAAATGATGTCGCTCGTCATCATCTCAAAATAGCGATACAAGTTGCCACATGTCTCGAATACATGCAAGTACATGGTCATCACATACACATGTTGCATCATCTACCTACACAATGATATACAAGAGAAGAGCGATCACTATGAGCAAGAGCGGGATTATGTAGTAGTTGTTGAGGTGCCGGTTCTGATTCCTCTCTCGCGCTAGCGTGAACCTCAAGTAACTAGTTTCCGCTTCGCTACGACTATCAAACGCTCTCTGGCTGCCGCCCGGGAAACGGTACACTTGGGCCTGACACTCTGGTCACCCGTCGTACACTCCTGGAACCTTCCCTATGTACACGACATAGCACTTCTTCGCCATCGATGATCTATGTACCTGTTAGAGATGCATCTTCATCAAGCGAATTGAACAATAATACGCAACATAATATACTTGAGCAACATGAAGAGAAAAGAGTTAGCAAATAGATGCAACATATAGTAAACATACATAATCTATGCAGGTTCATCGTACCCAAACTAATTAACTAGCTAGCGTTATGCAAGTTCAGCAGGACTGTTTACATCACAAAGTTTCATCGCTTCATAAAGGACA
This sequence comes from Elymus sibiricus, assembly GCA_039707655.1. Classification (NCBI taxonomy): domain Eukaryota; kingdom Viridiplantae; phylum Streptophyta; class Magnoliopsida; order Poales; family Poaceae; genus Elymus; species Elymus sibiricus. The sequence goes on from CM077672.1 coordinate 455,787,670, forward strand.
AATTCAACCGAGACATCATCATCGGCATCGTCAATCACTAGAAGTTCCATCCATCCTTATCCGGGAGGATGCATCCGAGCTTCGTGAATGGCATCATGTCCAAACGTTGTAGGCCTACGCGAGTTCGGACGTCAGCTCGCAATATGTCCTTCTGGATGCGAAAGAAGTCATCTCTGAGTTTATAATCCGGTTCAGCTCCTAAGGATTCTGCCCATTTGCGGATATGTTCATCATTTCTGGTTGTCATGCGAAGATGTTGGCGATCCCTTCTGAACTCCATCATGAGATGGAGGACGTAGAATCCATCGTTCGTACTTCCTATCAGCTGATGGACGCAACATAAGCTGGTTTTATGCCCGAAAACCGGCGCGCCCTTCCTTTGTTTCCTGATCTCGACGTGGCCACCCATCATGCTGAAGCCGTGGAGAGCAGCATCCAGAATATTCATTATGTGGGTGTAGTCCTTCTTCTGGAAGTTTCTGGACGAGTCGAAATACACGGCGTGGGAGACTCGCGGGAAAAGAACGATAAGGACGGCGTGCCCCTTACTGCACAAATTAAATACACCTCAAATTAGCCTCCATATGAGCAAAGGAATGATTGAAATGTACGAAAGGGCAATCCGGCAATGACTTACATTGGATGATAAGGCAAGAGAATCGTTTCCTTGTCCTTATTCATTATCATGAACTCTTCGATGTACTTCCTAGCAGTTTGACATTCAAAGTCACCGAGACTCAAGAAGGACTCATGCATGTAGTATGGATCCGCCACCGAGATTTGCGAGATCTGGTCTCTCCTGACGACGAAGTTCATATGGAGCGCAAAAAGGCGGACGATCGTAAAATCGAGCCGCCTCGTGAGAAACATCTCAAAGATGTGATCAAACTGCAGGAAGAACACATCCGCGAGGAGTCTGTCTACATAGCACTTGGCCTGAGGCACACGAACTGCATAAAGCGGGTATCCTGGATCCTTCGAAGCGAGAAGGCTTTCTCTGTCGACAGCACATGGTCGTGCAGTCTCCTGAGATCCCCAGATATGCCCTCTAGCGGTTTCGGCGGTAGGATCGGCTCGCCCGCGACATGGTACAACGCCGCACCTTTGACCAGTACACGGTCTGCAAAATCGGTCGGCAGAGCCGACTGGCTGCTAGAAGCTTTGGTAGCTTTGTCGGCAGCAGAGCCTCTCCTCGCCGGTCTCTTCTTGTGCTTCTTCTTGCCTAGAGGTTGTGAGTCTTGCATACCATCCCTGACCACCGCCCCCAGTGTTGTCGGGCTGAACATCACTGCACGACGACCCTCGCCTTGTTCATGCTAGGTTGAGGCGGCATCTGGAGGCGTGTCCTGCGAGGATTGCATGAAGAGAGACTTCTTGCAATCAACCCTAGGACGTTCCTGCTCCGGCACAATATCCATCTCCTCATCCGCATGCTCATAGCCCAATTCATATGGCTGACTCATCAATCCTCCGTAGTCATAGCCGGTATTGAGGAACCGGAGAGGTTCATCCTCCTCCATGTCATCATCCATTAATGCTTGTTCCATGGGGGCGACTTCATCATCCACTCTTGGACCCCCTTCCTCGCGTCGTCCGCCGCTCTCACCCGGCACGACAGGCGGTGGTGATAATTGCATAGGCGAGGTGGTGTTCATACCTTGGTGATGTGTTTTCGTTGGTGTGCTCCCGGCCGGCTCGACACGAAGAAGACTCTTCGGCCACAGCAGCATCCAACCCTTGCATTCTCCAAGCCGCATCGGGGTCTCGTCATCCTCTCCCCTGAGTCATACCAAAGGAGCCAAATCCTCGTGGCCCGCTTTGTCACTCGCCAAGGAAACCCTGATGGTGTCAACGGGCATCGACTGGCCGTGGAACGACCGTTCCTTGGGCTTCTGTATCGTTGCCTTTCCCACGTCCACCTTCTGGCCGTTGATCATGTACAGTATGGTGCACGGGGTTTCGTCGGCCTGCGAAGACATGTCTGTGGTGTCAGACATTCGAAAGGCAACGGAAAAGGAAGATTATAGATATGTTGGTGCAACGTGTAATTACCGTGAGGGCGTCGAGCTCAGCCAAAGTTGAAGCCCCGCATAGCACGCCAGAGACGGAGGACGGGCTGCTATGAGCGGCTGATGGAGGAGGCACGGGTGCGGGAGCAGGTGCGGTTGTGAGAGCAGGCGCTGGTGCAATGTTTGCCGAGTTTCTCCCGACGAAGCTAGGACGGGGATAATCCGCGGCCGTTTTGCCTGGATTTTGCCTCGTCCAGTCGATAACAGCCGGAATCAAGTTATTAACCGAAGCTATGAAATCACTTCTGCAGGCAGCTAAAGCTGCACTGACTGCCTGCTGGATCATCTCATCTCTGGTTGCTTCTGCGGTCTCAGCTGCATTTTTCTCGATCACAAGCTTCACCTTCTCGTCGATGTTCACCTGACTAAACTTCCTTCTCTGCCTTTTGGCCTTCGGGTCCTCGTGGTAGTAGAACTTCCACGTGGCCTCGTCTCCGGTGTCGTGCACACGTCCATACTGCGGCTGATTGTCCAAAGGGAGTCCCTTCAGTATGTTCAAGGCCCGGTTGAGAGGGGTGTCCCACTTGGGCCTCGCTGACGACTGAGACGATGAGTCGCTTTTGGCCACAAGCTTGTGTTGCTCTTTCTGCGAAAGAAACATGAACCGTTCACAAATGTTACTACAATGTGTAGTCGACTTGATCAGAAGCTAATATAAGGTGGAAAAATAATAATTACTAGTAATCTAATCAATTTCCTTGTGGGCGCGTCCGTGTAATAAACCTTTTTCTCCTTGTCCCACTTGTAGCGGGCCCTGATGAAGTCACGCTCCCGTGGGTCGGTGAACTCTACAAAGTGGTCTGGGATCCCCGCGGCTTCACGTTCCACATCCTCCTTATTCCATATGGGCCTCTTGCTAATGTAACCATGGCTTCCGAGGCGTTGGCTCCCCGTTTCTTTTCCTGCATCACCTTGAATTTCTCAGACTTACGCTTGGTTTCATCAGTAGCGCAAGTCTCCTTCAATTTTTCAAACTCCTCTTCCGAAAGTGTCAGATTGTCCTCCCAAATCTTGGAGTAGGGTTCTTTTTTTTCAATCGCTCATTTCACCTTGCCTTTCCAGGTAGCCAACGCGTTGCTGAACTTGCCCATGGCGGCGTTATTTATCTTGACCATGGCAGGATCTTCCCACGGACGTTTCTCGTCATTCCGGCTGGGGAACTGGAATCTGTTGTGCAGCTTCGCTAGGAGGAAGTGCTCCATATTTGGTTTACTCCTTAAGTCTGAGTCGTTGATGCTTGCGGCTTCTCGTAGGATGCATCCGACTTGGTTGCCGTAGCATTTGCGAGCGTCCTCTGGCTCTGTTGGCTCGAATTTGCCGCAGTGCACCTCTGTGACCAGCAGTCTTCCGGTGCCGAGCTTGTTTGGGCGTCGTGTCCTCAAATTCTTCTTCTTCGCTTCGTTAGCGGTTTCAGAGCCGGTACCATCCGCGCCGGTCTCGGCGTCGCCGGTCTCGGTGTTGGCATCCGTGGCAGTACCACCGTCCGCTATGACAAGGGGGCCATGCAAACCTCGGCTTTGCTGACTAGACAAAAAGTTGAGGTAATTGTGCTCATGCTGTAAAGGGGCCCTGCAAACCTCGTCAGCGTGGACAGAAGCCCCGGCTTCGTCGTTACTCGACATGTTTCCTACAATTAAGTCTGCTCGTTTAATTCTCAAACTATAATAAAATGAATAATGACATAAAAAAGGGCCTATGGTTTGCCGAAATGCCGTTTGATTCCCGTCCCGGCAAATCCCGGGCACTCGATATGTCATACTTTCTAGCACAAGTCATGTCAAAATTCACGGGAAATTTCGGCATGACCTTTGCTAAAAAGTGGACATATCGAGCGCCTGAAATTTGCCGGAACGGAAATGAATCAACATTCCGGCAAAACATAGGCCACTCGGATCCCTACAAACAATATAAGCCAATATATAGCTTTCACAAATTCCAGAAAATGATCAAGCTCTCACTGGCCTCCATCTTCTTTGAATTTCAACAAATAAATAAGCCAAGATAAGCAAAGTAGGGCAGCAGCACTACCATTCCACTCGGATCCCCCTCTTATCTCCCCTTGTAACGTAGCATTGATGAGGGCGGGCGTACTCTATATAAGCCCCCTCCGATGACAGGACAAGGGTTCGCAATTCACTGTAATCAGACACCCCCAGGGAAATCATACTGCTCCAAAGCACCGAGACGTAGGGCTTTTACCTCTCCATGAGGGGTCTGAACTCGTAAATCCGAGTGTCACATCTACACCGTAGCTAGATTCTGCCCCCGTTCGTACCCCTAGTATGCACTGTCAGTCTCGTTACCTTGATAGTTGGCGCCCACTGTGGAGCTGCGCATTTAGCAACTTTCTCGCGCAGGTGGAATTTCCATCATCATGGTTTTCGGCGGCGAGTTACTCATGGCGGCGAAATCCATTTTGGCGTCCTCAGCTTCATCACCGACAATTCAACGTGGCTCAAGGAAGCCCCGCTGGACGTGGAGTCGTTGCCCATCAGTGGCGCAACACACTTCCACGCAAGTTCTTATAGACTACTCCTCCGGCAGCCGCCGGCCCCGTACCGGTCGGCACATGTTCACTCCACTGGACATCGTCTCAAGCATTCCAGACGCTCACGGCTCCAGCGTTGGGTCAAACATGTTGTGGCTCTTCAGATTGCCTCCGAGCAGATCACCACACTCGACTCGGATGAGCCTGTCCTCGACCTTTTTGCCTTCCTCCACAAGGAGTTCGAAGGCGAATCCGAGTGTGAGAGTAATAACTCCACTGCGGAAGTCCTGATGGCCGGCCCACAACACAGCCCTCCTGGGTCACGGGCGCTGGCAACGGCAACGGCGGCCCGTTGCGCAACTGCACCAATGACGGCCACGAAGACGACCCTCACACTGACGAGTACATTCCCCAGCCTCTCACTCTGGAGCAGAGGGATGAGCTCAGGCGGCGGAACGAGCAGGCCCTACACATGCCCGTCGCAGGGACAACTCCTGAGGCTATGGCCATAGTCGGCACGCCAAGCCACCTTGGCCGAGCACGTGCATTTGGAGGCACTGCAAAAGTCGCTTGTTGATCGTGCCCGATGGCAGCAGCCCAGTTCCACTTGGAACCGGAGACAACTATTTCCGAATGATCAACCGCAGAACTACCGAGTGCTCCGCACTCTGCTGCAAAACCTGGCGGCAGTAACCAGAATCGTGGATTCCATACAGCCATCCAACTCTGAAGCCGGTGAAGAAATCCGACAGATCCAAACCTTGCTGAAGACGGCGCTGGCACAGAATTGGGCTGTCTCCCAGTCCCAGAATCGGATCCATAGCAGATCAGTTCAGGCAGACACGGTTTAGTCGGCTCACAGTCCGATTGAGCCAGGAAGGGCCTACCCCCGATGTAGAGACTAGCACAGAGAGCGGAATCATGACTGAGTGACCCCTTTCCAGCACTACGACGGTTATCACTGCATTCGGGCACCCCCTCCATGGGACGTCACATATGGGCCCTAGCCGTATGATGACAGGTGACCACATGCGGACGATCGAATGCCCATCCCGCCACACCGGTCAGATAGCTACTGTCAACCGGATCGGGAAGGAGCTGACTACCGTGAACCTTGGTTCAATGCAAGATCCATTCTTGCTCAAAACCTGGTCGACAGGGGTCGGGCACATAGACGTAGTCTAGACAGGGACCTTCCGAGTGGATCCGTCTCCTCAGGTCCCGAGTGTTTCAGCAGAACAATCCGTGCCGTGGACATTCTGGCCAACTTCAGGTTGGCGGCTGGAATTGGCAAATTCACGGGCGAGTCGAAGCCTGAGACTTGGTTAGAAGATTACCGAGTGGCCGTTCAGATCAGAGGTGGCAACGGCAACGTTGCTATGAACCATCTTCCTCTGATGCTCGAGGGGTCGGCGAGAGCCTGGCTCAACCAACTCGCGCCCGGCAACATCTACTGCTGGGACGACTTGGCCCGAGTGTAACACCCCATGTAATTAAGCTACAGTGATCACCTTTTGATAATGCCAAGTCATCATGATTAACAAGTCTTGATCACAATTAGAATCATATCTCATTTCAATTCCCATTCAAATTGGAAATCAAATATGAAGTGCAAATAAAAGTTGTTCCAATTTGAAAACTAAAATGTTCATTAATTAGAAAATATTCCATAACTAATTATGTTAAGAAAAACAACATCACCTAAATTCCCTAGATGACTCTAACAACAAGAAACAGTACCAAAACTGCAATTTAAATTGCAATTCATTTAATTAAGAATCAAATGAAATCATTTATTCTCCAAACCTTTTTCTGACAGTGATAGATATGGCATAGTAATTATTTGGACTAGTCTCATATTTTACAAAAGTGTAATGGTGGCCAAACATTTTTGCAAAGAAAAAAAGAAATAAAGGCAGAAGAAAAGAAAAGAAAAAGGGCAAAGGCCTACTGTGCACTTGGGCTTCCAGTGCACAGTAGCCAGCCCAGCCCGCCAGCGCGGTCATCTCCCTCCTCTCGCCTCCGTGTCAGCGTACGCGTGCACCCGAGCGCTGATGGCCTCGGTGTCGGCCATCCGAGCCCTCCCCGGTGTGGATAAGGCCTCCACGCGGCCTCCCGCAAACCCTAGACCCCTCTCATTTCCCCGTCACCCTCTCTGTCGCTCGCGCTCAAGCTCGCCCGAGAGCTCCTATCGCCGCCCCCGTCTATCCCGCGGTCACCGGCCTCCCAACGACTCGCCGACATGCCGTAGAGCTCCCCCGTCCTCGTCTACGTCGGCTGCGTCGACTCATTGGAGCTCGGAGACGCCACAGCATCGCCGACGAGCTCGTCTTCAAGCTTCGGTTCGCCACCTTTCGCCGTCGAGCCGTCCCCACGCCCACTTAGCTCACCTGCAGGCTCACTGTAAGCCCGCGCTTCTTTCCCCTCTCTCTCCCGTGCGATTCCGTTCCCATAGCCGTCGTTGCTGCTTCGCCCGAGCTCGCTGCCGCCGTTCATGTCGCCGCCGTGCTCACTACCGCTGCCAACCGCATCCGTGCCCCGCGTCGAGCTCCTGGAACTCGTAGCATCCCAACGCGCCAAACCCCACTGCTTACCGCGTCCTGCATCGCCAGATCCACCATCGCCTGACTCCGGCGTCCGCCGTCAAGCTCGCCGTCATCGCTACGCTGCATCTCCGGCCACGGCACCGCCACGGTTCGACGCGGCGTTGAACGCCCGATCGAATGAGCCTAACCACGCTCGATTTGAGCCACCGTAGCCAAAACCCGACCCCCTCCCGTACGCGCCGCCGTGAAATTTGGTCGCCGGAGTAACTCCGGCGACGGCACCAGCAACGCTGACGTGGCATGGCTGGGCCCCACTGGCCCCGTTGACTGGGTTGACCAGTCAACGGTGCTGACTGGGCAGCCCAGTGTGACTGACATGTGGGCCCCACCAGTTTAAATCATTTTTAAAATAAATAAAATGTTAATTAAACCGTTAATTAATCTATTAGTTAATTAGTTAACTTAATTAGTCACTGACTACTGGGCCCCATCTGTAAATTAACTTAATTAGATAAATAAAACCCTTTTTAATTTAATCAGTCACTGACCAGTGGGACCCACTGGTCAGGTTTGACTCTGGTCAGTCGGGTTTGACCACTGACGCCATGCTGACGTCACTGGCTACTGTTTTGGATAATTCGAATTAAATAATTTCAGAAATTCCAGAAAATGATTAAAACTTTGAAAAATCATATAAAATAAACCGTAACTCGGATGAAAAAAATTTATGTATGAAAAATGATCAGAAAAATATGAAGAATCCGAATATGCCACCCATATACCTGCCACACCCCTCTAACATACTGAACATGGAACTTTTTGCCCGATTTCGATAAATGAATAGTGCATGACCTTAATAAAATAAATCCAAATAAATTCCTAAATTACCTAAAGCAGTTCGATAGGCATTATATCACCTCTACATATCATTTAGGCATGTCATGCATCGCTGTTGCATTGTTGCCGTGAATTTATTGTTTCTTCCCCCTCCTTCTCTCCTGATAGACGCCGAGACCGCCGCCGACGCAGCTGAGTACGACTACGCTCCAGACGAGCAGCCTTCAGACGACCAGCCCCTCTCAGCAGAGCTTCCAGGCAAGCAAACCCCCTTGATCATCCAGATATCACCTATTCTTTGCCCCTGCTACTGTTCCAATAATTCCTATTCTGATGCATAGCCTGGTTTTGTAACCTGTTGTTGATACTTTACCTGTTATCCGATATGCTTAGTATAGGCTGGTTAGTGATACATCAATGGCCCCACACCCTTGTCCTTGTTGCCACGCTTTTCCACCGGAGACTCGATCAGTATGATCGACGGTCAGAGACCAACACATCACCGCACATTCCCCCTAAGTTTTTCGACTCTGCAGAGCTACCACCGAGTGTCGAGGGTGATACCTCTTATCTCACTTCCGATGATGCCTCTGTAGAATAGCTATCCGGTTGTGGGTTACCGAGGGTGATTCTTCTTTCATCACCTCCGATAAAGCTTCGGTCGTGCAACTCCTCTTGTGTGAATCCATCGAGGGTGATTCCTCTAGGTTCACCTTGACCGATAATTCAAGTGGGAATCCATCGAGGGTGATTCCTCGGATTCCTTCTCGATACTTTGGACACACGGGTACTTTGACCTTACTACTGTCATTTGATAAAGTCGGGTCGGCCCCGAGGGGTACCCGCGAGTGTTATTGTGACGGAACAACAGGGCAGGCAGAGACCACCTAGGAGAGAGGTGGGCCTGGTCCCTGTTCGAGATCCGTGTGTTACCAAGTCGGAGCGACAGGAATCCTGATCGCCTCTGCGAGTTACTAAATACGCCTAACGGATTTGGGTATTTGATCTGAGTTGGCCACTGGCCTATACGCACTACCATCACGTGGGATAATGGTTATGGGACCCTCTACGTCGTATGTATCAGCCGAAAGAACTTCAGACGTCACAGCTCAGAGATGCGGCCTGATTGCTGGGGTGGGCTGGTTACGTCACTTGTGTATACAGTGTCACGCCTGGACCCCGGCCAGGCTCGCAACGTGCAGGAGTGCAGAGGGCGATGGGCCCAAGACCCCTTCGCACTTAGGATTTAGACCAGCGTGTTGACCTCTCTGCTGAGCTTAGGTAGGACTGTGTCGTGTCGATTACCCAAGGCCGGGCATTACCCAGCAAGTGTGTCCGGCCAGATGTAATCGAGCGTGTTGGGTAACAGTAGTGCACCCCTGCAGGGAAGTGATCTATTCGAATAGCCGTGTCCACAGTAACAGGACGCTCGGAGTTGTATCCTGATCCACTACAACTACAAACTGATGCTGATTCCATATTAAACTGTTAATACTGCTCTCGGGATCGCTTTCTCGCAGGGAGTCGAGAAAGGATCTCAGGGCGCTGCTACTATATAACCACTATTATATGTTACTTTGTTCTACTCTCTTCTGATGCTGCAAGATTGCTTCAAGATGCTAGTCTTCGATAGGCTAGGCTTCTCCCCCTCTATTCTGGCATTCTGCAGTTCAGTCCAAAGAAATAGCCCCATTCCTTTGATACCGATGCATACTTAGTATAGTTCTGATGTCAGTCTTGCGAGTACTTCGGATGAGTACTCACGGTTGCTTTGCTACTTCTTTTCCCCATACCCGCTTGCTGCAATCAGACGACGGAGTCCCGGAGCCAGACGCCACCGCAGGAGCTTATTACCCAGAGAGTCCCGGAGGTACGTACTTCTGGGTTGAGCCAGCCGACCAGGAGTAGTTCGGAGGCCCTAGGCAGGAGGCCTGCGCCTTTTCGATCAGTGTCGCTGTTTGTGCTAGCCTTCTTAAGGCAAACTTGACTAACTATGTCTGTACCCAGATATTATTTGTGTGTATGACTTATATATTCGGTTCCCCGTGACCCCTGGTTTGTAATATGAAGATTTATGTTTAAATTTGAGTTTAGAGTTGTGTTGTGATATCTTCCCGTGAGTCTCTGATCTCGAGCGTGGACGTTTGCGTGTATGATTAGTGCACGGTCGAGCAGGGGCGTCACACCGAGTGTTCGTCAAAACATTCGAGGGTACTTACAAGCGGCCGGGAGGGCTGTCAGAGCTGCAGCATTGTGTACAGAAAAACAATGAAACCTTGAGGGAGTACATCCAGAGGTGGACCACACTGCACAATGTGGTGGAGAACATCACTGAGCATCAAGCCATTTGCGCCTTCAAAGCAGGCCTCAAGTATAAGGAGCTCATCCTCAAGTTTGCCCGAATGGACACCCCGATACTTAGCCGAGTGATGGAGATTGCCACTCGGTATGCAAACGGCAAAGAGGAGGTCCGACTTCGTAGTGGCAAGGGAAGGGCTGAAGAAGCCAACCAAACTGGCAACCACCCCAATCGCAAGCAGAAGCGCAATGCTGACGCCCCTGATAACGCCGAAGCAGCAGCCCTGGCCGGGCAAGCTAAAAACAAAGGGCCTAAAAAATAGAAGAAAGAGTGGACTCCCAAGAAAAAGAAAAACCAGTCGGAAGGAGATATACTCGACCAGCCTTGCCAGATACACACCAAGAAAGATGAAGATGGCAACTTGACCCTGGCAAAGCACACCACTCAGGAGTGCAGGCTGCTCAAGCAGAGTTTTCATGAAGATCAAGCGGAGGGTAAGGACCAAGACGACAATGACGGAGGGGAGAAGCCAGAAAGCTACCCCAATGTGAGCAAGATTCTGATGATCTTCGCAGACATCGAGAGCAAGAGTAGGTTGAAGGTCATAAACCAAGAGGTGAACATGGCCATGCCGACTGTCACTAAGTATCTCGACTCGGCCCAGACGCCCATCACTTTTGACCAGTCAGATCACCCTGCTCACATACCGACCCCCGAGCGGCAAGCGCTGGTGGTGGATCCGGCCGTCAGTGGATTCCAATTGCGTAATGTCCTCATGGATGGTGGAAGCGGACTGAACATCATTTACGTCGAAACTCTGAAGGCGATAGACATTTCGATGTCCCGACTGATAAAGAGCAACATGCAATTCCATGGGGTCATCCCCGCGAAGAAGGCAAAGTCACTTAGACAGATAGCCCTAGATGTCGTGTTCGGTGATGAGAAAATTTTCAGGAAAGATACATTGACCTTTGAGGTGGTGGACTTCCGCTGTGCCTATCACGCCATCCTGGTTAGGCCCGCCTACGCGCGTTTCATGGCCAGACCATGCCACGTGTATCTCAAACTCAAGATGCCGGGGCCGAATGGCGTTATCACCGTCTCAGGGAATAGGAAAAGAGCTAAAGAGTGCTTACATAAGGGTTCTCTGATAGCCGACGAGCAGATGGCGGTGGCGGATCTAGATGAATACAAGAAAGCAGTAGATCCGGGTGAGCTGCTGCGGTAGAAAAAGCCAGCTGTCAAATCCGGATTCCAGTCGGCCAGTGAGACGAAGCAGGTTCATGTCCACCAGGATGACCCGACTACCCAGCCAACCAACATCTCCATGACGTTGGACAGCAAATAGGAAGCCGAGCTCATCCAGTTCCTCCGTGAGAACTGGGACATCTTCGTATGAAAGCCTTCTGACATGCCGGGTGTTCCCAGGGAGCTGGCTGAGCACCAACTACGTGTCGACCCAAAGGTCAAACCCGTAAAAGAGCACCTCCATCGCTCCTCCATGGAAAAGTGCAAGGCGATCGGTGAGGAGATTGCGCGGCTTCTACCCGCCGAGTTCATCCCTTAAGTTTACCACTCTGAGTGGCTTGCCAACGTCGTCATGGTGCCAAAGAATAACAATTCTCTCTGAATGTGCATAGATTTCAAGCACATCAATTGGGCCTATCCCAAGGATCATTTTCCTCTCCCCCGCATAGATCAGATAGTAGATTCCACTGCGGGGTGTGTCGTGGTTTTGTCACGGCAGATGTCCTCGTGAAAGGACTTAGTGGTGAGGCCATCGCAACTAGGTGGAAGATTGAACGGGGTTTATCGGAAACGAGAGACACGAGTTTACCCAGGTTCGGCCCCTCGCGGTGGAGGTAAAAGCCTACTCCTGCTTGATTGATATTGCTGTGGATCTCGATTACAAGGGGTGCGGATTCGCTAACCTAGCTCTCAAGAGATTCCAGCTTAGTCTTTGGGTCCTAGGAACTCCTCTTTATATAATAGGTTGAGTCCCTAGGTTTACAGAAGATTCCGAGTCGTACTCCCAACCCGTATCCTACTCTAACTCTCATTCATCTTTTCCTCTAAGTTAGGAAACTTTCTCCTCCTGGGCCTTCTTCACGAGGTAGCCTACAGGGTCCGTGAGAGCCGCCCCCTGATACGTCTCCAACGTATCTATAATTTTTGATTGTTCCATGCTATTATAGTATAAATCTTGGATGTTTTTATATGCAATTATATGCAATTATATATCATTTTTGGGACTAAACTATTAACCTAGTGCCCAGTGCCAGTTGTTGTTTTCTGCTTGTTTTTGCTTTTTCAGGAAATCAGTACCAAACGAAGTCCAAATGCCACAAAACTTTTTGGAGATTTTTTTTTGGACAAAAGAGACCCTGGAGACTTGGAGATGAGGCCAGAAGCTTCACGAAGCCTCCACAAGGCAACATGGCGTGGCCCTAAGGGGGGGCACGCCTGATGCCTTGTGGGGCCCTCATGGCTCCTTTTGACCTAATTCCACTTCTATAAGTTCTCAAATATTCGTAAACCAACAAAGAGCCACCCCGAATAACTTTTATGCCGCCACAAGCCTCTGTTCTTCTGTGATCCCATCCGGAGGCCTTTGTCGGTACTCTGCCGGAGGGGGAATCGATCACGGAGGGCTTCTACATCAACCTTGCTGCCCTTCCGATGAAGTGTGAGTAGTTTACCACAGACCTACGGGTCCATAGCTAGTAGCTAGATGGCTTCTTCTCTCTCTTTGATCTTCAATACCATGTTCTCCCCGATGTTCTTGGAGTTCTATTCGATGTAATCTTCTTTGGTAGTGTGTTTGTTGCGATCCGATGAATTGTGAGTTTATGATCAGATTATTCATGAGAAATATTTGAGTCTTCTCTGAACTCTTTTATGCATGATTGTTATAGCTTTGTATTTCTCTCCGATCTATCGATTTGGTTTGGCCAACTAGATTGGTTTATCTTGCAATGGGAGAGGTGCTTTGTGATGGGTTCAATCTTGCGGTGCTCAATCCCAGTGACAGAAAGGGACATGACACATATTTGTATTGTTGCCATTAAGGATAAAAAGATGGGGTTTAATCATATTGCTTGAGTTTACTTTGTCTACATCATGTCATCTTGCTTAAGGCGTTACTCTGTGTCATACTTAATACCCTAGATGCATGCTGGATAGCGGTCGATGGGTGGAGTAATAGTAGTAGATGCAGGCAGCAGCCGGTCTACTTGTCTCAGACGTGATGCCTATATACATGATCATTGCAATGAATCCGTCATAATTATTTGCTTTTCTATCAATTGCCCAATAGTAATTTGTTTACCCACCGTACGTTCTGCGCTCGAGAGAGAAGCCTCTAGTGAAAACTATGGCCCCCGGGTCTACTTTTATCATATATTAAAATCCAAAAGTACCTTGCTGCAAATTATTTACTTTTATTTTATTTAGTATTTTAGTTTATCTATCTATGACTATCAGAATTAATCCTTGCAAATAACCGCTAAGAGGATTGACAACCCTCTTATTTGCGTTGGGTGCAAGTGTTTGCTTTTGTGTGTGCAGGTGCTGCTAAAGGGATTTTGCATGGTTCTCCTACTGGATTGATAACCTTGGTTCTTAACTGAGGGAAATACTTATCTCTACTATACTGCATCATCCTCTCCTCTTCGGGGAAATACCAACGCAGTCTACATGTAGCAGGAAGAATTTCTGGCGCCGTTGCCAGGAAGACATCACCAAAATTTATCAAGTACCTTCGCACAAACTATCATCCACTTGCATTTATTTTATTTTCCTTTTTATTTTCATTTGCCTCTCGTTTTCATCTCCCCACTTCTATTTTTTTTGACAAAAACACAAAAATATTTTCGTTTGTTTGTTTGCTTGAAGTCGTTATCATGTCTGAACTTGAGAAAGTTGTGGTTGAAAGTGCTAGCGAGGATAGTGCTAGTGAATCTATTGGGGAGAACATTCATCCTTTTGATCTTAATCATGACCCTCCTGATATTGATCCCTCCACTAATTTTAAGACTAAAGTCTCTCATGTGGGAAGTGGTAATATTATCGGGAAGAACATTATTCAGGAATTCTTTAATTGCATGGGAGTTATACCAATAATTAAGGGATCTATTCTTGATAAAACAAATTGCTATGTGGATGCTATTGCTATGCTTGTGTTTAAATTAGAAATATTTTTTTTACATATTCACCCCGCCTTACAAAAGATATTTTATGAGCTTCCCAACATCCATGATCCTAGGGCTAAGAAAATTGCCACTATAATCCTTATGCATGAATTTGATTATATAATCTGAGAAGCTAGGGATATCTTTTCCTTTTATAAAATTGATTTTGAGCATCCTCCTATAGAGGAAATTCTTCATGATAAAGATACTATCCGTAGGTTGGAATCTAAAGACTACTTTGCTTATGGTGAGAATATTAGAAGAAGAGTTCCATATGCCGAAATAATTAAAACTTTGTACCACCATGCTTGTGATAAATTTGAATGGATTACTAAAGGAATTGATGAGGGATTTAGTGAAGAATGGTTTGAGGGTACGGCTAGAGACCCTATTGATGATGAGATACATGTGTTGTATGAGGATGTTTATGGTGATGATTCTGAGTTCGAAGTTATGAATGTTAAAGTCACCAATCAAAGTCCCTTTAATTATTTAAGCTCACCTACTAGAAAATAAGAACATGAAAGTAGAGAATTAATGAGAAAAGTTTTGGAAGATTTGATTAAGAAAGATTTGGGGATAAAGGATGACAACACTTGAAACTATGCATTATTCCTAGCTAGGGGCATAAAACAATAGCTCTTGTTGGGAGGCAACCCAATGAATAAAATAAATTTTTTGTTTTAATTTTTGTTTTTGTGTGTTTACACAATTATAGCCTCTGTTATGATTGTGTTTTTATATTTTAATTAGTGTTTGTGCCAAGTAATGCCTTTGGGATGATTTGGAAGATAGTATAATTGATGCTGTATGAAAACAGAAACTTTTGCGTCCAGTGCTGGAATTTTTATTTTTCGCTGGACGTCAGAACCTTCTGAATTTTTTACACAATATTGATATATGAATTTCCCACGTTTTCCTAATTTTTCAGAATTTTTGGAGTTACATAAGTATGACGTTAATTCAGATCTTTACAGACTGTTCTGTTTTAGACAGATTCTGTTTTTGTTGCATAGTTTGCTTATTTTGATGAATCTATGGATCGTATCAGGGGGTATGAGTCATGGAAAAGTTGGAGTACAGTAGCATTATGCCAATATTAAATATGAATCAATTTACAACAGTACCTAAAGTTTAAGATTTACTTGTTATACTAACGGATCTCACGAGGTTTCTGTTGAGTTTTGTGTGCTGAAGTTTTCAAGTTTTGGGTGAGACTACGATGGATAAAGGAATAAGGAGCGGCAAGAGCCTAAGCTTGTTGTTTCCCAAGGCACCCCAAGGTAATATTCAAGGAAGACTCAAGCGTCTAAGCTTGGGGATGCCCCGGAAGGCATCCCCTCTTTTGTCTACAATCTATCGGTAACTCACTTGGAGCTATATTTTTATTCATCACATGATATGTGTTTTACTTGGAGCGTCTTGTGATATAGTTTCTTTGATTTTTAGTTTGTCACAATCGTCATTGCTGAACACACCTTTTTGAGAGGGACACACATTATTCGTGATTTGTTAGAATACTCTATGTGCTTCACTTATATCTTTTGAGCTAGGCAGTTGCTCTAGTGCTTCACTTATATATTTTAGAGCACGGCGGTGGTTATATTTTAAAGAAATAGTTGCACTCTCATGCTTCACTTATATCTTTTTGAGAGTCTAATGAATAGCAATGGTAATATGCATGGGTTATGAATTTGGTCCTAATATGATAGGTATTCAAGAGGGATATAATAAAAACTTTCATGTAGATCACTGAATATGATAAGTTTGATTCCTTGCAATAGTTTTGCGATATTAAGATGGTAATATGTGGGAGGTCCTAGTAGATAATTGTGGTTTAGTAAGAATATTTGTGTTAAGGTTTGTGATTCCCGAAGCATGCATGTATGATCTGTCGTTATGCTAAAAAGTTGGAGCATGATTTATACTTGATTGTCTACCTTATGAGTGGCGGTCGGGGACGAGCGATGGTCTTTTCCTACCAATCTATCCCCCTAGGGGCATGCATAGTAGTACTTTGCTTCGAGGGCTAATAAACTTTCGCAATAAGTATGTGAGTTCTTTATGACTAATGTGAGTCCATGGATTATACGCACTCTCAGCCTTCCACAATTTGCTAGCCTCTTCGGTACAGTGCAGTGCCCTTTCTCACATCGAGAGTTGGTGCAAACTTCGCCGGTGCATCCAAACCCCGCGATATGATATGCACTATCACACATAAGCCTCCTTATATCTTCCTCAAAACCACCACCATACCTACCTATCATGGCATTTCCATAGTCGTTCTGAGATATATTGCCATGCAACTTCCACCGTTCCGTTTTTATGACACACATCGTTATTGTCATATTGCTTTGCATGATCATATAGCTGACATAGTATTTGTGGCTCAACCACTGTTCACCACTTTCATACATGTTATGCTAGTATCATTGCACATCCTGGTACACCGCGAGAGGCATTAATATAGAGTCATATTTTCGTTCTAGTTTCGAGTTGTAATTTTCTTTTCAGTTGTAAGTAAATAAGAGTATGATGATCATCATTATTAGAGCATTGTCCCAGTGAGGAAATAATAATAAAAAATAGGCCAAAAAGAGACCACGAAAAAAAGAAAAAAAAGGAAAAAAAGAAAAAAAGACAAAAAAGAGAAAAAAATAATAATATAAAATGAGAGAAAAAGAGAGAAGGGGCAATGTTACTATCATTTTCCATACTTGTACTTCAAAGTAGCACCATGTTTTTCATATAGAGAGTCTCCAATTTTGTCACTTTCATATACTAGTGGGAATTTTTCATTATCGAACTTGGCTTGTATATTCTGATGATGGGCTTCCTCAAATGCCCGAGGTCTTCATGAGCAAGCAAGTTGGATGCACACCCACTTAGTTTTCATGTTGAGCTTTCATACACTTATAGCTCTTAGTGCATCCGTTGCATGGCAATCCCTACTCCTCGCATTGACATCAATTGATGGGCATCTCCATATCCCGTTGATTAGCCGCGTTGATGTGAGACTATATTCTTATTTTTGACTTCTCCTTATTAATCTCTACCACCACACTCTATTGCACCCATAGTGCTATATCCATGGCTTGCGCTCATGTATTGCGTGGGGGTTGAAAAATCTGAAGCGCGTCAAAAAGTATGAACCAATTGCTCGGCTTGTCATCGGGGTAGTACATGATAAATATTTTGTGTTAAGAAGATGGAGCATGACATGATTTTATGATTTTGTAGGGATAACTTTCTTTAGCATTTTTATTTTGAAAGACATGATTGTTTATTAGTATGCCTGAGTATTGATGTCTTTATGTCAACCTATAGACTATTACTTTGAATCATTCGGATCTTATTACTCATACCGTAACAGAAAGATTACATGATGAAACATGTTAGGTAGCATTCCACATCAAAAATTATGTTTTTATCATTTACCTACTCGAGGACGAGCATGAATTAAGCTTGGGGATGCTTGATACGTCTCCAACGTATCTATAATTTTTGATTGTTCCATGCTATTATAGTATCAATCTTGGATGTTTTTATATGCAATTATATGCAATTATATATCATTTTTTGGGACTAACCTATTAACCTAGTGCCCAGTGCCAGTTGTTGTTTTCTGCTTGTTTTTGGTTTTTCAGGAAATCAGTACAAACGAAGTCCAAATGCCACGAAACTTTTTGGAGATTTTTTTTGGGACAAAAGAGACCCTGGAGACTTGGAGAGGAGGCCAGAAGTTTCACAAAGCCTCCACAAGGCAACAGGGCGCGGCCCCAGGGGGGGCGTGCCTGATGCCTTGTGGGGCCCTCGTGGCTCCTTTTGACCTAATTCCACTTCTATAAGTTCTCAAATATTCGAAAAAAAAACAGAGAACCACCCCAAATAACTTTTACGCCGCCGCAAGACTCTGTTCTTCCATGATCCCATCTGGAGGCCTTTTCCGGTACTCTGCTAGAGGGGGAATCGATCACGGAGGGCTTCTACATCAACTTTGCTGCCCTTCCGATGATGTGTGAGTAGTTTACCACAGACGTACGGGTCCATGGCTAGTATGTTGTGGGTGCAAGCCTGACAGTAGTGTGTAGGGGTACGGATGAGAGGGCAGAGCCTAGCTACGGCGTAGGTGTTACACTCGTATTTACGAGTTCAGGCCCCTCAGCGGTGGAGGTAATAGCCCTACGTCTCGGTGCTCTAGAGCTGTATTGCTTGAGTGTATGATTACAACAGGTTGCGAACCCTTGGAATGGAGCTGGGGGCGGCTTATATAGCTTCTGCCAGCCCTGCCATGAACGCCACCATTACTAGGGGTTAAGAGGGGGATTAAGGGCGCCAGGTAACGGGCGTATTGATTACAGTTAATGCAGGAGAACGTGCGTCCCGACCGTTGCGTTCCTGGAGCCTCCTGGTCTTCTCTGGTCGAGTGACTTCCGGGTGCTCCGAGTGAAACGAGCTGCTCGAGTGAACTCTTGCCTCCCGAGTGGTTTGTTGTAGTCCGAGTGAATGTCAGTCTGCGGAATTCTTGGTTGCTGATCTGGCACTGGGGCCCAATGTAGGACGTGAGGAGTCCTAGGGTAGGGTCTGTAGGTCAGGCATGTTACCCTATCCCTAGTTCATGCCCTCGTCAGCTGTCCCGTCCTCGAGGGGGGAGGTCAGGCTGGCTTGTCTGAGTTCGTCTGGGAGGTATGGGCTCAAGGGCCTCGTCCTCAAATGATGGGAGCAAGCGCCGTCGTGGGTAACTTTTGTATTGATCCTGGCGCTGATTGTCAAAGCCCTCTTCGGCTGCTAAGGCCATCGTCCATCTATTGTTGAGAGTATCTTGTTCGGCCTTTAGCTGCTGCTACTTCTTCTTCAAGCTTCGGGCAGTGGCTATAAGCTGCTGCTTGAATCTTTCCTGGTCTAGGGGGTCCTCGGGGACGACGAAGTCCTCGGGTCCGAGGCTATCCTTCTCTTTGGAAGGAGGGAGGTAGTTGCTGTCCTGAGAGTCCTCGGGGTCCTCAGGGTTACCCTGGTCCTCGTGCCCTTCAGGGGCGTCGTGGTGTTGTTCGGGGGTCTTATCGCCGAGCTCCCCCATGTTGTCCGGAGTGTCATTATTTCCGGTGCCGTTCATGTCTGTGTTGTTTTCCTTGCCCTTTCCTTGCCCCCTGGATCGCCTCCGTTGGTGTTTGGGTGGTTGCTCGGCGGGGCCATCGCCATCCTTCTTGGTGGTGTCGCCATCCTTCTTGGGGGTATCGACCATGTACACATCGTAGGTGGAGGTGGCGGTCCACTTTCCGGTGTTGGAAGTGGCAAGGGAGGGAGCCATATAAGGCAGGACGTCGATATCCTCCTCCATGTCGTCAACCTCCTCGGGGGCGTAGTCCAACATGTCGGTTAAATCATCGACAGTGGCTACTAAGTGGGTGGTGGGTGGGACGTAAAATTCCCCGCGGTTGGCCTCAAGTCCGATCTGTTCATGGACCGAGGACGGGCCATCCGCAATAATCATCTTCTGGATCCGATCTAACATCTCGTTTAAAAACGAGAGGTCCACCGGATTCATCCTTGGGCATCCTTCGGAGTCGAACTCCGGTGTGCCTGCGCCGGGAGTGTGTTCGGCCAAGGGCGACCCCTGGTTCTTTGGCGCCGGGATCGGATCCGAACTCGAGGCCAGATCCGAACTGAGGACCGGCCCGAAGACGGGGCCGAGGAGAAGATCCAAAGTTAAGGCCTCGGGATTACTAGGCTCCTCAGGTAAAGCTGAGAACCTAGTAAAGATCAGATCGCCCTGAGAGTCGGCGACGTACTCTAGGTTGCCGAAGCTGATGTCCTACTCAGGGGCGAAGCTGTTGACCTGGTCAAGGTGACCGGTCAGGTTGGCGTGCAGCACGACGCTGCCGAACGCGAAAAGCTGGCCGGGGACGAAGATGTCCCCACTGCGGATGCCGTCATTGATGACTAGGCGAGCCATTGATCCTTGATGACCCAACAACGGAGCTCTCAATGAAAGCACCAATGTCGGTACCAAAACCGGCAGATCTTGGGTAGGGGGTCCGAACTGTGGATCTTGGAGTCAATGGATAACAAGGAACGCAGAGACAGCGATTACCCAGGTTCGGGCCCTCTCGAAGAGGTAAAACCCTACGTCCTGCTCGATTGTATTGATGTGATTGTATGACGATTACAGAGTTGATCTACCTCGAGATCGGATGGGCTAAACCCTAGGTGGGTATGATGATAGTAGTTCTTCTGCCTCTACGGACTAAACCCTCTGGTTTATATAGACACCAGAGGGACCTAGGGTTACATATGGTCGGTTGCCATCAGGGGATAAACATGCCAATTACGCTAAATATTTCTTGGAGGAGACGCCAAGTCTTCGGAGGTTTCCTTCTAGTGCACGAGGTCGCCCACAATCCGTCCTTCCTTCGATGAGTAAAGTGCGGCCCATTAGTCCGGCCTATAGAAGATAGGCCAGCAGCCCGAGTACCCCCTAGTCCAGGCCACCCTCAACGGGCTTCCTCAAATGCCCGAGGTCTTCATGAGCAAGCAAGTTGGATGCACACCCACTTAGTTTTCATGTTGAGCTTTCATATACTTATAGCTCTTAGTGCATCCGTTGCATGGCAATCCCTACTCCTCTCATTGACATAAATTGATGGGCATCTCCATAGCCCGTTGATTAGCCACATTGATGTGAGACTTTCTCCATTTTTTTGACTTCCCCTATTCATCTCTATCACCATACTCTATTCCACCCATAGTGCTATATCCATGGCTTGCGCTCATGTATTGAGTGGGAGTTGAAAAAGCTGAAGCGCGTTAAAAAGTATGAACCAATTGCCCGGCTTGTCATCGGGGTAGTGCATGATAAATACTTTGTGTGAAGAAGATGGAGCATGACAGGATTATATGATTTTGTAGGGATAACGTTCTTTAGCACTTTTATTTTGAAAGACATGATTGTTTGCTAGTATGCCTGAGTATTGATGTCTTTATATCAAACTATAGACTATTGCTTTGAATCATTTGGATCTTATTATTCATACCGTAAGAGATAGATTACATGATGAAACATGTTAGGTAGCATTCCACATCAAAAATTCTGTTTTTATCATTTACCTAATCGAGGACGAGCAGGAATTAAGCTTGGGGATGCTTGATACGTCTCCAACGTATCTATAATTTTTTATTGTTCCTTGCTATTATAGTATCAATCTTGGATGTTTTTATATGCAATTATATATCATTTTTTGGGACTAACCTATTAACCTAGTGCCCAGTGCCAGTTGCTATTTTCTGCTTGCTTTTGTCTTTCCAGAGAAACAGTACCAAATGAAGTCCAAATGCCACGAAACTTTTTGGAGATTTTTTTCTGGACAAAAGAAACCTTGGAAGCTTCGGGAGGAGGCCAGAAGCCGCACGGAGGCTTCACAAGGCAACAGGGCGCGCCCCAGGGGGCGCCGTGTTGCCTTGTGGGGCCCACGTGACTCCGTTTGACCTAATTCCACTTCTATAAATTCACAAATATTGGGAAACCCCCAGAGAGCCAGAAGAAAAAACATTTCCACCGCTGCAAGCCTCTGTTCTTCCGCGATCCCATCTGGAGGCCTTTTCCGGTACTCTGCCGGAGGGGGAATCGATCACGGAGGGCTTCTACATCAACCTTGCTGCCCTTCCGATGATGTGTGAGTAGTTTACCACAGACCTACGGCTCCATAGCTAGTAGCTAGATGGCTTCTTCTCTCTCTTTGATCTTCAATACAATGTTCTCCTCGATGTTCTTGGAGTTCTATCCGATGTAATCTTCTTTTGCGGTGTGTTTGTTGGGATCCGATGAATTGTGAGTTTATGATCAGATTATTCATGAGAAATATTTGAGTCCTCTCCGAACTCTTTTATGCATGATTGTTATAGCTTTGTATTTCTCTCCGATCTATCGATTTGGTTTGGCCTACTAGATTGATTTATCTTGCAATGGGAGAGGTGCTTTGTGATGGGTTCAATCTTGCGATGCTCAATCCCAGTGACAGAAGGGGACATGACACGTATTTGTATTGTTGCCATTAAGGATAAAAAGATGGGGTTTATTCATATTGCTTGAATTTGCTTCCCTACATCATGTCATCTTGCTTAAGGCTTTACTCTATTTTTATTAACTTAATACTCTAGATGCATGCTGGATAGCGGTCGATGAGTGGAGTAATGGTAGTAGATGCAGGCAGGAGTCGGTCTACTTGTCTCGGACGTGATGCCTATATACATGATCATTGCCATGAATCCGTCATAATTATTTGCTTTTCTATCAATTGCCCAACAGTAATTTGTTTACCCACCGTATGTTTCTGTGCTCGAGAGAGAAGCCTCTAGTGATAACTATGGCCCCCGGGTCTATCTTTATCATATAAAAAAACCTAAAAATACCTTGCTGCAATTTATTTACTTTTATTTTAATTCGTATTTTAGTTTGTCTATTTACCTCGATAAGATTTAATTCTTGCAAATAACCGCTAGGAGGATTGACAACCCTCTTATTTGCGCTGGGTGCAAGTGTTTGCTCTTGTGTGTGCAGGTGCGCTTAACGGAATTTTGCTTGGTTCTCTGACTGGATTGATAACCTTGGTTCTTAACTGAGGGAAAAACTTATCTCTACTGTATTGCATCATCCTCTCCTCTTGGGGGAAATACCAACGCAGACTACAAGTAGCAATTGTCACTAATAAAAGGAAGATATCTGAGGCTGAAATTTCCACCATGCTTGCAAATTATTCTTTTAAGGGTGGAGTGCGTAAAAAGTTAGGAGATCCGGGAATACCCACTATACCATGCTCCATTAAAAGAAGTTATGTCAAAACTGCTTTAGGTGATTTAGGAGCCGGTGTTTGTGTTATTCCTTTCTCTTTATATAGAAGACTTGATTTGAATAAGTTGACACCTACTGAAATATCTCTGCAAATGGTTGATAAATCTACTGCTATACCTATTGGAATTTGCGAGGATATGCCCATTGTTGTTGCAAATGTTACTATCTTAATAGACTTTGTTATACTTGATATGCCCGAAGACGACAACATTTCGATTATCCTTGGTAAACCCTTTTTGAATACTGCAGGGTTGTTATTGCTTGCAACAAAAGCAAAGTCACTTTTCATGTCAATGGTAATGAGCATACGGTGTATTTTCCAAAGAAACAATGTTCGGTGTATGGTATCAACTATATTGAAAAAGTTTTGACAATCACTATTGGAGGTTTCAAATTTCCTCTTCCTACCTTCAAAAAGAAATATGAAACTCTTATTTTCGGGAAGATGCATATCCCCATTGAGGTAACTTAGTGTTATACGAAAGTTCTTCGGTTTCATGTTACTCGGAAATAGTTTGTTAATAAGACTTGATCAACCTTATTAATGGATTATTTTTGAGGGGCATGTGGTCGATGAACTTAGTAAGCACAACTCTCTGTAATTATAGTTTGCTCTCTGTTATTCATAGTTTAATATAGTAAATGCCATGATTATCTTGTTTTTCCAAATTATCCGTGCAATAAAAAATGGCCCAAAAATAAAAGTGCTCATAATGTCGTAAAATTTTAACATGATTTTTTCTGGAATATTTAAAAAAAATTTGGTGAATAAATCCCAGGGGGGCGCCCCTGTTGCTCACAAGGCAAGAGGGCGTGCCTACCCCCCTAGGCGTGCCATGATGCCTTGTGGTTCCCACAGGGGCCCACTCACTTAGTGCTTCAGCCCACTTCATCTCCTACCTCCAGAAAAAATTGTGGTAGCTCTCGTTCTTATGTTCTTGCTCCCAAACCTGAGATTTTCGATCTCTTTGCTCAGAGCTCCGTTTCCGAAACTATTTTGGGGGATCGCTCCTTGGTATGTGACTCCTCCATTGCTCCAATTAGTTTTTGTTTTAGTGGATTATATTTTGCATAATTTGCTGCCATTGGTGCTACTGAAAATGAGCTTGCATGTTGAATTTAGTTGGCTCTAAGTAGTTTGAATGCTTCATATAGCCTCTAGGCACTTGTATGAGTAGTTGCTATCAATCTTGTGAAGTTTTGTTAACATCTTTTTGTGGTCCAAAAATTTTAGAAATTTGTTCTTAGGAAAATGAACTTCCTTCGGAAAGGTTATTCGAGCCGTAGTCCCAAGGGAGTCACCGGAGGTACCGCTGACCTTCACCTTCCTCGTAGAGTGGAGGTGTGGCCATGCGAATGGCCATACAACGCCTTCATGAACGAAGCCAGGTTCCACCAGGAGTTTGCACAATTTGTTGCAAATACCGGCTTGAACAACTTCCTCGCAGATGAGTGTGACCAATACCACCTCCTCACAAATTCCTTTCTGCAAAATTTTTATTTCATGCCTAGGCTCGATATTCCCATGGTGCGTTTTGATTTATATGCTGAACATCATGAGGTACCACTTGCTGAGTTTTGTGAGATATGCCTAATTCCCTCTGATGGCGAGTTGAGGGAACCTCGACCTGAGGAGTTCAAGGACTTCCTTCTCACTTTGACCGTGGGTGAATTTAGGGGCGTGTCAAGAGCCTGAGTTACTAGCTTGCATTCCCCGTTGTGGACTACTTTGGTTTATTTATAGGGAAATGTTTGACCGCCAGGGGGGAAGGTGGTACGCTCAGTGCCCTGACCTCGCCATTTTACGTTGTGCGCTTTACGGTGATAACACTTTTAATCTGGGAGCTATCATTGCACGTCGCTTGCACACTAATAGAACTAGGGGTAAAATTCATGGCGGTATTTATGCTATTCACCTTGCGAGACGCTTTAACGTTGCTATACGTCATGATGATTATGCGCTGCCTAAGATTTATTTAGACCAACAGTCCATGATTGATCACCACTTTATTGATGACCCTGAGCCTCCTCACCACATTCGTTATAACTTGGTATTTAGTGAGAAGACTCGTGAGGTTATTTCGTTGACTGCACACTCTTTGTTTGACTTTCGTGCCAGGCACGGATATGCTATCATGCCCAATGACATCATTGCTTACAAGAACGAGCTAGCCGCGGCGGAGAATGAGGCCGAACCTTGGGACGCTCGAGTTCAGCCAGCGACCCAGTACCCGCCTGGGCCTGACGGATTCTAGGGATGGTCATTACCAAGTTAGGCCAAAAGCCTAAGCTTGGGGGAGTATGTATTTCTCACCGACATTACATTCATGATCACACATTCATTCCAGTTGTCGGTGTTCATCCTCTTTCATTGTATGATCCATGTTACCTTTTCTTTCGCTTTCTTTTTGCGTGTTTGAAAAACTTTGAAAATCCAAAAATATTTCTCGCTTCTTTTCGGTTTTTCTTTCTCGTTAGTTAGTTCGTACTATTAAAATAAAACCCAAAAAGATTTCTCATTTCTTCTTTTCTTGTTTGTTGGGAGTTCTCCCATGTAAATAGTTTTTCTCGCTTCTTTAATTTGCTTTCTTTAGAAAAACTAAAAACTCCAAAAATATTTCAGTGTGTTTCTCTGAATTGCTTTTCTTTTCGTTGAGTCGTCATAGGGAGTAGACCATGATGAAACTGTTGAGTGGCTCTCATATGCTTTGTGGTTTATCTAACGAAGAGTCAATATTACCTTGTCTTCTCCTTTGAATAAATTGTTTGTAGCTTCCAGCTTAGTCCACGGCACTCTTGCACTATTATTATTATTTTCACAGCATTGGGTCATGCAAGTGAAAGGCAATAATGACGATGATTTGATGAAGTGACTGTGGCAAGGAAAAGCTGGTATGAACTCTTTTTGTTTTTGTTTTTGTAAATATGTTTAACTCGGTATCCATGATTCAGCATATTATGAGTAAACATGTTTGTGATGACAATTAGAGATTATAGTTGCTCATGCCATGCTTAAGTAGCTAGGAATGGATAATGATTTATCTTGGATGTCGACATGCATTAAAATGATTAAGATGTAGTATGTTAGTATGGTATCCTCCTCTGAATGTTTCAAGTGGCTTGACTTGGCACATGTTCACACATGTAGTTGATTCAAAACTGTCGAGGTACGACCAAGACAATCTATGGGACCCGCGAAGATCCCTTTGCGATTCAGCTATGGGGATCAGCATGCACAAAGAGCAGAATCAGCAGCACACACAAGCTTTACCCAGGTTCGAGCCGCCGTGAGGCGTAAAACCCTACTCCTGCTGTGGTTGTATTGATGGTGTTTGGGCACAAGTTACAAGGAGCGCAGTTGCCGGCAAGCTGTGCGGGCAATGCAGCTACTACGTGCAAATGAGCAAAGTGTCGACCCTTCTACCAGTAGCCGTGGGCCTCCTTTTATAGGTTAAGGGGTCACCACAGTGGCAAAAAGGTAATTACATGGTGATTTGATAGCAACGGTGCTATCATACCTAACTCTGCCGGACTAGGACAAACACATTAAATGCACCATTAGGTGTCATGTGGAAAAGGAGCCCTGGCAAGGTTCCTGCACCGCTTGCCCAGCTACCTCCTATAAGCTTGACATGCCTCCTGGACGGGTGTCATTAAAGCTAATCTTCCTCCCAACTTGCTGACACATGCCCCGACAAATCTCACCAAATGCCTGCCCACTCGACACCTCATCGACAAGTGACTAGCTGGTCTATGAGGTGGAGCAGCAGAGTGGACAGTGAGGGCTTGCCGGCACGGAGCTTGTCTGGCCTTCGTCTTGCCGGTGTGTAGCTTGCCGGCAAGTGTTGCCTCCATCTTCAATACTAACTTAGTACTTCTCGATGGCCTGCCTTGAGGTCTTCTCCTTGGTTTTGTCAACCAAGCCTTGAGTCTTGATGGTAGTAATCCTCCGGCAAGCCCATGCCGTCGGGAAGCTGCCACTGTCTGTGAATAAGTCAGGGTATAAAAATGCTCATGTTTTTATACACCGACAAAAACCAATGCAGCCTTCACGATATTTATGTTCAGGGTGTTTATATCCTACTCATGCTAGTATTCAATGTTAATTATTTGCAATGCATGATTATGACCATTGTCACTCTCTAGTTGGCTGCTTCTTAATCTATTTCCTAACCTTTGCATGTACTAAGCGGGAATACTGCTTGTGCGTCCAAAATTCTTAAACCAAAGTTGTTCCAGATGAGTCCACTATATCTACCTATATGCGGTATTACTCTGCCATTCCAAGTAAATTTGCATGTGCCACCTCTAATCATTCAAATAAACATCTGTTTTGTGTGCCCATACCGCCCATGGAGCGACAGGGGGTGGTCAGTATCTTCCATGCTAAGCGGGTTATTCTCAAGATGAGTGTTTATTCACTTGTCATTGCACGAGAGAGGATGGTAATTGGGATGCCCAGTCCTATAATCAAAATAAAGAAAAATATAATAAAACAAACTTCCCCGGAAAGTTGATTGTTTGGAGGGCACCCGTGAATTCGGCTAGCCATGGCTTGTGTTTGAATGGTTGAGGGGGAGTAAACTTTACCTTTTCGCTTGGGAACTGCCGATAATGTGTTTAGCATGGAAGATATTGAAAATCCTCGGTCGTGACATTGACAGCAAAAGCACACCTTTGAAAATTGTTTTTATCTCTGATTTAAGCTTCAAGCTCTGGCACCTCTGCAAACCTCTGCTTCCCTCTGCGAAGGGCCTATCTATTTACTTTTATTGTTGAGTCATCACCTTCTCATTTTAAGCACCAATCCTGAGAGCACCATTGTCATTTTATGCATTGAGCATAGTTAATATTGGGTATACCATGACTGGATCTCTTCTACCCTGAATTACAATGTTTAGTCGCTGCTTGAACTTTGGAGGTGCTCTGCATTTATGTTTTGCGGTCTCGGAAAGGGCTAGCGAGATACCATGTTATCATATTATAGCATGATTGTTTTGACAAATTGTTGACATTGGAGATATGTTATTATTGCTCGCGAGTTGATTATGCCATGAGTAAGTGTAGATTCTAAGTGTTATCATTTGCATGGTTAGTTCATGATATTTGCTGAAAACTTGGGTGCTATTTAAGCTTATATACGGATACAAGAACAAAAGAGTTTGTAAAAGTTTTTCTTTATCACTTTCAGTTCGTCAACTGAATTGCTTGAGGACAAGCAATGAGTTAAGCTTGGGGGAGTTGATACGTCTCCGTCATATCCACTTTTCCAAACACTTTTTCTCTTGTTTTGGACTCTAATTTACATGATTTGAATGATTAACCCGACGGACGCTGTTTTCAGCAGAACTACCATGGTGTTGTTTTTGTGCAGAAATAAAAGTTCTCGGAATTGGACAAAACTTTTTGGAGATTTTTTATGGAATAAATAAAAAATACTGGAACGAAGATCCACTGGAGGGGGGCCACCAGTTGCCCACAAGGCAACAGGGCGCCCCCAAGGCACGCCGTGATGCCTTGTGGGGCCCACTAGGCTCCTTCTGACCTAATTCCAGCGCTGTAAATTATGTTTCCCCGAGAGAAAAATAGAGAAGAAGTTTCATCGCGTTTTAACAATACGGAGCCGCCGCCACCTCCTGTTCTTCATCGGGAGGGCTGATCTGGAGTTCGCTCGGGGCTCCGGAGAGGGGGATTCGCCACCATCGTCATCATCAACTATCCTCCAGCAACAATTCCATGACACTCACCGCCGGGAGTGAGTAATTCCTTCGTAGGCTTGCTGGACGGTGATGGGTTGGATGAGATTTATCATGTAATCGAGTCCATTTGGTAGGGCTTGATCCCTAGTATCCACTATGTTCTGAGATTGATGTTGCTATGACTCTGCTATGCTTAATGCTTGTCACTAGAGCCCGAGTGCCATGATTTCAGATCTGAACCCTCTATGTTTTCATGAATATATTTGAATGCACTTGTTATTGTTCTGATCCGTAGACCCCATAGTGACAATTGTTTGGGATACTCTCCGGGGATGACTGTAATTCGAGGAGTTCATGTATTCACTATGTGTTAATGCTTTTTTCCGGTTCTCTATTAAAAGGATTCCTTAATATCCCTTAGTTTCCTTATGGACCCCGCTGCCACGGGAGGGTAGGACAAAAGATGTCATGCAAGTTCTTACTATAAGCACGTATGACTATATACAGAATACATGCCTACATTACATTGATGAATTGGAGCTATTGTGTATCGCTCTAGGTTGTGACTGTTACATGATGAATGTCATCCAACATAATTATCCATCACTGATCCAATGCCTATGTTTTTCACATATTTATCTTTGCTGAGTTACTACCGTTGTTGCTGTTGTTACAATCACTACAAAACTGCTACTGTTACTCTTTCCGTTACAATTGCTACTGTTACTACTGCTATCAAACTATCATACCACTGTGCTACTAAACACTTTGCTGTAGATATTTAGTTCTCCGGGTGTGGTTGAATTGATAACTCAACTGCTAAAACTCATAAATATTCTTTGGCTCCCCTTGTGTCGAATTAATAAATTTGGGTGAAATACTACCCACGAAGACTGTCGCGATCCCCTATACTTGTGGGTTATCACTTAAGCATGCAGAGGAGGCCGACGAGTCAAAGCTCGAGCTGGTAACTCAAGAACTGCAGACACTGAAAGGCCACATTTAGCAGATGTGCATAGTCATCTTTGGTAAGTGATATTTTTCTTGTTATGAACTCGCCAAATAGATCCGGGTTACTGAATCATTTGTATTGACAGGCAGAAGAGGTCACAATGTGATGGGGCTTCCTTTGGTGAAATTGAAAGCCGTCTATAAATTTCTTGAACAACTTTATGTAGGCGGAGCACAACTTTATGGAGATGATTAAAGAATTTTCCACTGTCCCAGAGTGGATCAGGGAGTTGAAGAGATCGGCTTCTAGGCAAGGCGCAATGAGTGCTCTCACGTTGGCCAAGGCGTACCATGCTGAAATGCAGCCGGCTCTTCTCACTGACGGGTTCCCAGAGCTGAATGCGGATGACTTGGAATTTACTGAGGCGGATTACCTTCGCTGTGTGCGGGAGACCCGGCCGGCGGCGGCCAAGATTGCCGACGAGTTGGATCTATATAATTTCCAAGTTGGTTACACTGAAGAGGGAAAACGCCTGAGCATACCACAACCGCAACCCATTGAGCTCATTCCGCCACGTAAGCAAGCTTTCGCCTCAGATGTCAACACTTTGGATCTGCTTCACGAAGACATGGTATTTGAAGCTTTGTTTTCGATCCAGTGGGTGGTCCAAAACCCCCAGACCAACGAAGCTGACGAGGCGGCGGCCGCGGAGAAACCTGACGAGCCGACACGCATTGACCCAGCGTCAACTAGCATTGGAGGAGAAGAAACCAACCTCAACCCAGAAGATCCAAACGCCGGGTCTCAACCAAGAATTCCTCTGGCTTAATCTTGTGTGGGAAAAAACTTGATGAAAATAGTTGCTACTTGTGAGCTACGTTGGGATTTCCTCGAAGAGGAGAGGATGATGCAGTACAGTAGAGATAAGTATTTCCCTTAGTTAAGAACCAAGGTTATCAATCCAGTAGGAGAACCAAGCAAAATCTCATTAACAGAACCTGCACACACAAAAGCCAATACTTGCACCCAACGCGAACAAGGGGGTTGTCAATCCCCTCGACGGTTAATTGCAAGGATCAAATCTCGTAGTGATAGATAAATAGATAAAGTAAATTGCAAAAAAAATAAAAGTAAATAAATTGCAGCATGGTATTTTTAGGATTTTTGTTTATATAATAATAATAAATGATCCGGGGGCCATTGTTTTCACTAGAGGCTTCTCTCTCGAACACATAGCATACGATGGGTAAACAAATTACTGTTGGGCCATTGATAGAAAAGCACATAGTTATGACGGATTCATGGCAATGATCATGTATATAGGCATCACGTCCGAGACAAGTAGACCAACTCCTGCCTGCATCTACTACTATTACTCCACTCATCGACCGCTATCCAGCATGCATCTAGAGTATTAAGTATAAAACAGAGTAACGCCTTAAGCAAGATGACATGATGTAGACAAAGTAAACTCAAATAATATGATTAAACCCCATCATTTTATCCTTAATGGCAACAATACAAATATGTGTCATGTCCCCTACTTTGTCACTGGGATTGAGCACCGCAAGATTGAACCCATCACAAAGCACCTCTCCCATTGCAAGATAAATCAATCTAGTTGGCCAAACCAAACGGATAGATTGGAGATAAATACAAAGCTATAACAATCATGCATAAGGGATTTCAGAGAAGACTCAAATATTTCTCATGAATAATCTGATCATAAACCCACAATTCATCGGATCCCAACAAACACACCGCAAAACAAGATTACATCAGATAGAACTCCAAGAACACCGAGGAGAACATGGTATTGAAGATCAAAGAGAGAGAAGAAGCCATCTAGCTACTAGCTATGGACCCGTAGGTCTGTGGTAAACTAGTCACACATCATCGGAAGGGCAGCAAGGTTGATGTAGAAGCCCTCCGTGATCGATTCCCCCTCCGGCAAAGCACCGGAAAAGGCCTCCAGATGGGATCGCGGAAGAACAGAGGCTTGTGGTGGTGGAAAGGTTATTTCTTCTGGCTCTCTGATGGTTTCCCAACATTTGTGAATTTATAGAAGTGGAATTAGGTCAAATGGAGTCACGTGGGCCCCACAAGGCAACACGGCGCCCCCCTGGGGCGCGCCCTGTTGCCTTGTGAAGCCTCTGTGAGGCTTCTGGCCTCCTCCCGAAGCTTCCAAGGTTTCTTTTGTCCAGAAAAAATCTCCAAAAAGTTTTGTGGCATTTGGACTTCATTTGGTACTGTTTCTCTAAAAAGCCAAAAACAAGCAGAAAACAGCAACTGGCACTGGGCACTAGGTTAATAGGTTAGTCCCAAAAAATGATATATAATTGCATATAAAAACATCCAAGAATGATACTATAATAGCATGGAACAATCAAAAATTATAGATACGTTGGAGACGTATCAGCGCCCTGTTGCCTTGTGGGCAACTGGTGGGTCCCCTCCAGTGTCTCTTTTCTCCAATATTTTTTATATATTCAATAAAAATCTCCGTGAAATTTCAAGTCAATTGGAGCTCTGTAGGATAGGTATCTCTGCTGTACCTATTTCAGGTCCAGAATTCCAGCTGCCGGTATTCTCCCTCTTCATATAAATCTTGCAAATTAAGAGAGAAAAGGCATAAGAATTGCATCATAAATTGAAATAATGATCAAATACCATATAAATAACAGTATGAAATCATGATGCAAATTGGACGTATCAACTCCCCCAAGCTTAGACCTTGCTTGTCCTCAAGCGAAAGACGAAATCGATAATCATGACCACATGCTTAGAGAGAGAGGTGTCGATAAAAATAGAATACGGACATGAAGGCATCATTATCTTTATTATGAGAGCAATACATCATCATAAAACTTCTAATGAAAAAGTGAGAATTCATTCACAAGTCAAAGTATGAACCTTAAACCATATTGAAAACTAACAAACTATGATCTCAGTCACTGAAGCAATTGCAATTCATCATATTATCAGAAAGAGTCTATGTAAGAGCTTTGTTTAGCAAGTTCACATACTCAACTATCATTTAGTCTTCTATGATTGCTGACACTCACGGCATACTTATGGAGCAAAAGTTTCAGCCAGACACATAGAAAGATAGGGGCTTATAATTTCGCCTCCCAACATATTTACGTCAAGGGTAATGTCAACAACAATAACTCATGATCACCTACATCCAGCTTGATATATATGCATGGATCTATCCCCGCCACATGATGCTTGCCAAGAGAGAAAATAAAAACGGAATAGAGGAGAATACTATTGACTCTTACATGAAAGTAAATACATAAAAGTAAAAGATAGGCCCTTCGTAGAGGGAAGCAGAGGTTGTCATGCGCTTTTTGTTTTTGGATGTGCAGACTCTTAATGCAAAGGAACGTCACTTTATATTGCCCCTTGTGATAGCGACCTTTATTATGCAGTCTATCGCTTTTATTTCTCCACCATCACAAGATCGTACAAAGCTTATTTTCCCTTACAATAAAAGTTCATACATATTTAGGAGCAATTTTTATTGCTTTTGCACCGATGACAACTTACTTGAAGGATCTTATTCAATCCATAGGTAGATATAGTGGACTCTCATGACATAAAACTGGGTTTAAGGGTTTTTGGATGCACAAGTAGTATCTCTACTTAGTACGGAATTCTTGGCTAGCAAAAGATAGGGGGCAAGCACCACATGTTAGAGGATCCAAAACAATATAACTTCTAAGTGAATATAAGCAAACATAACTCATTACGTTGTCTTCCTTGTCCAACGTCGAGTAATTGACATAGAATATTTAATGGGGGCTCACAATCATAAAAGATGTCCAAGATAGTATATTTATATATGAGACCTCCCTTCCTTTATTATTTTTTCATGAATTGCAACAATGACCAATACTATGTTTGTCAACTTCCAACAAGTTTTATCAATTATACTTCTTTTATGTGAAGTCATCACTCCCCATGGGATTAACATATGATCTTACTTTTTATTCTCTTTATTTTATTTCCAAGATTGGATCAACAAAAGCAAAACACTCAACTCAAACTACTCTTTATTATATAACTTTCACACACAATTACATAGATAGATAGACCACAAAGCAAGCACTCGAAACTAGATCATACTAAAACTTTATTCTTCTAAATCATGAAATAACTAAGGATCGAACTAAGATAGATAATGATGATAAAAGTGATGGTGATATGATACCGGGGCACCTCCCCCAAGCTTGGCACAAGCCAAGGGTGGTGCCCATACCCATGTACTCAAGTCTCCTTCTTCGGTGATGCATGGTGGTGATGAAGAGGTGGGCTTGTCCTTTGCCTTCCACTTGAGAACACGAATTTCTTCTTTTAATTTGTCATTCTCCCTTTCGAGATCCCAGATTTTGCGACGTAGTTTATCCGAATCTTTGCACATGACGAAAAGGAGTGAATTGAACTTTAGAAACCTTCCCCATGTTAGGTAAGCTGGACCTCTTGATTCAATGTGCATATCTCCTGGTTGAGGAAATGGGGGATCCTCATCCTCCTCGCTGGAACGACCTTGCTTTTCCCTCAAATCAGCATCTTCCTCTTCGTCAGTTGTCCAACCATAAGGGTCAGTGTCCCCATAGACTCTAGGGTTTGCAATAAGATGAGAAACATAGCTTTCCCCGTCTGAATCCTGAGATGACATGGCACTTGACCTCGAGAGTCTGACAGAAAACAACACGAAACAAGAACAGAGGAGAAACTTGCGATGCGGTGGTCAAAACACCCGTGAGTATATATAAAGAATTTTTATCTTGCAAAACAAGCATACGAGAGGAAAACGGAGTCAGGAGGGCACACGAGGGGCCCACAAGGCATCACAACGCGCCCCAGGGGGTGTCCCGCCCTGTTGCCTTGTGGGCGACTCGTGGGTCCCCTCGGCAGTTTCTTATTTTTGTAATTTTTCTAATATTCCAAAACGGACAGAAATATTTTTTATGGAATTTTTGGAGTCGGTTTTCTTACCGTATCACATACCTACCACTTTTCAGGGTTCTGGAGCGTTCCGAAAGGACTCTTTGATGTGTTCCTCCAGTGTCATTGTCTGAATAATATTAGTTTCAACATTAATGGGGGTACCTAAGATATAATGCTTAATTCTTTGTCCATTCACCACTCTTGGGTTGGTGCCTTCGGAGTTGTTGATTTTGATAGCTCCGGAGCGGTAAACTTCTTCGATGATATATGGTCCTTCCCATTTAGAGAGAAGTTTTCCTGTGAAAAATCTAAAACGAGAGTTGTACAATAGAACTTGCTCACCCACTTTAAATTCCCGTTTTTGAATTCTTTTATCATGCCATATTTTAACCTTTTCTTTAAATAACTTGGCATTTTCATATGCTTGGGTTCTCCATTCATCCAGAGAGCTAATATCAAATAACCTCTTTTCACCGGCAAGTTTAAAATCATAATTAAGTTCTTTAATTGCCCAATATGCCTTATGTTCTAACTCAAGAGGTAAATAACATGCTTTTCCACAAACCATTTTATATGGAGACATACCCATATGATTCTTATAAGCAGTTCTGTAGGCCCATAATGCATCATCAAATTTCTTAGACCAATTTTTCCTGGATCTATTAACGGTCTTTTGCAAAATTAATTTTATTTCTCTATCACTCAATTCAACTTGACCACTAGACTGAGGATGATAAGGAGATGCAATTCTATGATTGACATCATATTTAGCAAGCAATTTACAGAAAGCACAATGAATAAAATGTGAGCCACCATCAGTCATCAAGTATCTAGGGACTCCAAACCTTGGAAATATAACTTCTTTAAGCATTTTAATAGAAGTGTTATGATCAACACTACTAGTTGGAATAGCTTCTACCCACTTAGTAACGTAATCAACATCAACTAAAATATGTGTATACCTGTTGGATTTAGGAAAAGGTCCCATATAATCAAAACCCCAAACATCAAATGGTTCAATAACAAGTGAATAATTCATAGGCATTTCCTAACGTCTACCAACATTACCAATTCTTTGACATTCATCACAAGAAAGGACAAACTTACGTGCATCTTTGAAGAGAGTAGGCTAATAAAAACCAAATTGTAATACCTTATGTGCAGTTCTGTCTGTCGCATGGTGTCCTCCGTATGCCTCGGAGTGACACTACCGTAGGATTTGTTCATGTTCATGCTCAGGTACACAACGTCTAATAATACCATCTACTCCTTCCTTATATAAAAGTAATGCCCTAAATCAAAGAAGAACTTTTTCTTTTGTTGGTATGTAAAACTAGGTGGTATATATTTAGCAACAATGTAATTAGCATAGTCTGCATACCAAGGAGTGTTACGAGAAGCATTTATCACAGCTAATTGTTCATCGGGGAAATCATCATTAATAGGAAGTAGGTCATCAAGAACATTTTCCATTCTAGACAAATTATCTACTACGGGATTCTCAGCTCCCTTTCTATCAATAATATGCAAATCAAATTCTTGTAGCAATAGAACCCACCTAATAAGTCTAGGTTTAGCATCTTTCTTTTTCATAAGATATTTAATAGCAGCATGATCAGTATGAATAGTAACTTTGGAATCAACAATGTAAGATCTGAATTTATCACATGCAAACACAACTGCTAAAAATTCTTTCTCAGTAGTAGCATAATTTCTTTGAGCACTATCTAGAGTTTTACTAGCATAATGAATAACATTTAATTTCTTATCAACTCTTTGTCCTAGAACAACACCAACAGCATAATCACTAGCATCACTCATAATTTTAAAGGGTAGGTTCCAATCAGGTGGTTGAACAATAGGTGCAGAAATTAAGACTTTCTTAAGTATTTCAAAGGCTTCGACACAATCATCATCAAAAACAAATGAAACATCCTTTTGCAAGAGATTAGTAAGAGGCCTAGAAATTTTAGAGAAGTCTTTTATAAACCTTCTATAGAAACCAGCATGACCAAGGAAACTTCTTATACCTTTGATATCTTTAGGGCATGGCATTTTCTCAATTGCATCAACTTTAGCTTTATCAACTTCAATACCTCTTTCAGAAATTTTATGCCCAAGGACTATACCTTCATTCACCATAAACTGGCACTTCTCCCAATTCAAGACAAGATTAGTTTCTTCACATCTCTGCAAAGCTCGATCAAGGTTGCTTAAGCAATCATCAAAAGAAGTTCCGTAAACGAAAAAATCATCCATGAAAACCTCAACAATCTTTTCACAAAAGTCAGAGAATATAGCAGTCATACATCTTTGAAAGGTAGCAGGTGCATTACATAAACCAAAGGGCATACGACGATAAGCATAAGTTCCAAAAGGACAATTAAATGTGGTTTTCTCTTGATCTTCTGGTGATACAGGTATTTGAGAGAAACCAGAAGAACCATCTAGGAAGAAAAAGTGTGTGTGCTTAGATAATCTTTCTAACATTTGATCAATAAAAGGCAAGGGGTAATGATCTTTCCTAGTAGCTTTATTTAATTTCCTGAAATCAATTACCATCCTATAACCGATTACAATTCTTTGTGGAATAAGTTCATTTTTATCATTAGGAACTACGGTAATACCTCCTTTCTAAGGAACACAATGAACAGGACTTACCCATCTACTATCGGCTATGGGATAAATTATACCTGCCTCCAAAAGCTTTAATATTTCAGTTCTTACCACATCCTTCATTTTAGGATTCAGCCTTCTTTGATGATCAACAACGGGTTTAGCGTCTGGCTCCATATGAATTTTATGCTCACATAAAGTGGGACTAATGCCCTTAAGATCATAGAGAGTATATCCAATAGCGGCACGGTGCTTCTTCAAAGTTTTAAGTAATCTCTTTTCTTCATGATCTAAAAGGTTAGCACTAATAATAACAGGATATATCTTCTTTTCATCAAGATAAGCATACTTAAGCGTATCGGGTAATTGCTTTAATTCAAACACAGGATCACTCTTCGGTGGAAGAGGATCTCCCAAGGTTTCAACAGGCAAATTATGTTTAAGGATAGGTGCTTGCTTAAAGAACAACTCATCTATTTCATTTCTTTCATTCATATGCATATCATTTTCATGGTCTAGCAAATATTGTTCTAAAGGATCAGTAGGAGGCACAGCAATAGAAGCAAGACCTATAATTTCATCTTTATTGCATAATTCTTTATCATGAAGTTATCTACAAAACTTAGAGAAATTAAATTCATGAGATATATCGCCAAACTTAACTCTAACTTTCTCTTTAACACAATCAATTTCAGCATTAACGGTATTCAAGAAGGGTCTACCAAATATAATGGGACAAAAATTATCTTGTTGTGAACCAAGTACTAAGAAATTAGTAGGGTATTTGATTTTACCACACAAGACTTCAGCATCTCTAACAATCCCAAGTGGTGTAATAGTATCTCTGTTCGCAAGCTTAATAGTAACATCAATATCTTCAATCTCAACAGGTGCAATATCATGCATTAATTCTTGATATAAAGAAAATGGAATAGCACTCACACTAGCACCCATATCAGACAAACCATGATAGCAATGATATCCAATCTTAACAGAAACAACAGGCATGCCAACTACGGGCTTGTTCTTGTCTAACATATCTTGTTCATTTCTAACAGGTTTAGCAATTCTAGCAGCCTCATCACAAAAGTATATAACATGCCCATCAATATCATCAACCAAAAAATCTTTAACCATTGCAATATTAGGTTCAACTTTAATTTGTTCAGAAGGTCTAGGTGTTCTTATATTACTTTTGTTAAACACGGTTGAAACTTTAGCATGTTCCTTAATCCTAACAGGGAAAGGAGGTTTCTCAATATAAGCAGTAGGCATAACTGGATCAACATTGTAAACAATTGTTTCTTCTTTAGCACTAACAGGTTCTTCATTTAATTCAATGGGTGGATGATATTTAAACCATTTCTCCTTAGGGAGATCAACATGAGCAGCAAAAGATTCACAAAAGGTAGCTACTATCTTAGAGGCATGTCCATATTTAGTACTAAACTTATGAAAAGCATCAGTTTCCATAAAAGATTTAACACAATCAAACTCAAGATTTATACCTGACACTTTACCTTTGCCGATTTCTTAATCTTCAGAGTTACGTTTAATTCTTTCCAGAAGATCCCATCTGAATTCAATAGTTCTCTTCATAAAGGAACCAGCAGAAGAAGTATCGAGCATGGATTGATCATTATGAGAAAGCCGAGCATAAAAGTTTTGAATAATTATTTCTCTTGAGAGCTCATGATTGGGGCATGTATGCAACATATACTTAAGCCTCCCCCAAGCTTGAGAAATACTTTCTCCTTCACGAGTCCAAAAATTATATATATAATTCCGATCACGATGAACCAAATGCATAGGATAAAATTTCTGGTGAAATTCCAGCTTCAACCGGTTCCAATCCCATGTTTCAGTATCATCACATAGCCTATACCATGTCAATGCCTTTCCCTCCAAAGATAAAGGGAATACTTTCTTCTTAACTCCATCTCCGGATAAACCTGCAAGCTTAAACAATCCACAAATTTCATCCACATATATCAAGTTCACATCAGGATGCACCATTCCATCTCCTGCATAAGGATTAGCTAGCAGTTTCTCTACCATACCCAAAGGAATTTCATAATAAATATTTTCAGTAGGTTCAATAGGTTGAGGAGCAACTCTCAATGCTTCCAGTCGAGGTGAAGATACCCCGAACAAGCCCCTCAAAGGATTACTTTCCATAATGACAAGTGACAGTAAATTTCAGCACGTAATATAAATGTTTCCTTACCAAATTCCACTCACCAAAGGCGCTTCACTCCCCGGCAACGGCGCCAGAAAAGAGTCTTGATGACCCACAAGTATAGGGGATCAATCGTAGTCCTTTCGATAAGTAAGAGTGTCGAACCCAACGAGGAGCAGAAGGAAATGACAAGCGGTTTTCAACAAGGTATTCTTTGCAAGTACTGAAATTGTAGGTAACAGATAGTTTGATAGCAATGTAATTCGTAACAAGTAACAAATAGTAACGGTAACAAAAGTGCGGCAAGGTGGCCCGATCCTTTTTATAGCAAAGGACAAGCCGGAGCAAACTCGTATAATAAGCAAAGCGTTCTCGAGGACACATTAGAATTTCATCTAGTCACTTTCATCATGTTTGTTTGATTCGTGTTCGCTACTTTGATAATTTGATATGTGGGTGGACCGGTGCTTGGGTGCTGTTCTTACTTGAACAAGCCTCACACTTATGATTACCCCCTCTCGCAAGCATCCGCAACTACGAAAGAAGAATTAAGATAAATCTAACCATAGCATGAAACATATGGATCCAAATCAGCCCCTTACGGAATAGCGCATAAACTAGGGTTTAAGCTTCTGTCACTCTAGCAACCCATCATCTAATTACTACTCCACAATTCCTTCCCTTAGGCCCAAAGATGGTGAAGTGTCAAGTAGTCGATGTTCACACGACACCACTAAAGGAAGCAATAACATACATATCATCAAAATATCGAACGAATACCAAATTCACATGATTACTTATGACAAGACTTCTCCCATGTCCTCAAGAACAAAAGTAACTACTCACAAATTATAT
Organism: Elymus sibiricus; assembly: GCA_039707655.1. NCBI lineage: Eukaryota > Viridiplantae > Streptophyta > Magnoliopsida > Poales > Poaceae > Elymus > Elymus sibiricus. Next base: position 455,828,201 of record CM077672.1, read on the forward strand.
TCATGTTCAAGATCAGAGGGGTATTGAATATCATTAAGGATCTGGACATATAATCTTCCACCAAATAAACCAACTAGCATCAACTACAAGATGTAATCAACACTACTAGCAACTCACAGGTACCAATCTGAGGTTTTGAGACAAAGATTGAATACAAGAGATGAACTAGGGTTTGAGATGAGATGGTGCTGGTGAAGATGTTGATGAAGATTGGTCCTCCCACGATGAGAGGATCGTTGGTGATGTCGATGGCTTCGATTTCCCCCTCCCGGAGGGAAGTATCCCCGGCGGAATCGCTCCGCCGGAGAGCAAAGTTGCTCCTACTCAGGTTCCACCTCGAGACGGCGGCACTTCGTCCCGAAAGTCTTCTCATTAATTTTTTAGGGCAAATGACCTTATATAGCAGAAGGAGGGGGCCAAAGGCCAGCCAGGGGCCCCACAAGGCATCAGGGCGCGCCCAGGGGGGCCGCACCCTGTTGCCTTGTGGGCAACTGGTGGGTCCCCTCCAGTATCTCTTTTCTCCAGTATTTTTTATATATTCAATAAAAAATCTCTGTGAAATTTCAAGTCAATTGGAGCTCTGTAGGATAGGTATCTCTGCTGTAGCTATTTCAGGTCCAGAATTCCAGCTGCCGGTATTCTCCCTCTTCATATAAATCTTGCAAATTAAGAGAGAAAAGGCATAAGAATTGCATCATAAAGTGAAATAATGATCAAATACCTTATAAATAACAGTAGGAAATCATGATGCAAATTGGACGTATCATGCATCTACTACTATTACTCCACTTCGAGAGCGTTTCTATGCTTGCCTCTCTAGGTATTAAGTTCATAACAAACAGAGTAATGCATGAAGTATGATGACATGATGTAGACAAAGTAAACTCAAGCAATATGAATAAACCCCATTGTTTTATCCTTAATGGCAACAATACAAATATGTGCCTCGCTACCCCTTCTGTCACGAGGTGAGGACACCACAAGATTGAACCCATTACAAAGCACCTCCCCAACTGAAGATAAATCAATCTAGTTGGCCAAACCAAACGGATAGATCGGAGAGAAATATAAAGCTATAACAATCATGCATAATAAAGTTCAGAAAAGACTCAATTACTTTTAATGAATAATCTGATCATAAACCCACAATTCATCGGATCCCAACAAACACACTGCAAAAGAAGATTACATCGGATAGAACTCCGAGAAGATCGAGGAGAACATTGTATTGAAGAACAAAGAGAGAGAAGAAGCCATCTAGATACTAGCTATGGACCTGTAGGTCTGTGGTGAACTATTCACGCATCATCGGAAGGCAGCAAGGATGATGTAGAAGCCCTCTGTGATCGATTCCCCCTTCGGCAGAGTACCGGAAAAGGCCTCCAGATGGGATCGTGGAAGAACAAAAGCTTGCGGCAGCGGAAAAAATGTTTCGGGTGGCTCTCTGTTGGTTTCCCAATATTTGAGAATTTATATAAGTGGAATTAGGTCAGACAGAGCCACGTGGGGCCCACAAGGCATCAGGGCGCGCCTACCCCCCCTGGGCGTGCCCTGTTGCTTTGCCGGCTCCTCGCATGCTGTCTGGTCTCCTCCCGGAGCTTCTAGGGTCTCTTATGTCCACACAAAAAATCGTCAAAAAGCTTCTAGGTATACCGGGTATGGAGATGAGCCCTGTGGGATTCATGTGCAAAGATATCATCGACACCGGGTGGCTGCTATGGCTTAGATCCAAGGGTCTAGATGCAGATCTTGTAAGTTATGCAACATCAAATATCTCGCCAGAGAACCATTTGCTCATGGCCAAATGTAGGTCTTGATTGGGACAAGCGATTTGTATCTGGACTATGAAAAAGTTGGCACGGTTTTGTTGTAAAACACTTGTGTTTACAAAAATAGCCATCAAGATTTTGGACTGTGAACCGAAGGGGTTTGGTGAGAAAATACTGCCATGACCATCCAGATTTCAGACTATGGAACTCAAGAGTGCCTCTCATAATCTGTGTAAACTTGGAGCCACACACGCCATGAATGGCATGATGTATGACTTGGAGCCAATGCGAACCTGTTCCATCTCACATATCTTTAACAGCAGAAATGTTGCTAGATCAGCTCAACCAACAAATCTGCGAAAAGGCTTGTTCCTAGACAAAACTGAAATAGAAGTTTCAAATAGTACAAATTAAAATATAACAAGTTAACAACTCCCAGCTTCAGGGACTCTGACACTAATACTCCTCCAAATATATTTAACAGAGATAACAAAAGTGAAGTAGCCAACGAACATTCCATCTCAAACGGTAGATCAGATCTCGTAAAATATGTAACAAAATTAAGTTGTTCTCGCTACGCTCTCCATGGCCGCCTCAAATTGCTTGCCGCCTGATGGATCCCACCCCAAAGCAATCTCGCTGCGGAGAATCCGTAAACTTCTCTCTCTTCTTTGTATATTTCAGTGACATACTTTCTGTATCAACAAAAACTCCTCTCTTCTTCGAATTGCATGGATGAATGTCGCCCATCACTAGCTTTGGGTACAAGTATGTTACTTAGGCCTGGGAGGAAAATAAGAGGACATAAGCATAAAACAAGACGTCACGGGACTAATACCAGCGACCCGCATAGGTAGTATGATCAATAACCATAGGAAAGCAGAACACATATCATAGAGAAAGACAACTACTGCAATAGTATTCTGCAACACTGATTTGTCCACCTTTTTGTATTAAAAGCATCGATAAATTATACCAGGTAGGCTATCACCCACGATCTCCAGCAGGTACGCCTGAAGGCGCGTGGAGTTGAAGCTCTGCCATGACTAATCCAAGTTCGTATCACAATGGAAAGAGTAGTAATAGTGTAAAGGCGCTCAAACTCGAGAGTAATGGTTTGTCTTTTGTGCCATAACTGTACCATAACCTCAATTTATTCAGGCATATGAATTGTCACTGTTTACAATATGTTGAAAAATTGTTATGTTCAGCAATAATCATTAACTAAATCAGGAATTAATAGCTAAAACACCTCACATTGTGCACCAAAATATATAAAAAAACTACTGATGCATGTAATCGTATAGGTTGTGTATAGTGACTAATGACTATGTTTTAAAACACTATGCTTTCTGAATATAAGACCATCTCAAATTGATTATTGGAGTTAATTTAAAGCATTGCTGGCATGCTCCTAGATATGGTAAATATAATATTTACAAAAAAAAATTTGTTCTGACGGGCAAACAACTTGTTATGTTAAATCTAATTTCGTGAGGATTATTCCTGTTTTTTGGAGCAATTCAGGATTAGTTCTTTCACTTTCTCGTTAACTGCTGTTGTGTCTCTTTATGTTCTCTATAATTCGGTAGGTTTGTGGGACTCTGTTTTCCAAATAGCAAGTATGTAAAACAATAGGATTACTATACTCTTCTCTTCATTTTTGCATCCATTCCAGTAGAGCATAACTGTCTCCAAAAACTGTAAATGAAATTATATAGGTTCTCCTTTGTACTATTATCTACATCGTGTCTCTATCAGAATGTAGTTGGCAAAAAAAAATTGATTGGTTTGAAGATCCTTTTATTCTTCACCCACTTCGGATGAGTAGTTTACCCTGTATTAGAATGTTTGCATGTTACCTGAGTTACTAAATCCATTTGATTCAGTATTTTATCTAGCGACGGTGTTTCAATAAGCTAAGGTTTCAAGATTTAGAGTGCAAAAAACTTTAGAAGGTAATTGCAAAGGTGATCTAAAGGCAAGCCTCTCCTATCAGTATTTAGTATAATTGCATAACAGTAATATATTGCATGCGTATTGTTCGATAAACATATGGTAAACAAATTTGAGATATATATACCTCTCAATCCCTGGTTCAGCAAGTGTTGTTGCCTTAGATACATCGTAGACCCTTGATATTGTATTGACATGCCGTACCCCTAAGCAGCACTCTGAGTAGACCTGAAGCTTGTGCTTCCGTGATGTGCAGATCCTTAAGCGCTTGCTTATATGTTTCTTGTCTGCTCTTCACCCACCGTTTGCGACCCCTTGGATTAGGCGTCCAGCCCTCCAAAATTCCACATGAAAGTGTTCCCCAGTTAACCAGCAGTTCATGGGGGCGTGTAAGGAAGCAATTGCGGTTCCAACCATTCCTTATACATCTGTCTACCTCAGTAAACCTTTGGCCCTCACATAATATAAGGACGTATGTTGTTAAGGCCTTCTTCATGGAATAGATCACTCACGCCATGTTTGTACCGAGAAAGAATCCACAAACTGTCCCTGGCATTCCGAAAGTTTAAATTCACATTTGTCAAGTTTCTCCTTTCACCGTTTAAGCCGCTATAACTTCCATTAAACCCAACGTCAATGGAACCGGGGAAAAACTTAGCATGTTCTTCCAAGGAGTGTGTTGCTTCTCTGGTTTCGTATGCACATACATAATAGTTGTCGCTGCGCATTATAAATTTCGCCCACTCAGTTGCATCTGAAACATTAACATGTATCCACGCTGGTGGTTCATGAGGAAGAGTTTGTTGCTCAAGAACTTTCTGCCTTGTTCTTCTAAACTCATACTTTGAGAGACTGGTGCCAAACATATATAGGTCATGAGACCAAATGACGTACCCCTGGGGATCTAATTTGAGATCCACATTTATAATAATCGGTGCTCTGTCATCCAAAAAACGAAGTACACATTTGTTGTCAAATACTCACATTATATAATCTATCTATTTTTATATACAAAAAGGTAATTGACGGGTTTACCAGAAAAAAAGATAAATAAGCTAGGAAATTCCACAATCAAAAACATCCAACCATCTATTTGGCGGAATAGATATTAGTAGATATCTATCTATCTATTATCTATTGTATACTAAAAGTGAAATACGGATCAGAGAAATTGGCTAGAAATCCTACAAAAATCGGAAGCATCTAACCATATATTTGGTCAACCAATATTCGAAGGAAAACATGACCGTTCGATCTACGTAACAGTACCCCATATATCAGGTTTCACATCTGACACATCAAGTGCTATCCTGGCCCAATTTATATACTATATATAAGAAGAAACGAAAATAATGTCATGTTTAGATGCAACTTGCACCGAAGTTAAAAGAAAAGATGTGCACATGAAGTGTTAACCTGGTGGTCCGGTTTATGTACTACTCCCTCCATTCACAAATATAAGATGTGTAGATATTTTAATATGAACTACATACGGATTCAAATAAGTGAACAAACACACTAAAATGTGTCTTTGTATACACTCGATTCACAAAAAAGTTATAACATCTTATATTTATGAATGGAGGGAGTATATAAAGAGAAAGGAAAAGAGAGCCACGTTTAGATTTAGAGCATGTGCACAAGAGTTAAAATCAGAACCATCTAGCCATCTATTTGGTGGACCCAATATTTAATGGAAAACATGACCGTTTGATCTACGTAACAGTACCCCACATATCAAGGTTTCACTGACACGTCAAGTGCTAACCTGGCCCTATACTCTTGGTAGCCTAATATTTCTTGATACTAAGCCTAAAATGGCTAATCAACGAGTATTTAGTTTAAGCAAAATAACTTTGGACAATGAATATATGAATAAGTTTTGCAATAATAAGTTATTAAACATGGAAATTTGTTCTTATACGAACTCCAAATTAAGTATATGAATATCTAGAATTAAATTTTATATTTTTGAACGAACTCTGATGGAAATTCTTAATGTCTAACACCGAAATAAACTATATATTTTTATAAAGTTATTAGGCGTACAAAGAATATGAACCTTTATATTTATGAAAACTTAAATAAGAACTAAATCAGTAAAATATGTTCATATGAACTTGGCCTTGTGAAATCTTTAAGTAGTTGATGTCGAAATATACTACATATAAAATAGTCAGGTGATTAAATAATATATAGTTTATACATTAAATTCGAAATAGATGAAAATTATCAATATGATTTTCTGTACATTACAATCCATCAATAGCTAAACTCTAGATACATTTATGTGGAAATCCTGATTTCCGTTCCTTAACAAGAAATGCTTAGCGACAGAAGCAAATGTGACAACGTCCTCATGTGTATAAGCATGCATTTGTTGATTCTTCCCATGAAAAATCATGAAATCCATACTTGATGCGTGTCAACACTAAAACATTTTATTTAGTTATTTAGTTCTCAGTCTAGCACCTCAGGGCCTCGATTAGCTGCTTTGTACTCCAGCTATAATGAAAATTCATGAATGCTGAATTATGCTCATCTCAATTCTATTCATGTGCACTCTTTGATGTCCTATAAAAAAATGTTTTAATGTTGACACACATCAAGTATGAGTTTCATGATTTTTCGTGGGAAGAATCAACAAATGCATGCTTATACACATGAGGACATTGTCACATTTGCTTCTCTCACTAAGCATTTCATATTAAGGAATGGAAATCAGGATTACCATATAAAAGTATCAAGATGTTATCTATTGATGGATTGTAATATACAGAAAATTATATTGATAATTTTCATGTATTTCCTCAACGCCTTCGACACCTCGCGTAGCAGCTGGTCCACAAAGTCCTCGGCAGCTTGCGCTGCTGCCATTCTTTGCCTCCGGTGATCTGAGGTCTTCCTCAATATATTATCCTCTTGCTACATGGTTCCTTTATTCTATGGAGACTTCTCAGTATCATAGACAAAGCAAGGCTTGGACAACAATACTGGCAGAGATGGCCCATCAGAAATCCTGGAGCTTGGTTGATTTTTTTTTGCCCCAAATAATATTGTTTCACATAGCCTTTTTCACTGCTGTTATTATCTTTATGTGGACTTTACATTCATCTAATATCCTCACTTTATTGGCTGATGACCTGATGTAGCTGAGAAGATTGGCTATGGTAGGTCAGTGATCAAACTGCTCCAACCTATGGTGTAGGTACCCTCTCACCCTTTTCTGATTTTAGTTATTTGCTCAAAAAATAATTCCTACTTAAGTCCAGCTCCACCCCTATCATCGTGGTGAAACTGCCGTAGCTCTCAAAGAACTCCCCCCTCGCCCCCCATCGCTCCCGTCAGCGGCGGCTGGGTTAACCCACGCCGGCCGTCCCCCTCCTCTCCCTACCCTCCTCGTCCCTCGCAAACGCCGAATGGTGGCTGCAGCACGGGATGTGACGTCATGGCAGGGGCGCGGCGCTGCCATGGTGCACGGCGGCGGGGAGGCGCACGGCCAGGCCGATGGCTCAGGCGAGCAATGGTGCCGCGACGGTTGCGTGATGGGTCATGGGTGCGTGGCAGCGCCCACGCTAACCTCTTCGTTGCGTCCGGTCCATGGAAGGGTTGTGGGTTGCGGGGTGGCTTCAACGGGCGACGGCGAGGCTGGTGGTGACAGTGTGCATACGGCTGGAGGTGGTTTTGGTTTCTCCGATTGAGGCCGCAATGCAGTTGGGCCTTTGCCTGGATCTGCAGGCGCCAGATCTGGCAGATGCGGTGGATGCTCCTCCGGCGGAGGTGGCTGGTGTTGGACAGTGGTGAGGGATGGCCAACAGGGAGTTCCTCCTCGCGTTGTGCTTGGTTGTTCCCTGGCGCACGTGTTAACGCTCTGTCGCTCGATGTTGGCGGCGGCCGACCCTAGGCATTGCAAAGTGGCTGCAAGGCTCGGTGGTGAGCTTTCTTTGTTCGTATCGACGCGTGCTCGGGTGGAAGGTTGGAGCAGCTTCTTTTTTCCTCCGACAGGTGGTGGCCATGCGATCTTGTGGCGGTGAGGAGGTTGGTCTAGTGGTCATAGGTGGTCGCATGGGTCGCCGACGCAGTCGCAGCTGCTCTGGGGACGGCAGGGGTGCAGGTGATGGTGGCACCTCCCTTCTCCTTGGTCTGGGCTAGCTGCGCGGGGTGTTCATGCAGCGATATGGCCAAGACCTGGATCGTGCTCGGGCAGACTAGATTGTGGCCCGAGACAGGTCGGAGCTCACTCTTGGTAGCCGATGGTGGGCTTGCATCTGGGTGGTTCCCATGGGCGATTAGGTCCCTCTCCTCACTGGTGCGGTGGCTGATGGTGGTGGTCGGGACTCCGCTGTTTTGTCGGGCAGATCAGCGTCGATGACCACAAAAAGGGCATCATGCAAGTGTGCTGGCGACGGCCGTCACGGGATTGTGCCTCCCCAGGTCCACCGGGAGAGGCCAGAGATGCAAGCGTGGGCTCCTCTTATCATGGAGGAGTCGACCCAGACTACATGGCTGAGGTCTTGCTGGGAATGAAAGGAGACACCATTTAGTCCTCCTACCATGGTGGATGCACCATGATGTGGGCGGTTGGTGATGTCTCGGACATGGATGCCGGGACGGCGGCCTCGGATGGTGGTCCGCATTGTTGGCTCGCCGGAGGGCACCATGGCAGCGGTGGTGGCTTTCCCTCTTTATCGTGTGGCGGCTCGTTGTGGATCACGGGTGTGTGTCGGTGCCCGCGCTGCCCACTTCCTTGTGTCGGGTCCATGGAAGGGCTGCGACTTGCGGGGTGGCTTCAATGGGTGACGGCAGGGTTGGCGGTGACGGTGTGCGTCTGGCTGGACGTGGTTGTGGTCGTTGCGGTTGAGGCTGCGATGTAGCTAGACCCTTAGCTAGATTTGGAGGCGCCAAATCAGGCAGATGCGGTGGATTCTCCTCCAGCAGAGCTGGCTGCTGTTGGCTGGTGGTGAGGGATGGCCAACAGGGACTTGCTCCATGCATTGTGCTTGGTTGTTCCCTTGCACGCGTGTGGACGCTCGTTCGCTCGATGTTGTCAGCGACCGGCCCTAGGCATTTGCCAAGGGGCTGCAAGGTTTGGTGGTGAGCTTTCTACATCCATATCGACGCGGGCATGGTTGGAAGGCTGGAGAAGCTTCTTTTCTCCTCCGGTAGGTTGTCACCATGTGATCTTGTGGTGGTGAGGAGGTCAGTCTGGGTGGTCTTAGGTGGTCGCATGGATCGTCGATGTGGTTGCGACGGCGGGGAGCAGGTCGCATGGGTCCGTCAGGGTCGATCCTCCCTTCTTGGTCCGGGCTGGTGACGCGGGCTGTTCGCACAACGGAGATGTCCAGGACATGGGGATCACGCTCGGGCAGACAAGATTGTGGCCTGAGACGCGTCAAAGCTCTCACTTCGGGTAGGCAATGGTGGGCTTGGGGCGGGGTGGTTCCCGCGGGTGATGAGGTCCCTCTCCTCGCTGGTGCGGTGGTCGATGGTGGTGGTCGAGACTCCGCTATTCTGTCGGGCAGATCAGTGTCGATGACCATGAAAATGGTGTCGTGCAAGCCTGCTAGCGATGGCCGTCGATAGTCACAGGGTTGTGCCTTCCCTCGTCCACCGGGACTGGCCATAGATGTAGGCGTTAGTGCCTCCTACCGGGAAGGAGTCGGCCTAGATTGCATGGCTGATGTCGGACTGGGAGTGAAAGGAGACGCCATTTACTCCTCCTAACATGGCGGATGCACCATGATGTGGGCGGTTGGTCGTGTCTCGTACATGGATGCCAGGGCGGTGGCCTCGAAAGGCGGTCCGCATGGTTGGCTCGCTGGAGGGCACCATAGTGGCGGTGGTGGCTTTCCCTCTTGATCGTGTGGGCGGCTGCATGGTGAGTCATGGGTGTGTGTCAGTCCCCGCGTTGCCCTCTTCGTTGCGTCGGGTCCTTGGAAGTGTTGCGGCTTGCGGGTGACTTCAACGGGCGAAAGTGGGGCTGGCGGAGACGTTGTGCGTCCAACTAGAGGTGGTTGTGGCAGCTGCGGTTGAGGCCGCGATGTAGCTAGACCCTTTGCTGGATTTGGAGGCGCCAGATCAGGCAGATGCGTCACATGCTCCTCCGATAGAGTTGGCTGCCATTGGCCGGTGGTGAGGGATGGCCAACAGGGAGTTGATCCGCGCTTTGTGCTTGGTTGTTCCGTCGCGCGCGTGTCGACTCTCGTTTGCCGATGTCGGCGGCAACCGGCCCTGGGCATTTGCAGAGTGGCTAAAAGGCTCGGTGGTGAGGTTTCTACATCCATATCGACATGGGCTCGAGTGGAAGCCTGGAGAAGCTTCTTTTCTCCTCCGGTATGTGGTGACCATGTGATCTTGTGCCGATGAGTAGGTCGGTATGTGTGGTTGTAGGTGGTCGCATGGGTCACCAACGTGGTCGCGGCTAGTCTGGCGGTGGCGGTTTTCGTGCGATGGTGGGGAGCGGGTGGTGGTAGATCCGCCCTTCATCTTGGTCCGGCCCGGCGACGCGTGCTGTTCGCGTCCGGAGGTGGCCAGGATGTGTGTATCGTGCTCGGGTGGACAAGATTGTGGCCTGAGACGGGTCGGAGCTCTCGCTCCTGGTAGGCGATGGTAGGCTTGGGGCCGGGTGGTTCCCGCGGGCAATGAAGTCCATCTCCTCCCTGGTGTGGTGGTCGATGGTGGTGGTCGGGACTCCGCTATTCTGTCAGGCAGATCGGCGTTGATGAACGCGAAAATGGCAGTGTGCGAGCATGATATCCATGACCGTCGATAGTCACGGAGTTGTGCCTCCCCCCATACACTGGGATTGGTCGGAGACACAGGCGTGGGTGCCTTCCATCGTGGAGGAGTCGACCTAGACTCCATGGCTGATGTCGGGCTGGAGTGAAAGGATGCGCCATTTACTCCTCCTACCATGGTGGATGCACCGTGATTTAGGTGGTTGATGGTGTCTCGGACATAGATGCCGGCGCGGCGTCCCGGATGTCGATCTGCATGGTTGGATCGTCGGCGGGCTCCATGGCGGCGGTGGTGGCTTTCCCTCTTGATCGTGTGGGCGACTGATGGTGCGTCATGGGTCTGTGCCGGTGCCCGCACTGCCCCTCTTCGTTGCGTTAGGTCCATGTAAGGGATACAACTTGCGGGGTGGCTTCAACGGGTGACGACAGGGCTGGTGGTGATGTTGTGTCTGGTTGGAGGTGGTTTTGGCCGCTGCGATTGAGGCCGCGATGTAGCTGGGCCCTTGGCTGAATGTGGAGCCGCCAGATCAGGCAGATGCGGCGGATGCTCCTCTGGCAGAACTGGCTGCTGTTGGCCGGTGGTGAGAGATAGCCAATAGGGAGTTGCGCTGCACTTTGTGCTTGGTTGTTCCCTCGTGCGCGTGTCGACACTCGTTCGCTTGATGTCTTCAGCGACCGGCCTTGAGCAATTGTAGAGTGGCTGCAAGGCTCGATGGTGAGCTTTCTACATCCATATCGACGTGGGGTCGGGTGAAAGGCTGGAGAAGCTTATTTTCTCCTCCGGTAGGTGGTGACCCTGTGATCTTGTGGCCGTGAGGAGGTCGGTATGGGAGGTCATAGGTGGTCGCGTTGGCACCGACGCAGTCTTGGCGGCTCTGTCGGTGGTTGGCGTGCGGCAATGGGGAGCGAGTGGTGGATCATCCTCCCTTCTCCTTGGTCCGGGCCAGTGACACGGGCTGTTTGCGTAGCGAAGATGGCCAGATTGTGTACCGAGACAGGTCGGAGATCTCACTCCGGGTAGGCGATGGTGGTCTTGGGGCCGGGTGGTTCCCGTAGGAGATGTGGTCCCTCTCCTCACTGGTGCGGTGGTCGATTGTGCTGGTCGGGACTCCGCTATTCTGTCGGAAGATTGGCGTCGATGACCATGAAAATGACGTCATGTGAGCGTGCTAGTGAGGACCGTCGATAGTCATGGGGTTGTGCCTCCCCCCGTCCATGCAGGCGTGGGTGCTCCTATCATGGAGGAGTCGACCCAGACACCATGGCTGATGCCAAGCTGGGAGTGAAAAGAGACACCATTTACTCCTCCTACCATGGTGGATGCACCGTGATGTGGGCGGTTGGTGGTGTCTTGGACAAGGATGCCGATGCGGTGGCCACGAATGGCGGTCCGCATGGTTGGCTCGCTAGTGGGCACCATGGCTGCGGTGGTGGATTTCCCTCTTGATCGTGTGGGCGGCTATGTGGTGGGTCATGGGTGTGTATCGGTGCCTTCAACAGGCGACGCAACGGCTGGCAGTGACGGTGTGCGTCCGGCTGGAGGTGGTTGTGGCTGTTGTGGTTGAGGTCGCGATGTAGCTGGGCCCTTGGCCGGATCTGGAGGCGCGAGATCAGGCAGATGTGGCGGATGCTCCTTCAGGAGAGTTGGCTGCTCTTGGCCGGTGGTGAGGGATGGCCAACAGGGATTTGCTCCGCACTTTGTTCTTGGTTCTTCCCTCGCGCGCGTGTCGTCGCTCGTTCGCTCGATGTCGTCGGCGACCGGCCCTGGGCATTTGCAGAGTGGAAGCAAGGCTCGATGGTGAGCTTTCTACTTCCATATCGACGCGGGCTTGGGTGGAAGGCTTGGGGCCCAGTTGTTCCCGCGAGCGATGAGGTCCCTCTCCTCGCTGGTGCGGTGGTCGATGGTGGTGGTCGGGACAACGCTATTCTGTTGGTCAGATCGGCGTTGATAACCACGAAAATGGCGTCATGCGAGCATGCTAGCGGCGGCCATCGATAGTCATGGGCTTGTGCCTCCCCCGTCCATCGGGACTGGCCAGAGACGCAGGAGTGGGTGCCTCCTATTGTGAAGGAGTCGACCCAGACTCCATGGCTGATGTCGGGCGCGGAGTGAATGGATACACCATTTACTCCTACCATCATGGATGCACCGTGATGTGGGCGGTTGGTGGTGTCTTGGACATGGATGCCGGGGCGGCGGCCTCGGATGGTAGTCCGCACGGTTGGCTCATTGGTGGGCACCATGGTGGTGGTGCTGGCTTTCCCTCTTGATTGTGTGGGCGGCTGCGTGGTGGGTCATGGGTGTGTGTTGGTACCCACGCTGCCCTCGTCGTTGCATCTGGTCCATGGAAGGGTTGCAGTTTCTGGGGCGGCCTCAACGGGCGACGACGTAGGTGGCGGTGATGGTGTGCGTCCCGCTAGAAGTGCTTGTGGGTGCTGCGGTTGAGGCCCCGATGTAGCTGGACCCTTGGATGCGGCGGATGCTCCTCCGGCAGAACTGGCTGCTTTTGGCCAGTGGTGAGTGATGGACAACATGGACTTGCTCCGCGCTTTGTGCTTGGTTGTTCCCCCACGCGCGTTTATTGTCGCTCGTTCGCTCGATGTTGTCGGCAACCGGACCTAGGCATTTGCAAAGTGGCTGCAAAGCTTGTTGGTGAGCTTTCTACATCCATATCGACGCGGGCTCGGGTGGAAGGCTAGAGAAGCTTCGTTTATCCTCCGGTAGGTGGTGACAATGTGATCTTGTGGTGGTGAGGAGGTCGGTCTAGGTGGTCGTAGCGGTGGCTCTAGCGGCGGCGGTTGGCGTGCGGCGACAAGGAGCAAGTGGTGGATCACCCTCCCTTCTTATTGGTCCGAGCCGGCGACGCGGGCAGCGGAGATGGCTAGGACATGGGGATCGTGCTCGGCCGGACCAGATTGTGGCCCGAGACGAGTCGAAGCTCTCGCTCAGGGTAGGCGATGGTGGCCTTGGGGCCGGGTCTTTCCCACGTGCGATGAGAGAAACTTTGTATATGGTGATTAAACTTTTTATGGAGAAAATAATAGCATTGCTGATTGAAGAAATAGTTATACATCATAGTATGAAGAAAAGCAATACTTCTCAACGGGTTTTAAAATTTAAAATTATATGTGCTCTTATCTTAAATAAATAATTTAATGATCAAAACAAGAGACTTCTAAGACAGTTGTCCGCGCGGGCTACTCTATACTAGTGTTATACAAAAGACACCTTCAAGCAAAAAAATACTTACGCAGGTTGGATTGGGTGTATAGCAGCCTGGACTGGCTGTATAGCCGAGAACAGACCCCCTAGTATGATGATGAGGATGATAAATTTTGAAACATTAAACTGAAATTTCTGCCACCTGAAAGTTTTGAGATATGAATTAGCAAAGGAAGGCAATGGAACCCTTTGATAAATTTTGTGGTGAAATATGATATAATCTTTTAGCAATGGGTACAAACATGTACCCTTCATCTGCTTTGCTGGGACAGAACAAGGACGAGCCCATAGTTTCCTTCCCAATAGCTAGCTGGTCACCTATGATAAAAATCCGCATAATCAGATCGATGTACTAACAATTTGTTGAAAGTTTGGAATGATAAAACAAGTTCATGTTGGCTGCATCCACAGAAGAGGTAAGCATGGTGCCCACTCCCGCCCTTGCGCTGGCGACAGCAGAGGCGAACAAATTTTAACTTATGTTTCTGTCAAGGAGGATGAAGAAGGTTGAATCTGGTAGCCTAAAAAGAAATTAATATTCGATTCTCATTAATTATTTATTGTCTCTTATGTCATAGTCATAGACTTATACCAGTACTATCCACTCACTGCATGATGACATTTTCAATCATGAAATGCACAATATCTCGCAATGAACCATTTACCCGTGTTTAAGAATTTTAAGGTAGAACTACCGCAATTAGGTTCACTATTGTCTCTGAGTTTAGTGTTTCTTATCATTGCTATATTTGTGGTCACTATAGTTTGTACTGTTGCTCGAACATCAGGTGGTTGTCTTAGCATGCCTTTGTTTCTAGGGATGGCCTGGAATTAGGTAGATATAGAAAATGGTTATGCCACTCTTGCAGAACTATTTGCTTCAATCCCGAAGCTGGTATTAGTGGAATAACATGGCTCCCTTTTGTGCCATTAGTATTCCATGTTGCACACTTTCAGTTGATATATCATCATCTGGGGACATTTGGATAATATGCAAATTATTCTAGATTGTACATGAACCATACAATATTAAAATATACAGTGCTTCAGTAACGAGGCATGGGTTTTTATTGCATAGGGAACTAGCTGTAGTTTCTTGAAAGGTAATATCGCAGTACTCATAGTAAAGTATGTAATTCGACTGTATATGTTTATTTTGACGTATATTCTGAAAAGACAGTTCGCTTAACATTGGTTGAATTCTTGAGAGGTCTTGATGAGTTCGATCGTAATAAGTAATAAGCGGTGGTCACTGTTGCAGGTATTGGCTAATGTAGTACATTATTAATTTAAGTGCAAATACCCCTTCTACTATTTTGACGAATTCTCCTTGTCCCTCTACTGAAATTTGTTGTATTCTTTATAATTGGGTCTTTGGATAGGGAGCAAAATTCACCCACAGGATCTATGACATCAAGAACGACGATTGCGCACACACACAAATTTATAGCCAAGGGCTCATATTGTTGGAATTCGCCCACGGATCGATCACATCAAAAAGTGATGAACACGCACGCTCAAAAACCTTTTAGCCAAGCTTTGTTTCTCTGTTTATTCCTCAATTTTCTCGGTGTTCCATAGACTCAACGTGATGTGCATATATATATGCACGACCTCGATCGAACTAATACTAAGCCGACTCGAAGACCGACTAAAACTCCTATTGTAAACCTACACGGACTAGTACTAGATGTACTACTAACTAGTCTATCCTAATTACTATAGGACTCAAACTTGGCACCTTTGCACCTCGTGTACAGCAGCCACACTAGCACAACACCTAACCAAGGAAACTAACTAACCTAATAACCAAGGAAACTAACTAACCTAACTAACCTAATTTTACTAAGACTCACACCAAGGAAAGATTATTTCTAACAAGAAGCAAGTGATTACCGTGCGGTATGTGTGTGTGTGATTTTTCTTTGTATTTCATGCGGATACTATGATTGGATTCATCAGAGTATCTTCCAAAGAACCAGGAAATGGATTGATCGATGATATCAGAATTCAAATCTAGACAAAGGGCGATAATGGGCATCATCACAATTCAGATGGTTCCAGGATATGCAGTGTGGACATGATCAGCTGATCAGGGCAGGGGAACCAGTACACCATCAAGGGCAACATCGATCTGGATACTCCATTTCGAACATCAAGCTGCCCATAAGCAGAGTGGATAGAACCACTCATCTTAATAAGGACAATGACAAGGAGGAGAGGTCTGCACTACTCATCTCTGATCCTGCGCCCTAGACTGACAGCGTTTGCGGATAATGAACTTGGCACTATGTGAACTCTGTTGGGCAATGTAATCTTGAATATGCAGGTTGCAGACTGTCGCACGAACAAGTGCAGGTTTCGACTCTTTGAGGGTGGACCAGCTAGCAACTGCAATCTGGAAAAACATGGCTCTGAACAAGTGCAGGTTGTTCTTATGGCTCGCTATCAAGAACAGATTGTACAATAACGATCGCCGGTTCAGACGGGGATTGTCTGATTCAGACCTTTGTCCTTTCTGCAATTTCTCTGAGACTACAAGACACTTGTTCTTGCACTGCCATACTCTGCATCCAGTGTGGGGAAATATACAGAGCATATGGCATTCCATTCCTGACAAAATAAAGGATATTTGAGCCTCTCATCGCTCTGATAAAGAACGACCCACGGTGGTCATCTAGTTTCTTTGGAATATTTGGTAACGCAGAAACAAGTTGGTTTTCCATCATGTGCTTGAAGGGCTTCACACAACCATTCACCGCTGTGCTGATGATCTTATGCTTTGGTCCAATCACTGTGTCAACGAGGATCGTACTGTTCTTATTAGGGACAGAGTGGAATGTTGTTTCACCTATCTTAGATTTTTTTAATTTTCCTTTCTAGCTATGTAGCTAGCTCTCTCTCTTTTGTATCTCATAACTTTGCATGCACAGTTTGGTTTTAATTTATAGGTTCAGGCCAGCGTAAGCCCGCCGTAGTACCGTACAAAAACATTTATATCTTCCTTGTTTCTGTGTGTAATTATCATATACGAAGTAGAAAATTTTAGAATATTTTTTACTAAGATGAATGACACTTGAAGAAGTAGCTGACGACCAAGCATTTATAAGCAGCTTTTCAACTAGAGTAATTCAATATTTCACTGTCGATGCGATGGGTGATATATGCTAAATTGTGCAGCATGTTCTCTTCCAATAAGAAGTATAACTACCAAAATTATTTGGGCTCATGGCCAGTTCAATATTTCACTGTCGATGCAATGGGTGATCTATGTTTGTTTTACATGGCTGCTATGTCAGTAAAGTTTTATGGAAATTTGTGTTCGTTTCATTCTCTAAGGAGTATACTGGAAAGGATATTGATTTTATGAAGCCTACTCTGCACTATGGGTATGCAGGTTGCAAATAGGATTTATAATCTTCATCTTGAATCCTTAAATGATTTTACCTACTGCCAATTACAATATGGTTATGTTATTGATCGTAAAGAAACTACATATGCTATTCTATATTCGACTTGAGTCTTGACCTTTGTAGATATGTAACAGATTTGCCTCTCTGCACGTTTCTAGCACTTCACGTTTATCCTCCTGTTGCTACAGAAACACATCATTTTTCTTGCAAATCAATGTAGAAATCAATGGTTTCCCTATACAAATGTACATACTGTATCTATGTTTCTGGACTGTTTCTTCCATTATTTTCTTACTATCCATTGATGAATAGAGCATTGTAGTTTAAAATTCTCCTGAGTTTGCTATGTGCTTCACTTGCATGGAAGGTTTAATCACTGTGTGGATGAAGAAGTATATACACCACTAGTGGGTCACGTCTCATAATAAGAGCCACTTGATTTAGTTTGAGGTCCATACTCGAAGAAAAAAAACTTAGTTTGAGGTCCATGTTGCTGAATGAATTAGCTGGCTTTTTGGCAAACAGACACAGTCTAGCCCGGTTGTAGCATATTTCTGATCTCCTAACTTAACAGAAATCTTTCAGGTTCACACATTCAATTTGCATTTGGATAATGGCTACACTATCTCTTACCTAAATTCTGCATGTATGTTCCAACTAAAATGGACACTGAAAATGATAAGTATGCAATAATTTTTGCTATATGGCATGAGTAGAAGTTATGAGTTACTACTTCAGACAAGTATAGGGGTCGTATTATATTGTACTTTTCCATTGTTTCCATGTGTAATATGCATGTACCCATGGCAAAGAGGCCCACTGGATGTTTCAAAATATACTTTTCTAGAACTCCATTTCTTTTGTAATCAATGGAGAGACTCAGAGCCAAATTGTTGCTAAAACGTTGACTGGGTGTACTGTGTACTTCTTATGCATGGCTGGGTGAAGGCATTAGGCCTCCTGGGAATTTGAATTCTCTAAATGATTAGGCTTTGCAAAAAAATTGTACTCAGGTCAAACAGCCTAGGTTGTGCTCTTTTAGATATACCCTATTATGGTTATGTTTTGGTCACTATGTTCAGATGAGTATTTAACCTTCTTCAAGCATATATGACCCTTTGACATTTATCTATCTAGCCAGATGTTTTTGTAATGATATGTATTTGCAAGGTTACTTCTCTGTTTCTTTTCTGTTGTTGGCGACCTACAGGGTACATAATTTAATTATGACAGAAAGATTGTTGCCAGTGGAAAAACCAACTCTGTCGAGCAGTGAGCACTGCCAAGGCAATAACATTAGTTTGTGAATCTGACTGAATGGAAGAGGGGTGCGACTCGGATGGAGAACCTTCTCTAACCAACTAGACTTACAAACAATCAACAAATATCAAATCGTTCCAAATTGACAGCTGTTCTTTTATTCAAATACATACTTAAGAATTTGGCGCATTTAAAATTCATGAAAAATGATGCGTGATTTTCTACAAAATCACTTTGTGTATTTTTGGATCATCAGGTTATCGTAGACCTCTTTTGGGACAACATCACCAATTTTTTTGCATACTGCAATGCAAGTTTAAAAAAATCAGTTGCTTATGATTCTTATTTTCTCTGTGTTCACCCGTGTGATAAGCTGCCAAAAATCTTAAAAGGATCTGCTCTATGTCGTGCTTTAGTCTTATGCCTATTTTTCTAAATCTAGAACCAAATAAAAGTAGGGGAGGTAGGAAACTATTATGTACAGGATCTTGAGAAAGAAAATTGCATATGCCACAACAATATGAGCTCCTTTAATGCATTTTGGGGAAAGACTGAAAATACCTGAGCGGGGAAATTGAGGAATGGTTCGCGCTAGCAGCTGCTCGCGCGACCCTGTGGAACCTCCGGCTATTGGCCCGTGCTCGTATGAGCGTGCGGCACGGCCTTGGCTGCGACAACCCCCTGGCCGGCTGGATGCCGCAGCTGTAGGCGGCGCTACTGTCTGGGATGTGCCGCCCGAGCGGCCCTGCTCCATAGTTTCCCCCGCCTCCCCTGTTTTGCCTATGGCATGAGTAGAATTTATATGGCATGAGTAGAAGTTATGAGTTACTACTTCAGACAAGTATAAGGGTCGTATTATATTGTACTTTTGCATGTTTCCATGTGTAATATGCATGTACCCATGGCAAAGAGGCTCACTGGATGTTTCTGAATTTACTTCTCTAGAAGTGCATTTCTTTTGTAATCAATGGAGAGACTCAGAGCCAATATGTTGCTAAAACGGTGACTGGGTATACTGTGTACTTATGCATGGCTGGGTGTGGGCAGCATTAGGCCTCCTAGGACATTGAATTCTCAAAATGATTAGGCTTTGCAAAATATTTGTACTCAGGTCGTACAGCCTAGGTAATTCTCTTTTAGATATACCCTATTGTGGTTATGTTTTGGTCACTAAGTTCAGATGATTATTTAACCTTCTTCAAGCATATATGACCCTTTGACATTTATCTATCTAGCCAGATGTTTTCGTAATGATATGTATTTGCAAGGTTACTTCTCTTCTTTTCTTTTTTTTCTGTTGTTGGCGACCTACAGGGTACATAATTTAATAATGACAGAAATATTGTTGCCAATGGAAAAAATAACACTGTCGAGCAGTGGGCACTGTCAAGGGAATAACATTAGTTTGTCGAATCTGATTTAATGGAAGAGGGGTGGTAATCGGATGGAGAACCTTCTCTAACCAACTAGACTTACGAACAATCAACAAATATCAAATCGTTCAAAATTGACAGCTGTTCTTTTATTCAAATACAGTTTAAAGAATTTGGCGCATTTAAAATTCATGAAAAACGATGCGTGTTTTTCGACAAAATCACATAGTGTATTTTTGGATCATCAGGTTATCCTAGACCTCTTTGGGGACAACATCACCAATAGGTCTGGTGTCACTAAGCTGCCAGATCTAAGATAGCTGGACTGTGGAGTCTACATATGCTACAACAGTATGAACTCCTTTAATGCATTTTGGTGAAAGACAGAAAATACCTGAGAGGGGAAATTGAGGAATGGTCCGTGCTTTCAGCTGCTCGCATGACGCGGCCGAACCTCCAACCGGTGGCCCGGGCTGGTGTGGGCGTGCGGCACGGCCTTGGCTGCGACGACGCCCTGGCCGGCTGGACGCCGGAGCTGCAGGCGGCGCTGCTGCCTGGGATGCCTGTTCCATAGTTTCCTCTGTGTTTGCCTTTCTGAACCTAGCGAGTTTCCCAGCCTCCCCTGTTTTACCTTTCTGAACCAGGGAGCAACAAAGCGCTGTCCGGGCGGCTTGTACCGCCGAGGCTGGTCCAGCCCATGTGGAGTAGCTGTGCAGCAGGATAAGCATGACTCTTGGGTATTGTTTGACTGTAACTGAATTACAACTCAACTAAGCTCCTATGAAAAATTGGAAACACGCGATTATAAGAAAAAGTCACAGCTCAACAAACACTCACCTACCCAGCTTCATCCAGTTCTACACACCCATCTGCTCCTGCTATTAACCAGTGTGCAACGGCCAACCTACTCACGCCATGCATGCTTATGTGCTTTCTCATGAATAATCCAGAAAATTACATATAATCTGAAAAGTTCCAGTTACTTTATTCAAGAAGATCAATAAAACCCCAAGAATTAACTAAGATATCGAAACACTCAGACAGATATGTCTTTACTAATCATTGGATCAAACAGTGCAAGATTAAAGCCAAACTAAGAACTACTCATGCACATATCCATAACCCTAGCTAAGCTTATTTCCAAAGAAAAAAAACACCTAGCTAAGCTAGCTAGCAATATAGATAGAAACGCATCGCCTGGCTGGCTAAATAGCAAGCTAGCTAGGTACTCATCATCCATCACTTGGATCAGCTTGCTGGCCACTGCACTTGCAAAATCTGGGGATCCCTGGTGAATCTGCAAACACATCGACACAAGATAACAAAGAAATTATCATCCTTTTTTGGATATATTTGTTACCCTTAGAAGATTGAACATAGATTTTTTTGAAAAAGAGGATAACCCCCAGCTATTGCATTGAGCGATGCACACAACCATCTTTATTATATTATTCAGCAGAGTCTGACAAAAACATATACATGGATTAACCTAAAGCCACCTTTCTTACGATCTATGTCGCTACATCTACTAGCTTGATGATGTGCCCTGACACACCAACACACACCATCTAATCTGGTGGCATCACCAAGCCGCCCCACGGCGAGCCGAAATCACCAACCGGTCTAGCAGACCCTCAGCGCGCACCGCACGTAAATGCTCCAGAATCCACCGCCGCCATCATCCGTTGTCCCAACTTCAGGACAGATCCATGCATTGACCTTGTCGGGCCCAACTGCCGTCGACACCACCACGACACTAGACATAGCCACCACCCTGCGCGCCTCCATCAACACAAGTCCATCGCCGAGACCCCGTTGCGCTATGCTGCCGGGACCAGTCGTCGCGACATGGTAGATGCCACACCGCACCACCTCCGGCACCAGGAACCATCCGCGCTCGCCGCGCACACCCTCCACCTAAATGCCCAAGACGACGCCTCCAAAGATGTGACGATGCCATAGCGTTGCCGCTACCCATTCACAGGGAACTAGGGTTTTCACCCCGACACAGAGGGACGAGGGAGCAGGGGGAGTTTACCTCGCCGTCGCCACCAACAAGGGGAATGATGCCCGGAGCGCCATAGACGACGTGGCCGCCGCCGTCAGCTTACGACCGGAGGTTTACCCCGGACAAGCTCCCACCCCGGCACCCACCAGGTCCGTCACCAACACCTCCAAGAACAGACGCCGGAGATCTGGACCAGTCGATGGGGAGAACAGCGAGCTAGGATGGTCCGCCTCAGATCTGACGAGAGGGGCACGGGGAACCACCTCACGCCACGACTGTCATCTATCGGGATCCCACTGCCCAAGCAGCCAAGGAAGACCGGCCGACCGCTCCGACTAACGCCCACCGCCGACGGAAGGACGCCGCCCACACCAATCGAGGTCGCCGTCTCAGATCCAGGCCCTCACCCGAGGCAGGGGAGCAGCCAAAAGTCTCGCCGCCACCCTCCCTGGCGCCACACGGGGATCCGATGACTGCGTCCGATGGCAATGAGGGGGCGGGGGAGGAGGGGGAGGTACGCGACGGAGATCTCGGTTGCCCCCGAGCCGCCCTCGGGAGGGCGACGTGGGCAGGGGAAGGGAGGCAACACTGAACATAGATACATGCATGATATATCACTAGTAGAAAAAGGGATTTAGTTCTAGCCGGATCGGAGCAATAGTCCCGGTCGCGTTACGAACCGGGACTAATGTGAGCATTAGTCCCGGTTCGAGCGGCTAGGACACCGGCCGGGGCTCGGCAGGCATCAGTCCCGGTTCGATTGGGACCTTTAGTCCCGGTTGGAGACACCAACCGGGACTAAAGGGGACCCTTTAGTCCCGGTTGGTGTCTCCAACCGGGACTAAAGGTCTGTCTTTAGTCCCGGTTTTAGACCCCAACTGGGACTAAAAGTTTGCCTATATATACCGTCGCCCCTGCCCGCCCTCTCCTCTGTTTTTTGCTCATAGAAGGTGGGAGGTGTGTGCTAGTTAGTTTTCCCTTCCTATGCACAAGAGGTGTTCGATGAAATGCTTGAGAGCATGATGCCACTTGAGTTCACACAAAACAAACATGATATGAGGTGCCCGAGCCACACTTAAGCTTTCTCCTCTTTCTTGCCCGAGCCACACAATCCATTCTTCTCCTCTGTTCTTCCTCCAAGCTCCATTTTCCCCAAGATTTGTCTAGATTTGGCGGTGCACCAACTATCCAAATGTTCTAAAAGGTTAGCAACTTCATCCTTTCATCTCTCATTGCTAGTTTAGCTCATTTCATGCTCTAGAAGTAGAGTGATTTGTGGGTTTTGGTGGAGGAGTGTATGTGGGAGTTTATTTGATTTAGATGCAATTTGAGCTCAAATTAACTTCTTAGTTTGCAAATGTGTAGGGTGTCGTCCCGTCCCCGTCCCCGTCCTCACCGCCGTCGATCGCCCACGCCGATCTCGTCGCCGGCACCACCGTGGTGAGCCTCTTGTTCTTATCTTTTTTTAAAAAAAATCTTACTTGTATGATTTAGATAGTTACTTGTATAATTTTCTTACTTGTATTATTGTTTGTTATTATATAGTGCCATGGTTTTGATATCCGCCCCCGTTGGCTCTCGTCCGGTCTATGATTCGGATGTGGTATATTATCTTTTATAACTATTTGTTTCATTTAGTGTTTATGACAATTATGCCGACCAACTTGACATAGATATTTTTATCTAGGAGGTATCACTAGTAGAAAACAGGGCTTTGGTCCAGGCCAGATAAGAGCATCAATCCCGGTTCTGTTACGAACCGGGACCAATGGGTGCATCAGTCCCGGTTCGTGAGGCCAGGGCGCCGGCCGGGCCACGGCAGGCACCAGTCCCGGTTCGTCTGACCCCTTTGGTACCGGTTCCAGACACGAACCGGGACTAAAGGGCCTCGCTCCTGGCGCAGCCCCTTTAGTCCTGGTTGGTGGCTGGAACCGGGACTAAATGTTGGCCTTTAGTCCCGGTTCTAGCCACGAACCGGGACTAAAGAGATGCCTATATATATGCTCTCCCCTGCCCGCTCACTCCTCTGTTTTTTGGCCGGCCGGTGTGGGAGGTGTGTGCTGCTCTGCTCTCACCTCCTATGCACATGAGGTGTTCGATGAAATGCCCGAGTCACACTTAAGCTTTCTCCTCTCCAAGCTCGACCTCCAAGCTTCATTTTCCCCAAGATTTGTCTAGGTTTGGCGGTGCACCATTGTCCCCGTCCCCGTCCTCACCGCCGTCGATCGCCCGCGCCGATCTCGTCGCCGGCACCACCGTGGTGAGCCTCTTGTTCTTATCTTCTTTTTAAAAGAAAAAAAATTCTTACTTGTATGATTTAGATAGATACTTGTATAATTTTCTTACTTTTATTATTGTTTGTTATTATATAGTGCCATGACTTTGGTATCCGCCCCCGTTGGCCCTCGTCCTGTCTATGATTCAGATGTGGTATATTATCTTTTATTACTATTTGTTTCATTTAGTGTTTATGACAATTATGCCGACCAATGTGACATAGATGTTTTTATCTAGGAGGTATGTGAACCGGAAATTCCAACCGACCCTCTTGTCGAGAGGTTAAATTTAGTTGAAAAATAAAACAATTACTTGAAGAAAAAATTGAAAAAAAATTGAGGAGGAGAAGATGGAATTGGAGTTGCATGTTGCCGATGTCGTCGATGATCACAAGATCAAGATGGATGCAATGCGCTTGAAGATTAGAAAGATTAGAAAATATGCCATTCATAATGAGGCTTGGTATCATTATGCCGTTGGATCAATTGTTACCTTAGTTGCGATTATGATCGCATTTGTTGTTGCATTTAAATGTTTTTCATAGTTTCAATGTATGTTTTAATTAGATGCTCTAGAGAGCTATATGTTGTTCTATGTATTTTTTCAGTAATAACATTTGATCACTACTGTACTTTGGTTTTAATGTGATGATGAACTTGTATTAATTTGGTCACTTCTCTATTCATGATGTTCTGTAATGGTTTTTGATACACTTAATTATATAATGCACGCAGATGAACCGGCAATGGATGTACGGTGACCGACGCACCTCTGAGTATCTTGAGGGCATGCATAAATTTCTCGAAGTGGCTGAGACAAACAAGCAGAATGGTTTTATGTATTGTCCATGCCCTGTCTGTGAGAATTTGAAGGATTACTCTAACTTGAAAACCCTTCACGTCCACCAGCTTGAGAAGGGTTTCATGCCACACTATAATGTTTGGACCAAGCACGGAGAAAGAGGGGTTATGATGGAAGACAACGAAGAAGAAGAGGATGATGACAACTATCCCCTGAATACGGTGATACTGCAACAGGGGAAGCTGAAGATCAAGAGGAACCAGACGATGTGCCCGATGATGATCTTCGCCGGGTCATTGTTGATGCAAAGAGACAATGCCAAAGTGAAAGGGAGAAGTTGAAGTTCGATCGCATGTTAGAGGATCACAAAAAAGGGTTGTACCCAAATTGCGAAGATGACAAAACAAAGCTCGGTACCACACTGGAATTGCTGCAATGGAAGGCAGACAATGGTGTATCTGACAACGGATTTGGGAAGCTGCTAAAAATAATGAAGAAGAAGCTTCCAAAGGATAACGAATTGCCCGACAGTACGTACGAAGCAAAGAAGGTTCTATGCCCTCTAGGATTGGAGGTGCAGAAGATACATGCATGCCCTAATGACTGCATCCTCTACCGCGGTGAGTACGAGGATTTGAACGCATGCCCGGTATGCGGTGCATTGCGGTATAAGATCAGACGAGATGACCCTGGTGATGTTGAGGGCGAGCGCCCCAGGAAGAGGGTTCCTGCCAAGGTGATGTGGTATGCTCCTATAATACCACGGTTGAAACATCTGTTCAGAAACAAAGAGCATGCCAAGTTGATGCGATGGCACAAAGAAGACCGTAAGAAAGACGGGAAGTTGAGAGCACCCGCTGACGGGTCGCAGTGGAGAAAAATCGAGAGAAGGTGGGGGGACTTTGCAGGTGACGCAAGGAACGTATGGTTTGGGTTAAGCGCAGATGGCATTAATCCTTTTGGGGAGCAGAGCAGCAATCATAGCACCTGGCCCGTGACTCTATGTATCTATAACCTTCCTCCTTGGTTGTACATGAAGCGGAAGTTCATTATGATGCCAGTGCTCATCCAAGGCCCTAAGCAACCCGGCAACGACATTGATGTGTACCTAAGGCCATTAGTTGAAGAACTTTTACAGCTGTGGAATGGAAAAGGTGTACGTGTGTGGGATGAGCACAAACAGCAGGAATTTGACCTACATGCGTTGCTGTTTGTAACCATCAATGATTGGCCTGCTCTCAGTAACCTGTCAGGACAGACAAACAAGGGATACCACGCATGCACGCACTGTTTAGATGACACCGAAAGTATATATTTGGAGAAATGCAGGAAGAATGTGTACCTGGGACATCGTCGATTTCTTCTGACCAACCATCAATGTCGAAAGAAAGGCAAGCATTTCAAAGGTGAGGCAGATCACCGGAAGAAGCCCGCCCTCCGTACTGGTGATCACATACTTGATATGGTCAAGGATTTACAAGTAATCTTTGGAAAGGGTCCTGGCGAACAATCTGTTCCGAATGACGCTGAGGGACGCGCACCCATGTGGAAGAAGAAATCTATATTTTGGGACCTACCCTATTGGAAAGACCTAGAGGTCCGCTCTGCAATCGACGTGATGCACATGACGAAGAATCTTTGCGTGAACCTGCTAGGCTTCTTGGGCGTGTATGGGAAGACAAAAGATACACCAGAGGCATGGGAGGACCAGCAACGTGTGCACGAAAAAGACGGCATGCATCCAAAGCAGTATGAAGGTCCTGCCAGCTACGCTCTTACCAAAGAAGAGAAGGAAATCTTCTTTGAATGCCTGCTCAGTATGAAGGTCCCGTCTGGCTTCTCGTCGAATATAAAGGGAATAATAAATATGGCAGAGAAAAAGTTCCAGAACCTAAAGTCTCATGACTGCCACGTGATTATGACGCAACTGCTTCCGGTTGCATTGAGGGGGCTTCTACCGGAAAACGTTCGATTAGCCATTGTGAAGCTATGTGCATTCCTCAATGCAATCTCTTAGAAGGTAATCGATCCAGATATCCTACCAAGGTTAAAGAATGATTTGGTGCAATGTCTTGTCAGTTTCGAGCTGGTGTTCCCACCATCCTTCTTCAATATCATGACGCACGTCCTAGTTCATCTAGTCGACGAGATTGCCATTCTGGGTCCTGTATTTCTACACAATATGTTCCCCTTTGAGAGGTTCATGGGAGTCTTAAAGAAATATGTTCGTAACCGTGCTAGGCCAGAAGGAAGCATCTCCATGGGCCATCAAACAGAGGAGGTCATTGGGTTTTGTGTTGACTTTATTCCTGACCTTAAGGCGATTGGTCTCCCTCAATCGCGGTATGAGGGGAGACTGACTTGAAAAGGCACGCTAGGAGCGGATGCAATAATATGTAGGGACGGGCATTCTTGGGCTCAAGCACACTACACAGTTCTACAGAATTCTACCTTGGTGACCCCGTATGTCAATGAACACAAGAATTTTCTGCGCTCCAAACACCCAGAGCAGTCTGACGACTGGATTACATGTGAACACATCAGGACTTTCGGCAGTTGGTTGCAAACACATCTCATGGGTAACAACATTGTTGGAGATGAGTTGTACTCGTTGGCCAGGGGACCATCTTCGACTGTATTGACTTACCAAGGGTACGAGATAAATGGGAATACATTTTACACGATCGCCCAAGATCAAAAGAGCACCAACCAAAACAGTGGTGTCCGCTTTGATGCTGCAACCAACAGGGGAAAGGACACATATTATGGTTACATAGTGGACATATGGGAACTTGACTATGGACATGATTTTAAGGTCCCTTTGTTTCGGTGCAAATGGGTCAATCTGTCAGGAGGCGGGGTACAGGTAGACCCGCAGTACGGAATGACAACAGTGGATCTCAACAATCTTGGGTACACAGATGAACCATTCGTCCTAGCCAATGATGTGGCGCAGGTTTTCTATGTGAAGGACATGTCTACCAAACCGAGAAAAAGAAAAGATAAGGAAGCGAATACATCATACGATGAGCCAAAGCGCCACATAGTTCTTTCAGGTAAAAGAGACATCGTGGGAGTGGAGGGCAAGACAGACATGTCTGAAGATTATGAAAAGTTTCATGAAATTCCTCCCTTCAAAGTGAAGGCTGACCCAAGCACCCTGTTAAACGATGAAGATTATCCATGGTTAAGGCACAATAAGCAAGGGACACACGCGAAGAAAAAGTGAAGACTTTCTCTCCACAACTATTCTGATGATGGCTTTGATCTAGAATATCACTGCAGTTACATGTCAAGAAATGAAATGCCTTTTGTAACATATGAGTTTTCGTCTGAAACCGTGATACTTCGAAAGAGATTGTCCATTTTGTACACGAAGTGCATCCAGTTTTTGCCGTAACCCTCTCAACTTTTTAGCACATGCTATGTGGGTGAAATGATGATACCATGCCAACTTTCAACCTTTTCAGAGTTCATTTGTACTGCTTTTCAATTTCAGGGTCATTTAGCTAAAATAAATCAGTAAATGCATGAAAAATAGCAAATGAAGTCAGAAAGGGTTGAAAATTGATGATGTGGCTTTGAATGGTGCATGTTGAACGCACAAAAAGTCTGGAGTTGAAATAAGTTAAAAAAATGGAATGTCTTTGTAACATGTTGAACGCACATAAAATCTATGCAACTAAAATTATATAAAATTTATGCAACTAAAATTATATAACTAAAAATAACATATGCAAAAAAGAACATTAAAAATTTAAAAACATAACATAGCAAAAAGAATGAACTAAAAAGAATAAATTAAATATAATATTTTTCAATAGCAAAAAGAATCAACTCAAAATAATCAAAATAATACTCCCTCCGTCCCAAAATAAGTGTCGATGATCTAGTACAAAATTTGTACTAGTTTAGTACAAAATCTGCGACACTTATTTTGGGACGGAGAGAGTATTAACTAAAATTATCAAAGTATTTATTTGTTAAAAACTTTAATAATAAAAATAATTTTCATAAAGTATTTTTTGTTACAAACTTTAATAGAAAACTAAAAATCTTTTATAAAACTCTAATAGCAAAAGGAATCAACTAAAAAGAATCAATAAAAAATAAAACTTATGCAACTAAAATTATATAACTAAAAATAACATATGCAAAAAATAACATTAAAAATTTAAAAACATAACATATGCAAAAAATAAAAAAAGGCCCACCTACTAGCCACCACGGCCTGCATACGACTAGAAACCCTACAAATGGGCCAGGATGCAGGCCCGCAGTGCTAGCAGGCCCAACAGGGCATGAGATAGGCATGTACTGCCCACATTAGAGAGGAGCTTGAGAGGGCAGCGGCAGCAGCGCTTATAAACCACTCCGAGCCCCTCTCAACTAGCGAGGTGGGACTAAACTTTTGGCTGCGGCAGCACAGCGCTTTCGTCCCGGTTGGTGGCTCGAACCGGGACGAAAGGCCCCCCTTTCGTCCCGATTGGAGTCACCAACCGGGACTAAAGGTCTCTGCTTCCCGCCCTTCGGGCTGCTGAAATTGACCTTTAGTCCCGGTTGGTGTCTCCAACCGGGACGAAAGGGGTGCCTTTAGTCCCGGTTGGAGCTACCAACCGGGACTAAAGGGTTGGGTATATAAGCCAACACTTAGGAAATTTTCAGAGTTCATCTGCAGTTTCCCCCGACGACGCCGAAGAGCACCTCGACGCCGCCAGGCTGCCCCGACGCCGTCCCCCGCTCCCCACGCCGCGCCCTGCCCCGACGCCGTCGCCGCGCCCCTGCCCCGCCATCGCCGTCGCCGTCGCCGCCCCCGAGCCCGCGCGCTCTCGCTCCTTGTCGCCGCCCCCTCCGTCGCCGTCGCCGCCCCCGAGCCCGCGCGCTCTCCCTCCTCCCCGAGCCCTCGCCGCCCCCGCTGTGAGCCGCCGCCGCCCCGCCCCGCTGTCCATTTTTTTTGTTTATTAATTATGTTTATGTATGTATGTATGTATGTATATTAAGATGCTTAGTGTATATATAATGTAGATGTATATGTATGTATGTATGGATGGATGGATGTATATAGAAAATATTGATATGATGAATTTTTTTTGTTCATAGAATTTTTTATGTTCATAGAATTAATACCAAGTGGCACTTTTCAAACAAAGTTTTGAGCAAGCTAATGGACTCTAGCAGAGAATCAATTGATACTATCTTGTAGATCACAGTCAAGTGATCAATATTGATATAAGGCACTAACCCATAGGATGTACAGAACAATACTTGTAGCCTTTGGAAAACAGCTAAGTGATGTTTAAAGCTGAGGAATTCTCAGACTTAGCAGAATTCCAGGAATTTTCAGGATATTGGTAAAACTTTAGAAATTCGTAGAAAATTAACCGTAACTCTGATGAAAATAATTGATATATGAAAACCGATCAGAATAATATGACGAATCCGAATATGCCCTCCGTTCGTCTGTCACAAGCAGCTAGCATAGCGAACCTGGAACCGTCCCCCTCCGGTTCATCTGTCCGAAAATGCAGACTTGGGGAAAACATTCCCGGATGTTATCCCCCTTCACCTATATCGTGTAGTGCCGCGTTAGAACAGCCCTAACTCTCTCGGGAATTCAACATATCCCCGATAACTTCGACATGAGGGGGGACGTCGGACATGCATGAGAGAGGTGGTCCGCAAAGTATCCTCTCTCAAAAGTATAACCCCCGATAACTTTGCATGATGTTTGCCACTAATCCATTGCTCATATATGCATATGATTCCTTGTTGTGATTAGCTAGGTCTATGTTTGCCACTAATCCATCTCTCATGGTTGTAATATTTGCAGAAACTATGGACAGAGACTTAGAAAAAGAAGAGTTGTTGGGGGATATAATCCGCGACGGAGGTGATATCACCTTGTCATTTCTCAACGACACCGATGGTCAGGAAAGAGAGGATGACGGCTCTGGTGATCCAATGGAGGAGGAAGGAGATCATGACGGCTCCGGTGACCGAACGGAGGAGGAAGGAGATCATGACGGCTCCGGTGACCGAATGGAGGAGGGAGCCTTAACTGTTGCAAAGTCCGGCGAGGTATATATACATATATTAATTAAGCCTCTGCTGACTTGATGCATTAATTGTTTTGTATGTACAGATATTAACGCTTCTTTCTTCTTTTAATTAGCCCTCCGGATCGAGCCAAACTTCCGTAAGGAGACGAGGCCCGAAGAAAAGGTTGCGCCAGGATGAAAGGTTCACGATCGAAGAAGTCTGTCGAGATGACCAACCGATTGCTCCCAAGCGGAGCAGGGACACATTTATACATCAGTGCGGAGTGGTTGTTAGGGACAACGTCCCGATCAGCATCCAAGAATGGAATAAGAAGAAGGACCCTGAAGTTTCTTATGTCCAGGATAGACAGAAAGATGATCTTTGGACCTCGCTGATGACAAATTTTAGCCTACCGCCAGAGGCGGATCCGAATAAGGTCAAGGCGTTTGCTCTTAAGAAGATGGCAGAACTATTCAAGAACTGGAAGAAAGATTTGAACAAAAAGTTTGTCGAGAAAGACAAGACTCCAGAATTCACCGGTCCATATGAGAAGATAAAAGATCACTGGCCCGCATTTGTGGCCTACAAGAAATCGGACAAGGGCAAGCAAAGGTCAGCGACAAACAAGCAAAATGCTGCAAAGAAGCAGTATCACCATGTTACGGGGTCAGGTGGCTACAGCAAAGCCCGGCCTACGTGGGACAAAGCTGAGCAAGACCTGCTTGCTAAAGGGGTCCAACCAGCGACATTGCACTGGCCAGATCGGTCATGGACTTGGTTCTTCGGGGTTGGGGGAACTTTGGACCCAAAATCTGTTGGGGAACGTTGCATGGGAAACAAAAAATTTCCTACGCACACGCAAGATCTATCCATGGTGATGAGCAACTACGAGAGGGAGAGTGAATCTACATACCCTTGTAGATCGCTAAGCGGAAGCGTTAAGAAACGCGGTTCATGTAGTCGAACGTCTCCGCGATCCAAATCGCAAGTCGTCCCTCGATCCGATCACGAACTAGTGCCGAACGGATGGCACCTCCGCGTTCAACACACGTACGGCTTGATGACGCCTTCACCTCCTCGATCCAGCGAGCGATGGTGAAGTAGTAGATGAGTTCCGGCAGCACGACGGCGTGGTGATGGTGGTGAGGAACAATCTCTGCAGGGCTTCGCCAAGCACTACGGAGATTATGACGGGAGAACTAGAGGGTTAGGGTTGCCGACACACGGCTTGGGAAATCTTAATGTGTCCCGTGTGCTAGCCCTGCCCCTCTATTTATATGTTGAGCCTTGGGGTCTAAACTTGGAGTAAAAGCCTCCTCCAGGTCGGTTTTGCCCGCACAAGGTCGGTTTGGCCCGCAGGGAAAGAGTCCAACTCGGATCCCTGCAGTACCGTGCACAAGCGGTAGTACCGCTCACGAGCGGTAGTACCGCCTGAGCGGTAGTACCGCTTCACACAAGCGGTAGTACCGCTTACGCGGTAGTACTGCCTTACCAGCGGTAGTACCGCTTAAGGCAGCAGCAAAACTTCCTTTTGCACTTTCCAATACCTCGTGGGCTTTACCCCTTTGGCCCATATAAAGTGTTGCTGCACCCGAACACTTCGGTAAACATCCGGAACCTCTTCCGGTGAATTCCGAAACCCTTCCGGAGATCAAAACACTATTATCACATATATCAATCTTTACCTCCGGACTCTTCCGGAGATCCTCGTCATGTCCGGGATCTTATCCGGGACTCCGAACAACCTTCGGTCACCAACAAAATAACTCAACTATACTAATCGTCACCAAACGTTAAGTGTGTAGACCCTGCGGGTTCGAGAACTATGTAGACATGACCGAGACACCTCTACGATCAATAACCAATAGCGGGACCTGGATGCCCATATTGGCTCCTACATATTCTACGAAGATCTTTATCGGTCGAACCTCTATGTCAAGGATCCAGTTAATCCCGTATGTTGTTCCCTTTGTTCTTCGGTATGTTACTTGCCCGAGATTCGATCGTCGGTATCTTTATACCTAGTTCAATCTCGTTACTGGCAAGTCTCTTTACTCGTTCCATAATACAAGATCTCGTGGCTAACACTTTAGTCACATTGCTTGCAAGGCTCATTGTGATGTTGTATTACCGAGTGGGCCCTGAGATACCTCTCCGTCACACGGAGTAACAAATCCCAGTCTTGATCCATGCCAACCCAACACACACCCTCGGAGATACCTGTAGAGCACCTTTATAGTCACCCAGTTACGTTGCGACATTTGATACACACAAGGTACTCCTCCGATGTCAGGGAGTTGCATGATCTCATGGTCATAGGAACAGATACTTGACATGCAGAAAACAATAGCAATAAACTGACACGATCATATGCTACGTTTACAGTTTGGGTCTTGTCCATCACATCATTCTCCTAATGATGTGATCCCGTTATCAAATGACATCTCATGTCAATGGCTAGGAAACCTTAACCATCTTTGATCAACGAGCTAGTCAACTAGAGGCTTACTAGGGACACAGTGTTGTCTATGTACCCACACATGTATTTGAGTTTCCAATCAATACAATTATAGCATGGATAATAAACGATTATCATGAACAAGGAAATATAATAATAACCAATTTATTATTGCCTCTAGGGCATATTTCCAACAGAATCAGGGGAGTGTGTTTGGACGAAAGCTCAACTTGCAATACCCGTCAAGAAGCTTCAGGCAGCAATCAAGGTAGCGCAGGAAGGGACTCTCATTCCCGACAGAGAGAAGGACGAGCTGACAGAGGCCCTCGGGAATCCTGAACACCCTGGACGAACACGAGGCACATCAGGCTCCATTCCATGGGTGCATGGGTTTCCCGACAACGGTGGTTATAGAAGCCGAGAGAGAAAGAAGAAAGAGGCAGCAAGCGAAATGCAGAAGCTCAGTGCAAGATTAGCGAAACTAGAGGAACTTGAGAGCCAGCGAGCTACCGGCCAACCATCTCAGCGGCACGAAGATCCTTCCTTCGACACTGCCCCAGAAGTTACCCCACCATCTCAGCGGAGAAGCAGCGTGGCTTCCACGGAGCTCGTTCAGCCTGATTTCACGGCTCCTCGCTACCCCGTGGATAGTATCACGGAGGCCGAACATTGTGTGCTAATGGCGAAATGCCAGAACCTGACCTTGAAGGCGGCGGTCTGCTCTGTCTCACCTCCTCGAGCTGAGGGAACTTTCCATTGCCGTCCGATTCCACATGGCTTTGCTATTGTCGGGGTGGATGAAATAATGGAGGGATTTGAGGGGCTGGAGCTTGAGTACCCTACAGGTGAAGGGGAGATTCTTCTGGAAAATGCCTTAAGGAGTACCTGTCTATGGAGAAAGGAGTACAACAAGCTTCCAAACTGGACGCCGCCTCAGCAGACTCAGCCGGATCCTCAGCAGACTCCTCCTCACAGTCCAGCTGTGCTATCTCCGCTGCCTGAGTCGTCTCCGGCGCGTCATCCGTCTCCGCCCCTCAGCGGACTCTAACGGAGGAGGCCCCTCAGCAGAATCCTCCTCCGCCTCAGCTGTCTCCGGCGCGCTAGCCGTCTCTGCCTCCGCAGCTGTCTCCGGCGCGCCAGCGGGCTCCGGCGCGTCAGCGGACTCCGCCGCCTCAGCAACAGCGGAAGAGAGCCCCCGCCGCTCCGGCGGCTAGCAGTACAAAAGGCGGGAAGAAATTCAAAGCTGGTCCAAGCCTCAAGGTTCCTCCAAAGTTACCATATGAGAGGACTGAGGAGGAAAACAGGGACATCATGAAAGCCGAATTGCAGGCCCATTTTGAACAGAAACGTCCAGTACCTCCGAAGGAAACAATAGATCCGGTGAAAGCGAAGCGCACTCTGGATGCCCTTAAGCGACCACCACCGCCTCCGCCGCAATCCAACTATGACCGCTGTATTGAAAAGACATGTGATGAAGCGCGGCGGTCGAGAAGTACTGCCAGTGCTTCAAGACGAAGAAGTGGGAAAACAATTTCCCAGCTCGGTGAACAGGAGAAGCAATCGTGCCCCCCGCTCAAGGTGTCTAGCGATATCGCTAATCATCCGGGGCTACTGCCGGTACCACTCTTGGTGATTACGTGGGCGATGATGTACAGTTTGAAACGGCTGAGGTAGTAGAGATCTTTAGATACGAGCACGGGAAGCCTCTCATCAAACCTGATCATCCTCCTCTAACAACGATGATGCGAAGATTGCATGAGTGGTACTAGGAAAGCTGCAGAAAGAATGGGTCCGATAGTTTGATGGTGACAATTAAAGATGAGCACGACCTCATTGGAGTCGACCTGATGCCTGTTGAATTTGTGGAGTTATTTCAGTTATTCAATCAAGAGGCCCTCGACAAACAGATCATGACTTGCTACTGTCTGTAAGTATTACTTCTGTAATTAAGTCTCTAGCTCAACTCGTTCATTGCATGTATATATAATTATCCTCACTATATTATGCAGATTGAAGATCGTCAAATGCCCAAAAAGACAAATCTATGACATTGGGTTCATTAGCCCAAATACCGTAAATGAATGGACAGTACAAAACAGAGTTAAAGATACTGAGGAAAACTTGCTAAAAGCGTTCCTTCGACATCAAAACAAAAGGGAAATACTCTTTCCTTACAACTTCAAGTGAGTGTTACTGTCTTGTGCATATTCAATTTCGCTTACTCGAGGTTAAGTACCGTAATTGATGAGTTATGCGTGCGCAGGTTCCACTTTATTCTGCTATCCATTAAGCTTGACGGGGGAGAAGTAACTGTCTTAGACTCGAGACGTAAAGATCCCAAGGATTATGCGGACATGATTGCAATGCTCCAGAAGTAAGTTCAATCAATACCGGGACCATATCGGCAACTTTCATTCATTTCCTGATATCAAGTAATCATTTTCTTTGCCTGGCAGGGTTTGGAAAAAGTTCACCGGAAAGGTTTCGGGTATGAAGAACGAGCTGCGATTTACACACCCCAAAGTAAGTAGTACTAGCTAGTTCCGCGCATCTCTCATTGATTCTAGTTTCATCAATACCATTATCATGCATGCTTGATTATCATTTTGATTGAACTCTATTCTCGTAAAGTTCTTGTGGCAGGAACCCGGGAATAATTTATGTGGATACTACGTTTGCGTACATTCGCCACCTGACCTCTGAGCGGGGCAGATCTGAAGAACAATTTGAAGTACATAAACAATATTCACATTTTTTTATTACCATCAATCGTGTTGAGTTTCATTCATATATATATATATATTGACCCCCTTCTTTAAATTAGATCCGGCGGAAGCGGGACGAACTCCTACCAACCGATCGTATACGAGCAATTCAAGAGGAATTGGCGGGATTCTTTCTTGAACATGTCATACATGAAAAGGGAGAATACCATACGAAAATTCAATGGGAGTTTGGCGCTTGATGATGTCAGGGATGTTATATTGTATATATGTAGTAGCGTCGGATAGATATAAGAAAACTTGTTGTTCGACCAAGCACGGAGAAAGAGAGGTCACTTCTCTCTATATATGTTCATGACGATCTTGTGTAATTAATGGTTTCCTTCATTTGCTTACTAGCTACCGTCGAGTTCTCTCTATATGTAGTAGCTAGCATCGACCAAGCACGGAGAAAGAGAGGTCACTTCTCTCTATTAGCTAGCTAACACAATATGAAACCCTTAAACCCTCCAAAACCCCTAAACCCCCCCTTTCAAAAAAAAACCCCAGCGCCTGCGAGCTGCTGACGCGTGGCTGCCCTTTGGTCCCGGTGGGTGTTACCAACCGGGACTAAAGGTCCTCCTGCCTGGGCGCCCCACAGCGGCCACGTGGAGCTCCTTTGGTCCCGGTTGGTGTTACCAACCGGGACTAAAGGTCCTCCTGCCAGGGCGCCCCACAGCGTCCACGTGGAGCACCTTTAGTCCCGGTTCGTAAGCCAACCGGGACTAAAAGTTATGGGCATTAGTCCCGATCGTTTTGTCCCGGTTCCAGAACCGGGACTAAAGGCCCTCTGGAACCGGGATAGATGCCCTGTTTTCTATGAGTGTATGTGAACCGGAAATTCCAACCGACCCTCTTGTCGAGAGGTTAAATTTAGTTGAAAAAGAAAACAATTATTTGAAACAAAAATTGAAAAGAATCGAAGAAGAGAAGATGAAATTGGAGTTGCATGTTGCCGATGTCGTCGATCTACACAAGATCCAGATGGATGCAATGCGCTTGAAGATTAGAAAGATTAGAAAATATGCCATTGCTAAAGAGGCTTGGTATCATTATGCTATTGGATCAATTGTTACCTTAGTTGCGATTTTGATCGCATTTATTGTTGCATTTAAATGTTTTACATAGTTGTATGTTAATTTCAATGTATGTTTTAGATGCTCTAGATAGTTGTATGTTGTTTTATGAGAACTATGTATGAACTTTATGTATTTATTTTTGCAGTAATAACATTTGATCACTACTGTACTTTGGTTTTAATGTGATGAACTTGTATTAATTTGGTCATTTCTCTATTCATGATGTTCTGTAATGGTTTTTGATATACTTAATTATATAATGTAGATGAACCGGCAATGGATGTACGGTGACCGACGCACTGCCGAGTACATTACGGGCCTGCAAAATTTTATCGGTGTGCCTCAGGCAAACAGTGTGAATGGTTTTATGTGTTGTCCATGTGTTGTCTGTCGGAATGACAAGGATTACTCTTCCTCGAAAATCCTTCACACCCACCTGCTAAAGTCCGGTTTCATGCCCAGCTATAATTGTTGGACCAAGCACGGAGAAAGAGGGGTTATGATGGAAGACAATGAAGAAGAAGAGGATGATGACAACTATCCTATGTTCCCTGAATACGGTGATACTGCAACGGGGGAAGCTGAAGATCAAGAGGCACCAGATGTGCCCGCTGATGATCTTCGTCGGGCCATTGTTGATGCACAGAGAGAATGCGAAAGTGAAAAGGAGAAGTTGAAGTTCGAGCGCATGTTAGAGGATCACAAAAAATTGTTGTACCCAAATTGCGAAGATGGCAACACAAAGCTCGGTACCACACTGGAATTGCTGCAATGGAAGGCAGAGAATGGTTTATCTGACAAGGGATTTGAGAAGTTACTGAAAATAATGAAGAAGAAGCTTCCAAAGGATAACGAATTGCCTGATAGTACGTACGAAGCAAAGAAGGTTCTCTGCCCTCTAGGATTAGAGGTGCAGAAGATACATGCATGCCCTAATGACTGCATCCTCTACCGCGGTGAGGAGTACGAGAATTTGAATGCATGCCCGGTATGCGGTGCATTGCGGTATAAGATCAGACGAGATGACCCTGGTGATGTTGAGGGCGAGCGCCCTAGGAAGAGGGTTCCTGCCAAGGTGATGTGGTATGCTCCTATAATACCACGGTTGAAATGTCTGTTCAGAAACAAAGAGCATGCCAAGTTGTTGCGATGGCACAAAGAAGACCGTAAGAAAGACGGGATGTTGAGAGTACCCGATGATGGGTCGCCATGGAGAAAAATCGAGAGAGAGTTCCCGGAGTTTGCAGATGATGCAAGGAACTTATGGTTTGGTATAAGTACAGATGGCATGAATCCTTTTGGGGAGCAGAGCAGCAGTCATAGCACCTGGCCTGTGACTCTATGTATCTATAACCTTCCTCCTTGGTTGTGCATGAAGCGGAAGTTCATTATGATGCCAGTGCTCATCCAAGGCCCTAAGCAACCCAGCAACGACATTGATGTGTACCTAAGGCCATTAGTTGAAGAACTTTTACAGCTGTGGGATATAAAAGGTGTACGTGTGTGGGATGAGCACAAACAGCAGGAATTTGACCTACGAGCGTTGCTGTTTGTAACCATCAATGATTGGCCTGCTCTTAGTAACCTTTCAGGACAGATAAACAAGGGATACAATGCATGCACGCACTATTTAGATGAGACTGAAAGTATATATTTGGATAAATGTAAGAAGAATGTGTACCCGGGACATCGTCGAGTTCTTCCGATCAAGCATCCCTTAAGAAAGAAAGGCAAGCATTTCAATGGTGAGGAAGATCACCGGAAGAAGCTTGCCCACCGTACTGGTGATGATATATTTGATATGGTCAAGGATTTAAAAGTAATCTTTGGAAAGGGTCTTGGCGGTCAATCTGTTCCGAATGACGCTAACGGACACGCACCCATGTGGAAGAAGAAATCTATATTTTGGGAGCTACCCTATTGGAAAGTCCTAGAGGCCCGCTCTGCAATCGACATGATGCACGTGACGAAGAATCTTTGCGTGAACCTGCTAGGCATCTTGGGCGTGTATAGGAAGACAAAAGATACACCGGAGGCACGGGAGGACCAACAACGTATGCACAAAAAAGACGGCATGCATCCAAAGCAGTATCAAGGTCCTGCCAGCTACGCTCTTACCAAAGCAGAGAAGGAAATCTTTTTTGAATGCCTGATCAGTATCAAGGTCTAGTCTGGCTTCTCGTCGAATATAAAGGGAATAATAAATATGGCAGAGAAAAAAATTCCAAAACCTAAAGTCTCATGACTGCCACGTGATTATGACGCAATTGCTTCCGTTGCATTGAGGGGGCTTCTACCAAAAAAAATGTTCGATTAGCCATTGTGAAGCTATGTGCATTCCTCAATGCAATTTCTCAGAAGGTAATCAATCCAGAAATCCTACCAAGGTTACAAAATGATTTGGTTCAATGTCTTGTCAGTTTCGAGTTGGTGTTCCCACCATCCTTCTTCAATATTATGACACACGTCCTAGTTCACCTAGTCGAAGAGATTGCCATTCTGGGTCCTGTATTTCTACACAATATGCTCCCCTTTGAGAGGTTCATGGGAGTCTTAAAGAAATATGTTCATAACCGTGCTAGGCCAGAAGGAAGCATCTCCAAGGGCTATGGAACAGAGGAGGTTATTGAGTTTTGTGTTGACTTTATTCCTGACCTTAAGCCGATTGGTGTTCCTCAATCGCGGCACGAGGGGAGACTGAGTGGAAAAGGCACGCTAGGACCAAAAGCAATAATATGTAGGGACGGGCATTCTTTCACTCAAGCACACTACACAGTTCTACAAAATTCTACCTTGGTGGCCCCGTATATCAATGAACACAAGAATACTGTACGCTCCCAACACCCGGGGCAGTCTGACGACTGGATTACACGTGCACACATGGCGACTTTCGGCGGTTGGTTGCAAACACATCTCATGAATAACACCATTGTTGTAGATCAGCTGTACTTGTTGGCCAGGACACCATCTTCGACTGTATTGACTTTCCAAGGGTACGAGATAAATGGGAATACATTTTACATGATCGCCCAAGATAAAAAGAGCACCAACCAAAACAGTGGTGTCTGCTTTGACGCAACAAACACCAATAGGGAAAAGGACACATTTTATGGTTATATAGAGGAGATATGGGAACTTGACTATGGACGTGATTTTAAGGTCCCTTTGTTTCAGTGCAAATGGGTCAATCTGACAGGAGGCGGTGTAAAGGTAGACCCGTAGTACGGAATGACAACAGTGGATCTCAACAATCTTGGGTATACAGACGAACCATTCGTCCTAGCCAATGATGTGACGCAGGTTTTCTATGTGAAGGACATGTCTACCAAACCGAGAAAAAGAAAAGATAAGGAAGCGAATACATCATACGATGAGCCAAAGCGCCACATAGTTCTTTCAGGGAAAAGAAACATCGTGGGAGTGGAGGACAAGACAGACATGTCAGAAGATTATGAAAAGTTTCATGAAATTCCTCCCTTCACAGTGAAGACTGACCCAAGCATCCTGTTAAATGATGAAGATTCTCCATGGTTACGGCACAATCATAAGCAAGGGACACACGCGAAGAAAAAGTTTTATACCCCAAGATCCCACTCTGGGATGTGACCGGCTTCACCGTCATCTTTGTAAGAGTTAGGGTATATATGTGTTTTGGGTGTCCTAGGTGGACTCCGGAGCGTCGGAATTGAACCAAAAAGCTAGAGCATTTTGGCATTTGAAACATGATTTTTGAATAATTATTTATTAAGTTATGAATTTTCAATTATTCCTGTCCTTTTAGTATTTTAATTATACAGAGGAGTTAATCAATGCAATTATGTCCAAACAAAATATGAATGTCTTCTGAGCATTCCAGATAAGCCGCATCATTCATATCAGCATTCACTCTAGCAAGCATTCTAGCAATCAAAATACAATCAATGAATAAAGCAATAAAGAAAACAATAAGAAAAAGCAAATAGAAAGCAAAACAAAACTTCAAGGAAATCCAAATAAAAACTCCTAAGGGAACAGTAGGACTTAACTACAAATAACAAAAATAGTTTTTGTCCTAAATAAAACTTAGCAGCAAAGAAAAATACTAAACTAATAACTTAACAGAAAAGAAAATATAACATTATTAGGTTAACAAAAAGTATTTTATAATATTCTTCAATAGCAAAAAGAATCAACTAAAATTTTCATACAGTATTTTTTGTTAAAAACATTAATAGCAAAAAGAATTAAATCAAAACTAGGCATGTTCAATAGCAAAAAGAATTAAATCAAAAGTTTTTGAATCTGTTTAAAACAAAACTAAAATAATTTGCATGTTTAGTCCCGGTTGGTGGCTCCAACCGGGACTAAAGGCCTAGCCCATTCGCGCCCTTTTGGCCGCCGCCAAAATAAGCTTTAGTCCCGGTTGGAGGCACCAACCGGGACTAAAGGCCTACCTTTAGTCCCGGTTGGTGCCACCAACCGGGACTAAAGGCCTGGCGGTATTTAAACCGCCCCTTCTCCCTCCCCCAATCTTCATCCATTCCCTCGCCCGATCGACCGCGCCCTCGACGCGTCCGCTAGCTCCTGCCGCCAGCCTCCACGCGACGCCGTCAGGTAGCCCGCCGCTCTCCTCCACGCGCCGGCGACGTCAGGCTGCCCGCCGCCGCTCCTCCACACGCGCGTGCCCCCTCGATGTCGCCGCTCTCCTCCACGCGCCGCGCGCCCGAGCCCGTGCCGGCCCTCCTCCATGCGCGCGCCGTCAGGCTGCCCTAGCCCGCGCCGGCGCTCCTCCACGCGCGCGCCGTCAGGCTGCCCTAACGTCCCTCAAGCATTTGCCTTTAGTTACCTACATTTTTGCTAAGTCCCTGAGATTCCAAATATCATATTGCATTCTTTTGGTGTGTGTAACTTTGTGCATGTTGGTCCTATGAACATGATTTATATATGTAAAATGTGCTACTCTTCGTGCTCTACGTGATGGTGTCATTTGCATGCATAATAGAGTTCATCTTGATGTGTTAATCTACGTTTGCAAAAGTGCATCCTGATGTTAAGTCTGAAAAACAGCTTTTCTCATGGTTGTATATTGCCTTGATGATTCCCATCAACCTGTTGCTCCTATGTTTATGCCATGTTGTAATACTTGGGCTCCATGATATGTACATGAACCTTTTGATGCCATCATTTTAACTCTGCTCATGCATATGCCCAGTTTTTCACTAAGTCATGATCTATTTCAGAATGTTGCATTTTGCATGGATCATAGTCAATTAATCATGATGTTTATGAACCTGGACCATAAAGATGAATTGAAGCATGTCATCTCTACTTTAAGTGCATATCAAGTTTGTGCCCATATAGTTCCTGTAGCATGTTGTTTTGATTTACAAGATTTGTGGTGTTGCATCTCCGTGGAGTGATCGTCGACGTTGGAGCTGTTGGTCCACGATCGTCCCTCCGCTGATCGACTACATCCTCTACATCCGAGGGTGAGCTACAATTCCTGATTTGTTTTCATAGGAATTTGTTCTCGGCGACGATGCCCGGCCCGCATCCTCGTCGTCGACTCAGCGGCGACAACCAGTTTGAGAGGCGCCATGTCCGGGACTGTGCTCCACCGGGCTGGCACTGGGAGGTGCTACCTTCCGGGGCGCGCAGCTTGGTGAGGAATCAGGGTCTCGTCGTCGACCCGGAGCTTCTTTGGTGGTGGTCGCATGGGCCACTATCGATGTAGAGGGAGCCGGCCCCCGAGAGGGTGGTACGTCGCCGTGTCAAGGAGGAGGACGAGCACGTCCGTCGCTACATGGTTGCGTTGGACGACAGCTTCTCCAATACCTGGCAGT
The DNA here is from genome assembly GCA_039707655.1 of Elymus sibiricus. Taxonomy (NCBI): domain Eukaryota; kingdom Viridiplantae; phylum Streptophyta; class Magnoliopsida; order Poales; family Poaceae; genus Elymus; species Elymus sibiricus. The sequence goes on from CM077672.1 coordinate 455,871,178, forward strand.
TTCTTCAGGGATCTTACCCGAGCTATGATCCTGTGATGGTTCCTTCTCTTTGGGTGTTCATCACCCGCGGCTCAGGAACCGGGAGTCGACGTCCAGTTTGATTGGGCGAGATGTTTAGTGATATTATGTGATATTATTGTTGCATTAACTGGATTATTCGAGATGTATTAGTGATATTATATGATAATATTATTGCATTAACTCGATTATTCGAGATGTATTAGTGATATTATGTGAATTTGTTTTAATAATGTGATTTTTTTAATCGAGATGCAAACAAACATGGAAATGTGAATTTGTTTTAATAATTTGTTTATAGCATTGAAATAACTTGCAAGTCTTTGCAGAAACTATGGAACACGGCAGAGACGAAGAACAAGAAGACATGTTGGGGGCAATAATCCGCGACGGAGATGATGATATCACCTCACAGTTTCTGAACGACTCCGGTGAGGGAATAGAGGGAGGAGATGACGGCTCCGGTGAGGGAATGGAGGGAGAAGATGACGGCTCCGGTGTTGGAACCTTAATTATTACAAAGTCCGGCGAGGTATATTAATTAAGCCTCTGCTGACTAGATGCATTAATTGATTTGTATATACATATATTAATGCTTCCTTCTTCTTTTAGCCCTCCGGGTCGAGCCAATCTTCTATAAAGAAACGAGGCCCGAAAAAAAGGTTGGGCGAAAATGAAAGGTTCAAGATCGAAGAAGTCCATGAAGATGGCAAACCGATTGGTCCCGCGCGGAACGCAAACCGATTTGTAAGTCAGTGCGGAGTTATTGTTAGGGATAGCATCCCGATCACCATTCGAGAATGGAATAAGCCAAAGGCGGATGGAGTTACTTATGTCGACGATAGATCCAAAGAAACGCTTTGGAATACGCTCATGACAAATTTCACCCTACCACCAGAGGTGGATCCAAATAACAAAGTTATAGAGCCAAAAGTCAAGGCGTGGGATCTTAAGAAGATGGCCGCACAATTCTGCAATTGGAAGAAAAGATTGCACCAAGACTATGTCCTGAAAGACAAGACTCCAACATTCACCGGAGCATATGAGAAGATAAAAGATCACTGGGACGCATTTGTGGAGTACAAGACATCGGATGAAGCTAAGAAAAGGTCAAAAATAAATAAGCAAAATGCTGCAAAGAAGGAATATCACCATGTTATGGGGTCAGGTGGCTACAAGGTTGCCAGGCCTAAGTGGGAGAAAACTGAGAACGACCTGATTGATAAAGGGATCGATCCAGAGACATTGGAGTGGGCCGAACGGGAAAGGCTTGGTTCTACGGGCATGGGGGAAAGTTGGACCCAGAAACAGGGAAGTGTATTTTTACAAAAGATCAACTTGCAACACCCCTCAAAGCCCTTAAAGCTGCAATGAAGGACGTGCAGGACGGGAAGTTCAATCCTGACAGAGAGAACGACGAGCTGACACGCGCCCTCGGGAATGCTGAACACAGTGGACGAACACGAGGCACATCAGGCTCCGTTCCGTGGAAGATTGGGTTTCCCGACTGCAGTGAGACTTATAGAAGCCGAGGGAGAAAAGAGAAACAGCATGCAGACCGGATGCAGAAGATAGAAGAAAAATTAGAGCAGCAGCAGAAGCAAATAGAGGCACTTACCAGCCAGCAAGCTACCGGCCCATCTCAGCGGGATGAAGATCCTGCATTCGATACTGCCGGCCCATCATCTCAGCGGAAAAGCAGCCTGGCTTCCACGTAACTCGTTCGGCCTATAGATGATATCATGGCTCCTCGCTACCCCGTGGATGATATCACGCAGAGGGAAAATTGTGAGCTACATGTGAAATGCATGAACATATCCGTGAAGGTGGCGGTCGGCTTTGCCTTACCTCCTGGTAATGGAACTTACCATTGCTCTCCGATTCCAGATGGCTATGCTGTTGTCGGGGTGGATGAAGTTATCAAGGGATTTGAGTAGCTGGAGCTTGACTTCCCTACAGGTGAAGGGGAGACTGAACTGGGAGATGCCAGAAAAACTACCATTCTATGGAAAAAGGAACACATCGTGCTTCCACATTGGACGCCAAGGCTATCGACTCCTCAGAGTAGCAATCCAGCTCTATCTCCATCGCCTCAGCCGTCTCCGCCGCCTCAGCAGACTACGCCGCCTCCGCCGCCTCAGCAGACTCCGCCGCCTCAGCCGTCTCCGCCGCGTCCGCAGACTCCGCCGCCTCTGCCGCCTTAGCACCGGGTGGATAAGCGAAAGAGAACCGCCGCTCCGGCGGCTAGTATTACAACTGCGAAGAAATCCAGAGCAGGTACAAGGTACAGCGTCAAGGAGGCTCCTGCCAAGTTACCATATGAAATGAGTGATGAGGAAGTCAAGAAGCTCGTGGATGACGATGTGAAACGCTAGCTTGCACCGAAACGGCCCGAGCCAAAGGAGAAAATAGATCCGACAAAAGCGAAGCAGTTTCTGGAAAACCTTACGCGACCACCACCGCCTCCGCTGCCATCAAACTATGACCGCTCTATTATGAAGTCACATAAACAGCAGCGGTCGGGAAGTAGTAGTAGTGCAAGGGGGAAAACAATTCCCCAGCTCGGAGAGCAGAAAAACCAATCGTGCCCCCCGCTCAACATGTTTTCCGATAAGGATTATGATCCGGAGGTAGCGGCCACTCTTACTCAATTCTTAAGCGGGGTAGAGTTCTCCATGGCTAAGTTAGCATACAGATACCAGCACGGGAAGCCTCTCGTCAGACCTAAGGAGGAATGGCTTCTACCAACACAAATGCGAAGATTGCATGAGTGGTACATGGAAGCCTCAAAGGAAGGGAAAGACTCACTCATGGTGGGAATTAAAAATGAGCATTACTTCAGTGGAGACAAGGAGATGTTCATTGAATTTGAGGAATTATTTCAGTTATACAATCAAGACACCCTCGACAAATCTATCATCAGTTGCTATTGTTTGTAATTATTTCTATAATTAAGTCTCTAGCTCAGCTCGTTTATTGCATGTATAATTATCCTCACTATATTATGCAGAATGAAGATCCTCGAATGCAAAAGAGGACAAATCTATGACATTGGATTCATTAACCCAAATAACATACATGAATATACAGTACAAAACAACGCCAAGGAAACAGAGGATAACTTGCTAAAGGCGTTAATTGAACAACAAACCAAAAGGGAAATACTATTTCCTTACAACTTCAAGTGAGTGTTACTGTCTTGTACACATTTTGTTTCGCTTACTCGATGTTAAGTGTAATTGATGAGTTATGCGTGCGCAGGTTCCACTTTATTCTGCTAGTCATTCAGTTTGACACAGGAAAAGTACTTGTCATGGACTCGAAACGTAAAGACCCTAAGATGTGGGCGGACCTGAGTGAAATGATCCAGAGGTGATTTCAATCATTATCACACTATATCGGCAACTTTCGTTCATTTCCTGATATCAAGTAATTAATAACTCCTTTATTCATTTTCTTTGCCGGGCAGGGTTTGAAAACGGTTCACCAAGAAGGTTAGGGGTGAATGGAAAGAGGAGCTGCAATTTTGACAACTCAATGTAAGTAGTACTAGCTAGGTCCGCGCATCTCTTTGATTCTAGCTAGTTTCAATACCATTATCATGCTTGATTATTATTTTGATTGAACTCTATTCTCGTAAAGTGCTCGAGGCAGGGAGACGGGAATAATTTATGTGGATACTACGTTTGCGAGTTCATTCGCCAGACGACCTGTGAGAAGGGCAGAATTTTACAACAACTTGAAATACGTAAACAATATTCACAATTTTATTTTATTACCATCAATTGTGTTGAGTTTCATTCATATATATTGACCCCCTTCTTTAAATTAGATCCAACGGATGCGGGACGATCTCCTACCAAAGGATCGCGTACGAGCAATTCAAGAGGAATTGGCGGGATTCTTACTTGAAGAGGTCATATCTAAAACCGGAGAATACCATCGGGAATTGGTAGGGGATTTTGGTAATTAGATATTAGGAATTGTAAGAGATATTATATTGTATATATGCATGAACGTGTACTATATGTAGTAGCGTCGAATATATATACGAAAACTTGTTGTTCGACCAAGCACGGAGAAAGAGGTCACTTCTCTATATTCATGATGATGTTGTGTAATGGTTCCTTCATTGCTATATGTAGTAGCGTCGAGTTGAATGGAAAACATAAAATAAAAATGAAAACCCTAAATGAAAAAGAATTGAATGGTAAACACAAAAAGAAAAGGGAAACACAAAATGAAACCGCTAAACCCTCCAAAACCCTAAACCCCTACAAAACCCTAAACCCCAGCTCCTGACGCGTGGCGGCCTTTAGTCCCGGTTGGTGTTACCAACCAGAACTAAAGGTCCTCCTGCCTGAGCGTTACGCAGCGGCCACGTGGAGCCCCTTACCAACCGGGACTAAAGGTCCTCCTGCCTGAGCGCTACGCAGCGGCCACGTGGAGCCCCTTTAATCCCGGTTCGTAACACAACCGGGACTAAAAAGGGGGGCATTTAGTCCCGATTCCTTAGTCCCGGTTGCCCAACCGGGACTAAAGGCCCTTACGAACCAGGACTAATGTCCATTTTTCTACTAGTACATGTAGACAAGTACTTAACCATGGATGGATGGCCAGATTAATTGAGAGATCGATTGGTAGTTAGGAAATGGGTTGATCCTTTTCTTTCATATATCTTGATGCTAGAACACTGAACATATATGCATGGATGGACAGATTAATTAGGAAATGGGTTGTTCCCTACCTTAGTGTTGAACATGTAGATGTGGCAGTTGGAGATCTTACCACCGGAGAGAGGTCGTCCATCGCCCGTGACGCCATGGCGATCGAGGCACCCGCGCCCGTTGAAGTGGCGCTTGGAGAGCTTGATGTTTACCTCATCCTGCACGATCACACGTCCTCCACGATCCGCATACGTTTCGGCCAACGATCAACGACCTTGGCGTCTTTTTTCTTTTGACCGGAACGACCTTGGCAGTCCCTTGGTCCAAGGCTGAAACGCCGCGCCCGCGGAGTTTTCAGTCGTGCCAAGTCAGCAAACATAAATGCCTCGGCGTGTAAGCCAAAGGAAAAAGCCACTCATGCAGCCAAAACGTCATGGATGTTGACCTAACTAAAGAATGTCAGGTCTTTCAAGCGGGTCAAATCGTGCACTCCAATAAAGATCAAAACAGTGATATCCGCACTCGAGTAGACTATTTTTAACCATCATATACTAGCATGCTTCGGCCGCCGAGCTGCAAATTTTGCACGTCGCGGCTCTGTAGTACTATCGTCTTGTCAAATCACTGGTCGTGGCAGCTTGACGTGTAGACGTGTATCGTCACATTGCGGAAGTAGTAGTCACGTTCGTCCAGGTTGCATTGGTATGCCTCACACACTGCGAGAGGGTGACGGGGCAAACCACCGTGTGTGTACAAGGTGTTGGCTCGATCAAATTACGTACGCACCAGCCTTTTAGAAAAGGACTAGGCCCCGGCGCGCCGGCCTAATAGTTCGGCCGGCCGCGCGACAACCCTCAGATTCGAGCGGGCAAGGACCGCGCGCCCGAGAAGTATATGGCGGAGGTGACGGAAGGTGCTTGGATCACCGAGGCCCTGTGTAGTAAGGAGAACCTGTTTTACTCGGCCCGCACTTCGGAATGCTGAAGTTATTATTATGTAAAAAGACAAGTGTTTGAAGTTTTGCTATAATTGGCTTTAATGTCCCACTTGCTTTCCGTTTATTTTGACTCCTGTGCGACCGTTTAATACTGAAAGTGGCCAGTCGTTGGCTTTCACCCCCTTGTACAGGATACAAGGGGTGTTTCTGTAACAATGTACCTTTTAGCCAACGTCTTGGTGCCCGGGGGCGGAATTGTTTGTAGAAACTAGGCAATCAGACTATTTTGGCTTTCGAACTTTCACTTAGTCATAGGAGCTTAACTGTGATACGTCCAATTTGCATCATGATTTTCTACTGTTATTTGTAATATATTTGATCATTATTTAACGTTATGATGCAATTATTATGTCTTTTCTCTCTTAATTTGCAAGATTTATATGAAGAGGGAGAATACTGGCAGCTGGAATTCTGGACCTGAAATAGCTACAGCAGAGATACCTATCCTACAGAGCTCCAATTGACTTGAAACTTCACAGAGATTTTTTATTGAATATATAAAAAATACTGGAGAAAAGAGATACTTTAGGGGACCAACCAGTTGCCCACAAGGCAACAAGGCGGCCCCCTGGGCGCGCCCTGATGCCTTGTGGGGCCCCTAGCTGGCCTCTGGCCCCCTCCTTCTGCTATATAAGTTCATTTGCCCTAAAAAATTAGAGAGAAGACTTTTGGGACGAAGTGCCGCCGTCTCGAGGCGGAACCTGGGCAGGAGCAATTTTGCTCTCCGGCAGAGCGATTCTGCCGGGGATACTTCCCTCCGGGGGGGGGGGGGGGATCGAAGCCATCGACATCACCAACGATCCTCTCATCGTGGGAGGACCAATCTTCATCAACATCTTCACCAGCACCATCTCATCTCAAATCCTAGTTCATCTCTTACATTCAATCTTTATCTCAAAACCTCAGATTGTTACCTGTGGGTTGCTAGTAGTGTTGATTACATCTTGTAGTTGATACTAGTTGGTTTATTTGGTGGAAGATTATATGTTCAGATCCTTAATGATATTCAATACCCCTCTGATCTTGAACACGAATATGATTTGTGAGTAGTTACTTTTATTCTTGTGGACATGGGAGAAGTCTTGTCATAAGTAATTATATGAATTTGGTATTCGTTCGATATTTTGATGATATGTATGTTGTTGCTTCCTTTAGTGGTGTCATGTGAACGTCGACTACATGACACTTCACCATCTTTGGGTGAGGGTCCTGAGGGAGATCAAGAAGGCAGAATAGGGTCATGGCCTACTATATTGGATCGGCGCGGAAGAGCTGCACGGAACAGTCAATGAACTCGTCCCACGAATCAAAGGGAAAAATCGACGTGGCATGGCAGCGCTGGCCAAAAGCTAGGGCTTCGCCATGATTTGGCGTAGTCACGCAGCTGTTGCGGGGAGCCAGTGAGGAATCGACTGCATTTGCTAGAATAAAAGCGATAGTGCATTGGCCTTCGGCCATTGGGCCATACCCAGTACACACGCACACACCCCAGGTCGGGGCCCTTATGGTTTGGGCCCGGGCCGCCGCCCCTCCCGCCCCCCTCAAGGCCTTGACGGCTTGATCCTCTAAAACCATCGGCATCTCCAACGGCAACCCGCAAATTTCCTCCCGCATCTGTCCGCGAACAGGAGGATCAGTCCGCGGACATGGATGCGGAAGGACGCCATCCAACCGTAGCCGCATATATTTCAAACTTCTTTTCAACAAACCGGATGAAATTCGTGCAAACACCGATTTTCATATAAACATGACAGATTTCATATAAACACGTCCGGATTTCATTACATTTACATGAAGATGTGGCGGTATTATTTGAATAAATTGTAATGAGGTTGTACTTAAGCTCGAGGAGCTTCAAAACACTCGTTTTGGTCTGTTCCAACACTTTGCTTTTGCTTTTGACTTTGCGATTTTTCATTTGCAAGTTAGTTTTCAAAACCCCAAAAATCAAAAAAAAAAAAAGAATAAGCTTTGCTTTGCTCTTTTTGCCCGTTGGAGTTCGTTTGCATTTTTTGTTTTCAGAGGAGTTGATCTACGCCGGACAACGAGGAATGCAAGAGTAAGAAAGAAAAATGTGTAAATTCGCAACCGTGAAGGTATGTCCTACGACTCCCGTCTTTTGCGCTTGAAATGCTTAGAATAGATGTAGTAGTAGTATGTGTGATATGTGCAAATGGGAGTAAGTCTTGATAATTAAGACAAATGTTTTGTTCTAGTAGCTGAAATAATTTTGTAGCCTTTGTTCTGTTTAGTTTAGACAACCAAGACTTGCCGTGGGACTATTTTTAAGTAAAATGATCTTAATTAAGAATAACCATGCACAAGAGAAAGTCTTTAAAGACTTGGGAGTTGAGAAAAATGGCGGAGAAGATGATGTCTGAAATGCTCAACCCCGTGTTTTTAATTTTAATAGACTTGATAGCACTTGTGGATTAAATTGTCTAGAGGAACTTAGTTGAAAGGTGAACAAGATTATGCCATAAATTTGTGTTGTATCTCTTACATGGTGCTTGATGTCTACTACGCGACTTTTATTCTTGTAGACGTTGTTGGGCCTCCAAGTGTAGAGTTTTGTAGGACAGTAGCAAATTTCCCTCAAGTGGATGACCTAAGGTTTATCAATCCGTGGGAGGCATAGGATGAAGATGGTCTCTCTCAAACAACCCAGCAATCAAATACAAGAAATCTCTTGTGTCCCCAATACACCCAATACAATGGTAAATTGTATAGGTGCACTAGTTCAGCGAAGAGATGGTGATACAAGTGTAGTATGGATAGTAGATATAGGTTTTTGTAATCTGAGAACAAAAAACACAGCAAGGTAGCAAGTAACAAAAGTGAGCACAAACGGTATTGCAATGCTTGAAAACAAGGCCTAGGGTTCATACTTTCACTAGTGCAATCTCTCAACAGTGCTAACATAATTGAATCATATAACAATCCCTCAACGTGTGACAAAGAATCACTCCAAAGTTCCTATTAGCGGAGAACATAAGATGAAATTGTTGTAGGGTACGAAACCACCTCAAAGTTATCCTTTCCGATCAATCTATTGAACCATCCCTATAAGTGTCACAAATAGCCCTAGAGTACGTACTAAAATAACACCATATGATACGCATCAACCAACTCTAATGTCACCTAGATACTCCAATGTCACCACAAGTATCCGTGAGTTGATTATTCGATATGCATCAAGACAACTTCAGATTCATAATATTCAATCCACACAAAGAATTTCAAAGAGTACCCCAAAGTTTCTATCGGAGAAAAGAAGATGAAAACGTGCAATCAACCCCTATGCCTAGATTACCTCAATGTCACCTCGGGAATCCGCAAGTTGATTACCAAAACATACATCAAGTGACTCAATAGAATACCCCATTGTCAGCATGGGTATCCACATGCAAGACATACATCAAGTGTTCTCAAATATGAAATATTCAATCCGATAACAACGAAACCTCAAAGGGAAAGACTCAATTCATCACAAGAAGATAGAGAGGGAAGAAACACCATATGATCCAACTATATTAACAAAGCTCGCGATACATCAAGATCGTGCCAAATCAAGAACACGAGAGAGAGAGAGATCAAACACATAGCTATTGGTACATACCCTCAGCCCCGAGGGTGAACTACTCCCTCCTCGTCATGGAGACCGCCGGGATGATGAAGATGGCCTCCGGTGATGATTCCCCCCTCCGGCAGGGTGCCGGAACAGGGCTCCAGATGGTATTTCTTCGGTACAGAGGCTTGCGGCGGCGGCGGCGGCGGCGAAGTTCTAGGTTTATTTCTGGGGGTTTCTCTATTTATAGGATTTTTTAACGTTGGAATCACGTGAAAAGGAGCTACGAGGGCCCCATAAGGCAACATCACACGACCCCCCCCAGGGCGCGCCGTGTTGCCTTGTGGGCTCCTCATGAGGCTTCTGGTCCTTCCACGAAGCTTCGGGGGTCTCTTTTGGTCCAAAAAAATCATCAAAAAGTTTCGTCCAATTCCGAGAACTTTTATTTCTGCACAAAAAAACAACACTACGGTAGTTCTGCTGAAAACAACGTCAGTCTGGGTTAGTTCTAATCAAATCATACCAAAACCATATAAAATTGTTATAAACATGGCATGAATACTTCATAAATTATAGATACGTTGGAGACGTATCAACATCCCCAAGCTTAATTCCTGCTCGTCCTCGAGTAGGTAACGATAAAAATAATAATTTATGAAGTGTGAATGCTAGCATAGTGCATAAGATTGATCAATGATAATTGCAATCACTTTTCCTAGCATCATTATATATCATAAACAGTAGCTCATCTCATAAAACTTCTCATGATCAAGTAGCAAGCTATTCACATGTTAAAGTATAGATCATAAACTTTCTTGAAAAACTAACAAACTATGTTCTCAGTCATCAAACAATTGCAATTCATCTTATTTTTAGGAAGGGTCAATGTAAGAGCTTTGATTTAGCAAATTCCACATACTCAACTATCATATAGTCTTCTATGATTGCTGACACTCAAAGCATATTTTTAGATAATGTCAAACACATAGGAAGATAGGGGCTTAATGTTTTGCCTCCCAACTTATTTATCTCAGGGATAATGTCAACAATAATAACTCATGATCACCTATATTCAACGCGATATATGTGCCTGGATCTTTCCCCACCACATGATTGTTGCCAAGAGAGAAAAATAAAAATGGAATAGAGAAGAACACTATTGACTCTTGCATAAAAGTAAATACATAAAGTAAAAGATAGCCCCTTCGCAGAGGGAAGCAGAGGTTGTCAGCGCTTTTTATTTTTGGATGTGCAAACTCTTAATGCAAAGGAACGTCACTTTATATTGCCCCTTGTGATAGCAACCTTTATTATGCAGTCTGTCGCTTTTATTCTTCACCATCACAAGATCGTACAAATCTTATTTTCCCTTACAATAAAAGTTCATACATATTTAGTAGCAATTTTTATTGCTTTGCACCGATGACAACTTACTTGAAGGATCTTATTCAATCCATAGGTAGATATGGTGGACTCTCATGGCATGAAACTGGGTTTAAGGGTTTTTGGATGCACAAGTAGTATCTCTACTTAGTACAGAATTTTGGCTAGCAAAAGATAGGGGGCAAGCACCACATGTTAGAGGATCCATGACAATATAACATCTATGTGAATATAAACAAACATAACCCATTACGTTGTCTTCCTTGTCCAACATCAACTACTTGATCAAGTTTGAAAATAATTAATGGGGGCTCACAATCATAGAAGATGTCCAAGATAGTATATTTATATGTGAAATATCTCTTCCTTCAATATTCTTTCATGAATTGTTCAAGTGACCAATGCTATGTTTGCTAACTTTCAATAAATTTTACCACTTATACTTCTTATATGTGAAGTCAATACTCCCCATGGGACAAGCATATGAATCATATATAATTTCATTTTTATGACATTCAATTCATTCAACAATTCACTCTTAGAATATAAGTGAAGCACAAGAGTGAATGACAAACTACTCCAAAAGTTATAAGTGAAGATCAATGAGTAGTTAAGCAAATAAGTAGCTATGTGAAGACTCTCTCCAAATAAAGATTTCAGATCTTAATAATTTTATTCAAACAGCAAACAAAACGAAAATAAAAGGACACTCCAAGAATAGCACATGTCGTGTGAGCAAGTAAAAACTTATGCTAACCGATAGGTGTTGATGAAGAAAGGTGGGATGCCTACCGTGGCATCCCCAAGCTTAGTTGCTTGAGACTTCTTGGAATGTTATCTTGGGGTGCCTTGGGCATCCCCAAGCTTGAGCTCTTTTGTCTCCTTAATTCCTCTCATATCATGACTTCTCCTAAATCTTAAAACTTCATCCACACAAAACTCAATAAGAACTCGTGAGATAAGTTAGTATAAATCAACTCAAAACCTTAACATTATCTACTGTAGTGAATCACAAAAATTATAATTAAACATTGCATACTAAATACCTCTGCATATTTAATACTCCTATCCACAAATAGAAACATTAAACAAGCAATCATATGCAAACAATGCAACTATAACAGCAATCTGCCAAAACAGAACAGTCTGTAAAGGGGAATAAAAATTCATACTTCCCTAACTCCAAAAATTCTGAAAAATTACCACGTGATAGAGAACTCATGGATGCTTACTGTGTAAAAATTTCATATTTTTATCTTGTTCTGACAATTCATAAATATTCAGGACATAGCAGAAAACTTTCTGTTTTCAAACAGCAACACATGAACTTGCAAAATGAGCATGGTAAAGGCTATAATTGACATTTTATTCAACTAAAAGATACAAAACATGATTATTGATAACAGAAAGCAAATATCAACAAAAGAAAATGATGCTCCAAGCAAAACTCATATTATGTGACAAATAAAAATATAGCTCCAAGTGAGGTTACCGATAGTGTTGAAGACGAAAGAGGGGATGCCTTCCATGGCATCCCAAAGCTTAGACGCTTGGTTCTTCCTTGAATATTACCTTGGGGTGCCTTGGGCATCCCCAAGCTTAGGGTCTTGCCGCTCCTTATTCTCCTCATATCGATATCTCACCCAAAACTTGAAAACTTCAATCACACAAAACTTAACGGAACTTGTGAGATAGGTTAGTATGATAAAAATAAATCATCCACTTTGGTACTGTCAAGACAAGATTCATAATTGTTCTCACATAATGCCTACTGTATTCTATCATTTCCATAATTTATATTACTCAATATAAGCTATGGAAACACTAAAACAAGCAAAGTATGCAATAAAAACAGAATATGTCAAAAACAGAACAACATGTAGTGAGAGATTTAAAAACCGTACTTCTGTACCTCCAAAAATTCTGAAAAATTAGGAAAACATAAAAAAATTGTAACCCAATACTGTGTAAAAATTTCAGAATGTTCTCACGCTCCAGTACAGAACAGAAATTCCAGCACTGAACGCAGAAGTTTCTGTTTTCACACAGAATCAACTCAACAAGCATCCACACTATCCCAAAGGCTTTACTTGGCACATTATTGAAAGAAAGCATGTAAAACATGATTACTACAGTAGCTTAATCATGTGAACACATAAAACAGTAGGTATAAGTATTGGGTTGCCTCCTGATACGTCTCCAACGTATCTATAATTTATGAAGTATTCATGCCATGTTTATAACAACTCTATATGGTTTTGGTATGATTTGATTAGAACTAACCAGGACTAACGTTGTTTTCAGCAGAATTGCCATGGTGTTGTCTTTTGTGCAGAAATAAAAGTTCTTGGAATTGGATGAAACTTTTTGGAGATTTTTATGGAATAAATAAAAAATACTAGAACCAAGACCCACTGGAGGGGGGCCACCCAGTGCCCACGAGGCACCAGGGCGCGCCACGCCCCCCCAGGTGCGCCCTGGTACCTCGTGGGGCCCACGTGGCTCCGTCTGACCTGATTCCAACGCTGGAAAATCCTATAAATAGAGAAACCCCAGAAATAACCCTAGATGAGTTTTTACGCCGCCGCAAGCCTCTGTACCTCCACGATCTAATCTACAGCCCTTTTCCGGCACCCTGCCGGAGGGGGGAATCATCACCGGAGGTCATCTTCATCATCCCGGCGGTCTCCATGATGAGGAGGGAGTAGTTCACTATCGGGGCTGAGGGTTTGTACCAGTAGCTATGTGTTTGATCTCTCTCTCTCTCGTGTTCTTGATTTGGCACGATCTTGATGTATTGCGAGCTTTGTTAATATAGTTGAATCATATGGTGTTTCTTCCCTCTCTATCTTTGTTGTGATGAATCGAATCTTTTCCCTTTGAGGTTTCATTATTGTCGGATTGAATATTTCAGATTTGAGAACACTTGATGTATGTCTTGCATATGAATACCCATGGTGACAATGGGGTATTATATTGATTCACTTGATATATGTTTTGGCATTCAACTCGCGGATTCCCGCGGTGACATTGCGGTAATCTATGCATAGGGGTTGTGATACGTCCATTTTGCATCATGTTTTACTACTGTTATTTATAGTGTTTTTAATCAGCATAACAATTTGTGGAGCAATTCTAATGCCTTTTCTCTCTTAATATGCAAGATTCACACAAGGAGGGAGAATAACGGCAGCTGGAATTCTGGACCTGAAAAAGCTCTGTCAAGATACCTATTCTGCACATCTCCAAATGAGCTGAAATTTTCTGGAGATTTTTTTTGGAATATATAAAAAAATATTGGAAGAAAAAAGTACCAGAGGGGGCCACCCAGGTGCCCACGAGGCACCAGGGCGCGCCTGTTGGGTAACGCAGCAGAAAACAAAAATTTTCCGACCTACGTACCAGCCCAGGATCACTTTGGAGACTGCATACAAGGTTTGATCTTTTTCGTTACCGACTCGTAGCGCAGCGGAAGTAGAGTCGATGACGATCGGCGGTGCAGATCCCCGCAGCTAGGATTTACAACCTCCCAACCGCGAGGATGTACTCCCACGTCAGCTCACCGGACGGATCTCCGGGCAGCCCTTCGGGAGGCATCGGGACAGTCCCTCGGATAGTCCCACCGGACGGATCCTCGGACAGCCCTCCGGGAGGCCTCTGGACAGTCCTTCGGATAGTCCCACCGGACGGATCCTCGGACAGCCCTCCGGGAGGCCTCACGGACAGCCCTTCGGGCGGGTCACTCGGACAGCCCTTCGGGAGGACACCCGAAACTCAAACTGTAACTCGGACAGCCCTTCGGGAGGCACTCTCGAACTAAGACCGAAACTACGATCTCTCTACAGAGTTGCACACATACGGTGTCATCTATCCGGCAGGGCTTCGCCGTCCAGAACTAGTTCCCACCGGAACCCAGACAACCTTTCGGCTCTACGAAACTATTTCGCTGGGAGGGAGAGAGAAGCCAGAAATGTCATGGCATGTGTATGTGAGAGCAAGGATGTTGCATATGGGGCTGCCTCCTCCCCTCTATTTATAGGAAAAACAAGGGGTAGGATGGGCATATCCAAAATGCCATGTCATCCCAAAATATCTTGGGAAGATATTTGTGGAAAGCCAACTTCCAACCATATCCATAAATCTGATTTCACTATTCACGATGACATTTTTCAGCGTCTGATCGAACTTAAAATATTCATGTGGGCTTAGAACATTTCCAGTACCCACCAAAATAATTTTCAACGCGAGCCGGAACAATTCCGGTTTAGTGATTTTCATCTGCGAAAAGCATCTGAAGCGGTTTCGGCAGCTCCGGAACATTTCCGGTTTTCATTCCGGAAAATTCCAGAAAGTTTCCAGAATGATTCTGGCACCCTCCAAGAATTATCAGGCATGTGCCGAAACCAATTTGACTTTATGGTGTACTCCGAAACAACTTTTCGGTTTAGTGATTTTCATCTGTGAAAAGCAACTAAAGTGGTTCCGGCAGTCCGGAACATTTCCGGTTTTCGTCTCTGAAAAATCTCAGAAGTTACCGGAACAATTCTGGTACCTTCCAATAATTTCCAGGCATGTGCCGAAACCAATTTGACTTTATGGAATACCCTGAAACAACTTTTCAGTTTCACCGGAACTATTCCGATATCCTCTCCGGAACGTTTCCGTTTCGTCCGAAACTTTTTCGGTGAATTTCTCTCAGACTCCCCGTCTAGTATTCAGCAGATAGATGACCCTTAAGCGTGTGACCCTATAGGTTCGGTGAAGTATAGACATGACCCGGAACACTTTCCGATCAATGATCAACATCGGAGCCGTGGACACCCATATTGACCCCTATACCCACACGAATGAATATTCGAGTGAACCTCCAGTTGCCGTGTGCTATTCCTGTTGCTTCGCGATATGTTACAAATACCCGAGGTGAGACATGTAGGCATCCCCGTGGATCAACAACTTGTCCACTATGCCAGTTACCTCGTTACCGGTATTGTTCTCTTTTCTCGTTCCCGTGTTCCGGCATCCCCGTGATCAAATCACAAAGTGTCTGGCCAGACGATGATGGATACCGTAACACCGAGAGGGCCCAGAGATATCTCTCCATCGTCGGAGGAGCAAATCCCAATCTTGAGCTATCAAGTTACTTGACATACTTTTCCATGAACCCGTAAGCCGCCGTAATAGCCACCCATTTACGGATGACGTTTAACAAACCCCAAAGTTCATGAAGCAAGCATGAAGAAACTCGATACTCTCATGGTCTAAGGAATCATGCAAACATTAACCATCTCTGTGTTATTAACCATTAACTAATGACGAATGTATCTCATAGCATAACATCAATTCGGGTCGATTCAACACAAGTGTTCTACCAACAATTGTGCCCACAAAATTGCCGGCGTAGTCATGCCCATGATCAGGAAAACAGGATCATCATGCAATACTTGAGCCAGTCATAGAGGCTTGACTAGGAATACTTTTTACCGTTTATTATCCCACACGTGCACATGAGTTTCCCTCCAAGCCTCGTTTTATTTGCAGACTCGAGAATCATTGCAGTTATAGCATGGAACATAAACATAATTATGAACAGGGAGATAATCAATAACATTTATTATTGCCTCTAGGGCATATCTCCTACAGACTCCCACTTGCACTAGAGTCAATAATCTAGTCAATGCTAATGCACTTTACACCTATGGCATACTGGTGTAAAATATGCTTCGCATGTGGTATAGCCTGATGTCCAACGGATCTGACGACTTCAGCTCCGTGTGTAACTTTGCATATCCCCGCGTTTTCACGCTTTCACAAAATTCATATTTTGTGTGGACTTGGCTTTGCATATGTGTGAATCATTGGTCGAAACCTGATTCCTCAGACTGAGCTATGGAGCAGCTATCTGCAATAGTGTCCCATAGACCAAAGCCATCTTGGAACCATACTAAGTTCATGAATGAACTATATGATTCAACAACTTCTTTGTCGCTTCTTAAGCGTCAACATACTTAGCCTTTGTTATAGAATTCGCCACAGTATCTTGTTTGGAACAATTTCCAACTACCGTGCCACCATATTGTGTATCACACAAAACCCTCAATTTAAATCGAAAATCGCATGGAGCATTGATGAAGACTGTATCGATGTAATCACTTACAACGAGCACTTCATAATCTCTACTTGCGAGAAAACATGTCATCAGCACTACTCTTAGCACTTAATGACATCTTTCACTGTTGTCCCATGATCAGTACTTTGATCACTATGGTATCTATACTCGCAACAACTTTGGAGTATTGGACATATCTGTTTGTTTTTACATACCATGGAATACATGGTTAATCCAAACACAAGAGTGTGTGGAATCTCCATCATGTATTTTACTCATCAGTGTTTTGGGACACCGAGTCTTGCAAAAACTCTTTCCATGTGACTTCGGCAAGAATCACTCCTTGGCGTTTTAAATGCTAAAAGGTTTTAGCATCTTGTCAATATGTATTCATTGCTTAGCCCCATTAGGTAAATCTATCTCCATAGATCATCATGCCTAATATTGAGGCTATTTAGCCTAAGCACTTCATTGAAAAACTATTTTCAAATGAAGTCCTAATTCGTGTCAAGAAATTTATTTCCAATTAACAATGTGTTAAGTACACAAGGTTTTTAGAAATATTATTATGCTCCCACTTACTTTCTTGAATCACAAGCATCTTCGATACCCATTTGATGAAGTCAAACCCCCTTGACCATTTCATCAAAAACGAAGATTCCAACTCCACTTTGCTCTCTTCTGTCCATCGCTGGAACTCTGAAGTTTGCATACTTACTAGCATCCTCTGGATCGACAAATTACTTTGGACTGTATCACATACAAGTCCTAGGTTTCATTTCCATCAGATGGAAATCTTTTTGTCATCCATGTTTCATATCTCATGATTGAAATATGTATTAATTGCTAGTTCAACCCGAACCGACTTCAAGCATCGCTATGGTGAGACAATCTCATCGTAGTCAACTCCTTGAACTTGTTATGGCAACAAGTCGAGCTTTATGGATAAAACATTTTATCCGTATCAGTTTTTAGTTCCATAAATATTCGTTAGACTCTAAGTCTTCCGAAAGGTGTATTAAGATTTTAATCTCGAATCACTTATATGGAAACTATCTCGGATTGTATTGGCATTTAGCCAATTCCGGAGTCAGGGCCCATCAACGCTTCCTTGTGTATTGTAGGTATACTGTTGTCTAACAACAATATCTCGTTTGCGCACCTGATAGGTTTGCACGAGCTTTGCCTACGTGGTTCAGCTGCAAGTTCGACCGAAGTCCATACATCTCATGTAGAGGCTTCCGTATCAGTCGCAGTAGGAAACTCCGGAATCACTTCCAAGGTTACTTTCCTTTGACCTGATGACGAAGATACTGGTTATCTCGTCGAGTTGCACTGTCCTCCCACTCACCTTTTGTAAGAACTATTCTCTTTAAAAGCATACCGTTTTGCGGCAAAAATCCTTTGCCTCGGTATAGTGGTGGGGAAATACCCAATGACTTGGGATAACCTTACAAAGTAGCACTTGTCTGATTTGGAATAGGTTTGTAACTTTTTACACAAGCCCCATATTCCAAATGTTAAGAAAAGTTTTAACATGGTTGGGCGTACCATACCATGACGTCATTTCAACTGACCTGATGGATCTCTTTTCAGTGTAAAAACCGCAGTCTCTAAAGCATTACTTTAAAAGGGATAATGGCAATTTTATTTATGTCATCTTTGATCTTACCATGTCATAAATGGTTCGATTACATCTTCACGGACTTTCCACTTGCAGTGGTGTTCTGGGAGGTGTAAGTTATGAAACTCTTTTCACAACTCATCAGACATTCGCTAAACTTGTAACTCAAATATTCCTTTCTGCAATCGAATTGTAGAAACATAATTTTCTTGTTACAATATTTTCTTCTTCATTTTGAAAACCTTTCGAATGATTTCAAAAGATCCAGACTCATGTCTCATCAAGTAAATATCCATATATCTACTTGAGTCATTTCTGAAGATAGATAAATCCACTACTTGCAACAACATTTATTGGACTACACATCATAATGTATGATCACCAATATGTTCTATGCTCGTTCCTTATGGCCTGGGAACGGTATTTCAGTCACTTCACCTTTCAGAGGAAATTTGCAAGTGTCAGATGATTCAAAATCAAACGACTTCAAAATCCATCATAATGGAATTTCCATGCGGGTTTCTCCAATGTGACCAAATGCAGTGCCACACTTGTGTGGTATTCTTTTAGTCTTGCGACATTTAGCGTCAGTGTTTATGGATGTATCATATTACCATCAATATTCATAGCATACATCCCATCCTGTATGGAAGCATGGCCCTTCATGTTATTCATAACACCGAACATCATAAGTTCTCTTATGAACAACCTTCTTGCAAGATACCTTATGCAAAGGGCTAGAGTGTGAAACTCTAAAATGAATTATGAAAGTAAACCCAGAGGTAATGTATTAATATAAATATTCATAACATACATCTCATTCATAATGAAAATATGGCCCTTATGTTATTCATAACATCGAACATCAAAAGTTCTCTTATGAATAACCTTCTTGCAAGATACTTTATGCAATGGGCTAGAGTGTAAAACTCTAAAATGAATTATGAAAGTAAATACATAGGGAATACACCGTTGGAAGGTATAGTAACATTTACTATGTTCCCTGCGTGTATCTAAACCTCATTCCTGGCTAGTCTTTCAGGCCATAGTAGTTCTTCAATCGAGCTACAACAGAATGCAATCGAGCGGGTATCTTTGTGCTTTACTCACAATACCCAAGAATTAGTGATTAACATGTTTAACCATAATTCCTAAGAACTATATCTTTGACCAGCCTTCTTTACATCAAAAACTTGTATGACATTCATACATGAGCTGGATATTCCAGTCTTCTTTCCTTTTGCCATTATACTTCTAACAGTTTAACTTTCAGTATTTCTCCTACTCTCAAAAGAAGCACCCAACTTAAGAGTGGCGATAGCCCCGGACTTCCTAGGCGTGAAAGTTTCACTAACACCCTTCGGACACTTCCTTTCTCTTTAAGTTGTTGTTTTATTCACCATCATCATATGACTGGCGTTCTTCTGGATCCCTCTCTTATCAGTCTAATGCATAGTAAACTCCTTTACTAACAGTTTGCAAACAAATATTGCTTTGGATATCTCATATCTTTTAGCTTTTGTCTGTCTCTGAAAATGATTTTCAGATTCCATGAATATCACATAACTATCTAAACTTTTGAAGTTCGGGTCTCATGGAAGCAAACGCATTGCACTTGACTAAAACAGAATTCTAGCTTTTGGATCGAAGGACGAGAGTCACATGATCCATAGCATTAGCGGGAGAATACCGAAAGTATGCGATAGGACAAAGTCCTTCTCGGCACTCTAGAGGACAATCCTCACATTACGTTACCAGCCGTAAAGTTTTAACCAGATATTTAACAGCTATTCAATTTTAATAGGGAAGGTGGAAACGCGAGCCATTATTCTACAACTATTATGCAAACCACACTTAGACAGTGTTCAAAATTAATTGCACTGAGAATTAAACAAGTTAATTCTATAATGCGCTCCCACTCAAATCAATATCTCTCATAATTGATTGTGAGCGATTCAAGATCCAAATTACAATTCAACGCCAAGGATGTATCCATCTCAAGTGACGAGAATTGCAATCGGTAGGCCAACTTGCCAATCACATCTCTATGTGACTCTTGTTCATCTTTCGATGCGTGTGTTCCGAGCTCATGACTTTCATGCCTGAACGTCAAGACAACCAAGTGATCTCGCTGTGAGGTCTCAACTCACCCGCCTCACACATCCCCAATCGTTCGTACCCATGTATCCATGTGATACCCCGAAAAGTTAGGTGCCGTGACGGTGCTACACTTGGGAGAACACTAACTACTTGATATTTTTGTGAGAGATCACCCTAATAAAAGCGACTACCGCGCAATCAAAAGGGTGCATCATAAGGGATAAACATCTCAGGCAATTCATAATAGCATGATATGGTATAGCCCTTTCTGACGGAGAAGTCTTGTATTTCTTCGTCTTCGGCATTCGCGTTGGTGTTCACCTTCGCGAAGATTGCCACACCTTGTCGATGCACCAGATAATATTGCTATCTCTATAGCTAATAAAATAAGTGCATTACATAAGGTTGACACGCAGGTCATTAAAGTGCAATCATATGGCTCCAGCCATCATGCCGAATCATGACACGCAGGTCATGTTAATCAATTTACATCATATAGTCATCTCATACATAATCAAATTATTATGAACACTGCTATACCACATTACATGCACATGCAAACCATCCTGCAAAACCAAGTTAGACGCCTCTAATCGGTTCATGCAAAATTTTATTTTACGTGGCTTCTAAGGTTTCGAAACAAACCGAAGCTACCAACGTATTATCATCAAGTGTGATAATTCAAGTCGCTAGATTAACATCGCGGGGTGTATGAAACACGAGATAATTAAATCTCGAGCCCCATACTAAACTTCGTCATACGCATGACCCCCGTGCAGATCATATCTGCAATGCCCTTTCATCTGCGAATTTCATCTTTCTTTTGACTATGGCGGAACCCAAAGAACTGAAGCACTTCGTTGATCAATCAGGATCGCGGATTGCCAGAACTTTGTGAAATTCCACCATACTGTCTCGAGATTGAGCAAACGCAAATTCTAGGGAAGCAACAAGAACATCGGGTAACAGACTTCATCTGTCACCCGCACAAATAATTTTCAGCAATAGATCTCATCTACTACCTAATTATATTGTGCAACACCCAT
This sequence comes from Elymus sibiricus, assembly GCA_039707655.1. Taxonomy (NCBI): domain Eukaryota; kingdom Viridiplantae; phylum Streptophyta; class Magnoliopsida; order Poales; family Poaceae; genus Elymus; species Elymus sibiricus. The sequence continues at coordinate 455,892,687 of CM077672.1, forward strand.
ACATCTCTATGTATTCTAGATCGCAACCTGCATCTACGCATATCACGGCTCTTGATGCCACTGTTGGGTAACGCAGCAGAAAACAAAAATTTTCCGACCTACGTACCAGCCCAGGATCACTTTGGAGACTGCATACAAGGTTTGATCTTTTTCGTTACCGACTCGTAGCGCAGCGGAAGTAGAGTCGATGACGATCGGCGGTGCAGATCCCCGCAGCTAGGATTTACAACCTCCCAACCGCGAGGATGTACTCCCACGTCAGCTCACTGGACGGATCTCCGGGCAGCCCTTCGGGAGGCATCGGGACAGTCCCTCGGATAGTCCCACCGGACGGATCCTCGGACAGCCCTCCGGGAGGCCTCTGGACAGTCCTTCGGATAGTCCCACCGGACGGATCCTCGGACAGCCCTCCGGGAGGCCTCACGGACAGCCCTTCGGGCGGGTCACTCGGACAGCCCTTCGGGAGGACACCCGAAACTCAAACTGTAACTCGGACAGCCCTTCGGGAGGCACTCTCGAACTAAGACCGAAACTACGATCTCTCTACAGAGTTGCACACATACGGTGTCATCTATCCGGCAGGGCTTCGCCGTCCAGAACTAGTTCCCACCGGAACCCAGACAGCCTTTCGGCTCTACGAAACTATTTCGCTGGGAGGGAGAGAGAAGCCAGAAATGTCATGGCATGTGTATGTGAGAGCAAGGATGTTGCATATGGGGCTGCCTCCTCCCCTCTATTTATAGGAAAAACAAGGGGTAGGATGGGCATATCCAAAATGCCATGTCATCCCAAACTATCTTGGGAAGATATTTGTGGAAAGCCAACTTCCAGCCATATCCATAAATCTGATTTCACTATTCACGACGACATTTTTCAGCGTCTGATCGAACTGAAAATATTCATGTGGGCTTAGAACATTTCCAGTACCCACCAAAATAATTTTCAACGCGAGCCGGAACAATTCCGGTTTAGTGATTTTCATCTGCGAAAAGCATCTGAAGCGGTTTCGGCAGCTCCGGAACATTTCCGGTTTTCATTCCGGAAAATTCCAGAAAGTTTCCAGAATGATTCTGGCACCCTCCAAGAATTATCAGGCATGTGCCGAAACCAATTTGACTTTATGGTGTACTCCGAAACAACTTTTCGGTTTAGTGATTTTCATCTGTGAAAAGCAACTAAAGTGGTTCCGGCAGTCCGGAACATTTCCGGTTTTCGTCTCTGAAAAATCTCAGAAGTTACCGGAACAATTCTGGTACCTTCCAATAATTTCCAGGCATGTGCCGAAACCAATTTGACTTTATGGAATACCCTGAAACAACTTTTCAGTTTCACCGGAACTATTCCGATATCCTCTCCGGAACGTTTCCGTTTCGTCCGAAACTTTTTCGGTGAATTTCTCTCAGACTCCCCGTCTAGTATTCAGCAGATAGATGACCCTTAAGCGTGTGACCCTATAGATTCGGTGAAGTATAGACATGACCCGGAACACTTTCCGATCAATGATCAACATCGGAGCCGTGGACACCCATATTGACCCCTATACCCACACGAATGAATATTCGAGTGAACCTCCAGTTGCCGTGTGCTATTCCTGTTGCTTCGCGATATGTTACAAATACCCGAGGTGAGACATGTAGGCATCCCCGTGGATCAACAACTTGTCCACTATGCCAGTTACCTCGTTACCGGTATTGTTCTCTTTTCTCGTTCCCGTGTTCCGGCATCCCCGTGATCAAATCACAAAGTGTCTGGCCAGACGATGATGGATACCGTAACACCGAGAGGGCCCAGAGATATCTCTCCATCGTCGGAGGAGCAAATCCCAATCTTGAGCTATCAAGTTACTTGACATACTTTTCCATGAACCCGTAAGCCGCCGTAATAGCCACCCATTTACGGATGACGTTTAACAAACCCCAAAGTTCATGAAGCAAGCATGAAGAAACTCGATACTCTCATGGTCTAAGGAATCATGCAAACATTAACCATCTCTGTGTTATTAACCATTAACTAATGACGAATGTATCTCATAGCATAACATCAATTCGGGTCGATTCAACACAAGTGTTCTACCAACAATTGTGCCCTCAAAATTGCCGGCGTAGTCATGCCCATGATCAGGAAAACAGGATCATCATGCAATACTTGAGCCAGTCATAGAGGCTTGACTAGGAATACTTTTTACCGTTTATTATCCCACACGTGCACATGAGTTTCCCTCCAAGCCTCGTTTTATTTGCAGACTCGAGAATCATTGCAGTTATAGCATGGAACATAAACATAATTATGAACAGGGAGATAATCAATAACATTTATTATTGCCTCTAGGGCATATCTCCTACAGCGCCACCCCCCCAGGCGCGCCCTGGTACCTCGTGGGGCCCCTGGCCCACTTCTGGCCCCCATTTTCTGGTATATAAGTGCATTTGACCTAAAAAAATTATAGAGAAGACTTTCGGGACGGTGCGCCGCCGTCTCGAGGCGGAACTTGGGCCGGAGCACTTTTGATCTCCGGCGGAGAGATTCTGCCGGAGAAACTTCCCTCCGGGAGGGGGAAATCGTCGTCATCGACAACACCAGCGATCCTCTCATCATGGGAGGACTAATCTTCATCAACATCTTCACCAGCACCATCTCATCTCAAACCCTAGTTCATCTCTTCTATTCAATCTTTGTCTCAAAACCTCAGATTGGTACCTGTGGGTTGCTAGTAGTGTTGATTACATCTTGTAGTTGATGCTTGTTGGTTTATTTGGTGGACGATTATATGTTCAGATTTATTTTGCTATTCAATTCCTCTCTGATCTTGGATATGAATATGATTTGTGAGTAGTTACTTTTGTTCTTGAGGACATGGGAGAAGTCTTGTCATAAGTAATCATGTGAATTTGGTGTTCGTTCGATATTTTGATGATATGTATGTTGTTGATTCTCTTAGTGGTGTTATGTGAACGTCGACTACATGACACTTCACCATCTTTGGGCCTAAGGGAATGCATTGTGGAGTAGTAATTAGATGATGGGTTGCTAGAGTGACAGAAGCTTAAACCCTAGTTTATGTGCTATTCCGTAAGGGGCTGATTTGGACCCACATGTTTAATGCTATGGTTAGAGTAATCTTAATTCTTCTTTCGTAGTTGCGGATGCTTGCGAGAGGGGGTAATCATAAGTGGGAGGCTTGTTCAAGTAAGAACATCACCCAAGCACCGGTCCACCCACATATCAAATTATCAAAGTAGCGAACACGAATCGAACAAACATGATGAAAGTGACTAGATGAAATTCCCATGTGTCCTCGAGAATGCTTTACTTACTATAAGAGATCCTTCCGGCCTGTCCTTTGCTACAAAAAGGATTGGGCTATATTGCTGCACTCTTTGTTACTATTACTACTTGTCACTTGTTACAAATTATCTTGCTATCAAACTACTCGTTACCGATAATTTCAGTGCTTGCAGAAAACACCTTGCTCAAAACCGCTTGTCATTTCCTTCTGCTCCTCGTTGGGTTCGACACTCTTACTTATCGAAAGGACTACGATTGATCCCCTATACTTGTGGGTCATCAAGACTCTTTTTTGGCGCCGTTGCCGGGGAGTGAAGCGCCTTTTGTAAGTGGAATTTGGTAAGGAAACATTTATATTACGTGCTGAAATTTATTGTCACTTGTCACTATGGAAAGTAATCCTTTGAGGGGTTTGTTCGGGGTATCTTCACCTCGACCGAAAACACCAAGAGTAGCTCCTCAACCTACTACACCTATTGAAAAAGATATTTATTATGAGATTCCTCCGGGTATGTTAGAGAAACTGCTAGCTAATCCTTATGCAGGAGATGGAACGGTACACCCTGATAAGCAATTGATCTATGTGGATGAAATTTGTGGATTGTTTAAGCTTGCAGGTATATCCGGAGATGGAGTTAAGAAGAAAGTATTCTATTTATCTTTGGAGGGAAAAGCATTAATATGGTATAGGCTATGTGATGATACTGATACATGGGACTGGAACTGATTGAAACTAGAATTCCATCAGAAATTTTATCCTATGTGATCGGAATTATATATATAATTTTTGGCCTCGTGAAGGAGAAAGCATCGCTCAAGCTTGGGGGAGGCTTAAGTACATGATGTACACATGCCCCAATCATGAGCTCTCAAAAGAAATTATCTTACAGAATTTTTATGCTCGGCTTTCTCATGATAATCAAAATTTGCTCGATTCTTCTTCGACTGGCTCCTTTATGAAGAAAACTATTGAATTCAGATGGGATCTTCTGGATAGAATTAAACGCAACTCTGAAGATTGGGAACTCAACAAAGGTAATGAGTCAGGTATAATACTTGAGTTTGATTGTGTTAAATCTTTTATGGCCACCGATGCTTTTCATAAGTTTAGCACTAAATATGGACTTGACTCTGAGATAGTAGCTTCCTTTTGTGAATCATTTGCTACTCATGTTGACCTCCCTAAGGAGAAGTGGTTTAAATATCATACCCCTATTAAAGAAAAGATTGAGGAACCTGTTAGTGTTAAAGAAGAAACAAGTGTTTACCATGTTGATCCAGTTGTGCCTACCGCTTATATTGAGAAACCACCTTTTCCTGTTAGGATTAAGGAACATGCTAAAGTTTCAACTGTGATTAACAAAAGTCATATTAGAGCACCTAGACCTTCTGAACAAATTAAAGTTGAACCTAATGTTGCTATGGTTAAAGATCTCTTGGTTGATAATATTGATGGGCATGTTATTTACCTCTGCGATGAAGGAGCTAGAATTGCTAAACCTGATCCTAAAGATAAAAAACAGACCCGTTGTGGGCATGCCTGTTGTCTCAGTTAAAATAGGAGATCATTGTTATCATGGCTTATGTGATTTGGGTGCTAGTGTGAATGCTATTCCGTTTACCTTATATCAAGAAATTATGCATGATATTGCACCTGTTGAAATAGAAGACATTGATGTTACTATTAAGCTTGCAAACAGAGATACCATTACACCACTTGGGATTGTTAGAGATGTTGAAGTCTTGTGTGGAAAAATAAAATACCCTACTGATTTTCTAGTCCTTGGTTCTCCACAAGATGATTTTTGTCCCATTATATTTGGTAGACCTTTCTTGAACACTGTTAATGCCAAGATTGATTGCGCTAAAGAAACTGTTAGCATTAATTTTGGTGGTATGTCTCATGAGTTTAATTTCTCTAAGTTTCGTAGACAACCCCATGATAAAGAATTGCCTAGTAAAGATGAAATTATTGGTCTTGCTTCTATTGCCGTACCTCCTTCTGATCCGCTAGAACAATATTTGCTAGACCATGAAAACGATATGCATCTGAATGAAAGAAATGAAATAGATAAGATGTTCTTTGATCAACCACCTATCCTTAAACACAATTTGCCTGTTGAAATTCTTGGAGGCCCTCCTCCACCTAAAGGTGATTCTGTGTTTGAATTGAAGCAATTGCCTGATACATTGAAATATGCTTATCTTGATGAAAAGAAGATATATCCTGTTATTATCAGTGCTAACCTTTCAGCGCACGAAGAAAAGAGGTTACTAAAAACTCTAAGGAAGCACCGAGCTGCTATTGGATATACTCTTGATGATCTTAAGGGCATTAGTCCCACTCTATGTCAGCATAAGATTAATATGGAGCCTGATGCTAAACCAGTTGTCGACCACCAACGACGATTAAATCCTAAGATGAAAGAGGTGGTAAGAACTGAAATATTAAAACTTCTGGAAGCAGGTATAATCTATCCCATAGCTGATAGTAGATGGGTAAGTCCCGTACATTGTGTCCCTAAGAAAGGAGGTATTACCGTTGTTCCTAATGATAAAAATGAACTCATTCCACAAAGAATTGTAACTGGTTATAGGATGGTAATTGACTTTAGCAAATTAAACAAAGCTACTAGATAAGATCATTACCCCTTACCTTTTATCGATCAGATGTTAGAAAGATTGTCTAAGCATACACATTTTTGTTTCCTAGATGGTTATTCTGGTTTTTCTCAAATACCCGTATCACAACCCGATCAAGAGAAAACCACCTTTACTTGTCCCTTTGTAACTTATGCTTATAGACGTATGCCTTTTGGTTTATGCAATGCACCTGCTACCTTTCAAAGATGTATGACTGCTATATTCTCTGACTTTTGTGAAAAGATTGTTGAGGTTTTCATGGATGATTTTTCCGTCTACGGAACTTCTTTTGATGATTGCTTAAGCAACCTTGATCGAGTTTTGAAGAGATGTGAAGAAACTAATCTTGTCTTGAATTGGGAGAAGTGCCACTTTATGGTGAATGAAGGCATTGTCTTGGGGCATAAAATTTCTGAAAGAGGTATTGAAGTTGATAAAGCTAAGGTTGATGCTATTGAGAAAATGCCATGTCCTAAAGATATTAAAGGTATAAGAAGTTTCCTTGGTCATGCTGGTTTCTATAGGAGATTTATTAAAGACTTCTCTAAAATTTCTAGGCCTCTTACCAATCTTTTGCAAAAAAGAAATTCCATTTGTTTTTGATGATGATTGTCTAGAAACCTTTGAAACACTTAAGAAAGTCTTAACCACTACACCTATTGTTCAACCACCTGATTGGAACTTGCCCTTTGAAATTATGTGTGATGCTAGTGATTATGCTGTTGGTGCTGTTCTAGGACAAAGAGTTGATAAGAAATTAAATGTTATCCATTATGCTAGTAAAACTCTAGACAGTGCCCAAAGAAACTATGCTACTACTGAAAAATAATTTCTAGCAGTTGTGTTTGCATGTGATAAATTCAGATCTTATATAGTTGATTCTAAAATAACTGTTCACACCGATCATGCTGCTATTAAATATCTTATGGAAAAGAAAGATGCTAAACCTAGACTCATTAGGTGGGTTCTATTGCTACAAGAATTTGACTTGCATATTATTGATAGAAAGGGAGCTGAGAATCCCGTAGCAGATAAATTGTCTAGAATAGAAAATGTTCTTGATGACCCACTACCTATTAATGATGATTTTCTTGATGAGCAATTAGCTGTTATAAATGCTTCTCGTAATACTCCGTGGTATGCAAACTATGCTAATTACATTGTTGCTAAATATATACCACCTAGTTTCACATACCAACAAAAGAAAAAGTTCTTCTTTGATTTAAGACATTATTTCTGGGATGACCCACATCTTTATAAAGAAGGAGTAGATGGTATTATTACATGTTGTATACCTGAGCATGAATAGGAACAAATCCTATAGAAGTGTCATTCCGAAGCTTACGGAGGACACCATGCGGGAGACAGAACTGCACACAAGGTATTACAATCTGGTTTTTATTGGCCTACTCTTTTCAAGGATGCTCGTAAGTTTGTCTCCTCTTGTGATGAATGTCAAAGAATTGGTAATGTTGGTAGACGTCAGGAAATGCCTATGAATTATTCACTTGTTGTTTAACCATTTGATGTTTGGGGATTTGATTATATGGGACCATTTCCTAAATCCAATGGGTAAACTCATATTTTAGTTGTTGTTGATTACATTACTAAGTGGGTAGAAGCTATTCCAACTAGTAGTGCTGATCATAACACTTCTATTAAAATGCTTAAAGATGTTATTTTCCCAAGGTTTGGAGTCCCTAGATATTTAATAACTGATGGTGGTTCACATTTTATTCATGGTGCATTCCGTAAATTGCTTGCTAAATATGATGTCAACCATAGAATTGCATCTCCCTATCATCCTCAAACTAGTGGTCAAGTTGAATTGAGCAATAGAGAAATAAAATTAATTTTGCAGAAAACCATCAATAGATCTAGAAAGAATTGGTCTAAGAAACTTGACGATCCATTATGGGCTTACAGGACCGCTTATAAAAATCCTATGGGTATGTCTCCTTATAAAATGGTTTATGGAAAAGCATGTCATTTACCTCTTGAGTTAGAACATAAAGCATATTGGGCAATTAAAGAACTAAATTATGATTTTAAACTTGCCGGTGAAAAGAGGTTATTTGATATTAGCTCATTAGATGAATGGAGAACCCAAGCTTATGAAAATGCCAAATTATTTAAAGAAAAAGTTAAAAGATGGCATGATAGAAGAATTCAAAAACATGAATTCAAAGTGGGTGAGCAAGTTCTATTGTACAATTCTCGTTTGAGATTCTTTGCAGGAAAACTCCTCTCTAAATGGGAAGGACCGTATATCATCGAAGAAGTTTATCGCTCCGGAGCCATCAAAATAAACAACTCCGAAGGCACTAATCCGAGAGTGGTGAATGGGCAAAGAATTAAGCATTATATTTCAGGTACGCCCATTAATGTTGAAACTAATATTATTGAAACAATTATACCAGAAGAATACATAAGAGAGACCTTCCGGAACACTCCAGAACCCTGAAAAGGAAGAGGTATGTGATAAGGTAAGCAAACCGACTCCAAAAATTCCATAAAAATATTTTCTGTCAGTTTTGGAATATTTACAAAAATACAAAAATAATAAACAGCCGGGGGACCCACCTGGTGGCCACGAGGCACCAGGGCGCGCCACCCCCCCAGGCGCGCCCTAGTACCTCGTGGGCCCCACGTGTGCCTTCCCGACTCCGTTTTTCTTCTGGATAATTGTTTTGCAAGATAAAAAACCTTTATATATACTTCCAGACGTTTTGACCACCGTATCGCAGAAATCTCCTCTTTTCTTGTTTCGTGCTATTTTTCTGACAGATGTAAATCGTCATGGCTCCCCAAAAGCACCGTGCCAAGCACCGCATTGTGCAGCCACCGACGGGCAAACGCCCCTACAGCAAGGTTTACTACGAGTTGTCATCGGGAGAAGAAGATAATGGCAAGGAGGAGAAGGTCGAGGAAGTTGCGGGAGCCCAAGCTCCGGAGGAAGGGCAAGCCATCCCTATGGAGGAGACCGCAGAGAAGGGAGATATCCTTCAACCTTTATATGATCATCTCTCCCCATCCGTAATTGAAGCCCTAAGAGTCTTTGAAAGAGTTAGTGTTCAGAATACCTCTCTCACTCGCGAAGTTGTTTTGTTGGAGGAGCAAAACATCGCCCATCGAAGCATCAACCGTAGGTTGATGTATCTACTTGAGCTGAAGGACAAGCTCGCCACTTCACCATCACCACCATCACCAGAGAAGGAGACTTGAGCACATGGGTATGGGCACTCCCCTTGGCTTGTGCCAAGCTTGGGGGAGGTGCCCCGGTATCATATCACCATCACTTTTATTATCATTACCTATTTTTAGTTCGATCCTTAGTTATTTCATGATCTAGTTGAATAAAAGTTTAGTATGATCTATTTTTGAGTGTTAGCTTCGTGATCTATCTATCTATGTAATCAAGTTGAGAGTTATATAATAAAGAGTAGTTTGAGTTTTTGCTTCTTTACTTTCATGTTCCAATTCTAGCAATGAAAATAATGAAAAAGATCATATGCTAATCTTATGGAAAGTAATGACATTACATAAAGAAAAGTATAAGTGGTAAAATTGATTGGAAGTTAACAAACATAGTATTAGTCAATAATGCAATTCATGAAAGAATTAATAAGGGAAGAGAAGATTCACATGCAAATACACTATCTTGGACATCTTTTATGATTGTGAGCCCCCATCAAGTATTTTATGTCAAATTGTTGACGTTGGACAAGGAAGACAACGTAATGAGTTATGTTTGTTCATATTCACATAGAAGTTATATTGTTATAGATCCTCCAACATGTGGTGCTTGCCAATATCTTTGCTAGCCAAAAATTCGCACCAAGTAGAGATACTACTTGTGCATCCAAAACCCTTAAACCCAATTTCATGTCATGAGAGTCCACTATATCTACCTATGGATTGAATAAGATCCTTCAAGTAAGTTGTCATCGGTGTAAAAAGCAATAAAAATTGCCTCTAAATATGTCTGAACTTTTATTGTAAGGGAAATAAGCTTTGTACAAACTTGTGATGGTAAAGAAATAAAAGCGACAGACTGCATAATAAAGGTTGCTATCACAAGGGGCAATATAAAGTGATGTTCCTTTGCATTAAGAGCTCTTGCATCCAAAAAAAAAAGCGCATGACAACCTCTACTTCCCTCTGCGAAGGGCCTATCCTTTACTTTTATGTATTTACTTTTTATGCATGAGTCAATAGTGTTCTCCTCTACTTCCTTTTTATTTTTCTCTTTTGCAAGCATCATGTGTGGGGAAAGATCTAGGCACATATATACAGTTGGATATGGGTGATCATGATTTATTATTGTTGACATCACCCTTGAGGTGAATCAGTTGGGAGGCAAATTCACAAGCCCCTATCTTTCTATGTGTCTGGCTGAAACTTTTGCTCCATATATATGTCGTGAGTGTTAGCAATCATAGAAGACTAAATGATGGTTGAGTATGTGGACTTGCTAAATAGCTCCTACATGAGACCCTTCCTGAAAATATGATGAATTGCAATTGCATTGTTGACTGAGAACATAGTTTGTTAGTCTTCAAGAAAGTTTATGCCTTATACTCCATTGTTGTGATGAATTGTTACTTGCTCATGAGAAGTTTATGATAATAAATATTGCTGTTATAATAATGATCATGATGCTTCTATGTCCGTATTTTGTTTTTATCGACATCTCTCTCTCTAAACATGTGGACAAGATTATCGATATCGGCTTTCGCTTGAGGACAAGCGAGGTCTAAGCTTGGGGGAGTTGATACGTCCATTTTGCAACATGTTTTACTACTGTTATTTATAGTGTTTTTAATCAACATAACACTTTGTGGAGCAATTCTAATGCCTTTTCTCTCTTAATATGCAAGATTCACACAAGGAGGGAGAATACCGGCAGCTGGAATTCTGGACCTGAAAAAGCTCTGTCAAGATACCTATTTTGCACATCTCCAAATGAGCTGAAATTTTCTGGAGAATTATTTTGGAATATATAAAAAATATTGGAAACAAAAAGTACCAAAGGGGTCCACCCAGGTGCCCATGAGGCACCAGGGCGCGCCACCCCCCCAGGCGCGCCCTGGTACCTCGTGGGGCCCCTGGCCCACTTCTGGCCCCCATTTTCTGGTATATAAGTGCATTTGACCTAAAAAAATTATAGAGAAGACTTTCGGGATGGTGCATCGCCGTCTCGAGGTGGAACTTGGGCAGGAGCACTTTTGATATCCGGCGGAGAGATTCTGCCGGAGAATCGTCGTCATCGACAACACCAGCGATCCTCTCATCGTGGGAGGACTAATCTTCATCAACATCTTCACCAGCACCATCTCATCTCGAAACCTAGTTCATCTCATGTATTCAATCTTTGTCTCAAAACCTCAGATTGGTACCTGTGGGTTGCTAGTAGTGTTGATTGCATCTTGTAGTTGATGCTTGTTCACTAGTGGAAAACGGGGCTTTAGTCCCGGGTCACCAACCGGGACAACGAAATTGGGACAAAAGGCCCCCACCCTTTAGTCCCGGTTGGCCACAACCCGGGACTAAAGTCCCTCCACGTGGCCGCGAGCTAGGGCCGGGGGCTGGAGGGCCTTTAGTCCCGGTTGGTGACACCAACCGGGACTAAGGCCCCTCCACGTGGCCGCGAGCTAGCGTCGGGGGCTGGAGGACAACCGGGACTAAGGATTTTGTGTTGGGGTTTAGGGTTTATGGTTTATTTTTCCTTTTCATTTTGTGTTTTCCATTCAATTCTTTTTCATTTCAAACATATTTTACGCTACTACATACTGTACACGTTATGCATATATAATTAATATACTTTCTCGTACGACCATACATATATCATATAATTTCTCGTATGACCATACATATATATATACAATTTCTCCTACAATTTGGAGATCATTACATGCAGGCATTAGCGGCAATGGTATTCTCCGCTTTCAGATATGACCTCCTTAAGCAAAAATCCCGCAAATTCCTCTTGAATTGCTCGTATGCGGTTCTCTGGTAGGAGCTTCTCCCGCATCAATTCCATCTTTAAAGAAGGAGATCAATATGAATATATTGGTTGTGTGTATATATATTAGATCATCATAAAAAAATTGTGAATAGTGTTTACGTACCCGAAGTTGTCTTACATCTCTGCGCCATTCGGTCGTCATGCGAATGTTCTCGCAAACGTAGTATGCACATAAATTAGTCCCCTGTTCCTGCCTCATGCACTTTGTGAGAATAGAATTCAATTAGATAATAATCAAGCATGATAATGGTATTGATACTAGAATTAAAGAGGTGCGCGGACCTAGCTAGTACTACTTAATTACCTTGGTCTGTCACCATCGCAGCTCCCGTTTCCATTCATCGACAACATCATTGATGAACTGTTTCCAAACCCTGCTCGGCAAAGAAAATGAATAAAGGAGTTATTAATTACTTGATATCAGGAAATGAACGAAAGAGGCCGATATAGTGCGATAATGATTGAAATTACCTGTCGAGCATCAAAACCACGCTGGTGTATTCTCGAGGGTCTTTACCTAGTGAGTCCAGGGTTTCAACAGTTCCAGCGTCAACTTTAATGATTAGCAGGATCCAGTAGAACCTGCGCACACGTTTATATAAGCAGGCATGCATAACTCATCAACTACACTTAACATCGAGTAAGCAAAATAGAATTTGTAGTACAAGACAGTAACACTCACTTGAAGTTGTAAGGAAATAGTATTTCTGTTTTGGTAATTTGTGCCTTCATAAACCTTAGCAAGTTAGCCTCTGTGTCTTTGGGGTAGTCTTCTATCATTTTTTTCATTAATGATATATGGGTCAACGAACCCAATGTCATAGATTCCCTCTCTTTTGCATTCGAGAATCTTCATTCTGCATAATAGCGTACAGAAGAATATAGTGAGGATAATTACAGGCAATGAACGAGCTGAGCTAGAGACTTAGATTACAGAAAGAAATCACTTACAGACAATAGCAACTGACGATAGATTTGTCGAGTGCGTCTTGATTGTATAACTGAAAATTTTCTGGAAACTCAATGCATAGGTCATTTTCATAGAAGTAATGCTCTTCCTTGACTTTCACCATGAGCATATCTCGCCCGTTCTTTACTTCTTTCATGTACCACTCATGCAATCTTCGCATTTGTGTTGATAGATGCGGGACCTGCTCAGGTCTGACCAGAGTTTTCCCGGGGGCATATTACCATGCTACATTAGCCACGGGAACTTCCTCGGTGCCTAGGAGTTGATCAACACTGATACCAAACTCTCTAGCAGCGTCGGTTACCTTATCGGTAATCACCTTGAGCGGGGGGATCAATTGCATTGCCTGTTCTCCGAGCTGGGGAACTGTTTTCCCGCTTTTATTACTACTTGCACGTCTCGACTGCTGCATTTGTTCCTCATATGACTTCCTAATAGAGCGGTCATAGTCTGATGGCCTATTCTGCACATGTGCCGGGGGTCACTCAAGAAGTTCCACAAAGTGCTTTACGGTTTTCGTAGGTATTTTCTCCTTTGGCGGCGGGGGCGGTTTCGGTGCAAAATGGGACTTCACTTGCGACTCCACGACCGCTCTGGTTTCCTCATCAGTCATATCGTAAGCTAACTTCTTTTTGGCAGGAGGCTCATCGTTGGCTTTATTCTTTCTAGCTTTCTTCTGCTTTTGGCCCTGCTGCTGGGACATAGGGGGTGGATTCGGCTGACGCGGCGGAGATCGATGTGGTGGACTCGCGCTGGGATCCCTCTCAAGGTGGGGTGGACTTAGAGGTGTATTGCTACTCAGAGGAGTCGGTGGCCTTGGCGCCGAGTTTGGAAACACGATGCATTACTTTCTCCATACAATGACACCATGTATGACTTCTCCCAGTGTCTGCTCCCCTTCACCTCCAGGAATGTCAAGCTCTAGTGGGTCATATCCCGGCAGAACTTCATCCACCCCGACACGAGCATAGCCAGCTGGAATCGGATTGCCATGGATGGTTGCTTCAGGTGCATTCGGTAAAGCAACGCCGACCGCCACCTTCATGGATATGTTCTTCATTTTCTGGTGTAGCTCACAATTTGTCCTCTCTTTGATATCATTCACGGGGTAGCGAGCCAGCAGTGCATCATCGGCCCGGACCCCCGTGGAACCCACGCTACTTTTCCGCATAGATGGGACGGTACTCTCCAATGCTGGATCTGCTTGCTCCTGCCGCGGAGATGCCCTTTGCTGGCTAATTCTGTCCATTTGCTCCTGCTGCCGCTTTAACATGCGTTCCAACTCCTCGTTCTTTGTTTCTATCTTCTGAAGCCGGTCTGCATTCTGCTTCTTTTTTCTCTGACGGCTTCTATAAGTGTCGTTCCACTTTGAAAAACCCTGAACCCACGGAACAACGCCTTTGCCTCGTGTTCGTCCTCTGTGTTCAGGATTCTTGAGGGCGCGTGTAATCTCGTCGTTCTCTCTCTCGGGCTGGAACAACCCCTTTCGAGCAGCTTCTATTGCTTCAAGTAAAGCGTCCGAGGCTGTTTTAAGATCTGCCTTTTCAATAATCTGCCGTGTCGCTGGGTCCAACTGTCCCCCATGCGCATAAAACCAATTCTTGGACCTCTCGGGCCAATCCGCTGTAGCTGGAATGACCCCTTCAGCAAGCATCTTGGCCTCAGCTGCTTCCCACTTAGGCACGGCTCTCTTGTAGCCACCTGTCCCCAGAACATGGTGATACTCTTTTTTCGCAGCATTTATCTTATTTCTTCTCGACCTTTCCAGAGCTTCATCTGATTCCTTGTACTCCACAAATGCGTCCCAGTGATATTTTATCTTCTCTAGTGCGCAGTGAATTCTGGAGTCTTCTTTTTTGCCTTGATGTAGTCGCTATATAATCTTTTCTTCCAGCTCTGGAATTGTGTGGCCATCTTCTTAAGAGCAAACTGCTTGACTTTCAACCATTGGCCATCTGTGAGACCCTCTGGTAGGTTGAAATGTGACATGAGCGTATCCCAAAGCAAATTTTTCGATCTTTCGTGGACATAACTAACTCCTCGATCTTCCTTTGGCTTATTCCATTCTCGAATGGTGATCGGGATGTTGTCCCTAACAATAACTCCGCATTGATTTATAAATTTATGGGCATTCTGTTCAGCAACAATCGGTTCGCCATCTTCTGCGACTTCATCGATGTTGAACTTTATGTCATCGCCCAACTTTTTGGCCCGGCCTCGTACCCTTCTAGGAGGTTGGCTCGATCCGGAGGGCTAAAAGAAGAAAGATTTGTTAATATATATATACAAATCAATTAATACATCTAATGATCACCATAGGCTTAATATATATATACCTCGCCGGACTTTGTTAATTGTCTAACATTTTCTTCGCCATCATTGTTTGTTTGCCCTTCGTCTCTTGGTTCTTGCTCAAGTCCCTCACCGGAGTCGTTCAGAAATTGTGAGCCGTCATCTTGTTCATGCTCTTGGTTTTGGGAGGAGCGTATGATGTCGAATATGTCCTCTTCATGGTATCTGCTGCTATCGTCCATAGCTTAACTAATCCAGAAGAAAGATAAAACAATTTAGTATTTAAATTAGAATGCATTCAATAAGCAAAAACTGAATCATAGTATCGAGAAGAACAATACCGGAGATACAATCAATACACAGCAATGCAACAATATGATGCATGATCATGACATGGAGATATGATGTGGTTTGAGCTTATGCAACTAACATCCTGTAAACATGGCAAGTTTTAATTCAGGCAGTTTCAGACTTAGTAGATTTCATCAAGTGTAAATCAGCAACATCATATTGGCATGAAAACAAGCTTATAGCAGTCACCTCAGGGCATATCATGGCATGAACTAAATTCTACCAGCAAGATGACATGAAAATGCTCCACTCCATGCACAAAGTCTACTCATATGATGATTGCATAAAATCCCACAAAAATAACAAAATGGCAAGTTATGTAAAAAATGACATGCTCCAAAACTTGCTCAAAAGCCATAACAAATGCTACCAAAATATTAACTATGTTTTTATTAAGTAAAGTTTTGACAGAAATTAAATTTGGAATTATATTAGGTCTCTTATTAATTTCAGAATCTATTCCGTTTTCAAAAAATCCTTCCCTCCATATAAAAACTTTTGAAAATATTATGGGTTTCAAAGTTATTCTTAATAATTTCATTGAACTTTTAAAATTCAGTAGTAAATATTTTCATAATAAAAGTTTGCCCAAAATATTTCTTTTAATAGTATTTTCAAACTCTAAAATGCTTCTGTTGCACTAAGACCCTTTTAAATAATTCTTTTAAAATGCCACAAAAATTTTGACAGGTCCTCTGATGCCTATAGATCACTTTCATGCAAAACCCCAACTTGGTCTTTTGGAAATATTAAGCAAAACATCTTCTTTTCAATTCTGTCCCATTCTTATGTTATAACTACAACCCCATTTTTCCTATCTCAATAAATTCTGAAATCTTTCCATCTTATAGTCCTTCCAGCTAAACTCTTAAGTCCAGAAGATCAGCTCCATTTGCATCTCTTAAGTTCACCAAATTATTCCCTGTAGTTTTGGTCCAGAACTGAATTTCACCAAAACTTGCACTTGCAAGTTATTTATTCTTCCAAACTAAACATACCACCCTCTCTATGATGCAATGAGGCATCATTTTGTAAATTTTGGTCATCAACAAAATTTCCTAGGCCACTGTGGCATTTCACCAAACACCTTGTGTGCATGGCAGAAAGTATGCAACCCTCTAAACTACATATGGAACTTGTTCTCCTTGTCAATCCAGCATGTCCATCAACCTTTTCATAACCATTAACAACATCCTGACAAGTTATAGCTCGATTGGATCAATATGAATGCCATTAGTATTTCATCGAACACCCTGAGGGCATGCACAGAGCGCGGCCAGAGCGCCCATTTGGGACGCGTCCGGTAGTTTTTGAACGAGCGCTGCGTCGCGCGTCGCCCTGCGGTGTTGCTTTGGGCGGGGAGCGGCCGGAGCGGCATCGGCGTCGAGCGCGGGCGGCGGCCATAGGCAGGGCAGCGGCGAGCTCGGCCGTGTCGGCTATGGCGGCTAGAGGACGGAGCGGGGGACCGAGGAAGGAGGAGCAGGGGGCTCACCGGGTGGCACACGGTGGCCGGTGGGTGGCTTAGTAGTTCCAGTGGCGGCCGGGGCGGCTCGAATCGACGGCGATCTCCGGCAGCCTGGTGGCGTGGTGGTTCGATCTGTTCTCCCGGGCAGTGGCTGGCCCCGGGACACCACTTATATACGCGGGACCTTTAGTCCCGGCTCCAGCCACGAACCGGGACTAAAGGCCAACCTCTTCGGCGGCCAAAATTCCGCGCGGGAGCTGAAACCTTTAGTCCCGGCCGGTGGTTGCAACCGGGACTAAAGGTGTCTTTTTAAAGTGATTCTTTTTTTTGTAGAAAACTTTAGGTAAAACTATTAGAATATTTAGAGTTTTTGAGTGAATCTTTTTTTCTTTAGGTCACAAAAATTATAAACTTTCTGTTAGTGCCAGTAGTTTTCAAATTTGAATTCTTTGAAATTTGTGTGAATCACTAGTTTGTGAATAACTTTAGTTTAAAAATAGATTTTTGAGTGATTCTTTTTCCTGCTATTTAATATTAGTGTGTTTTATCAGTATGTTTAATTTGAGAATTTTTAGGATATTTTAAATAGTTGTTTGGACATAATTGCATTGATTAACTCGTTTGTATAATTAAAATACTAAAAGGTCAGGAATAATTAAAAATTTATAACTTAATAAATAATTATTCAAATATCATGTTTCAAATGCCAAAATGCCCTAGCTTTTTGGTTGGATTCCGACGCTCCGGAGTCCACCTAGGAACACCCAAAACACATATATACCCTAACTCTTACAAAGATTCCCTCCGGTTTGTCCGAAGTGGGACTTTCCAGCTATAAGTCCCGAAACTCACTAGAGAGAAAGTGATGACGGTGAAGCCGGTCACATCCCAGAGTGGGATCTTGGGGTATAAAACTTTTTCTTCGTGTATGTCCCTTGCTTATGATTGCGCCGTAACCATGGAGAATCTTCATCATTTAACATGATGCTTGGGTCAGTGTTCACTGTGAAGGGATGAATTTCATCCAACTTATTATAATCTTCTGACATGTCTGTCTTGTCCTCCACTCCCACGATGTTTCTTTTCCCTGAAAGAACTATGTGGCGCTTTGGCTCATCGTATGATGTATTCGCTTCCTTATCTTTTCTTTTTCTCGGTTTGGTAGACATGTGCTTCACATAGAAAACCTGAGCCACATCATTGGCTAGGACGAATGGTTCATCTATGTACCCAAGATTGTTGAGATCCACTATTGTCATTCCGTACTGCGGGTCTACCTTTACCACGCCTCCTGTCAGATTGACCCATTTGCACCGAAACAAAGTGACCTTAAAAGAAGGTCCATAGTCAAGTTCCCATATCTCCTCTATGTAACCATAATATGTGTCCTTTTTCCTATTGTTGTTTGTTGCATCAAAGCGGACACCACTGTTTTGGTTGGTGCTCTTTTTATCTTGGGCGATCATGTAAAATGTATTCCCATTTATTTCGTACCCTTGGAAAGTCAATATAGTCGAAGATGGTGACTTGGCCAACAAGTATAGCTGATCTCCAACAGTGGTGTTATTGATGAGATGTGTTTGCAACCAACCGCCGAAAGTCGCCATGTGTGTACGTTTAATCCAGGAGTCATACTGCTCCGGGTTCTTGGAGCGTACAATATCCATGTGTTCCTCGATATACGGAGCCACCAAGGTGGAATTTTGTAGAACTGTGTAGTGTGCTTGAGTGAAAGAATGCTCATCCATACTTGTTACTGCTTTCATTCCTAGCGTGCCTTTTCCACTCAGTCTCCCCTCATGCCGCGATTGAGGAACACCAATCGGCTTAAGGTCAGGAATAAAGTCAACACAAAACTCAATAACCTCCTCTGTTCCATAGCCCTCAGAGATGCTTCCTTCTGGCCTAGCACGGTTATGAACATATTTCTTTAAGACTCCCATGAACCTCTCAAAGGGGAACATATTGTGTAGAAATACAGGACCCAGAATGGTAATCTCTTCGACTAGGTGAACTAGGACATGCGTCATAATATTGAAGAAGGATGATGGTGGGAACACCAACTCGAAACTGACAAGACATTGGACCAAATCATTCTGTAACCTTGGTAGGATTTTTGGACCGATTACCTTCTGAGAAATTGCATTGAGGAATGCACATAGCTTCACAATGGCTAATCGAACATTTTTCGGTAGAAGCCCCCTCAATGCAACTGGAAGTAATTGCGTCATAATCACGTGGCAGTCATGAGACTTTAGGTTTTGGAATTTTTTCTCTGCCATATTTATTATTCCCTTTATATTCGACGAGAAGCCAGACGGGACCTTCATACTGCTCAGGCATTCAAAAAAGATTTCCTTCTCTTCTTTGGTAAGAGCGTAGCTGGCAGGACCTTGATACTGCTTTGGATGCATGCCGTCTTTTTCGTTCATACGTTGCTGGTCCTCCCGTGCCTCCGGTGTATCTTTTGTCTTCCCATACATGCCCAAGAAGCCTAGCAGGTTCACGCAAAGATTCTTCGTCACGTGCATCACGTCGATTGCAGGGCGGACCTCTAGGACTTTCCAATAGGGTAGCTCCTAAAATATAGATTTCTTCTTCCACATGGGTGCGTGTCCGTTAGCGTCATTCGGAACAGATTGTCCGCCAGGATCCTTTCCAAAGATTACTTTTAAATCCTTGACCATATCAAATATATCATCACCAGTACGGTGGCCAGGCTTCTTCCGGTGATCTGCCTCACCTTTGAAATGCTTGCCTTTCTTTCTTAAGGGATGCCTGATCGGAAGAAATCGACGATGTCCCGGGTACACATTCTTCTTACATTTATCCAAATATATACTTTCAGTCTCATCTAAACAGTGCGTGCATGCATTGTATCCCTTGTTTGTCTGTCCTGAAAGGTTACTAAGAGTAGGCCAATCATTGATGGTTACAAACAACAACGCTCGTAGGTCAAATTCCTCCTGTTTGTGCTCATCCCACACACATAAACCTTTTATATCCCACAACAGTAAAAGTTCTTCAACTAATGGCCTTAGGTACACATAAATGTCGTTGCCGGGTTGCTTAGGGCCTTGGATGAGCACTGGCATCAAAATGAACTTCCGCTTCATGCACAACCAAGGAGGAAGGTTATAGATACACAGAGTCACAGGCCAGGTGCTATGACTGCAGCTCTGCTCCCCAAAAGGATTCATGCCATCTGTACTTAGACCAAACCATAAGTTCCTTGTGTCATCTGCAAAGCCCGACCACTTTCTCTCAATTTTTCTCCACTGCGACCCATCAGCGGGTACTCTCAACATCGCGTCTTTCTTACGGTCTTCTTTGTGCCGTCGCAACAACTTGGCATGCTCTTTGTTTTGGAACAAACATTTCAACCGTGGTATTATAGGAGCATACCACATCACCTTGGCAGGAACCCTCTTCCTGGGGCGCTCGCCCTCAACATCACCAGGGTCATCACGGCTGATCTTATAGCGCAATGCACCGCATACCGGGCATGCATTCAAATTCTCGTACTCCTCACCGCGGTAGAGGATGCAGTCATTAGGGCATGTATGTATCTTCTGCACCTCTAATCCTAGAGGGCAGACAACCTTCTTTGCTTCATACGTACTGTCGGGCAATTCGTTATCCTTTGGAAGCGTCTTCTTTATCATTTTCAGCAACTTTTCAAATCCCTTGTCAGATACACCATTCTCTGCCTTCCATTGCAGCAATTCCAGTGTGGTACCCAGCTTTTTCTTGTCATCTTCGCAATTTGGGTACAACAATTTTTTGTGATCCTCTAACATGCGCTCCAACTTCAACTTCTCCTTTTCACTTTCGCAGTTTCTCTTTGCATCAACAATGGCCCGACCAAGATCATCAGCAGGCTCATCCGATGCCTCTTCTTCAGCTTCCCCCATTGTAGTACCATCGTATTCATGGAACCTAGGATAGTTGTCATCATCCTCTTCTTGTTCATTGCCTTCCATTATAACCCCTCTTTCTCCGTGCTTGGTCCAACAGTTATAGCTGGACATGAAACCGAACTGAAGCAGATGGCTGTGAAGGATTTTTGAGGTAGAGTAATCCTTATTATTCTTACAGACACCACATGGACAACACATAAAACCATTCCTCTTGTTTGCCTCAGCCACACGCATAAAATTATGCAGGCCATTAATGAACTCGGGAGAGCGTCGGTCATCGTACATCCATTGCCGGCTCATCTTCATTACACAACATCGAAGTGACCAAATTAATACAAGTTCATCACATTAAAACCAAAGTCGAGTAGTGACCAAATGTTATTACTGCAAAAATATATACATAAAGTTCATACATACTTCTCATAAAACAACATACAACTATCTAAACCATTTAAATGCAACAACAAATGCGATCAAAATCGCAACTAAGGTAATAATTGACCCAACAGCATAATGATACCAAGCCTCTTTATTAATGGCATATTTTCTAATCTTTCTAATCTTCAAGCGCATTGCATCCATCTTGATCTTGTGATCATCGACGACGTCGGTAACATACAACTCCAATTTCATCTTCTCTTCTTCAATTCTTTTCAATTTTTCTTTCAAATAATCGTTTTCTTTTTCAACTAAATTTAACTTCTCGACAAGAGGGTCGGTTACAATTTCCGGTTCACATACCTCCTAGATAAAAATATCTATGTCAACTTGATGGGCATAATTGTCATAAACACGAAATGAAACAAATAGTTATAAAAGATAATATACCACATCCGAATCACAAACCGGACGAGGGCCGACGGGGACGGATATCAAAACCATGGCACTATATATAACAAACAATCATACAAGTAAGAAAATTATACAAGTAACTATCTAAATCATACAAATAAGATTTATTTTTTTACAAAAAGGATAAGAACAAGAGGCTCACCAAGGTGGTGCCGGCGACGGGACAGCGCGGGGCGATCGTCGGCGGTGAGGACGGGGACAGGAAGGCACTAAGTAAACCACACCTACACATATGCAAACTAAGAAGTTAATTTGAGCTCAAATTGCATATAAATCAAATAAATTCCCACATAATTACTCCCAAACTAAAACCCACAAATCACTATACTTATAGAGCATGAAACGAGCTAAACTAGCAATGAGAGATGAAAGGATGAAGTTCCTAACCTTTTAGAACCCTTGGATAGATGGGGTGCCTCCAATCTTGACAAATCTTGGCAAAAATGGAGGATGAACCCGAGCTTGGAAAGAAACATAGAGGAGAGAAAGCTTGGACTCGGGCTGGATGAAGCAGCTTTATATAGGGAAGACTTTAGTCCCGGTTGGTGATACCAACCGGGACTAAAGGCCTATCTTTAGTCCCGGTGGGTGATACCAACCGGGACTAAAGGGGCTCGCAGGGCCCCCAGCCTGCCACAACCCCTTTAGTCCCGGTTGGTATCACCAACCGGGACTAGAGGTCCCATTTGAACCGGGACTAATCCTGGCCGTGCCCCCGTCCGCTCCTAGCCATTGGAACCGGGACTAATGCTCACATTAGTCCCAGGCCCAAACCCGGCCGGGACTAGTGCTCCAGACGAAAGGTCAGTTTTCTACTAGTGGTTGGTTTATTTGGTGGAAGATTATATGTTTAGATCTATTATGCTATTCAATTCCTCTCTGATCTTGGATATGAACATGATTTGTGAGTAGTTACTTTTGTTCTTGAGGACATGGGAGAAGTCTTGTCATAAGTAATCATGTGAATTTGGTATTCGTTCGATATTTTGATGATATGTATGTTGTTGATTCTCTTAGTGGTGTTATGTGAACGTCGACTACATGACACTTCACCATCTTTGGGCCTAAGGGAATGCATTGTGGAGTAGTAATTAGATGATGGGTTGCTAGAGTGACAGAAGCTTAAACCCTAGTTTATGCGCTATTTCGTAAGGGGCTGATTTGGACCCACATGTTTAATGCTTTGGTTAGAGTAATCTTAATTCTTCTTTCGTAGTTGCGGATGCTTGTGAGAGGGGGTAATCATAAGTGGGAGGCTTGTTCAAGTAAGAACATCACCCAAGCACCGGTCCACCCACATATCAAATTATCAAAGTAGCGAACGCGAATCGAACAAACATGGTGAAAGTGACTAGATGAAATTCCCATGTGTCCTCGAGAACGCGTTACTTACTATAAGAGATCGTTCCGGCCTGTCCTTTGCTACAAAAAGGATTGGGCTACATTGCTGCACTCTTTGTTACTATTACTACTTGACACTTGTTACAAATTATCTTGCTATCAAACTACTCGTTACCGATAATTTCAGTGCTTGCAGAAAACACCTTGCTGAAAACCGCTTGTCATTTCCTTCTGCTCCTCGTTGGGCTCGACACTCTTACTTATCGAAAGGATTACGATTGATCCCCTATACTTGTGGGTCATCAGGTTGATGCACGTTTTCATTATCTTTTCTCCGATATAAACTTTGGGGTGCTCCTTTGAGTTCTTTGTGTGGATTGAATATTATGATTATGAAGTTGCTTGATGCATATCGTATAATCAACTCATGGATACTTGTGGTGACATTGGAGTATCTAGATGACATTAGAGTTGGTTGATGTGTATCATATGGTGTTATTTTAGTACGAACTCTAGGGCTGTTTGTAACACTTATAGGAATAGCTCAATAGATCGATCGGAAAGAATAACTTTGAGGTGGTTTCGTACCCTACAAACAATTTCTGTCTTATGTTCTCCGCTAATAGGAACTTGGGAGTGATTCTTTATTGCACGTTGAGGGATGGTTATATGATCCAACTATATTAGCATTGTTGAGAGATTGCACTAGCGAAAGTACGAACCCTAGGCCTTGTTTTTAAGCATTGCAATACCGTTTGTGCTCACTTTTGTTATTTGCGACCTTGCTGTTTTTATATTTTCAGATTACAAAAACCTATATCTACTATCCATACTACACTTGTATCATCATCTCTTCGCTGAACTAGTGCACATATACAATTTACCATTGTATTGGGTGTGTTGGGGACACAAGAGACTCTTTGTTATTTGATTGCAGGGTTGTTTGAGAGAGACCATCTTCATCCTACGCCTCCCACGGATTGATAAACCTTAGGTTATCCACTTGAGGGAAAATTGCTATTGTCCTACAAACCTCTGCGCTTGGAGGCCCAACACGAGTCTACAAGAACAAGTTGTGTAGTAGACATCACCTCCCAACAAGCGCTTTTCTTTAATGCCTTTTAGCTAGGCATGATGATTTCAATGATGCTCGCATAAAAGTAAAGAATTGAAACACAAAGAGAGCATCATGAAGCATATGACTAGCATATTTAAGCCTAACCCACTTCCTATGCATAGGGATTTTGTGAACAAACAATTGATGGGAGCAAGAATCAACTAGCATAGGAAGGCAAAACAAGCATGACTTCAAAACTTTCAACATATAGAGAGGAAACTTGATATTATTGCAACACCTACAAGCATATGATCCTCTCTCATAATAATTTTTAGTAGCATCATGAATGAATTCAACAATATAGCTATCACATAAAGCACTCTTTTCATGATCCACAAGCATAGAATTTTTTTTATTCTCCACATAAGCAAATTTATTCTCATTCATAATAGTGGGTGTATCATATGAAACTTGAATACTATAAATTGTTTCCACATTAAAAGAGTAATGTTCAGAAAAAGGGTATTCATAATTATGACAAGTTTTATAATAATAATCATCACTACTTTTTATAACATAAGTATCATCATAATAATCATCATAAGTAGCAACTTTGTTCTCATCATAATCAATTGAAACCTCTTCCAAAATAGTGGAATCATCATTAAATAAAGTCATGACCTCTCCAAATCCACTTTCATTATTATTGCAATCATCATAGATAGGAGGCATGCCATCATCATAATAAATTTGCTCATCAAAAGTAGGGGGAATAAAAAGATCATCTTCATTAAGCATAGCATCCCCAAGCTTATGTCTCTGCATATCATTAGCATCATGGATATTCATAGAAAGCATACTAACAACATTGCAATCATGCTCATCATTCAAAGGACTCACATTAAACATTTTATTAAATTCTTCCTCTAACAATTGAGCACAATTATCGGAATCCTTATTTTCAAGAAAGACATTATAAAGATAAAGCATTTGAGGCAACCTCAATTCCATTTTTTTTGTAGTTTTCTTTTATAAACCAAACTAGTGATAAAACAAGAAATTAAAAGATTCGATTGCAAGATCTAAAGATATACCTTCAAGCACTCACCTCCCCGGCAACGACGCCAGAAAAGATCTTGATGTCTACTACGCGACTTTTATTCGTGTAGACGTTATTGGGCCTCCAAGTGCAGAGTTTTGTAGAACAGTAGCAAATTTCCCTCAAGTGGATGACCTGAGGTTTATCAATCCGTGGGAGGCATAGGATGAAGATGGTATCTCTTAATCAACCCTGCAATCAAATACAAGAAATCTCTTGTGTCCCCAACACACCCAATACAATGGTAAATTGTATAGGTGCACTAGTTCGGCGAAGAGATGGTGATACAAGTGTAGTTCGGATCGTAGATATAGGTTTTTGTAATCTGAAAATAAAAGACACAGCAAGGTAGCAAGTAACAAAAGTGAGCACAAACGGTATTGCAATGCTTGAAAACAAGGCCTAGGGTTCATACTTTCACTAGTGCAATATCTCAACAGTGCTAACATAATTGAATCATATAACAATCCCTCAACGTGCGACAAAGAATCACTCCAAAGTTCCTATTAGCGGAGAACATAAGATAAAATTGTTGTAGGGTACGGAACCACCACAAAGTTATCCTTTCCGATCAATCTATTGAGCCATCCCTATAAGTGTCACAAACAGCCCTAGAGTTCGTACTAAAATAACACCATATGATACGCATCAATCAACTCTAATGTCACCTAGATACTCCAATGTCACCACAAGTATCCGTGAGTTGATTATTCGATATGCATCAAGACAACTTCAGATTCATAATATTCAATCCACACAAAGAACTTCAAAGAGTACCCCAAAGTTTCTATCGGAGAAAAGAAGATGAAAACGTGCAATCAACCCCTATGCCTAGATTACCCCAATGTCCCCTCGGGAATCCGCAAGTTGATTACCAAAACATACATCAAGTGACTCAATAGAATACCCCATTGTCACCATGGGTTTCCACATGCAAGACATACATCAAGTGTTCTCAAATCTGAAATATTCAATCCGATAACAACGAAACCTCAAAGGGAAACACTCAATTCATCACAAGAAGATAGAGAGGGAAGAAACACCATATGATCTAACTATATTAACAAAGCTCGTGGTACATCAAGATCGTGCCAAATCAAGAACACGAGAGAGAGAGAGAGAGAGAGAGAGAGAGAGAGAGAGAGATCAAACACATAGGTACTGGTACATACCCTCAGCCCCGAGGGTGAACTACTCCCTCCTCGTCATGGAGACCGCCGGGATGATGAAGATGGCCTCAGTGATGATTCCCCCCTCCAGCAGGGTGCCGGAACAGGGCTCTAGATGGTATTTCTTCGGTATAGAGGCTTGCGGCGGTGGCGTCGAAGTTCTAGGTTTATTTCTGGGGGTTTCACTATTTATCGATTTTCAGCGTTGGAATCACGCGAAAAGGAGCTACGAGGGTCCCACAAGGCAACAGCACACGACCCCCCCCAGGGCGCGCCGTGTTGCCTTGTAGGCTCCTCATGAGGCTTCTGGTCCTTCCACGAAGCTTCGGGGGTCTCTTTTGGTCCAAAAAAATCGTCAAAAAGTTTCGTCCAATTCCGAAAACTTTTATTTCTGCACAAAAAACAACACCACGGTAGTTCTGCTGAAAACAGCGTCAGTCCGGGTTAGTTCTAATCAAATCATACCAAACCATATAAAATTGTTATAAACATGGCATGACTACTTCATAAATTATAGATACGTTGGAGACGTATCAGTGCTTCAGCTTTTCGCTGGTGCCATGGCCCTGCTACTCTATGCATGTGTACGTGTGTAAATGTGGCTTCGTCAACTTTCTTGATGTTTTGCTGAGGGCTCCGCTAGCCAATGAACGATCCACCAAGAGCGACAGCTCAGATTTCAGCTATGAGTTTGTTACCGTACGTAGTGCCAACACTACAGACGCATATTATTTGGCTTTCTCTTGAATGGGTGTGTATGCGGTAAATAAAGGGGACTGATCAAAAGAGCTCGAAAGAGACATATATCAGAGGTCCATAGTTCCCAAACATTAAGCCACAACGAAACTCTATGCATGATCACTTATTTGGCATAATCCCTTCACGTGACAAAAATCATTCAGGGAAACATTCTTACAAAAATCAACCAAAGGCTGCCACTTCAGCTTTTTCTCCAACCAAAGCTCTTCTAAAACTTAAAGAAGAAAGGTTGAAAGGAAAAGCATCATGCACTGTAATGTGTTGATTTTGGGAGATGTTGTATATCTTGGGATAGATTCAGGACAAACTTTCTTTCCCTAACCATCTATCTTCCCAAAATCTAGTTTTTTTTCCGTTCCCAACACAAAATTTACAAAAAGCCAGAAAGAGGTTTTTGATTGTCAGCAATCCCAGCCAGAAATGTGAGTCCCATTGTCTTAACTGCACTTGCCCAAGTGTTGAATTACCAATATATTTTTTCCATAAGATATTTTGCCACAAACCAACTTCATTGAACAGTTTCCACAACCACTTAGCAAGCAGGGAAATGTTCATAATATCAAGATCTAAGATTCCCAAACCAGCAAATCTTTTGGCCTACAAAATTTCCCCCAAGCAACCAAATGATACTTCTGTTTCTCTTTCCCTCCACTCCACAAAAAGCTAGCCTGGGCCTATCATACTTCTTCTTGACCCCTTTGGGAGGCCATAGAAGGAAATCATGAAAAGAGTCAAACTGGACAATGAGTAGTTGATTAAGGTAGTCCTTCCAGCAATATTAAGGAATCTACCCAATCAACCACCCATTCTTTTCTCCATTACCAACAAGAGGATTACAATCATTGTTTTTTAATCTAATCTACTAGAATCCATAAATACTTAATAGGGAAAGTCCCTCTTCCACATGTAAGAATCGCCTCGAACATTTTAATTCTTTCTTCTTCCATACCCACACAGATCACATCACACTTATGAAAATTGATCTTCAAACCTGACATAATTTCAAACAACCACAGGATCCTCTTAACATTCCTAGCCTGGTCTAAATCATCTTGGAAGAGTAAGATAGTGTCATCTGCATATTGCAAGATGGCCACATCCCCACTCTTTTGATGATTGGCTAGCCCTATCACGAAACCTTGTTCAACACCTCTGTCAAAGAGTATAGCTAGTATGTCTACAACAAGATCAAAGAGAAGGGGGGACATTGGATCCCCCTGTCTTAAGCCTTGATGTGTTTTAAAATAAGGCCCTATCTCTCCATTTACTTTAACAGCAACTCTTCCCCAGTGATGGTTTTCATTACCCAATCATTCCATTTGTCAGGGAATTTTTTCATCTTAAGAGTTTGAAGAAGAAAAGGACATTTAACCTTTTCAAAAGCTTTTTCAAAATCAATCTTGAAGAGAACCCCTGATCTTTTCCCCTTATGCATAGAATTCAAAGTTTCATGCAAAACCAGAACACCCTCTAAAATATACCTCCCTTTAATGAAGGTTGTTTGAGATGCCCTAACTACACCCTAATTACAATCAACCTATTCACCAAAATCTTGGTGAATATTTTGAAGACAACATTAAGTAGACAAATAGGCCTATATTTTTTAATTTTGTCTGCATTATGATGGCATTATGATGAAGATGTTTGTTTGTTGTTGTGTTTGTCGCTGTCGGAGGTAGTCTTGCATTGCAAATAGTGTATGTTGTAGCTGTGCACCTGAGGTTAATTAAATTTTGTCCTTTTTTGTAAATTATGCCTACTTGTCAAACTTGAACTGTGATGTTGTTGTTTCTAAATCTCTAACATGTTGCAAACAAATCGAAGAACTTGATAGTGACATTAAGCTTCCTCTTGCTGAACCTGTTAAATTCTGCTTTATTGGCGCTAAATATTCTGCTACCAAAGTTGGCAGTTGCATTTGATAATTTTCTGCATGTCAGTTAAGTTACTGCTGCTACGTTATGTTTAAAATATTGCATACAGTCTTGAGTACGATCCCAGTAGTGATCTATAAAAATAGCTCAGTAAGCTAGCTGTTTGGTGAAAATTGTAACTTAGCCTAGGGTACAGTCAACTTGCAGAACATCTGACTAGTATTTTTATTGTTCTTGCTCTATGCCTCTGTTCTAATACATCTGACTTGTATTAGCTATTTCTGAAAATTGTAACTTAGCCTAAGGTGCAGTCAACTTGCTGAGCTCTTACAATGCTTTAGATAATAGCTTGTGTTTCAAGTGTCTGCCAAATGCTAGCTGTATAGTCCCCTCTCCTCCCTGGCCGCTCACGTGGGCGGCTCCGGAGGGGAAAACCCTAGCCCCATGAGCCCCTCTTCCCTATGCTCCCCTGACAGCCGACGGCGGTTCTGGCGGCGCCCAGCCATCAAAGGCGGAGGGCGTGGACGGCGCACCCCACGGGCGTCAAGGCACTACCGGAATTAGCAGCTAGCTATGCCGACGGCCTTTCTATGCCTACAGCTTCCCTCAGGCCGTCGGCATAGAAAAGGCCGTTGGTATAGCCAGTTATTCCGGCAGTGAGGGGTGGCGCGAGGAGACTTTCGGTGTGTCGGCACACGACGAGGAGCACGTGGTGCGGTGGACCAGAGTCTGGAGCTCGCTTAGGTGAGGCCGGTGCGTCATGGTTCTCCGACAGGCGGCGGTGGCGGCGCGGTTGGGCCGTGGTTGCAGAGGAATGCGGTGCTCAGCCAGGAGATGGTGTGCGAGTGGCGGCCGAGCGGCTTCTGATGTGCGGTGGTGCCCTTTGGCGTCACGGACAACGCTGTAGTGGCTGTTAGAGGCTGTGACGCAGGTGTGGATGGCGGCTGTTGGCACAAACCCGTACGCCGAGTACTTTCCGGCATACTTTGTAGGACGCCATTCCGGCAGCCTGTGCTTTCCGCACTCGACCACACGCACGTACGAGTAGATCAGATACACACGTAGTGCTAAGCAAGCAAGCAGGGAGCTGGATCGATCCTTCCTAGACTAGGTAGCACACGTTAGAGCATCTCTAGCCGATCTCCTAAAAAGCAATAATAAAGGGAATAAAATTTCTAGTTTACTCCACCAAAACGGACTTAGCCGAAGTACTAAATCCTATAAGGGACTAAAGTTTTACTCCGGTGCCGAAATTTTCTCCCGCGGCGCCTAAAAACACTCGCCCCCGCGCGGCCGAGTAAACTTATCCCTCCCCTCTTCTCCCGCCCGCGCGGCTCCATCTTTCCCACAGCCGGCTCCCGGCCCCACCCGTCTCAATCGCCACCGATGACCGCCACCATCACCAGAATGGGTGGCTAAGACCATTCGGCCACCCCACTGGCCATCGCCGCCGGCGCATCGCCGCCGTAAACCACCCCCGCGCCGCCGCCCGCACCAAAAAAAAGGTTGGGGGTCAAAAATCTTCTCCGGCCCACCACATCGGCCGCCACCGCTGTTACCAAGGCCGGCGGGGTGGCCAATGCCTCTCCGACGATGGTAGACCGCCCTCCCGCTGCTCCCGCCGGTGGCAAGCGAGCTAAGAAACCGACGGCCGCGGCGTCGGCCCTCGCTGAGGAGGCGAAGAAGAAGAAGAAGAAGGCCACTCCAGCCCTTCATCCCCGTGTGGTGGCTCGTGCGGTGTCTCCGGCCACCCCTACTGCCACTGCTCCGGTGCGTTCGGCTGCCGCAGCCGGCAAAAGGGCCGCGGCCGCCAAGTGCTCGATGAAATGCCTGCTAGGTAAAAAAAAAAACATATTCCCTCATTTCGGCCGATGTTTGTTGCTGTGATTGTTGGTGGCCGATGATGATGGAGTTTGTTGATGTTTTTGTCGTAGTGCGGAGATGAACATGACCGAATTCTTGGCGAATTTGAAGGTGTCTCATACGCTTGGGCTTGATGACCTAAATTACGATTCGGTGTGGGATCATCAAGACGAGGTGGCCAAAGAAGATAAACATGAAGAGGTGGCCGAAGAAGATGAACTTGAGGAGGTGACCCAATCAAGCACGGATCCACCAAGGACAAAAGCTCACAACTACAATCAAATTGAAGATGTGGCTCTACGGAGATTATTCTGAGTGGAGGTGCATAGAGAATGATGGTGAGCTACAGGACAGGAAACATGCATGTATGGTACATATATATATCGATCAAACCTGCACATTGATCATGGTGTGATTTGGTTGTGCAGGTGATCCAGAAATGACAAGCAAAGTCCATGTGCCAGGATGGATGTTAGGGAACAGTTTATGACGTGAGTGACCTATCACCTACGTACACTGCTAGCTAGCTAGACTTGCATGACTGATGAGAGTCCAGCCGTGTCAGAACTACTGAGCTCGCGCTTTAAATCCGAGTGCACATCATTTTGGATACCACCATCACAACAACGACGCATTCTGATGATAGCTACTCCTTTATTGATCAAAATTAGTCTATATCAACTGATGTAAGCCAAGGTATTTTCACTTGAAGAAGGCTTCCGTCTCACTTTATATATAAAGCAGTCACACAACAGAGTACGCGGCCGAACGATACAAAGTGATGGAGAACCCTCATACAACACCAATCCCAAGATAACCGGATCACGCAAGAGACACGCGACTATGCTACCGAAATAGAGTACAGGAAGAACTGAGTACAACGTCATACTGCACCCTACACCACCTACGCTCCACAACAATGCCCCCATGAGGGGGGAACGACACGAAGCGTCGCGGCTGCCGACTCCATGATGGACAAAGGTTTTCACCCGGAACCAGACACGAGAGGAGCCCCACAACAACGTCTTCAACAAGATAACGGCGCCCGCATGCGTCGCCGTTGTTAGCAACCAAGCGTAGAGCTTTCGCTCGGCAACTCACCTGTGCCACCACGAGGTCTTGAGGGTAAGAGCGACGCGATAAGATCCCCAGGTCCGGATCAGGGCGCCGCCGCTGCCAGAGACAGAGCGCGCCCACCAAGTCACCCGCTGCCATAGCTCTCGCCGCCCACACGGCCAAGAGACATAGCCACCACCACCGCCATGGTGCCTGCTGGAGAGCCAACCATGCGGACCGCCTTCCAGGACCGCCACCCCAGCATACAAGCCCCGAGACCTCACCAACTGCCCGCTTCACAGAGCACAAACCGCGGCAGGAAAAGCCCGGCCTCAACCACCGAGCCAGGGTCAGCACCACCACGTAGGGGCGCCCACGCCTACAATCCCCACCAATCCCGGTGGACCGAGGGGGACATGACCCAGTGACTGCCGATAGTCGTCGCGAAGTAATCCGTTCAGATGACGCCAAGTCCGCGGTTTGACACCACGATCCGCCTGCCGACACCATGAAGTCCCACGCACCACTGCCACGAACCTCCACCGACGCCATAAGGTGAGGATGCCTGCCCAACCAACCACAAATACCCCGCCTCCATGCCCGCAAGAAGGGACCGAAGCACCACCACAGGCCGCCGGACGCCAGATCTCATGCCAGCCACCAGACCCGGCCCGCGCTCGACACCCATGGCAACCCGGAGGACCAGCAGATCCACCAAGGATCAACCGCGCCGGCCCCTCCGGCTTTGTGCCCTTTATTTGCCTTTGCTTGATTATCATCCATCAGACGCACACAATCTTTCTCCTTCCCCTTTTCTTGGCGATTTTTATTTTCGTTTTGGCGCAGAAGCAGAGTTTCTCATCATCATTGTTGTTGTTAATTGTTGCTTTCAGAAGGCACTTAATTTGATAACTGCCTCATCTTTATTTTCTAGTATCTTAGTATAACGGATCCACAAACATCAAAAGTCTTTCAAACACACACATACAAGCAAAGTGAGCTAGCGAACATGATTGGCATGCGGTTCCGGTGATAGTACAGCATGCATGCATGTACAGTAGGTCGATCAGTGCATGCTATGCGTGTGAGTGTGCGTCAGGTGGCAGATCATGCATGTAACCGTCGTTGTACGTAGTAGACCATCAAACTTTGCAAATGCCCATAACATTTGTTGATGATCATTCCCGCAAAGTTTCAGATTTTTTTGGAATGTTTTGCTATGTTTTCTTGCGTGGGTGCACCGAGCTGGGGTGTAGAAAAACCACTCTCTTACATGAGTTGCGGCGTAGTTTGCAGTTGTTCCAGTTATTAGTTCTCCTTGCTGTCAACGAAAGCAAAATCAGCGGATGTTGGGTCTGTTTGATCCTCAGCTTCTATGTCTATTGAATGGACTGAAATTCTGAACCTAGGATGAGACATCTTCTGAGATGTTATTGAAAACCTAAGTGAGTGGAGAGGCGTAGAAGCTTGGTCCTGAAAAAAGCAGTAGAGCTTGGAGTGAGCCTGGTTATGGCCTCAAGTCTTGCTCATTAATAAGTCAAATAAAAGGCATCAAAGAAGCAAGTTGCATGAAAATCCTGATTGTTTTTTCGCGCAATTGCTTCACCATAAACGCTTTGGGAAAGTAATCATTTGCAAATGAAAACAAAATAACTGTACTGATTGAAAGAAGGTATACATTGTCGATTTTAAATTGCTCTCTTGATCTTTGCCAGCAGTTGCAAGTAAAAATAACTTCAAGTTAAAACCAGCTTACCTTTGGTTATCTTCCAGAAATTAATGTGTTCAGATTTTCTTTTAAACTACCTACCCATTGGTTAAGCATTTAACTACAGGAGTCCTAGCACAAAGTTTTAAAAAATATACCACTATATATTTATCTCTAGCTAAGCAGATGCTGAAGACTTTCCAAAGAATTACTCGTATGACTGTATATTGATTCATTTATTTACCTTAAAATCGTTAGTATTCTATTTTGAGGAAATTTATGACAGAATAAAAAATTCAAATCATAAATTCCCACTCAAGCATATAAAATGATACCAGAAAATCTCTTATCTTTAAACAGAATCACTAACTTGCCAGCTGATGGAAGATCAAATTTCACTTAGCGTATACCTATTATGGGCTATTCTTTGTTG
This sequence comes from Elymus sibiricus, assembly GCA_039707655.1. Classification (NCBI taxonomy): domain Eukaryota; kingdom Viridiplantae; phylum Streptophyta; class Magnoliopsida; order Poales; family Poaceae; genus Elymus; species Elymus sibiricus. The sequence goes on from CM077672.1 coordinate 455,926,852, forward strand.
AAGGATAGGTAGGGCACCAAATCTTACTTGAATTTTTTAGAAGCATAATTCTTTGCCTTTCTCCTTCCTCTCATTCCTTCAGCCTCCATAAAAAAGAGCTTGGCCAGAAGGCATGACAAAGAAAATATGTATCTCTGCAAAGAAAGGTCATATAAAATTAGGGCTGAAAGCATGTGAGTCGACGGTGGAGGTTGGGCCCTCCCGCGTGCCGACGATGTTGCTGCTCCTAGTCCCGGCTTCTCCTCTTCGTTGTGCAGGCCCCACTTCGCGGTGCCGTGGTGAGACAGCGTGGGAGGCCTCAAGACCGTGGTGGTGCAGGGTGGTGGACGGTATGGTGGCGTGCTCCGAGCGCCCGAGGTGATGGTTGGGATCGGGAGAAATCCCTGTTGGCATGTCCGACACCGACGCGGTGGCGCCTGAGGGTGCCGCCAGACCTTCCTGGAGGGCGTCGGGGGCTACCCTTCCTTTCTCCTAGCCGCGTACCGGGGGAAACCCTTGGCAGCAGCGTCGTCATCGTCGCGTCCCTTCTTGGAGGTGTTGATGTAGGAGATATGCCCTAGAGGCAATAATAAATGTTATTATTTATCTCCATGTTCATAATTATGTTTATATTCCGTGCTATAACTGCTATGGTTCTCGAGTCTGCAATAACCACGAGGCTCGGAGGAAGACTCATATGCACATGTGGAATAATAAACGGTAAAATGTATTCCTAGTCTGGCCTCTAAGACTAGCTCAAGTGTTGCATGATGGTTCTGTTTTCCTGATCATGGGCATGACTATGCCGGCAACTTTGAGGGCATAATGTTAGGAGAACACATGTGTTGAATCGACCCGATTAATGTTATGCTATGAGATACATTCGTCAGAAGTTAATGGTTAATAACACAGAGAAAGTTAACGTTTGCATAATTCCTTAGACCATGAGAGTGTCGAGTTTCTTCATGCTTGCTTCATGAACTTTGGGGTTTGTTAAACGTCATCCGTAAATGGGTGGCTATTACGGCGGCTTACGGGTTCATGGAAAAGTATGTCAAGGGACTTGATAGCTCAAGATTGGGATTTGCTCCTCCAACGATGGAGAGATATCTCTGGGCCCTCTCGGTGTTACGGTATCCACCATCGTCTGGCCAGACACAATGTGATTTGATCACAGGGATGCCGGAACACGGGAACAAGAAAAGAGAACAAAACCGGTAACGAGGTAACTGGCATAGTGGACAAGTGTTGATCCACGGGGATGCCGATAAATCTCACCTTGGGTATTTGTAACATATCGCGAAGCAACAGGAATAGCACACGGCAACTGGAGGTTCACTCGAATATTTATTCGTGTGGGTATAGGGGTCAATATGGGTGTCCACAGCTTCGATTTTGATCATTGATCGGAAAGTATTCCGGTCATGTCTATACTTCATCGAACCTATAGGGTCACATGCTTAAGGGTCATCTATCTGCTGAATACTAGACGGGTAGTCTGAGAGAAAGTCACCAGAAAAGTTTCGGAGACAACGGAAAAGTTTCGGAGAGAGAACACCGGAATAGTTTCGGTAAAACTGAAAAGTTGTTTCAGGGTATACCATTAGGTCAAATTGGTTTCGGCACTCGCCTGGAAATTCTTAGAGGGTGCCAGAATTGTTCTGGAAACTTCTGGGATTTTTCCGGAGAAAAAACACGGAAATGTTCCGGAGCTGCCGGAACCGCTTTGGTTGCTTTTCGCAGATGAAAATCACTAATCCGGAATTATTTCGAAACGCGTCCAAAATTATTTTAGTGGGTACTGGAAATGTTCTAAGACCTACAGAAATATTTTCGGATTTAACGGTCGCGGAAAAATGTTTCCATGAATAGTGAAAAGCACTTTTTGGTTACTTTATGGAAAGCCACCTTTTAGGGCTTTTCCCAAAAGGCTTCTATAGAAGAACTTGGGGACTAAGGAACCCCCTTTGGGGGGTCCACCTGGGGGGTGGCCGGCCAAGAGGGGCTCCTCCATGGAGCCCCACTTGCCCCACTTGCCTTCTCATTTATGCCCTTGTGAATGACATATTTTGGGGGCATTTTGGTATTTCAAGTGGCACCCCTACCCCTAGGGATTTCCTATAAATAGAAGTGGAGAGGTGCTCTCCACACTCACTCTTTCTCACATACAAGTGCCATGCAATGATCTGGCTTCTCTCTCCCTCCCCGCGAAATAGTTTCATAGAGCCGAAAGGTTGTCTGGGTTCCGGTGGGAACTAGTTCTGGACGGCGAAGCCCTGCCGGATAGATGACACCATATGTGTGCAACCCCGTAGAGAGGTCGTAGGTTCGATCCTTTTTGCCTGAGGGGCTGTTCGAGAGTGCCTCCCGGAGGGCTGTCCGAGTGACTGTACGAGATTCTGTGTGTGCCTCCCGAAGGGCTGTCCGTGACACCGTCCGGGGGACTATCCGACCGCCTCCCGAAGGGCTGTCCGAGGGACTGTCCGGGGGCAGACGAGGGAGTACATCCTCGCAGTTGGGAGGTTGTAAATCCTAGCTGCGGGAATATGCACCGACGATCTACATCGACTCTACTTCCGTTGCGCTACGAGTCGGTAACGATCAGATCAAACCCTGTATGCATCTCCATAGTGGTCCTGGGCGTGCTCGCAGTACCGGAAATTTTTGTTTTCTGCTGCATTCCCCTACAGTGGCATCATGAGCCGTGCTATGTGTAGATGCAGGTTACGATCTAGAATACATAGAGATGTATGGGTGTTGCACAATATAATTTGTAGTAGATGAGTTCTACTGCTGATAATTATTTGTGCGGGTAGCAGATGAAATCTGCTACCCGATGTTCTTGTTGCTTCCCTGAAATTTGCGTATTTCTGATCTTGATAACGGCATGGTGGAGTTTCAAAGTTCTGGCAATCCGCGATCCTGATTGATCAACGAAGTGCTAACAGTTCATTGAATTCCACCATAGTTAAAAGAAAGATGAAATTTCGCAGACGAAAGGGCAATGCAGATATGATCTGCACGGGGGTCATGGGTATGACGAAGTTCGGTATGGGGCTCGAGATTTTATTATCTCGTGTTTCATACACCCCGCAAAGTTAATCTAGCGACTTGAATCATCATACTTGATGATGGACGTTGGTAGCTGCGGTTTGGTTGAAACCTTAGAAGCCACGTGATAACCCACAAGTATAGGGGATCACAACAGTTTTCGAGGGTAGAGTATTCAACCCAAATTTATTGATTCGACACAAGGGGAGCCAAAGAGTATTTGCAAGTATTAGCAATTGAGTTGTCAATTCAACCACACCTGAGACTAAATATCTGCAGCAGAGTGATCAGTAGCACAGTAGTATGATAATTTGATAGCAGTAGCGGTAACAGCAGTAGTAGTAGCAATTGTAACAGCAGTAGTAGCAATAGTAACTTAGCAAGAATCAATATGTGAAAAGCTCATAGGCATTGGATCGGTGATATTCGTTGGAGAACATTCATCATGTAACAGTTATAACCTAGGGCAACACAGAACTAGCTCCAATTCATCAATATAATGTAGGCATGTATTCCGTATATAGTCATACGTGCTTGCGATAAGAACTTGCATGACATCTTTTGTCCTACCCTCCCGTGGCAGCGGGGTCCATAAGGAAACTAAGGGATATTAAGGCCTCCTTTTAATAGAGAACCGGAACAAAGCATTAGCACTTAGTGAATACATGAACTCCTCAAACTACGGAAATCACCGGAAAGAATCCCAATTATTGTCACCTTGGGGTATGCGGATCATAACACATAGTAGGTGCGTATAACTTGCAAGATCGGATCAAGAACACAAATATATTCATGAAAACATAAAGGGTTCAGATCTGGAATCATGGCACTCGGGCCCTAGTGACAAGCATTAAGCATAGCAAAGTCATAGCAACATCAATCTCAGAACATAGTGGATACTAGGGATCAAGCCCTATGTGGCGCCCCTGCTCGACCGTGCACTAATCATACACGCAAACGTGCACGCTTGAGATCAGAGACTCACGGGAAGATATCACAACACAACTCTAAACTCAAATTTAAACATAAATCTTCATATTACAAACCAGGGGTCACGAGGACCCGAATACATAAGTCATACACACAAATAATATCTGAGTACAGACATAGTTAGTCAAGTTTGCCTTCAGAAGGCTAGCACAAACAGTGACACTGGTCGAAAAGGCGAAGGCCTCCTGTCTAGGGCCTCCGAACTACTCCTGGTCGGCTGGCTCAACCCAGTAGTACGTGCCTCCGGGACTCTCCTGGTAGTAAGCTCCTGTGGTGGCGTCTGGCTCCGGGACTCCGTCGTCTGATTGCAGCAAGCGGGTATGGGGAAAAGAAGTAGCAAAGCAACCGTGAGTACTCATCCAAAGTACTCGCAAGACTGACATCAGAACTATACTAATTATGCATCGGTATCAAAGGAATGGGGCTATATCTTTGGACTAAACTGCAGAATGCCAGAATAGAGGGAGAGAAGCCTAGCCTATCGAAGACTAGCATCTTGAAGCAATCTTGCAGCATCAGAAGAGAGTAGATCACAGTAGCATATAATAGTGGTTATGTAACAGCAACGCCCTGAGATCCTTCCTCGACTCCCTGCGAGAAAGCGATCCCTAGAGCAGTATTAACAGTTTAATAGTGAATCAGCATCAGTTTGTAGTTGTAGTGGATCAGGATACAACTCCGAGCGTCCTGTTACCGTGGACACGGCTATTCGAATAGATCACTTCCCTGCAGGGGTGCACTACTGTTACCCAACATGCTCGATTACATCTGGCCGGACACTCTTGCTGGGTAATGCCCGGCCTCGGGTAATCGACACGACGCAGTCCTACCTAAGCTCAGCAGAGAGGTCAGCACGCCGGTCTAAATCCTAAGTGCGAAGGGGTCTTGGGCCCATCGCCCTCTGCACTCCTGCACGTTGCGAGACTGGACGGGGCCCAGGCGCGACACTGTATACACAAGTGACGTAACCAGTCCACCCCAGCAATCAGCCTGCATCTCTGAGCTGTGACGTCTGAAGAGCTTTCGGCTGATACATACGACGTAGAGGGTCCCATAACCATTATCCCACATGGTGGTAGTGCGTATGGGCCAGTGGCCAACTCAGATCAAATACCCAAATCCGTTAGGCGTATTTAGTAGCTCGCAGATACGATCAGGATTCCTGTCGCTCCGACTTGGTAACACACGGATTAGGAACAGGGACCAGGCCCACCTCTCTCCTAGGTGGTCTCCGCCTGCCCTGTCGTTCCATCACAATATCACTCGCGGGTACCCCTCGGGGCCTACCCGACTTTATCAAATGACAGTAGTAAAGTCAAAGTACCCGTGTGTCCAAAGTATCGAGAAGGAATCCGAGGAATCACCCTCGAAGGATTCCCACTTGAAGTATCGGTCAAGGTGAACCCGGAGGAATCACCCTCGATGGATTCACACAAGAGGAGTTGCACGACGGAAGCTTTATCGGAGGTGATGAAAGAGGAATCACCCTCAGTAACCCACAATCGGGTAGCTATTCTACAGAGGCATCATCGGAAGTGAGATAAGAGGTATCACCCTCGACACTCGGTGGTAGCCTTGTAGAGTCGGAGAACTTAGGGGGAATGTGCGGTGATGTGTTGGTCTCTGCCGTCGACCATACTGATCGAGTCTCCAGTGGAAAAGCATGGCAACAAGGACAAGGGTGTGGGGCCATTAATGTATCACTAAGCAGCAAGCATATAGGATAATAGGTAAAGTATCATCAACAGGTTACAAAACCAGGCTATGCATCAGAATAGGAACTATCGGAACAGTAACAGGGGCAATTCTAATGCAAGAATAAGAGGGAAAGAATAGGCGATATCTGGATGATCAAGGGGGTTTGCTTGCCTGGAAGCTCTGCTGAGAGGGGCTGGCCGTCTGAAGGCTACTCGTCTGGAGCGCAGTCGTACTCAGCTGCGTCGGCGGCGGTATCGGCGTCTATCGGGAGAGAAGGAGGGGGAAGAAACAATAAATTCACGGCAATAATGCAACAGCGATGCATGACATGCCTAATTGATATGCAGAGGTGATACAATGCCTTTCTAATTATTTTAGATAATTTAGGAATTTATCTGGAATTATTTTATTAAGGTCATGCACTATTCATTTATCGAAAACAGGCAAAAAGTTCCATGTTCACCTAGATAGGAGTGATGGTCAAGCATTTTGACCACATATTCGGATTCTTCATATTTTTCTGATCATTTTTCATATATAAATTATTTTCATCCGAGTTACGGTTTAATTTATATGATTTTTCAAAGTTTTAATCATTTTCTGGAATTTCTGAGATTATTTAATTCGAATTATCCAAAACAGTAGCCAGTGACGTTAGCATGACATCATGATGACATCAGCGGTCAACAGACCAGCTGACCAGTCAAACCTGACCAGTGGGTCCCACTGGTCAGTGACTGATGAAACTAACAGAGATTATTTTAACTATCTGATCCTAATTGACTAGTGGGACCCATCTGACAGTGACTGATTAGCTAATAGATTTAATTAACTGAATAATTAGCATTTTTTTATTTAGAAAATCATTTAAATAGCGCAGGGCCCAGCTGTCAGTGACTGTAGCAGCCCAGTCAGCAGTTGACCCGGTCAACGGGTCAACTGGGCCCACCTGACAGTGGCACAAGGTGGGCCCCGTGGCTGCCATGTCGGCGCCGAGTCAGCGCCGGCCACCGGAGTGGCTCCGGCGAGCCCGAGCGCGGCGGCGAACTCCGGCAAGCTCGGAAATGGGCTACGATGGACGGTTTTGCGCGCGGTTGGGCTCTCTCGAACGGGCGCTTCGCGCCGCGTCCGATGGTGGTGGTCTCGCGGGCAGGGGCAGCCGGAATCGGCGATGGCGACGACGGCAGGCGGCGGCGGCTACGGGTGGTGCTCGGGATCGGCGTTGCAGCATGCGCACGAGCGAACTAAAAGGGTAGGCGAGGCCTATGCGGTGCGGTGAGTGCGATGGTGGTACGCACGGGACCCAATGGTCACCGTGGCTACGCCGGCGATGAGCTCGCGCGGTGGCGGGATTGGGCATGTCAAATACGGCAACTACGGGCTCGATAGGAGGCAGGGGAGAGGGAGATCCGGTGCGGGTGCTCACCGAGCTCCTGCAGATGTGCTCAAGTGGGCTCGGGGAAGCTCATCGGCGACGGAGACGACGGAGCCCGAGGAGGAAGAAGAGGACGTAGACGGCGATGTGACGGCGTAGAGGTCGAGCTCGAGGTTGGGGACGAAGTAGTCGATGACGGCGAGCGCGATGGACACGTCGGAGAGGCGAACGGGGCTCGATTGCCGCGCTAGGACTCGGCCATGGCGACGGCGACGTTCGGCTTGTCGCGGGAAGGGAGAATGCGAGCGAGAGAGGGGGATCTGAGGGGGCTAGGGTTTCAGGGGGGAAGAGAGAGACTCGGGGGCGGCCTTATCCACTCGGGGAAGCCGCGGGATGCCCGACAGCGAGGTCGTCGGCGTTCGGGCGCACGCGCGCGCTGACACGCATGCGGGAGGAGGGGGACGACCTCCTGGTGGGCTGGGCTGTGCACTGTGCACTCACAGCCCACCAGCACAGTAAGTCTTTACTTTTTTTTCTTTTTCATTTTTCTGTTTTCTGTCTTTATTTCTGTTTTGTAAATTGTTGGGTCACTAAATGACTTTGGTAAAATAGGTGACTTGGCTCAATAAATCCTAGGCAATAATTATCACTGCCAGAAAAAGGTCTGGAGAGAAAAATATTTTATTTGAATTTTTATTAAATGAATGGGCAATTTAAATTGCTATTTTGGTACTGTTTCATGTTGTTAGAGTCATCTATGGAATTTAGCTGATGTTGTTTTCCTTAACATAATTAGTTATGGATTATTTGCTAGTTAATGAACATTTTAGTTTTCAAATTGGAACAACTTTTACTTTCACTTTAAATTTGAATTTCAATTTGAATTGGAATTTGAAATGAGATATGATGCAAATGATGATCAAGCACTGTTAAGCATGGTGACTTGGCATTATCAAAAGGTGATCACTGTAGCTTAAGTACATGGGGTGTTACACCCTAACAAAACTAACTCGATTACATGATAAATCTCATCCAACTCATCACCGTCCAGCAAGCCTACGAAGGAATTACTCACTCCCGGCAGTGAGCATCATGAAATTGGTGATGGAGGATGGTTGATGATGATGATGCCGGAAGATCCCCCTCTCCGGAGCCCTGAACGGACTCCAGATCTGGCCTCCCGATGAAGAACAGGAGGTGGCGGCGGCTCCGTATCGTGAAACGCAATAAAATTTCCTCTCTTATTTTTCTCTCTAGAAAACTGAATTTATAGCGTTGGAATTAGGTCAGACGGAGCCACGTGGGCCCCACGAGGTACCAGGGCGCGCCTGGGGGGGTGGGGCGCCCTGGGGCCTTGTGGGCACTGGGTGGCCCCCCTTCTGTTGATTCTTGCGCCAATAATTTTTATATATTCCATAAAAATTCTCCAAAAAGTTTCATCCAAATCCTAGAACTTTGATTTTCAGCACAAAAACAACACCATGGCAATTCTGCTGAAAACAGCATCAGTCCGGGTTAGTTCCATTCAAATCATGCAAATTAGGGGCCAAAACAAGAGCAAAAGTGTTTGGAAAAGTAGATACAATGGAGACGTATCAACTCCCCCCAAGCTTAACTCATTGCTTGTCCCCAAGCAATTCAGTTGACAAACTGAAAGTGATAAAGAAAAACTTTTGCGAACTATTTTGTTCTTGTATCTATATATATGCTTAAATAGTGTCCAAGTTTTCAGCAAAGATCATGAACTTACTATGCAAATGATAACTCTTAGAAATTATATTCACTCATATCAATGGCATAATCAACTAGCGAGCAATAATAAGATATTTCAAATGCCAACACTTTGTCAAAACAATCATGATATAATATGACAGCATGGTATCTCGCTAACCGTTTCTGAGACCGCAAAACATAAATACAGAGCACCTCCAAAGTTCAAGCAGCGACTAAACATTGTAATTCATGGTAGAAGAGATCCAGTCATGATGCACACAACATTAACTATTCACAATGCATGAGAATGACAATAGTGCTCTCAGGTCTGGTGCTTGTTCGAGAAGGTGACACTACAAGAAACCTGTTAATACATGGCGGATTTCTGGTGACGTTCTCAGAAATCGTCATGGACAATGACGGTTTTCCTTGCTCCGTCACGGAAAGCGTCATGGATCAGCAGGATGTAACTGCCCTCCAAAAAAGATAGCCTCGTTATGATGGACATCGATGGGCCGTCACGGAAACTGACACAGATCAACTTGCTGGTCTAGCCTTTTCTTTTTTTAAACACCATCCGGACCGTCACCGATGGCTCCCGCTAACGTGTCGTGTGTGCTTCCTTGGTTGGCCCATATGTCAGTTGAATGTAGTCAACAGTACAAAAGAAGTTAAAAATAAAAGGAGAACACGCCAAAAATTTTGTGAGCGCGCGCGTGGACATGCTAAATTTTAAGTCGCCGACGTGGCCGGTGGCAAAATTTGGAGCCAGCCTATTTAACCCACAGTCCACGCCCATGAAACCCTAATCCCCATTCTCTCCTCCGTTCCCTCAGACGCCACAACTGCCCGCTCCCGATTCCGGCGGCTATCGCCGGCGCGATGCACACCGCCGAACTTGCCTCGCTCGGATCCATCCTCCCCTCCGGCAAGATCTTCCCTTCCCAGCCTCTACCGCTCGCCCAAAACCCACACCCGTGCTAGGGTTTTGGCCTCCGGCATCGCCTTTGTCGTCAGCGCATCCCCGACGGCTCTTGTCCGTCGTCTACAGCGGCCCCACGCGCGCCCTCACTTCCTGATGGTCGACCTCCAGCAGGGCGGCGCGGAGGACCTCCTCCCGCCGGATCCATGGACGCGGCGCACCCTGCAGCTGCCGGTCCAGGACGAGGGCTGGCACGGCGGCCTTTTACTGCTCGACGACGGTGGCGGGGAACGCTGGTGCTCCTCCTCCTCCTCGGCCTCCAAGGAGGAGGGCCGGTACAGCACAAGCACACCCAGCCCCTGAACCCCCTTCTTCACCCATCCAGCGGCGTACAGGACGTGCTCCTCCCCGATGCGGCTGTCCCCAACGAGCTCTCTTCGCCGGAGGAGGTAGAGCAACAAGTCTATCCTCCAGCACGTGGACGAGCTCACAGACGGCTGCGGCCTGCCCTCCTAGCATGGAGAGCTCCCATCTCCCCCTTTACCCCAAAATCTGGATGATACTTGCAATCTGAATACGAATCATGTTTTTGTTCAGTTTAGAGGTGGATTCAATTGCATAGATGAACATGTGAGCTAATTTTTTTTTCTAACATGCACCGGTCTTCATGTTGCTTTGGTACAGATCTTTTGGGAGTTAATTTGGAAACTTCAGCTTGTTAGATATAAATTCAGCTGCGACTTTGTATCTCGCCAGAAGGGACTTGTTTTGCATATGCGTGAATGTAGTACATGAGAAAAAACCTAATTATTAACCGAAACACCGTCTAAGTATTAACTGGAAATAGCTATAATTTTGGATGTCATAAAAAATGCATAAATATCAAGAAACCACACACAGTGTCAGAATGTGCAAGTTGTTTATATGGATTACGTATCATTCTAAGTAATCATACATATATGTAGCTCCCTTCGCAAAAAAAATCATATATATGTAGTGCAGTATCCATGTGTTAGTCTGTTTGATTTCATAGATATATACATATTAAAAGGAAAATAATATATGTGGATTTCAACTTAGTTTTGACATGTTTAACTTGCATGGATTTAAAAATTGCACGTAGTTAGCTGTGTCCGCGGTTATGTTGATGTGACAAATACTGGCAACTTGCAGGGCCTTGCTTGGCAATGCAGCAGCTCACACATCATATCGTTTTAACATGGTGTGTCTTTTCTGATCAGTTCATGTGTCGAGAGTTGCAAAATTGGAATTAACCTTCTCTGACATGATGCCTTAAAAGATCCTTTTAATGCTACAGGAATAGCTCTAGAGTTGATGATGATCTTTAGCCTGGTGAGATAAGGTAGAAGTATGGCTAACCGGATGTTTAGCCTGGTGCGTGAATTAAAAATGATGCTAAAACATTCATATATGTATGTCAGATTGTCTTACAAATATATGTAGGTCACTATAATAGTATTTTCTTATTGAAAACGGAGAAAAAGTACTACGTGATAAGTAGGCCAGAACTAACAAATTGCCAGTTGTTATTTATTGCATATGTCTTTTCGTTTGGATGCCAAAAATTATGTTCTTTGTGGCTCGATTAACTTCCCTTTTTTCTGTTCAAGCCATTTTGAATGAGATTACTGCCAATGACAGATAGTATGGAAGGGGAAACAACGATTTACTGTAATTACATTGTCTTCACTTAGAGTTATCTTTTAATGTCACCAGCAACTGTTTCTATGTTACCTTGCAGATTCACTCAATAGAAGACACTTCAAATATTGTGCAAATAATTAGCTAGCATTGTGAAAATACCATTTCTCAATTATTTTTTGTGAAGTGTGTGTTATTTAGTTGAGATATGACATATCAATGCTAATATATTAGGACATCCTAATTCTGTAGTTCCTAGAAATCATGTGTCACTGTATTGAATCCCTAGATGATCTCCTTAGACTAACATACCAAAGTTAATCTCAGATATGGTGAACTATAAATTTATAATGATCAAAACTGTTTGTATTGATGATAATTAATTAGTGTACCAAGCATTTGATGGTTTGTGAACTAAGTATGAATATTGAATGCTATATACAGTCAGAATGTGGTATACTAACGTTTTAGTTTTTTTTAGCTAAATATGTACGGGCAGGTAATGTTCATAACATATTGAAGTGTGATACTACACAATATTTGTTGTCCCTATAGTCGGACTATTTTTATGTGTGTAATAATACATTAAGAAACTGACTTCTACTTGATCCAATCCTTTTCTGATGGTATGCCTTTAGAAATCTCTGGTACTTTCAACTTTATGATTGTATTCCAGGCAGAGCACAACATCCTTATGCATCCATTCCACATGTTAGGTGTAGCTGGTGTATTCTTACAAATATCATTTCAGCTAGATTAATCATAAGCCACATATGATTTTCCTGTGGAATATCATATCAGATAGAACACATTCCATTAAGACAATCATCATGGAATTGGTACATTCCTTTTTTACCTTTCGAGAAACAATGCCTTGAAATTTTCATTAATGCGCAATATTCAGTTGGGCTGCATTTCTTATCAAGTTTACTGTAGTGATAGCCTAATAGCCTGTAATTTCATGTCAAATGAGCACAATGGAGTTTACTACCAACTATATTGATCTATGTATGATCATCATTCCTTTTTGTTGCCACCAGCCCACCAGTTGTTCCTTTTCACACTTTTGTTAATTTGTTGCACTACTTTGCATCCTGGGAGTGAAAAATGTAGAACTTGATAATAGGTTAACCTACTGGCTGTAATATTTTATAACGTGGCATATTTTTCATAATGTGGCAGATATTGGTTATGGGAGCATTTTCAACAAAATAGACATGCGTTTTGACAACATTGGTGTGGACGGGTGGATTTGCTGCTATAAATGCTGGATGACCCCTGGCATGTGATGGTTGACGCCTGACGAGAGTGGCCTCGCTTGATAGGGGTGGTGCGGGCTGTAGAGTAGCATAGTGTTCTCCGAGACATGCTTGTAAAATTAATGGTTTTGGGTCTTTTCTCTTTGCTCCTGTACAGGTGTATTTTTGGATATGTTGTTGTAATTTTCTTTTTCTAATGACATGAGCATATACTTTCTGTCTAATTCTTATTGGTTTAAAATTTTCATGGAAAATGAGAGATGAGCTAATCTCATGGACTGAAATTAGTGGGCCTTGAAATTAATGGGCTTAAATTATAATTGGGTTGATTACTATATGGGCTACCACTCATGGACCGAGCTGAAATTTAGTGGGCCAAAACTTAGATGGCTTGATTACTACATGGGTTGCCACGTCAGATCCATGTCAGATGATGATGTGGCAGAAAAGTTAATGCCGTTATGAGCACTGCAGTTAGGTGTCATCCATGATGGTCAAGATCCGTCATGGTCGGTGACGGTTTTGGATGATCCGTCATGGGGTGTACAGTGGTCAAATTATGACGCGATATACATGACAGATTTTAAATCCGTCACGCATACCTTTGCATGACAGTTTTGCATAGGTCTGTGACGGATTGAAACTGTCATGTATTAACAGGATTTTTGTAGTGTGATGACTCAACAATAAAAGTAAAATAACATAAAAGTAAATAGATAGGCCCTTCGCAGAGGGAAGCATGGATTTGCAGAGGTGCCAGAGCTCGAAGCTTAAATCAGAGGTAAATTAAATTTTGGGAGGTATGCCTTTCCTGTCAATGTCACGACCAAGAGTTTTAATATCTTCCATGCTAAACACATTAGCGGCGGTTCCCAAGCGGTAAAGTAAAGTTTACTCCCCCTCCACCAACAATCACAAGCCATGGCTAGCCGAATCCTCGGGTGCCCTCCATACCAACAACTTTCCGGGGGAGTTGGTTTATGTGGCACCCCGGCTCAGAGAGACCGGAACACCCCGTATTCCAGCCCAGAGATCAAGTCTTCTGGAATACGGCACTGCTTGGCATAGAACAAATCAGCTCTTTATTACGAATATAACGGGTACAAAGGTTCTGAAGTCATGAAGGTTACAAAGGCACGGCGATACTGCGCCCGCTCAGATAGCTCTATGCTAGCAGCGAGACAACTCGTAACAGAATAACTCCTAGCAGTGGAACAACGACGACGGTGATAAACTCCACTCCGCAGGGACTCTGGCTGGGACGCATCCTAGAGTGCAACCTCGGGATCCTCGACAAGCAATCAATCACGGCATGACCTGCAATCTGGCATGACACGCCAGGTGAGTACTTTGAATGTACTCGCAAGCTCACAGCAACCAAAGCAATCAAGACAATCAACAGCATGGCATTTATAGGTTAAATATCAATGATGAATACAACACTACTAGAACAACATGAGCATGGCAGGTACATATAATTCATGACATGATGACACTAGCACTAGCATGCAAGGGGTTCGACATTTAAGGTCTCATGGACCAACTTACTCTGCTCGGAGATTATCTCGTAACCAGAAACTTACCATCGTGATCATCACACGATCACCTCAGGATCAACCAAGCTCGGTATCAACTATACCACCATGATTATCACATGACCACACGGAGCTTGATCTCTACCTGTGATCATCACATGACCACATAAAGATCAACCAACTTCTTTTCTCATCGAACCGGGGTTGTTTATTATTCAGATTATTATTTCTGTTGACCCATAGTGTGACCTACTACGAACTGTGTCCATGACCGAGGACGCGGCTATCGATAGATTATACACTCTGCAGAGGTTAGTACATTGTACCCACACCACGGAACTCATGGCCTCGTGCTCCCATTCGGGTGGACCAACGACATTCCGACAAAACCAATCTATTGCATGACACTCTCCCGGCCACTACGACAAACTCCCCTTTGGGCTATGTCCTGGGTTACCCCGATGCCAACTCGTGACATCCGCCACCTTTGTGGCCGCCACCGTCGTGGCCAAAACAAAACATCATCCCAAACGGGGACCTCGGATCCATACAGCTCGGGTACTCAAGGTTTATGGCCGCCTACCTGATCAGGGTAGCGTGCACCTATAACCTTCCCTAGTAGGAGGCACTGGCGAGAGGCATGACAATCGACCGCATTAGTGCCCCCCATAAGGCAAGTGTGGCTACACTGGTTAGCTCGATTCGGTGGCACCATGACTCAGCCAACAGGTTTGTCCAAGTTCGATTAATGTCCGGTTTAACTTGACTGGTGATGATCTGAGTCACAATAAAATACATAAGGGAATAACAATGCAGATGAGCATGATATCAGTGTAACCATGGATGGGCAACATAACCATTTAACAACATAACATCAACAATGACAAGTCATCTATTCTACGGGATGCAAATGCACTTGGCATAATGACGATCATGAATATAACAAGTATTCTCATAACAAACCCTAACTATTCAAATGAGCATATCGTTATCACTAGCATCGAAAAATAAATCTGAGAACTAACATGACAATAATAATACTAGCAAATAATCATTTAACTTACTAGATGCAAATGAACAAGGCATAAGAACGAGCATGGACTCACAAGCATATATTATTCACAAAATAATTAAATGAGCAAACAATCATTTAAATATTCAAGTGGAAACCATGGCTACTGCAAGGCCATCATGCAAGTGGCTGTCGTGGCTTGCCTGGGGGTGAAGGATTCACCGGGGAGAAGTGCGAGGCACTCGCGGAAAGAGTCGCCGGAAAAGTTTCCCTCTCGACGGAGCTGTTTTAAGGGCAAGGGCAAAATGGTCATTTTCACAGTGTGACAACCTCATGAAAATGGTACCATCGGAACGGGCTCGACGAACTAAGATCGTGGGCTTTGGAATCACCTGAATCGGAGTTACGGTTGCGGAGTTACGGCCGTTCGTTCGTTAGGCAAAAATTTAAATAAAAATATTCATTCCTGGTGCTAACGGACGAACGTCCGCAATTTAACCGTTTCGGCCGGCGGCTGAAAAAGAGAAAGCGTATTTTATAAAATACGCTTCCAGAGAAGGGAAAGTGCATTTCTGCCTACGGCTGCTGCAGAATACGCTTTCAAAAAAAAGAAAACGTATTCAACCGAATACGCTTCCACTTACTCTGCGCGGGCCCGGCCTCTGGGTCGCCGACATGTGGGGCCCACGCCTCCTTTCTCTCTCTCCTCCATGTCTCTTCCTCCTTCCTCGCGCGCGCCCGTGGACAGAGGGAGGCTGCTGGCGCCGGCGCTCGTTCCGGCGAACTGGGCCATCTCCGGCGACACACCTCACACCGGTGAGCTCGGGGCCACGAGGCGCTCCTGCCTGGACACCTCACGCGCGCTGGGGTGCACCAGAGTGAGCACAACGTCGACCGAGGCGGACGACGGCGTCGGCCGAAGTTGGCCACGGCGCCACGGGTCACCGGAGGAGGAGGTGGTTGCGGGGAGAGCTTCACCATGGCCAGGGGATCTCGCTGGAAGTGGAATGGGGGAGGGAAGGGGTTCGGCATTGAGCTAATTTAGGCGTTGCCCGACGGCGGCCATGGCGGCCATGGGAGGGGAGGAGGATCTCTCGAGCTCGGTTGAGCTATCGGGGAGGGTTCTAGGAGGGTGGAGGAGAGGCTGGTGAGGAGAGGAGGTGCTCGGGTGGGCTTAAATAGCTGCGGCAACGATACCCTCGCCGGATGCCGCCACGGGCGCTCGGGGGGTGCACTGACGCGATGGGAGAGGGGTAGTGGAGCGCCAGAGGAGGGCAGACGCGGGCGGTGCGGTGTCCGGTCGGCCACTCGGCCACTGTGCTCACGCGGCCGGAGCTGCCATGGTGCGAGGAGGGCGAAGGAGGAGGGGGACAGGGTGGGAGAGTGAGCGTGAGGCTGCCACGAAGCTCTGGGACACGATGAGACGCGCGGAAACGGCGAGCAGAGGAGTGCCCGAAGCTAAACGCTAGGCAGAGCGCGACAATGGCTTCCCAGCCGCGTGGTCACCACGTGCACAAGCGCACGCGGTGCGCTCTGGCCAGTAAAACCATGTCTAGCGTGTAGTCCTCGCTAAGTGGGTCCTACCTGAGGTGATAGATCGAAGAAAGCCACTGTGGGTTGATGGGAATGAACGACTGAAGTTTGCTGTTGCAAACTTAGGAATGAAATAGTGATCAAATGGGATGGGGTAAGAGCTAACCAGGATGTCTCAGGGGTTTAGGGTAGGAAGGACTATGATCCTGTGAATTTTGAAATGATTTGGACCAGTATTTAACATGGTTGCTTCACAACTGCCAATCTGGTCCAGGGAACAAGATCATGAAGTAGCACTCACCTGGATGATTGGTTTGAGCTGAAAATTGGTGTAGGATGATGATTTGGGCATATGAAGGTGCCATAAAAATTTCATACCATTTAGATAAATAAAAATGGTACTTCCTTCACAATGATCCACACTGGACAGAAACTTGGGAGAATTTTGTGGAGAAAATGGCTTGGCAAAATAATTTGAATTTTGGTATGCTCAAATGATATAGGGATATTTAGGTCCTGGATTAATTTCAGAATTTTTAAAGTAATATAAAATATAATTGCTTCACAAACTGAAATTGTGACCAGAAACCAAGATTTGAAGGTGTGCTCACATAGATTATTGGAGGGAGATGAAATTTTTTGGAGAGTAATGATTTGATCATATTAATGAACTACCAAAATTTCAACTCATTTGGATAGGCCTAGCTGGTACTTCCTTCACAAAGCTTCTCTCTGGTCAGAAACTTTGGAGATTTGCTGAGGAAGATTTACTAGGCAAATGAAGTTGAATTTTGGCATGTGGCAATAATTTGTATATCAGAGAGTGCCCAAAAATTTTTAGGGCAATCAAGAAAAGATAAATGGCACTTCCTTCACAAAGTGCCTTGCTGGACATAATAGGAAATGAATAGACCTGAATTATTTTTGAACTAGGCAAGGATGGGTTTTGACATATTAGTGGAAGATATGATCCAAAGAATTTATGAGAATTTTGTGGGAATTTTGTGGAAGGCAGAAATGTAGGTTGCTTCACAACCCAGGGCAAACAGGGTTATTCCTTTAATAGAAAAAGGAATGTTCCCAAGAAATAAATATTGGGGTTGGGCTAAGATGAAAATGACATGGTCTTGGGATAGATTTGAGAATGACAAGCCACTAGGAAGTGGCAGGAGAGAAGATCTTCCCAGGTTTCAAGACCACATAGCCACGGAGAAAGAACTCCAAATAAAAAAATCGAAGAAATCCAAAAGAAAAAGAAAGGGCCAAAAATCAAGGTGTTACAGTTTATTATTTTGCAATTTTAATAATGGGACTGGGCATCCCGATTACCAGCCCCTCTCGTGCAAGGACAAGTGAGTAAACACTCATCATGAGAATAACCCGCTTAGCATGGAAGATACTGACCGCCCTCTGTCGCTCCATGAGCGATACGGGCACACAAAACAGATGTTCATTTGAATAGTTAGAGGTGGCACATGCAAATTTACTTAGGACGGCAGAGTAATGCCGCATATAGGTAGATATAGTGGACTCATCTGGAATAACTTTGGTTTAAAGGTTTTGATGCACAAGCAGTATTCCCGCTTAGTACAGGCGAAGGCTAGCAAATAGGTTGAGAAGCGACCAACTAGAGAGCGAAAACGGTCATAATCATACATTATGAATAATCAACATTGAATACTAGCATGAGTAGGATATAAACACCATGAACATAAATATCGTGAAGGCTATGTTGGTTTTGATTCAACTACATGCGCGAACATGTGCCAAGTCAAGCCACTTGAAACATTCAGAGGAGGATACCATATCATCATACTACATCACAATCATTTTAATGCTTGTTGACACTCTAGATAAATCATTATCCACTCCTAGCTACTTAAGCATGGCATGAGCAACTATAATCTCTAATTGTCATCATAAACATGCTTGATCATAATATGCTGAATCATGGATACTGAGTTAAACATATTTACAAAAACAAAGAACAAGTTGAGTTCATACCCGCTTTTCCTTGCCACAGTCACTTCATCAAATCATCGTCATTGTTGCCTTTCACTTGCATGACCGAATGATACGAAAATAAAAATAGTGCAAGTGTGCCGTGGACTAAGCTGGAATCTGCAAGCATTTTATTCAAAGGAGAAGACAAGGTAAATTGGGCTCTTTGTTAGATCAACAATAATGCATATGAGAGCCACTCATCATTTTCATCGTGGTCTTTTCCTTACAATGACTCAACAAAATAAAAGAAAAGAATTTCAGAGAAATACGCTGAAATATTTTTGGAGTTTTTAGTTTTCTGAAGAAAGCAAAAAGAAGAAAACGAAAACGAGAAAAGAAAATTATTTACACGGGAGAGCTCCCAACAAGCAAAAGAAGAAATGGGAAATCTTTTTGGGTTTTCTTTTAATACTACTGCAAACTAAGCTAGAAAGAAAAACCGAAAAGAAATGAGAAATATTTTTGGATTTTCTCAAAGTTTTTCAAACACACAAGAAGAAAGCGAGAAAGTAAAACTAACATGGATTATACAATGAAAAAGTATGAACACCGACAACTAGAATGAAATGTGTGGACATGAATGTAATGTCGGTGAGAAATACGTACTCCCCCAAGCTTAGGCTTTTGGCCTAGCTTGGTCTACGGCCATCTGTAGTAGCCATCCGGTCCCATGTGAAACTCCTGAGGAGGCGGCACCCGAGCGTCCAATCCTGGGCCTCCTGCTCCGCGGCCGCCAGGGCGTTCCGGTAAGCAACGATGTCCAGTGGCATCACGGTATATCCGTTCCTGGCATGAGAATCAAACAAAGCAGGTGCAGGCAATGGAATAATATCACGAGTATCCTCACTAAAAACTAAGTTATAACGAATGTGGTGAGGAAGCTCAGGAGCATCAAGAAAATGGTGGTCCCTCATGGACTGGAAATCTAAGTAAACTCTGGGCAACAAACAATCATGGGGGCATATGTTAACATTAAAACGTCTCGCTAAGCGAGTAGCATAAATACCTCCATGAATTTTACCCCTAGTTCTATTAGTGTGCAAGCGGCGTGCAACGATAGCTCCAAGGCTATAAGTGTTATCATTATGCAGTGCACGACGTAAAATGGCCCAGTCAGGTGTAGCTAGCGCACTACCTTGCTCCCTAGCAATCAAGCATTTCCCTAAGAATAAAGCAAAGTAATGAACAGAGGGAAACTGCAAGCTAGTGGCTCGGGCTTTCGACACGCCCCTTTCCTCTCCCACAGTCAAGGTGCGGAGGAAACCCTCAAACTCCTCCGGTCAGGGCTCTCTGATTTCCCCCTCAAAGGGAATCAAACATATCTCACAAAATTCAGCCAGAGGTATCTGATAATGTTCAGCATATAAATCAAAACGCACCTCAGGGGGTTCGAGACTACTCAGAAAATGAAAATTTTGCACAAAGGAATTTGTAAGGATGTGGTGCTGGTCACACTCATCTGTGAGGAAGTTGGTCAGTCCAGCATTTGCAACGAATTGCGTGAACTCTTGGTAGAATCCGGCTTCGTTCATGAAGGCATTGTGCGGCCATTCGCACGGCCGGACCTCCGTCCTACGCGGAATGCTGAGGTCACTGTCCGAGGACTCCCCAAGGACTCCCTTGGCGTTCCGCTTCGAGGAACTCCTCCGAAAGATATTCATTTTCCTAAGTACAATTTCTGAAAAAATTTGGGCCACAAAATGATATCAATAAAACTCCACAAGATTGATAGCAACTACTCATATGGATGCCTAGAGGCTATATCAAGCAATAAAACTACTTGGAACTCAAAGAATTCAACATGCAAGCTTATTTTCAGTAGCACCAAGAGTAGCTAATTATGCAAAATATAATCCACTAGAACAAAAACTAATTGGAGCAATGGAGGAGTCACATACCAAGGAGCAATTCCCCAAAACAGTTTCGAAAATGGAGCTCCGAGCAAAGAGATCGAAAATTTTAGGTTTATGAGCAAGAACACGAGAGAGAGAGAGAGAGCTACCAGGAATTTTTGCTAGAGGTAAGAGACGAAGTGAGCTGAAGGACTAAGTGAGGGGGTTCCTGTGGGGCCCACGAGGTACCTGGGCGCGCCAGGGGGGTGGTGCGCCCTGGTGCCTCGTGGGAACCTGGGGCACCCCCCCTGGTATGATTTTTGTGCCAAAAATTCTTAAATATTAAATAAAAATTCATATCAAAATTTTATTGCATTCTGAGCACTTTTATTTCTGGGCACTTTTTTATTGCATGGATAAATCAGAAAATAGGATAATCATGGCATTTTATTGCATTTAACTAAAAATAACAGAAAATAAAAAGTGAGTACAGAAGGTTGTGCCTACTAAATTCATCGACCACATGCCTCTCTGAAAGAATCCATTAATAAGGTTGATCAGGTCTTATTAACAAACCATTTCCGAGTAACATGAAACCGAAGAACTTTCGTATAACACTAAGTTACCTCAACGGGGATATGCATCTCCCCGATAATGAGAGTTTCATATTTCTTTTTAACAGTAGGAAGAGGGATTTGAAAGCTTCCAATAGTGATTGTCGGAGTCTTTTCAATAATATGAATACCATTCACTTGAAATTGTTTCTTCGGAAAGTGCACCGTATGTTCATTACCATTGATATGAAAAGTGACCTTGCTTTTGTTGCAATCAATAACAGCCCCTGCAGTATTCAGAAAGGGTCTACCAAGGATAATCGACATGTTGTAATCCTCGGGCATATCAAGTATAACAAAGTCTGTTAGAATCGTAACGTTTGCAACTACAACGGGCACATCCTCACAAACACCGATGGGTATGGCAGTTGATTTGTCAGCCATTTGCAATGATATTTCAGTGGGAGTGAGTTTATTCAAATCAAGTCTTTTATATAAAGAGAAAGGCATAACACTAACACCGGCTCCTAAATCACACAAAGCAGTTTTGACATAATTTCGTTTAATGGAGCATGGTATAGTTGGTATTCCTGGATCTCCTAGTTTCTTAGGTACTCCATCCTTAAAAGAATAATTTGCAAGCATGGTAGAAATTTTAGCTTCAGGTATCTTTCTTTTATTTGTGACAATGTCTTTCATGTATTTAGCATAAGGAGGCATCTTTATAATATCAGTCAAACGAGTACGCAAAAAGACTGGCCTAAGCATTTCAGCAAAGCGTTCAAATTCTTCCTCATCTTTTTTCTTAGATGGTTTAGGAGGAAAGGGCATGGGTTTTTGAACCCATGGTTCTCTTTCTTTACCATGTTTTCTAGCTACGAAATCTTTTTTATCATAGCGTTTATTTTTAGAAGGTGGGTTATCAAGATCAACAGCAGGTTCAATTTCAACATCATTATCAAGTTCTTTATCATTATCTGGTTGGGTATCCACATGAGCATCATCATTATTATTATTATTATCAGGTAAATGTTCATTACCAGATTGTATTTCAGCATCAGAAATAGAAACATCATTACTATCCTCCAAGGGTTTTTCAACCTCGGGTTCACTAGAAGTATGCAAAGTCCTATCATTTTTCTTCTTCTTTTTCTTTTTAGATGGACTAGGTGCATCAACATTAATTCTTTGAGAGTCTTGTTCAATTCTTTTAGGGTGACCCTGAGGATAAAGTGGCTCCTGAGTCATTCTACCTCCTCTAGTCATTACTCTAACAGCATGATCATTCATATTGTTATTCATTTCATTAAGCAATTCACTCTGAGATTTAGCAACTTGTTCTAATTGGGTTTGAACCATAGATGCATGTTTACTCACACCTTTAACATCATTAGCAATTCTAAATAACAAGTCACTCAAGCGATCAATCATATAGGCATTTCTTTTCAATTGTTTAATAACATTTGCATTGAAATGATCTTGCTTAATAATATAATTATCAAATTCATACAAGCATTGACTAGGAGGTTTGTTATAAGGAATATCACTTTCATCAAACTTTATAAAAGAATTTACCTCTACTACCTGTGTCGGTTTGTCAAGACCATGTATTTCTTCAATAGGTGGTAAATTCTTAACATCCTCAGCTTTAATACCATTTTCTTTCTGGCATTTCTTTGCTTCTTGCATATCTTCAGGACTGAGATATAAAATACCCCTCTTCTTCGGAGTGGGTTTAGGAGGTGGTTCAGGAAGTGTCCAATCATTATCATTCTTCAATATATTATTCAATAATTCCTCAGCTTGTTCAATAGTCCTTTCCCTTTAAACACAACTCGCACAACTATCAAGGTAGTCCCAAGAAGCATCGGTTAGTCCATTATAGAAGATATCAAGTATTTCATTCTTCTTGAGAGGATGATCAGGCAAAGCATTAAGTAATTGGAGAAGCCTCCCCCAAGCTTGAGGGAGATTCTCTTCTTCAATTTGCACAAAGTTAAATATTTCCTGTAAGGCAGCTTGTTTCTTATGAGCAGGAAAATATTTTTTAGAAAAGTAATAAATCATATCTTGGGGACTACGCACACATCCAGGAGCAAGAGTATTATACCATTCTTTAGCATCACCCTTTAATGAGAAAGGAAATAACTTAAGAATATAGTAATAGCGAATTTTTTCCTCATGAGCAAATAGGGTGGCTATATCATTTAATTTAGTAAGATGTGCCACAACGGTTTCAGTTGCATAGCCATGGAAAGGATCAGATTCTACCAACTTAATCAACTCAGGATCAACAGAAAATTAATAATCCTTATCAGTAATAAATATGGGAGAGGTAGCAAACATAGGATCATATTTCATTTTCTCCCGCATAGATTTGTCTTTCATTTCAGCAAACAATTTTATAACTTCATGTCTATCATTACAAGCAAGAATGGCTCTAGCTGTCTCCCTATCAAAGCATTGTTCATCAGGTGTTTCAACTCTAGTAGGAGAGCTAGGCATAATAGGTGAATCATAAGTCTCAAGAGTTTCAGTATTTTCAATTTCCTGGCTTTAGCAAGTTGTTCACTAAGAAATTCACCAAGTGGCATGCTACTTGTAGCTTGCGTTGGTATTTCCCCGAAGAGGAAGGGATGATGCAGCACAGTAGAGATAAGTATTTCCCTCAGTTATGAAACCAAGGTTATCGAAGTAGTAGGAGAATCACACAACACTTCGTTAGCAGTACCTGCACACAAACAACAAACCCTTGCACCCAACGCAAACGAGGGGTTGTCAATCCCTCGGCGCTAAATTGCAAGATTAAATTATATGTGATAGATTGATAGATTGAAACAAAAATACAAAATAAAATAAATAAAAGAAAATGGCAGCAATATTTTTAGGGTTTTAGTAATATGATTTAGATAGACCCGGGGGCCATAGTTTTCACTAGAGGCTTCTCTCGAGAAAATAGCATACGGTGGGTAGACAAATTACTGTTGGGCAATTGATAGAAAAGTAAATAATCATGACGATATCCAAGGCAATGATCATGTATATAGGCATCACGTCCAAGATTAGTAGACCGACTCCTGCCTACATCTACTACTATTACTCCACACATCGACCGCTATCCAGCATGCATCTAGTGTATTAAGTCCATAAAAGAACGGAGTAATGCCTTAAGAACGATGACATGATGTAGAGAAGATAAACTCACGTATGAATAAACCCCATCTTTTTACCCTTAATAGCAACGATACATACGTGTCATGTCCCTTTCTGTCACTGGGATTGAGCACCGCAAGATCGAACCCATTACAAAGCACCTCTTCCCATGGCAAGATAAATCAACTCAGTTGGCCAAACCAAATCAATAGATCGGAGAAGAAATACGAGGCTATAATAATCATGCATAAAAGAGTGCATCAAAGACTCAAATAATTTCATGGATAATCTGATCATAAACTCACAATTCATCGGATCCCAACAAACACACCGCAAAAAGTGATTACATCGGATAGAACTCCAAGAACATCGAGGAGAACATTGTATTGAAGATCAAAAAGAGAGAAGAAGCCATCTAGCTACTAACTATGGACCCGAAGGTCTGTGGTAAACTACTCACGCATCATCGGAAGGGCAGCAAGGTTGATGTAGAGCCCCTCCGTGATCGATTCCCCCTCCGGCAGATTACCGGAGAGGGACCCCAGATGGGATCTCTCTGGAATAGAAACTTGCGGCGGCGGAAAAAGTATTTCGTGGACTCCACTGAGGGTTTCTGATTTTTTCTGAATTTATAGTGCTGGAATTAGGTCAAACAGAGCTTGGTGGGCTCCACGAGGCACCAGGGCGCGCCTGCCCCCCCCCCCCAGGCGCGCCCTGGTGGCTCGTGGGCCCCACCAGGGTCTTCTGGCCTCCTCCCAAAGCTTCTAGTGTTTATCCTGTCCAATAAAAAATCTCCAAAAAGTTTCGTGGCATTTGGACTTCGTTTGGTATTGATTTTCTGTAAAACTAAAACAGGGCAGCAAACAACAACTGGCACTGGGCACTAAGTTAATAGGCTAGTCTCCAAAAATGATATATAATTGATGTAAATGCTTATAAAAACATCCAAGATTGATAATATAACAGCATGGAACAATCAAAAATTATAGATACGTTGGAGACGTATCAGCATCCCCAAGCTTAATTCCTGCTCGTCCTTGAGTAGGTAAATGATAAAAACAGAATTTTTGATGTGGAGTGCTGCCAAACATATTCATCACATATTCTTTTCTTTTGTAGCATGGACATTGGACTTGATGATTCAAAGCAATAGTCCATAGTTTGACATGAAAATAAAGATACTCAAGCATGCTAACAAGCAACCATGTCTTTCAAAATATCAACGCTAAAGAAAGTTATCGCTAGCCCATTATGCTCAATCATTGATCCATTCATCAAACACACTCAAGTATTAGCTACATCCAATGCACAAGTATGACAATAGTGCTCTCTAGTTGGTGCTTTATAAGAGAAGATGGAGACTCAAGTAAAAATAAAAATTGCATAAAAGTAAATAGATAGGCCCTTCCCAGAGGGAAACAGAGATTTGTCAAATGTGCCAGAGCTCAAAGCTGAAATTAAAGAGATAAAAATATTTTGAGAGGCATGCTTTTCCTGTCAACGAAAATGACCGAGAATTCCCAATATTTTCCATGCTAGACACATCATAGGTGGTTCCCAAACAGAAAGTGAAGTTCATTTCCTTTCCACCATTCTTTCACAATCCATGGCTAGCCATATCCACGGGTGCCCTCCATACCAACACTTTCCAAGGAATTTTGTTGTCATTAATTTTGATTTCATTATGGGACTGGGCATCCCTATTACCAACCATTCTCTCGTGCAATGACAAGTGAATAAACACTCATCGTGAGAATAACACACCTAGCATGGAAAATAATGGCCACCCCCTGCCGCTTCATGAGCGGTACGGGCACACAAAACAGAAAAATTATTTTGAAAATTAGAGTTGGCACACGCAAATTTACTTGGAACGGCATTGAAATACCGCATATAGGTAGATATAGTGGACTCATTTGGCACAACTTGGGTTTAAGGATTTTGGGTGCACAAGCAGTATTTCCGCTTAGTACAAATGAAGGCTAGCAAAAGATTGAGAAGCAACCAACCAAAAAAATGACTAACACCGAATAATGCTCCATAAGTAGGATATAATTTCGTTGCATAACTATTGACTTAACATGCATGCATAGGGAATCACAAACCTTAACAGGAATATTCTTACTAAATCACAATTACACACTAACATGACTCACATATCATCATCTCCAAATCGCAAAACTATTGCAAGGAATCACACTTATCATATCCAATGATCTATATGAAATTTTTTATTATATCCCTCTTGAATATTCATCACTTTGGGACCAAATTCATATCTTGTGCAAATTACCGTTACTATCATCAACTCTCAAAAAGATTTAAGTGAAGCATGAGAGTGCAAATATTTCTTCAAAATTTCAATCTTATCAATTCTCAAAATAATATAAGTGAAGCATGAGAATTCATTTCTTCAAAATTTTAATCTTGTCAATTCTCAAAATGATATAAGTGAAGCATGAGGATTCATTTCTTCAAAATTTCAATCAACTCTCAAAATAATATAAGTGAAGCATGAGAGTTTATTTCTTCAAAATTTTAATCAACTCTCAAAATAATATAAGTGAAGCATGAGAGTTTATTTCTTCAAAATATAGCCACCACCATGCTCAAAAAGATTTAAGTGAAGCACTAGAGCAACTGCCTAGCTCAAAAAATTTAATTGAAGCACATAGAGTATTCTAACAAATGATGATAAACGTGTGGCTCTCTCAAGATAGGTGTGTCCAGCAAAGATGATTGTGACAAACTAAAAAGCAAACAAACAAAAGACTCATATAATACATCACTACTGGAATCAGGGTCTTTGCCATCTGCCAGGTCTTTGCCGTCTGCTGGCAGATGGCAAACAGGTTGTTTGCCGTCTGCTTTCAGAAAGCAGACGGCAAAGAGCTGGCTGATGGCAAAGGCATTGTTTGCCATCAGCCATCTCTTTGCCGTCTGCCAGCGGACGGCAAAGTTTCTTTGCCGTCCGCTAGCAGACGGCAAAGAGGTGGGGTGGGGCCCTGTGGAGGCCAGTTAACTGCAACGGCCCACCCCACCTCTTTGCCGTCTGCTAGCGGACGGCAAAGAAAATACCCCCCTAACGGCCGTTACCCCCCCCACCACCACCACCTCCTCTCTCTCTTCTCTCTCTCCCTCTCTCTCTTCTCTCTCTCCCTGTCTCCTCTCCCCCGACCCCCACACCCGCCGGCCGCCGCCCCCGACCCCCACCGCTCGCGTCGCCCCTGACCCCCACCGCACCCGCCGGCCGCCCAGGCCGCCCGCCGCCCCGCCCAGGCCAGAGATCTGCGGCCGCCCCAGCCACCCCGGTGCCCGCCGCCCCAGCGCCCGCCGCCCCGGCGCCCCTCCGTCCAGCCGCCCCCCTCGGTGAGTTTCTTTATTTTTTTTCTTGCTTTTAGGTTGTACTGTTAGTGCATTTTAGGTTAGTAGATTTTAGGTTATTAGATTTTAGGTTATTAGATTTTAGGTTAGTTGATTTTTGGTTAGTACATTTTATGATGAAAAAAAAAGAAGAAGAAAAGGTAGAGGAGAAGAAGAAGAAGAAGAAGAAGAAGAAGAAGAGGAGGAGGAGGAGGAGGGAAGAGGAGGAGGAGGAGAAGAAGAAAAGAAGAAGAAGAAGGAGGAAGAAGAAGAAGAAAAGAAGGAAGAAGAAGATGAAAAAAAGTAGAAAAAGTAGAAAAAGAGAGAAAAGAAGGAAAAGAATCTCCGAGGGGTCGAGGGTCGAGGGTCGTCGAGGGGTCGAGGGGTCGAGTGGTCGAGGGAAGAAGAAGAAGAGGAAGAAGAAGAAGAAGAAGAAGAAGAAGAAGAAGAAGAAGATGAAAAAAAGAAGAAGAAGAAGAAGAGGTCGAGGGGTCGATGGTCGCCGAGGGGTCGAGGAGCGCCGAGGGGTCGAGGATCGAGGTGTCGAGGGGTCGAGGGGTCGAGGGTCGACGGGTGAGCATGGCCAAGGTGTTCGACCGCCATCGGCCCCGAGAACTGTTGCTGCGGGAGGCTGGGCGCCGGCGTTGCTTGTGGGACGTGGATGTAGTGTTCGATGCCGATGGCCACATGTATCTCGCGCACGGATGGAAGCAGTTTGCCCGCGCTAATGACCTTCAGCTCGGGCACGTCCGCATCTTAAGCTACGACAGCAGCCGCACCATGCTCATAGTGCTACATTACTCATCTTTGGATTTCAATGTGCAGTTGTTTCATCGCTGCGAGGGTCTGGTGTTCGACGAGCTCCGCCCCTGCGTTCGTGGGTGAGCACAAATGACATCTCCTCCTCCCCCTTCATTTGCTCTGTTTCGGTCCTCGTGCCGATGAAACTTGCTAGCTGTAGGTAGATTGAATCATCAGTATGCGTGACCACTATGCGTCTCCCGTTCGAAAGGGTTACATCTATAAATATGCATGCATTTGCATATTTATAACCGTGATTCTTTCGAATTGTCCAACGTTATCCATGGACAGCCCGAGTATGTGTAGATTGGGTTCGTTTTCCCATATGCTCTGCTCCGGATCCGATGCAGAATTTCGTCAGTGCCTCCCTGTTGTTCTCCGGGTACACATCCTCTCTGCTTATTGCCGAGACGTGTATCAGGAGAACAGCGGGGAGGTGCTGCCGAAATTTTGCGTCGGATCCGGAGCAGAGCATGGGAAAACGAACCCAATCTACACATACTCGGGTGGGATTTAGGACCTATCTTTACCTACTAGCGTCTAGGTTGCATGGACGTAATAAAACTGACAAACTCTATTAACTGATGAATATGGTTTTCTGAATTATGTATATATTTCTTGTGTGTCCAGTAGCTAGGCAAGATGAGTGATCGTGCGTGGATGTACACTGGTCACACTAGTCAGAAAGACATGACCCATAAATGGAAGACAAAAACCAAGGGGTTTGTGAGAGCCGCATTTGCAAATGGACAGGAAACAACCTGGTGCCCCTGTGTCGAGTGCGACAACTTTCATAAGAATTTAGAGTTTGAAATGATCAAACACCTGCTGAAGTTGGGTTTTACGCCTAATTATACGGTCTGGACATTTCATGGTGAGTCTGCCCAACGTGCCAGAGCTGAGGAGGGCCGTCGTCGCACCGACGAGCATGGTACCGGGATGGAAGACATGGTGGAAGACTTTGATGATGCTCGGGAGTCGGACAATGAGATGGAGGAATCTGCAAAGGCCTTCAATGATATGTTGGAGTCTTCAAAACGTCCTCTCCACGAGCACACTGAGCTCTGAGCTTTGTCAGCTGGATGCCATCGCACAAGTAATGGCTCGGAAGGCTCAATTCAACTTGGGCAGAGAATGCTATGACGCGATGATGACACTATTTGGACGCTTTCTACCCAAAGGCAATGTAATGCCTGCAAACCTGTACCAGTCGGACAAAATCCTCCGTGTACTTAAGATGCCCTATGAGAAGATAGATGCATGTGAGAAAGGATGTGCCTTATTTAGGCTTGAGTATGCGGACTTGAAGTATTGTCCCGTTTGCCAGTCTTCCAGGTATGTTGAGGTAGACAACGGTATGGGTGAGAAGAGTCAGACAAAAATCCCAGTTAATGTTCTTCGGTATATGCCAATCATACCAAGACTTCAACGTCTTTTCATGGTCGAAGAGACGGCCAGACAGATGACATGGCACAAATTGGGCAAAAGAACCGAACTAGATGCAGATGGGGAGCCGATGTTGGTACACACATCGGACGCTTTTGCGTGGAAGCGCTTCGATGCAATACATCATGCTAAAGCGGCAGATCCAAGGCATCCTCGAATCGCCATAAGCACGGATGGGTTCAATGTGTTTGGTATGATGGCAGCCCAATACAGTTGTTGGCCTGTATTTGTCATTCCACTCAATCTCCCCCCCGGACAGATTATGCAAAGAAATAACATTTTCCTGACGTTCATAATTCCGGGGCCCAACTATCCGGGGAATAGTATGAATGTGTACATGCAGCCGCTTAAGGATGAACTGCAAGAAGCTTGGGACAATGGGATCAAGACATACGACGCCGCTACAAAAAAAACTTCTTAATGCGTGTGTGGTACATGTACTCGATGCATGACTTGCCGGCGTATGCGCTATTCGTTGGCTGGTGTGTGCATGGAAGGTTCCCGTGCCCCACATGCAAGGCAGCTCTTGAGTTTCGTCGGCTGCAGGCGGGTGGCAAGTTTTCTTGCTTCGACATGCATAGACAGTTCCTGGATCCTCGCCATAAGTTCAGAAAAGACAAGAAGAACTTCATCAAAGGTAGAGTTGTCAAAAACTCTGCACCACCTGCGTTGACAGGCCAACAGACCCTGGATCAGTTAAACTCTCTCGAGCCGGATCCAGAGCGTCCAGGGTATTTCAAGGGGTATAATTCGGAACACGCCTGGACTCACAAGACATGCTTGTGGGATCTGCCTTACTTCAAAGACCTCCTTTGCCCACACAACATCGACGTGATGCACACTGAAAAGAATGTCGGCGAGGCCCTCTTTGGTACATTGTTTGGCATAGAGGGGAAAACAAAGGATAATCCTAAGGCTAGAGTCGATCAGCAGGCTCTATGTGATAGACCGCTACAAAACATGCGACAACCGAAAGGAAAGAAGAACTGGACGAAGCCAAAGGCATGGTTCAATCTTGGAAGGCCAGTTATGAGGGAAATACTCCTATGGGTGAAAAAGGAGTTGATGTTCCCCGATGGGTATGCAGCGAATCTAAAGAGGGGAGCGAGCCTTGAAAAATTGAAAATATTTGGTCTCAAGAGTCATGATTGGCACATATGGCTTGAGCGGGTAATGCCGGTGATGTTGCGTGGCTTTATCCCTGAGGATGAATGGCTAGTACTGGCAGAGCTGAGCTATTTCTTTCGTGTTCTTTGTGCGAAAGAACTATCGCCTGGCTTGCTAGAAGAACTGGAAGAGTTGGCGCTAGAATTGATCTGCAAGTTAGAGAAGATCTTTCCACCGGGCTTCTTTAATCCAATGCAGCATTTGATTTTGCATCTCCCGACCGAGGCACGATTGGGGGGGGGGGCGTGCAGAATCATTGGTGCTACGCAACTGAGAGGATGCAGAAGACACTTCGAGAAAAATGTAAAAATAAACGTCGAATTGAAGCATCGATGGCCGAGGCATTCATTACTGAGGAGGCGGCAAACTTCGTGACAGCACACTACGACGCCAAAAATCGTCATTTGCATAATCCGAAGCCTCGGTACAATGCTGGCGACCGTAAAAAGGGTGGATCCAACCTCAGCCTATTCAAAGGGAAGCTCGCACCAGCCGGTGCTTATACTTCCTTACCGTTGGATGTCGACGAATGGCGGACCATTACGTTGTATATCTTCAACAACCTAACAGAAGTGCGGCCGTACATCGAGTAAGTTCTCGGTACATTGTTTCACAACCTCTAATTCCTTTGAACTGCTCTTATTCCCGGATATTTGATACAGTCGACACGTCGCCGAATTCTCGTATGGAGCGGTGATCCAAAAGGATTCCGTCGAAGAGTATGAGCTTCTGGCAATGCATGGAGGCGGCTATCCCGGTTTCATCTCTTGGTTCAAACAAACGGTAATTTCCATTAGACCATTTCATTTCTTCTTCTAATTTCCGGCTAATGCAACAATCCTTTCGTATTAAACTTGTAGGCTAGTTCAGAGTCTATGGACGCCGAATTGAGACAAGTCGCTAATGGTTTTGACTATAAGGTCCGTTCATTTGACAAATACGACATCAACGGGTATCGCTTTCGTACCTATGGCAAAGAGCTATCTATGGCCGACCGAAAGTCTACAAATTGTTGTGTCTCTGCTATCGGCGAAGGAGATACCGAGTATTATGGAAGAGTTGAAGCAATTTATGAACTTCTATTCTATGGTGCAAACCCACCGAACGTCGTAGTCTTCAAATGTTATTGGTTCTAGCCGAAGGAGACTAGAAGGACTCATGAACATCTAGGGCTAGTCGAAATCAAACAAAGCACCCATTTGGATGTTCCCGATGTCTATATTACGGCTCAACAGGCAACCCAAGTTTTCTATCTACCGTGGGCCTGCCAAAGTGATCCAAATCTCAAAGGTTGGGATGTCGTTTATGAAGTGCCGCCACGTGTTAGACCACCTCCCCCCAATGAAGAGGATTATGAACCTCACATTAACCCAGACACATATGAAGGAGAATTCTTCCAAGAAACACGTCTTTCCAAAAAACGTTTCAAGAACCGCTCTACTTCACCCTAGAACATTGAAGTAGACAGCGGCAGTGAATCCGAGCCTGAGCCAGAACAAGAAGAGCCAGAACTAGAAGAGGTTACTGCTGCGGATGACCTGTCAATGCTTGACCGATTACGTACAGGAGGCCTTCCACATGTTGATGCATTTATTGATGATGATGATGAGCACGTCATTACTGATAGTGATGATGATGATGCATTTATTGACCCCGAAGCATATATAGACGATGATGATGCATTTATTAATGATGACGATGAAGATTAATATTATAGTTCATGTCAGGTATTCAATTATTATTATGTACATATATATTATTAATTAGTTCATGTTAGGTATTCAATTTTTTATTATGTTCATGATGATGATACACTTAAATTATATACATATTATCCATGTCAGGTATTCATTCTTTTTATGCTGTACCAATTTTACCATGGATAGCTCTCCAAAATGACTTAATATGCTTAGCTAGCTAAAAAATGACATAACAACCTTAATTAGCTCCAAAAGGGCCTATTTAACCTAGGATAGCTCTAAAATGACCTATAATTACCAATTATTCCTCCAAAATGACTTTATATGCTTAGCTAGCTAAAAAATGACATAATAACCTTAATTAGCTCTCAAATGACCTATTTAACCTAGGATAGCTCTAAAATGACCTATAATTACCAATTCTTTTTCTTCTTCTTCTTCTTCTTCTTCTTCTTCTTCTTCTAGTCTTCTTCTTCTTCTTCTTCTAGTCTTCTTCTTCTTCTAACTTGCTTCTTTCCCATTTTGCAGATTTGCTTCAGATCACGGAAGCTTGCGTTGGAGTCTACTCTTCTCCTTGTCCTTCCTTTTTGTTGTGATTTTGTAGGATGAACAATGTGAAACTTGGTACCTATATATGTATGTATGGATGAAACCATTGTATATGGACTTTTGATTTGGTATATATATGTGTTGGATGATCATATCCATATGGCAGGGATATGTATGCTTGTTGAAAGTATGTTGAAATGAATATATATATATATATATATATATATATCTGTGAAATTGATTGAATTTAAGAAAAAACAGTAATAACAGGGGCAATATAGGCACTTTGCCGTCTGCCAGCAGACGGCAAAGAGGCCACGTGGCAGCAGCCTGTGCAATCTGGGCTGGCCTATTTGGCCTCTTTGCCGTCTGCCAGCAGACGGCAAAGAGCTTTCTTGTTTGCCGTCTGCTGGCAGACGGCAAAGAGCATGCGTTGGCCCAGCTGACGCCTGACGTCAGCTGACGTCAGCTGCAGGTCTTTCCCGTCTGTCAGCAGACGGCAAAGAGCGCCGTTAGCCCCCTATAGGGGCTGGTACCTTTTCTCTGCCGTCCATATGCTTTGTCGTCTGCTAGCAGACGGCAAAGAACTTTGCTTCTTTGCCGGCTGCCAGCAGACGGCAAAGTGGCCTTTGCCGGCAGCTGTTCAGCCGGAGTGTTTGCCGTCTGCTGGCAGACGGCAAAGGCTTTGCCGTCCGCCAAGCATGCCTTTGCCGTCTGCTATGGAAGAGGGCAAAGCAGCTGATTCCTGTAGTGCATGACGCTCCAAGCAAAACACATATCATGTGACGAATAAAAATATATCTCCAAGTAAAATTACCGATGGTTGGTAGAAGAAAGAGGGGATGCCTTCCGGGGCATCCCCAAGCTTAGACGCTTGAGTCTTCCTAGAATATTACCTTGGGGTGCCTCGGGCATCCCCAAGCTTAGGCTTTTGCTACTCCTTATTCCTTCATCCATCGTGATCTCACCCAAAACTTGAAAACTTCAATCACACAAAACTCAACAAAACCTTCGTGAGCTCCGTTAGTATAGCAAAATAAATCACTACTTAGGTACCGTTGCAAACCCATTCATATTTTATTTTTGCATTATACCTACTGTATTCTAACTTCTCCATGGCTTATACCCCCCGATACAATCCATAGTTCCATCAAAACAAGCAAGCAACACATCAAAAACAGAATCTGTCAAAAACAGAACAGTCTGTAGCAACCTATTTAAAAGCCATACTTCTGTAACTCCAAACATTCTGAAAAATTAGGACAACGTGGGAAATTCATATACCAATACTGTGTAAAAATTTCATATTTTTTTGACACTCCATTACAGAAACAAAATTAGGGCACTGGACGCAAAACTTTCTGTTTTCCAAACAGCATCAATTATACTATCTTCCAAATCATCCCAAAGGCTTTACTTGGCACAAACACTAATTAAAAACACAAAGACACAATCATACCAGTAGCATAATTGTGAAAACACACAAGAACAGAAACAAAAAGTAAAAAATTATTTTATTCATTGGGTTGCCTCCCAACAAGCTCTTTCTTTCTAGCCATTAAGATAGGCTTGGGATTTCAATGATGCTCTCATGAAAGATAATAAATGAAACACAAGAGAGCATCATGTAGCATATGAAAAACACATTTAAGTCTAACATATTTCCTATGCATAGGCATTTTATAAGCAAACAAATTATCAAGGCGAGAAATATCTAGCATATGCAAAGGAGAGGAATAAAACATTGACAATCTCAACATAACGAGAGGTAATTTAGTAACATGAAAATTTCTACAACCATATTTACATCTCTCATAATAATTACATGTAGGATCATAATCAAATTCAAAAATATAGCCATCACATAAAATTTTCTCTCCATGATCCACATGCATAATTTTTTTATCATCTTCCAAGATTGTGGGATTAACATCAACTAAAGTCATGACTTCTCCGAACCCACTTTTATCCAATAATTCATAAGATTGATAATTTTCCAAAGTAGTGGGATCATTATTACCTAAAGTTGACGCTCTTCCAAACCCACTTTTAATAGTGTTGCAAATTTTATTATCAATAACATATTCATCATGAGGCTTAAATAAATTTTCAAGATCATAAAAAGCATCATCACCCCAATCATGATCATTGCAATAAGTAGTGCACGTAACAAAATTATCATCCCCAAGCTTGTAGTTTTGCATATTATTAGCACAATTCACATTAATAGAATTTATAGTAACATCATTGCAATCATGCTTTTCAATCAAGGAGCTATCATTAATCACTTTATAAATTTCTTCTTTCAGCACTTCATCCCAATTTTCAGATTCATAATTTTCAAGCAAAACTTCAGAGAGATAATCAATTGCACTCAACTCACTAGTAATTGGTTCATCATAATTGGATCTTTTGAAAAGATTAGCAAGTGGATGAGGATCCATATCAATAGATTTTTAGCAAGCGAAGATGCAAGCAAATAGAAGGCACATGTCAACACAAGCAAAGATAGCAAACAAGCAAAAAGGCAAACGGAAAATATTTTTGTATTTTTGTAAAAACGTTTTAGAAGTGGGGGAGATGAAAACGAGAGGCAAATGGCAAATAAAGTAAATGCAAGGAGATGAGAGTTTACGCAAAGGTACTTGATAGATGTTGATGATGTCTCCCCGGCAACGGCGCCAGAAATTCTTGCTGCAACTTGTAGCTTGCGTTGGTATTTCCCCGAAGAGAAAGGGATGATGCAGCACAGTAGAGATAAGTATTTCCCTCAGTTATGAAACCAAGGTTATCGAACCAGTAGGAGAATCACACAACACCTCGTTAGCAGTACCTGCACACAAACAACAAACCCTTGCACCCAACGCAAACGAGGGTTTGTCAATCCCTCGGCGGTAAATTGCAAGATTAAATTATATGTGATAGATTGATAGATTGAAACAAAATACAAAATAAAATAAATAAATGAAAATGGCAGCAATATTTTTAGGGTTTTAGTAATATGATTTAGATAGACCCGGGGGCCATAGTTTTCACTAGAGGCTTCTCTCAAGAAAATAGCATACGGTGGGTAGACAAATTACTGTTGGGCAATTGATAGAAAAGCAAATAATCATGACGATATCCAAGGCAATGATCATGTATATAGGCATCACATCCAAGATTAGTAGACCGACTCCTGCCTGCATCTAATACTATTACTCCACACATCGACCGCTATCCAGCATGCATCTAGTGTATTAAGTCCATAAAAGAACAGAGTAATGCCTTAAGAACGATGACATGATGTAGAGAAGATAAACTCACGTATGAATAAACCCCATCTTTTTACCCTTAATAGCAATGATACATACGTGTCATGTCCCTTTCTGTCACTGGGATTGAGCACCGCAAGATCGAACCCATTACAAAGCACCTCTTCCCATGGCAAGATAAATCAACTCAGTTGGCCAAACCAAATCAATAGATCGGAGAAGAAATACGAGGCTATAATAATCATGCATAAAAGAATGCAGCAAAGACTCAAATAATTTCATGGATAATCTGATCATAAACTCACAATTCATCGGATCCCAACAAACACACCGCAAAAAGTGATTACATCGGATAGAACTCCAAGAACGTCGAGGAGAACATTGTATTGAAGATCAAAAAGAGAGAAGAAGCCATCTAGATACTAACTATGGACCCAAAGGTCTGTGGTAAACTACTCATGCATCATCGGAAGGGCGGCAAGGTTGATGTAGAGCCCCTCCGTGATCGATTCCCCCTCCGGCAGATTACCGGAGAAGGACCCCAGATGGGATCTCTCTGGAACAGAAACTTGCGGTGGCGGAAAAAGTATTTCATGGACTCCCCTGAGGGTTCCTGATTTTTTCTGAATTTATAGTGCTGGAATTAGGTCAAACGGAGCTTGGTGGGCCCCATGAGGCACCCCAGGCACGCCCTGGTGGCTCATGGGCCCCATCGGGGTCTTCTGGCCTCCTCCCAAAGCTTCTAGTGTTTATCCTGTCCAATAAAAAATCTTCAAAAAGTTTTGTGCCATTTGGACTTCGTTTGGTATTGATTTTCTGTAAAACAAAAACAGGGCAGAAAACAGCAACTGGCACTGGGCACTAAGTTAATAGGTTAGTCTCCAAAAATGTTATATAATTGTTGTAAATGCTTATAAAAACATCCAAGATTGATAATATAACAGCATTTAACAATCAAAAATTATAGATACGTTGGAGACGTATCATGGCACAGCATTATCAGGCATAATACTAGCATCATCATGAGTATCATTCAAAGCAGAGGTAGTATCATCAATAACTTGCAACATATCAGAATTAATAGCATGTGGTGGTGTTGCAAGTTTACTCAAAACAGAAGTTGAATCAAGTGCAGAGCTAGATGGCAGTTCCTTACCTCCCCTCGTCTTAGAGGGAACGATCTTGGTCCTAGTGTCTTTCAGATTCTTCATAGTGATCAACAGATATAAATCCCAAGTGACTTCGCAAATAAAGCTATGCTCCTCAGCAACGGCGCCAGAAAAAGGTCTTGATAACCCACAAGTATAGGGGATCGCAACAGTTTTCGAGGGTAGAGTATTCAACCCAAATTTATTGATTCGACACAAGGGGAGCCAAAGAGTATTTGCAAGTATTAGCAGTTGAGTTGTCAATTCAACCACACCTGTGACTAAATATCTGCAGCAGAGTGATCAGTAGCATAGTAGTATGATAGTTTGATAGCAGTAGCGGTAACAGTAGTAGTAGTAGCAATTGTAACAGCAGTAGTAGCAATAGTAACTTAGCAAGAATCAATATGTGAGAAGCTCGTAGGCATTGGATCGGTGATATTCGTTGGATAACATTCATCTTGTAACAGTCATAACCTAGGGCGACACAGAACTAGCTCCAATTCATCAATATAATGTAGGCATGTATTCCGTATATAGTCATACGTGCTTGCGATAAGAACTTGCATGACATCTTTTGACCTACCCTCCCGTGACAGCGGGGTCCATAAGGAAACTAAGGGATATTAAGGCCTCCTTTTAATAGAGAACCGGAACAAAGCATTAGCACTTAGTGAATACATGAACTCCTCAAACTACGGCAATCACCAGAAAGAATCCCAATTATTGTCACCTTGGGGTATGCGGATCATAACACGTAGCAGGTGCGTATAACTTGCAAGATCGGATCAAGAACACAAATAAATTCATGAAAACATAAACGGTTCAGATCTGGAATCATGGCACTCGGGCCCTAGTGACAAGCATTAAGCATAGCAAAGTCATAGCAACATCAATCTCAGAACATAGTGGATACTAGGGATCAAGCCCAAACAAAACGAACTCGATTACATGATAAATCTCATCCAACTCATCATCGTCCAGCAAGCCTACGAAGGAATTACTCACTCCCGGCGGTGAGCATCATGAAATTGGTGATGGAGGATGGTTGATGATGACGATGCCGGAAGATCCCCCTCTCCGGAGCCCTGAACGGACTCCAGATCTAGCCTCCCGATGAAGAACAGGAGGTGGCGGCGGCTCCGTATCGTGAAACGCAATAAAACTTCCTCTCTTATTTTTTTCTCTGGAAAACTGAATTTATAGCGTTGGAATTAGGTCAGACGGAGCCACATGGGCCCCACGAGGTACCAGGGCACGCCTGGAGGGGTGGCGCGCCCTGGGGCCTCGTGGGCACTGGGTGGCCCCCCTTCTGTTGATTATTGCGCCAATAATTTTTATATATTCCATAAAAATTCTCCAAAAAGTTTCATCCAAATCCAAGAACTTTGATTTTCTGCACAAAAACAACACCATGGCAATTCTGCTGAAAACAGCGTCAGTCCGGGTTAGTTCCATTCAAATCATGCAAATTAGGGGCCAAAACAAGAGCAAAAGTGTTTGGAAAAGTAGATACGACGGAGACGTATCACCAGGTAAAATAAAATTTTGCATAAACCGATTAGAGGCGTCTAACTTGGTTTTGCAGGATGTGCATGTGATGTGGTATAGCAGTGCTCATATTAATTTGATTATGTATGAGATGACTATATGATGTAAATTTACTAACATGACCTGCGTGTCATGATTCGGCATGATGGCTGGAGCCATATGATTGTCACTTTAATGACCTGCGTGTCAACCTTAAGTAATGCACTTAATTTTATTAGCTATAGAGATAGCAATATTATCTGGTGCATCGACAAGGTGGTGGCAATCTTCGCGAAGGTGAACACCGACGCAAATGCCGAAGATGAAGAAATTAAATACTTCTCCGTCAGAAAGGGCTATACCATATCATGCTATTATGAATTACCTGAGATGTTTATCCCTTATGATGCACCCTTTTGATTGTGCGGTAGTCGCTTTTTATTAGGGTGATCTCTCACTTAAAATATCAAGTAGTTAGTGTTCTCCCAAGTGTAGCACCGTCACGGCACCTATCTTTTCGGGGTGCGTCATGTTTCCATGAGTACGAACGATTAGAGAAGTGTGAGGCGGGTAAGTTGAGACCTCGCAGCAAGATCACTTGGTTGTCTTGACGTTCTGGCTTGAGAGTCCTAAGCTCGGAACACGCCCATCGAAAGATGAACAAGAGTCACATAGAGATGTGATCGGCAAGTTGGCCTACCGATTGAAATTCCTGTCATTAGTGATGTTCCCATCAATGGCGTTGAATTGAAATGCGGGTCTTGTATCACTCACAATCAATTATGAGAGATATTGATTTGAGTGGGAGCGCATTGTAGAATTAACTTGTTTAATTCTCAGTGCAATTAATTATGGACACTGTCTAAGTGTTATATGCATAATAGTTATAGAAGAATGGCTCGCGTTTCCACCTTCCCTGTTCAAATTGAATAAGCTGTTAAATATCTAGTTAAAACTTTACGGTTGGTAACATAATGTGAGGATTGTCCTCAAGAGTGCCAAGAAGGACTTTGTCCTATCGCATGCTTTTGGTATTCTCCCGCTGATGCTATGGATGATGTGACTCTCGTCCTTCGATCCAAAAGCTAGAATTCCGTTACGGTCAAGTGCAATATGTTTGCTTCCATAAAACTCGAACTTCATAAGTTTGGGATAGTTATGTGATATTCGTGGAACTGAAAATTGTTTTCAGATATAGACAAAGGCTAGAAGATATGGGATATCCAAAGCAATGTTTGTTTTGCAAATTATTAGTAAAGTCTTTACTATGCATTGAACTGATAAGAGAGGGATCCAGAAGAACGCCTGTCATATGATGAAGGTGAATAAAACAACAACTTAAAGAGAAAGGAAATGTCCAAAGGGTGTTAGTGTGACTTACACACCTAGGAAGTCCGGGTATAACGCCACTCCTAAGTTGGGTGCTTCTTCTGAGAGTAGGAGAAATACTGAAAGTAAAACTGTTAGAAGTATAAAGGCAAAAAGAGAGAAGACTGGAATATCCAGCTCATGTATGAATGTCATACAAGTTATTTATGTATAGAAGGCTGGTCAAAGATATAATTCTTGGGAATTATGATTAAACATGTTAATCACTGATTCTTGGGTATTGTGAGTTGATCACAGAGATACCCGCTCGATTGAATTCTGTTGCGACTCGATGCAAGAACTACTACGGCCTAAAAGACTTGCCGGAGTGAGGTTTAGATACGCGCTGGGAACATAGTAAATGTTACTATACCTTCCATCGGTGTATTACCTATGTATTTATTTCATAATTCATTTTTGGAGTTTCATACACTCTAGCCCATTGCATAAGTTATCTTGCAAGAAGGTTGTTCATAAGAGAACTTTTGATGTTCGGTGTTATGAATAACATAAGGGCCATACTTTCATTATGAATGAGATGTATGTTATGAATATTGATAATAATACATTACCTCTGTACTTACTTTCATAATTCATTTTAGAGTTTTATACACTCTAGCCCATTTGAATAATATTTGTTGCAAGAGTGTTGTTCATAAAAGAACAATTATTGTTCAGTGTTATGAATAACATAAGGGCCATACTTCCATCATGAATGGGATGTATGTTATGAATATTGATGGTAATATGATACATCCATAACACTGACGCTAAATATTGCAAGACTAAGAGAATACCACACATGTGTGGCACTGCATTTGGTCACATTGGAGAAACCCGCATGGAGAAATTCCATAATGATAGATTTTGAAGTCATTTGATTATGAATCATCTGACACTTGCAACTTTCCTCCGAAAAGTGAAGTGACTGAAATACCGTTCACAGGTCATAAGGAACGAGCAACGAACTTATTGGTGATCATACATTTTGATGTATGTAGTCCGATAAATGTTGTTGCTAGCAGTGGATTTATCTATCTTCATAAATGATTCAAGTACATATATGGATATTTACTTGATGAGACGTAAGTCTGGATCTTTTGAAATCATTCATAAGGTTTTCAAAAATGAAGTAGAAATTATTGTAACAAGAAAATTATGTTTCTGCAAACTGGATTGCCAAAAGGAATATTTGAGTTACAAGTTTTAAGCGAATGTCTGATGAGTTGTGAAAAGAGTTTCATAACTTACACCTCACGGAGCACCACTGTGAGTGGAATATCCGTGAAGATGTAATCAAACCATTTATGACATGGTAAGTTCAAAGATGACATAAATCAATTTGCCATTATCCCTTTTTAAAGTAATGCTTTAGAGACTGCGGCTTTTACACTGAAAAGAGTGCTTTCAGATCTGTTGAAATGACTCCATGGTATGGTACACCCAACCATGTTATGTCTTTTCTTAACATTTGGAATATGGGGCTTATGTAAAATATTTACAAAACTATTCCAAATCAGACAAGTGCTACTTTGTAGGTTATCCTAATTTATTGGGTATTCCTCCCTCACTATACCGAGGCAAAAATGTTTGCCACAAAGAACGGTGTGATTTTGAAGAAAATGTTTCTTGCAAAAGGGTGAGTGGGAGGGCAGTGCAACTCGACAAGATAACAGTATCTTCGTCATCAGATCAAAGGTAAGGAACCTTGGAAGTGATTCCAGAGTTTCCAACTGCGACTGATACGGAAGCCTCTACATAAGATGTATGGACTTCGGTCGAACTTGCAGCTCAAACAAGATATTGTTGTTATACAACAGTATACCTACGATACACAAGGAAGGGTTGATGGGCCCTGACTCCGGAATTGGCTAAATGCCAATATAATCCGAGATAGTTTCCATATGAATGATACAAGATTATATCTTGATAAACCCTTCAGAAGACTTGGAGTCTAACGAACATTAATGAAACTATAAACTGATGTGGACAAAATGTTTTATCCATAAAGGTCGACTTGTTGCAATAACAAATTCAAGGAGTTGACTACGATGAGATTGTCTCACCGTAGCGATGCTTAAAGTCAGATCGGGTTAAACTAGCAATTAATACATATTTCAATCATGAGATATTAATCATGGATGCCAAAAGGATTTCCATGAAATGGAAATACAAACTAGGACTTGTATGTGATACAGTTCAAAGTATTTTGTCGATCCAGAGGATGCTAGTGAGTATGCAAACTTCAGAGTTCCAGCAATGGACAGAAGAGAGCAAAATGGAGTTGGAATCTTCGTTTTTGATGAAATAGTCAAAAGAGTTTGATTTCATCAATAGATAATGAAGATGCTTGTGGTTACAAGAAAGTAAGTGGGAGCATAATAATATTTATAAAAACCTTGTGTGCTTGACACATAGTTGATTGGAAATAATATAAATTTCTTGACACGAATTAGGACTTCATTGAAAAATAGTTTTTCGATGAAGTGCTTAGGCTAGGTAGCCTCGATATTAGGCATAATTATCCACGAGATAGTATTGCCTAATAGGCTAAGCCAAAAATACATATTGACAAGAGCTAAAACAGTTTAGCATAAAAACGCCAAGGAGTGATTCTTGCCGAAGTCACATGGAAGCAGTTTTGCAAGACTCAGTGTCCTAAAACACTGATGAGCAAAATACATGATGGAGATTCCATACACTTTTGTGTTTGGTTTAATCATGTATTCCATGGTATGTAAAACAACCAGATATGTCTGGTACTCCCAAACAGTTGCGAGTATAGATACCAAAGTGATCAAAGTAATGATCATGGGACAACAGTGAAAAATGTCATTAAGTACTAAAGTAGCACTGATGACATGTTTTCTCGCAAGCAGAGATTATGAAGAGTTTGTTGTAAAAGGTTACATCGATATAGTCTTCATCAATGCTCCGTGCAATTTTTGATTTAAGTTAAGGGTTTTGTGTAATACATGATATGGTGGCACGGTAGTTGGAAATTGTTCCAAACAAGTTACTGTGGCGAATTCTATAACAGAGACTAAGTACGTTGACGCTTTAGAAGCGACAAAGAAGATGTTGAATCATATAGTTCATTCATGAATTTAGTATGGTTCCAAGATGGCTTTGGTCAATGGGACACTATTGCAGATAGTTGCTCCATAGCTCAGTCTGAGGAATCAAGGTTTGACCTGTGATTCACATATATACAAAGCCAAGTCCACACAAAATATGAATTTTGTAAAAGCGTGAAAACATGAGGAGATGCAAAGATACACAGGGAACTGAAGTTGTCAG
Organism: Elymus sibiricus; assembly: GCA_039707655.1. Taxonomy (NCBI): domain Eukaryota; kingdom Viridiplantae; phylum Streptophyta; class Magnoliopsida; order Poales; family Poaceae; genus Elymus; species Elymus sibiricus. Next base: position 455,970,750 of record CM077672.1, read on the forward strand.
ATCCGTTGGACATCAGGCTATACCACAAGCGAAGCATTTTTTACACCGGTATGCCATAGGTGTAAAGTGCATTAGCATTGACTAGATTATTGACTCTAGTGCAAGTGGGAGTCTGTAGGAGATATGCCCTAGAGGCAATAATAAATGTTATTATTTATCTCCATGTTCATAATTATGTTTATATTCCGTGCTATAACGCTATGGTTCTCGAGTCTGCAATAACCACGAGGCTCGGAGGAAGACTCATATGCACGTGTGGAATAATAAACGGTAAAATGTATTCCTAGTCTGGCCTCTAAGACTAGCTCAAGTGTTGCATGATGGTTCTATTTTCCTGATCATGGGCATGACTATGCCGGCAACTTTGAGGGCACAATGTTAGAAGAACACTTGTGTTGAATCGACCCGATTGATGTTATGCTATGAGATACATTCGTCACAAGTTAATGGTTAATAACACAGAGAAAGTTAACGTTTGCATAATTCCTTAGACCATGAGAGTGTCGAGTTTCTTCATGCTTGCTTCATGAACTTTGGGGTTTGTTAAACGTCATCCGTAAATGGGTGGCTATTACGGCGGCTTACGGGTTCATGGAAAAGTGTGTCAAGGGACTTGATAGCTCAAGATTAGGATTTGCTCCTCTAACGATGGAGAGATATCTCTGGGCCCTCTCGGTGTTACGGTATCCACCATCGTCTGGCCAGACACAATGTGATTTGATCACAGGGATGCCGGAACACAGGAACGAGAAAAGAGAACAAAACCGGTAACGAGGTAACTGGCATAGTGGACAAGTGTTGATCCACGGGGATGCCGATAAATCTCACCTCGGGTATTTGTAACATATCGCGAAGCAACAGGAATAGCACACGGCAACTGGAGGTTCACTCGAATATTTATTCGTGTGGGTATAGGGGTCAATATGGGTGTCCACGGCTCCGATGTTGATCATTGACCGGAAAGTGCTCCGGTCATGTCTATACTTCACCGAACCTATAGGGTCACACGCTTAAGGGTCATCTATCTGCTGAATACTAGACAGGGAGTCTGAGAGAAAGTCACCGGAAAAGTTTCGGAGATAACGGAAAAGTTCCGGAGAGAGAGCACCGGAATAGTTTTGGTAAAACTAAAAAGTTGTTTCAGGGTATACCATTAGGTCAAATTGGTTTCAGCACTCGCCTGGAAATTCTTAGAGGGTGCCAGAATTGTTCTGGAAACTTCTGGGATTTTTCCGGAGAAAAAACCCGGAAATGTTCTGGAGCTACCGGAACCGCTTTGGTTTCTTTTCGCAGATGAAAATCACTAATCCGAAATTGTTTCGGAACGCGTCCAAAATTATTTTAGTGGGTACTAAGAATGTTCTAAGACCTACAGAAATTTTTTCGGATTTAACGGTCGCGGAAAAATGTTTCCGTGAATAGTGAAAAGCACTTTTTGGTTACTTTATGGAAAGCCACCTTTTAGGGCATTTCCCAAAAGGTTTCTAGAAGAACTTGGGGACTAAGGAACCCCCTTTTGGGGGTCCATATGGGGGGTGGCCGGCCAAGAGGGGCTCCTCCATGGAGCCCCACTTGCCCCACTTGCCTTCTCATTTATGCCCTTGTGAAGGACATCTTTTGGGGGCATTTTGGTATTTCAAGTGGCACCCCTACCCCTTGGGATTTCCTATAAATAGAGGTGGAGAGGTACTCTCCACACTCACTCTTTCTCACATACAAGTGCAATGCAATGATCTGGCTTCTCTCTCCCTCCCCGCGAAATAGTTTCATAGAGCCGAAAGGCTGTCTGGGTTCCAGTGGGAACTAGTTCTGGACGGCGAAGCCCTGCCGGATAGATGACACCGTATGCGTGCAACCCCGTAGAGAGGTCGTAGGTTCGATCCTTTTTGCCCGAGGGGCTGTTCGAGAGTGCCTCCCGAAGGGCTGTCCGTGTGACTGTCCGAGATTCTGTGTGTGCCTCCCGAAGGGCTGTCCGTGACACCGTCCGGGGGACTGTCCGACCGCCTCCCGAAGGGCTGTCCGAGGGACTGTCCGGGGGCAGATGAGGGAGTACATCCTCGAGGTTGGGTGGTTGTAAATCCTAGCTGCGGGGATCTGCACCGACGATCTACATCGACTCTACTTCCGCTGCGCAACGAGTCGGTAACGATCAGATCAAACCCTGTATGCATCTCCATAGTGGTCCTCGGCATGCTCGCAGTACCGGAAATTTTTGTTTTCTGTTGCGTTCCCCTACAGTTGATTGGTACCGGCGCTTCGGAGTATAGGAGCTTGGTGGGAGGTCTCCGGTGGGCGCAACGGTTGCGAGGAGTCTTCGTTTTTGTTGATCCGTCGCTGTCGGCATTTGTTCCTTTTGTATTTTCTCTTTCGTTTCTTTTGGGCGTGCCTGTGCTGATTCCACCCCAGCACCTATCGTTGGTTGTATCGGATGTTTGCTATATTAATATAGCAGGGCGCAAGCCTGTTTCGTCTTTGTCATATCCTTTAACAGAGGTTCCTCCATTGCGGACAGAAAAGTCATTGCTTTTGGTTAGCCATCTAGCTAGTGAAATATGCAAAAAAGAGGTTTTCACTTTTCTGCCATTGTTATTTCTTCTATGGTTAAAGTGTCTAATCTGCTGGTGTTTAGTGATAACATACCGAAATGAGCGAAGCGAGCTATCGCATAATAGTTCATGGTTTACAAATATTCTGTGTATAAACTTGTATAGAATACAATATTTTTTAGCAAGATTGGATGTTCATGGTTATGTGCAAAAACCACCACTTAACAGAATACAAGTTTAGAATAGTTCATGTTTTGATTTCTAGTAGAATATTGATGTTGATATGTGCAAAAACCACCACTTAACATATTAATTTGGAAATGAACAGATCAAGAGTTGTCAAAAATCAAAACATGTCTAGTAGAAAGAAAATACTGACATACTATTGATTAATTACTGAAATTGCTATATCATTTCAGGGGCATGTGGCGTTAGTAGCAATGCCCTGGCGGAAGTGACGTTCATTAGTGAATAAGCGATCTTTGTGGGCCAGCCAAACGAAGATTCGGCACTTGTTCGGGGCGTAATTCCTCCAGATTGCGGGGGCCAGCTGGTCCCTAGGCCGTTGTTTCCAAACTGCTTTGTATGCAAGCTTATCGGCGAAAGGCTTTCCTCCGTCCCTCATAGTTCTTCTGTCGGCAACCTGTAAATTCAAGTTTACTGTAGCCAAGGTAGCACGCAAAGAATTCAGCTCGCAATTTGCCGCGTGAGACAGCCGAGGTGTAAGGTCCAAGGTTAGATCGTTTGTAGCCATAACCCGAGCCACCGAGGTGTGAGGTCTGTTGGAGTGGGAAAAGAGGGCAGGAAATTGCCGAGCAAGAGTTGTGGTGGAGTGGGGCATCCAAAGATCGTACCAGAAGGACGTCGTTGCTCCATTTCCAAAGTGAACCATTGTGATGGAGCGGTAGAAATCGAGGCTTTTAGGATATCCCGCCAAATAGGAGTGTGCAATGGATGTGTCATCCCAAGGTCATTAGTTCTAGAATGACATTTGGAAGTACTAAAGCTAATAATGTTGAAGATTATGCAGTTCCAACGCAAGAAGAACGTATGGTATTTTCCGAATCAATGTCCATGAATCCAACGTTGATGGCGACGATACATGCCGAAGTGTTGCATCCTATATCGACGAACATTGTGATGGGCGAGTGGAGCCATGTGCCTATGACGCCAAGCAAAGACAGTGGCACGAGCAACATGTTGACTGATGATCCTGACATGGAGTCGGTCATTGGACCCAAATGCTTGCCGGGTTCTTAGTGGGCGCCGCTGCCAGCCTGGCGGTGCTGCTCGTTTTTTTTTCTTTTTTTTGAGCGGTTGGCGGTGCTTCTCGTGGAGTCGTGGTGACCGCCCGCATGGACTGGTCCACCGAGGCCGACAAGGAGCGGATGCGGGCCGGCGCCGATGACGAGCCGAACGCCCACTGTTAGAAGCAGTTTACAGTACATGTTTGTCTGCTAATTACCATGTGATAATTAACGAACCGGGACTGAAGACAGACCTTTAGTCCCGGTTCCAGACACGAACCGGGACTAAAGGGGTAGCGCCAGGAGCCAGGACCTTTAGTCCCGGTTGGTAGCTGGAACCGGGACTAAAGGTCCCAGACGAACCAGTACTGATGCCCGCCGAGGCCCGGCCGGCTCCCTGGCCGCTCGAACCGGGACTGATGCACCCATTAGTCCTGGTTCGTAACTCAACCGGGTCTAAAGCTCTGATCTGGCCAGGATCAAAGCCCTGTTTTCTACTAGTGCATGTTGATGACTATTGCATCTCTCAACTCAATGTCAAGATTAACAGAGAACCATCACCTCAAAATCAGATACTGGGATTCAGAAGTAAGCAAGAAAACGATCACCTCAAATTCAGATACCTGGTTTCAGAAGTAAGCAAGTATTAACACAGGCCAACAGCATAACAACAGGGATTTTGTTTATACAAAAAATAGAGGCAGCAAACATCTGTTTGCTCCATGAAACATGACGCGGGAATGGGGATTAGGACCTGATTCATACGTACTGTAGGCGAGCATGCCTAGCCGCAGCTGGATGCCCTCCTCGACAAATGATGAGCCTTGTATCACGACGTTAGGAGGCGCGCCGCCGCCATGGGGAGGGCTCTCGTGTGCCACCAATCTCTCGCCTCCGGTGGCCCCGACAGCCGCTGCCGCCGGCCGGCACGCCACGCCTGTTCACCGCGCCTCTCTCCTTCCCCTCCTCCCGTTCCTCTCTTCTCTTTTCCCATCTCTCGCTCTTCTCCCACTGCGCCCCTCATGCTGCCCCCACGGCCATGCGCGCCACCGCCGGCTCCCCTTGCAGTCGCGCCGTACGTGCTGCACCACGGCACCAACAGCCTCTGCGTGCCACACTCGCGGCCGAGCTCCGCCTCCGGCGCCGCCCGGTCTCCCTTCTCCCTTCGCCAGCCGCACCACCACTCCTACGCCCCCCTGCTGCCTCCGTCCGACCAGAACCGCCACCTGCACCTGCTTCGCGCTGCTGCTCGTCCGATGTGGCCCTGCAGCCGCTCCCGCTTTGTGTTGCACATGCGCTGCTGTCCGCCAATGCGCCGCTGCTCCACGCGCCGTCGCCTCCCCGTCCGACCCCACAACCACCACCGGGGGAGTAGTGGAGTCAGCGACGCCACCCTCGAAGACCTCTCGATGGCGAAGACGAAATCAGGTGAGGAGGGGGAGGAGGATCATGCCATTGGGAGGTCTTGCGATGGCAAGCCGGAGGGCCGGCGCACGGTTGAGGGTGAGGGGATTCGATCGGGATCTGTTTCATCTATTTTGTGCGTGACTGCAGGGGTTGTGGCCGCGGGGTGGGATATGGCAGAGTTTTCGTCCGCCCTCTGAAATTGCTAAACACATTTTTGGTGAGGATTATTGGTATGTTGACGGTTAGATTAAAATGAGTGGGTTCGATCGTGTGGCTCTTCTTGCTTCGGATTGTTGTGTGTACGTTATGTAGGGTGCGCTTAGTGATGAATATGTTTGCTTGTTTAATAGTAGTATAGATGCCCCGGCGGAAGTGACGTTCATTAGTGAATAAGCGATCTTTGTGGGCCAGCCAAACGAAGATTCGGCACTTGTTCGGAGCGTAATTCCTCCAGATTGCGGGGGCCAGCTGGTCCCTAGGCCGTTGTTTCCAAACTGCTTTGTATGCAAGCTTATCGGCGAAAGGCTTTCCTCCGTCCCTCATAGTTCTTCTGTCAGCAACCTGTAAATTCAAGTTTACTGTAGCCAAGGTAGCACGCAAAGAATTCAGCTCGCAATTTGCCGCGTGAGACAGCCGAGGTGTAAGGTCCAAGGTTAGATCGTTTGTAGCCATAACCCGAGCCACCGAGGTGTGAGGTCTGTTGGAGTGGGAAAAGAGGGCAGGAAATTGCCGAGCAAGAGTTGTGGTGGAGTGGGGGATCCAAAGATCGTACCAGAAACACGTCGTTGCTCCATTTCCAAAGTGAACCATTGTGATGGAGCGGTAGAAATCGAGGCTTTTAGGATATCCCGCCAAATAGGAGTGTGCAATGGATGTGTCATCCCAAGGTCATTACTTCTAGAATGACATTTGGAAGTACTAAAGCTAATAATGTTGAAGATTATGCAGTTCCAACGCAAGAAGAACGTATGGTATTTTCCGAATCAATGTCCATGAATCCAACGTTGATGGCGACGATACATGCCGAAGTGTTGCATCCTATATCGACGAACATTGCGATGGGCGAGTGGAGCCATGTGCCTATGACGCCAAGCAAAGACAGTGGCACGAGCAACATGTTGACTGATGATCCTGACATGGAGTCGGTCATTGGACCCAAATGCTTGCCGGGTTCCTAGTGGGCGCCGCTGCCAGCCTGGCGGTGCTGCTCGTTTTTTTTTCTTTTTTTTGAGCGGTTGGCGGTGCTTCTCGTGGAGTCGTGGTGACCGCCCGCATGGACTGGGCCACCGAGGCCGACAAGGAGCGGATGCGGGCCGGCGCCGACGACGAGCCGAACGCCCACTGTTAGAAGCAGTTTACAGTACATGTTTGTCTGCTAATTACCATGTGATAATTAACGAACCGGGACTGAAGACAGACCTTTGGTCCCGGTTCCAGACACGAACCGGGACTAAAGGGGTAGCGCCAGGAGCCAGGACCTTTAGTCCCGGTTGGTAGCTGGAACCGGGACTAAAGGTCCCAGACGAACCGGTACTGATGCCCGCCGAGGCCCGGCCGCCTCCCTGGCCGCTCGAACCGGGACTGATGCACCCATTAGTCCTGGTTCGTAACTCAACCGGGTCTAAAGCTCTGATCTGGCCAGGATCAAAGCCCTGTTTTCTACTAGTGCATGTTGATGACTATTGCATCTCTCAACTCAATGTCAAGATTAACAGAGAACCATCACCTCAAAATCAGATACTGGGATTCAGAAGTAAGCAAGAAAACGATCACCTCAAATTCAGATACCTGGTTTCAGAAGTAAGCAAGTATTAACACAGGCCAACAGCATAACAACAGGGATTTTGTTTATACAAAAAATAGAGGCAGCAAACATCTGTTTGCTCCATGAAACATGACGCGGGAATGGGGATTAGGACCTGATTCATACGTACTGTAGGCGAGCATGCATAGCCGCTGCTGGATGCCCTCCTCGACAAATGATGAGCCTTGTATCACGACGTTAGGAGGCGCGCCGCCGCCATGGGGAGGGCTCTCGTGTGCCACCAATCTCTCGCCTCCGGTGGCCCCGACAGCCGCCGCCGCCGGCCGGCAAGCCACGCCTGTTCACCGCGCCTCTCTCCCTCCCCTCCTCCCGTTCCTCTCTTCTCTTTTGCCATCTCTCGCTCTTCTCCCACTGCGCCCCTCATGCTGCCCCCACGGCCATGCGCGCCACCGCCGGCTCCCCTTGCAGTCGCGCCGTACGTGCTGCACCACGGCACCAACAGCCTCTGCGTGCCACACTCGCGGCCGAGCTCCGCCTCCGGCGCCGCCCGGTCTCCCTTCTCCCTTCGCCAGCCGCACCACCACTCCTACGCCCCCCTGCTGCCTCCGTCCGACCAGAACCGCCACCTGCACCTGCTTCGCGCTGCTGCTCGTCCGATGTGGCCCTGCAGCCGCTCCCGCTTTGTGTTGCACATGCGCTGCTGTCCGCCAATGCGCCGCTGCTCCACGCGCCGTCGCCTCCCCGTCCGACCCCACAACCACCACCGGGGGAGTAGTGGAGTCAGCGACGCCACCCTCGAAGACCTCTCGATAGCGAAGATGAAATCAGGTGAGGAGGGGGAGGAGGATCATGCCATTGGGAGGTCTTGCGATGGCAAGCCGGAGGGCCGGCGCACGGTTGAGGGTGAGGGGATTCGATCGGGATCTGTTTCATCTATTTTGTGCGTGACTGCAGGGGTTGTGGCCGCGGGGTGGGATATGGCAGAGTTTTCGTCCGCCCTCTGAAATTGCTAAACACATTTTTGGTGAGGATTATTGGTATGTTGACGGTTAGATTAAAATGAGTGGGTTCGATCGTGTGGCTCTTCTTGCTTCGGATTGTTGTGTGTACGTTATGTAGGGTGCGCTTAGTGATGAATATGTTTGCTTGTTTAATAGTAGTATAGATGCCCCGGCGGAAGTGACGTTCATTAGTGAATAAGCGATCTTTGTGGGCCAGCCAAACGAAGATTCGGCACTTGTTCGGAGCGTAATTCCTCCAGATTGCGGGGGCAGCTGGTCCCTAGGCCGTTGTTTCCAAACTGCTTTGTATGCAAGCTTATCGGCGAAAGGCTTTCCTCCGTCCCTCATAGTTCTTCTGTCAGCAACCTGTAAATTCAAGTTTACTGTAGCCAAGGTAGCATGCAAAGAATTCAGCTCGCAATTTGCCGCGTGAGACAGCCGAGGTGTAAGGTCCAAGGTTAGATCGTTTGTAGCCATAACCCGAGCCACCGAGGTGTGAGGTCTGTTGGAGTGGGAAAAGAGGGCAGGAAATTGCCGAGCAAGAGTTGTGGTGGAGTGGGGGATCCAAAGATCGTACCAGAAGGACGTCGTTGCTCCATTTCCAAAGTGAACCATTGTGATGGAGCGGTAGAAATCGAGGCTTTTAGGATATCCCGCCAAATAGGAGTGTGCAATGGATGTGTCATCCCAAGGTCATTAGTTCTAGAATGACATTTGGAAGTACTAAAGCTAATAATGTTGAAGATTATGCAGTTCCAACGCAAGAAGAACGTATGGTATTTTCCGAATCAATGTCCATGAATCCAACGTTGATGGCGACGATACATGCCGAAGTGTTGCATCCTATATCGACGAACATTGCGATGGGCGAGTGGAGCCATGTGCCTATGACGCCAAGCAAAGACAGTGGCACGAGCAACATGTTGACTGATGATCCTGACATGGAGTCGGTCATTGGACCCAAATGCTTGCCGGGTTCCTAGTGGGCGCCGCTGCCAGCCTGGCGGTGCTGCTCGTTTTTTTTTCTTTTTTTTGAGCGGTTGGCGATGCTTCTCGTGGAGTCGTGGTGACCGCCCGCATGGACTGGGCCACCGAGGCCGACAAGGAGCGGATGCGGGCCGGTGCCGACGACGAGCCGAACGCCCACTGTTAGAAGCAGTTTACAGTACATGTTTGTCTGCTAATTACCATGTGATAATTAACGAACCGGGACTGAAGACAGACCTTTAGTCCCGGTTCCAGACACGAACCGGGACTAAAGGGGTAGCGCCAGGAGCCAGGACCTTTAGTCCCGGTTGGTAGCTGGAACCGGGACTAAAGGTCCCAGACGAACCGGTACTGATGCCCGCCGAGGCCCGGCCGGCTCCCTGGCCGCTCGAACCGGGACTGATGCACCCATTAGTCCTGGTTCGTAACTCAACTGGGTCTAAAGCTCTGATCTGGCCAGGATCAAAGCCCTGTTTTCTACTAGTGCATGTTGATGACTATTGCATCTCTCAACTCAATGTCAAGATTAACAGAGAACCATCACCTCAAAATCAGATACTGGGATTCAGAAGTAAGCAAGAAAACGATCACCTCAAATTCAGATACCTGGTTTCAGAAGTAAGCAAGTATTAACACAGGCCAACAGCATAACAACAGGGATTTTGTTTATACAAAAAATAGAGGCAGCAAACATCTGTTTGCTCCATGAAACATGACGCGGGAATGGGGATTAGGACCTGATTCATACGTACTGTAGGCGAGCATGCATAGCCGCTGCTGTCTGCCCTCCTCGACAAATGATGAGCCTTGTATCACGACGTTAGGAGGCGCGCCGCCGCCATGGGGAGGGCTCTCGTGTGCCACCAATCTCTCGCCTCCGGTGGCCCCGACAGCCGCCGCCGCCGGCCGGCAAGCCACGCCTGTTCACCGCGCCTCTCTCCCTCCCCTCCTCCCGTTCCTCTCTTCTCTTTTCCCATCTCTCGCTCTTCTCCCACTGCGCCCCTCATGCTGCCCCCACGGCCATGCGCGCCACCGCCGGCTCCCCTTGCAGTCGCGCCGTACGTGCTGCACCACGGCACCAACAGCCTCTGCGTGCCACACTCGCGGCCGAGCTCCGCCTCCGGCGCCGCCCGGTCTCCCTTCTCCCTTCGCCAGCCGCACCACCACTCCTACGCCCCCCTGCTGCCTCCGTCCGACCAGAACCGCCACCTGCACCTGCTTCGCGCTGCTGCTCGTCCGATGTGGCCCTGCAGCCGCTCCCGCTTTGTGTTGCACATGCGCTGCTGTCCGCCAATGCGCCGCTGCTCCACGCGCCGTCGCCTCCCCGTCCGACCCCACAACCACCACCGGGGGAGTAGTGGAGTCAGCGACGCCACCCTCGAAGACCTCTCGATGGCGAAGACGAAATCAGGTGAGGAGGGGGAGGAGGATCATGCCATTGGGAGGTCTTGCGATGGCAAGCCGGAGGGCCGGCGCACGGTTGAGGGTGAGGGGATTCGATCGGGATCTGTTTCATCTATTTTGTGCGTGACTGCAGGGGTTGTGGCCGCGGGGTGGGATATGGCAGAGTTTTCGTCCGCCCTCTGAAATTGCTAAACACATTTTTGGTGAGGATTATTGGTATGTTGACGGTTAGATTAAAATGAGTGGGTTCGATCGTGTGGCTCTTCTTGCTTCGGATTGTTGTGTGTACGTTATGTAGGGTGCGCTTAGTGATGAATATGTTTGCTTGTTTAATAGTAGTATAGATGCCCCGGCGGAAGTGACGTTCATTAGTGAATAAGCGATCTTTGTGGGCCAGCCAAACGAAGATTCGGCACTTGTTCGGAGCGTAATTCCTCCAGATTGCGGGGGCCAGCTGGTCCCTAGGCCGTTGTTTCCAAACTGCTTTGTATGCAAGCTTATCGGCGAAAGGCTTTCCTCCGTCCCTCATTGTTCTTCTGTCAGCAACCTGTAAATTCAAGTTTACTGTAGCCAAGGTAGCACGCAAAGAATTCAGCTCGCAATTTGCCGCGTGAGACAGCCGAGGTGTAAGGTCCAAGGTTAGATCGCTTGTAGCCATAACCCGAGCCACCGAGGTGTGAGGTCTGTTGGAGTGGGAAAAGAGGGCAGGAAATTGCCGAGCAAGAGTTGTGGTGGAGTGGGGGATCCAAAGATCGTACCAGAAGGACGTCGTTGCTCCATTTCCAAAGTGAACCATTGTGATGGAGCGGTAGAAATCGAGGCTTTTAGGATATCCCGCCAAATAGGAGTGTGCAATGGATGTGTCATCCCAAGGTCATTAGTTCTAGAATGACATTTGGAAGTACTAAAGCTAATAATGTTGAAGATTATGCAGTTCCAACGCAAGAAGAACGTATGGTATTTTCCGAATCAATGTCCATGAATCCAACGTTGATGGCGACGATACATGCCGAAGTGTTGCATCCTATATCGACGAACATTGCGATGGGTGAGTGGAGCCATGTGCCTATGACGCCAAGCAAAGACAGTGGCACGAGCAACATGTTGACTGATGATCCTGACATGGAGTCGGTCATTGGACCCAAATGCTTGCCGGGTTCCTAGTGGGCGCCGCTGCCAGCCTGGCGGTGCTGCTCGTTTTTTTTTCTTTTTTTTGAGCGGTTGGCGGTGCTTCTCGTGGAGTCGTGGTGACCGCCCACATGGACTGGGCCACCGAGGCCGACAAGGAGCGGATGCGGGCCGGCGCCGACGACGAGCCGAACGCCCACTGTTAGAAGCAGTTTACAGTACATGTTTGTCTGCTAATTACCATGTGATAATTAACGAACCGGGACTGAAGACAGACCTTTAGTCCCGGTTCCAGACACGAACCGGGACTAAAGGGGTAGCGCCAGGAGCCAGGACCTTTAGTCCCGGTTGGTAGCTGGAACCGGGACTAAAGGTCCCAGACGAACCGGTACTGATGCCCGCCGAGGCCCGGCCGGCTCCCTGGCCGCTCGAACCGGGACTAATGCACCCATTAGTCCTGGTTCGTAACTCAACCGGGTCTAAAGCTCTGATCTGGCCAGGATCAAAGCCCTGTTTTCTACTAGTGCATGTTGATGACTATTGCATCTCTCAACTCAATGTCAAGATTAACAGAGAACCATCACCTCAAAATCAGATACTGGGATTCAGAAGTAAGCAAGAAAACGATCACCTCAAATTCAGATACCTGGTTTCAGAAGTAAGCAAGTATTAACACAGGCCAACAGCATAACAACAGGGATTTTGTTTATACAAAAAATAGAGGCAGCAAACATCTGTTTGCTCCATGAAACATGACGCGGGAATGGGGATTAGGACCTGATTCATACGTACTGTAGGCGAGCATGCATAGCCGCTGCTGGATGCCCTCCTCGACAAATGATGAGCCTTGTATCACGACGTTAGGAGGCGCGCCGCCGCCATGGGGAGGGCTCTCGTGTGCCACCAATCTCTCGCCTCCGGTGGCCCCGACAGCCGCCGCCGCCGGCCGGCAAGCCACGCCTGTTCACCGCGCCTCTCTCCCTCCCCTCCTCCCGTTCCTCTCTTCTCTTTTCCCATCTCTCGCTCTTCTCCCACTGCGCCCCTCATGCTGCCCCCACGGCCATGCGCGCCACCGCCGGCTCCCCTTGCAGTCGCGCCGTACGTGCTGCACCACGGCACCAACAGCCTCTGCGTGCCACACTCGCGGCCGAGCTCCGCCTCCGGCGCCGCCCGGTCTCCCTTCTCCCTTCGCCAGCCGCACCACCACTCCTACGCCCCCCTGCTGCCTCCGTCCGACCAGAACCGCCACCTGCACCTGCTTCGCGCTGCTGCTCGTCCGATGTGGCCCTGCAGCCGCTCCCGCTTTGTGTTGCACATGCGCTACTGTCCGCCAATGCGCCGCTGCTCCACGCGCCGTCGCCTCCCCGTCCGACCCCACAACCACCACCGGGGGAGTAGTGGAGTCAGCGACGCCACCCTCGAAGACCTCTCGATGGCGAAGACGAAATCAGGTGAGGAGGGGGAGGAGGATCATGCCATTGGGAGGTCTTGCGATGGCAAGCCGGAGGGCCGGCGCACGGTTGAGGGTGAGGGGATTCGATCGGGATCTGTTTCATCTATTTTGTGCGTGACTGCAGGGGTTGTGGCCGCGGGGTGGGATATGGCAGAGTTTTCGTCCGCCCTCTGAAATTGCTAAACACATTTTTGGTGAGGATTATTGGTATGTTGACGGTTAGATTAAAATGAGTGGGTTCGATCGTGTGGCTCTTCTTGCTTCGGATTGTTGTGTGTACGTTATGTAGGGTGCGCTTAGTGATGAATATGTTTGCTTGTTTAATAGTAGTATAGATGCCCCGGCGGAAGTGACGTTCATTAGTGAATAAGCGATCTTTGTGGGCCAGCCAAACGAAGATTCGGCACTTGTTCGGAGCGTAATTCCTCCAGATTGCGGGGGCCAGCTGGTCCCTAGGCCGTTGTTTCCAAACTGCTTTGTATGCAAGCTTATCGGCGAAAGGCTTTCCTCCGTCCCTCATAGTTCTTCTGTCAGCAACCTGTAAATTCAAGTTTACTGTAGCCAAGGTAGCACGCAAAGAATTCAGCTCGCAATTTGCCGCGTGAGACAGCCGAGGTGTAAGGTCCAAGGTTAGATCGCTTGTAGCCATAACCCGAGCCACCGAGGTGTGAGGTCTGTTGGAGTGGGAAAAGAGGGCAGGAAATTGCCGAGCAAGAGTTGTGGTGGAGTGGGGGATCCAAAGATCGTACCAGAAGGACGTCGTTGCTCCATTTCCAAAGTGAACCATTGTGATGGAGCGGTAGAAATCGAGGCTTTTAGGATATCCCGCCAAATAGGAGTGTGCAATGGATGTGTCATCCCAAGGTCATTAGTTCTAGAATGACATTTGGAAGTACTAAAGCTAATAATGTTGAAGATTATGCAGTTCCAACGCAAGAAGAACGTATGGTATTTTCCGAATCAATGTCCATGAATCCAACGTTGATGGCGACGATACATGCCGAAGTGTTGCATCCTATATCGACGAACATTGCGATGGGTGAGTGGAGCCATGTGCCTATGACGCCAAGCAAAGACAGTGGCACGAGCAACATGTTGACTGATGATCCTGACATGGAGTCGGTCATTGGACCCAAATGCTTGCCGGGTTCCTAGTGGGCGCCGCTGCCAGCCTGGCGGTGCTGCTCGTTTTTTTTTCTTTTTTTTGAGCGGTTGGCGGTGCTTCTCGTGGAGTCGTGGTGACCGCCCACATGGACTGGGCCACCGAGGCCGACAAGGAGCGGATGCGGGCCGGCGCCGACGACGAGCCGAACGCCCACTGTTAGAAGCAGTTTACAGTACATGTTTGTCTGCTAATTACCATGTGATAATTAACGAACCGGGACTGAAGACAGACCTTTAGTCCCGGTTCCAGACACGAACCGGGACTAAAGGGGTAGCGCCAGGAGCCAGGACCTTTAGTCCCGGTTGGTAGCTGGAACCGGGACTAAAGGTCCCAGACGAACCGGTACTGATGCCCGCCGAGGCCCGGCCGGCTCCCTGGCCGCTCGAACCGGGACTAATGCACCCATTAGTCCTGGTTCGTAACTCAACCGGGTCTAAAGCTCTGATCTGGCCAGGATCAAAGCCCTGTTTTCTACTAGTGCATGTTGATGACTATTGCATCTCTCAACTCAATGTCAAGATTAACAGAGAACCATCACCTCAAAATCAGATACTGGGATTCAGAAGTAAGCAAGAAAACGATCACCTCAAATTCAGATACCTGGTTTCAGAAGTAAGCAAGTATTAACACAGGCCAACAGCATAACAACAGGGATTTTGTTTATACAAAAAATAGAGGCAGCAAACATCTGTTTGCTCCATGAAACATGACGCGGGAATGGGGATTAGGACCTGATTCATACGTACTGTAGGCGAGCATGCATAGCCGCTGCTGGATGCCCTCCTCGACAAATGATGAGCCTTGTATCACGACGTTAGGAGGCGCGCCGCCGCCATGGGGAGGGCTCTCGTGTGCCACCAATCTCTCGCCTCCGGTGGCCCCGACAGCCGCCGCCGCCGGCCGGCAAGCCACGCCTGTTCACCGCGCCTCTCTCCCTCCCCTCCTCCCGTTCCTCTCTTCTCTTTTCCCATCTCTCGCTCTTCTCCCACTGCGCCCCTCATGCTGCCCCCACGGCCATGCGCGCCACTGCCGGCTCCCCTTGCAGTCGCGCCGTACGTGCTGCACCACGGCACCAACAGCCTCTGCGTGCCACACTCGCGGCCGAGCTCCGCCTCCGGCGCCGCCCGGTCTCCCTTCTCCCTTCGCCAGCCGCACCACCACTCCTACGCCCCCCTGCTGCCTCCGTCCGACCAGAACCGCCACCTGCACCTGCTTCGCGCTGCTGCTCGTCCGATGTGGCCCTGCAGCCGCTCCCGCTTTGTGTTGCACATGCGCTACTGTCCGCCAATGCGCCGCTGCTCCACGCGCCGGCGCCTCCCCGTCCGACCCCACAACCACCACCGGGGGAGTAGTGGAGTCAGCGACGCCACCCTCGAAGACCTCTCGATGGCGAAGACGAAATCAGGTGAGGAGGGGGAGGAGGATCATGCCATTGGGAGGTCTTGCGATGGCAAGCCGGAGGGCCGGCGCACGGTTGAGGGTGAGGGGATTCGATCGGGATCTGTTTCATCTATTTTGTGCGTGACTGCAGGGGTTGTGGCCGTGGGGTGGGATATGGCAGAGTTTTCGTCCGCCCTCTGAAATTGCTAAACACATTTTTGGTGAGGATTATTGGTATGTTGACGGTTAGATTAAAATGAGTGGGTTCGATCGTGTGGCTCTTCTTGCTTCGGATTGTTGTGTGTACGTTATGTAGGGTGCGCTTAGTGATGAATATGTTTGCTTGTTTAATAGTAGTATAGATGCCCCGGCGGAAGTGACGTTCATTAGTGAATAAGCGATCTTTGTGGGCCAGCCAAACGAAGATTTGGCACTTGTTCGGAGCGTAATTCCTCCAGATTGCGGGGGCCAGCTGGTCCCTAGGCCGTTGTTTCCAAACTGCTTTGTATGCAAGCTTATCGGCGAAAGGCTTTCCTCCGTCCCTCATAGTTCTTCTGTCAGCAACCTGTAAATTCAAGTTTACTGTAGCCAAGGTAGCACGCAAAGAATTCAGCTCGCAATTTGCCGCGTGAGACAACCGAGGTGTAAGGTCCAAGGTTAGATCGTTTGTAGCCATAACCCGAGCCACCGAGGTGTGAGGTCTGTTGGAGTGGGAAAAGAGGGCAGGAAATTGCCGAGCAAGAGTTGTGGTGGAGTGGGGGATCCAAAGATCGTACCAGAAGGACGTCGTTGCTCCATTTCCAAAGTGAACCATTGTGATGGAGCGGTAGAAATCGAGGCTTTTAGGATATCCCGCCAAATAGGAGTGTGCAATGGATGTGTCATCCCAAGGTCATTAGTTCTAGAATGACATTTGGAAGTACTAAAGCTAATAATGTTGAAGATTATGCAGTTCCAACGCAAGAAGAACGTATGGTATTTTCCGAATCAATGTCCATGAATCCAACGTTGATGGCGACGATACATGCCGAAGTGTTGCATCCTATATCGACGAACATTGCGATGGGTGAGTGGAGCCATGTGCCTATGACGCCAAGCAAAGACAGTGGCACGAGCAACATGTTGACTGATGATCCTGACATGGAGTCGGTCATTGGACCCAAATGCTTGCCGGGTTCCTAGTGGGCGCCGCTGCCAGCCTGGCGGTGCTGCTCGTTTTTTTTTCTTTTTTTTGAGCGGTTGGCGGTGCTTCTCGTGGAGTCGTGGTGACCGCCCGCATGGACTGGGCCACCGAGGCCGACAAGGAGCGGATGCGGGCCGGCGCCGACGACGAGCCGAACGCCCACTGTTAGAAGCAGTTTACAGTACATGTTTGTCTGCTAATTACCATGTGATAATTAACGAACCGGGACTGAAGACAGACCACTGAAGACAGACCTTTAGTCCCGGTTCCAGATACGAACCGGGACTAAAGGGGTAGCGCCAGGAGCCAGGACCTTTAGTCCCGGTTGGTAGCTGGAACCGGGACTAAAGGTCCCAGACGAACCGGTACTGATGCCCGCCGAGGCCCGGCCGGCTCCCTGGCCGCTCGAACCGGGACTGATGCACCCATTAGTCCTGGTTCGTAACTCAACCGGGTCTAAAGCTCTGATCTGGCCAGGATCAAAGCCCTGTTTTCTACTAGTGCATGTTGATGACTATTGCATCTCTCAACTCAATGTCAAGATTAACAGAGAACCATCACCTCAAAATCAGATACTGGGATTCAGAAGTAAGCAAGAAAACGATCACCTCAAATTCAGATACCTGGTTTCAGAAGTAAGCAAGTATTAACACAGGCCAACAGCATAACAACAGGGATTTTGTTTATACAAAAAATAGAGGCAGCAAACATCTGTTTGCTCCATGAAACATGACGCGGGAATGGGGATTAGGACCTGATTCATACGTACTGTAGGCGAGCATGCATAGCCGCTGCTGGATGCCCTCCTCGACAAATGATGAGCCTTGTATCACGACGTTAGGAGGCGCGCCGCCGCCATGGGGAGGGCTCTCGTGTGCCACCAATCTCTCGCCTCCGGTGGCCCCGACAGCCGCCGCCGCCGGCCGGCAAGCCACGCCTGTTCACCGCGCCTCTCTCCCTCCCCTCCTCCCGTTCCTCTCTTCTCTTTTGCCATCTCTCGCTCTTCTCCCACTGCGCCCCTCATGCTGCCCCCACTGCCATGCGCGCCACCGCCGGCTCCCCTTGCAGTCGCGCCGTACGTGCTGCACCACGGCACCAACAGCCTCTGCGTGCCACACTCGCGGCCGAGCTCCGCCTCCGGCGCCGCCCGGTCTCCCTTCTCCCTTCGCCAGCCGCACCACCACTCCTACGCCCCCCTGCTGCCTCCGTCCGACCAGAACCGCCACCTGCACCTGCTTCGCGCTGCTGCTCGTCCGATGTGGCCCTGCAGCCGCTCCCGCTTTGTGTTGCACATGCGCTGCTGTCCGCCAATGCGCCGCTGCTCCACGCGCCGTCGCCTCCCCGTCCGACCCCACAACCACCACCGGGGGAGTAGTGGAGTCAGCGATGCCACCCTCGAAGACCTCTCGATGGCGAAGACGAAATCAGGTGAGGAGGGGGAGGAGGATCATGCCATTGGGAGGTCTTGCGATGGCAAGCCGGAGGGCCGGCGCACGGTTGAGGGTGAGGGGATTCGATCGGGATCTGTTTCATCTATTTTGTGCGTGACTGCAGGGGTTGTGGCCGCGGGGTGGGATATGGCAGAGTTTTCGTCCGCCCTCTGAAATTGCTAAACACATTTTTGGTGAGGATTATTGGTATGTTGACGGTTAGATTAAAATGAGTGGGTTCGATCGTGTGGCTCTTCTTGCTTCGGATTGTTGTGTGTACGTTATGTAGGGTGCGCTTAGTGATGAATATGTTTGCTTGTTTAATAGTAGTATAGATGCCCCGACGGAAGTGACGTTCATTAGTGAATAAGCGATCTTTGTGGGCCAGCCAAACGAAGATTCGGCACTTGTTCGGAGCGTAATTCCTCCAGATTGCGGGGGCCAGCTGGTCCCTAGGCCGTTGTTTCCAAACTGCTTTGTATGCAAGCTTATCGGCGAAAGGCTTTCCTCCGTCCCTCATAGTTCTTCTGTCGGCAACCTGTAAATTCAAGTTTACTGTAGCCAAGGTAGCACGCAAAGAATTCAGCTCGCAATTTGCCGCGTGAGACAGCCGAGGTGTAAGGTCCAAGGTTAGATCGTTTGTAGCCATAACCCGAGCCACCGAGGTGTGAGGTCTGTTGGAGTGGGAAAAGAGGGCAGGAAATTGCCGAGCAAGAGTTGTGGTGGAGTGGGGGATCCAAAGATCGTACCAGAAACACGTCGTTGCTCCATTTCCAAAGTGAACCATTGTGATGGAGCGGTAGAAATCGAGGCTTTTAGGATATCCCGCCAAATAGGAGTGTGCAATGGATGTGTCATCCCAAGGTCATTACTTCTAGAATGACATTTGGAAGTACTAAAGCTAATAATGTTGAAGATTATGCAGTTCCAACGCAAGAAGAACGTATGGTATTTTCCGAATCAATGTCCATGAATCCAACGTTGATGGCGACGATACATGCCGAAGTGTTGCATCCTATATCGACGAACATTGCGATGGGCGAGTGGAGCCATGTGCCTATGACGCCAAGCAAAGACAGTGGCACGAGCAACATGTTGACTGATGATCCTGACATGGAGTCGGTCATTGGACCCAAATGCTTGCCGGGTTCCTCGTGGGCGCCGCTGCCAGCCTGGCGGTGCTGCTCGTTTTTTTTTTCTTTTTTTTGAGCGGTTGGCGGTGCTTCTCGTGGAGTCGTGGTGATCGCCCGCATGGACTGGGCCACCGAGGCCGACAAGGAGCGGATGCGGGCCGGCGCCGACGACGAGCCGAACGCCCACCACAAGGAGGCGCCCCAAAATGCTGCTGACGTCTGACCATAACTCCAGCCATTAAGTAGTCTGAATTAATCAGAGTGCATTGTACATACTACATGAACATGAAACTTTGGTGTTTTTGTTTTGAAATCGGTAGAATTAATTGCCATAAGGAAGAGGAGGTGATGAATGCAGCATTGGGATGCTTTGCTTTCTCCGACATTGTTTCACCCACTCACTCGTTCCCCAGTGCTCTAAACTAATTGAGTCGACTATACATATGTAAAGATGAAACTTTGGAAATTTTGTTTTGGAAACAGTAAACTTAAATTGTCGCGGGAGCAGCCCCCCCCGGCGTCATCCTCCTGTGGCGACTCGGGGGTGATTAGGTTTTCCCCCTCCAAGCCGCCACCCTTAGAGCGCCGCCGACGGCTGGCCCACGGCGGCGGCGAGGCCTCTCCACCTCCTTCCCTCCCCTGCCTGCTCCTCTCCTGCTGCTCCCTCCCCGGCAGGAGGTCGTCTTCCGGCCAAGTTCTGCACGCCTCTTCTCTGAGTGGTGGGGTCTGGCCAGCCTTGTGGGCGCCGTCCCCGGCGGCGTGGCTGGTCGCTGGCCGTCGCGGAGCAGCGGGTTGGGCGGTCCCCGCGCTTGCTCCGTCCGACGCCGCCGCGCCGGTGGATCTGACCCGGGGGGGGGGGGGGGGGGGGGGGGGGTCAGTCCTCGGCTGCGTGCGATAGACCAGCCCGCGGCTTTGGGTGGCGCCCCTCGCGGCCTGATCCACTGATCCTTGGCCGTGGCGGCCCCCCTCTCCTCAATCTGGTACATGAACCTTGGGGTCATGTGGATCTAAACTTTACGTATTTCGTCTCTATACTGGTGATGGTTGGCAATGGTGGGACTGTAGGCTGTGGGGGAGCGTTGGTGCGGCAGCGAGGGTGGCTGGTTGCGCATCGGCGACTCGTCTCTCTGAGATAGGCGGGCAAGGGTGCCGGAGCGGCGGCTCCGGGTGGCGGGCTTGGCGGTGCTTTAGCGGCGGGTGCCGTCGGGCTGGTGCTGGTGTGCTATCTTGGCCGTGCGGGCGGCGAGGTAGCCCGCGTGGGAGGCGTGTAGGGCCGACTATGGACAAGGTCTCATCTTTCTCGGTTCTTCACGTTGTCCTCCTCACTACTCGTCCGCTCATCTCTTCGCCGACCCCATTGTGGTGCGCTTGAGGTGTGGTTTGTGGTCACTGGGTGGATGGTGGCTGATACCTGGCGAAAGCTCAGCCCGACCGCGCCGGTGACGGTGACGGTGACGCCCTATGGCGCCGTTCCACTCCTTGGAGACATCACTATAGGTTGCCCCTCCCCCGTGCTCAGGGTGAAAACCCTTGGTCCTTTGCCGGACCGGACGGCGGCGACGCTTTTGCGCCGTTCCTTTCATGGAGGCTCCGTCTTTTGAGTAAGACCCTTCCTGTTGGTGGTCGTGGTGTGGGGATGGACGAGAGCTTCCTCTCTTCGTGTTGACAGTCCCGCGGCCTCGACGGTGGCGGTCTTTAGGTATGCATGTTCCGACTGTGGGGTGGTGCTCGGAGCCCTCATTGCTGGACCTCGGTGGCAATTTTCATTCAGCCTCGAGGGAGGTGAGCGCAGCCATCACCCGTTGTTG
The DNA here is from genome assembly GCA_039707655.1 of Elymus sibiricus. Lineage (NCBI taxonomy): Eukaryota > Viridiplantae > Streptophyta > Magnoliopsida > Poales > Poaceae > Elymus > Elymus sibiricus. Next base: position 455,991,787 of record CM077672.1, read on the forward strand.
CGGTGCCCTTTTGCTCGAGAGAGTGGGAACAAGGGGCTCCTCCAGGCGATGGAACTGGATGGCGTTGTCTTTGCTAGCGTTTAGATGTTGGCGGTGGCATGGCCTCCCATGTCGGCATGTCCCCCTTCCCATGGTGGCTCCGTTCTTGGCTCCGTTTGCTTGATCACGATGCTGAGCTCAGAAGACCCAAGCGGTTCTCCTCTTCCATTCCATGTTGGCTTGCTGTTTTCTGGGGTGTGTGGCTGGTCCTCGGCACCTTGTATCAGGCCGTGTGTTTTCTTTCTTTCTTGTTGTGTGTGTTGCGTTGTTGTGTTGTTCTTGGTTGTTGTAAGGGCTTCATTAATTTAAAGCCGGGCGGTAGCCTTTTCTCTAAAAAAAAAACTTAAATTGTCGCCGAACATTTTCCTCTCTGAGTGTAGCGCCTACCATGCCCAAAGCAGATTTTTGGAGCACGGGTGCATTGGAGCACTTTATGTTGAATGATTTGAAAATCACATTTTTAAGTTTCAAAATTTTATGAAAAAAATCTACATGTTCATAATGTATATTACACGTATTAAGAAACATGATTTTGCTCACATGTTTAGTTATTTCATCACACAAGTTTGCACGTGTGTAGTGTACATCCTTCTTTTCGGAAAATTTTGAAACTTCAGAAGTCAAAATACCATTGTGATACTGTTCAAAGCATGGTGTCGTTGGAGCACGTTCAGCAAAGTGATGTTTTGCTACCATGCTACCATGATTTCACTAGGTACATGAACAGACGTTGGCACAGCAAAGACAAGACAAGAAAGCAAAAAAGAAAATTGAGCAAGAGAAGCCCTGGTAAGACCACAAGAGAGTACTACAGCTATTTGTTCTTGCGCTAGAACCACAAGAACAAAGCAGGTCCTCGGGATAATCACCCACAAAGGGCTAATATTAGGTACTACTAGCAAATGCTGCGCATTACAGCATCTGTGGCGTAGTAACATTTTTTTAACATCAAAACAAAAAAGTATCACAGCGTTGTAGCTCGCGGGCCTTCAGAATGGCCCGGCCTAATATGGGCTTGTTCACTAGCCCAGACAGACAGATGTTCTTCTGCTTCCGAATCTATACGTGGTAACCGAAGCAGATCTCTTTGTTGACCCATATCCATACCACATAGCAGAAGAGTCACTACTGGAAAATTAATCTTTGCTGAGTGTTTGGGCTTTTGCCGAGTGCACTATATCGGGGCACTCGGCAAAAGCGTCTTTGCCGAGTTCCTACAAAAAAAAATCACGGCAAAAAAGCGATAGTTGGCAAACAGGTACTTTGCCAAGTGTCGTGGAGCTCGGCAAAAAAGCGAAACTCGGCAAATAGGGCTTTGCCGAGTGCAACACTCGGCAAAAAGGGGGTCTTTGCCGAGTGCCACACTCGGCAAAAGGGGGTCTTCGATATGCTGCATTGTTTTAGCTGTCGAGGTTGCATACGACCTCGGATGAAAATGGTCCAAAAATCAAAATTCTTCATTTTGACGAGAAGGTAATTTTTATGTTGAGAACTTTTTCATTTTAGGCCATATTAATTACACTTTTTGCCATGTCAACATATGGTCTCAAACGACTAAGGCGATGGCCATATTCGTTGCATAGTTTATGATAATGTGGCAAAATTGGGATCAAGGGTGCATCTCGGCATTACAAACAATGTTGCCAAACAGAGTTTCCAGCCTTTTTGTACCAAAAAAATCATTTTTTATTTTCTAAGTGTCAAAAATGGGTATTTTTTGTGAAGCAAGTATAAAAACCAGGGTGCAAAATGGCACCACTCCAATTTTCACAGAAAGTAGACAATATTTGATGGACAATTAGCAAGTTTTATGGATTTTCTAGTTTTCTAGCTACTTTCGCACATTTAAATGACTTTATTTTGATTTCTCAAAAGTAATTCAAATTTGAACTACAAGTGTGTGATAACTATGTCCTAAAAATTAGCAAAAAAAAATTTTAGGTACAAAATTGTCACTATAAGGAAGAACCACTTAGAGTTTTGAAAGATCCAACCCCTCGCTATGAATAGACATGCCGGCCATTTTGACCCCAGTTTGGAAAAAAAAGAAAAAGAATAAAAGTTTTTAAAATGCAATCATTTCCCGTTGAGTCCTCTTATGTGTATTATTTGCGAGGAAAAATACCAAACTTTCAATATGACAATTTTGAAAAAAAAAATTCCTTCACAAAACGGGCTATCAAGTATGAACATTCATGAGTTTCAAGCCAAATGACTAAGTCAATGGCCATATTCATTGCATAGTTTATGTTAATGTGCCAAAATTGGGCACATAAATGCATCTTGAAATTACAAACAATGTTGCCAAATAGAGTTTCCAACTTTTTGCTAAAAAAACTCATTTTCCATTTTTTAAGTGTAAAAAATGGGTATTTTTTGTGAAGCAAGTACTCTCAAAGTCTGTATACTCTCAAATATGCTTTGGTGGGCCAGGCTCCCAGAAACGTGAAAAGTATGCAGTCTCGGCGGTACAAACAGCCCAAAAGTCGTGCTGATGTTGCTGCTCATCTGCTGCGCCAGGGGGTTCCGGACCAGCCTCGGCGGTACAAACCGTTTCTCGCTTTGCTGCTACAGGAAAAACAGGGGGTGGGGGAAATAGTGGAGCAGGGCCGCACAGCAGCGCCGCCCATCTGCCCCCGCCGGCCCCGTCTCCCGCCCGCGACCCTCTGCACCCGACGGCGCTCGACCCCCCACCGGCGCTGCAGCGCACGGCCAGGAGCAGGCCACGCCCACAGTGAGCCATCCTCTTTGCTATTTCTCTGTTCTTCCTTCTTTTTGTTTGCTAAATTGGATAGCTGGATTGATTTATATTGCATAGGTAGATGTATGGATGACTGAATTGGGCGAATTTCGTGTTTTGACCTTTTCTGGTACAATTTCAGGATCTGACCCCGTGTCAAAAAAATTCGGGATTTGACCCTTTTACCTACCGCCATGGGTCCTGGCGGTAGCCCCCCACACCCTACCGGCTGGTCCCCTGGCGGTAGGTGACGAGACGGCGCCTAACGGCCGTCAGCTGCAGCTGACGTGGAAAAGAACCCTACCGCCACAGGTCCTAACGGTAGGGTCCTGGGGTGGATAAGGTTGGGAGGGGGGATCTTTGCTCCCCCACACCCACTCATTCAGCACAAGTCACCCCTCACACCTCTCCACCGAGCTCAAGTCACCCTCCTCTCTCTTTCTACCACAAGAGCCTCTCAAATCTCTCTCATTTGGTTGACATTTCTCCGGTGGATTCGTAGCACTTTCATCACCCAAGGTACCTCTACCTCTCTCATTTCCCCTCATTTTGATTGGTTGAGATCATTATTTTGTGTGTATTTCCTCATTTTATTGCAAACCCTAGTTCATCATTTTGGTGTGGTCAAATCAATTAATATGATGCATTTAGGGTTATGTTTGTGATTTCCTTATGTATTATGTGCCTAGAATTGTTTGTAGAATTGTTTGTGTACCTAGATCTAGTGCTATGATTAGTGGTCATCTTTGGGGTTAGGGTTAGACTTAAGAAAATAATTAAGGCTAAGATCACCTTAATAGTAACCAAGTGTTGTGCTCCATTTGATTTATTTTGTGTTTTGTTGATTGTCATCTTAAACCTGTATATTCATGTAGGATGGACATTGCAGCTATGAGTCTGGCGGTAGCGTGTGAGAAGGTTGTAGCGGAGCGACACCGTGGTATGATGAGGGAGCTTCAAGCATGGTTAAAGAGTTGTGATGAGGCAAATGCGGCCATGAAGGATTTCAGCAAGTATCACTTTATCGAGGAACCTTGTGATGGTGAGGAGAAAAAAGTTTTCCGGAGTCTTGTGAAAGAAAAAGAGAAGATACTTGATGAGCTGCAGGAGCTGGAATATGCTTGCAAACACGCTTTGGCAATGGAGATTGGGTTCTCTGTCAGCAAAGAAGAATTCCGGGAGCTGGACTTGACAAAACCCGGACAGCTCATTGGATGGGCAATCAAACAAGGCGTGTCAGAGAATCCGGACCGCCATGCTCGATGGGGCTGGTTCCGCGAAACGAATGGTGTGTTGGGTCATTGGGCAGGATCCGCCGACTTTCGACTGAAGCCTAATCGTGAGCATGACGAACAAATTGAACGTCTTATACGTTTTAGAGCTATTTTTCTGGTGTAGAAAATGTATGCTCGAGCTTGAGCTTGTAGTTTGAACTCATGTCATTCGAATCGGTAGATGTTTTAAGTCACTTGAACAAGTGTCATTTGTGGATGTAATGAACTATGCTGAGTTATGTATGTCCTTGCTACTTGATCATTTCTGGATGTCATTTGTGTATGTTAGTTGATAGAAGTTTGTAAAAAAGGGGGTGGAAACTCTATTTTGAGGGGTTGCCACCCTACCGCCAACTGGTCTGGCGGTAGGTTAGCCAACCCTACCGCCAGAAAACGCCCAATCTTGGTTACAGCAAGGTATTTGATGGGGTTGGCACCCTACCGCCAAGGGGTCTGGCAGTTGGGTAGCCCACCCTACAGGAAAAAAACGCCCAATGTTCGTTACAACAAAGATTTGAGGGGGTTGGCATCCTACCGCCAAGTGATCTGGCGGTAGGGTAGCCAACCCTACCGAAAAAAACGCCCCACGTTCGTTACAGCAAGCAAATTCGGGGGGGGGGGGGGCACCCTACCGCCAGGCCGTTTGGCGGTAGGGTTTTGCACCCTACCGCCAGGGACCCTGGTGGTAGGTTTAAAAACAGAGCACACCTTTGTGTTCATTTAGCACATCGCACAACAGTTTATCACAGAAATTCATCACAATAACAAAGAAATTCCAGACAAACTTTGGTCTACGAGATAGTTCTCACGACAAATTCATTACAAATGACAAATTTAGGTCTACGAGGTAGTTCACGACACATGAATTCTTGCCTTAGTACTAGATAGTTCATGATAAATGTGGCATGGCTTCATCCGGTTACATGACGAGTCCACCGAAGCGAAGGCCCTACTGAGTCATACGAGGCCATTTCCCCTTCTTGTCACGTGCCTCATCCTCCTCTTGCGCCTCGCGAGACTTTGCAAGCTTTCTTGCCCTCTCCTCCTCACGAGCAAGCTTCGCTTGGCGTGCCCTCTCCTCCTCTCGTTTCTTCCGCTCCAAACTTTCCTTCTGACGACGCTCCTCCTCCAAACATCTTCGAAACGATTCTTCGAACCGCCGTTGGCGCCTAAGACAATCTTGATATTGGTCCTTTTGGACATCTTCTGGCACTTCATGATCTATCCATGTGAAGTACTTGCATAGAGGAGGCGGTGACTGCATACACAAAATTCGTTAGTGTTCACACAAATTTGAGAGCAACATGTTACTTCTAAGACATACCGGCGGTAGGTCATAGGGGTTAGTTGGAAGCGCACGATCATGGGCATAGTTGGGGCATACAAAATATCTCCTTCCCTCCGTCCATGACTTCTTTCGGTCGGTGGACACCTTCACCTTGCAAACATCTCCACACCAACATGGTGGGATTTTCACATCTTTCTCCTTCACCTTGTCCAAAGATGCGTTCTCCCACTTGTTCGGCATGTCTTCTTGGTTAGCACACGGTGGCCTCGTCATGGAACCGGATGAAGCCATGCCTACAACAATTAAAGATGTTAAGTCAAACATATGAACACATTGACATGTAAAGAAGCAAACAATTAAAGATGTTAAGCAAATATATCAACAAATTGACATGTATGGAGACAAGTAGTACCATTCACATTATTTCAACCATCCGGATTTAGCAACACGTCGATAGGCCTTCCTCTATCAACCCGACGTGTCCTAGAACCACCGAATCCACAACCACCACCTCTCGTCCGTCCTCCACGGCCCCCTCTAAGACTAGTCCTTCCTCCACGGCCCCCTCCAAGACTAGTCCTTCCTCCACGGCCCCCTCCAAGACTAGTCCTTCCTCCTCGTGTGCCGGCGGAACCTCCTCTACCGTCACGTGTTTGACTAGTGCTCGTGCTAGTTCTGGGTCTTTTCGTGCATCTCCTAACGTTGTGTCCCGTGTCGTTGCATTCTCCACAATTGTTGGTGTCCGGTGCCTCCATGAAATGACCACTACCAAATTGCTTCATTCCGGTGTATCCAGCTAGATCATCCATGTCACTCCTGAACCTCTTCTTTCTTCTTCTTCCCCTCATAGGCACCATGAGTGCGGGATCTGGCACAATGTGTGAGCCATCATACTCAGGCCACTGTGACGGATCAAGGAAAGGATAAAACCGAGGCGCCCACGTCAACCTCGTTCGTTCCAAGGTGAACTTGTGCAACCGCACCGTTGTACCATCGGATACGGGCAAGTTTCTCGCCCGTGTTGCGGTCATCAAATGCGAGCAAGGCCAATGATACTTGTGTGGCCTCTCACACTGGCACCACCGGTTTTTGATGTGCACCTCGTACGCAACTCCACCATAAGACACACCGTCCCTTGTGTTGGGGAACGTTGCATGGGAAACAAAAAATTTCCTACGCTCACCAAGATCAATCTAGGAGATGCACATCTACGAGAGGAGAGATTGGATCTACATACCCTTGTAGATCGCTAAGCGGAAGCATTAAGAAACGCGGTTGATGTAGTCGAACGTCTTCGCGATCCAATCACGATCCGTCCACGAACTTCCGATCAAGTGCCGAACGGACGGCACCTCCGAGTTTAGCACACGTGCGGCTCGGTGGCGTCCTCTCCTTCTTGATCCAGCAAGCGAGAGTGGGGGTAGATGAGATCGGGACCAACACGACGGTATGGTGGTGGTGGTGGCAGCGGAATTCCGGCAGGGCTTCGCCAAGCACGTACCGGTGAAACGTGGGAGGAGTTGGGAGAGGTAACGGGCAAGGGTCCAAGGGGTGGCTGCCCCCAACGCCTCTCCACCTTTATATAGGCGTGGAGGGGGCTGGTGTCTTGCCCTCCAAGGCCCTAGAGTCGTTGGCCAAAGGGGGAGGAAGGAAATCCCTCATTTCCTTCCCCACCGATCGCTATCACCCCTTTTTCGGGATCCTGATCTTATCCCTTTGGGATATGATACTATTCCTTTTATGGGAAGATCTTGGTGCGCCTAGACCAGGGTTGTGGGGACTTTCCCCACTACCCACGTTCATGTGGGTCCCCCATGTAGGTGGGCCCCACTTCGGAACCTTCTAGAACCTTCCCGGTACAATACCGAAAAAACTCAAACTTTTTCCGGAACCCGATAACAACTTTCCATATATGAATCTTTACCTCCGAACTATTCCGGAGCTCCTCGTGATGTCCCGGATCCCATCCGGGACTCCAAACAACCTTCGGACTTTCCACTATTAATATCTCAATACTACCCTAGCGCTACCGAACGTTAAGCGTGCGACCCTACGGCTTCGGGAATATGCAGACATGACCGAGACTCCTCTCCAGTCAATAACCAATAGCGGGACCTGGATGCCCATATTGGTTCCTACATATTCAACTAAGACCTTTATCGGTTGAACCACGATGTCAAGGATTCAGTCAATCCCGTATGCAATTCCCTTTGTCCGGCGATATGTTACTTGCCCGAGATTTGATCGTAGGTATCTCCATACCTAGTTCAATCTCGTTACCGGCAAGTCTCTTTACTCGTTCCGTAATACAAGATCCCGTGGCTAACTCTTTAGTCATATTGCTTGCAAGCTCATTGTGATGCTGTATTACCGAGTGGGCCCTGAGATACCTCTCCATCATACGGAGTGACAAATCCCAGTCTTGATCCATGCCAACTCAACAGACACCCTCGGAGATACCTGTAGAGCATTTTTATAATCACCCAGTTACGTTGCGACGTTTGATACACACAAGGTACTCCTCCGGTGTCAGTGAGTTGCATGATCTCATGGTCATAGGAACAGATACTTGACATGCGAAAACGATAGCAATAAACTTGACACAATCATATGCTACGTTCATAGTTTGGGTCTTGTCCATCACATCATTCTCCTAATGATGTGATCCCATTATCAAATGACAACTCATGTCTATGACCAGGAAACCATGGCCATCTTTGATCAATGAGCTAGTCCGGTAGAGGCTCACTAGGGACATGTTGTTGTCTACGTATCCACACATGTATTTGTGTTTCCAACCAATACAATTATAGCATGGATAATAAACGATTATCATGAAGAAGGAAATATAATAATAACTATTTTATTATTGCCTCTAGGGCATATTTCCAACAGTCCCCACTTGCACTAGAGTCAATAATCTAGCATTACATGGTTATGAATCTAACACCCATAGAGTTCTGGTGTTGATCATGTTTTGCCCGTGGAAGAGGTTTAGTCAACGGATCTGCAACATTCAGATCCGTGTGCATTTTGCAAATGTTTATGTCCTCCTCCTTGATCGCATCGCGGATGGAATTGAAGCGTCGCTTTATGTGTCTGGTCCTCTTGTGAAACCTTGGTTCCTTGGCTAGAGCAATGGCACCAGTGTTGTCACAGAACAGAGTCATCGGGTCCAGTGCACTGGGCACAACTCCAAGATCTGTCATGAACTGCTTCATCCAGACACCTTCCTTCGCCGCCTCCGAGGCAGCTATGTACTCCGCTTCGCATGTAGAGTCAGCTACCACGCTTTGCTTGGAACTGCACCAGCTTACTGCTCCCCCATTCAGAATATATACGTATCCGGTTTGAGACTTAGAGTCATCCGGATCAGTGTCAAAGCTTGCATCGACATAACCCTTTACGACGAGCTCTTGATCACCTCCATAAACGAGAAACATTTCCTTAGTCCTTTTCAGGTACTTAAGGGTATTCTTGATCGCTGTCCAGTGTTCCACTCCTGGATCACTTTGAAACCTTCCGGCCATACTTATGGCAAGGCTGACATCTGGTCTTGTGCACAGCATCGCATACATGATAGAGCCTATGGCAGAAGCATAGGGGATGACACTCATCTTTTCTCTATCCTCTGTAGTCGCTGGGCATTGAGTCTTACTCAACTTCACACTTTGCAAAACAGGCAAGAACCCCTTCTTGGACTGATCCATTTTGAACTTCTTCAAAATCTTATCAAGGTATGTGCTTTGTGAAAGTCCTATTAAGTGTCTCGATCTATCTCTATAGATCTTGATGCCTAATATGAAAGCAGCTTCTCCTAGGTCCTTCATTGAAAAATTCTTGTTCAAATACTCCTTCACGTTTTCCAAAAGTTCTATATTGTTTCCAATCAGCAATATGTCATCCACATATAATATTAGAAACGCTATAGAGCTCCCACTCACTTTCTTGTAAATACAAGCTTCTCCGTAAACTTGTATAAACCCAAACGCTTTGATCACCTCATCAAAGCGAAGATTCCAACTCCGAGACGCTTGCACCAGTCCATAAATGGATCGCTGGAGTTTGCAAACTTTGTCAGCATTCTCTGGATCGACAAAACCTTCTGGTTGCATCATATACAACTCTTCCTTAAGAAAACCGTTAAGGAACGTTGTTTTGACATCCATCTGCCAAATTTCATAATCGAAAAATGCAGCTATTGCTAACATGATTCTGACGGACTTAAGCATCGCTACGGGTGAGAAAGTCTCATCGTAGTCAACTCCTTGAACTTGTGAAAAACCCATTGCCACAAGTCGAGCTTTATAGACGGTGACATTACCGTCTGCGTCCGTCTTCTTCTTGAAGATCCATTTATTCTGAATGGCCTTTCGCCCTTCAGGTAATACTTCCAAAGTCCATACTTTGTTTTCATACATGGATCCCATCTCGGATTTCATGGCCTCTAACCATTTGTCGGAATCTGGGCCCACCATCGCTTCTCCATAGCTCGTAGGTTCATCGTTGTCCAACAACATGACCTCTAAGACAGGGTTACCGTACCACTCAGGAGCAGTACGTATCCTTGTCGACCTACGAGGTTCGATAGTAACTTGATCCGAAGCTTCATGATCACCATCATCAGCTTCCTCTTCAACTGACGTAGGTTCCACAGAAACATCTTTCTGCGCAGTGCTACTCTCTGGTTGAAGTAAAGGTTCAACAACCTCATCAAGTTCTATCTTCCTCCCACTCAATTCTTTCGAGAGAAACTCTTTCTCGAGAAAGGACCCATTCTTAGCGACAAACACTTTGCCTTCGGATCTGAGATAGAAGGTATACCCAACCGTCTCTTTTGGGTATCCTATGAAGACGCATTTGTCCGCTTTGGGTTCAAGCTTTTCTGGCTGAAGCCTTTTGACATAAGCATCGCATCCCCAAACTTTAAGAAACGACAACTTTGGTTTCTTGCCAAACCACAGTTCATACGGTGTCGTCTCAACGGACTTAGATGGTGCCCCATTTAAAGTGAATGCAGCTGTCTCTAACGCATAACCCCAAAATGATAGTGGCAGATCGGCAAGAGACATCATAGAACGCACCATATCCAATAAGGTACGATTATGACGTTCGGACACACCATTACGCTGTGGTGTTCCAGGTGGCGTCAACTGTGAAACAATTCCACATTGTCTTAAGTGACTGCCAAACTCATAACTCAGATATTCTCCCCCTCGATCAGATCGTAGGAATTTGATTTTCTTGTTACGATGATTCTCAACTTCACTTTAAAATTGCTTGAACTTTTCAAATGTTTCAGACTTGTGTTTCATTAAGTAAATATACCCATATCTACTCAAACCGTCGGTGAAGGTGAGAAAATAACGATATCCACCGCGCGCCTCAATGCTCATCGGACCGCACACATCAGTATGTATGATTTCCAACAAGTCACTTGCCCGTTCCATTGTTCTGGAGAACGGGGTCTTAGTCATCTTGCCCATGAGGCATGGTTCGCATGTGTCAAGTGATTCAAAATCAAGTGACTCCAAAAGTCCATCAGCATGGAGTTTCTTCATGCGTTTTACACCAATATGACCTAAGAGGCAGTGCCACAAGAAAGTGGTACTATCATTATCAACTCTACATCTTTTGGCATCAATGTTATGAACATGTGTATCATCACTATCGAGATTCAATAAGAATAAACCCCTCACAATGGGTGCATGACCATAAAAGATATTACCCATATAAATAGAACAACCATTATTCTCTGATTTAAATGAGTAACCGTCTCGCATTAAACAAGATCCAGATATAATGTTCATGCTCAACGCAGGCACTAAATAACAATTATTCAGGTTCATCACTAATCCCGATGGTAATCGAAGAGTGAGCGTGCCGACGGCGATCACATCAACCTTGGAACCATTTCCCACGCGCATCGTCACTTCGTCCTTCACCAGCCTCCGTCTATTCCGCAGTTCCTGCTTTGAGTTGCAAATGTGAGCAACCGCACCGGTATCAAATACCCAGGCACTACAACGAGAGTTGGTAAGGTACACATCAATAACATGTATATCATATATACCTTGTTTGGCGTTGGCCCCCTTCTTGTCGGCCAGATACTTGGGGCAATTCTGCTTCCAGTGGCCAGTTCCCTTGCAATAGAAGCACTCAGTTTCCGGCTTGGGCCCAGCCTTGGGTTTCTTCACGGGAGGGGCAACTACTTTGCCACTCTTCTTGGAGTTTCCCTTCTTGCCCTTGCCATTCTTCTTGAAACTAGTGGTTTTATTGACCATCAACACTTGATGCTCCTTCTGGATGTCTGACTCAGTGACTTTCAGCATCGCAAACAGCTCGGCAACTGACTTGTTCATCCCTTGCATGTTATAGTTCAACACAAAGCTCTTGTAGCTAGGTGGTAACGATTGAAGAACTCTGTTCGTGATCGCCTCTGGCGGGAGCACAACTCCCAACTCAGCCAGACGGTTGTAATACCCAGACATTTTGAGTATGTGTTCACTGACAGACCCGTTCTCCTCCATCTTGCAAGCATAGAACTTATCGGAGGTCTCATACCTCTCGATCCGGGCATTCTTCTCAAAAATAAACTTCAACTCCTGGAACATCTCATATGCTCCATGACGTTCAAAACGCCTTTGAAGTCCCGGTTCTAAGCCATACAACATGGCGCACTGAACTATTGAGTAGTCATCAACACGCGCCTGCCAGGCGTTCATAACGTCCACAGACGCTAGAGGGGGTTGCTCACCAAGCGGTGCATCAAGGACATAAGCCTTTTCGGCAGCCGTGAGGATAATCCTCAGATTACGGGCCCAGTCTACAAAGTTACTTCCATCATCTTTCAGCTTAGCTTTCTCTAGGAACGCATTGAAATTCAGGGGAGCTACTGCGCGAGCCATTGATCTACAACATAATTTGCAAAGATAGTTTAGACTATTGTTCATGATAAAGAGTTCAATTAATCATATTACTTAAGAACTCCCACTCAAATCGACATCCCTCCGGTCGTCCGAGTGTAACATGATCCAAATTCACCAACCCAAGTCCGATCATCACGTGAGATGAGGTAGTTTTAATAGTGAACATCTCCATGTTGATCATATCTACTATATGACTCATGTTCGACCTTTCGGTCTCTTGTGTTCCGAGGCCATGTCTGTACATGCTAGGCTCGTCAAGTTTAACCCAAGTGTATTGCATGTGCAAAACTGGCTTGCACCCGTTGTATGTGAACGTAGAGTCTATCACACCCGATCATCACGTGGTGCTTCAAAACGACGAACTTTCGCAACGGTGCACACTTGGGGAGAACACAATTTTATCTTGAAATTTTAGAGAGGGATCACCTTATAATGCTACCGTCGTCCTAAGCAAAATAAGATGCATAAAAAGATTAACATCACATGCAAATCATAAGTGACATGATATGGCCATGAACTTATGCTTTTGATCTCCATCTCCAAAGCACCGGCATGATTTCCATCGTCACCGGCACGACACCATGATCTCCATCATCATGATCTCCAGCATCGCGTCGCCATCGGGGTTGTCACGCCAACCATGCTTCTACTACTATGGCTACCGTTTAGCAATAAAGTAAAGCATTACATAGTGCTTAATGATTGACACGCAGGTCATACAATAATTAAAGACAACCCTATGGCTCCTGCCGGTTGCCGTATTCATCGACATGCAAGCCGAGATAAACTATTACAAAATATAATCATCTCATACATCAAATATATTTCATCATGTCTTTGGCCATATCATATCACAACATACCCTGCAAAAACAAGTTAGACGTCCTCTAATTTGTTGTTGCATGTTTTACGTGGCTGCTATGGGTATCTAGCAAGAACGATTCTTACCTACGCAAAACCACAACGGTGATATGCAAGTTGCTATTTAACCTTCTACAAGGACCGCCTTCGTCAAATCCGATTCAACTAAGGTGGGAGAGACAGACACCCGCCAGCCATCTTATGCAACAAAGTCGCATGTCAGTCGATGGAACCGGTCTCATGTACGTGGACATGTAAAGTTGGTCCGGGCCGCTTCATCCCACAATACCGCTGAATCAAGAAAAGACCAAGGAAGGAAGCAATCTTAATATCAACGCCCACAAACTCCTTTGTGTTCTACTCGTGATGTCATCTACGCAAAGACCTAGCTCATGATGCCACTGTTGGGGAACGTTGCATGGGAAACAAAAAATTTCCTACGCTCACCAAGATCAATCTAGGAGATGCACATCTACGAGAGGAGAGATTGGATCTACATACCCTTGTAGATCGCTAAGCGGAAGCGTTAAGAAACGCGATTGATATAGTCGAACGTCTTCGCGATCCAATCACGATCCGTCCACGAACTCCCGATCAAGTGCCGAACGGACGGCACCTCCGAGTTTAGCACACGTGCCGCTCGGTGGCGTCCTCTCCTTCTTGATCCAGCAAGCGAGAGAGGAGGTAGATGAGATCGGTACCAACACGACGGTATGGTGGTGGTGGTGGCAGCGGAATTCCGGTAGGGCTTCGCCAAGCGCGTACCGGTGAAACGTGGGAGGAGTTGGGAGAGGTAACGGGCAAGGATCCAAGGGGTGGCTGCCCCCAACGCCTCCCCGTCTTTATATAGGCGTGGAGGGGTCTGGTGGCTTACCCTCCAAGGCCCTAGGGTCGTTGGCCAAAGGGGGAGGAAGGAAATCCCTCCTTTCCTTCCCCACCGATCGCTATCCCCCCTTTTTAGGGATCCTGATCTTATCCCTTTGGGATATGATACTATTCCTTTTAAGGGAGGATCTTGGCGCGCCTAGACCAGGGTTGTGGGGACTTTCCCCACTACCCACGTTCATGTCGGTCCCCCATGTAGGTGGGCCCCACTTCGGAACCTTCTAGAACCTTCCCGGTACAATACCAAAAAAACTCGAACTTTTTCCGGAACCCGATAACAACTTTCCATATATGAATCTTTACCTCCGGACTATTCCGGAGCTCCTCGTGATGTCCCGAATCCCATCCAGGGCTCCGAACAACCTTCGGACTTTCCACTATTAATATCTCAATACTACCCTAGCGCTACCGAACGTTAAGCGTGCGACCCTACGGCTTCGGGAATATGCAGACATGACCGAGACTCCTCTCCGGTCAATAACCAATAGCGGGACCTGGATGCCCATATTGGTTCCTACATATTCAACTAAGATCTTTATCGGTTGAACCACGATGTCAAGGATTCAGTCAATCCCGTATGCAATTCCCTTTGTCAGGCGATATGTTACTTGCCCGAGATTCGATCGTCGGTATCTCCATACCTAGTTCAATCTCGTTACCGGCAAGTCTCTTTACTCGTTCTGTAATACAAGATCCCGTGGCTAACTCTTTAGTCACATTTCTTGCAAGCTCATTATGATGCTGTATTACCGAGTGGGCCCTGAGATACCTCTCCGTCATACGGAGTGACAAATCCCAGTCTTGATCCATGCCAACTCAACAGACACCCTCGGAGATACCTGTAGAGCATCTTTATAATCACCCAGTTACGTTGCGACGTTTGATACACACAAGGTACTCCTCCGGTGTCAATGAGTTGCATGATCTCATGGTCATAGGAACAGATACTTGACATGCGAAAACGATAGCAATAAACTTGACACGATCATATGCTACGTTCATAGTTTGGGTCTTGTCCATCACATCATTCTCCTAATGATGTGATCCCGTTATCAAATGACAACTCATGTCTATGACCAGGAAACCATGGCCATCTTTGATCAACGAGCTAGTCCGGTAGAGGCTCACTAGGGACATGTTGTTGTCTACGTATCCACACATGTATTTGTGTTTCCAACCAATACAATTATAGCATGGATAATAAACGATTATCATGAACAAGGAAATATAATAATAACCATTTTATTATTGCCTCTATGGCATATTTCATCGTAAGCGCGTGACCACTTTTCTTTATCCGGCTCGTGCCTAGTCAAGAATTCTTTCCCCCCTTTGTTCTTCTCCAACGCCATGAGGAGTTTAACATATCGGCTTTTGAATGTGTCGGTGTTGAATGCAACGCAAACAAGGGTAAGGTCTTTGCAAAACTCCTTGCTCTTGCATGCCCGGTAAAAGTTTGCCACAAAGTGTCTCATGCACCAACGGTGTTGAAGCTTTGGAAGACATGGAATATCAACGTCTATTGCTTTGAGAATCCCATGATGGCGATCCGATATAATGCATACCTCTCTCTTGCCAATCACCTTTGTCCTCACATGCTCCATGAACCACTCCCAATTGTCATCGTGCTCCGAAGGCACCAAGGCAAATGCCACCGGCAACACGTTATCATTTGACGAGTGGGCCATTGCCACCATCAATGTGCCCTTGTATTTGCCGGTCAAGAATGTACCATCTATAGACAAGACTGGCCGACAATACGTGAATGCCTCGATACATTGGCCAAAGCTCCAGAAGGCACGGTGAAACACTCTGTCAATTGACTCGACCCGATGGCGCATGCCCGGGTTCCGATGAGCAATGGCTGCCAACATCTTCGGCAGAATGTTATATGCGGCCTCATAATCACCATGCAACATCCTAATAGCGTTTGCCTTGGCCATCCATGCCTTCCCATACTTGACCGGGTATCCGAATAGTTCCTCAATCGAAGTCATGAGAAACTTGACCTTCACGGTTGGATCATGTGCTATTTGATTCAACAATTTGTAGCCTAGATACTCAGACGTGAGTTGACGGTGTCCATTGCTTCGGTCGGCCTTGTCTGGGGGTACGCACGTGTGAGTGGCAACACAACTCTTCAACACCCATTGCCTGGTTTCTTTGATTTTTCTTCCACGGACCCTCCAAGGGCAACCTTCTTGGTCACATTTGATTGTGTACCGAACATTTTGATTGGAATGACCAACAACAAACGGCCTATGGTTCCTAATGGCGTAGTCACACAACCATATCTTGAACTCTTCCAAAGAACCAAACTTGATGCCTTTCTTCAAATGAGCATTCTCATCCTCATTTTTTGGCCGAGGATCACCGACATTGGGGCACGGTGTTGGCTCAAACAACCCCAATCTCATCCCACCATCAACAACGGCCTTGTCCGCAAGACTCACATCCCTAAACAACGACGGCCCTCTTTCCTTGCCGGTCACCTTCTTGTAAATTTCATTTTCTTGCGCCGTGAACCCATCCTCGTCCAATTCTTCCTCCGGACCCTCGTCATCCGAGCCATACCCACACATACGGTTATAAGGGAGGGTACGGTCCATGTCTTGTTGCCGCACAATGACATCCAAGTTACCAATGGCATTGTAATGAATCTCTTCATTCTCCGCGTAAGCATCCTCTTGAGCAACAATAGCATCATCATCAACATGACCACTAGCATCTTCTTGAACAAGAGGAATAGCATCATCTCGGAGTACTATGGCGCTAGCATTGATATGATCTTCATTGGGTTGGCTACTTGGTGGTTGGCTAGAACAATTGGGGACATACACCTCGGCACTACCATTATGTATTGGGGAGGATACATTGCGGTTCAAATCAATTTGCAAGGGAGGAGGATCAACCTTTGTGGCAAATATCTCAAGAGACTTGTCTTGTGATGCGTCTACTTTGTCCTTGTACACATTCCAATGCAATTGGGAGGTGATGGGCATACTCTTTAATCGGGACTTTACTCCCAATCCAACGTCATACCTCCCAATAAGGTTAACCTCCGCATTTGGGTCATTCCAATGTAAGACGCTTCTCACTTTCACTACAAGATCATCAAAGCTTGGACTTGTGTCAAAAACCATAGCCTCTATCGTCATTTCCATTCATAAATGTTGTCTTGTCCAAATAATGAACATTTACGAGCTTATGCATCTAAGAACAATGGAAACAATAAAGTCATCCATATATGTCATCCAACCAATTCAAATGGAGCAATAACATAATTTATGCACACATTGGACAAATAACTTCGATTCATAGTCAATTTCACCTTAACCTTAACCATAACCCTAACCATAACTATAACCCTAACCCTAACCCTAACCCTAACACTAACCCCTAACCCTAGGCAAGCATAACATAGCCATAAATGCATCATAAATGTGCCATCAATGCATCATAAATGCACACAACAAGATCAACACCTAGGGTTTGCAATAAATTGAGCAAATGCACACAAAACAAAGATTTCAACCAATCAAAATGAGGGGAATTGAGAGACGTACCTTGGGTGATGAAAATGCTCCGGGTCCACCGGTGAAATCTCAAGCAAATGGAGTGGATCTAGGGGGTGTTTGGGTGGGGGAGAGAGAGAGGAGAGGAGCTCACCACGGGAAAGAAGAAGAATGGGGAAGAAGAGTGGTGGTGGGGCCCACACACCAGCCCCTCCCAACCTTATCCACCCCAGGACCCTACCGCCAGGGACCCTGGCGGTAGGTTTCAGTAGCCTACCGCCAGGTCCTATGGCGGTAGGGTCCTTTTCCACGTCAGTTGCAGCTGACGGCCGTCAGGCACCGTCCCGTCACCTACCGCCAGGGGACCTGGCGGTAGGATGTGGGGGGCTACCGCCGGGACCCCTGGCGGTAGGCAAAAGGGTCAGATCCCGAATTTTTTTGACACGGGGGTCAGATCCCGAAATTGTACCAGAAAAGGGTCAAAACACGAAATTCGGCCGACTGAATTAGTTAGATGGATGGATGGATTGATTGTTGATGCTGTTAGATGGATGGATGGTGCTAGTTTTTTTGTGCTACTGTATTGGTGCTATTGCATACTTGTTGGTATTGTCAATAGTTGGTACAGTCTACAGTATATGAATGATGTTGTTACATTGATGAATGTTGCTGTTAATTGTGTTCTCCTTAGCTTCGCCCACCAATGGATATTTTTGTACCTCCGTCACTGATCTCTGTTTTTTCCTCTGCCGGTTTGTCAAGCATTCGAGATGGAGAGCATTCATGTCATCATTCTTCTCTTAGCCACGCACGTGTTTCTCACTTTCACTTTTCTTTTTGAAAAGTTTTAGGTTCCCCTCTATATTTTTTTTGTTTTTAAACTTTATAAAAGCACTCAACGGAAATAAATGACTCTCTAAAACTTCCGGGTTGTCTCCCTGGCAGCGCTTTCTTTAAAGCCATTAAGCTAGGCATAAAGTGCTCATGTAACTGATCCACCCGGATCCCAAGGTATATCAAAGTCAATTTTAATTAACAATGATTTGTAATTTAGTAGTGAGCACAAAGCAACATATATCATGCAATGACGAAGTCTAACTCTCTTCCTATGCATCGGCATGTCATAAAAGAACAATTCATGCACATCAAGTAAATGCCAATACATAGTATAAACAGTTTCTTGCAATTTTATCGCATTGGAAACATAGAGAGGCGGAGATGTAGTTCCTCTCTCATAATAATTGCAATTAGGAGCAGCAAGCACATGCATATTATATCCATCAAAATTATCATGTGTAGTAGTAAAACGCAACCCATCAATATAATCCTTAATAAGCACAAACTTCTCCGATATAGTGTAGTTTGGAGAATTCAAAAAGATAATAGGACTATCATGTATAGGTGCAATAGCAACAATTTCATTCTTAACATAAGGAACTATAGCAAGTTCATCTTCATAAGCATAATTCATATTGGCATCATGGCCACAAGCATAGCAAGCATCAATTTCACCAAAAATAGATATTTCAAACGAATCCAAGGGATCATAGCAATCATCATAGCATTCATCCTTCGGTAAGCACGAAGGGAAATTAAACAATGTATGAGTTGAAGAGTTACTCTCATTAGAAGGTGGGCACGGGTAGCTAATCCGCTCTTCCTCCCTTTGTTCTTCGCTCTCCTCGTCATCTTTTTCATCTAATGAGCTCACAGTGTCATCAATTTCTTCTTCCATAGATTCCTGCAAAATATTAGTCTCTTCTCGGACAGCAGAGACTTTCTCAATAAATTGATCAATATAGGCATTGTATTCATAATTCTCATAGCAATATTTAAGTATAGCAAAATTTTCAGATCGGTAAACAGCATCATCATAATTTTCATACTTTTCAAACAAAGATTCAATTTCATAAGCACCCTTAAAAGCAACAAATTCTTCTATTTGTTCCACATCATAGTAATCATATATACCATTAGCATAAGAAGCCAAGGTTTCATTATCATTAAATTCACATGAAAAGGGAAGGTGTGGAGCCTTCATCTTAGAGCAACAAGTATAATCATATCTTAAGCATAAATTCCGAGCATACCAATGCAAATAATGAATTTGATCCCATAAGAGTTTCCCTTTTTGAGACAAGCGATAATCCCTAAAGTATTCCCGTTGATCCAAAGTAACTCCCATTATCAAGTTGAATGGAGTTTTATCAGGATTATCAAAGTAGTATTTAAAGTTTTCCACATAACGAGCATCGAGGGTTTTAGGAGGTTCCCCATCTCCATGAGTAGCAAGTACAACTAATTTTTTTGGTGTTTCGTGTTCCATATCCATAACTAAAGATATAAAACAACTTAGAACAGAAAATAAAATCTACTTAGTGATAAAGCAAACAAGCACACACGAGAATATCAACCCCACGCTATTGCTCCCCGGCAACGGCGCCAGAAAAAGGTCTTGATAACCCACAAGTATAGGGGATCAATTGCAGCTTTTTCGATAAATAAGAGTGTCGAACCCAACGAGGAGCTAAAGGTAGGATTTATATTCCCTTCAAGTTCTATCGACCACCGATACAACTCTATGCACACTTAACATTCGCTTTACCTAGAACAAGTATGAAACTATTTTGGAGGTGATAGGATAGGTTTGCAAGAATAAAACTAGAAGTAATTTGCAAGATAATAAAAGTTAGTTGTTTAGTAGAAAGTTTTTGTAACACAAGAGAATGATTTGTCCATAGGCAATCGATAACTAGACCGGTAATCATTATTGCAATTTTATATGAGGGAGAGGCATGAGCTAACATACTTTCCGTACTTGGATCATATGCACTTATGATTGGAACTCTAGCAAGCATCCGCAACTACCAAAGCCCAACCATAGCATTAAGTATCAAGTCCTCTTTACTCCCATACACAACAACCCCCTTACTCGGGTGTAAGCTTCTGTCACTCTAGCCGCCCACCATAAGCGAATCATGAACGTATTGCAACACCCTACAGCGGGAATCCCTCACACTTGTGCGACACGGAGGGCACCATAGGACAGCACCAAAATAAAACATACAACTCAAACCAATCACGATCATCAATCAACCCATAGGACAAAACGGATCTACTCAAACATCATAGGATAGCCATACATCATTGGGAAATAATATATAGCGTTGAGCACCATGTTTAAGTAGAGAATTACAGCGGGAAAAGAGAGGTTACACCGCTGCATAGAGGGGGAGAGAGTTGGTGTTGACGGCGGCGAAGTTGTTGGTGTAGATCGCCGTCACGATGATTGCCCCGGCGGCGTTCCGGCGCCACCGGGAGAGAGGGGGAGAGAGCCCCCCTCCTTCTCTTTTTTCTTGGCCTTCCCCCTAAATGGGAGGAAAGTTCTCCCTCTGGTCCATGGCTGCCATGGCGGCGGAGGGGCAGGAGCCCCTCCAAGATTGGATCTCTCTCTCTGTTCTCTTCTGTTTCGCGTTCCTGTTTTCAGGCCTTTCACCGTTTCTTAATTTCCCGGAGATCCGTAACTCCGATTGCGCTGAAATTTTAACACGATTTTTTTCCGGACATTAGCTTCCTTGCGCCCGAAGTAGAGCACCAACCGACCTTCGAGGGCCTCACGAGGCACCACGGCACGCCTGGCCCCTGGCACGCCCTGGTGCCTCGTGGGGCCCACAAGCACCGCCTTGCATTGATTCCACCTCCCAAAAATCACATATATTCCAAAATAATTCTCCGTAAAATTTTATTGCATTTGGACTTCGTTTGATATGGATTTTCTATGAAACAAAAAACAAGCAGAAAACAGGAACTGGCACTGGGCACTGGATCAATATGTTAGTCCCAAAAATAATATAAAATATTGCCAAAAATATGTGAAAGTTGTAGAATATTGGCATGAAACAATCAAAAATTATAGATACGACGGAGACGTATCACTTTTCAATCAAGGAGCTATCATGAATCACTTTATAAATTTCTTCTTCTAACACTTCATCACAATTTTCAGATTCATTATTTTCAAGCAAAACTTCATAGAGATAATCAAGTGCACTCAACTCACTAGCAATTGGTTCATCATAATTGGGTCTTTTGAAAAGATTAGCAAGTGGATGAGGATCCATATCAATAGATTTTTGCTTTCACCTTCTGTTTTTGTGTGTTGTCATGAAGGCAATAAAAGCAAGCAAGCAAACAAAAATATTTTTGTGTTTTTGTAAAAAAAAATAGAAGTGGGGGAGATGAAAACGAGAGGCAAATGCAAATAAAAGGTAAATAAAGTAAATGCAAGTGAATGATAATTTGTGCGAAGGTACTTGGTAATTTTGATGATGTCTCTCCGGCAACGGCGCCAGAAATTCTTCCTGTTACTTGTAGTCTGCGTTGGTATTTCCCCGAAGAGGAGAGGATGATGCAGCACAGTAGAGATAAGTATTTCTCTCAGTTAAGAACCAAGGTTATCAATCCATTAGGAGAACCAAGCAAAACTCCGTTAAAACGCACCTGCACACACAAGAGCAAACACTTGCACCCAACGCAAATAAGGGGGTTGTCAATCCCCTTAGCGGTTAGTTGCAAGGATTAAATCTTATAGAGGTAAATAGCTAAACTAAAATACTAATTAAAATAAAAGTAAATAAATTGCAGCAAGATATTTTTAGGTTTTTTTTATATGATTAAGATAGACCCGAGGACCATAGTTTTCACTAGAGACTTCTCTCTTGAGCACATAAACATACGGTGGGTAAACAAATTACTGTTGGGCAATTGACAGAATAGCAAATAATTATGACGAATTCATGGCAATTATCATGTATATAGGCATCACGTCCGAGACAAGTAGACCGACTCCTGCCTGCATCTACTACTATTACTCCACCCATCGACCGCTATCCAGCATGCATCTAGGGTATTAAGTATGAAACAGAGTAACGTCTTAAGCAAGATGACATGATGTAGAGAAGCAAATTCAAGCAATATGAATAAACCCCATCTTTTTATCCTTAATGGCAACAATACAAGTATGTGTCATGTCCCTTTCTGTCACTGGGATTGAGCACCGCAAGATTGAACCCATCACAAAGCACCTCTGCCATTGCAAGATAAATCGATCTAGTAGGCCAAACTGAACCGATAGATCGGAGAGAAATACAAAGCTATAACAATCATGCATAAAAGAGTTCAGAGATGACTCAAATATTTCTCATGAATAATCTGATCATAAACTCACAATTCATCGGACCCCAACAAACACACCACAAAAGAAGATTACATCGGATAGAACTCCAAGAACATCGAGGAGAACATTGTATTGAAGATCAAAGAGAGAGAAGAAGCCATCTAGCTACTAGCTATGGACCCGTAGGTCTGTGGTAAACTACTCACACATCATCGGAAGGTCAGCAAGGTTGATGTAGAAGCCCTCCGTGATCGATTCCCCCTCCGGCAGAGTACCGGAAAAGGCCTCCAGATGGGATCGCGGAAGAACAGAGGCTTGCGGCGGCGAAAAGGTTTTTTCTTCTGGCTCTCTGGGGGTTTCCAAATATTTGTGAATTTATAGAAGTGGAATTAGGTCAAACGGAGTCACGTGGGCCCCACAAGGCAGCACGGCGTGCCCCCCCGGGGCCCGCCCTGGTGCCTTGTGGAGCCTCTGTGAGGCTTCTGGCTTCCTCCCAAGGCTTCCTAGGTTTCTTTTGTCTAGAAAAAAATCTCCAAAAAGTTTTGTGGCATTTGGACTTCATTTGGTACTGTTTCTCTGAAAAGCCAAAAACAAGCAAAAAAACAGCAACTAGCACTGGGCACCAGGTTAATAGGTTAGTCCCAAAAAATGATATATAATTGCATATAAAAACATTCAAGATTGATACTATAATAGCATGGAACAATCAAAAATTATAGATACGTTGGAGACGTATCAGGAGGGCTCTGTTTTCAGTTGTTTCTTCGCGTTTTGTTAGGGTTTGTGTCCTACTCAGGAAGACGAGACAGCGGCGGCTCCTTGAAGATGGAACAAGGTTCTCCCCGCCTAGCCCCCGTGCCGATGGTGTGTCTAGCATCATCGGTGGGCGTGTGGAGGTGTGTCTCCGGCGGATCTGTCCTTGGTGGATTTGCTCGGATCTGGTCATAGTTCGTCTACGTTCATGTGTTCTCAGGTTGGATCCTTCCGATCTATGCTACTTTTCATCGGCGGTGGTTGTTGTTCTACTGCGCTGGTCCTATGGGGCCTTAGCACAACGACTTCTCGACCGTCTGCTGCAACAAGTTTTGCCCGGCTCCGGCGAGGGAGGGGCAATGACGGCGGCACGCCTTCAGCTCGCTTCAGTGCTGGTAGTCGTCGCTAGGTGGTCTACGGATCTGGATGTATTTTTTATTATTTCTAGTGTTCGTTGTACTGCCATGATTGAAGATGAATAGATTGGATACTGTACGTGACACTATGCTATGTGAGCTTGTCGCGTCGGTACAAAAAACAAGTCTACTTCTGGGAAAAAAGAGGGCGCCCATCTAAGAGGGCAAAGGTCTCTAAACAAAAATATGGTTCATCACGAGATGCATGTTTTGGAATAGTATAGGTCTTGGTGACTTGGCTAAAATACAAACACATTGCCGATTGTGTAAAGGATCATGCTTTGGACTTTGTGGCCATCACTGAATCGGGTAAACGTGATTTCCAGACACGCGATCTTGACCACTTTTCATGTGGTTATGATTACGAATGACATGTTTTACCCCCGTCTGAAAGGTCGGGTGAAATCTTGCTTGGCATCCACTCGACATACTTGGACCTTTTGTCCACGTCGAAGGGTGATTATCACATCAAATTTCACCTTTGAAACAAGGCTGACAACTTCTTTTGGAGTCTGGTGGCTATTTATGGTGCTGCTTAAGAGGAGTTTAAATCCGCTTTTCTTAACAAACTTGTTAATACATGCCGGGACAATCCCCATCCCATGTTAATCGGGGAGGAATTCAATATCCTTCGATATCAGCAGGAAAAAAACAATGACCGGTTTGACACTAGGTGGTCTTTCCTATTCAATGTATTTATTGACATCCTAGACCTGTCGAAGCTCACTATGTCTGGTCACCCGTACACCTGGGCCAATAACCGATCAATTCCAACTTATGAGAAACTAGATCGTGTGCTAGTAACCACAGACTGGGAATATAAATATCCCCTTGCCTCGGTACGGGCGCTAGAAAGAATTGAGGCCTTATCGGATCATGTTCCATTGCTAACCAATTTTGGACAACCAACTCTAGGATCTAACCGTCCACAGTTTAAATTCGAACTGGGATGGCTCACTAGAGAGGAATTCCACGACCTGGTTAAGAAATTAAAGTGGGGGCACGTCAACCTTGGGGTAACACGCCCATTCAGCGATGGAACAATCGAATTCGTGCCTTGCGTCGATTACTTCGTGGATGGGCTAAACACACCACCGGTATATATAAAAAAGGAAAAGTTGCAACTATCTACCCTAATCGATACCGTTGATAATACTGCGGAGGCAAGACCTCTTTCTGCCGATGAGATTGAGAAAAAAAAAAGCCATCTAAGTGAGCAGATTGCCCACCTTTTACGCAAGGAAGAGATTAAATGGTACCAACGTTGCGAGGTCGACTCGCTTGTTCAAGGGGATGATAATACGAAATACTTTCAAATGTTGGCGAATGGCGAAGCCGGGTGCACGAGGTTACTACGACAAACACGTTGTACGACCAACGCGTTGTACAACCAACAAACACTTCGACGTATACCCCCCCTTCAAGATGTTTATGAAAATTTAACGAGTCGGAGGCGAGCAGGAGTCGCGTACCGGAGGTGCCGTGTACCGGCGAAGCCGGATGCACGAGGTTACTACGACAAACGCGTTGTACGACCAACACATACTTCGACCTATGCCCCCTCCCTTCAAGATGTTTACGAAAATTTAACGAGTCGGAAGCGAGCAGGAGTCGCGCATTGGAGGCACCGTGTACCGGCGAAGCCAGATGCACGAGGTTATTACGTCAAACGTGATGTACGACCAACACACTGTACGACCAACGTGCTGTACGACCAACAAACACTTCGACCTATGCCTCCCCCACCCCCCCCCCCCACCCCCCCCCGCCTCAAGATAAAATTTAACGAGCCGAAGGAGAGCAGGAGTCGCGCGCCGGAGGCGCCGCAATATTACTAGAAACTTCGTTTTTCTTAGTTGAAAGTTGACATTTGATAGTGTTGAAAGCGTCCACCCGTAATTATCCCATTTAAATCCATTTTCTAGAAATATAATGGGAAAAAAGGAAAAACCCAGGGAAACTAGGAACCAACGTCGCGCGTACGCGTGTTTTTTTTTTTTTTTTGGCTTCATTTTTCTGTGTGTATCACGTGAAAAGGGACAAAAGGAAAATCTAGGTAGTGGGAGGGTCGAACTAGAAAAGGTACAAAACCAAAAACCGGAAAAGAAAAACCGGGAACCAACCACTTCGATTGGTTTGCCCGCGTGGGAGCGCTCCGTGTGCGCTAGTTACTGCGCACCGAGCGCTCCCAAAGCGTTCGCTTGTTCCCTTTCTAAGAAGCAACCAAGATACTTTCTTTAAAACTAAACACACTTATTTTATTAATCAATAATGTTTGTGGGCATACATCGTAAGTCTGACGGGTTTGGAAGCCACACATGGCGTCCGAACTCCAGGCCAAAAGCATGCTTAGCGAGGCTATGTGCCTCAGTGTTGGACTCTCTTCCTTCAAATGAAGGTACAATGGTGGAAGTTTTTTTATGTCTCTATGATCTCCTTAATGACGCTTGCATAGACACCCCTGGTTTGATGTTTTATATCAAGTACCACACCTTGGCAGTCCGAGCAACAATTACATGTGTTAATGATAAGTCCATCGCCAACGCAACTGCCCTGCGGCACGCCAAAGCCTCCAGGGTAGCCGGGTCCGATATTCCCATACATTTTATGACCGAGGAACCAAGGTATACGCCATTTGAATCTCTGCAGACCGCGCTAAAAGAACCTTCCAATTGATTTCGAGAAACAGCACCATCCACTCTTATTTTTGCCACACTTGCAGGTGGAGGGATCCACTTTGGCTGGGCATGTGCCCGGGGTGCAGCGGCCACCCTCGCCGGTTTCTTTGGCTTCCTCAAGTTCCTGTAGGTACTTTGTGATGAACATGTGAGTAGCTAGGGACTTTGGAATATATTTTCATGCAACGCGTGCGCTCTAGCATACCAAATTGCCCACAAGGTCACAAGAACCTGGGTGAATTCTGAGGGGGATAGCATATCCATAAGAGCAAAGATCCATCTTTTAGCGTCTGGTTCGGTGGTGTTGTTCAGAGATTCCACTAGATCAGGATCTTGTAAGGCCCACACACATCGAGCTACACTGCAGTGAAGCAGGGAGTCTTGCCACGAATCATCAGCTCCACACAGCCCATAATTATTGTTGGTCGACATATTTCGGCGGTGAAGTAAATCGGCAGTAGGGATAGATTGCTGGGCAAATCTCCATAAAAATTTTGTTTTTACTTTTGAAGGAACATCCACCTTCCAGAGCTTCGACCACGCCCTCTGCTCGCCTTCTGTATTTGACGAGTTTGGCCGGCCCTCGAGCCAAGCTTCTCGCCTCATCTTGGTGTCCACAAGCATTCGGTAGGCCGAGCGAACCGAAACGACCCCGTTCCTCTCGTGCACCCATGACCAGAAATCGTCGACATGTCTTGTACATAATGGTATGGATACAATGGCCTCAGCATCTGTCGGTAAAAAACCTCCGTGGTAGTGGTACGATCCCACTCCGTGCCCGGTAGTATAAGAGCACCCACAGATTATGGCGGGTTGGGTACCCTGCTAACGATAGGTCTCATGTTAGATGCTGTAGGAATCCAATTTTGTTGCCAGATGAGTGTTGTTGCGCCCGATCAGTCCATGTCACGGCCTTCTAGGACAAGCCTCCAAATCTGAGGAGGAACGGCCCCCAATTCTGCATGCAAAAAGTCACCTAAACGGTAGTATTTCGCTTTAAGCACCCT
Source organism: Elymus sibiricus (assembly GCA_039707655.1). Classification (NCBI taxonomy): domain Eukaryota; kingdom Viridiplantae; phylum Streptophyta; class Magnoliopsida; order Poales; family Poaceae; genus Elymus; species Elymus sibiricus. The sequence goes on from CM077672.1 coordinate 456,019,348, forward strand.
TGCACTGAGCGACTCCGGCTCCGTTAAGATCCTAGGCCTGCCTTGCTAGGAGAGCTAGGCTAAAAAGTTCAATGTCTCGAAATCCCAAACTCCCACAGAATTTGGGTCGCGTCAGCATGCTTCACAAGACCCTAAATTTTAGGAATCAGAGAATTGATGTGTTTACATAGACGACGGAAGAGTTTGAAAGAGGACATAGAGTAAACCGGAACGGCTTGTGCTACTGATTTAATTAGGACCTCTTTTCCCCCCCTGAAGAGAGAAGAAGCTTTTCATCCAGCCCTTGATCTTGCTCCATACCCTTTGGAAACTTGAAAGCATAGTTTTTGCTACTGCCCACATCAATCAAAGCGACCAAGATACGGATGAATCTTATTTGTCGCGCGGACAGGTCGGCCTGAAGTCGCTTCTAGGCCTAGGTCCTATACAAGGGCCGGGCATCTATAGGTGTGGCCTACTGATGTGAGTGGTCACGGCTGTAGCGTTGAGGCTCGTGTTTTTGTCACAACGTGCTGAGCGTTTTCAGGAAGATGGGCGTGCCGCTTTGCACAGTGCAAGATCCTTATTACTGTCCCAGGCATGCACTACTACCACTCCTATCGCACCAGCTGTAAAATAATCAGATTTATCAAAAAAAAAACGCTGATGAAAATGTCTAGAGGGTGACTACAGCAGAGTCATGTTCAACATAATACAGTACCATCATACTCCATCAAGAAAATAAAGATGTCTACCCATGCTCCATCAAGCGACTACCATCCTGCTCCTCCATCAAGAACCCTACTGCAGACCAGAGTGAGTAGGCTCCATCCCAGCAAGTCTGCCGCTACGCCGCAGATGCTTCTGCAGCTCGGCTGTGTGGCGCATAACATTGTTTACGACAGTAGAGAGAGCATCTGATGCGCTGGACAACGTGGACGCCGACGCCGACGCCGACGCCTCCGGCTGTGCAGCATCGTTGACGATGATGATGTTGGGCTGCTGCTGCTCATTGGCGCGTGCCCTCCCCAGCAACATCCAGCCACCCCGTGCTAAAATAAATCACCAATTTGCATTAGTGTTACTACTTCTGATCAGAGAGCGGCAGAAATTAAGACAACCGAGCCTGACCTTTGACCTTGAAGATCAGGTAAGCTGCTCCACCAGTACATGCCACGAAGCCAAAGATCACCAATAACACTAGAATTGCAACGAGGATTGCATGATCATTTGTAGGCGCTGGAGTGGTGTCTTGCTCGTTGGAAGGATGTGCAGACAGGGTTCCGACTGCTGGGCTGGCTGCTGCAGGCGGCGACAGGGTTCCGACTGCTGGGCTGGCTGCTGGCGGCGGGGATCCCATTGTCTTGGGAGGCACTGATTAAAGGAAAAAAAAAATTAGAGATTCATTTATACTCATGGCGAGACGAAGCATGCGAGCAATGCATGATGGCCACGGTCCGGAGGAGTAACGCACAGACTAAATCAGATTAAACAGTGAACAGTATAAAAGGACCGGGGGAGCACCTGATGCACATCCCCGGGTCTCATCGACATGCAAGAGGCGTAATTCTTGATCAAATCCCGAGCTTCAAGCCTGACTTTCTGGATTGGGGCGGCCCGCTCAAGGGTGCAGATGCAGTCCACAACCTTTGACATAGAGATGGCCTGCTTCAGTGCAGCACAGCATGGCACTGGATCAGAGATGGCTTGGCCGCATTCGATCGCCACGGAAGTCGCCATCTCGGTGGCGGAGGGGCACGATGCATTGGAGCGAACCGGGGCGGCTCCCAGCTTGCGGCGAGGTAGGGGCATGGCCTTGACGACTGCGACGGGGGGATTGGGGCCTGCACAGCAACAAATAGACTCTATAATTTCGCTCAGCCAAATCATGGCAAAACTTTGCTGGTGAAGAGAGGACGAGAAAAACACTCATAAAAAGCGCAGGTGCTTTCTACTAGCTACAAACAAAACGGAATACTAGCATCGCTAGCCACGGGACGTCGGGTTACCTGCCTTTCATGGGCAAAGATGCCGCTGTTCAAGAAACGATAAGAAAAGGCAGCATTTTTCGAATTAAATCCTCAGCAAGGCACAAACCAAAACAGGTTCCTGCTTCATCGGATCAGAGGCGAGAAGCCTACACCGAGGCAGTAAGAAACTAGTCCATTTGAAACCACGGGAACCGAAGCCAGAAAGAAAGCGTCGATCGGGTTGCTCGCCTTGGCAAACGGCGAGAACCCACACCGTCGGGTTACCTGCCTTTGCTCATGCCATGGGCAAGGAAAGGATACCCCTGTTCAAGAAACGATAAAAAAAAGCAACTTTTTTCTGCTCTCAAAGCGAAAACAGGTTGTTCGAATTAGACGCAGTAAAAAACTACTGACTTGTATGGGTTGCTTGCTTGCTTGTCATTGGGAAACAACGGGAACCGAAGCCGAAAGGAAACTACCGGACGGCGTCACCGCCGGACAGAGATGAGAGGGGAAAGGCGAGATCTGATCGGAGAGGAGACGAACCTTCACAAGCTGCGGTGAGGCGCGCGCCGCCGCAGGAGGTGAAGAGCCGCTTGACGTCGAGGCCGGCCATGGCGAGCTCGGGCTGGGCGGCGACGCGGCAGAGGCAGGGGACCCCGCCGCCGAGCTCGACGACGGCCATCACCCGGCCGCAGCACCGCGCAGTCGGCCTGCCAGCCGAGCAGACGCGCGAGATCTCCCATGCCGTGAGGGCGGGCTCGCACGGGGCCGCCGGCTGCAGCCCGACGGCGACGGTGGCGACGGCCGCCGGGACGAGCACAGCCAGAAGGAGGAGCGGGAAAGAGCCCGCCATCTCGGATCCGTCTCTCGCTTAGGCTAGCTAGGGTTTTGGCGCTCCGCTCGGCGCTGCTGGAATGTTCTGGAGCATTGGGCGGGGGGGAGCGGGTGAGGCTGGCTGGTTATATAGCGGGAGGAGCGGCCTCCGTTTGGTCGCCAGCTGTCGCTTCTTGCGGTTAGGTGGGTCGATCGATATTTTCGAAAGGCTTTGCCTTCGGCTCTTGTCTCTTTCTTTTGGCGAAATTATTATTACAGTCTTGCTGTATCTCAGTCCACTGAGACTTCATTAAGTCTCAGTTACATTAAGATCCGTGTAAAAAAAAAATCAGTTTTTTTTCTTTTTCTGTCTTGTATGTTATGTCACTTGACTGAGACTTGATTAAATCTCAGTCGACTGAGACCTAGCCACACCCTTATTATTAATAGTCGTCACTTCCGTAATACTGGAATTTCAGACAATGTCACTTCACACAAAATGTTTCTTTTGCAATAAGAGGGAAACATCACAACATCTGCCCTGTTGCTACGGTTGTTTGGCGCACTGTGGGTTCAGTCTTCGGGACTGAGCTGTGTACGAACAATTTGTGGTAGTTTTATTCTTAGTGCCATGTTTTTCTGCCTAATGCTGCTAAGTTTTATACTTTTGTTCCTGCTGTTGTATGCTAGGCAAACTGAAATTGTTGTAACCGTGTGAAATTTTGAGTTCAAACTTCCCATGCCGCCTTTTGAAGTGGTGTTTTCCTTTTTCTTTTTCTTTTTTTGAGGAAAAAAGTGGTGTTTTCCTCTTGTGTGTTTTTCAATTATTGGGCAGGTTTGCTGAAGGCTGAAGATCAAGGTGCTATGGAGCGTGGTGCGATGATGCTTAGGGAGAACGCTGCCAATATGATGTGCTACGGTGGATGACTTTGCGGCAAGCTGGGCTATTTTGGAGTTCTTGTTGGATGTCCATCCCATTTGGTTGTTTCCTTGTTGCTCCTGTGTGAGCGTTTAAACCTTTGGCTTATGTGTGACCGCTTTAAACCTTTTACCAGCATAGTTGGTTGTTGTCGCCCGGTTTTCGTCTCATATAGCAGGTGTTTCAATGATGAGCACCTGCGGTGGGTTTCCCGACGATGCTTTGAACTCGCTCTCCCCTTTCTTGCTTCCTTAAACTCTTGCTTGGATAGGATGGTTATTCAGTTAATGAAGTTATGCCCAGTTCAAAAAGAATTGAGGAACCACTATGCCATTTACTATCATGCTCAATTTGAACCTGTGTTCTCAAAAAGGACCATCATATTATTAGGCTTTCTTTGTGGTTTTTCTCCTTCCATAACGTCGGTCAGTTTAAATTTTCTTATTTTTCGCCGGCAATGGTAACCTTTTTTATATCACGTGACAGATGATAAAGCAAAGAAAAGGGGGATCAAGTGTAAGTGGTGGCAGAGGTATGAGTACTCTGCTCTTCGGCGTAAAAGGTTGCATGGTCATTTCATAAATTTAATCTATGAGTGCATGACGCCGGCATCTTTTACCGTTAACATTAAAAAAGCCAACCTTTGACAACATTAGGGGTGCTCGAGGTATCTGACACGATCTTCATATCTTTTATTCTCGATGTTAATGAACTATCACTTTCTCTACAAGAAGCTTTTAATTCCAATCATTTGGAAGGCATTCAACTTGGCCCCTCTTGTTCCCTATCCACACCTTTATGTTTGTAGATGATTTAGTTATTTGCGGTAAGGCTGGCAATAACGATGCCTCCACCCTTGAGCATATCATAATAAAATTTGTGCCATTTATGGTCAAAACCCAAACTAGAGTTAATTTGTCATCCTCTTTGGTAAAAGCACCGATCTTAATTCCCATGACCGGATTAGGAGTATCTTTCTTGCCCCTAATATGGATTATAGCATCCTTCACCTTGGGCACCTGCTCATCCTTCCTGGTAAGAACAGATCTGCAACCTACAATTTTTTTGGCATGCAACTTGCAAGTTCATTATTGATAAATTTAAGCCAAGTCAATAGCTTACAAAAGCCAATAGGCTTTCTCATCATGGAGGTTACCTTTTGAGCAAAAAAAACGCATTTCTAACCTTATCTTTATTATTCACAAGTTTTGGTGGACAGGGATACAAAGCGATAGTTCTTCCAAACCATTTTGTCTTAGGTGTTGGGCGGATATTTGTTAGCCTATGCATCTATAGGATCGCAAGTAGGCCTAGAGGGGAGTGATTAGACTACTTGACCAAATAAAAACTTAACTTTTTCCCAATTTTAGTTGTAGGCAAGTTTTAGCAATTCTCACAAGTCTTGTTACACCCTACACATGCAAGTCGAAGATAGTAGGCAGTGGAAAGTAAAGACTTTGCATATGAACGTAAATGAGGGGTTGGAGAAATCAAACGCAATGAAGACATGATGATTTTTCTCGTGGTTTCGATAGGTGGTGCTATCGTACATCCATGTTGATGGAGACTTCAACCCACAGAGGGTAACGGTTGCGCGAGTCTACAGAAGGCTCCACCCACGAAGGGTCCACGAAGAACCAACCTTGTCTATGCCATCATGGCTTATGCCCACGAAGGACTAGCCTCACTCGGGGTAGATCTTCACGAACTAGGCGATCTCCTTGCCCTTACAAACTCCTTGGTTCAACTCCACAAGCTTTGGAGGCTCCCAAGTGACACCTAACCAATCTAGAAGGCACCACTCTCCAAAAGGTAACATATGTTGTTGTTGAGGATGAACTCCTTACTCTTGTGCTTCAAAAGATAGTCTCCTCAACACTCAATCACTCTCTCACATATCTGGCATGGTGGTAGGAGAAGGATTGGAGTGGAAAGCAACTTGAGGGGGCTAGAAATCAAGGATCAAAGGTTGGAGTGGAATCCCCTTGATTTCAACACAAGTGTAGGTGGTTCTCTCTCAGAAAATGGATATGGGAAGTGGTAGTTTCGTCGTGGTTGCTCTCCCTAAGAGTTGGTGGAATGGATGGAGTATATATAGGCAACACCAAAAACCTAACCGTTACACACCTTTATGCACAACTCAGTGGGACTGGGTGAAACCACTCGGTGAGACCGACTAGTGCAAAAGGTTTGAACGTTAGGCTTTTCGGTGAAACCGGATGAAACGGGTCGGTGAGACTGAAAGGTAATGACCTAAGCACTTTCCACACTTCGATGAGACCGATCGAAACCACTCGGAAATTCCGAGATGAAATCGATAGGAAACAGAAGGCTGGCAAGTGCACTTCGGTGGGATTGAAGGGTCATCTCGGTGAGACCGAGTTGCTAGGGTTTAGGCAGTGGCTTTGTCAAGTGTAACTCGGTGAGTCCGGGTAGATGTGTATCGTGGGACCGAGTTTGACTTTAGGGTTTTGGACATAGATGAATGTGAGGTGTGCCTGAGGGTTTTGGAGCAATATCTCTAAGCACTTTGAGCAAATGGTCCATGATCAAAACCTCATCCCTTTTTAATAGTATTGGCTTTCCTATGGACTCAATGTGATCTTGGATCACTTAAACAAAAATGTAGAGTCTTGGAGCTTTTGCCAATGTTTGTCCTTTTCGTTTTGTGGGGTCCACATTCACATCCCATTGCCATACCTAAATTGAACTTTCTTGAAATACTCTTTGAGTAGGCATTAGTTCAATGATGTATATGTTGTTATGAATTACCAAAACCACCTGGGGATTAGTTGCACTTTCAATCTCCCCCTTTTTGGTAATTGATGGCAACATATCGATCAAAGCTTCGACATAAGGTATAATCATTGAATAACATCGTCGCTTTGAGAAGTATGTGATAAGCAAGAGTCCCCCCTAAATTTCTGCATTGTTTAAAATTTACGTTTGAATGCAAATGCACAATCGATTAGGATCATAGGGTGACTCTTCCATGCCACATACATCTTCGTGGAGCGCACAAAAGAATATGAATGGAATACAATAAGCACTCATCACCAAGCGTACATGTGAATGACCATGATATCAAGCATAATCAAAGGATAGGTAGCATGACAAGCAAATAAAGTACGGTCAAGCACACACGAATAGTCTTACAACCAAAGCAAATCATAGTATCTCAAAGACAAACCAAAAAAGGCGTGAAAAAAGCAGCAAAAACAGAGACACTCTCTCGCTCGAAGCCCTAAATGATATATATCACTCTCCCCCTTTGGCAACAAGTTAACAAAAAGATCGAATGATTTAGAGCTAAACGTCGCTCTGGGGTCGATCCACGGCGGCTAGCGATGAAGTAGTACTCTACTGGCAGCACCGGTGTGGGTCGATGGAGTGGAGAGGAATTCGTCTGCAAATGCTTCTGACGATGTCTATTGGACTGGCGGGGTAGAAATTGGCGGTGGCACAACAACTAGAGCTGGGGCAACAGATGGAACAGGTCTAGGCTGAGCCTGATACTGAGTGGTGGTCTGCTCATCTGAGTCACTCATCCATGCCTCAACGTATGTCTTGAGCTTCTCCAAGTCAGTGGCCATCTCTGTTACCTTGACATCTAGATCATGGAACTTGGTTTCCACAATCCTCTCGAGGCTCTCCTGGTTCTTCACAAGGTTAGCTAAGCTTTGCTCGATCCTCTGGGTAGCTAAGAGAAGATATGCCATCTGATCACTCTTTGTCTTAGGCAATTTAGCAGTAGATGCACCGGGCACACTGGTCTGAGCAGCAGCTCTGGCAGCCTCTGCTTGCTCCTGAGCAGTAGCAAAACTAGGATGTGAAGGATCCATGGTGACGGTGCAATCCTCTAGCTCTGGCTGAAGTGGCTGGTGCTTGCAATCGAGCAGGTAGACGTTGTTACCAACCTTGGAGTTGATAACCATCCGAATATATGGAGCATAGCCACATGAGCGCTTCTGATCAGTTACAGTCCTCTTCACAGTTTCAGAAAAAGATCCATGACATTGAAGTTGGTGCAACTATCAATGTAATGAAACATGTCAATGGAATAGCCACGGATCATCCTTTCATCTCCAGAATTGGGCATCAGTGTGTGTCTCAATATAGTGTTGATGGTGGCAAGCACTGGTAGCAAGTAGTAGACGGATCCCAACTTATGTTTAGATTCATACTCAGGAGGGATAGTCGTATACATGTTGGCCATGGAGTTATGATCCTTTCGGGGTTTAGCGTAAACATCCACATAACTCTCACTTTTTGGGGGCAGGCCAAGCATCTCTGCCCATTTTTCAACCGAAGACTCGTATTTCTCTCCTTCAGTCATCCATTTTATCTTACCATCTGGATAAAAGTGTGCGGTGGAATAGAATTGCATGATGAGCTCGTCATTCCATGCTGTCATCTCAGTACCAATGAACTCATCAAGATCTAGTGTCTTGAAGTTCTCATGAACATTTGGGAAGTTGTCTGGGTGGGCATCAATATAGTCCCAATCAACCCATCTCATATCACTGATAGCTGGGCTCTTGTCAAGAAATCTTGTTGCTCCTTGGTGTGGAAACTGTAGTCCGCAGCTGGGCTCTTGTCAAGAAATCTTGTTGCTCCTTGGTGTGGAATCTGTAGTCCACAGCTGTCTTCCTGGACCTGGTGATATAGGGATCAGCAGTCCTCCATCTCCTCAAACCCTTGTCCTATCTCTTCTTCATGTCCTCTGCCTCTGGATGAGCTTCACTATGAGCTGGCAGAAAAGGTCTTAGCTTCTTGAGGTGAGCAGCTGCATACCATATTTTTAAAACGTCTGACACATATTTTTCACCTTGTGTTTCAAAATTATTCATCCGGAATTTAAAGAGGGTTGATCGTGTATTGATCATCATTTATTAAGAAAATATTCAAGTTTTTTTAAACTGTTCAACATGCATTAAAAATTGTTCCTAGAAATGGTACATCATGTATTCTAAAAAAAATCATAAAGATTTAAAAAATGTTGTGTATTTAAAAAAGTCTCACATTATATCTTGAACAAAGTTTTATCTTGTATTCAAATAAATGTTCACCTTGTATTTAATTTTTTTATCATGTCTTTAAAAAGGGTTGATCGTTTCCCCGCAAAAAAAGGGTTGATCGTGTATTAGCAAAAAGATCATGTTTTTCCAAAATTGGTCATCATGTATTAAAAGTTGTTCGCTGTCTATATTGAAACGACTCATCCAGTATTTTAAAATTGTTCATAATTTTCAAAAACTTTCATTGTGTACTTCAAAAAGCCTCATATCATACTTTGAACAACTGTTCAGTTCGTATTTAGAAATGTTCACCTTGTATTCAAAATTTGTCCATCGTGTATTTAAATAGGGTTGATTGTGTATTTTTCATCATGCATTAAGAAAATATTCGTGTTCATTCCAAAATTGGTGATCATGTATTAATAATTGTTTGCCATGTATCTAGAAATGGTTCATCGAGTATGTTTTTTTTAGAATCATTCATCAAGTATGTTTAGAATGTTCATATTGATTATAGAATATTTGTTGTGTATTTAAGAAGGCTCATATCATATTTTGAAAAAACATACGTTCAACACATACTTATAAAATGTTCACCTTATACCCTCACAAGAAAGGGGATTTTTTTTCTGTATGTTTTGCTTACCATGGGATTTGTTGCACACTTAGGGCATCTCCAACACAGACCCTTAAACCGTCTGGACCACACGGTTCAGACGTGTTTTGCCATCCAACGCGGTCTTGTATCCGTCCACGAGCTGGTCTGGACGTCCTTTCTGACAATGATTAGACAGAGAAAAAATTATCTAGAAAGTTTCAAGTGGCAGAAGCCGGTGGAGTGAGCTCGTCAGCATGGCATCAAACCATACCGAATGAAGTCGAGTCCAGCCAGATCGAGTTTCCAAGGTGAGCATCGCCAAATCCATCTCCTTCTTTATTCCCTCCGATTTCATTTTCCAGCAAGCTATCCTTTCAAGTCAACAGGATTGGCCCTCTTCTCTTTCTTCTTGAAAAAAAGTTTGGGTTCTATGCTCTTTATTGCCTTTTGATAGAAAGTCAACATTTTTGTGCATTTTTCGTATTCTATGATCTCTGCATGTAAACATATTGTCCTATTTTTCATTCCCCTGTTTAGATTGTGGGTTGCTCTGCTCTAACATACCATTGTGGTGTCTTGCTTCACCACACCAACCTAATGATCAAGATTTCCAAAATGAACAGTTAGCTTTTAAAAAAAATAGTATATATGCACAATGCAATGAGCTACTGGTACAAGAGAAAAATATCATCACAATCGTTTCTTCATGAATTTGTATGGTGATATGGGTTGAATACCCATCTTTGTTTGTACAGATTGTACTTTATCTATGCCTACAAGGTGTTTGATAATAATCCGACAATGCTGTAGAGGAAGACTAATCTATGTAATATTTTTTCTTTATTATTTACTGATTACTTTTCCTGTCTGGTGTATGATCGTGATGTGTTCTTCCTATAGGTGCTGCCTGGTGTCATCGCTGCCATCATCACATAATCGCATCCTCGGTGTCATCTCTATCATCCTCACATCGAGATGTCACCGACAATGCCGCCATACACGTCCCTGGCGTGTTAGCCGTCATCCTAGTGTCGAGAGGTAGCTCGAATGCTTGGTTAGAGGATCACATGTTCCTCTCTCTCTCTCTCTCATCAAAATTCAGAACATGTTTTGAGCTCTTACATCATATATATGGTAAGGTCATCCATTACTAAGGGGGAGAGGTCTTTTAGGCCTGGTTAAATAATACACATAGAAAAATCTTAAGCTATCAGAGAATTCAAGAATTGCTAGTAATATTTCTGGAAGACACATGCTCTTTGTCAACTGGAAGAGAAAAAAAAATCAAGATATGCACTCAGCCAGTCAAAGTAAAGAAAGACAAAGATAAATGAGTTTTATGTTTTGCTCTGTGATATGCATTCCATCAGTTACTATGTTGTATGAAAGTTGCGCCTAATGTTGGAGCGGATTGCTGAAACTGATCATTTTAAAATCCTACGAAACCCCATCCTATATTTTACTATTATTATAAATTTTTCTAAAAAAGGTTCATTGACTAGTAAATGCTTTTGGTAGCATATATCCCATCAGCCTGAATTGTCACACGCATCACTGGATTATGTCCATCATTCCTTAACCGCGTTAAGCACTCTTTTCTTATGCAGGTTGTTCACCATAATCACGGGGAGAAGATGGATAACCCATAAAACGGTGTCTCTGTTGTATACAACCGAGACGGATGCTTTTGTTGAAGAAGAATCATAGTATTTGAATAAAAGTTTATTTCATGCTGAATGCAGTGGTGATGGTCATTCATCTGGCTGGAGAGGTGCTTGTCAGCTTGCTCATACAGTAGTTACTTTTATCAGTGTTGTGCTTCTATCCAATTATTTGCTCTAATGAGTAGTCAATCAAACAGAGCTGAAGGGCGACGGTAAAGGTGCACAAAGCACAAGCATACCACATGAAACAGTACCATTCTGACAAAGGCAGCACGCTGTCGTCAAGCTACGATAAGGCCTGGGAATTCCAGATGAGGTGCTGTGCTGTGCTACCCGAGCCCGAGTGTGTGGTGGTGTGGATGTGACTATGTGAGGAGACTCCTCCCATGCACATGGGGCCAAGCCAAAGCCAAAGCCGAACCATGAGGTGGCCGTTGCTCCGGGGACCGCCGACGACCACTGCTGAGAGGCCCATTGCTGCACCCGCGTGCTCTGGTTTGCCTGCCCATACCTGCAGCAGCCAGGCGAGCAGCACAGTCCAAACTTCTGACGGCTGCAGCACACCCGACAGTCCAAACTCGGGCTCCGACCATGTTTCTTTTGCTGGCAAAAAAGTTGCAGCTACCCCAGTTTGGAAAGATCCAACTCAGGACCCCCCCCCCCCCCCCATACGGCCTCTGTTGTCCTGCCGCGCCCGTGACCGAGCGTGGTTGATTGATTGATTACTAGTGGTTGGGCGTGGTGTCATAGGTGACGCCCATTTCAGCTGATTGTTTGTTACTTGACCTTATTTCCAAATCATGTTTTGCGGTGCTTACACTTTTAATTTGTTTTTTCAAGTTGTGGGCAGCACATGTACATGCAACTATTGCTGGACTGAACTAAACACTAATCACAGGGAGAACAGAGAAATCTAATAGCAGCGACAGGACAAATGTGCAAAAGTAAGATGCAGCAGTACAGATGCATTACTGGCCGTGCACATTCATAAATTCTTTAAATGAAAGAATAGAAACAAGTGTCCATTTATCTAATGCTTGCAACCTTTTCCCGCTTCAATGTCTGACAAGGGTGAAGAGCTTCATCTCCATTTCCACTGTACGCCTGCCTCTTTTTCATTGATGCAACAAGATGACCTTCCCTGGTGCCTCTTATGTCTAGGATAGAAAGCAGTTAAAGTAATTTCCGCAATGCACAAAAACAAATAGAACGGGGAGCTCTATTTAAGCAAGATCAAATAAGTGTAGAATTTTAATACTGTTTAAAGTTAGCAAGTGGACAACCTTTGAGCCAAAAAACTATGGATGTAAACAAAGTACCGTCAAACAAATCATGCATGAATTGAGTTTTGTTAACAACGATCAGCCAACATTGCAAGAGGAGATGGCAACTAATCTGACACCATTTTCCTGTAAACATATTACAAAATGTTGTTAGAGATGCATCTAACCATGTCTCCTAGTGTGGATTCTCAATATCATGGTGAGCTTGGTTTTCATGCCTAATCAGATAGATTAATGCAGAGCATTTCATCAAAAGGTTTGACTCCAGTGTAAGATAGCTTGGTCTCCATGGCCAAGGAAATGGGGTTGACCATTCACGTGATTGTGAGATCCTCTATGCTATTCGAAGTATAGCCGTGGACTAAACTGCTAGAAGCACAAACAATACAAGAGTGTCTAGAGATCACTATGAGAAAGAAGAAAATCAAGACTAAATAGCCCATGTTAATAAGATCTTGTCAGTAGACTCACCAATCAAAAAACACATTTATTTCCGTTTCGAAAAAAAAAACACATTTATTTGTAAACTGACATAAGAACAAAAACCATTGGATGCATGTAGCTGCAAATTTTCATGGATTTGCTTGATTGATATGGTATATCAAGAAACATTGGACACAATTTCTTACCTCAGCCTGAATTAAGTACTGGCCATCTAGGAAGCAAGCAAATAATACATGCATGCACAGAAGCAGGTCACATCATCTGAAAGAAGTGGTAAACCACATGAACCAGTGATTCTGAAAGAAGCGGTAAACCACATGAACCTATAAAATTGTAGGCTACCATGTAGTAATAGGAAAGAGCGTTCACATGCAACAACAATAAAAACCATCCAAGGTAGCCACATAATTATAGCACCATGCGTCAGTATCATGACCTACAAAGCATACAACTGGAAAGTCAAAATTAATCCGACTTTATAAAGCACAAATAAAGATCAAGTCAGGTAACACTAAATCAGATTTCATTTTTATTAACCCAGTAAGGTTTTCCATGCACCACATACTTTTGGACCAAATTTTAGTTTTACCATTGTCTATAAAAAATGAAAAACAACACCACATTCTGCATTGCTTTACAATATACATGGGCTCGATAATAATCATGTAATTGCACTGAGCTACCAAATTCGTAAGAAAATTAAGAGCATCTTGCTATAAAAAAAAGGGAGAAGCACAAAACATAGGATTGTTCTAGCATACAATATCAGAAGAAGCATCATTCTATCATATAGAAAAAAATCAGGAAGTGAAATCCCAGTACATGGAACTTACCAGGGAGCAGCCGCTTCGGATTTGTCGCTCTGACCTCTCATCAAACAGCCGATAATAAAATAGGAGAAGGTCACAAACAGACAAAACACAGTGATATGCCACAAAAATACAACCTATCTTGCGAACAATCAACCAATCACAAAAAAGAAGAAAAAATTAAAAAAAGGAGCCTCACCTCATGGCCGAGCAGCCGCTGCTCGGAGAGCAGCTCCATCTTGCCCATCATCAGCAGTTGGCCCACTCCAATGCCCCGGAACAACCAGCACGATCCACAAGAACCCTACAAAATCAACAAGTTCAGGGACATGGGGAAAATCTTAGCATAAAACAACCAAAGAATCAGAGAAATCACCGCACCTCTGCAACTCTGCCTACTAAATGAACTGCTAAAGGAGCATGAAAGCAGGGCTCATAAATAAGATACTTCCAGGAATGCACTGCATAGACTAATCCAACAAGAAATCCAATAACAAACCGATACAGATGGTGCATGCATCAAAACAACCAGACATGCCACGAATCATCAATAGAGGTGCATACTATGTGAAAAAATCAGGAGAATAACCACCCAAAATCGGATAAGCACACCGTAGATGAGTACAGGTTAGCTGCACGTCGCCCAAACACAAATGGCAAAATAGTCATGCGACTTTCTAGACTCGATACAGAAGTAATGACCAAGAACTGCAAAACTTGCTACAGTAAGAAGTGGCATCCAAATCTATCAAAACAACAAAAGGATGATCAAAAGTAGCAACCGCTGGCGTATCCAGTATCCAGTATCAGTTTTATTAGCGCGATGACTCACGTGTTCTTAGGGTCACTGCTGTAATAATGCACCATTCGTCATCTTCCATTTGCAGGGTAACAGATCTTGAGGGGCATATTTGCTACAAGATCATCCCATTTCTCTTCAATAAGGCTAAGTATTCCCTCGGTTTGTGTTTGAGTAGTTAGAGATGAAGATATGGCCCAAAGGTTGCCAAGTGAGAAGAACCTAAAATCCATGTGAGCTGGCTCCAGATTTCCAGTAAGATAACCCCCTTTCTCCTCTTCCATCTACACGGTGTCAGCGTGACATAGTACCATGAATTTTCAGAGATGCACTACTGTACTGGACAATGTGCTTTCTCATCAATTTAAAATAATTAAGAGGCGAGGTCCTCCGGCGAGAAATCATGTTTCTCAGGTGAGAAATCAATCTCCCACGCGAGGATTTGATCTCCCCAGCGAGGATTCATCCTCCCCGACGAGGATTCAACCACTCCGACGACAAATCGACTGATCCGGCGAGGGATCGAGCTTCTCTGGCGAGAAATCGAGCTTCACTGGCTGGTTCCCCATCAGTGTAGCAAGGGAGAGAGGAAGAGGGAGAGAGGCGACATCATGCAGCAAGGGAGAGAGGACGAGGGGGAGAGGCGGCATGAGGAGGATACCTAGATTTTCTGTCGACTGCGCACATACAGGAGCTTTTAGTAGGAGAATAAGAAGATGGGCCTGTGGTTCAATGGGCTAGGCCAGCCCATCTAGCTTATTTCTTCACGCTACAGTACTAAAGCCTAATTGCGCCTAATCACGCCTAAGCTAGAAAAGCGCAAGTAGGTTGCCAAACGCATAATTAACGCCTAGCGCTTTTTTGAACTTTGCTTATACTGCATAAAGCACATGTATAAACAGTTCTTTCTGTTGCAAATTTACAATACAAAAGTATAAGGTAGGAGTAATTGCTAAACATAGACAACTGACACTTCCAAAGCTTGAAAGCACTTCCAATTTCCTCTTTTTCCTTTTGTCATCAGGCAATTCCTAGGTTGAAACAATCATTTGTATATGATAGAACTGTGCACTGTAGAAGACCCACTAAGTTCTGAAATGTTGTGCTTAATCGAGAAGTGTGTGTGCATTCACAAATAACAAAGGATGTAATGCTTAATAGGTGTCATCTTAATGATCAAAAAGGGGTCATCTTATCAATCTTAGTGTACCTCACAATTAGGTGTTCTACACCAAAGGCTAGTCATATAAATCTGTAGTAAAATAATTCTTTAACAGCTCTAGAAAAGAGCTTTAGCAATCAGTTCATGCTTAATAGCCAACATTAGTATTATGATTTGTTCTCAAAATGTCACAGCCTGAGAGCACTAATTTATACAGATAAAGAAGTTGATACCTTGTGAAGATAAAACTTGACATGTCCTATGGAGATAATGATGGCTTTTGCTAGCTCTGTTGCAACAAACCTGAAAAGCATGCTAGCACAACATTGGCATCAAAGCTATTTAGTATAAATAGAGGAAAAGCATAATATAGAAACTGATGAGATGCAAAAAAAAATACAGGTCAAAATTTCAAAGAAAACAGGTGCAACATTGGAATTGACGGTCTTTACTTACCCACACCAGATCCAAAAATAGTAATGAACGAATTCCAGGTCGCATATACCGATTCTGCCTCTGTGTTTTTATGTGTATGTACACATGTCATAGCGAGTGCACATATTACCTAGGCGGCTAGGCATGAATTATACAAGGGTCAGATGGTAATGGTACCAAACACTATATCAGTCAGGACATGAACACTCACGTCTCACGCACATCCTTACAAGAGAATGATTGGCAATTTACCAAACCTGACGACCCTGTCGCCATCGCAGCATGGACAGAGAGAAGAAAAGGGAACGATCTGGAGACAGTGATGTCGATGCTTTGGCGTGTGATGTCGATGAGCCCACAGTCGTAGTCAGCAAGGGAGCAGTGGTCGATCCAGATGTCGGAGTCGGGCTTGATCTGGATGTCGTCGATGCCGTGGCTGCGACCAGACTAGAGTCAAAAAAGCCCTTCATCTGCATCGCCATGAAACCTAGGTCTGGCAGATCGACAGAGCCGACGGGCTTATCTCAGGTGCCACACGCCGATGGGCGAGGACGACGACGGGGTCCAAGCCCTTCCTCCGGTGACAAGCACGACAAAGTCGGATAATTTGGGATGGGATGAGACGGCAGCGTGGGAGAGAGGGAATGGGAGGAGATGGCGGCATGGACTTGGTGGATTTGGGATGGGAGGAGACGAGGGCTGCCTTTCTCTCTCGCTATTTTCACCGAGGGAGGTCTTAC
This sequence comes from Elymus sibiricus, assembly GCA_039707655.1. Classification (NCBI taxonomy): domain Eukaryota; kingdom Viridiplantae; phylum Streptophyta; class Magnoliopsida; order Poales; family Poaceae; genus Elymus; species Elymus sibiricus. Next base: position 456,035,984 of record CM077672.1, read on the forward strand.
CTGTAGAAGTTTCTTATCTGTTCTAGGTGTTGCTGTCATGACTTGCTTGGCATTACTCTGATATACGTTAGGCAGTGGTAACCTGATATACGTTAGGCAGTGGTAACCTTCCTTCTTTTGATGGTTGTCGACACACATCTTCAGTCACACATACACCATCGTTCATAACAATCATTTCCCTCGAGCATCTTATAGCAGAATAGAACAAAGCCTGAAAACAGGTAAAGCCTCGTAAGTAAAGGGATTCTCTCTCACTGACGACAACGGGTTTAAAGTAGCAGCATCATGTTCTTTCAAAATAGTATTGCATTTGGTAAAAACATTGGTTGCTTCATTGCAACAGGCTAGAAGTCATAAGCCATTCTACTCCCTCCGGTCCTTCTTAGTCTGCATATAAGTTTTGTCCAAAGTCAAAGTATCTCTACTTTGACCAAATTTATAGAAAAAAGTATCAACACTCACAATGCCAAATCAATATTGTTTGATTCATTATGAAATGTAGTTTCATAGTATATATATTTGGTATTGTAGATGTTGATGTTTTTTAATATAAATTTAATCAAACTTTGAAAAGTTTGACTTGACAAAAATCTAATACGCGGAGTAAAAAGGACCGGAGGGAGTACAATTTAAGAACAACATCAGTACCCACATGTAGACTAACTATTGAGATAATACAGTTGTTCAGGAAAGACCACACTGTGCAGAATTGAGTCTAAATTTCAAATTACTTGAATCTCAAGAGGATGCCCATGTATCCCCATCGTCCTGTCTATCATGCATGATCCGTCTGTGACCATTAAGGCCTTGTTCGGTTACACCCTTTGTCAAGAAGATTGGAGGGGAATTGGAGGGGTTTTGACTTGCAGGGGATTAAATCCACCTCAATCCTTGCCAAAATCCCTTCACAACCCTGTCAACCGAACACAGCCTAAAGTGGGGAACATGTCAAACCCATCAGACAAACACTAACTCAAGGTCAGCTTAATCCCGGTTTGCATATCCACTCTTTCTTGCAATGAATAGTCTCCTGTAGTGTAGCTAAAAGACAGTAAATCTGTCAATGTAGTGTACCTTTTGTAAAACGGTATCTTGACTTTGGCTGTGTTCTGCTTCAACTGATCAAAAGCACCGGCTCAGAACGTATCGGCACAAATCAGTGACGGTTTAAATCCCTTGTGCTAATAAAAATACGTGTATTTGATACAGGTAGTGGTTTTTCCAGAACCTACAGACATATATCGCTGCATGTTCAGTCTTCAGTGATCATCGAGCATCAATGTTACATTGTGAATTTGTAATTCAAATCAGCAACCATATATGGAGATTGAAATTCAGAAATAAGTGTAGAACACACAAAAGAAAAAAAAAACAGAAGGGAACATGCAATCGAGGTTGGTCAATCAGACTGACTTTGCAATTCGACGAACATGACGACATTGGACCTGCCCTTCTTGGGGACAAAGGTGGGCTTCCCGGGATCCAGCATGTGGCAGAGCTCCATTCCGACGGACTTCTTTATGATGAGGTGCTTGTTGGTGCCGGTGGCGAGGGCCCAATCAATGTCTAGTGAAAAAGCAGAACAGAAGGAACTATTTTCAGACAAAATATAAATTTGTACCATCACACTAATTATATCATAGAGAACAATGTATTCCCAGGGTCATGCATAATACAACAGCCTAATCATGCTCCTGACATGGAATCGGTCAAAACGCAGCTAATACATAGCAAAATCACAAATGATAGTTATATTCCAGGAAGTGCAAATAAGCTGTGTTCTCCACTGAACTGAAACCACTCAAGTCACAAGTAACACCATTCCCAATTGCTGAAGCACCAAAAGAGGCGGTCGATTTTACTCACCTTCACTGGGACGATGAACCCTTATCGGCATCAATGATCATGATGTATCCAATCCTGCACAACCATGAAAAAACATCAAACATCACAAATAACAAATCCTCAGCTGAAATCCAAATACGGGAACAAATCATGGGGATCCAAAAAGAGGAGGGGTTCAGCAACTCGACCAACTCATATGCCCTTGACGCTGTAGCAGGGCTCCATGAACTCGAGATTGACGGCGACACGCATCACGGATCAGTCAGTCACCGGCCTTGTTGAGGTGCACCAATGGCATGGCGTGTTGCTGATCAGCTACTGACATCCACATCACAAACAGAGAAACCCTCCCTGAGAAAACAGGGGAGGAAAGTGAATCGTCGACAGCCGGCCATCTCCAAATGCGGACACTACGGTACGGAGCCGAGAAGACGGGCACTTACCTAGGTGACATCCTTGGCGATCTCCGGCGATGGCGCCTCCCTCCTTCCACCATCCCGCTGTCGGCAAGCTTCACACACACACAGACAGGTGAACAAACCCTGTTGCGGTTGCGGAGGTAACGTGAATGGATTTATCAATAGAGGAATGTGCGGGCATGGATCCGTGGGGCTGACCTGATGATCGATGTCGGAGACGTAGACCATCCACCGTCGGCACCTCGATGCCTCCCCCTTCCCCCCTCTGCAACCATCATGGAGGCCGGATGGAACGTGAAGACGAGAAGGTTTGGAGAGAGGCGGATGCGAGGAGGGCGCCTTCTCCGGTGGAGGGCGCCGGAGGAGCTGGGATGCGCCGATGGGGCGGCGGCGTGGAGGGGCTGCTGGGCGGGCAGAGATGGGCGGAGCAGATGATGGAGAGGGCACGAGCGCGGGAAGGGCGGCAGCGGCGGCAGTAACCCTAGCTGGGCGGGCAGAGATGTGTTTTGTTTCTCGCTTCGTTCGGTACAGTAAAACCTGGCACGGTAAAAATGGATGTGTACACCGGTAAAATTTCTCGATGGACACCCGCTTATAGATCGCTGGAGAATTGGATAGAGAAAAGCTATGACAAGCCGTCAATTTCTGCCAGCCGTGTGTAGCCGTCAATTTCTGGCCCTATGTATTTTGGTACTAAAAAATTTTGAATTCAAATTTTCGTTCGAATTTTTTCCGGTATTTCGTGGTTACCGGTGGTAACGAGTTTACCCCCCCCCCCCCCCCCCCCCCCCAGAGAAAAAATGTCCCATTCGGAATCCAAAACCTTGGGTGGAGCTGCGTCACCCTCGATGGGGGTGGGGACCGCGAGGCAGCTCGAAGAGCGGCAGCACACGCAGCACGGCGGAGACGGAGGTGACAAACAGCCGGTGCGCGGGGTAGAATCCGCCGGCCTCTTTCGGCTTTCCAGCTGCTCACATGCGACGACCTCCTGCGATGTGACATTCGTCGCAGCCCTGTGAAGGTCTACTCCGGTTTGCTTGAATCTTGAATCTGTTATCAATATGCATGTGTTGAGTTGAACATGTGTACCTGCTCACTTCATCGGGATATGATGAGAATTGTGTTGTATTTTCTTCTTATTTCTGAAATTTATCAGCCTTGTGTTATGTGGGGCTCAAGGGAATATGTAGAACAAACTCTCCTCTGTTAATTAGAGATAATCTCACATCCTAAGGTAAAAAATTCTGTTGCCTCAACCTTCTAGCTAAGTTTAAGTTGATTCTACAACGGAAGAACTTATTCCTGCCACTGAATTGTTGTATGGTCCAATAGTATCAAAATGCAGGATATCGCCATATTGATTGTGCTCCAGCATATGCCGAAATCACAGAGAGATATAGGTAATCACTTGCACCATAGCTTTACAAAGAACAAAAAGGCATTGAAAATATCCCTCTAGAGTTGCAATATTGTTCGATTTGATTTGAAAATATACCATACCATATACTGACTAAACTGATATCCATGCCTCTCCGTACAGCTTGGCTCTGAAGAAATTATTTGAGGATGGTGTGGTTAAGCATCTGTTCATCACCTCCAAGATATGGTCAGGCTTGATTTGTTATATTCAGTTTGAAGCAACGTGCGAGATAGATGTGCTTCCCTCTCCTTACAAATATTCTGAATTTTGCAGGTTCTTTGACCATGATGCACCTGAAGACGTGCCAGAGGCAATTGCCGGCACCCTCCTCCTGTACAATCCTCTCCCCAAATCGTAGCATCTTTGCCTTTCTGCAGCTACGCCGATGTTTCCTCGCTTCCTCTTGGCCTGCCGCAACGGCCTTCCTTACTGATAACGGCAGAACCATGTCCCATCAAGACTGGTCACACGCCGTGCCGCGGGCTCACGCTGCATACAGTCTCTGCATGGACACCTTCAGTTCTGAATTTTCCCTTGTAAAAGAATGTGGAGCATGGTTTTGCTGCAGCTGGCCTCTTCCTTCATCCCCCGTTGGGGATGTCAAAAATGGTCGGGAAGTCAAAAATGGCAAATTGTGCCTCATTTTTTCTTATGTTTTTGGAGCTCATTTTTCAGTTTCTAAGAAATTGCCAAAATAGCTAATTTTGCCTCATTCAAAGTTCAAGATAGGGTGAGCAATGACGTACATGTGCAGATGTGCTACTTAATTTGTCAAACCAACAGCAGTCCTAGGCGCATTAGATACATCCATTTGCTAGCAAAATTTCTGGAACCGAAGAGTACTAAAGCTACTCTTCCCATTCTCCACAAAGACCATTAGGTAATCCTCACTGCTTTAATTTCTTTCTTACAATTCAATAGCCTTTTTCTCACTGTACAATCTTGGGGAGTATTGTTGCTTGATCAACTGCTTTAGTTAGTTGCTTGATCAACTGCTTTAGTTAGCGCTCGGTTTACGAGTCTGACATAGCTATAGGAATAGGAGTATTCGATGATTGGGAATTTAAAGGATATGAGATATTATCTACACATATAATTTTGAAGTGGTGGTCCTAGAACATTAAAATCATTATGATACACTAGGTACTAATTTTCAGATAGGAAAGATAGGTGTCAATGTTATTCAATGATATGACATGCTTTGTTAATAAACAACAATCTTCTCCATTCTATGTTGAATGGTCATTGCTACTTGATTTAGTGCCTTGCCGTGCAGTAATTGTTGAGGTTAATTTCCATAAGACTAACAACAATGAATGTCATAGAAGTTTCTATCTCTAAACTTGCAGAGTTATCTGAACTTTGGATAACAAGACACTGGCAGGCTCACAAAAAACAAAATACCACCTTACCACATCAGAAATACTCCCTCCCTCCCAAAATAAGTGACTCAACTTTGTACTAGCTTTACACTAAAGTTAGTACAAAGTTGAGTCACTTATTTTGGGACAGAGGGAGTACATGGCAGCTTCGATCAAGAGCCATCCACAGTGCATTGTGTGCAAAGACGACAGCTTCTACTGAGATTTGTATCCTAAAGCAATTTACGTAAATATTTATAGTATAACATTTTCCACTGTTAAGTCTAAAGGAAAGTATAGTATTTTCCCTTTCATATGCAGACTTTGGCCACCTTCTTTATGCATGAACAATTGAACATATATGTGGTAGGTCTGAATCAGCTATTTGATACTATCCAGATTGATAAGGTAGTTTCTTGGAATCCAAAACTACTAAGAAAACATTGTTCTTCTTAATCTGTTGTAATCAACACAAAGGATTATTCTCACTAAATTGTATTTCGGTCAACGAGCCTAGCCTTCAGTTTTGGTTCTGTTTTCAGAGCTTTAGCTGTATCATGTATCCTGTTTGTTAGGGCTATCTTGATTTTATTGGCCTCATTCGCTCAGCACGGTACACATCTTCAGTAGCACTGCAAGTACTTATTTGGTTTACTTGGTTGGTGTTTGATGATCCATTTGGCAGCAACATGTATTGAAATAATCATGGATAGGACAAAAAGGTTGCATTCATTTTCGCCTTCAATAAGATTGAAGTTGTTTTTCAGTGTCGTGTTCTTCTATTTACCTTGAGAAGCCTAAGTATGACCCCCTGATTTCAACAGGATTCTAAGAACAAATTATGCAGGCTGGAGAAAGAAAAGGAACATGGTTGACTCTTAGTTGTGTGCATACAAGAGGTTCTTTCTTCTCTTCCTATTGGCTGTCATATTCAGCCGGCAGGTCTTTGCTCAGTAAAAGAATGAACCTCAACAGCGGAAGTGATGAGGCAGCTAAGTGTAAACAAGGCAAAATTCAACACATAGGTAATTTTGGTGTTCCCGTTGTTCCAATATGTTGGGTTCAATATATAAAAAACCTGGGAAGGTCGCTCATTAATGGAAAATGTTTAGAGTAACTATTGAGAATTTTTCAAATGCAGATTATCTAGAAAAACTACATAGATTGATCATAAGAAATAATTTGATTCTAGGAGTAAATAGCATGTATACACAGTATGATATATCTCACCAATTTATTCATCTTTTTTTTTCTATTAAAAGGATTACAACCTTACCTGAACTACAGTGCAGTAGTCTGAGTTAAGCAGTACCTAAATCGATCACATAAAGTAACATCACGGTCAATTTAAGAGTTGCTGGCCTCACAATCCATTGAAGATGATGCCGCGATTAAGCGATGGCTTACATAGGGAAGAAAAACAATGAAGAAGAGTGGTCTAAATGAGTTCGTTCGGCTATCACTACGATGTTAAATTTTTGTTATTAAGCTGAACTGTACGCATCGGTAGCTTGACTGTAACAGATCCTACGGGAAGTTTAACATACTAATCACTATTTAGGGAAATATCATGCTTTTTTCTAATACTTCAGCACCACCAAGATCAAGGTTTTAGTCCAATATTTAGAAACATTGAAAACATCGCTCCTGTTTACCTTCTATTATTGATCGCACTCTAATGCCAATTTACTAGATTACATATCAGGGTGTATTTGATAATGATATGTTGGAGTTTATTGCCAGCAAGCCAATATATCCTTTCTCACTCCCTGACTGTCCTGTCCTTCATGTGTCACAGAATTTTGTTTTAAGGACAACCTTTTGAGGTTTAATACGGTATGTGCTTTTGGGTTGGTACATGCCCTACGTTAGTTATTATATTTTTCCACAGTATTAATTCACTTTAGAAGATTATCTGCTCCCTATTTGGACAGTGCAGCGACTGCTTTGTCTGCTTCATTCTGTAGCAGGTAACAGTGCAGAGTCACTTAGTTGCTTGTGTGAAATGAAACCACCATCAGATTTAGCTCTCATGTTCATTTGAAGATCATGGCTACCGGATTTTATCCATTAGAATTAGCTCTCATGTTCATTTTCAAGACCATGGTTACCGGATTTTAGCTCTTCTAGGTCCCTACTGGAATAAGGAATAATGTATACTCTGTTTACCAGGCATGTTTTAACTTCTGTGTTACTAGGCGTGTGAAATCTATTTAAAAATATATTATTTTATCTTGGAAATCGTCAACGGAGCAATCAACTCATGTAGCACTAGAAACTTCGCCCTATTTGGACAGTGCAGCGACTGCTTTGTCTGCTTCACACTGTTTGTAGAATAATGTATACTCTATTTAGCTGGCATTTTAACTTCTGGGTTACTAGGCATGTTCGCGTGCGTGTGGCGAATTGCTATCTAATCGAAGCCAACACACGCACCTGGCTGCGCCGAGCCGAGGTCGCTCGCACCCTGCAGTGCCACCCCATTAGACCATCTCCTTATTGGCTTGCTCGCCGGCCACCTAAGACTCACCGGTACGACATCCTTGGAGCCGCCTTCATTCGGGAATTCGGCATAATGCAGGCAGCACATATGTCTGTTGCCACAGCAGAGACGGAAGAACAAGCCGCATCACTAATCCTCAAAGTTCATGACCTGCAGACTTTGGGCTTCAGATATTACCAACTGACCTGCAAACTTCAGATATCACCATCTCTGCAGCTGCACAAGTTAATGAGAAAACCATCAACCCAAAGTTACATGACAAGAAATATTAGTAAGATAGGAGCTCTACATACAGGTGGCTGCTCTTCTGGCCCTGTACGAGATAGTCGCTGCTGCTTCGTCCCTGGCCTGTTGAAGTTTGGTGGGGCGGCATGACAAGCATTTTGCATACCTGCCTGAGCTCCATCTAGTGCACAAAGAGCAGATATCTGAATTCAGGCCCATATTAGTAGAGAGTACAGACATCTAGCAGCTGATTGATCATACCAGTGGCTGAAGTAACAAGTTGTTAATTATACCCGACCATACATCAACACGCACAAAAAAGAGGTCTATCATGATTCAAGTCTTGAGTATTACTGTCAAACACCACAAGTGAAAAGTGGGCCACAATCGATGCCTCAGTGTTTGCTTCTGCAAACAACACCTCCAGTCGTGACCGATTTAACATGGGCTACAGTTTAGCTAGCAAGATGAGCACTATCCAGAAATGAATGAAATGTTGCCAAACCACATGTAGGCACATACATATTGGTATTAACAAAAGTAAGAAAAAATATTCCTCAGAGTGTCACATAGAATCCTTGTCAGACAAAACACACCATCTTAAGTAAATCCTAATTGGTCGTTCTGAAGATCATGTCATACTAGTCTATAAAGATCTCATTAAAAGGAAAAATAGTAAGGTCAAGCAACTTATTCTGTGGGTCACCCGGAGCAGACCATTCTAACGACATTTAGTCCAGGAGGACCCATTCCAGCAGCTTGAGATGTCCTCCCAAAGAAAGGTATTTCCATTTTATCCCTCAAAAGAAGTAGTACAGTGCAGCAGTCGACGAACTCATTCGGCAGGTCACACGGAGCAGGCCAATCGAACCACATTTAGTCCAGGAGCATCAATTCCAGCAGCTTTCATCTGATACATCATTCTGGCGGCCTCTCTGTACCACCCACCGCGTGCATACCCCATGGCCATGGCGTTCCAGCACACCGCGTCAGGCTTGCCACCCACTGCCTCAAACGCCCTTGCAGCATCTGCAAGCCGTCCTTGCCTCGCATACATGTGGACCAACCCAGACACAACGAACTGGTCTGTTTCCACACCGTGCTTGATGGCGTCGCCATGCACTTGCTGTCCGCAGCACATGTGGTTCTCTGATTCTGCGCATACCGCGAGGATAGTCGACAGAGAGAAGCTGCTCCTGGCGACTCCGGAGGACACCATGTCCCTGAAGACGTAGATGGCCTCATCCAGTTGGCCGTATCGGTGGCAAGCTGTCATGAAGCAAGTCCAGGCTGCCTCAGGTACTGGCTCCTGGGAAGAACACCTCATCGTGTGAAGCACTTGCCGTGCACTGTCATGCTGATTACCCCCGCAGTACAGCTGCAGCAGCGAACTACCGGTATCACCGCAGACCCTATTTGTCTTGACGACAAGTGCATGTACCTGCTCACCAAAGCCCCTTATTCTGCCCAGCCGAGCACATGACCGCAGCGCCGCCACAATGACATGGCCGAGCAGATCACCAGTGAGTCCTTGTTCTTCTTCGTGACACATGAGAGTGAAAAGCCTTACTGCCTCGTCGTAGAAGCATCCATCGGAGTAGGCCGAGACCATGGTCGCCCACGTGATGCCGTCCTTCACGGGAATTTCGTCAAACACCTCGCGGGCGGCCGCCGTGTCGCCGCAGGTCGCGTAGGCGAGCAGCAGCCGGTTGGCCAGCGGCAGGGGGAGGCCAGTCGCGGCGCGTGTGGCGGCGACGTGGGCGTGCACGGCGGCGACCTCGGCGGCGTCAACGAAATCCCTGAGGAGGGAGACGTAGACGTCCTCGTCGGGTGCGACGCCGAGCAAGTCCATCAGGCGGAGCACGTCGCCGGCGCCCGAGGATTCCGCGGCCGTCGGCGATTCACTGCGGTCGTCTTGCTTGCCGTTGGTGGGACTGGGCTCGCTGGAAATGACGGGGAGCCTTGGCCGCGGGAGGAGAGGCGGCGGCGGTGGTGGTTTAGGTGGTTTCGACAGGGCCGGCAGCCGCTGCGTCCTTGTTGTTGCCATGGCCGGAGAGGCGGCGGCGCTAGTAGGCAAGCCGAGGCGGCGAGAGGGGCGTGGGGCCGCGGCGGCGGTGCCAAGCGGTTTCGCGAGGGAGCAGCGCGCCATGTCCGGTGGTGGTCGATGCTCAAGGTTTTTTTTTTCCTGAGCACTGGTCGATGTTAAAAAAAACAAATTGAGCACTGGTCGATGTTCAAATGGAGCCCACGCGTCAGTGTCTCTCACAGTGCTACATGATAGTGGGCTCGGCTGGGTTCGAGGCTGGCACAAAAAGAACCTTGCTGTGAATCTTATCCTGAAGAAAAAATTAAACTTTGCAGTGAAACATGGACGAAGAAAACATGAATTTGAGAAGGTTGCTCAGCGTACAATCCCTCTTTGCAACAAGAGTATTATTTCAGAAACAACGATGACGGTTGCAAGAAGAGTTTTGTTTCAAAAACAAATCGGTGACTATTGCAACAAGAGCTATGTTTCAGAAACACTGGTGACGTTGCAAAAAACATCTCTGCGTATTATCCCTCTTTGCAACAAGAGTTTTGTTTCAGAAACATCGTAGACTATTGCAACAAGATCTCTGTTTCATAAACATGCCACGCAGGGCTGGGACGGATCCAGCAGGGAGGGATCCCCCGACGACAACGTCGACCGAGAGGCCATGCGCTGCGCCGCTGCAATGACGACCGGGCCATGCAGATCTCAGGGCAGGAGAGATGTGAGTGGCGGGGCGGTGGCTGCCCAGTCGACGGCCAGTAAGGCGGCGAAGAAAAATAGGAGGAATGGAAGTGGTCCTACGAAGGCCTGCCTCGCCGGCGAAGGACGGCTGCCGGAGCGGGACGGCGGCGAGCACGGGCATACGCATGATGTGGGTGAGCGTCTCCCTTGCGGTGCTGATTCGGGACGAAAGGATTGATGGAGATGAGGATAAGATAGAGACATAGACGTGTTGTAGCAAAAGACATGGTGGTGGGTCCACTGCGGATGCGTGGCGCACAATCGAGGCGGCAGACGCGCGCGTGATTTATCGATCCGCTTATGAGAAACATTCCCGTAAAATAACCGTCACTTTATAGTTTTGGGTGAAAAAAATGTTCATGTCAGATCCCGCAAAACACCCTCGCCCCGTAAAAATTATACAGCTCCCCCTTAAAAAAACCTCATCCCCAAGATATGGAGTTTTGGAGGCAAATTTTACACCTCCGCCTATATGAGAAAACCGTTGGCATGATGGTAATTCACGCCAACCGCCGCCAGCTCTTGATTCCGGCCGTCCCCGCCACCGCCGACCAGCCGGCCGACGTTCCCCGCCCTTCCTCGCCTCATTCCCGACGACCATCACGCCCCTCGAACTCTCGGGTGGTCTCGCCAGCTCCGCCATGGATGCAGGCTCGAGGTCACCGCCGGGGCCGGACAACCATCGCGCCCCTCGAGCTCTCGGGTGGCCACGGCAGCTCCGCCATGGATGCGGGCTCAAGGCCGCCGCCAGGACCCGACTGTCACAGAGCGGTGGGAAGCGATCGTGGCTTGTTCGGGTGATTTGGGGAAGAAGATGACCATGGAAAATAAAAGAGAAAGAGAAAAAAAAACACCCAACGGATGGAATATTCATTTTTACAATATAAATTTGCGGTATCTGTTCCATTGCAAGGTAGTGTTGGGAACGCGACAGAAAACAAAGAAATTCTGCACTACGAACATGCCCAGGATCACTATGGAGATGCATACAAGGTTTGATCTGATCGTTACTGACTCGTGGCGCAGCGGAAGTAGAGTCGATGTAGATCGTCGGTGCAGATCCCCGCAGCTAGGATTTACAACCTCCCAACCGCGAGGATGTACTCCCTCGTCTGCTCCTCGGACAGCCCTTCGGGAGGCGGTCGGACAGTCCCCCGGACGGTGTCACGGACAGCCCTTCGGGAGGCACTCATAGAAACTCGGACGGTCACTCGGACAGCCCTTCGGGAGGCACTCTCGAACAGCCCCTCGGGCAAAAAGATCGAACCTACGACCTCTCTACGGGGTTGCACACATACGGTGTCAGCTATCCGGCAGGGCTTCGCCGTCCATAACTAGTTCCCACTGGAACCCAGACAACCTTTCGACTCTATGAAACTATTTCGCTGGGAGGGAGAGAGAAAGACAGATCATGCATGTCATGTGTATGTGAGAAAGAGTGAGTGTGGAGAGCTCCTCTCCACCTCCTTTTATAGGAAAACCCAAGGGGTAGGGTGGCACTTGAAAATACCAAAATGCCCATGAAAGGTGTCCTTCACAAGGGCATAAAGGGGAAGGCAAGTGGGCAAGTGGGGCTCCATGGAGGAGCCCCCCGCCTTGGACGGCCACACCCCTTGTGGGTCCCTCCCAAAGGGGCTCCCATCCATCCATGTCATCCCTAGATATTTTGGGACAAAGCCCAAAAAGGTGGCTTTCCAAAAAGTAACCAAAAAGTGCTTTTCACTATCCACGGAAACATTTTTCCGCGACCATTAAATCCAAAAATATTTCTGTAGATCTTATAACATTTCCAGTACCCACTAAAATAATTTTGGACGCGTTCTGAAACAATTCCAGATCAGTGATTTTCATCAGCGAAAAGCAACCAAAGCGGTTCCGGCAGCTCCGGAACATTTCCGGTTTTTTCTTCGGAAAAATCCCAGAAGTTCCCAGAACAATTCTGGCACCCTCCAAGAATTTCCAGGCGTGTGCCGAAACCATTTTGACTTAATGATATACTTCGAAACAACTTTTCGGTTTTACCGAAACTATTTCGGTGTTCTCTCTCCGGAACTCTTCCGTTCTCCAAAACTTTTCCGGTGACTTTTTCTCAGACTCCCTGTCTAGTATTCAGCAGATAGATGATCCTTAAGTGTGTGACCCTATAGGTTCGGTGAAGTATGGACATGACCGGAACACTTTCCGATCAATGATCAATATCGGAGCCGTGGACACCCATATTGACCCCTATACCCACACGAATAAATATTCGAGTGAACCTCCAGTTGTCGTGTGCTATTCCTGTTGCTTCGCGATATGTTACAAACACTCGAGGTGAGATTTATCGGCATCCCCGTGGATCAACAACTTTGTCCACTATGCCAGTTACCTCGTTACCGGTTTTGTTCTCTCTTCTCGTTTCCGCGTTCCGGCATCCCTGTGATCAAATCACATTGTGTCTGGCCAGACGATGATGGATACCGTAACACCGAGAGGGCCCAAAGAATATCTCTCCATCGTCGGAGGAGCAAATCCCAATCTTGAGCTATCAAGTCCCTTGTCATACTTTTCCATGAACCCGTAAGCCGCCGTAATAGCCACCCAGTTACGGATGACGTTTAACAAACCCCAAACTTCATGAAGCAAGCATGAAGAAACTCGATACTCTCATGGTCTAAGGAATTATGCAAACGTTAACTTTCTCTGTGTTATTAACCATTAACTTGTGACGAATGTATCTCATAGCATAACATCAATTCGGGTCGATTCAACACAAATGTTCTTCTAACATTGTGCCCTCAAATTTTTTGGCATAGTCATGTCCATGATCAGGAAAACAAGATCATCATGCAATACTTGAGCTAGTCTTAGAGGCATGACTAGGAATACATTTTTCGGTTTATTATTCCACACGTGCACATGAGTTTCCCTCTGAGCCTCGTGGATATTGTAGACTCGAGAACCATAGCAGTCATAGCACGGAATATAAACATAATTATGAACATGGAGATAAAAATAACATTTATTATTGCCTCTAGGGCATATCTCCTATAGACTCCCACTTGCACTAGAGTCAATAATCTGGTCAATGCTAATGCACTTTACACCTATGGCATACTGGTGTAAAATATGCTTCACTTGTGGTGTAGCCTGATGTCCAACGGATCTGACAACTTCAGCTCCGTGTGTATTTTTGCATATCCTCGCGTTTTCAAGCTTTCACAAAATTCATATTTTGTGTGGACTTGGCTTTGTATATATGTGAATCACTGGTCGAACCTTGATTCCTCAGACTGAGCTATGGAGCAACTATCTACAATAGTGTCCCATTGACCAAAGTCATCTTGGAACCATACTAAGTTCATGAATGAACTATATGATTCAACATCTTCTTTGTCGTTTCTAAAGTGTCAACATACTTAGCCTTTGTTATAGAATTCGCCACAGTAACTTGTTTGGAACAATTCCAACTTACTGTGTCACCATATCGTGTATTACATAAAACCCTTAACTTAAATCGAAAATCGCATGGAGCATTGATGAAGACTGTATCGATGTAATTACTTAAAACGAGCACTTCGTAATCTCTGCTTGCGAGAAAACATGTCATCAGTGCTACTCTAGTACACAATGACATTTTTCACTGTTGTCCCATGATCAGCACTTTGATCACTTTGGTATTTATACTCGCAACAGCTTGGGAGTATCAGACATATCTGGTTGTTTTACATACCATGGAATACATGATTAATCCAAACACAAGAGTGTGTGGAATCTCCATCATGTATTTTGCTCATCAGTGTTTTAGGACACCGAGTCTTGCAAAACTCTTTCCATGTGACTTCGGCAAGAATCACTCCTTGGCGTTCTTATGCTAAACTGTTTTAGCATCTTGTCAATACGTATTTTTGGCTTAGCCTATTAGGCAATTCTATCTTCGTAGATAATTATGCCTAATATCAAGGCTATATAGCCCAAGCACTTCATCGAAAAACTATTTTCAATGAAGTCCTAATTCGTGTCAAGAAATTTATATTATTTCCAATCAACAATGAGTCAAGCACACAAGGTTTTCAGAAATATTATTATGCTCCCACTTACTTTCTTGTAACCACAAGCATCTTCGTTATCCGTTGATGAAATCAAACTCTTTTGACTATTTTCATCAAAAACGAAGATTCCAACTCCATTTTGCTCTCTTCTGTCCATTGCTGGAACTCTGAAGTTTGCATACTCACTAGCATCCCCTGGATCGACAAAATACTTTGGACTGTATCACATACAAGTCCTTGGTTTTATTTCCATCCCATGGAAAATCCTTTTGGCATCCATGTATCATATCTCATGATTGAAATATGTATTAATTTGTTAGTTTAAGCCGAACCGACTTTAAGTATCGCTACAGAGAGACAATCTCGCCGTAGTCAATTCCTTGAATTTATTATATGCAACAAGTCGAGCTTTATGGATAAAACATTTTTATCCGTGTCAGTTTATAGTTCCATTAATATTCGTTAGACTCTAAGTCTTCCGAAAGGTGTATCAAGATTTAATCTTGAATCATTTATATGGAAACTATCTCGGATTATATTGGCATTTAGCCAATTCCGGAGTCAGGGCCCATCAACGCTTCCTTGTGTATCGTAGGTATACTGTTGTCTAATAACAATATCTCGTTTGCGCACCTGAGAGGTTTGCACGAGTTTTGCCCACGTGGTTCAGCTGCAAGTTCGACCGAAGTCCATACATCTCATGTAGAGGCTTCCGTATCAGTCGTAGTAGGAAACTCTGGAATCACTTCCAAGGTTTCTTTCCTTTGACCTGATGACGAAGATACTGTTATCTCGTCGAGTTGCACTGTCCTCCCACTCACCTTTTTGCAAGAACCATTCTCTTTAAAAGCATACCATTCTTTGTGGCAAAACATTTTGCCTCGGTATAGTGGTGGAGGAATTCCCAATAATTTGGGATAACCTACAAAGTAGCACTTGTCTGATTTGGAATAGGTTTGTAAATATTTTACACAAGCCCCATATTTCAAATGTTAAGAAAAGACATAACATGGTTGGGTGTACCATACCATGGCGTCATTTCAACAGATTTGATGGCGCTCTTTTCAGTGTAAAAGCCACAGTAGCTAAAGCATTACTTTAAAAGGGATAATGGCAAATTTATTTATGTCATTTTTGATCTTATCATGTCATAAATGGTTTGATTACATCTTCACGGACATTCCACTAACAGTGGTGTTCCGGGAGGTGTAAGTTATGAAACTCTTTTCACAACTCATCAGACATTCGCTAAACTTGTAACTCAAAATATTCCTTTCCGCAATCTAATTGTAGAAACATAATTTTCTTGTTACAATAATTTCTACTTCATTTTTGAAAACCTTTTGAATGACTTCAAAAGATCCAGACTTATGTCTCATCAAGTAAATATCCATATATCTACTTGAGTCATTTCTGAAGATAGACAAATCCACTACTAGCAACAACATTTATCGGACTACACACATCATAATGTATGATCACTAATAAGTTCGTTGCTCGTTCCTCATGGCCTGTGAACGGTATTTCAGTCACTTCACTTTTCGAACGAAAGTTACAAGTGTCAGATGATTTATAATCAAATGACTTCAAAATCCATCATAATGGAATTTTTCCATGCGGGTTTGTCCAATGTGACCAAATGCAGTGCCACACATATGTGGTATTCTTTTAGTCTTGCGACATTTAGCGTCAGTGTTTATGGATGTATCATATTACCATCAATATTCATAACATACATCCCATCCACGATGGAAGCATGGCCCTTATATTATTAATGATACTGAACAACAATTGTTCTTTTATGAACAACCCTTTTGCAACAAACATTATGCAATGGGCTAGAGTGTATAAAACTCTAAAATGAATTATGAAAGTAAACACAGAGGTAATATATTATTATCAATATTGATAACATACATCTCATTCATAATGAAAGTATGGCCCTTATGTTATTCATAACACCGAACATCAAAATTTCTCTTATGAACAACCTTCTTGCAAGATACTTTATGCAATGGGCTAGAGTGTATAAAAACTCTAAAATGAATTATGAAAATAAATACATAGGTAATGTACCGAGTATAGAAACTATTACTATGTTCCCAGCGCATATCTAAACCTCATTACTGGCAAGTCTTTTAGGCCATAGTAGTTCTTGCATCGAGTCGCAACAGAATGCAATCGAGCGGGTATCTTTGTGATCAACTCACAATACCCATGAATCAGTGATTAACATGTTTAATCATAATTCCCAAGAACTATTTCTTTTACCAGCCTTCCATACATCTATAACTCGTATGACATTCATACATGAGCTGGATATTCCAGTCTTCTCTCTTTTTGCCTTTATACGTCTAACAGTTTAACTTTCAGTATTTCTCCTACTCTCAAAAGAAGCACCCAACTTTAAGGGTGGCGTTAGCCCTAGACTTCCTAGGCGTGTAAGTCATACTAACACCCTTTGGACATTTCCTTTCTCTTTAAGTTGTTATTTTATTCACCTTCATTTCAAGACAGGCGTTCTTCTGGATCCCTCTCTCATCAGTCAAATGCTTAGTAAACACTTTACTAATACTTTGCAAACAAACATTGCTTTGGATATCTCATATCTTTTAGCCTTTGTCTGCATCTGAAAACAATTTTTAGTTCCATGAATATCACATAATTATCCCAAACTTTGAAATTCGGGTCTTTATGGAAGCAAACATATTGCACTTGACCGTAACGGAATTCTAGTTTTTGGATCGAAGGACAAGAGTCACATCATCCATAGCATTAGCGGGAGAATACCGAAAGCATGCGATAGGACAAAGTCCTTCTCGGCACTCTTGAGGACAATCCTCACATTACGTTACTGAAAGGACCACGATGTCGCCTAGAGGGGGGGTGAATAGGCGTTTTAAAATCTTTACGGATTTGGCTCTATCCTAATGCGGAAATAAACTAAGCGGATACTTTTCAAGCACAAATCCTAAATATACTAGGCTCACTAAGTGCACCAACAACTTAGGATAAACAAGATGAGAACAACGAGGATATGAGTAAGCACAAGTAAGTTACACAAATTTACTCAATGTATATCACAAGATATGGAAATGAACAATACACACAACCACAAGTAAGCAATACAAGCTTACACAAATTGTATCACAATATATGGAATTGAATGATACAAGCAAACTAAAGTAAGCACTACAAGCTTACACAAGTTATGTCACAAGATATGGAAATGAATGATACAAGCTAGCAATTCACACTAAGCACAAGATATATCAATAGTAGCAAGTATGAATTGCGGAATATAAAGTGAAGGCCTAAATAATCTCTACAAGGGAATAGCCAACACAATATAATGAGGACAACAAGATATAGTGAATGCACGGTCAAGTGACCAAAGTAAACCACAAGTAAGGAGCTAGGGTTAGGGATAACCAAAGTAACGGAGACGAGGATGTATCCCGATGTTCACTTCCTTGGAGGGAAGCTAGTCACCGTTGGAGGGATGGATGTTACCACGAAGGCACACCAACGCCACGAAGGCTCACCCTATTCTCCCCTTGAGATATCACCGCGAAGGCGATTCCCAACCACTAGTGGTAGACCTTGAGGCGGCCTCCAAACCTTCACAAACTTTCCGGGGGACAAATCACAAGTTGATTCCTCACCGGAGCACTCCTACCGCCTAGGAGTCTCCAACCTCCAAGAGTAACAAGACCAAAGGGGAAATGCTCAAGACTTGCTCAAATCACAAATTGCTTTGGTTAAAAGATAGAGGAGGAGTGAATGTATGCTTGGATGAAATCTCTCTCAAAAACTCTCACAAATCTCTCCGGGATTTAACACAAGAATGCTCAAATCCCTCTCTCTCAAATCCCAACAAAAGCAACTAATGTTATGGAGGGATGGGAGAGGAGAGGAACAATGGAGGAGGTCAACAAATGAACCCTAGATCCATGGGCTAGTTTTCCCTCAAATGTATTGGAGTTTTTAGGCTTGGGGGAGAAGGAGAGAGCTCTCAAGAATGGGGAAATTTCAGATGTGGAACCCTAGCCCGTTGGGGAAGAAGGGTACCTTATATAGTGCCCCCACCAAACCTGCCCGTTATGCACAGAAAAACGCAGCCCGGAACTTCCGGGCTCCCTTTGGAGAATATCAGCGCAACACTCTGGAAAGCCCGGAACTTCCCCCGGAAGCTATCCCGGAACGTCCGGACCCCGGAACCTCCGGGCAGCTCGGAACTTCCGGGCATCCCGGAACTTCCGGCCCTCCAGATAGTAAAACATGCACAACTTTTTCATACGAACTCCGATTTTCATGATCTTGGGCTCATTTTGTAGCTATGGAAAAACCCCAGGTCCCCACATAGAGGACCACCCAAGATCAACCAAAATGGAGGATGCCAAATATGCAAAGATTTTATCATGTATTTGGGAAACCTATTTGGCTTTGGATTTTCTTTGGTATATAGGATAGGAGTGGAATTGTGTAGAGAAGATGTTGACTTGAGCAAATCCATCACGAACCCCTTTGATCCCCTCTTAATAGTGCGGGATCCCTATAACTCAAGAATCATAAAAGAGGAGCTATAGAGAATCCATTCTTGAGTGTATGTGTTTCTTCGGTGGTCATCACTCCACAACACTAACATCAAAGGAAATAATACCTTTGACTCGAGCCTTTCACTTGAGCTTGATGTTAATGTTTCTTCTTGGCTCAAGTTGAAGGCAAGACATTGGTGAAGTCTTCAAGTAGCTCTCCCATACACAATGTGGGAAGCATTGCTTTGTATTCATCTTCGCGTGTCCATCACATGATCATCTGCAAGCTTCAAGCATGTAATTCTTCAGAATGCCTATCTTGAACTTGCCCTTTTAAACCATGATCATCATCACTTAATGTCATCCTCTCATGGGCACTTGAAATCTTTCTCTTGATGTAAGTCCATGAGAATTACCTAACCCACACAGACATAGAAAACACATAGAATGGGTTAGTACACAAAGCGCAATTGACAAATTCTTACCGTACCATAAGATCTCATGTGGCACATGATTTGCGCTTGTGTGTTGACCATCTTTGAATTCAATCTTCGATCTTCATCTTGGTCAACATTTATCTTTGCTCCATGATTAATCTTGATGCACAACTATATGTATATGGCATTCATTCCGAATCCATTCAATCTCCTTCTTGCATCACACATGGAACAAACCTTCCTATATAACTTGATGTCATTGTTTCTTCATAGGAATTGTCATTCATTATCAAGTCTCAATGCATATATTTATGTTGATGGATTTAATCCATCAATTCATCCAGTATTCTTCATGCATTGCAAATGGAACTTTCCTTCAAATGTATATCTCAATGCAAACATTAGTCCATTAGGATTGTCATTTAATTACCAAAACCACACATGGGGACTACATGTACTTTCAGTTACCAATCATAAAGATTAACCAGATAAATAACAGCTTATTCAATTTTAATAGGGAAGGTGGAAACGCGAGCCATTATTCTACAACTATTATGCAAATTTCACTTAGACAATGTTCATAATTAATTGCACAGAGAATTAAACAAGTTAATTCTATAGTGCGCTCCCACTCAAATCAATATCTCTCATAATTGATTGTGAGTGATACAAGACCCGCATTTCAATTCAACGCCATTGATGTGGACATCACTGATGACGAGAATTTCAATCGGTAGGCAAACTTGCCGATCACATCTCTATGTGACTCTTGTTCATCTTTCGATGCGTGTGTTCCGAGCTCAGGACGATCCTGCCATGAACGTCAAGACAACCAAGTGATCTCGCTGTGAGGTCTAACCTCACCCGCCTTACACCCGTACAATCATTCGTACCCATGTGGACATGGCGCACCCCAAAAGGAAAGATGCTGTGACGGTGCTACACTTGGGAGAACACTAACTACTTGATATTTTAAGTGAGAGATCACCCTAATAAAAGCGACTACCGCGCAATCAAAAAAGGGTGCATCATAAGGGATAAACATCTCAGGCAATTCATAATAGCATGATATGGTATAGCCCTTTCTGACGGAGAAGTCTTTATTTTCTTCATCTTCGGCATTTGCGTCGGTGTTCACCTTCGCGAAGATTGCCACCACCTTGTTGATGCACCAGATAATATTGCTATCTCAATAGCTAATAAAATAAGTGCATTACTTAAGGTTGACACGCAGGTCAGTAAAGTGACAATCATATGGCTCCAGCCATCATGCCGAATCATGACACGCAGGTCATGTTAATTAATTTTACATCATATAGTCATCTCATACATAATCAAATTGAGAACGCTATACCACATCACATGCACATCTTATGTCATCCTGCAAAACCAAGTTAGACGCCTCTAATCGGTTTATGCAAAAATTTATTTGACGTGGTTTCTAAGGTTTCGAAACAAACCGAAGCTACCAACATTCATCATCAAGTATGATTATTCAAGTTGCTAGATTAACTATGCGGGGCGTATGAAACACGAGATAATAAAATCTCGAGCCCCATTGATACGTCCATTTCGCATCATGTTTTACTACTGTTATTTATAGTGTTTTTAATCAATATAACACTTTGTGGAGCAATTCTAATGCCTTTTCTCTCTTAATATGCAAGATTCACACAAGGAGGGAGAATGCCGACAGCTGGAATTCTGGACCTGAAAAAGCTCTGTCAAGATACCTATTCTGCACATCTCCAAATGAGCTGAAATTTTATGGAGAATTATTTTCGAATATATAAAAAATATTGGAAGCAAAAAGTACCAGAGGGGGCGCCACCCAGGTGCCCATGAGGCACCAGGGCGCGCCACCCCCCCCCCCAGGCGTGCCCTGGTACCTCGTGGAGCCCCTGGCCCACTTCTGGCCCCCATTTTCTGGTATATAAGTGCATTTGACCTAAAAAAATTATAGAGAAGACTTTCGGGACGGTGCGCCGCCGTCTCGAGGCGGAACTTGGGCAGGAGAACTTTTGATCTCCGGCAGAGAGATTCTGCCAGAGAAACTTCCCTCCGGGAGGGGAAAATCGTCGTCATCGACAACACCAGCGATCCTCTCATCGTGGGAGGACTAATCTTCATCAACATCTTCACCAACACCATCTCATCTCAAACCCTAGTTCATCTCTTGTATTCAATCTTTGTCTCAAAACCTCAGATTGATACATGTGGGTTGCTAGTAGTGTTGATTACATCTTGTAGTTGATGCTTGTTGGTTTATTTGGTGGAAGATTATATGTTCAGATCTATTATGCTATTCAATTCCTCTCTGATCTTGGATATGAACATGATTTGTGAGTAGTTACTTTTGTTCTTGAGGACATGGGAGAAGTCTTGTCATAAGTAATCATGTGAATTTGGTATTCATTCGATATTTTGATGATATGTATGTTGTTGATTCTCTTAGTGGTGTTATGTGAACGTCGACTACATGACACTTCACCATCTTTGGGCCTAAGGGAATGCATTGTGGAGTAGTAATTATGATGGGTTGCTAGAGTGACAGAAGCTTAAACCCTAGTTTATGCGCTATTCCGTAAGGGGCTGATTTGGACCCACATGTTTAATGCTATGGTTAGAGTAATCTTAATTCTTCTTTCGTAGTTGCGGATGCTTGCGAGAGGGGGTAATCATAAGTGGCAGGCTTGTTCAAGTAAGAACAGCACCCAAGCACCGGTCCACCCACATATCAAATTATCAAAGTAGCGAACGCGAATCGAATAAACATGATGAAAGTGACTAGATGAAATTCCCATGTGTCCTCGAGAACGCTTTACTTACTATAAGAGATCGTTCCGGCCTGTCCTTTGCTACAAAAAGGATTGGGCTATATTGCTGCACTCTTTGTTACTCTTACTACTTGTCACTTGTTACAAATTATCTTGCTATCAAACTACTCGTTACCGATAATTTCAGTGCTTGCAGAAAATACCTTGCTGAAAACCGCTTGTCATTTCCTTCTGCTCCTCGTTGGGTTCGACACTCTTACTTATCGAAAGTACTACGATTGATCCCCTATACTTGTGGGTCATCAAGACTCTTTTCTGGCGCCATTGCCGGGGAGTGAAGCGCCTTTGGTAAGTGGAATTTGGTAAGGAAATATTTATATTATGTGCTGAAATTTATTGTCACTTGTCACTATGGAAAGTAATCCTTTGAGGGGTTTGTTCGGGGTATCTTCACCTCGACCGGAAACACCAAGAGTAGCTCCTCAACCTACTGCACCTATTGAAAAAGATATTTATTATGAGATTCCTCCAGGTATGTTAGAGAAACTGCTAGCTAATCCTTATGCAGGAGATGGAACGGTACACCCTGATATGCACTTGATCTATGTGGATGAAATTTGTGGATTGTTTAAGCTTGCAGGTATATCCAGAGATGGAGTTAAGAAGAAAGTATTCCCTTTATCTTTGGAGGGAAAAGCATTAATATGGTATAGGCTATGTGATGATACTGATACATGGGACTCGAACCGATTGAAACTAGAATTCCATCAGAAATTTTATCCTATGCATTTGGTTCATCATGATCGGAATTATATATATAATTTTTGGCCTCGTGAAGGAGAAAGCATCGCTCAAGCTTGGGGGAGGCTTAAGTACATGATGTACACATGCCCCAATCATGAGCTCTCAAAAGAAATTATCTTACAGAATTTTTATGCTCGGCTTTCTCATGATAATCAAAATTTGCTCGATTCTTCTTTGACTGGCTCCTTTATGAAGAAAACTATTGAATTCAGATGGGATCTTCTGGATAGAATTAAACGCAACTCTGAAGATTGGGAACTCGACAAAGGTAATGAGTCAGGTATAATACTTGAGTTCGATTGTGTTAAATCTTTTATGGCCACCAATGCTTTTCATAAGTTTAGCACTAAATATGGACTTGACTCTGAGATAGTAGATTCCTTTTGTGAATCATTTGCTACTCATGTTGATTTCCCTAAGGAGAAGTGGTTTAAATATCATCCCCCTGTTAAAGAAAAGATTAAGGAACCTGTTAGTGTTAAAGAAGAAACAATTGTTTACCATGCTGATCCAGTTGTGCCTACCGCTTATATTGAGAAACCACCTTTTCCTGTTAGGATTAAGGAACATGCTAAAGTTTCAACTGTGATTAACAAAAGTCATATTAGAGCACCTAGACCCTCTGAACAAATTAAAGTTGAACCTAATGTTGCTATGGTTAAAGATCTCTTGGTTGATAATATTGATGGGCATGTTATTTACCTCCGCGATGAAGCAGCTAGAATTGCTAAACCTGATCCTAAAGATAAAAACAGACCCGTTGTGGGCATGCCTGTTGTCTTAGTTAAAATAGGAGATCATTGTTATCATGGCTTATGTGATTTGGGTGCTAGTGTGAATGCTATTCCGTTTACCTTATATCAAGAAAGTATGCATGATATTG
Source organism: Elymus sibiricus (assembly GCA_039707655.1). Lineage (NCBI taxonomy): Eukaryota > Viridiplantae > Streptophyta > Magnoliopsida > Poales > Poaceae > Elymus > Elymus sibiricus. The sequence continues at coordinate 456,060,003 of CM077672.1, forward strand.
CACCTGTTGAAATAGAAGACATTGATGCTACTATTAAGCTTGCAAACAGAGATACCATTACACCACTTGGGATTGTTAGAGATGTTGAAGTCTTGTGTAGAAAAATAAAATACCCTACTGATTTTCTAGTCCTTGGTTCTCCACAAGATGATTTTTGTCCCATTATATTTGGTAGACCTTTCTTGAACACTGTTAATGCAAAGATTGATTGCACTAAAGAAACTGTTAGCGTTAATTTTGGTGGTATGTCTCATGAGTTTAATTTCTCTAAGTTTCGTAGACAACCTCATGATAATGAATTGTCTAGTAAAGATGAAATTATTGGTCTTGCTTCTATTGCCGTACCTCCTACTGATCCGCTAGAACAATATTTGCTAGACCATGAAAACGATATGCATCTGAATGAAAGAAATGAAATAGATAAGATGTTCTTTGATCAACCACCTATCCTTAAACACAATTTGCCTGTTGAAACTCTTGGAGGCCCTCCTCCACCTAAAGGTGATCCTGTGTTTGAATTGAAGCAATTGCCTGATACATTGAAATATGCTTATCTTGATGAAAAGAAGATATATCCTGTTATTATCAGTGCTAACCTTTCAGCGCACGAAGAAAAGAGGTTACTAAAAACTCTAAGGAAGCACCGAGCTGCTATTGGATATACTCTTGATGATCTTAAGGGCATTAGTCCCACTCTATGTCAGCACAAGATTAATATGGAGCCTGATGCTAAACCAGTTGTCGACCACCAACGACGATTAAATCCTAAGATGAAAGAGGTGGTAAGAACTGAAATATTAAAACTTCTGGAAGTAGGTATAATCTATCCCATAGCTGATAGTAGATGGGTAAGTCCCGTTCGTTGTGTCCCTAAGAAAGGAGGTATCACCGTTGTTCCTAATGATAAAAATGAACTCATTCCACAAAGAATTGTAACTGGTTATAGGATGGTAATTGATTTTAGAAAATTAAACAAAGCTACTAGAAAAGATCATTACCCCTTACCTTTTATTGATCAAATGTTAGAAAGATTGTCTAAGCATACACACTTTTGTTTCCTAGATGGTTATTCTGGTTTTTCTCAAATACCCGTATCACAACCCGATCAAGAGAAAACCACCTTTACTTGTCCCTTTGGAACTTATGCTTATAGACGTATGCCTTTTGGTTTATGCAATGCACCTGCTACCTTTCAAAGATGTATGACTGCTATATTCTTTGACTTTTGTGAAAAGATTGTTGAGGTTTTCATGGATGATTTTTCCATTTACGAAACTTCTTTTGATGATTGCTTAAGCAACCTTGATCGAGTTTTGCAGAGATGTGAAGAAACTAATCTTGTCTTGATTTGGGAGAAGTGCCACTTTATGGTGAATGAAGGCATTGTCTTGAGGCATAAAATTTTTGAAAGAGGTATTGAACTTGATAAAGCTAAGGTTGATGCTATTGAGAAAATGCCATGTCCTAAAGATATTAAAGGTATAAGAAGTTTCCTTGGTCATGCTGGTTTCTATAGGAGATTTATTAAAGACTTCTCTAAAATTTCTAGGCCTCTTACCAATCTTTTGCAAAAAGATGTTCCATTTGTTTTTGATGATGATTGTCTAGAAGCCTTTGAAACACTTAAGAAAGCCTTAACCACTGCACCTATTGTTCAACCACCTGATTGGAACTTGCCCTTTGAAATTATGTGTGATGCTAGTGATTATGCTGTTGGTGCTGTTCTAGGACAAAGAGTTGATAAGAAATTAAATGTTATCCATTATGCTAGTAAGACTCTAGACAGTGCCCAAAGAAACTATGCTACTACTGAAAAGGAATTTCTAGCAGTTGTGTTTGCATGTGATAAATTCAGATCTTACATGGTTGATTCCAAAGTAACTGTTCACACTGATCATGCTGCTATTAAATATCTTATGGAAAAGAAAGATGCTAAACCTAAACTCATTAGGTGGGTTTTATTGCTACAAGAATTTGACTTGCATATTATTGATAGAAAGGGGGCTGAGAATCCCGTAGCAGATAATTTGTCTAGAATAGAAAATGTTCTTGATGACCCACTACCTATTAATGATGATTTTCCTGATGAGCAATTAGCTGTCATAAATGCTTCTCATAATACTCCTTGGTATGTAGACTATGCTAATTACATTGTTGCTAAATATATACCACCTAGTTTCACATACCAACAAAAGAAAAAGTTCTTCTTTGATTTAAGACATTATTTCTGGGAGGACCCACATCTTTATAAAGGAGTAGATGGTATTATTAGATGTTGTATACCTGAGCATGAACAGGAACAAATCCTACGGAAGTGTCATTCCGAAGCTTACGGAGGACACCATGCGGGAGACAGAACTGCACACAAGGTATTACAATCTGGTTTTTATTGGCCTACTCTTTTCAAGGATGCTCGTAAGTTTGTCTCCTCTTGTGATGAATGTCAAAGAATTGGTAATGTTGGTAGACGTCAGGAAATGCCTATGAATTATTCACTTGCTGTTGAACCATTTGATGTTTGGGGATTTTATTATATGGGACCTTTTCCTAAATCCAATGGATATACTCATATTTTAGTTGCTGTTGATTATGTTACTAAGTGGGTAGAAGCTATTCCAACTAGTAGTGCTGATCATAACACTTCTATTAAAATGCTTAAAGATGTTATTTTCCCAAGGTTTGGAGTCCCTAGATATTTAATAACTGATGGTGGTTCACATTTTATTCATGGTGCATTCCGTAAATTGCTTGCTAAATATGATGTCAACCATAGAATTGCATCTCCCTATCATCCTCAAACTAGTGGTCAAGTTGAATTGAGCAATAGAGAAAAAAATTAGTTTTGCAGAAAACCGTCAATAGATCTAGAAAGAATTGGTCTAAGAAACTTGACGATGCATTATGGGCTTACAGAACTGCTTATAAAAATCCTATGGGTATGTCTCCTTATAAAATGGTTTATGGAAAAGCATGTCATTTACCTCTTGAGTTAGAACATACAACATATTGGGCAATTAAAGAACTAAACTATGATTTTAAACTTGCCGCTGAAAAGAGGTTATTTGATATTAGCTCATTAGATGAATGGAGAACCCAAGCTTATGAAAATGCCAAATTATTTAAAGAAAAAGTTAAAAGATGGCATGATAGAAGAATTCAAAAACGGGAATTCAAAGTGGGTGAGTAAGTTCTATTGTACAATTCTCATTTGAGACTCTTTGCAGGAAAACTCCTCTCTAAATGGGAAGGACCGTATATCATCGAAGAAGTTTATCGCTCCGGAGCCATCAAAATAAACAACTCTGAAGGCACTAATCTGAGAGTGGTGAATGGGCAAAGAATTAAGCATTATATTTCAGGTACTCCCATTAATGTTGAAACTAATATTATTGAAACAATTACACCGGAAGAATACATAAAAGAGACCATCCGGAACACTCCAGAACCCTGAAAAGGAAGAGGTATGTGATACGGTAAGTAAACCGACTCCAAAAATTCCATAAAAATATTTTCTGTCAGTTTTGGAATATTTAGAAAAATAAAAAAATAAGAAACAGACGGGGGGACCCACCTGGTGCCCACGAGGCACCAGGGCGCGCCACCCCCCAGGCGCGCCACCCCCCAGGCGCGCCCTGGTACCTCGTGGGCCCCACGTGTGCCTTCCCGACTCCATTTTTCTTCTAGATTACTTGTTTTGCAAGATAAAAAATCTTTATATATACTTCCAGATGTTTTGACCACCGTATCGCAGAAATCTCCTCTGTTCTTGTTTCGTGCTATTTTCCTGGCAGATCCGAAAGTATGTCGTCCCAAGACTCACATGGGGAGAGCTTCGTATCGCACTATGTTGCAAATCCAAAGATCTATGGGGATATAGACCCCTATGGATGGTCCGAGGAGGAGGATCAAGATGCCAACGTAAAGGGGACGGAGGACGCGAGTTCGGATGAAGACGATGATCCTCTACGCCAACCAGGGGATATGCACGTGGAGTTCAAGAAGTCGAGCCTCCCAAACACAGTAAACAAATCTAAGATCCAATTTATCCCGTCCCGTTTTCTACAGGAAAGCAAGGAGGCATTATGTAAAAAGGTATGGAAACTTGAGCAAGAGGTCCATGATTTGAGGGAGGAAAATTTCATCCTCAAACGTAAGCTGGGCAAGCTCACTACTTCCCCACCACCACCATCACCGAAGAAGGAGACTTGAGCACACGGGTATGGGAACTCCCCTTGGCTTGTGCCAAGCTTGGGGGAGGTGCCCCGGTATCGTATCACCATCACTTTTATTATCATTACCTATTTTTAGTTCGATCCTTAGTTATTTCGTGATCTAGTTGAATAAAAGTTTAGTATGATCTATTTTCGAGTGTTAGCTTCGTGATCCATCTATCTATGTAATCGAGTTGAGAGTTATATAATAAAGAGTAGTTTGAGTTTTTGCTTCTTTACTTTCATGTTCCAATTCTAGCAATGAAAATAATGAAAAAGATCATATGCTAATCTTATGGAAAGTAATGACATTACATAAAGAAAAGTATAAGTGGTAAAATTTATTGGAAGTTAACAAACATAGTATTAGTCAATGATGCAATTCATGAAAGAATTAATAAGGGAAGAGAAGATTCACATGCAAATATACTATCTTGGACATCTTTTATGATTGTGAGCCCCCATCAAGTATTTTATGTCAAATTGTTGACGTTGGACAAGGAAGACAACGTAATGAGTTATGTTTGTTCATATTCACATAGAAGTTATATTGTTATAGATCCTCCAACATGTGGTGCTTGCCCAATAACTTTGCTAGCCAAAAATCCGCACCAAGTAGAGATACTACTTGTGCATCCAAAACCCTTAAACCCAGTTTCATGTCATGAGAGTCCACTATATCTACCTATGGATTGAATAAGATCCTTCAAGTAAGTTGTCATCGGTGCAAAAAGCAATAAAAATTGCCTCTAAATATGTCTGAACTTTTATTGTAAGGGAAATAAGCTTTGTACGAACTTGTGATGGTAAAGAAATAAAAGCGACAGACTGCATAATAAAGGTTGCTATCACAAGGGGCAATATAAAGTGATGTTCCTTTGCATTAAGAGCTCTTGCATCCAAAAACAAAAAGCGCATGATAACCTCTGCTTCCCTCTGCGAAGGGCCTATCCTTTACTTTTATGTATTTACTTTTTATGCAAGAGTCAATAGTGTTCTCCTCTACTTCCTTTTTATTTTTCTCTTTTGCAAGCATCATGTGGTGGGGAAAGATCTAGGCACATATATCCAATTGGATATGGGTGATCATGATTTATTATTGTTGACATCACCCTTGAGGTGAATCAGTTGGGAGGCAAATTCACAAGCCCCTATCTTTCTATGTGTCTGGCTGAAACTTTTGCTCCATATATATGTCGTGAGTGTTAGCAATCATAGAAGACTAAATGATGGTTGAGTATGTGGACTTGCTAAATAGCTCCTACATGAGACCCTTCCTGAAAATATGATGAATTGCAATTGCATTGTTGACTGAGAACATAGTTTGTTAGTTTTCAAGAAAGTTTATGCCTTATACTCCATTGTTGTGATGAATTGTTACTTGCTCATGAGAAGTTTATGATAATAAATATTGTTGTTATAATAATGATCATGATGCTTCTATGTCCGTATTTTGTTTTTATCGACACCTCTCTCTCTAAACATGTGGACATGATTATCGATATCGGCTTTCGCTTGAGGACAAGCGAGGTCTAAGCTTGGGGGAGTTGATACATCCATTTCGCATCATGTTTTACTACTATTATTTATAGTGTTTTTAATCAATATAACACTTTATGGAGCAATTCTAATGCCTTTTCTCTCTTAATATGCAAGATTCACACAAGGAGGGAGAATGCCGACAGCTGGAATTCTGGACCTGAAAAAGCTCTGTCAAGATACCTATTCTGCACATCTCCAAATGAGCTGAAATTTTATGGAGAATTATTTTGGAATATATAAAACATATTGGAAGCAAAAAGTACCAGAGGGGGCCACCCAGGAGCCCACGAGGCACTAGGGCGCGCCACCCCCCCAGGTGTGCCCTGGTACCTCGTGGAGCCCCTGGCCCACTTCTGGCCCCCATTTTCTGGTATCTAAGTGCATTTGACCTAAAAAAATTATAGAGAAGACTTTCGGGACGGTGCGCCGCCGTCTCGAGGCGGAACTTGGGCAGGAGCACTTTTGATCTCCGACGGAGAGATTCTGCCGGAGAAAGTTCCCTCCGGGAGGAGGAAATCGTTGTCATCGACAACACTAGCGATCCTCTCATCGTGGGAGGACTAATCTTCATCAACATCTTCACCAGCACCATCTCATCTCAAACCCTAGTTCATCTCTTGTATTCAATCTTTGTCTCAAAACCTCAGATTGGTACCTGTGGGTTGCTAGTAGTGTTGATTACATCTTGTAGTTGATGCTAATTGGTTTATTTGGTGGAAGATTATATGTTCAGATCTATTATGCTATTGAATACCCCTCCGATCATGAACATGTTGATGGCTTGTGAGTAGTTACTTTTTTTCTTGAGGACATGGGAGAAGTCTTGTCATAAGTGATCATGTGAATTTGGTATTCGTTCGATATTTTGATGATATGTATGTTGTTGATTCTCTTAGTGGTGTTATGTGAACGTCGACTACATGACACTTCACCATCTTTGGGCCTAAGGGAATGCATTGTGGAGTAGTAATTAGATGATGGGTTGCTAGAGTGACAGAAGCTTAAACCCTAGTTTATGCGCTATTCCGTAAGGGGCTAATTTGGACCCACATGTTTAATGCTATGGTTAGAGTAATCTTAATTCTTCTTTCGTAGTTGCGGATGCTTGCGAGAGGGGGTAATCATAAGTGGGAGGCTTGTTCAAGTAAGAACAGCACCCAAGCACCGGTCCACCCACATATCAAATTATCAAAGTAGCGAACGCGAATCGAATAAACATGATGAAAGTGACTAGATGAAATTCCCATGTGTCGTCGAGAACGCTTTACTTACTATAAGAGATCGTTCCGGACTGTCCTTTGCTACAAAAAGGATTGGGCTATATTGCTGCACTCTTTGTTACTATTACTACTTGTCACTTGTTACAAATTATCTTCCTATCAAACTACTCGTTACCGATAATTTCAGTGCTTGCAGAAAACACCTTGCTAAAAACCGCTTGTCATTTCCTTCTGCTCCTCGTTGAGTTCAACACTCTTACTTATCGAAAGGACTACGATTGATCCCCTATACTTGTGGGTCATCACCCATACTGAACTTCGTCATACGCAAGAACCCCGTGCAGATCATATCTGCATTGCGCTTTAGTCCGCGAAACATCCATCTTTCTTTAACTATGGTGGAACCCAAAGACACTGAAGCACTTCGTTGATCTGTCAATCAGCATACTCAGGAGCAGCATGAAAGGATCGCGGATTACCAGAACTTTGTGAGATTCCACCTGTAAGGGAACGCAGCAGAAAACAAAAATTTTCCGACCTACGCACCAGCCCAGGACCACTATGGAGACTGCATACAAGGTTTGATCTTTTCGTTACCGACTCGTAGCGCAGCGGAAGTAGAGTCGATGACGATCGGCGGTGCAGATCCCTGCAGCTAGGATTTACAACCTCCCAACCGCGAGGATGTACTCCCTTGACTGCCCCTCGGACAGCCCTCCGGGAGGCGGTCGGACAGTCCCTCGGACGGTGTCACGGCAGCTCTCCGGGAGGACCTTCAAAACTCGGAAGGTCACTCGGACAGCCCTTCGGGAGGACCCTCGAAACTCGGACGGTCACTCGGACAGCCCATCGGGAGGACCGTCGAAACTCGGACGGTCACTCGGACAGCCCTTCGGGAGGACCCTCGAAACTCGGACGGTCACTCGGACAGCCCTTCGGGAGGCACTTTCGAACTAAGACCGAAACTACGATCTCTCTACAGAGTTGCACACATACGGTGTCATCTATCCGGCAGGGCTTCGCCGTCCAGAACTAGTTCCTGCCGGAACCCAGACAGCCTTTCGGCTCTACGAAACTATTTCGCTCGGAGGGAGAGAGAAGCCAGACAAGTCTATGGCATGTGTATGAGAACTCATGTGAGAACTTGGATGAAAATGGAGAGCACCCTCCACCCCTATTTATAGGGTGAGAAGAGATGGTAAAATACCAAAATGCCCTCAGATATTTTCACACTATTCATAATAGTGTTTCCACTATTCATGAGATATTTTCTCCCAATAGTATTTCCACTATTCATAATAGTGTTTCCACTATTCGTGAGATATTTTCTCCCAACAGTGTTTTCACTATTCATAATAGTGTCCCGCTATTCATGAGATATTTCCTCCCAATAGTGTTTCCACTATTCATAACACTATCCATGAAAAAATTTCATCGTCTGTTTAATCCGAAAAAATTCCTGAAGGCCCAGAACATTTCCGGCACCCCCTAAAATAATTTTGGACGCGTTCCGAAACAATTTTGGATTAGTGATTTTCATCTGTGAAAAGCAACTAAAGCGGTTCCGGCAGCTCCGGAACATTTCCGGTTTTTGTCCCGGAAAAATCCCAGAAGTTACCAGAACAATTCCGGCACCCTCCAAGAATTTCCAGGGGTGTGCCGAAACCAATTTGACTTAATGGTATACCCCGAAACAACTTTTCAGTTTTACCAGAACTATTCCGGTGTCCTCTCCGGAACGTTTCCGTTGCGTCCGAAACTTTTCCGGTGATTTTCTCTCAGACTCCCTGTCTAGTATTCAGCAGATAGATGACCCTTAAGCGTGTGACCCTATAGGTTCGGTGAAGTATAGACATGACCCGGAACACTTTCCGATCAATGATCAACATCGGAGCCGTGGACACCCATATTGATCCCTATACCCACACGAATGAATATTCGAGTGAACCTCCAGTTGTCGTGTGCTATTCCTGTTGCTTCGCGATATGTTACAAACACCCGAGGTGAGATTTTCTGCATCGCCGTGGATCAACAACTTGTCCACCATGCAAGTTACCTCGTTACCGGTTTTGTTCTCTTTTCTCGTTTCCGTGTTCCGGTATCCCTGTGATCAAATCACAATGTGTCTAGCCAGACGATGGTGGATACCGTAACACCGAGAGGGCCCGAGAATATCTCTCCATCGTCGGAGGAGCAAATCCCAATCTTGAGCTATCTTGTTACTTGCCATACTTTTCCGTGAACCCGTAAGCCGCCGTAATAGCCACCCAGTTACGGATAACGTTTAACAAACCCCAAAGTTCACGAAGCAAGTACGAAGGAACTCGATACTCTCATGGTCTAAGGAATTATGCAAACATTAACTATCTCTGTGTTATTAACCATTAACTTGTGACGAATGTATCTCATAGTATAACATCAATCGGGTCGATTCAACACAAGTGTTCTCCTAACCAGAATTTTGGATTTCGTTTTTTGATTTTTACCGGTCCAGGACGAAATTGGCGAAATTCGTTTTTTCGGATTTTTTTTGGAAAATTTCGGACGAAAATAACAAAGCAAAATTTGAATTTTGGGACGAAAATTGAACGAAAAATGAACGAAATTTGCCCAAAAATTTGAAATACAACAGAACACCAAATGAATATCATAATTTTTAGCAAAATATGGATGTAAAAATCAAACAGCAGAATCTATTCATCAAATCATTACGCATCAGGCTGAAGATTAACACTCCAGTGGCACCCATTCAGACAGTAGCATAGTCCATCAAATCAGAGAGCGGCAACCATTCAAAAAGCAACATGATAGTCCAGATTAACATGCGACTTAATAGTTCAGATACTAAGAGACGAAATGAACGACCATAACGGTTCAGAATTACAGTCCACGATGAATTTAACACGGCATTCAAAGTTCAAATATGCCGACCCCAAAATACAAACAGAAAGTTCAATTCGGACTTCCTGTTCTTCAACTCTTCAGTCTTGCACCAAAAGTCTTGAATCGAACAGAGACCTTCACTTCGGACTTCCTGTTCATCCACCCGTTAGTCTTCATCAAACCAAAAGTTCTTTTGCTCCCAGGCCGCTTAACCTTGCAATTAAAGCATTGTGAATTATATAAACATTATAAGTAGATGGGAGAAACAACAACTCCTAGATGACAGCCCCAATTGGAACAGCATATAATGGACAAAAACAATGTGAATTATATAAACATTACAAGTAGTGGCAGAAACAACAACTAATAGATGGCAGCCCCAATTGAAACAGCATATAAAATCATATGGACTAAAGCATTGTGAACTATATAAAACATTACAAGTAGATGGCAGCAACAACAACTCATAGATGGCAGCCCCAATTGAAACACCATATAAAATCATATGGACTAAAGCATTGTGAATTATATAAACATCACAAGTAGATGGCAGAAACAACAATTAATAGGAAACAACATATCAAATCATATGGACTAAAGCACAACATCACATGTTTATGACAGAATATAAGAAAGCACATAAATGGCAAATTATTGATGACATCACAAGGAACTTACTTGTCAATTGTAGAGGCTGGTGACCTCCTTGACCTTCTTGGCTTGCCTAACCCGTTCAGATCTACGGTTCACCAAACTACCATCACTTGTTACCTCGGCATTGTTTCCAACTTGGCTTGGTAAATCCTTTTCAACTTGCATTGCCGAATCTCCTCCATCAGATTGACTTGCACCATCCTCATGGCTATCATCGTCATCATCAATTTCCAGCTCCTCATTTTCTTCTTCATCATCCTCACTATCATTGTAGTCGTCCTCTTCTTCCTCTACCCTCTTCCTTTTCCTGCCATTGTCCTTCCTTCCAAGATGAGAGGCTTTCCTACTTGAGTTAAGCAAACGTATTTGCTCAAACACGGCGCTAGCAGCATCAACTCCATCCAAGATTACATGCTCTTCATCCTCATTCAACCATTCCATCATAGGATTTGTTGCATCAAACATGGTTGTATCCATCATCATTGCACATGCATCAACTTCCTTCTGCTTATCATTCTCTCTCACCGGGTCTTGTTCTTCTTCAGCACGTATCTTCAAGGTGTGAAAACAAAATCAGTCAATGACAACGAAGTACAAAGACTAAAATGGGTAAAGTCGCTATGTATAAAATAGTACTTAGTAGACAGCAGCCTTTACTCTAAACAGTGCTTAGTAAACAGCGGCATTTACTTTAAATAACAAACTAGTAATAGTCTTTAATAAACAGTAGCATTTACTTAGTAGACAGCAGCCTTTATTTTAAACAGTGCTTAGTAAACAGCAGCATATGGGTGAATCATGGCATATGTGCAAACACATTTCATACCTTCAAGTTGTAGCGCACAGATACAAGCTTGTGCAGCTTGCCATATAGAAGACGGTTTCTTTGCTTCGTGTGGACCAAAGCAAAAGCGCTCCAATTCCTCTCACAGCCACTTGACGAAATGCATTGTGATACAATCCTCAAGGCACACTTCTGCAGATTAGGAACTTCCCCTCCAAATTGGAACCACCACTCAGCTGCCAAGTTATAACAGAATTAACATAGTGAGATGAACCGAGTTGCAAAACTGAGGCAATCGAGAATATTACAAGTACGGTATTGTAACTTACTAGGTGACATTTTCTCTGCAGAAGAACGTGCCAACCTTTGGCCAAACCTCCCACGACATTCCCTGTAAGTGTTGACTTCATCAATGGCTAAAACAGCGGTCTCAGGGTCTGCTATCTTCTCGATGGCATCTGTTAGTGCAGAAGCATAGTCCGTAATCTTGCTCATGTTGATCTGATAATGTGTGTAAGGATCAAGGACAGCAGCTGCATAGGAGAAGGAAGACCAAAAGAAGTTAAAACCATAAAAAGAGAGCAGCATAATACAAATTTAGTTAGTTATGTAACTACCTGCAACCAATAGTGTGCCTTCTTGCATAGCATCGATCCTCTTGGACACCTTGCTCATGACTCTACGAAACATCTGTGACCCACCACCAAGATGACTTTCCAACTTTTGTATGGCTGTCATCATACTCTTCTTGAATCCAGATAGGGTGCATCTCTTTTGTGTATCAGCATATCTAAGGGCTTTATAGAGTGGCTCTAGCACAGCAAGAACCCACTCTAAAGCTGCCCACCACATATTACTAGAGAGCAACTCTTCGGCAAACACATAATCAGCAGTATTGTTCCAAGTACTTCCCTTCCAATCATCAGACACCATCCATTTCCTAAACTCATCTTTCTTACAATGAAAACTCTCCAAGAACATGAACACCGTTCCAAACCGGGTCGCATTCGGTTTTATGAGTTCACCACCAATGTTCTTTTTCATGCTATCATGTAGGTTATTGTGATTGTAGAAAAATCTACAGATCTGCTTAGCACTTTTAACTATCACATCAACCTCACGAAACTTAGCAACATCCTTAAGCATGAGGTTAACAGTGTGGGCAGCACATGGCTGCCAAACAATATGACTAAACTCTGGTTGTTCTACAAGAGTTTTACATGCTTTCTTGTAATTTGAACCATTATCGGTTACGATTTGAACAACATTCTCAGATCCTATCTCTTCAACAACGACCTTTCTGATCTCTCTATAGATAAACTCTGCCAATTAATTGCAAGTAAATTTTTGTTTGAAACAAAAATGAAGAAAGTAATAACAGAAATAAACATGAATAAACAGAAATAACACATTTTTTTACTCTAAATGCATCATAATATCATGTAAAAAATAGAAAAAGCATAATAGCCACATTTAACCATGAATAAACAAACATAGCAGATTTTCAACTCTAAATGCACCGTGATATCAAGTAAAAACAGAATAAAGCATAATATACAGATTTAACAATGAATAAACAGAAATAACAGAGTTTCAACTATAAATGCATCATAATATCATGTAAAAAACTAACAAGGCATGGCTAGTCAAAATTAACAATGAATGAGCATGCGTAAACATAATTTCAATCATTAGAAAACTAACCCGCAGTCTGAGTTTGACCAGAAGCATCAATGGATTTATGAAAGAACATCCGTGCATTGCAATACACCATGAAATTGATGAGACACATACCAGTAGGCCCTGTCCAGGAGTCACACATCACAGTTACACCATAGTTCCTCCAGTCTTGCTTGAACATCTTCAACCACTGTTCAGCTTCTTCATAATTCTTGTCCAAATATATCCCATCAATCTCCTTAGCAGTTGGAACAGGAGCTGGGCCAAGGTTTTGAGTTATCTTGACAGCCGCACGAAAATAGGGACAATTTGCTTTCAGACTAGCAATGTCATTAGCATGAAAAAACTTTGCCCAAGCTTGGCCAAGTACATCTTTTGACTCAACATTCAAAGCAGTGCTGATCTTTGGCTGCATTGATACTTTGTTGCTCGATAATTCCTTGTCAAAGTATGCTGTGATGCTTTGTTTCCCAAGAGACACACGAACACCACTCCCACTCCCACGCCTCCTCTCAACTGCACGAGAGACATTCTTGTCTCTTAGGGACTCCCGAAGTGCGGTCTGAATCCGTTCATCATCATCTTCTTCAATATTTATCACCCCTTCTCCATGGTACAACCCTTCCATGATATCTCGTTCCAAGCGGAGTTTACGATTTGTCTTTTCCCTCTTCTTCCGCCTTGCGTCATCCCGGGAGTCCCTTATTGCAGCACACACATTTCTTGGAACATTGGGGCACTCCCTGACTTCACCTGGTATACCTCCAAGGTGCTCCCTAAAGCGGGTTGCACCTCCTCCTCTAGTGATTAGGGGGCAGTACCGACAATCAAATCCCCCACCAAACTTGGGGCCATGGTTCCAAATATAATAGATGTCATTGCTTACAAGCCCTACATATCAAAATTTCAAGCACCATGTTAGCAATGCATCATATCATAATATATAGCTACAACAGAATAAACAACATTTCAACTCTAAATGCATCATAATACGAAATAAAAAATGAGTAAGGAATAAAAAAGAATGAACCAGCACAGTAACAAGAATTAGCACAATTTTTACAACAGAATAAACAATATTTCAACTTTAAATGCATCATAACATCAAGTAAAAAGATAATACGGCAGAAAAAACAGAATTGGCACATTTTTTACTGTAAATGCATAACAACATCAAGTAAAAAGAAAACAAGGCATAACAAACAGAATTAGCAGAATTTTAACTTTAAACAGAATTAACACATTTTATATTTAAATGCTTCATAATATTAGGTAAAAGAGAATAAGGCATAAAACAAAATTAACCATGAGTAAACATAATTTAAAAAATCCTCTCTAAAAGCATCATAATATCCATACAAAAAAATTAAGCACAATTAACAGAATGTAGATCATGGTATTAACCTTTCCAAGTTGTCTCTCTTGGAGCTGAATCATTCCCCATCAGAACATCATCTTCATTGTCGGGGTTGCCATTGCCCCTCCTTCTGGCTTCATCGATGCTCACCCTATTAAGATAGGGCGCACTTCCATCACCTATAAATTCAAGCATGAGAAGCAAGCATGAGATAAAGATCAACTTTATTTGCAAAAAATGGTAATCTATTTTAACAATGGCATGCAACCAAAGTTGAGAACATATGAAGCAATCTTGTAGTACAAGAGATTAGAAACAGTGCTACTGAACAAGCTAGTGAAAGATACTGCCTAGGTGTGCTATCATCCACACTTGCTAAATATGCATGCACGTACAACTAACTACAGATCATGGCAAGGTGAGCTATCATGCACAATTGTGCTCCTGTATCAAGCAAGTGCGCATGCTGAACAACATAGCTACAGATCTTCACAAAGGTGGACTCGTGTCAAGTAAATGAACAAGCTAGCTCCAGATCTTGGCAAGATGAGCCATCATTCAGAAATGCTAAATAGGCGCATGTACAGGATTACAGGAAGCATACCATGCTCAGCTTGCCGACTTGCAGCTCGAAAGCCAGCGCGCGCGTCCGGCGCCGGGGTGCTGCCCGAGCCCGGCTGGATGCGTCGAATGCTGCTGCTCCCGTGGACCCGTTCGACGCCCGAGCCCACCTGCCCCGGCATCGACGTTGTGCGGCCGCGCTCCATGGCGCTGCCACCACCCACCCGGTCGGCACGGCCACTGTCCATGGTGCTTTCAAACTCCGTGGACGGGAAAGAGTAGATTCTGGAGGAGATTGGGAGGGGGGTGGGAGACTGGGAGGTGGATGGGAGGAGGCGGCGCTGCACCGCGCCCCCGCCTCGCTCGCTCGGCTTCGGTTGCCTGCAGCCGCCGATGAGTGGGATGGAGACGGGAAAAGTGAAATTTAGGGTTAGGAGGAGGTGAGTTCGTGCTTTTATACCACAGGGGGGTATCTGTGGGCTGTAGCGGACCATGGGCTGGGCTGTGAATTCAAAAATGGCCGAAATTTTTGGGCCGGTACACCCTAATACCGGGCCAGGACGAGAAGGACGAAAATCGTTGGAAATTCGGTTTTTTCGGACGAAATCCAAAACTTTGCTCCTAACATTGTGCCCTCAAAGTTGCCGGCATAGTCATGCCCATGATCAGGAAAACAGAACCATCATGCAACACTTGAGCTAGTCTTAGAGGCCAGACTAGGAATACATTTTACGGTTCATTATTCCACACGTGCATATGAGTCTTCCTTCGAGCCTCGTGGTTATTGCAGACTCGAGAACCATAGCAGTTATAGCATGGAACATAAACATAATTATGAACATGGAGATAAACAATAACATTTATTATTGCCTCTAGGGCATATCTCCTACAGACTCCCACTTGCACTAGAGTTAATAATTTAGTCAATGCTAATGCACATTACACCTATGGCATACCGGTGTAAAAATGCTTCGCATGTGGTATAGCCTGATGTCCAACGGATCTGACAACTTCAGTTCCGTGTGTATCTTTGCTTGTCCTCGCATTTTCACGCTTTCACAAAATCCATATTTTGTGTGGACTTGGCTTTGTATATATGTGAATCATAGGTCAAACCTTGATTCCTCAGACTGAGCTATGGAGCAACTATCTGCAATAGTGTCCCATTGACCAAAGCCATCTTGGAACCTTACTAAGTTCATGAACGAACTGTACGATTCAACATCTTCTATGTCGCTTTGAAAGCGGCAACATACTTAGCCTTTGTTATAGAATTCGCCACAGAAACCTGTTTGGAACGATTTCCAAACACCGTGCCACCATATTGTGTATTACACAAAAACCCTTAACTTAAATCGAAAAATCGCATGGAGCATTGATGAAGACTGTATCGATGTAATTACTTACAACGAGCACTTCATAATTTCTGCTTGCGAGAAAACATGTCATCAGTGCTACTTTAGTACTTAATGACATTTTTCACTGTTGTCCCATGATCAGTATTTTGATCACTTTGGTATCTATACTCGCAACTCCTTGGGAGTACTGGACATATCTGGTTGTTTTACATACCATGGAATACATGATTTATCCAAACACAAGAGTGTGTGGAATCTCCATCATGTATTTTGCACACCAGTGTTTTGGGACACCGAGTCTTGCAAAAACCCTTTCCATGTGACTTTGGCAAGAATCACTCCTTGGCGTTTTAATGCTAAACTTTTTTAGCATCTTGTCAATATGTACTTTTGGCTTTAGCCTATTAGGCAATTCTATCTCGCAGATAAATATGATTAATGTCAAGGCTATTTAGCCCAAGCACTTCATCGAAAACTATTTTTAATGAAGTCCTAATTCGTGTCAAGAAATTTATATTATTTCCAATCAACAATGTGTCAAGCACACAAGGTTTTAAGAAATATTATTATGCTCCCACTTACTTTCTTGTAACCACAAGCATCTTCGTTACCCATCGATGAAAACAAACTCTTTTGACTATTTCATCAAAAACGAAGATTCCAACTCCATTTTGCTCTCTTCTGTCCATTGCTGGAACTCTGAAGTTTGCATACTTACTAGCATCCTCTGGATTGACAAAATACTTCGGACTGTATCACATGCAAGTCCTAGGTTGCATTTCCATCACATGGAAATCCTTTTAGCATCCATGTATCATATCTCAAGATTGAAATATGTATTAATTGCTAGTTTAACCCGATCTGACTTTAAGCATCGCTATGGTGAGACAACCTCATCGTAGTCAACTCCTTGAACTTGTTATTGCAACAAGTCAAGCTTTATGGATAAAACATTTTATCCACATCAGTTTATAGTTCCATTAATGTTCGTTAGACTCTAAGTCTTCCGAAGGGTTTATCAAGATATAATCTTGAATCATTTATGGAAACTATCTCGGATTATATTGGCATTTAGCCAATTCTGGAGTCAGGACCCATCAACGCTTCCTTGTGTATGGTAGGTATACCGTTGTCTAACAACAATATCTCGCTTGCGCACCTGAGAGGTTTGCACGAGTTTTGCCTACGTGGTTCAGTTGCAAGTTCGACCGAAGTCCATACATCTAATGTAGAGGCTTCCGTATCAGTCGCAGTAGGAAACTCTAGAATTACTTCCAAGGTTTCTTTTCTTTGATCTGATGACGAAGATACTGTTATCTCGTCGAGTTGCACTGTCCTCCCACTCACGTTTTTGCAAGAAACATTTTCTTCAAAATCACACCGTTCTTTGTGGCAAACATTTTTTGCCTTGGTATAGTGGTGGAGGAATTCCCAATTACTTGGGATAACCTACAAAGTAGTACTTGTCTGATTTGGAATAGGTTTGTAAATATTTTACACAAGCCCCATATTCCAAATGTTAAGAAAAGACAAAGCATGGTTGGGCATACCATACCATGGCATCATTTCAACAGACCTGATGGTGCTCTTTTCAGTGTAAAAGCCGCAGTCTCTAAAGCATTACTTTAAAAGGGATAATGGCAAATTGATTTATGTCATCTTTGATCTTACCATGTCACAAATGGTTTGAATACATCTTCACAGACGTACCACTCACAGTGGAGTTCCGGGAAGTGTAAGTTATGAAACCCTTTTCACAACTCATCAGACATTCGCTAAACTTGTAACTCAAATATTCCTTTCCGCAATCAAATTGCAGAAACATAATTTTCTTGTTACAATAATTTCAACTTCATATTGAAAAACTTTCGAATGATTTCAAAAGATCCAGACTTACGTCCCATCAAGCAAATATCCATATATCTACTTGAGTCATTTCTGAAGATAGATAAATCCACTACTAGCAACAACATTTATTGGACTACACACATCAAAATGTATGATCACCAATAAGTTCGTTGCTCGTTCCTTATGGCCTGTGAACGGTATTTCAGTCACTTCACTTTTCAGAGGAAAGTTGCAAGTGTCAGATGATACATAATCAAACGACTTCAAAATCCATCACTATGGAATTTCTCCATGCGGGTTTCTCCAATGTGACCAAATGCAGTGCCACACATGTGTGGTATTCTCTTAGTCTTGCGACATTTAGCGTCAGTGTTATGGATGTATCATATTACCATCAATATTCATAACATACATCCCATCCACGATGGAAGTATGGCCCTTATGTTATTCATGATTCCGAACAACAATTGTTCTTTCATGAACAACACTCTTGTAACAAACATTATGCAAATGGGCTAGAGTGTATAAAACTCTAAAATGATTTATGAAAGTAAATACAGAGGTAATGTATTATTATCAATATTCATAACATACATCTCATTCATAATGAAAGTATGGCCCTTAAGTTATTCATAACATTGAACATCAAAAGTTCTCTTATGAACAACCTCCTTGCAAGATACCTTATGCAATGGGCTAGAGTGTGTAAAAACTCTAAATGAATTATGAAAATAAATACAGACCGAAATACACCGATGGAAGGTATAGTAACATTTACTATATTCCCAGCGCGTATCTAAACCTCACTCCGGCAAGTCTTTTTGGCCGTAGTAGTTCTTGCATCGAGTCGCAACAGAATGCAATCGAGCGGGCATCTCTGTGATCAACTCACAATACCCAAGAATCAGTGATTAACATGTTTAATCATAATTCCCAAGAACTATTTCTTTTGACCAGTCTTTCTATACATCAATAGCTTGTATGACATTCATACATGAGCTGGACATTCCAATCTTCTCTCGTTTTGCCTTTATACTTTTAACAGTTTAACTTTCAGTATTTCTCATACTCTCAGAAGAAGCACTCAACTTAAGAGTGGCGTTAGCCCCGGACTTCCTAGGTGTGTAAGTCACACTAACACCCTTTGGACATTTCCTTTCTCTTTAAGTTGTTGTTTTATTCACCTTTCATCATATGACAGGCGTTCTTCTGGATCCCTCTGTTATTTAGTCAAATGCATAGTAAACACTTTTACTAATAGTTTGCAAAACAAACATTGCTTTGGATATCACATATCTTTTAGCCTTTGTTTGTGTCTGAAAATGATTTTCAGTTCCATGAATATCACATAGCTATCCCAAATTTTTGAAGTTCGGGTCTCATGGAAGCAAACATATTGCACTTGACCGTAACGGAATTCTAGTTTTTGGATCGAAGGACGAGAGTCACATTATCCATAGCATTTAGCGGGAGAATACCAAAAGCATGCGATAGGACAAAGTCCTTCTCGGCACTTTTGAGGACAATCCTCACATTACGTTACCAACCGTAAAGTTTTAACCAGATATTTAACAGCTATTCAAAATTAATAGGGAAGGTGGAAACGCGAGCCATTATTCTATAACTATTATGCAATTTTCACTTAGACAAGGTTCATAATTAATTGCACTAAGAATTAAAAGAATTAATTCTAAAGTGCGCTCACACTCAAATCAATATCTCTCATAATTGATTGTGAGTGATACAAGACCCGCATTTCAATTGTTCTCCATTGGTGTAACACCACTGATGACGAAAATTTCAACCGGTAGGCCAACTTGCCAATCACATCTCTATGTGATTCTTGTTCATCTTTCGATGGGCGTGTTCCTTTTCCCAAATTTTCCTTTTAGCAATCCTTACATTAGAAGTGGCCTCAATTCTCCTTTCGAGATTCGGGGATAATGAATCAATTGAACGCGCTTCAAAGATTTGTTCCACTTTTGGAAGCCGGAACAACCCTTCCTCAATTGGCAGTTTCGAGGCCCATTTACAGGACAAGGCCATAAGGGTCTTTATGAAATCTTAACAACGTCATGGCATGCTCAGTTATCTCTTAACGTAGCTATGCTAGGCTCTACAACCATTGTTGTAGCTTTAATTGATGATCTTTATTTTATTGGAAATCGTGTAAAGATTATTTGCAAAAAGGAAGCGACTCATAGAATGGCAGAGGCAAATAGAGCTCTTGCACATTTTCGGGATTTTTAAGTATTTATCTAAAGGAAGGAACAAACGACCGAGCTCATGACGGTCATGCCTGAACGTCAAGACAACCAAGTGATCTCGCTGCGAGGTCTCAACTCACCCGCCTCACACTTCTCTAATCGTTCGTACCCGTGTGACATGGCGCACCCCGAAAAGATAGGTGCCGTGACGGTGCTACACTTGGATGAACACTAACTACTTGATATTTTTGTGAGAGATCACCCTAATAAAAGCGACTACCGCGCAATCAAAAAGGGTGCATCATAAGGGATAAACATCTCAGGCAATTCATAATAGCATGATATGGTATTGCCCTTTCTGACGGAGAAGTCTTGTATTTCTTCGTCTTCGGCATTCGCGTCGGTGTTCACCTTCGCGAAGGTTGCCACCACCTTGTCGATGCACCAGATAATATTGCTATCTCTATAGCTAATAAAATAAGTGCATTACTTAAGGTTGACACGCAGGTCATTAAAGTGACAATCATATGGCTCCAGCCATCATGCCGAATCATGACACGCAGGTCATGTTAATTTACATCATATAGTCATCTCATACATAATCAAATTAATATGAGCACTGCTATACCACATGATATGCACATGCAAACCATCCTGCAAAACCAAGTTAGACGCCTCTAATCGGTTTATGCAAAATTTCATTTTACGTGGCTTCTAAGGTTTCGAACAAACCGCAGCTACCAACGTCCACCATCAAGTATGATTATTCAAGTCGCTAGATTAACTTTACGGGGTGTATGAAACACGAGATAATAAAATCTCGAGCCCCATACTGAACTTCGTCATACGCATGACCCCCATGCAGATCATATCTGCATTGCCCTTTTGTCTGCGAAATTTCATCTTTCTCTCTAACTATGGTGGAATTCAATGAACTGTTAGCACTTCGTTGATCAATCAGGATCGCGGATTGCCAGAACTTTGAAACTCCACCATGCTGTTATCAAGATCAGAAATATGCAAATTCCAGGGAAGCAACAAGAACATCGGGTAACAGATTTCATTTGCTACCCGCACAAATAATTATCAGCAGTAGAACTCATCTACTACAAATTATATTGTGCAACACCCATACATCTCTATGTATTCTAGATCGTAACCTGCATCTACGCATAGCACGGCTCATGATGCCACTGTAAGGGAACGCACCAGAAAACAAAAAAATTCCGACCTACGCACCAGCCCAGGACCACTATGGAGACTGCATACAAGGTTTGATCTTTTCGTTACCGACTCGTAGCGCAGCGGAAGTAGAGTCGATGACGATCGGCGGTGCAGATCCCCATAGCTAGGATTTACAACCTCCCAACCGCGAGGATGTACTCCCTTGACTGCCCCTCGGACAGCCCTCCGGGAGGCGGTCGGACAGTCCCTCGGACGGTGTCACGGACAGCCCTCCGGGAGGACCTTCGACACTCGGACGGTCACTCGGACAGCCCTTCGGGAGGACCCTCGAAACTCGGACGGTCACTCCGACAGCCCTTCGGGAGGACCCTCGAAACTCGGACGGTCACTCGGACAGCCCTTCGGGAGGACCCTCGAAACTCGGACGGTCACTCGGACAGCCCTTCGGGAGGCACTCTCGAACTAAGACTGAAACTACGATCT
The DNA here is from genome assembly GCA_039707655.1 of Elymus sibiricus. Taxonomy (NCBI): domain Eukaryota; kingdom Viridiplantae; phylum Streptophyta; class Magnoliopsida; order Poales; family Poaceae; genus Elymus; species Elymus sibiricus. Next base: position 456,081,976 of record CM077672.1, read on the forward strand.
CTCTACAGAGTTGCACACATACGGTGTCATCTATCCGGTAGGGCTTCGCCGTTCAGAACTAGTTTCTGCCGGAACCTAGACAGCCTTTCGGCTCTACGAAACTATTTCGCTGGGAGGGAGAGAGAAGCCAGACAAGTCTATGGCATGTGTATGAGAACTCATGTGAGAACTTGGATGAAAATGGAGAGCACCCTCCACCCCTATTTATAGGGTGAGAAGAGATGGTAAAATACCAAAATGCCCTCAGATATTTTCACACTATTCATAATAGTGTTTCCACTATTCATGAGATATTTTCTCCCAATAGTGTTTCCACTATTCATAATAGTATTTCCACTATTCGTGAGATATTTTCTCCCAATAGTGTTTCCACTATTCATAGTAGTGTTTCCACTAGTCGTGAGATATTTTCTCCCAAATAGTGTTTCCACTATTCATAACACTATCCATGAAAAATTTTCATCGTCTGTTTAATCCAAAAAAATTCCTGAAGGCCCAGAACATTTCTGGCACCCCCTAAAATAATTTTGGATGCGTTCCGAAACAATTCCGGATTAGTGATTTTCATCTGCGAAAAGCAACTAAAGCGGTTCCGGCAGCTCCGGAACATTTCCGGTTTTTGTCCCGGAAAAATCCCAGAAGTTACCAGAACAATTCTGGCACCCTCCAAGAATTTCCAGGCGTGTGCCGAAACCAATTTGACTTAACGGTATACCCCGAAACAACTTTTCAGTTTTACCGGAACTATTCCGGTGTCCTCTCCGGAACGTTTCCGTTGCGTCCGAAACTTTTCCGGTGATTTTCTCTCAGACTCCCTGTCTAGTATTCAGCAGATAGATAACCCTTAAGCGTGTGACCCTATAGGTTCGGTGAAGTATAGACATGACCCGGAACACTTTCCGATCAATGATCAACATTGGAGCCGTGGACACCCATATTGATCCCTATACCCACATGAATGAATATTCGAGTGAACCTCCAGTTGCCGTGTGCTATTCATGTTGCTTCGCGATATGTTACAAACACCCGAGGTGAGATTTTCTGCATCCCCGTGGATCAACAACTTGTCCACCATGCTAGTTACATCGTTACCGGTTTTGTTCTCTTTTCTCGTTTCCGTGTTTCGGTATCCCTGTGATCAAATCACAATGTGTCTGGCCAGACGATGGTGGATACCGTAACACCGAGAGGGCCCGAGAATATCTCTCCATCGTCGGAGGAGCAAATCCCAATTTTGAGCTATCTTGTTACTTGCCATACTTTTCCGTGAACCCGTAAGCCGCCGTAATAGCCACCCAGTTATGGATGACGTTTAACAAACCCCAAAGTTCACGAAGCAAGTACGAAGGAACTCGATACTCTCATGGTCTAAGGAATTATGCAAACATTAACTATCTCTGTGTTATTAACCATTAACTTGTGACGAATGTATCTCATAGCATAACATCAATCGGGTCGATTCAACACAAGTGTTCTCCTAACATTGTGCCCTCAAAGTTGCCGGCATAGTCATGCCCATGATCAGGAAAACAGAACCATCATGCAACACTTGAGCTAGTCTTAGAGGCCAAACTAAGAATACATTTGACCGTTCATTATTCCACACGTGCATATGAGTCTTCCTTCGAGCCTCGTGGTTATTGCAGACTCGAGAACCATAGCAGTTATAGCATGGAACATAAACATAATTATGAACATGGAGATAAACAATAACATTTATTATTGCCTCTAGGGCATATCTCCTACAGACTCCCACTTGCACTAGAGTCAATAATTTAGTCAATGCTAATGCACATTACACCTATGGCATACCGGTGTAAAAATGCTTCGCACGTGGTATAGCCTGATGTCCAACGGATCTGACAACTTCAGTTCCGTGTGTATCTTTGCTTGTCCTCACATTTTCATGCTTTCACAAAATTCATATTTTGTGTGGACTTGGCTGGATCAGTGATTTTGGACGCGTTCCGAAACAATTCCGGATCAGTGATTTTCATCAGCGAAAAGCAACCAAAGCGGTTCCGGCAGCTCCGGAACATTTTCGGTTTTTTCTCCAGAAAAATCCCAGAAGTTCCCAGAACAATTCTGGCACCCTTCAAGAATTTCCAGGCGTGTGCCGAAACCATTTTGACTTAATTATATACTCCGAAACAACTTTTCGGTTTTACCGAAACTATCCCGGTGTTCTCTCTCCGGAACTCTTCCATTGTCTCCGAAACTTTTCCGGTGACTTTTTCTCAGACTCCCTATCTAGTATTCAGCAGATAGATGACCCTTAAGCGTGTGACCCTATAGGTTCGGTGAAGTATGGACATGACCGGAACACTTTCCGATCAATGATCAACATCGGAGCCGTGGACACCCATATTGACCCCTATATCCACACGAATAAATATTCGAGTGAACCTCCAGTTGCCGTGTGCTATTCCTGTTGCTTCGCGATATGTTACAAACACCCGAGGTGAGATTTATTGGCATCCCGGTGGATCAACAACTTTGTCCACTATGCCAGTTACCTCGTTACCGGTTTTGTTCTCTCTTCTCGTTTCCGCGTTCCGGCATCCCTGTGATCAAATCACATTGTGTCTGGCCAGACGATGATGGATACCGTAACACCGAGAGGGCCCAAAGAATATCTCTCCATCGTCGGAGGAGCAAATCCCAATCTTGAGCTATCAAGTCCCTTGTCATACTTTTCCATGAACCCGTAAGCCGCCGTAATAGCCACCCAGTTACGGATGACGTTTAACAAACTCCAAAGTTCATGAAGCAAGCATGAAGAAACTCGATACTCTCATGGTCTAAGGAATTATGCAAACGTTAACTTTCTCTGTGTTATTAACCATTAACTTGTGACGAATGTATCTCATAGCATAACATCAATTCGGGTCGATTCAACACAAATGTTCTTCTAACATTGTGCCCTCAAAATTGCTGGCATAGTTATGCCCATGATCAGGAAAATAGGATCATCATGCAATACTTGAGCTAGTCTTAGAGGCATGACTAGGAATACATTTTTCGGTTTATTATTCCACACGTGCATATGAGTTTCCCTCCGAGCCTCGTGGATATTGTAGACTCGAGAACCATAGCAGTCATAGCACGGAATATAAACGTAATTATGAACATGGAGATAAAAATAACATTTATTATTGCCTCTAGGGCATATCTCCTGCAGGTAGCGTAAATGTGTTTTTAGGGAGAACCGTATAGCCTGGCTGATTGTTCAAAAGCCACGCGCGTATGCCTTTCCAGTTCCGACCCGCCAATTGCGCGGGGGAGACTTGTATGAGATCTCACATTTAGGTGAGATCGTGAGATCAACCAGAAAAATTCATATTTAGACATTTTAAAAAAATCTAAAATTATTTGACAACATTCATGTGAGGTATGTCTACAACTCTGAAAAAAATCAGCTAAAAACTTGATATACATTTAGAAATTCAAAAGAGATATATTTGAATGTGAATAGTGGCTGCTTTGAGTGAATAGTACTTTGACACTATTTACATCTGATTTTGTCTTTTTTGTTTCTATTAATATAAGACGAATTAGAAGCTGAATTTTTTTGAGGTTGTGCATCAAACATTGGTGCGTGTTTAAAAAAAATTGAGAATGTTTGAACATATATATATCTTTTATAAAAAAAAAATCGATCTCATTGATCTCACACAGACACAAGTCTCCCCAATTGCGCAAGGGTAGCAAGAAGCAAGCCATCGTGGCCGGACATGGCGCGCTGCTCCCTCGCGAAGCCGGTTGGCACTGCCGTCGCGGCTCCGCAGCTCCCTCACCGCCGCGCTCTGCTCGTTAGCGCCGCCGCCGCCTCCCCGGCCACGGCAACAACAAGAACGCAGCGGCTGTTTGCCCTATCCAAGCCGCCTAAACCACCGCCTCCGCCGCCTCTCCTCCCGCGCCCAAGGCTCCCCATCTCCAATGACCCCAGTCCCACCAACGGCAAGCAAAACGACCGCAGCGAATCGCCGATGGGCGCAGCGTCCTCTAGCTCCGGGCCGTCCTCGGGCGCCGGCGACGTGCTCCGCCTGATGGACGCGCTCGGCGTGACGGCGTCGCACCCGACGAGGACGTCTACGTCTCCCTCCTCAGGGATTCCGTCGACGCCTCCGAGGTCGCCGCCGTGCACGCCCACGTTGCCGCCACACGCGCCGCGTCTGGACTCCCCCTGCCGCTGGCCAACCGGCTGCTGCTCGCCTACGCGACCTGCGGCGACATGGCGGCCGCCCGCAAGGTGTTTGACGAAATTCCCGTCAAGGACGGCATCACGTGGGCGACCATGGTGTCCGCCTACTCCGATGGGTGTTTCCACGACGAAGCGATAAGGCTTTTCACCCGCATGTGCCAAGAAGAACAGGGGCTCGCTGGTGATCTGCTCGGCCATGCCATTGTGGCAGTGCTGCGGTCATGTGCTCAGCTGGGCAGACTAAGGGGCTTTGGTGAGCAGGTACATGCGCTCGTCGTCAAGACAAAGAGAGTCTGCGGTGATACCGGTAGCTCGCTGCTGCAGCTGTACATCGCGAGTAATCAGCATGACAGTGCGCGGCAAGTGCTTCAGGCGATGAGATGTTGTTCCCAGGAGCCAGTGCCCGAGGCAGTCTGGACTAGCTTCATGACAGCTTGCCACCGAGACGGACTGCTGGACGAGGCCATCTACATCTTCAGGGACATGGTGTCCTCGGGAGTCGCCAGGAGCAGCTTCTCCCTGTCTACTATCCTTGCAGTATGTGCAGAATCAGAGAACTGCAGGTGCTACGGAGAGCAAGTGCATGGCGACGCCATCAAGCATGGCGTGGAAACAGACCAGTTTGTCGTGTCTTGGTTGGTCCACATGTATGCGAAGCAAGGACGGCTTGCAGACGCCGCAAGGGCATTTGAGGCAGTGCGTGGCAAGCCTGACGCGGTGTGCTGGAACGCCATGGCCATGGGGTATGCACGCGGTGGGTGGTACAGAGAGGCCACCAGAATGATATACCAGATGAAAACTGCTGGAATGGATCTTCCTGGACTAAATGTGGTTGGAATGGCCTGCTCCAGGTGAGCTGTCGAATGAGTTCGTCGACTGAAAAAAGGGTGTACCTTAGGGAGGAGAGGACATCTCAAGCTGTTGGAATGGATCCTCCTGGACTAAATGTTGTTAGAACGGCGTACTCCGGGCGACCTACCGAATGAGATGCCTGACCTTACTATTTTTCTTTTTAATGAGATCCTTATAGACTAGTATGACATGATCTCCAGAACGGCCAATAAGGATTTACTTAGCTCGCTGCATTATTTGTGTGTATGTATATAGTGTCACGTATATTGCTGAAAATTAGATTATGACACGTCATTATCCAATCATTGAAACTAGCGGTTTGACATGCGTGTTTGCTTAGGTTTAATATAATGGTCATTTCATTCAGGTTGAATAAATATATACTTTGATGTCATCTCTATCTTTCTTTAACTGCCTTACTTATGTCGCTTGACCATTGATCTAAGCCAAACATTTATTGGTACACATATAATCTAAAGTTATCAAAACATACTATTCACACAGTTATCATCGGTTGGTTTTTTGTCTGTGTGTTGCACTGACCTATATTTCTTTAGTGTATGTAAAGCAAATTCCTTGACATGATTTTTTTTTAATTTTTTTGTTAAACCCTGCATCTTAGTCACATTTTTTGCAGAATTTTTGTGTGAATCATCTCTAAAACCACTCTTTCTTTTGCCAATCACCACTCTGTCACTCTCAGCATAGCTTGTGCCCATGTTGTGTTTGTGTATGTCTTGTGCAGTTTATGCCATGAGTTATCTTGCTGTAGAATGCAGAACTAAGATTTAGGTTCATTTCTGTTATAATATTAGGGCCTCTCGCCCTCTCCTATAGTTATCATTAAAATTATAATTATCAGTATATATTCACGGGAAATTTCTAGCGTATTCCCTTGACTCTCTGTATTATAGCTTGTTCTCTTTAGTAGTACCCAGGTTGTTTTGCTACAACATATTTTCTTTAGCACAACCGGAAAAAAACAGCACCATTTGCTTCCTCCGTATAATGCATTTCTTGCAAACATAACATATTCAGTCTGTCTATCTATTTCTCTTACCGATGTCATGCATGCATTTAACCCGGTTGTTGTAAGCTTGTCTCTGTCCAAACTGTGTTGACGTAGTTTCTATACTATTAAACTCATTCAATTTTAATACTCTACACAGTCCACATCGACAATAATCAATAGTCAGTAATTGTTGCATGATATTGAATGCAAATCCATCTGTCAAATTCTTCAGGATTATTCCTTTTTTGGAGAGCCAATTCAAGATTAGTTCATTCACTTTCTTGTCACTGCTGATGACGTATCTTGCACTCTGATAGAAGTTTAAGGCAAAATGAGGGTGTTACATTGGAGCGTTTGAGAATAGACAGTAATATTTCTTTTCTTTCAATATTGCACAGTCGACATAGGCGTATTTGAATAGATTACGAGCACCTTTTGGTGTTTTATCTGTGTGTTTGTTCATTTATCTGCATGCTACATTTATACATTTGCAAACCAAAATGCGGGTGCGCTAATAATCTGTACATCAATATAAATGCAGTTGAGAACTAACCTGCATGGAATGCAAGCATTAAGTGGAGGTCAGTATCTAGCAATCGGAAAACATCTATGCTGGCCTGCAACAGGTGATTAAGGTATTTGAAAATCATGTAATGTTTCATGTTCGGATATACTGATGCAGAAATGTGTGAGACTAGTTGCATGTATGTATCTAAGAAACCTTTTATTTCCTCCACAGATATGACCATAATGTGATGTCTTCATGAACAGTACAATCATATAGAAGAGAGAGGCCACGAAAAATATCGTCTCCGCCGCCTTGCTTTAGAGCCACCTGCTGCCACCATCTTTGGCAATGTCATTATGCAAGTAATTCCCGCTTGCCGAGCCTTGCAGCAACTTCTGTTTGGAATATATTCATGGCACTTACTGCTTACTTTCGTATGCTGTGGCGGAGCTACACGAACAGAATATGAGAGTTTGAGTTTGGGGGGCCCAAACAATAATTTTTTCCCGCCCTCACTTAAATATTTTTTCAAGGAAATTTTATTTTGGAGGGGGGGGGGGGGGGGGGGGGGGCAGTAGCACCCTCAGCTTAACACATAGCTCTGCCTCTGTTAAAAAATTCTGTCATATACTCATATTTGGAAATTATGTTAAAGATGTTTAAATTGATTTGAAGAGAATGTTTTTTTATTTTGTGATTGCAGAGGAAGAGTTCCATGCCATGACATGGTTTAGCAATTCGGTTAAATAGATTAATTAAACAATAAAGGACATTACTACATAGCGTCGCCACACCTATGCGTTGTTGTGCGGCGCTTCTTAGGGCAACTCTAACGCGGATCACCAAATTGCCTGCAAATGTTTGAACCGGACCGGTCCAGACATTTTTTTTCATCCAGCTGGCGGTCATCAAATTTGTCTGGACCGGTCTGGATGTCTGAAATCCCACAAACCTGAACCAAACATAGAGGAGGTTTGTGGGCGTCCGGACGTCCACCACGTTGGACTCCGACACGTCCGGGCCACCCAAAATACCCCATCTGGAGCCACCACCCCCCCCCCCACTCCGTCCCGCCCCCATGTGCTCTGCATCCGCTGCCTCGGTTACAGACGCCCCCATTGTACCAACCTGGCCGTTGCCTAGGCCTTGTCGGACCTCTGTCGTTCCACCCAGGTGCCTTCCCGCGTTGGGCTTCGCTGCCATTCCACTCTTGATCCGGCCGCAATCCAGGTATCCTCTGTTACCTGCTGACGCCGTCCATGGCGGACACCACGCCCGATAGTGTTTGGTCAAATGCCATTGCCAACTTTTCTGAGGTTCTTGTTTACTTTGAAGCAAACACAATGGATTCAGACGAGGATTACTTCCACAACGAGTTCAGGAGTCGTCTTCGTTGGATAACGAGGAATATGAGGATGAAAAGACGATGGTGCGGTTCTTGCAGACGCGGTGGTGCGTGTGGAGGAGCATATTCTCAACTACAAGGGTTCAAAAAAGGGACATCGAGTGTTGAATCGGAATAGGGCATGAGACATCTGATGTTGGTCGAGACTACATTGCTCCCACTGCGCTATTCGAGCCATATTTCTGCCGGCATCGATTTCGGATGCAACGACAAGTGTTCGATCATGTGAAGGATGCCATTGGAACCATTCGGTTTCTGGTTACCAGAAGTGCACGGCTGTAATGAGGGTGCTTGCCTATGGCACGGCCGCAGATTTGTGGGACGAGTACCTCTGGATGTAAGACCATCTATACACACGGCCTCCTATGGGGAGTAAGACGCTTCGACGATCTTCAACACAAGGAGTGGGTGGCTGCTGCCACTCCAGTGGCAGGCAATACATGCAAGAGAGGGTAAGCTCCCCAACACTATGTGGTGTGCCACTTGTCGCAACTAGAGAGTTTGATGAGTTTTTCTCACCCCGCACATGAGGATGGGAGGTTCACTGTTTGTGCCATTTTTCGTCGATTCGTTTTTTCAAAACGTTTTATCTCTTTAACCTGTGCCCAAATCGCGAACCGTTTTCACCATTGCGTTTCTCACGCCGAGATCTTCGAAACTAGATTCCATATTGATAGGTTTCAATGAACTTTTTTTCCAGGCAAATCTATGCTCCCAACTAGTAGTAACTTGTGCTTCCACTGTAACTAAACTGTGCTCTCAACCAGTGCTAAATCCTAGAGGAGAAGCACAACCGTGCTCCCAAGTGTACTAATTGTGCTCCCGTGGGGTGAAGCAAAACTGTGCTCCCAAGATAAACTAAACTGTACTCCCAATACAATCTAAATTGTGCTTCCCAAGGAAGCACAACTGTGCTCCTGTGCTCCCTGCGGCGCGGAAGCGCTAACCTGTGCTCCACGCGAAAGCACTACACACACATGCTCGTGTCTCAGACAAAAATTGAAGAAAACCAGAGAAACAAAAAAAACCAGGAAAAACCAGAAAATAAAAAATGAGAAACAAAAAATGGGAAAAACATGAAAACTGAGAAAAAAACCCCGAAAATCCCAAAGTAACGGAAAATACCACCCCAGTTGGGGAAGCGTCCAGCACGCAATACATGGCGGCGCTGGGGCACACCACGTGGAGCCGCTGGAGCGCTTCCGCGGACATAGAGAGTGACCTCCGCAGAGGGTGCCCCCAATTAGTTTCTCCCGCTTAAACACGGTTCACACAATGATAATTCTCAATTTAAAAGCCCATAGTTTGTAGGGAAAAGGCATACGGCTCAGCTTTATAAAGCTTCATTCTTTTACACAGCTCGGAAAAACGTTTACAACCAAAAGAAACACTTTTTATCCATCAAAAGAAAAGAAGAAAAGGGCGCTCCTTTAGGATAGACAGAAAGGGAAACATAAGTAAAGAGCCAGGCCATCCCTAGCCGCCTGCTAACCAGAGCAACTGCACAAAAGATCGCTGGCAACCTTCGCGCCACCACCCTCTCCACTAGTAGAAGCATGGGCTTGGCTCTGGAAAAGCTTTTTGTTTACATGTACCTGCGCTTTTGCCACCACCCTTTCTACTACCACTAGCTTGAAGCATGGGTTTGGCTCTGGAAAAGCTCTTTGTTTCTGTCCACAAGCACCTGCGCTTCTTCCACGAGGGAAGCAAGACTTCTAAAAGGCTTTAGTCCAAAAACCATGTAGCCATCAAGAATAAACATGTCATCTGAAGCACTGGACATTGCAGCCATCAAGCTCGTCAGCCCATCATTGACATAACTGCCTTTGGGATTCATCATAGATATGACCATCTTACAGACAAGCTTCCTTATTCTCAGGCAGACGGGTCTGGGGTGTTCATGTTTTTCAACAATCTCTTTGAGCTTCATTACGAAGCTAATTCCACCACCTCCAGGGGGGATTACCGTAAATAGATCTGTCAAGTCCTGATCTGCACTTATCAACGCACCCCATATTGTGACACAATGAGATAACATGCGAAACGAGCTGTACCCTTGCTGCTGAGAGGAAGACGAGTTGTTGTTTGCCTGGCCATTATCTTGGGGATCATCACATTGGTTTTCTACGTCGGGTTCTGGTATCAGCCGATTAACTTCTGTTCCTCCTATATGTCTTTTTTCTGTTAGCCAAAAAAGTATTTCTTCAAGCAGCTGCAATGGAAACAATATTTTTGGGTTTCAGAAGGCAATACTTAAAAGCAGAATCACACCATCTATGATAGTTTTCCGAGAGCATGCAAGCGCATTGCTTGTCATTCGTTAAGCAAGAATGAGTACAATTATCATTAATAACATCCTCTAACTTGCCGGACAGGCATGGCACTGAAAGGAACATAATTACCAACACTATGTAATCCTAGAATACTTGTATATTTTTTTTTGAAATAAGAGGGAATCCCTGGCGGCCTTAGAATATTGATACATATATCCGCCAATACAATGTTAGAAGGGAATTCCATATTTTTGGTAACTGGTAATTCAGTATTTTCTAGAATACAACTGGTAATTAAGTATTCTGCTCGATAGTCAATACAAGAATAAAACAAATGGCGGTAAGTTACCTTTGGAACCGCAATGGGCATAGCTTCCTTCAGCGTTTTGAGGCTTTGAACATCATCGTTGCAATGAATGCATAAATTTTCCAGGATTTCAGTTGCCATTTGTGTGCATCTTTGTTTTTCAACAATCAATCTAGTCAGACTGTGAATAACATTGTTATTTGACTCCATGATAATCCTGGCACTCCTGGTTTCGGATGATAGAGCCACCAGCGCTTTAGCTGCTACCACCCTTCTAGCCTCCTTGTACTTTTTATCATGGGTCATGATGTCAACCAACATCGTAATGAATTCTTGTGTCCCTTCATGCCCTGGACTGGAATTTGCATCCTGGTGTAGGTGCGTGAGAATCCAAATAACTATTTTCTGCAGCATTTCATTGCATTCTTTACACTCGAGAATCATCCTCATGGTTGTGATCAATTCCATACTGCATGAGATTTCACTACGCAGCTTGGTGCCTATCTGCCCTGTAGCAGCTGTGAGCTGGGCAATAACCTTCATTGAACCTTCTACTATGCTGTAACATGCAACATTGTCGATGTGCTTCATGCGGCCATCCTCATTGCGGTGGTGGAGTAGGTCGGAGGTCACAGACGCCATAATCTTTGGCAGCAGACATGGGGTGCCGAACATGACTCTGCAGTTGTCATTGTTGGCCGCGAGCTTCTGAAGGATGCGGAGGCCTTGCTCCACCAGCGTTTTGTAGCCCTGCAGAAGGTCATCGTCACTTCTCTCAGCCTCCAGCAGCTTTTTGTAGGTTCTCACAACGCAAGCATCATAGTCCCCTTGCTCAACGATGTCATCTTCGTTCACCGACAAGGATATTTGCTTTGAATCTTGTTCATATGTCTCGTATAGCCAGTCTCCCGTATATGGTTGGAAAATACAGTATTCTTCGAATGTGTCAAGGAGGGAAGATATGTAGCTAATCGCCTTTGGATATTTCTCCAAATGGATGTCGTGAGCAATGCTCGCCACTACCCTTGCGGCACGCCCCCTCGTCTCTCTATCATATATGCTTATGCGGCCCAACGTCTGCAGCAGCTTTTGGAGTATGTCGGGAGAGGGTGCAGACATGATCAGATGTTTCTTGAGTATATTCTCCCCTGTGTATTGGTGCGGATTGTGTACCCCGTCGACCCCTTTCACTTGTGCCTCCAGTTTTTCGGCGAATGCATCCAGGATCCTTACCCCGGAAATGTAGTCGTCAGGCGACTTAGACCCCATCAGGCCCACAGCATATGTGATGAGGTTCCTTCCTTTAACCGATGATGGGTCCTTTTCACATCCGATCATCGTTTCACGCAAGTAATCCAATATTCCATCACGAAAAACCTTATCAAAGCCTCTTTGGTCGACTACTGCATTCACTATAGACCCCTTTGCCCAACCATTGATGAGCTTATAGCAGAAAATCACACCCTGGAGCAGGACAAGGGAATACAAGACAACCAGCGCCTTCTTCAGGTTTCTAACTCCGTCAGCATGGTAATCTTGTTGTATCAGACGCCACATTGAAAGCACGGCCGAAACTACCAACCCACCCATGTAGACAGCCACCAGAGGGCACAACAAAATGACAAAGACCGGAGTATGAACCATGGACAGAAGAACAGTTCGCCATATGTTGTCCGACTTTCCGGCGTATCCAACATACGCGATGCCACTAAATGCATCTCCAATATAGCTCAGCTTTTCAGTCAGAAACACATCAAAGATCCTGTTGTTCATATATACCTCCAAGTTAGATAGGGACAAGATAAGTTTTGACAAGACAAATTATTTTACGAAAGAAATACAGAGCTACAGAATACCATAAACAAATCAGAAACAGGAATTAAGAAAAAGTAGGCAGAAGTAAGAAGCAGGCACTAACCCAGCCGTCTGCACAAGGGTAATGAATGTAAGACACCAAAAATCATTGTTGTGCAGGTCGTCAATGAAACCGCCAAGAAGAACGACGGTGGTCCAAGTAAGCACCAGGAAACCAAGACCTTTGACGGCCATGAACAGGTAGCCCATGAACAGGGCATAACTGTTGGCCATGTCTACTTCTGCCCAACAACTGTCATCAACAAGCTTCTTATGTGACCCTCCACAAAACTCATCCCAACATGACATGGCTGGCGTCTGCATATGGTGGATGAAGGAAGACGATCAGCTCTCCAGATTATGGTAAATGTTTTGGAAGAAGATGATACTACCTAGCTGGACCGTTCCACACGCTATCCATGCAGAAAGGTGAACTGAAAATGAAATGAAAATAGTATGCTCCTGTGCAACTCAAGGATTGATCTTACCCTGAAGTAGAGGTTCCGCTTAGACTTCTGCAAGGAGAGGAATAGCGCAGGAAGAACTACAGAGCGGCTTCAATCCAATACTACTCAACTTGGGAGTATATCAGCTGCAAGCTGAAGAGGTCGCGTTCAAAAGAAAAGAAAAAAGCAAAGCTTAACGGCTCCATTGATTAGAACTAACAAGGCTTGGTCCTTGGGAGTAAATTGTATGCTTATATTCGTGCAAAGAAGGAGATTAGATCTGGACCGACAGCAAAGCAAGGTTGTCGATGTAAATAATTAATTCCAATGGCTGGCCGGTCCAGCTCTGCTATGAATAAATTAGCACGTGATTTTTCATTAAAGTCATTAATTGGCATGTGCTAATTAACGAAAAGAAATGTGCTCAACATGACGGATCACTGCATCAACTGTCGCGGCCAACAGTGACTGCGGGGTGGCCCTCCGAACAGTCGCCCCAGGCCCAGGCGTCGCACCGGCGCACGGCGGCGTGTGCGCCATCCTCCAGTCCAACGGCGGAAACGGAGGCGGCTTACGGCCGGCGCGGTTCGCAGCCCGGCGACAGAGGCACGCGGAGCGCAGTTCTGTCCGCCCGGCAGGACAGTGCGCGGCAAGTGCTTCACACGATGAGGTGTTCTTCGCAGGAGCCAGTGCCTGAGGCAGCATGGACTAGCTTCATGGCAGCGTGCCACCAAGACAGCCGACTGGACAGGGGCCATCTACTTCTTCAGGGACATGTTGTGCTCCAGAGTTGCCAGGAGTAGCTTCTCCCTGTCGACTATCCTTGCGGTATGCGCAGAATCAGAGAAGCACAGGTGCTATGGACAGCATGTGCATGGCGACGCCATCAAGCACGGCGTGGAAACAGACCAGTTCGTCGTGTCCGGGTTGGTCCACATCCACATGTATGGGAGGCAAGGACGGCTTGCAGATGCTGCAAGGGCGTTTGAGGCAGTTGGTGACAAGCCTGACGTGGTGTGCTGGAACGCCGTGGCCATGGGGTATGCACGCGGTGGATGGTACAGAGAGGCCACCAGAATGATGTACCAGATGAAAACTGCTGGAATGGATCCTCCTGGACTAATGTGGTTAGAATGGCTTGCTCCGTGTGACCTGCCGAATGAGATGCTTGACCTTACTATTTTTCCTTTTAATGAGATCTTTATAGACTAGTATGACATGATCTCCGGAACAACCAATTAGGATTTACTTAGCCTGGTGCATTTAGTCTGACAAGGATTCCTTATGACACTCTGAGGAATGTTTTTACTTACTTTTGTTAATACCAATATGTATGTGCCTCAATACATGTGGTTTGGCCACATTTCATCCATTTCAGTCTGGACAGTTTTCATCTCTTTATCTACGTTGTAGCCCATGTTAAATCGGTCACGACTGGATGTGTTTGTTGAAGCACACACTGAGGCATCGATAATTTGTACCGACTGAGGCCCATTTTTCACTTGTGGTGTCTGACAGTAATACTTGAGACTTGAATCATGATAGACCTCTTTTTTGTGCGTGTTGAAGTTTCTGAAATTGCTTGAGGTATGGTTGGGTATAATTAATGACTTGTTATTTCAGCCCCTGGTATGATCAATCAGCTGCTAGATGTCTGTACTCTCTACTAATTTTAATATGGTCTTGAATTCAGAGTGGTAGTTTGTTGTGACATGATTGTTGTCATGTCTATTGAGTTTTTTTTGACGAGAATAGCAGGAGCTCTGCCTTTGCATTATAGGGAAAGAAAGTCAGGACATACAAACTCTAACCCAGTAGTGAAAACTGGTTTAGGTACTCACTCTCTAGCACTCAATGAGGCTACATAGAAAGAAAGGGGCAAAGTTACATCTCAGGAGCTGGTGGCGCATCCCTCGCTGCATGGAACAAAAACACATCTTCCTTAATCATCGCCGAGAGCATGATTGCAGTAACTTCCTTCTGCTCAAAAACCCTTCTATTTCGTTCCTTCCACAGATGCCATGCGATGTACGCCGCCAAAGTGATCTCCTGGTGGACCTTGTCCCGTCTCCCAGGAGCAGCGCAGAGCCTCCTCCACCAGTCCCCGAGGATGTCGACCTCAACTTGGCTCAGCCTGATGCGGGTGTTGGTTTCGATCAGACAGCAATTCGCCACACGCACGCGAACATTATTCCTTTGGTTTAGGAGCAGCTTGGTGGTGCTGTACTCAGCTCACATCTTTAATCCTGCCTCCCTCTCGAACTGGTGCGGGCATGTGCGCTTGCCCTTTCTGGCTGCCACTAGCTAGCTCTAGCTTTTGTGCACTTGGCCTTGAAATTTTCGTTTGCTCAAGGCTAGACTTGTTTTGTTCTGCCCAGTTTTAGTCTCATGTATCCAATGAACCAGAAACCTGGCATGTCCTGATAAATTTGTTGAAAAGCTATCATTGCTTTTGTGTTCCTGGCAAGAATCACTAATTAGGAAAAATCTGAAATTTTTAGGCCGGTTTGACAACTTCTTTACCACGCCAGAAAAAAACGGAGATGTTATCAGCGGGTGAAAATTGGATAATTTTTTTGTACTTTCTCCTGGAAAAATTCCTGAAAAGCCCCAAACCACTAGAAACAGAAATTGGCCTTTGACACTAAATTAATATGTTAGTCCAATAAATAATATAAATTGTTCCCAAAATTATATATAAATGATGTAAACATGGCATGAATACTTCAAAAATTATAGATATGTTGGAGACGTATCAGCATCCCAAGCTTAATCACCGCTCGTCCTCGAGTAGGTAGATGATAAAAAGAAGAAAAGAATAATCTTTGAAGTGTGAATACTAGAATACAACAAACCTTTGACCACATAGGCAATGATAATTCTAATAACAAGTAGCATCATTGCATTAAATTCAACATACTATAAAGTGGTAATGAAGTATCTCGCGAATCTTTCAGGATTATATTGCAAACATAAAGCAACCAATGAAGTAGAGATAATGACTAGGTACCCCAATTTGAAGATAATCATCATACTTATACAATACTTAACAAATTACTATTAGAAGAATGCATACAAAGCTAAGAGTGATCCCATGCTCAATACGTGATGACACAAAAAAGAAAGATGGAATTGACTCAACATTAAAATAAAACTGACAGAAAACTAAAAGATATGCCCTTCGCGGAAGGAAGCAGATATTACCATATACCAGACCTCATTTCGTTAAAACAGAGATAAATTTATTTTGAGAGGTATACTTTTCCTGTCAGCGGTTTAACGACAAAGGTTTTCATTATGTTCCATGCTAAACATATTTTAGAGCGGCTCCCATGATTTAATACTCCTCCAGCATAACTAACACAAACCATGGCTAGCCGAATCCACACGTGCCTGCCAACTTTGAACTTTTCTAGAGGAGTGCCTTTTCTTTTTTCTTTTTGCAACATAATTGGGAATGGGCATTCCTATACCAGCTCTCTTGCGAATAAAAATCAAGCACAGATTTCATGCTCATTGAGAGAAAACACATTTAGCATATAAGATAATGACTTCCCCATCGCTTCCATTAGCTGTACGGGCACAGAAAACAGATGACTTTGTGAAGGTTTAGATGTGTCACATGCAAATTTACTTGGAATGGCAATGAAATATCATGTATAGTTAGGTATGGTGGACACTTTATGACATAAACTTGTTTTAAGAATTTTTGGATGCACAAGCAGTATTTTTGCTTAGCACAGGAAAAAGCTAGCAAAAGACTGGGAGCAACCACTTTACCAAGCACAAAAACCGCAATCATGCATTCTCTAATAGTAACGTTATTGAGAAAAATATAATCAGGATGATAACCTACAAACATGAAGACCACAAGGTTGAATTTGAAACTTATCAAACATGTGCCAAGCCAATCATCCGTCCTTCACTGGGAGATACTTACCACCACAACAGGATTTGTTCAACTTGATATAACTAATGCTCCTTGTCATTATTATATAACCACCTTACTTTGATTAAAGATATGCACTATCATAGTCTCACTTCTATTTTAACAGATTAAGTAAAGGATACATGTTTACTTATGTACATATATAATTTCAACTACATGACATTCAATTCATTTATAAATTTTACTCTAAAGATATAAGTGAAGCAAAAAATTAAATGATCATACTTATTCATTAATGGATTCTCCAAGATAGTGGGATATATATTAATGACTAAAGTTTGACCTCTTCCAACCCACTTTTAAGAATAATGCAATCCACATGAATTGTGTCACCCACCGAAATAGTGGGATCAATAATATCTAAAGTTGACCTCTTCAAACCCACTTTCAATGATAATTTCATCCATACTCTAAAAGATATAGTGAATTTCATAGAGCATTCTACAAATAACATAAATATAGATAGAATAATATCCAAACTCAAAAGATACAAGTGAGGCAAACGAAGCTTTCTTTAAATAGAAAAACTCAAAAGATTTAAGTGAAGCGCAAAGAGCATTCTATAAAGCCATACTCAAGAGATATAAGTGAAGTGCATGGAGTATTCTATAAATCAACCAAGAACCATAAAGAAATCATCCCCAACCAGCGTGGTGTTTTTTTTTATTCAAAATAAAAATAAAAAATGACGCTCCAAGAATTTACGCATATCATGTGAACAAATAAAAACATAGGCTCAACCAAACATACCAATAGTTGTTCAAGAAGATGATGGGAATGTCAGGCCATCCCCAAGCTTGGAGCTTGAGACCTCTTCAAAAAAATTCTTGGGGATGCCTGGGCATCCCCAAGCTTGAGCTCTTGCGTCTCTCCAACTTTCTCTCATATCGCTATTTCCCCTGAGTCTTAAAAAGTTCATCCTTACAAAACTTCGCAAAACTTATTAGAGACGTTAGTGCACATAAAAATAAATCACTTGTCATGTAATACCAAGACAAGATGCATAATTATTTTCAAAAATTAACTACTCTATATCATCATTTCCATAGTTTATATCCCCCAATATAAGTCATGAATACTCAAACATAAGCAGATAACAAAACTATAACAGCAATCTGTCTAAATAGAACAGAACAAAACAGTCTGTAGCAATTAATTCTAAATATATACATCTGCAATTCTAAAATTTCTGACAAATTAGGATGTAATTAAAAAAATTGTATGATGGTACGATGTAAACATTTCATAAAATGAGCATGTTCCAAGAAAAGATGATAATTCAAATACTACACCAAAACCTCTTGTTTCTGCACATCACACATTAAACATGCAATTTAAACATCCTAAAGGCAAACAATTGCACTTTATTTTTATGGTACAGTGGTTTATACATGGGATAATTAATTTTATGAGAAACTTCCAAGAAAAGATTTACATTGTTTCCATGAGCATGAACACAAGTGTTCAAGGTCGACCCTCACTTCTTCAATGCATAACTTTTCAATCACTTCTCTTTTTGAAAATGTTTTAGGTTCCCCACTTTTTTTGTTTTTAAAATTTTTATTAGCACACAAAACAAAGAAAAAACTCCCTAAAACTTTCGGGATGTCTCCGCTACTTGTGAGCTGCGTTGGAATTTTCCCCGAAGAGGAAGGGTGAAGCAATATAGTAGCGGATAGTATTTCCCTCAGTAGAGAACCAAGGTTATCGAACCAATAGAAGAACCACGCAAACAATCGTCGACAGTACCTACACACACAAGAGCAAATACTTGCACCCAACGCGGGCAAGAGGGTTGTCAATCCCCTTGTACTCGTTAATTGCAAGGATCAAATCTGGTAATAGGTGATAGATAAATTGCAAAGTAAAATAAAAGTAAAGAAATTACAGCAAGGTATTTTGGGTTTTAGCAATATGATTAAAATAGACCCCGGGGCCATAGTTTTCACTAGAGGCATCTGATGCGGAGCATCCAACGGACATCACCATGTCAAGAGTCCGTTTGGCAAGTGACACGTGCGACATCTACTTCACATACCTAAAGGTGAATCATCTCCTTTACACGTGTTCACTTCGAGCTTCACCATATGGATTCATCTCCTTCGAGGATGGTATACTACTTGACACTCCTCTCGTATGCATGCATAGGTATTACCGGAGCTTCACCATCGACGAGGAGGAGTGCGAGCGCACGTGTATGTCTACACCATCCGCGAGGGAAGCATGGAAGAAAGGAGAAGAAACGGAGCAAGACAGGACTTGCCCGGATCATCCGGACCCCCACCCGGATGATCCGGACCAAGCCCGGACGATCCGGACCCCCAGCCGGACGATCCGGACGATGCGCACGAAGAGTACAGCAAGCCTCCGGACGAAGCCGGATCATCCGGACGGACACCCGGATCATCCGGACGATGCCCGGATCTTCCGGGCCACCACCCGGATCATCCGGCCCTGCCTGTGTGCATGACGGGCCTTGGGCCTTGTATCCCCACCTCACTTACCCCTTTGTGGCTAGCACTATATATACTCCTCCTCCTCCTCCATTTAGGTTTAGCTAAGAATAGATCTAGACATTAGAGCTTAGCTCATGTATCTCCCCTTGTGGGATTCCTCTTGAGAGAGAAGACTCCATGTGAGTACAAGACCCCTTCATGGGAAGATTCCTCCATGAAATTCAAGACCCATCTCTCCTAGAGATTTGGATGAACTACCTTGTATCTTTATTTCCCTTGTTGTTCTTGGATCTTGATGCACCTCTTGTATTGCTTGTGATTTGAGGAGTACTTGGAGTGAATCTTGTCCAATAGAGTGTTTTCCCCTTTGATTTCTCCACGTTTTCCCCTCGTGTTCTTTGTGTTCCTCCTCGAATCCACCTCCAATTCATGAACATCGGGACAAATCTCAATGATTAGGGTTCTACCCTACATCATCTTGGTATCATGAGCCACTTTGCCATGAATTTGGAGCCCTACCCCCCATGTTCTAGCCATTAGTTTGAATTTTTCTCCCCAATTTCGAAAATTTCCCACAAAAAGAGCCCCAAAAATTTCTTGCATTTTGTTGTTTCTTGTGAGTTTTTGTTGATTTTGATCCGTGGATCTAGTGTTTGGCAAGTAGATCTACCTCCCTTGGCGTTCCCTAGCCCCAATTTTTCTTTTTCTCCATCCAATTTGACCCCCAAAATATAAATTTCCGCCCAAAATCGGACTCCGAAAGCAATTCCCGAGCAGAGTTGACCTGCCCGGATCATCCGGACCTGCTCCCGGATCATCCGGGCATCCCCCGGATCAGCTGGACGCCCTCCCGGACGTCCGGACCACCCACGCCCCGACACAACAGAACCGGAGTTGAGGAACCCGGATCATCCGGACCTACTCCCGGATGTCCGGGCACCCCAAAAACTGACAAGGCTGATTTCTTGTTTCGGCCCTAACCAATTCATCCGAACTCCGTTTTCGACGTTCTTTAGCTCGTTTTGTAGCTATTGACATCCCCCATCCAAAAAAATACTTCCACCACAATTGGACTCCATCAAATTTTTCAAAATTTGACATGTTTGCCTAGGCCTTCCACCATAACTTCCGCACCACCACCCAAAACTTCCGCAACCTAACCCATTTCGATTGCCATTGCATTTGTGGTTGTTTCAGTTGTGATGTGAGTCTCCTAACGTGTTTCACCGGACGACGTGTATTGTGCCATCATCTTCATCGACCTTCGAGCTTCCACATCGACGACGGCCATCCATCCTTTGAGACCATCTTCAACCGGAAGTAAGGCCGGTTACCCCCTGTCGGGGCCGGATTTCCGGGACACGATATCCCAGAAATTAATCCCTCATGTCATCACCAGCCCATGATTACTGTTACTGGTGGACACGTCCTTGTTATAGATTACCAAGCAATTACAAGAATTGGATACAAGATCATAAAGGTCTAATGATACAACAATGATTTCTGGTGACGGGTGATGGAAACGACTCGTGGTTCTCCAACGCCGATGGGGCTCCATTCCCACAGGAACAGCTGACCCGGATAATTCCTATCCCGCGTGGTTGCTATCCTAGGCTCCGCATGGACGTCGTTGTAGTACTCCTCGTTGAAATCCTGACCTGGCCGATTAAATAGCCAGGGACAAGCCAGTGAGTATGTTTGAATGTACTCGCAAACATTAAAAACAAAAGATATACCGAATGCATATGATCATGATGGGTTAAATGTGCATATGCTGAACGAAATTAAAGCTTGGCATGATAAATATTAATACGGTGCGGGAGAATAAATATATCATGTTAGTAGTAAATCAAGGAAATAAAATGGAACATCGGGCGTTGGACCGCCCGAGGAATTCCAAGAAAAATGCCAAACGGGTGTCTTAATGCGACGCCTCGAGAGGTCTTGAAAAGAAATGCCAAACGGGTGTCTAAAAGTGACGCCTCGAGAGGTCTTGAAAAGAAATGCCAAACGGGTGTCTAAAAGCGACGCCTCGAGAGTTCTTGAAAAGAAATGCCAAACGGGTGTCTAAAAGCGACGCCTCGAGAGGTCTTGAAAAGAAATGAGTATCCAGGTGGACTAGCCATCCCAAGTGATACTCAGAAAAGAAAATAAAACTGGGTATCCAGGTGGTCTAGCCATCCCAAGTGATACTCAGAAAAGAAAATAAAACTGGGTATCCAGGTGGACTAGCCATCCCAAGTGATACTCAGAAAAGAAAATAAAACTAGGTATCCAGGTGGACTAGCCATCCCAAGTGATACCCAGGGTTGCACATAGAGTAAAAGGGTTAGTCCACAATAATATTCAGGTTAACCATAATATTCATGCTGGCATGAGTAGTGACAATAATCATCCTAAAAAAAATGAATCATGCTCAATTTTAGTTATTTCCTCCGAAGACCGACACTTGACCAACCCAGACTGTAGTTCTTAACCGCGGACACGGCTATTCGAATAGGTTTTAAAACTCTGCAGAGGGTGTACTCTTTACCCACAAGTAAAGGATTTCCTTAGTCAACACCGAGACGCTGACTAATTCCCATTACGGTCTTTGGGTTGAAAACACACCTAACCAGCACATACCAGCTTTAACTCACCAAAGCCAGGAATCACCCCAGGCAATGATAAAGTAAAACTCTAAGTGGGAAGGCTTCTCACCTCCAATAGCATGGGATCACAATATTTATAACGCGCGCAAACAGGGGTGCTACCCCCTCGGCCCATTCGGTTACACCCATGCCCCCGGACCAAGTGACATGCCTACCATGGGCCAATGGTATCTTTCACTATGGCCTCTCTGTACGGTGTGTGTGTGCAGGAAAGGGCTTAACAACTTACTGAACCATACCCTACCCGTGGCAGGGACAAGTGGCAGCACGAAACAAGTATGGGGGTTACCGGAACAAGACTCGATCTACGGTCGACTCAGGAGGTTTAAGTTTTCCTGCAGTGGTTAGCACAATATATTTCCTTGGTAGTACCCAACAGGTTCACCACCTGGCATGTCCCAACATACCCTCACTGATCATTCTCGTCACAACGAGATTTCAGTCTCACGGTCACTTTTCTCGTGACTGATTCTTTCCTGCAAATTAGTCTGGACCGACATATGCATATGTGACATGTGAAAATAACCATACTCACTCATACTTCATGTTTAAATGAAGATAAAATATTTTCAAGGGATCATGCATGTATAACTAGCAATATGCAAATTTTTATTTGAATTCAACATATTCATAACTCAGTTTTTCTTGTAAACAAACAACCATGCATTCACCATATCAAGTGTTCAAGATGCTTGCCTTGGGCATGCAGAAGTGTTGGGTGCACTCCAAAAGTTTTGAAAATTTTATCCTCCCTCCATTTCCCTATTTAAAAATATTGCAATTACCACATAAAGCCAAAATAGTGCTAAAAAGTTGTTTAGAAAATTTTGAAATAAATACTAAAATAAACTAGATGAAAAATGAGAAATTTCAGAAAAAGAATCAAATGATTTGGAGTTCATATGATTTTCCTAGAGAATTTCTAAGCTGAGATAAATAAAGGAATAGACTATTTAATAAATCCTACAGAAGCAAGGCTTAGGAAAAATGTTCACCCTAGTTGGATTAATAGAGCCTGAATTTAGGAGTATGTAGAAATTTGAATCATCAAATTTGGTGTTGAAAATATTGCTGTGGAATAAATTGAAAACTACTGGAAAAGAAAAAGAAAAGGGGCATCAACCTGCTGGGCTGCGCCCTGGGCGGGATTTTAGCAGTATGGTGCCACTGGGCCAGGCCCAGTCATTCGGCCGCGCGGGAGGGTTGCTGACGTCGAAAACGTATTCGTAGTGGGCCCCACCTGGCCCACTGGTCAGGTTTGACCGGTCAGCCGCGCGCCTTCTCCTTCTCTTCCCTTCGGCCGAACGGAGCGGGGGCTCCGGCGATGCTCGCCAGCGAATGGCGGCTCCCTACAGTGAGTTGAGGCCACCGTCTTGCTCAGGAGATCGTGGTGATTCGTCCGGTGTGCGGCATGGCCAGTGGAGGGCATGGGGTCACCGGCGGCGAGCTTCGCAGCGGACGGCGGCAGTCGGGTGAAAGGGGATTTCCCCCATGATCGATCCCGTGTAGAATCAAGAGGTGGGATGGATTCGTGGGGTTGAGAGGAGGCTTCTGGTGGAGAACGTGGAGAGGGAAAGGCTCAGGTGACGCCGGAATCAACCGGAGAGTGGTGGCGGGCGTCTCGGCCGGAGTCCAGGAAGACGACCCCGTCCGGTCGATTGGGTGTTTGGGGAAGCTCGCAGGGGGAAGTAGGAGAGGTGTGTGTCGCGAGGCAAGCTCGGGAAGGCCTTATATAGGCGGGAGCGACACGGTTCTGTGGCTTCCAGAGGAGAACACGTCGGCGGGCGCCATTGATGGCGGCAGAGGAAGCAGCTGGGGCGGTGACGCGGTGGGTGGGTAGGTGAGGTGGTCGGTGGTCTGCAGCTGGTCTCCAAGTGAGCTGGAGGGCTCAGGGGAGCGCCGGGTGGCCCGGACGGTGCCGTCCATAGCATACTACGACGGCGGCCATTTATGGCGAGCGCGGACGGTGGTGAGGCCAGCGAGCAGCGGATGAGCTCAGGGGGTTGGGACTTAAGTGTGCGATGCGCTGGTGGCCTCTGATTGGCGCCAAGCACCTTGGACGGTGCTGTACCCGAGTTGGCGACCGTGGGCGGCGGCTCTGTCTGTGCAGGTTGGTGGCAGGCGGCGCTAGGGGATCAGGGGGAGGTCGCAGCAGGTGCGGTGGCTAGCAGGGGTGAGCGGGGTAAGCCAGGGAGGCAGCAGAGAGGCAACAGGGGTCCGGACGCCGACGGGTGCAACACGGGCGCTCTGGCCACGCCCAGTGCACGCACCCAGAGTGCTCGATCAAATGCCAGGGTGAGCTACAGTGATCCAATCAAGCTGATTTTTGGCAGGCTAATGCTCCTGGAGATTCTAGAGATGATGGACATGATGGTTTGGCCATATGACCAAGTGTTCAATGTAGTTTAGGAAGAGGCAAAACTTATGTCATGCCCACAAATTGTTTGATAAAATGCTAGGGTGTCCTAGGCATTATTTCTAGCTATGAAAATCCTAGGATGATGTCTCATTAGATGGTAGATATGATGGTGGAGTTGGTTTGGCAAAAACAAAAACTTGTTAGTGCAAGTTTTGGAGAAATTCAGTTCTGGACCTGTCGTGGTTTTGTCACGGCAGATGTCCTCGTGAAAGGACTTAGTCGTGAGGTCATCGCAACTAGGTAGTAGCTTGAACGGGGTTGATCGGGAATGAGAAGACACGAGTTTTACCCAGGTTCGGCCCCTCACGGTGGAGGTAAAAGCCTACGTCCTGCTTTGCTATATTGATGATGATGATCTCGATTACAAGGGTGGCGACTTGGCTACCTCTAATCTCCCGAGATATTGATCTGTCTATCCTGACTTAACTTGTCCAAAACCCCTCCCCCTTGGGGAGCTCCGCCCCTCCTTATATATGTTGAAGGGGCGGGTTACATGTAGATTCCTAGTAGGATTAGGACTTAACCTATTCTGACTTCCCATCGCGGACTTCTTAACCCTGGGCTTCTCTTCGTGGGCTTATGAGTCCTGGGCTTCTTATCTCTAGACGGGCGGCTTACATCCGGGCGGCTTACAGCCGGACTCATCTTCAGGGGCTCATCTCCTTGACTCCATGCATCTGCCGGGTCATAACTGTCTACCGGGTCATAACTGTCTGCCGGGTCATACCGCGGGGTATATCCCCAACATTAGCCCCCAGTTTAGCTTGGATTTATCCATGGTAAACTTATCCTGCAAAATAAAAACAAGAACAATTTTGACAGGTTGTGCGCCGGGTCGAAGGTTCTTCTTGAGCTGGCATCTGCTCATCCTTAAATCCTTGTCACTTCTCTCTGAAAACACTTGATAGAGTCAATATTTACCGATGCAAAAAATCCAGGCGCCTCTTCTGAAAAAGTCCGGGTCAATAAGCCAGCTTCAAAATCAATTTGCTGACATTGGCTTTTTGCAGGAAAATATTGGGGAAAAAATAATCCATTTTGAGTCGGCTTCCAATGCTCCGGCTTGACAAAAATATTGGACTTAAGATATTCATCTGATTATCCGCCGGCTTGAGGATGTAGAGCTTGGCGAGTTGTGATCACCGAAATTGCCGATTTATAAAAATTGATCATACCGGGTCATGATTGCTACAGACGCCGGGTCACATAATTGGTCTTCCTGAGTTCTTCAGGCCAAGTCCTTATACCCTGGTTTGCTCAAAAACCGGGAACTTGAAGATATATCTCCCTTATATGCATATCACCTGTAGCCCCCAAGTCTTAAGAGGAGAACGTAGTGAGGGTTTTAAGACTTGCTTCAATATAAATGTTGCAACTTTGAAGAAATCCGGATTGTCCGTCTGAATCTTCAGTCATGAACTGAAAACTTTGCACTACACATGTGTAGCCCCCAAGCGCCGGCTCATCATTATGTGATGGGCCGGGTCTTCAACTTGGATCTTTTGATCTTTTGAAACAACTGTCCGTTGTCGCCCCCAGCGCCGGGTTGTTTTGCCTGCAGCAACCTGGGACTTTGTAATTGTCTTATGCTCATAAAACTTCAGCCAGTGTAGCCCCCAAGGAACGGGTTATTATGCAAGAGTAAGCCGGGTCTTGCCAATTTAGCATTTGAACAGAGCATTGTCATGTAGCCCCCAATGGCCGGCTTATCTTTAGTAAAGATGATCCGGGTCTTCTAGAAACTCCAAATGTTAACATGAAATCCACATGTAGCCCCCAAGGGCCGGCTCATCTTAATAAGATAGGCCGGGTCTGATAGACAGGTAGTGTAGAAATAAAACTCCATGTGTAGCCCCCAAGGGCCGGCTCAGTAAGATAATACTGGGCTGGGACTTAGAAAATATTAGAGGGCCGGCTCATCTCATTGAAATAACCGGGTCTGTTGATAATGTGATGTCTTGAAAAGCAACTTGCATTAGCCCCCAAGTGCCATGGTGCATGCTTGCAGTGACATGGGACTTGCATACTTGATGTAATTTTGATTTGAATAATGTAGCCCCCAAGTGCCGGGTTGTATGCCTGCAGCGACTCGGGACTATTCCATAAAATCATATCCACTGTGCGGATGATGTTGCTGAATGCCTTGCATATCAATATTGAACCATGCTCTTTGTTGCGAGCTGGTATTTTTGGATGAGGGAATAATAGCCATTACTCTGAAGGGGCTTTGAAAACCTTAATCATCCAATACTGGTTATGATAACCATAATGAAAATCCAGCCATCTTGGCTATTTAAAGATTTGTTTGTTCCTGCAGAGTTACAATGTAACCCGGTTTGAAAACCGGCTCCTGCAACATAAACAAATATGTCCATGCATTGTATGATGATGCAATGATAATGCAATGTATGATGATGTATGTGTATGATAACACAGTATAAAAACCGTTGGCTTTCGAGGCACGACAATTTAGACCGGCTTTTGAGGCTCATGTCTTGCTTCCATGAAGCTGGCGTGATAGCCATTGGTTCCTTTTCCTGTAAGCCGGCTCTCACATGACCATCCAGCATTTTAACCAAGACTAAGTTCAGGGTCATAAAAATGATTGACTTGTCAAGAGTACGCGGGGCATCAAGTAGCATCAAGCAAACAAGCAGGGTTGACCAAAAAAGAGACTAGCTCTGTCTTGTTTTTTGAAAAAAAAAGTTTTGCTTCAAAGAAGCTTGGCATGAAAGCCTTTCATCCTGTAAGCTGGCTCTCACGTGACATAAATCCGTCGTTTTAACCTTAACCAATTCAGGGTCTTATTGAAAAGATTGACTGTTAAGAGTACGAACGGGCCACATAGCGGAGAGACTACAACAGACAGGTGAGTTTATCCTAGCTCTCTGTAAGCCGGCCCTCACGTGACAAAAGCCGCCGTTTTAACCTTGACAAGTTCAGGGTCTTAAAAAAGATTGACTGTCAAGAGTACGGCGGGTCACCTGGTGGAGTGGCAAGTTGCAAACAGGCAGGTTTAACCCAGATATGGCATGGAAGCCGGTCAAGAGGGTATGAAAGCTATACTCGTTGAGTAGGAAGCCCCCAAGTGACCCATAATATGGCATGGAAGCCGATCAAGAGTGTAAGATAGCTATACTCGTTGAGTAGGAAGCCCCCAAGTAACCATTAATATGATAAGCCAATAAGGCAGGATACCCATGTTTGAACCGCGCATCATGGCAACAAGTTCTCTTTGGCAACCTTTAATTTTCTGAAAACTCAAACTTGCGAGAGATGGATTCTTCTTGAACCGGACGTTTTGAGCCGGATACTGAGAGCTCAAAACTTTGTCAGAGACAGATTTTCCTTGAACCGGATTTTGAACCGGAATCTTTCTTTGAGCCGGAATTTTTTGATTGCTCGGTACTTCTTAAGCCGGAAATTTTCTGATGGCCTTTAAATTTTCACCAATGTGGCAGCAGCCCCCGAGACCGGGTTATTTTCCCTCCAATGACCCGGGGTTCTTGAATTCGCTGAAAACGGCAAAATTTGCCGAGTCATGTCTGTGTAGCCCCCGAGTCTTAAGACGACTCGAGGAGTTGACTTGAGATTCTCCATACTTGACCATGATATAAACCGGCATAAGTTTGAACAGCGGAACGCTGGAATGTGTTGAAGCTGGAGGTAAAGCGGCGAGTTGATAATCTTCGCAACACTCATTGCATATCTTTGGCGTTGATAACGCGATGCAAATCCACGGGAGGTTGAGGTCGACCGCGGCGGGTTATAAATGATCCCGCATGAGCTATCCATTGAGCCATCCGGTGGAGGCTGATAATATATTATGATCTGCTCCAGGGTTGTTGGAATAGACCGAACCGCAGGGCGGCGACTTGCGCATGTCCATTTGGCAGCTTGTGTGAGCAGACGTGGCTCTGAGTTGTTGATATATATGCAGGAGTCGGCCGGTAACCCGGCGCGGACAACAGAGTCGGCCGTGGGCGTTGTAAGCCGGCGCGGACGGGAGAGTCGGCCGCGGGCATTGTAAGCCGGTGCGGACAGGAGAGAATCGGCCGTGTCATGGTGATATAGACTGGGCCGCAGAGGCGGCGGCTTGAAGTGCGACCATTCACCGGGTAATGAGGCACAGACGAACACCGGTGCAGAATGTCACCAGCGCGTGCTCCGTACCCACGGTATAAGCCACTTTTGTCGTGACTAATTGTCCTGCATAAAGGATTTTGCAGGCGAGAGTAATTGTTCTTGAAATAATAAAAATGTATCAGTAAAAATTGACTGGATGGATTTCACCTGATATGTTTGGCCGGAAATTATCCGCCGTGGAGCTGATGATCACTGCGGTGAAGCTGAAATCAACCACGGGCGAGTCGTAGATGCTAGCAACCATTAACATGTATGCACTGATGAATATTGAGGTGACCAGACGACTCTGGCTTTTTTCCTCCTGTGGGCTTGCCCTTAACTCCACATGGGCAGTCAACACCTCGTTTCTTTTTCTTTTACTGAACCCCCAAGACCGCCAAAGCGGCAGTCAATGCAGTAGGCAGCCAGCAAGGCCAAATCGGCGAGCGGGCAGAAGGCGGAGCAGGAGCAACACGAGCGGGGTGAAGACGGAGCGAGGGAGAGCCGGCCGGCGACTCAAGGCGCGACTGCGGCAGCAGGATGTAGAACAAGGTAAGTCGCGGCAGGGCCAGCTCAACGCGGCGGCGGTTTAGAGGCGCGGTCCATGGCGGGACTCGGAGCCGGTGCGGCAGCGACTATGCACAGCTGCGGCTGAAGAGGCTCCCGGCGAAGCGGCGCAAGAGCAGCAAAGGAGGCGAGGCACCTCGTTGGCCGGCGAGTTTTGGCGCAGTAGTGACGGCTTGTGGCAAAAGTGGAAGCGAGGCCAACCCCGGCAGCGTCGGCGACTCAGGTGGGCGGCTCAGAGTGGTGTGAGGCGGTGGGGTGCCGGCAACTCAGCAAGGCGGCGACGGCGATTTGAGGCGGATTTATTTGGTGGGTTTGCAAGATGCAAATGGAGTTGATCTTCTGGACTTAAGGGTTTGGTTTGAAGGACTATAAGTGGGAAAAATTTCAGAATTATTGGAGCAAGGAAAATTAGGGTTGCAGTTGTAACCTATGAATGGGACATAATTGAAAAGAGGAAGTTTTGCTCAAAATTTTCAAAAGACCAAGTTGGGTTTTTGCATAAAAGTGATCTATAGGCATCACATGACCCCTCATAATTTTTGTAGAATTTTAGGGGAATTATTTAAAAATAATTGTAGTGCAATAGAAGTATTTCAAAGATTGAAAATGCTATTAAAATGATTATCTTGGGCAAAATTTTATTATGAAAATATTTCCTATTGTTATTTAAAATATAAATGAAATGATTTAAGAAAACTACCAAAGCCCACAATATTTTCCAGATAATATTCTATGGAGGGAAGAATTTTGGAAAACAGAAAACAGAAAAGATTCTGAAATTAATAAAAGACCTAGTATAATTCAAAATTTTATTTCTAGCCAAATTTTACTTAATAAAAATATGGTTAAATTTTTGGGGTGTTACAAACTCTACCCCCCTTAAGAAAATCTCGTCCTCGAGATTTGTTAAGGTGGTCATTAAAAAAAATTAAACCCACCTTTCCGAGGAGATTTTTCTGAGCTAATAATCTAAATAACCTAATTAGGCACATTTGATGTGGGGCTACTGATAATTGGTGCCGCTACAGTGAGGTACTAGTGCTGTGTTTCTACTGTTACGACAAATTCGGAAAAAGTAAAATTTCTAATTCCAAATTCCGCTTGCCGTACTCCAGTGCACAGTGCTTTCTCCGGCTGATAGGTGGACCCAGGGCCCACTGTCAGTCTCTTCTTCTTCCTCTCTCTCGCGTGCCCTCCCGCACTTTCTCCACCCGCGGCATTTAGCGCGTAGGGCATCTAGGCCGTACCGCGGTAGTACGCGGCGTGCTTGTCGCCGGCAGCGTGCACTCACCTCGCGGGCCAGCACCCTGTCGGCACTGCTCGCGGATTCGCCTCTGAACACCGGCGATCGAGCGTCGAGCGGTGCTGGTGGACTCCGCTCACCGTGCACCGAGCTCGAGCTATAAAAATGATCGTGGTTTTCTTCCTTCTGCCTCACACCTCACCTCACTTCTTCTTCTTCTTCTCCTTCTGGTTACAGGAGCTCGAGACAAGGCGTTAATGGAGGACGTGGTTCCAGAGCTGATCACGATCCTCCTGGTTGGTCTGCTGGTGGCGTTGGTAGGCTTCTCGCTGCTGCTGTGTGCGATGATCCTCGATGATCATCGTGATGCCGCTGCTCAAGTGGTGGCTCTCCGAGGCGGCGGTGATCATGAGGATTAGGCATCAGTGTCGGGTACGAGTGGGTGTTAGTGCGTTTACAGCAGGCTTCGTAGGAATGAAAACCCATGAGTTATCTTCGAGGAAACTGTGGTGTGGTGAGAGTGATTTGGTAGCGGTTAAATTGGGTGCTAAGTGTGTGTGTGTGTGTGTGTGTGTGTGTGTGTGTGTGTGTGTGTGTGTGTGTGTGTGTGTGTGGTTTCTGCACTTAGTGCATGTGGTAGAGCGGGTGTGGCTGTGAGCCGGATGCTATGGCTGCACGTGAATTAAACCTATGTTGGAAAATCTTGTGAGAATGGCCCTTAAGAAATTTTCTCCCCTAAGTGCGGATAAACCAAATGCAGATCACCACAATAAAAAAAAATTCATAGGCAAACTGCAATCATATTAATGCATTCATGACATATGCCCTAAAATACATCGCAAGGATTGCAACATGTAAACAAGTGCTAGACACAGCAACAACCATACTCATGACCGTCTACGGTTCGAAGGTAAGATCTACAGGGTCTTGCAGAAGGGTTCCTGGTGCTGGAGCACATTCTTCTTCTTCTTCTTCCGGAGGAAGTGGAGGAAGCAGACGAAGAACGCGTCCCTCCTGAGTTGGCAGAGGTGGTCCGCCAATGGCGATCCGGGGATTTAGAACAGCAATAATTTGAAGGTAATCCATCAGTTGCTGAGTCAAACGCTCCTGAGCGATGACATATTGAACAAGGTTGGCCAGCACTGGATCGCTCTCTATTTGTCTGCAGGGAAATGTTGATTCTGCTCCGGGTGCTGCACGGCTTGAAAAGTAATAATACCCTCTTTCGCTGGCCCAAGGCGCCGCGAATCGAAGATGGGTAATTGCTTCATATGCAGCAATTTCCATGGCCATGCCTGGAGTTGGCATGGATTTCCTGACGAAGACGATATACGGAGGGTCTTGGTTTGGGTCCTCCGGTGGAATGTGCACAACTGCCCAATATTTCGAGGAACTGGGGGTGATCCTCAACTTGAACAACTCATACTGGGGTGGGTGGGTGGAGCCAAGGGTGTTGTGGGTGAAATCCCACAAAACCTTAGCAAAATTGCCCAGGCTTGCATCCGGGATTCGCAGGTAGGCTCCGAGGTGAGACATTGGAGAGGTTGGTTATGAACGCAGTGCACAAGGGTGATGGATGCGGTGCTGACAGCTGCTGGTTGCTGGTGTTGGATATGGAAGTGGCTTCTTATAGAGTGCCTGGGTTAGGAAACATGATGCGGTGCCGGTACGACTTGGGTATCGGCTCCGTCGTAGGGTTGTCTGAGTCAAAGTCTCAGACCTCGATCCCAACAAGGAATGTGACATATTACTATGCGTGTCGGTTAGGGAGGGGGGTTCAGCAGTCACGTCTAGAATTTACTCAGCCACCGCACGCCAACAATTTACGCTAGATTACGCATACCACTATTAAGACAAGGCACACAAGTAATTTACAAACTTACCATGCCATACAACTGCTACTACAAAAATACAGGAAACTGGGCCACTAAGGCTCTACAACAATCCTGGAGGACTCAGTCCACTTTGTTGACATCTAGCCGGGCGTGTCTTGTGGATGTCGAGGCTTCCCCGTGAGCTTTAGTGTCAGAGCTGACCGGGGTCGGATGGGGAGCTACAGGAATGGGGTAGCGGTGATGCCCTTCGCGGGGTGTCGAGGTCACCGCCCCGTTGGAGTAGGTCTCCAAGAGACGACAGAGTTCCCCTGGGAGAGCGAAGGCATTGCCCGGGTAGATAATAGGGGCGGATCTTGGGGGCTCAACTGGCCTCCCAAGTAGTACTATCGGGGCGTCGGTGGCGGGTGCAGCTTCACTCCTCACCGGGGTCAGGAGAGCGAGCGTCTTGCGGGTCGCAATCAGGTCAAGGGTGACCTGATCGAATAGCACCTCTTGCGCTCTCAGGTAGCGCACCAGATGCACTAGAGCAGGATCCGTCTCATTGTCCCCGCTGGCGACTTGGGTTGGGCTACCATAGCCTTCACGGCTAGGGTAGTAGTAGAAGGGACGGATGTTAACCCTCGGCGACAAATGCCAAAGATTAACTACAGCCTCTCGGGCCGCAAGTTGGATGGCTTGGGGCTCGTCGGAGGTCGTCCTCCCGGTGAACCGGTAGGGGCATTCTGATGGAGTGCCCCTCCCGTAGATGTGCGCCGTGGCCCAGAAGTGGTGGATGGAATCACTTGTGTGCTCCTAGTACACAACATACTCCGGGGGCTCTTCTGTGCCAAAAGCACGACGGGTGAGATTGGTGAGGATGACTACAAAGTCTCCAAGCTCGGCTGCGGTGGTCTCGTTGCGAACGATGGGACCAGGCATCTTGGTGGTTGGATATCGAACCGAGAGTGAGGCTGTGATATGCTGAGTTGGGGCAAGGCTTCCTTTATAGGCCAGCAGAGTCTTCCATCGCACGCCTGTGGATGGGACAACTCAGGTGTCGGCCACAGGCGCACGGCCTATGGGTAGGGCTGATAGGTTGGGCACCAACTGTCAAAAGATGTCGGCCGGCCACTGTGTAGGCTTATCGGATGAGATGGGCTTGGCTGCGGACAGGAAAAGATTTGGACGGTGCGGAATCCTAAGGATAATGACCAGGCTAAGATAGGATTAGCCAATGGTCAGCCTGGCTCTGATACCAAGGCTGTCGGGGCCGGATTTCCGGGACACGATATCCCAGAAATTAATCCCTCATGTCGTCACCAGCCCAGGATTACTGTTACTAGTGGACACGTCCTTGTTACAGATTACCAAGCAATTACAAGAATTGGATACAAGGCCATAAAGGTCTAATGATACAACAATGATTTCTGGTAACGGGTGACGGAAGCGACTCGTGGTTCTCCAACGCCGATGGGGCTCCATTCCCACAGGAATAGCTGACCCGGATAATTCCTATCCCGCGTGGTTGCTATCCTAGGCTCCGCATGGACGTCGTTGTAGTACTCCTCATTGAAATCCTGACCTGGCCGATTAAATAGACAGGGACAAGCCAGTGAGTACGTTTGAATGTACTCGCAAACATTAAGAACAAAAGATATACCGAATGCATATGATCATGATGGGTTAAATTATGTGCATATGTTGAACGAAATTAAAGCTTGGCATGATAAATATTAATATGGTGCGGGAGAATAAATATATCATGTTAGTAGTAAATCAAGGAAATAAAATGGAACATCGGGCGTTGGACCGCCCGAGGAATTCCAAGAAAAATGCCAAACGGGTGTCTGAATGCGACGCCTCGAGAGGTCTTGAAAAGAAATGCCAAACGGGTGTCTAAAAGTGACGCCTCGAGAGGTCTTGAAAAGAAATGCCAAACAGGTGTCTAAAAGCGACGCCTCGAGAGTTCTTGAAAAGAAATGCCAAACGGGTGTCTAAAAGCGACGCCTCGAGAGGTCTTGAAAAGAAATGAGTATCCAGGTGGACTAGCCATCCCAAGGGATACTCAGAAAAGAAAATAAAACTGGGTATCCAAGTGGTCTAGCCATCCCAAGTGATACTCAGAAAAGAAAATAAAACTGGGTATCCAGGTGGACTAGCCATCCCAAGTGATACTCAGAAAAGAAAATAAAACTAGGTATCCAGGTGGACTAGCCATCCCAAGTGATACCCAGGGTTGCACATAGAGTAAAAGGGTTAGTCCACAATAATATTCAGGTTAACCCTAATATTCATGCTGGCATGAGTAGTGACAATAATCATCCTAAAAAAAATGAATCATGCTCAATTTTAGTTATTTCCTCCGAAGACCGACACTTCACCAACCCAGACTGTAGTCCTTAACCGCGGACACGGCTATTCGAATAGGTTTTAAAACTCTGCAGAGGGTGTACTCTTTACCCACAAGTAAAGGATTTCCTTAGTCAACACCGAGACACTGACTAATTCCCATTACGGTCTTTGGGTTGAAAACACACCTAACCAGCACATACCAGCTTTAACTCACCAAAGCCAGGAATCACCCCAGGCAATGATAAAGTAAAACTCTAAGTGGGAAGGCTTCTCACCTCCAATAGCATGGGATCACAATATTTATAACGCGCGCAAACAGGGGTGCTACCCCCTCGGCCCAGCCGGTTACACCCATGCCCCCGGACCAAGTGACATGCCTACCATGGGCCAATGGTATCTTTCACTATGGCCTCTCTGTACGGTGTGTGCAGGAAAGGGGTTAACAACTTACTGAACCATACCCTACCCGTGGCAGGGACAAGTGGCAGCACGAAACAAGTATGGGGGTTACCGGAACAAGACTCGATCTACGGTCGACTCAGGAGATTTAAGTTTTCCTGCAGTGGTTAGCACAATATATTTGCTTGGTAGTACCCAACAGGGTCACCACCTGGCATGTCCCAACATACCCTCATTGATCATTCTCGTCACAACAAAATTTCAGTCTCACGATCACTTTTCTCGTGACTGATTCTTTCCTGCAAATTAGTCTGGACCAACATATGCATATGTGACATGTGAAAATAACCATACTCACTCATACTTCATGTTTAAATGAAGATAAAATATTTTCAAGGGATCATGCATGTATAACTAGCAATATGCATATTTTTATTTGAATTCAACATATTCATAACTCATTTTTTCTTGTAAACAAACAACCATGCATTCACCATATCAAGTGTTCAAGATGCTTGCCTTGAGCATGCATAAGTGTTGGGTGCACTCCAAAAGTTTTGAAAATTTTATCCTCCCTCCATTTCCCTATTTAAAAATATTGCAATTACCACATAAAGCCAAAACAGTGCTAAAAAGTTGTTTAGCAATTTTTGAAATAAATACTAAAAGAAACTAGATGAAAAATGAGAAATATAAGAAAAAGAATCAAATGATTTGGAGTTCATATGATTTTCCTAGAAAATTTCTAAGCTAAGATAAATAAAGGAATAGACTATTTAATAAATCCTACAGAAACAAGGCTTTGGAAAAATGTTCACCCTAGCTAGATTAATAGAGCCTGAATTTAGGAGTATGTAGAAATTTGAATCATCAAATTTGGTGTTGAAAATATTGTTGTGGAATAATTTGAAAACTGCTGGAAAAGAAAAAGAAAAGGGGCATCAACCTGCTGGGCTGCGCCCTAGGCGGGATTTTAGTAGTATGGTGCCACTGGGCCAGGCCCAGTCGTTCGGCCGCGCGGGAGGGTTGCTGACGTCGAAAACGTATTCATAGAATACGTTTTCCCCGCGCGAAGGCGTCTTCGTGGAAGCCCGTCTCCACTTACGGCCGGCTTGGCGCGGTCTCGGTCGCTGACAGTGGGCCCCACCTAGCCCACTGGTTAGGTTTGACCGGTCAACCGCGCGCCTTCTCCTTCTCTTCCCTTCGGCCGAACGGAGCGGGGGCTCCGGCGATGCTCGCCAGCGAATGGCGGCGCCCCACGGTGAGCTGAGGCCACCGTCTTGCTCAGGAGATCATGGCGATTCGTCCGGTGTGCGGCATGGCCAGTGGAGGGCACGGGGTCGCCGGCGGCGAGCTTCGCAGCTGACAGCGGCAGTCGGGTGAAAGGGGATTTCCCCCATGATCGATCCCGTGCAGAATCAAGAGGTGGGATGGATTCGTGGGGTTGAGAGGAGGCTTCTGTTGGAGAATGTGGAGAGAGAAAGGCTCAGGTGATGCCGGAATCAACCGGAGAGTGGTGGCGGGCGTCTCGGCCGGAGTCCAGGAAGACGACCCCGTCCGGTCGATTGGGTGTTTGGGGAAGCTCGCAGGGGGAAGTAGGAGAGGTGTGTGCCATGAGGCAAGCTCGGGATGGCCTTATATAGGCGGGAGCGACGCGGTTCCGTGGCTTCCAGAGGAGAACACGTCGGCGGGCGCCATTGATGGCGGCAGAGGAAGCAGCTGGGGCGGTGACGCGGTGGGTGGGTAGGTGAGGTGGTCGCTGGTCTGCAGCTGGTCTCCAAGTGAGCTGGAGGGCTCAGGGGAGCGCCGGGTGGCCCGGATGGTGCCATCCACAGCAGACTACGGCGGCGGCCATTTATGGCGAGCGCGGGCGGTGGTGAGGCCGGCGAGCAGCGGATGAGCTCAGGGGGTTGGGACTTAAGTGCGTGATGCGCTGGTGGCCTCGGATTGGCGCCAAGCACCTTGGACAATGCCGTACCCGAGTCGGCGACCGCGAGCGGCAGCTCTGTCGGTGCAGGTTGGTGGCGGGCGGTGCTAGGGGATCAGGGGGAGGTCGCAACAGGTGCGGTGGCTAGCAGGGGTGAGCGGGGCAAGCCAGGGAGGCAGCAGAGAGGCAACAGGGGTCCGGACGCTGACGGGTGCAACGCGGGCGCTCTGGCCACGCCCAGTGCACGCACCCAGAGTGCTCGATCAAATGCCAGGGTGAGCTATAGTGATCCAATCAAGCTGATTTTTGGCAGGCTAATGCTCCTGGAGATTCTAGAGATGATGGACATGGTGGTTTGGTCATATGACCAAGTGTTCAATGTAGTTTAGGAAGAGGCAAAATTTATGTCATGCCCACAAATTGTTTGATAAAATGCTAGGGTGTCCTAGGCATTTTTTCTAGCTATGAAAATTCCCAGGATGATGTCTCATTAGATGGTAGATATGATGGTGGAGTTGGTTTGGCAAAAAGAATAACTTGTTGGTGCAAGTTTTGGAGAAATTCAGTTCTGGACCCAAAGTTGGAGGATTTATTTGGTGGGTTTGCAAGATGCAAATGAAGTTGATCTTCTGGACTTAAGGGTTTGGTTTGAAGGACTATAAGTGGGAAAAATTTCAGAATTATTGGAGCAAGGAAAATGAGGGTTGCAGTTGTAACCTATGAATGAGACAGAATTGAAAAGAGGAAGTTTTGCTCAAAATTTTCAAAAGACCAAGTTGGGTTTTTGCATAAAAGTGATCTATAGGCATCACATGACCCCTCATAATTTTTGTAGAATTTTAGGGGAATTATTTAAAAATAGTTGTAGTGCAACAGAAGTATTTCAAAGATTGAAAATGCTATTAAAATGATTATCTTGGGCAAAATTTTATTATGAAAATATTTCCTATTGTTATTTAAAATATAAATGAAATGATTTAAGAAAACTACAAAAGCCCACAATATTTTCCAGATAATATTCTATGGAGGGAAGAATTTTGGAAAACAGAAAACAGAAAAGAATCTGAAATTAATAAAAGACCTAGTATAATTCAAAATTTTATTTCTGGCCAAATTTTACTTAATAAAAATATGGTTAATTTTTTGGGGTGTTACACCCCCGACTTCGTGAAAGGTTAAGTGTGACGTAGGTATCCATTCCGTCATACACTTTTCCTTCCTTGCCATTACATCTTGATAGCCCACCATCTTTGCGAATACCTTCATACCTATTGAGACTAGCTATCCGAGTATTGCCGGGCTTCGTGAAAACTTGAGCACCATAGTGATACGATATCATATTGTTGCATCATTTGATATATCATATAGTGCAATTGCTTGCTCCCATGCATATCTTGTGATAATTATCTCGTGTGTTTGGTTGAGGCTCGAAAATAATAGTGGAAAGGAAGAAAAAAGAGTGAAAAAAAAGACAAAAAAAAGCTTTTAAGCAAGAAAGAGATCAAAGCTTATAAGCAAATAGAGTTGAGCATGAAAAGATATACTTGTGCATGAGGATTCATGGAATAGGAAACATTTTGCTTGCATGAATAGGATTGGTGCCAAGTGGTGAATCGTGCCCAAACGTGCAATCAAGCTAGCGTCTCTCCTTGTGTTTGTGCAACACGAGCATAGTCTTCATTAGCAAATTTTGTGTTGCTCATCCCTCTAGTTGCACAAGCCCCATTATCCCACCGCGTGTGTTTCTTTATTGCCTTTCTCTATATTTGTGATCACTTGCTTTGCATTTTGAGTCCTTTGGATTGATTTCAACATTTACATATCTTGGACTTCAATTTGCTTGATATTTTGTGCCACTAACCCCATCGAGCTCCACTATAAGCCATTTGTGTAGGTTGTGAGGATTGGACAAGGTATTTCACCAAGTGCACTCTTTTCCTTGCATACATTGTGGTCTTTTGAGATCCATCTACAACTTTAGAAAGAGGTAACTTTGGTATGTTCATTCCATCTCGTTCTCACACCCTCTCGAGTGCTTCTATGGATAGGGACGGCACACCTCCTTCGGTCTACAACCACAACGACAAGCTCAATGCCATGAAGAACTTCATCGACGCCAAGATGGACAAGCACATGGAGGAGCTCAAGGTCCTCATCAACACCGGCAAGAGGTCTTCCTCATCTTCGAGAAGGCGCTCAAGTGCACATCCTTGCAAGCTACCATCTCCGACAAAGTCACCTCGGCATCGACACCATCACCGACAAGAACATGAAGGTCAAGAGCTCAACACCAACCACCGCTCTACGACTTCACCATCTACCTTGGCATCTTTGCCAAGCGACTTCAAGGCATCTTCGCCTTTGGATATGCGGCATCTTCTCCGAAAAGCACCTCAAGATTACACTCAAGAGAAGCTCCCCAAGCTCAAGTCAGCGACTTCCACGAGCTACTACGACCTCGACACCGACCATGAGATTCCATTCTATGGGACTCAAGAACCCGAGGAGTATCTTGAGTGGGAGCGCAAGATGGGCGACTACCTCAAGCTACATCAAGTCCCCTTCGAAGATCAAGTGAAGTGCGCCAAAATGAACTTCCATGACTACGCGTCGACATGGTGGCTTCACACACCTTCGAAGAGCTTCAACATGAGTTGGCCCAAGATGAAGAAAGCGATGCGGCGAGAATTTGTGCCTTCCACCTACATGGAACATCTTCTACACCAATTAGAGAACACCATCCAAGGATCCAAGTCCATCGACGAGTACTTCAAGGAGATGAAGAAAGCCTTGCGACAAGCCGGTGTGGACGACCCCATTTTGATGAAGTTCCACTTCATGATGGGATTGAACAACGACATCTTCAAGACTATCTTCCTCAACAACTACAAGTCCCTCGACGATAACTACTTTGGTGCTCTCAAGGCGGGAAAAAGAACTCAAGAAGGCCAAGGCTTCTCCACCCCAAGCACACTTCGCGACGACCAAGCTCCAAGATGGCGAGCATGAGGGTAGTACCACCACGATGTCCAAGCCCGACGAGTGCTACTTGTGAGCTGCGTTGGTAATTCCCTGAAGAGGAAGGGAGATGCAGTACAGTAGAGATAAGTATTTCCCTCAGTTATGAAACCAAGGTTATCAATCCAGTAGGAGAATCACGCAACACCTCGTTAGCAGCACCTGCACACAAAACAACAAATCCTTGCACCCAATGCAAACAAGGGGTTGTCAATCCCTCGGCGGTAAGTTGCAAGATTAAATTGTATGTGATAGATAGATAGATTGAAACAAAAATACAAAATAAAATAAATAAAGAAAAAGTGCAGCAAGCATTTTTAGGGTTTTAGTATATGATTTAGATAGACCCGGGGGCTATAGTTTTCACTAGAGGCTTCTCTCAAGAAAATAGCATACGGTGGGTAAACAAATTACTGTTGGGCAATTGATAGAAAAGCAAATAATCATGACGATATCCAAGGCAATGATCATGTATATAGGAATCACGTCCAATACAAGTAGATTGACTCCTGCCTGCATCTACTACTATTACTCCACACATCGACCGCTATCCAGCATGCATCTAGTGTATTAAGTCCATAAAGAACGGAGTAACACCTTAAGAACAATGACATGATGTAGACAAGATAAACTCACGTATGAATAAACCCCATCTTTTTACCCTTAATAGCAACGATACATACGTGTCATGTCCCTTTCTGTCACTGGGATTGAGCACCGCAAGATCGAACCCATTACAAAGCACCTCTTCCCATGGCAAGATAAATCAATCTAGTTGGCCAAACCAAATCAATAGATCGGAGAAGAAATATGAAGCTATAATAATCATGCATAAAAGAGATCAGAGAAGAATCAAATAATATTCATGGATAATCTGATCATAAACTAACAATTCATCGGATCCCAACAAACACACCGCAAAAAGTGATTACATCGGATAGAACTCCAAGAACATCGAGGAGAACGTTGTATTGAAGATCAAAAAGAGAAAAGAAGCCATCTAGCTACTAACTATGGACCCGAAGGTCTGTGGTAAACTACTCATGCATCATCGGAAGGGCAGCAAGGTTGATGTAGAGCCCCTCCGTGATCGATTCCCCCTCCGGCGGAGTACCGGAAAAGGCCTCCAGATGGGATCTCTCGAGAGCAGAAACTTGCGGCGGCGAAAAAAGTATTTCGTGGACTCCCGTGAGGGTTTTTGATTTTTTGGGAATTTATAGTGGTGGAATTAGGTCAAACGGAGCTGGGGTGGGCCCACGAGGCACCAGGGCGCGCCTGCCCCCCCCCCCCCCAGGCGCACCCTGGTGGCTCGTGGCCACCTCCTCTGGCGTCTGGTCTTCTCCCGAAGCTTCTAGTGTTGGTATTGTCCAGAAAAAAAATCTCCAAAAAGTTTCGTGGTATTTGGACTTCATTTGGTATTGATATTCTGTAAAACCAAAAACAGGCAGAAAACAGCAACTGGCACTGGGCACTAAGTTAATAGGTTAGTCCCAAAAAATGATATATAATTGCTGTAAATGCATATAAAAACATCCAAGATTAATAATATAACAGCATGGAACAATCAAAAATTATAGATACGTTGGAGACGTATCAACGAGCTCCAAGACGATGCTCCCAAGTTCGACATCACCGCCATCCCTCTTTGTGGCATTGACGATGCCGAGTCTACCACGACTCTTTTTGAAGACGGCGCGGCGACGACTACGACTACGGAGCCAATCAAGGACCAAGTTTTGAAGGCGAGCGACAAGGTGGCGAGCAAGGATGATGCTTCCATCTTTGGAGGCAAGAGTGATGATGTGCCATCTTCGGCCTTCATCCACGACGATGGTGATGAGACGGTTGAGCATGGGATTTTCCCTTCAACCAAGGAGGCGTATGATGATGAGTTGAGCGACTTGTGCCACCATATTGAGAGTGAGAGCGAGTTCACCACTAGCCCCATATATGATGAGATGCTTCAATTCCCATGTGAGGAGAGCCACAACCCCCACCACTTTAGTGAGATGAGTGACTCCACCATATGTGAGTTTGAGTGCACCTATTTTAAGGGAGTGAGTGAGCCACCACAAGAGTTGAGAGAGGAAGTTGATAGGTCTTGTGAGGCCATTTGCATTTCTAATAACTTGACCTCTGATACGTCCATTTCGCATCATATTTTGCTACTGTTATTTATAGTGTTTTTAATCAATATAACACTTTGTGGAGCAATTCTAATGTCTTTTCTCTCTTAATATGCAAGATTTACACAAGGAGGGAGATTGCCGGCAGCTAGAATTCTGGACCTGAAAAAGCTATGTCAGAGATACCTATTCTGCACATCTCCAAATGAGCTGAAATTTTATGGAGATTTATTTTGGAATAAATAAAAAATACTGGAAGTAAGAAGTACCAGAGGGGGCCACCCAGGTGCCCACGAGGCACCAGGGCGCGCCACCCCCCCTATCACCCTCAAACTAGTGGTCAAGTTGAATTGAGCAATAGAGAAATAA
Source organism: Elymus sibiricus (assembly GCA_039707655.1). NCBI lineage: Eukaryota > Viridiplantae > Streptophyta > Magnoliopsida > Poales > Poaceae > Elymus > Elymus sibiricus. The sequence goes on from CM077672.1 coordinate 456,124,252, forward strand.
AATTAATTTTGCAAAAAACCGTCAATAGATCTAAAAAGAATTGGTCTAAGAAACTTGATGATGCATTATGGGCTTATAGAACTGCTTATAAAAATCCTATGGGTATGTCTCCTTATAAAATGGTTTATGGAAAAGCATGTCATTTACCTCTTGAGTTAGAACATAAAGCATATTGGGCAATTAAAGAACTCAATTATGATTTTAAACTTGCCGGTGAAAAGAGGTTATTTGATATTAGCTCATTAGATGAATGGAGAACCCAAGCTTATGAAAATGCCAAATTGTTTAAAGAAAAAGTTAAAAGATGGCATGATAGAAGAATTCAAAAACGGGAATTTAAAGTAGGTGAGCAAGTTCTATTGTACAATTCTCGTTTGAGATTCTTTGCAGGAAAACTTCTCTCTAAATGGGAAGGACCGTATATCATCGAAGAAGTTTACTGCTCCGGAGCCATTAAAATAAACAACTCCGAAGGCACTAATCCGAGAGTGGTGAATTGGCAAAGAATCAAGCACTATATTTTAGGTACTCCCATTAATGTTGAAACTAATATTATTGAAACAATTACACCGGAGGAATACATAAGAGAGACCTTTCGGAACACTCCAGAACCCTGAAAAGGAAGAGGTATGTGATACGGTAAGTAAACCGACTCCAAAAATTCCATAAAAATACTTTCTGTCAGTTTTGGAATATTAGAAAAAATACAAAAATAAGAAACAGCCGAGGGGACCCACCTAGTGCCCACGAGGCACCAGGGCGCGCCACCCCCCAAGCGTGCCCTGGTGGCTTGTGGGCCCCACATGAGCCTTCCCGACTCTGTTTTCTCCTGGATTACTTGTTTTGCAAGATAAAAAATCTTTATATATGCTCCCGTACGTTTTGACCACCGTATCACAGAAACCTCCTCTGTTCTTGTTTCGTGCTATTTTTCTGACAGATCTAGATTGCCATGGCTCCCAAGAAGCTCCGTACCAAGCACCGTATTGTGCAACCATCGCCGGGAAAACGCCCTTACAGCGAGGTTTACTACGAGTGGTCGTCGGAAGAGGAAGACGAGGGCAAGGAGGACAAGGTCGAGGAAATTGAAGGATCCCAGGCTCCAGAAGGAGGGCAAGCGATTCCCATGGAGGAGACCGCAGAGAAGGGAGATATACTTCAACCCTTATATGATCATCTCTCCCCATCCGTAATTGAAGCCTTAAGAGTCTTTGAAATAGTTTCTGTTCAGAATACATCTCTCACTCGTGAAGTTATTTTGTTGGAAGGACAAAACATCGCTCTTCGGAGCATCAACCGTAGATTGATGTATCTGCTAGAGCTGAAGGACAAGCTCGCCACTTCATCGTCACCACTATCACCGAAGAAGGAGACTTGAGCACATGGGTATGGGCACTCCCCTTGGCTTGTGCCAAGCTTGGGGGAGGTGCCCCGGTATCGTATCACCATCACTTTTATTATCATTACCTATTTTAGTTCGATCCTTAGTTATTTCATGATCTAGTTGAATAAAAGTTTAGTATGATCTATTTTCGAGTGTTAGCTTCGTGATCTATCTATCTATGTAATCGAGTTGAGAGTTATATAATAAAGAGTAGTTTGAGTTTTTGCTTCTCTACTTTCATGTTCCAATTCTAGCAATGAAAATAATTAAAAAGATCATATGCTAATCCTATGGAAAGTAATGACATTACATAAAGAAAAGTATAAGTGGTAAAATTTATTGGAAGTTAACAAACATAGCATTAGTCAATGATGCAATTCATGAAAAAGTTAATAAGGGAAGAGAAGATTCACATGCAAATATACCATCTTGGACATCTTTTATGATTGTGAGCTCCCATTAAGTATTTTATGTCAAATTGTTGACGTTGGACAAGGAAGACAACGTAATGAATTATGTTTGTTCATATTCACATAGAAGTTATATTGTTATAGATCCTCCAACATGTGGTGCTTGCCCAATATCTTTGCTAGCCAAAAATCCGCACCAAGTAGAGATACTACTTGTGCATCCAAAACCTTTAAACCCAGTTTCATGTCATGAGAGTCCACTATATCTACCTATGGATTGAATAAGATCCTTCAAGTAAGTTGTCATCGGTGAAAAAAGCAATAAAAATTGCCTCTAAATATGTCTGAACTTTTATTATAAGGGAAATAAGCTTTGTACGAACTTGTGATGGTAAAGAAATAAAAGCAATAGACTGCATAATAAAGGTTGCTATCACAAGGGGCAATATAAAGTGACATTCCTTTGCATTAAGAGCTCTTGCATCCAACAACAAAAAGCGCATGACAACCTCTGCTTCCCTCTGCGAAGGGCCTATCCTTTACTTTTATGTATTTACTTTTTATGCAAGAGTCAATAGTGTTCTCCTCTACTTCCTTTTTATTTTTCTCTTTTGTAAGCATCATGTGGCGGGGAAAGATGTAGGCATATATATCCAGTTGAATATGAGTGATCATGAGTTATTATTGTTGACATCACCCTTGAGGTGAATAGGTTGGGAGGCGAACTCACAAGCCCATATCTTTCTATGTGTCTGGCTGAAACTTTTTGCTCCATATATATGTCGTGAGTGTTAGCAATCATAGAAGACTAAATGATGGTTGAGTATGTGGACTTGCTAAATAGCTCTTACATGAGACCCTTCCTGAAAATATGATGAATTGCAATTGCATTGTTGACTGAGAACATAGTTTGTTAGTTTTCAAGAAAGTTTATGCCTTATACTCCATTGTTGTGATGAATTGTTACTTGCTCATGAGAAGTTTATGATAATAAATATTGCTGTTATAATAATGATCATGATGCTACTATGTCCGTATTTTGTTTTTATCGACACCTCTCTCTCTCTAAACATGTGGACATGATTATCGATATCGGCTTTCGCTTGAGGACAAGCGAGGTCTAAGCTTGGGGGAGTTGATACGTCCATTTCGCATCATATTTTGCTACTGTTATTTATAGTGTTTTTAATCAATATAACACTTTGTGGAGCAATTATAATGCCTTTTCTCTCTTAATATGCAAGATTTACACAAGGAGGGAGATTGCCGGCAGCTGGAATTCTGGACCTGAAAAAGCTATGTCAGAGATACCTATTCTGCACATCTCCAAATGAGCTGAAATTTTACGGAGATTTATTTTGGAATAAATAAAAAATACTGGAAGTAAGAAGTACCAGAGGGGGCCACCCAGGTACCCACGAGCCACCAGGGCGCGCCACCCCCCCACCCCCAGGCGCGCTCTGGTGGCTCGTGGGGCCCCTGGCCAGCCTCTGGCCCCCATTTTCTGGTATATAAGCCCATTTGCCCTAGAAAAAAATAGAGAGAAGACTTTCGGGACGGTGCGCCGCCGTCTCGAGGCGGAACTTGGGCAGGAGCACTTTTGCTCTCCGGCGGAGAGATTCTATCGGGGATACTTCCCTCCGGGAGGGGGAAATCGTCGCCATCGACATCACCAGCGATCCTCTCATGGTGGGAGGACTAATCTTCATCAACATCTTCACCAGCACCATCTCATCTCAAACCCTAGTTCATCTCTTGTATTCAATCTTTGCCTCATAACCTCAGATTGGTACCTGTGGGTTGCTAGTAGTGTTGATTACATCTTGTAGTTGATGCTAGTTGGTTTATTTGGTGGAAGATTATATGTTCAGATCTATTATGCTATTCAACACCTCTCTTATCTTGGACATGAATATGATTTGTGAGTAGTTACTTTTGTTCTTGAGGACATGGGAGAAGTCTTGTCATAAGTAATCATGTGAATTTGGTATTCGTTCGATATTTTGATGATATGTATGTTGTTGATTCCCTTAGTGGTGTCGTGTGAACATCGACTACATGACACTTCACCATCTTTGGGCCTAAGGGAATGCATTGTGGAGTAGTAATTAGATGATGGGTTTCTAGAGTGACAGAAGCTTAAACCCTAGTTTATGCGCTATTCCGTAAGGGGCTGATTTGGATCCATATGTTTAATGCTATGGTTAGAGTTATCTTAATTCTTCTTTCGTAGCTGCGGATGCTTGTGAGAGGGGGTAATCATAAGTGGGAGGCTTGTTCAAGTAAGAACAGCACCCAAGCACCGGTCCACCCACATATCAAATTATCAAAGTAGCGAACGCGAATCAAACAAACATGATGAAAGTGACTAGATGAAATTCCCATGTGTCCTCGAGAACGCTTTGCTTATTATAAGAGATCGTTCCGGCTTGTCCTTTGCTACAAAAAGGATTGGGCCAACTTGCTGCACTCTTTGTTACTATTTCTACTTGTCACTTGTTACAAATTATCTTGCTATCAAACTACTCGTTACCGATAATTTCAGTGCTTGCAGAAAATACCTTGCTGAAAACCGCTTGTCATTTCCTTCTGCTCCTCGTTGGGTTCGACACTCTTACTTATCGAAAGGACTACGATTGATCCCCTATACTTGTGGGTCATCAACCTCTACCTCTATTGTGTCTTCTCATTTGGTGCTAGGTCCCATATATGATGACGCGCCGATCCTCGACGACTTCGTCCTTCCTATGGACAAGACGATGGCCATGGTGGAATATGATGCACCCCCCCCCCCCACATGGTTCCATCAAGATGAAGATGATGACCACAATTTGGTCTTTGCCACCTCACCTACACCACATGAGTGGAATGAGAAAGGTAACATAGGTGAAGGTGATGCTCTTGTCCCACTAGTGGATATTGATTGCTTGCATGATGTTGATCTTTCTATTGACACGCTTCATTCTAGTATGATTTCCCCATGCGATGATTTGCCCATTTATGATGAGTTTGATGATTGCCATGTGGAGTCTATTAGTTGTGATGCCATGTTGCATAGGATTTCTTGTGCTAATTCTCTCGGTCACATCATGTTTGACAATTCGCTTGACTTGTCATATGCTATGCATGAGATCAACAATATGTCCAATTTGCAATCTCATCGTAGTAACTATGCATATGCCATTAAAATAAACCCAATTTGCACATATGGCATAGATTACAAGCCCATGGTTATTGGCATTTGTTTTTCTTGTGATGATATTGATATGCTCCCTTTGCATCATTGCCATCATATGCCATGCCATGACCACCTTGCTTCGGACATGCATTGTTTGCCATGTTGTCAATTTTCTCCATATGATGCTTCCAATATTACTCATGAGGAGACCCCCATAGTTTCCTCATACATTTCAGGAGATTTTGACCCATCCTATGAATTGCATGATCCAACTACTTGTGTGCATAATATGATCCCCATGAATAAAAATGCTATTGATGTGCCATATACTTGCATGCTCAATTTGTGTCCCCATCGTGTGATACATAACAACTATTCTTTCATGATGGATGACATGTTCATATACCATGCATCGAATTTCTTTGAGCATTTCTTATCTTGTGCTAACTCTCACGTGCACATACACATCATGATGGATGATGTGTACATTTACCACGCATACACTTTGTTTCGGTTGCCTATTTGTTGTTTAGGTACCCATGATTACTTGTCAACCTCGCAAGCGCATGAGTTGACGAAACGAGCTCTAGAGAGCAATGATGATTTGGGATTCCGTGGATTATCATTCCCAATGCTCCCTTCGTGCAAAGACTTCGCGCATTTCTTCTACATGTCCCTCACATGGTTATGGGCTATTGTCCATTATATATCATTTGCCCATATCGCCATGTTCACTTTGCATGATATGCTCATTCCTAGGCCTTTACTATGCATTCGTGACCCATGCTTTGCATTACACATGATCCATGATTCTACTACTTGTATGTGTGTTTGCATGCTTGGTGGAGATATCACTTGTTATTGCCATGTTTGCTTTGTACCCCATGCCTATGATGATGATTTTGCCATGCTTTCTTTTCGAGCTTGCGATATATCATGTGCATTGTCTATGCATACTATTTGCTCACATGACATGATTGCCATGATTTCCTCTAGTGTGTTGCATCTTCGCTCCACTAGTTTGCACGACATGATTGATTTGCTTGCTTATGTTGCATCACCAATGATTCATACTTGCTCGTTTCATGCGGTTGATGACAACCATTGCCATGCTTTACACATGCTTGATATTGAATGTTGTCATATGTCTCCATATGTTGCCTCTCTCATGCTAGATGATTTGCCATGTATTGAGTGCAACAATGTTTTTAGTCTTGCTAATGAGATTGCACCCATAGCTTTCTCCCATATACTTGGAGCTTTTGACATGATTGCCTCACACATGATGAACAATTGCTCTTTCCATTGTGTTGAGTGCCACACTATCTTCACTACACCATATGCACATTATGCTTGTATTGTCTTACACCTTGGCTTGCCTATTACACATTTCATGCACTTGATGCCCCATGTGTTTAGGCATCTCATCTTCCTTGGTGTTGTGAATGATTCCTATGCCTACCATCGACCGTTTATTGAGCGCTTTGTGCATACTTGCTATGACCATGAGGTAGATGCTTGTTCTCTTGTCACACATATTTGCATCTCTACCTCCTATTTGCATGCTTGTTTCCATGATGCCTTTGCTTGTGCTCAATTCATATGCTTACATGCCATGCCACAATCCTTTGTCACACCTTATGCTATGCATGATGACAACACTTGTTGGGTGAATCACCTCTTGAATGATTGGTTTTGCTCTAACGCTAACCGCATTTGTTTTTCCAAGTGTTTGTTGTCCTTGCTCCTTTTGAAGCAATTACAAGACGTTGCGACATTGGAGAGTGCCCACTTTAAGCTTCAAGTTGATGAATGCTTGGTGATCGTCCACTTCTACACGGCGACACCATCTCTTTCCCATGGTGATTTGGATTTTGATCCGAGAACGGATCTTTCCCAAGGGGGAGGGGATGATGCGGAGCATCCTACGGACATCACCATGTCAAGTGTCCGTTTGACAAGTGACACGTGCGACATCTACTTCACATACCTAAAGGTGAATCATCTCCTTTACACGTGTTCACTTGACCCCTTCGAGGATGGTATACTACTTGACACTCATCTTGTATGCATGCATAGGTATTACCGGAGCTTCACCATCGACGAGGAGGAGTGCGAGCGCACGTGTACGTCTACACCATCCGCGAGGGAAGCATGGAAGAAAGGAGAAGAAACGGAGCAAGACAGGACTTACCCGGATCATCCGGACCCCCACCCGGACGATCCGGACCCCCACCCGGACGATCCAGATGATGCGCATGAAGAGTACGGCAAGCCTCCGGACGAAGCCGGATCATCCGGACGATGCCCGGATCTTCCGGGCCACCACCCGGATCATCCGGCCCTGCCTGTGTGCATGACGGGCCTTGGGCCTTGTATCCCCACCTCACTTACCCCTTCGTGGCTAGCACTATATATACTCCTCCTCCTCCTCCATTTAGGGTTAGCTAAGAATAGATCTAGACATTAGAGCTTAACTCATGTATCTCCCCTTGTGGGATTCCTCTTGAGAGAGAAGACTCCATGTGAGTACAAGACCCCTTCATGGGAAGATTCCTCCATGGAATTCAAAACCCATCTCTCCTAGAGATTTGGATGAACTACCTTGTATCTTTATTTCCCTTGTTGTTCTTGGATCTTGATGCACCTCTTGTATTGCTTGTGATTTGAGGAGTACTTGGAGTGAATCTTGTCCAATAGAGTGTTTTCCCCTTTGATTTCTCCACGTTTTCCCCTCGTGTTCTTCGTGTTCTTCGCGTTCCTCCTCGAATCCACCTCCAATTCATGAACATCGGGACAAATCTCAACGATTAGGGTTCTACCCTACATCAGCATCTCTCTCATAAATATAGCATACGGTGGGTAGACAAATTACTGTTGGGCAATTGATAGAAAAGCGCATAGTTATGACGTTATTCCCGGCATGATCATGTACATAGGCATTACGTTCGTGACAAGTAGACCGACTCCTGACTGCATCTACTACCATTACTCCACTTCGAGAGCGCTTCTATGCTTGCCTCTCTACGTATTAAGTTCATAATAAACAGAGTAATGCATGAAGTATGATGACATAATGTAGACAGAATAAAACCAAGCAATATAATTCAACCCCATCATTTCTCCTTAGTAGCAACAATACAAATACGTGCCTCGCTACTCCTGCTGTCACTGGGTGAGGACACCGCAAGATTGAACCTACTACAAAGCACCTCTCCCCCTGAAGATAAATCAATCTAGTTGGCCAAACCAAACGGATAGATCGGAGAGAAATACAAAGCTATAACGATCACACATAATAAAGTTCAGAAAAGACTCAATTACTTTCAATGAATAATCTGATCATAAACCCACAATTCATCAGATCCCAACAAACACACCGCAAAAGAAGATTACATCGAATGGAACTTCGAGGAGAACATTGTATTGAAGATCAAAGAGAGAGAGAGAGAGAGAGAGAGAGAGAGAGAGAGAGAGAGAGAGAGAGAGAGAGAGAGAGAGAGAGAGAGAGAGCCAGCTAGTTAATCACTATGGACCCATAGGTCATGTGGGAACTACTCACACATCATCGGAGGTGCAGCAAGGTTGATGTAGAGGCCCTCCGTGATCGATTCCCCCTCCGGCAGAGTACTGAAAAAGGCTTCCAGATGGGATCGCGGAAGAACAGAGACTTGCGGCGGCGAAAAAATTGTTTCAGTGGATGCTCTGGGGGTTTTTCAATATTTCAGAATTTATAGCGCTGGAATTAGGTCAGACGGAGCCACGAGGGGCCCACAAGACATTAGGGCGTGCCCTACCCCCCAGGGCGCGTCCTGTTGCCTTGTCGTCTCCTAGTAGGTCTTCTGGTCCCTCCCCGAAGCTTCTAGGGTCTCTTATATCCAGAAAAAAATCATCAAAAATTTCGTCGTGTTTGGACTCCGTTTGGTATAGATTTTCTGTAAAACCAAAAACAAGCAGAAAATACCAACTGGCACTAGGCAGAAGGTTAATAGGTTAGTTCCAAACATGATATAAAATTGCATATAAAGTATCTAAGATTGATAATATAATAGCAAGAAACAATAAAAAATTATAGATACGTTAGAGACCTATCAGTCTCACAGGCAACGCTTTCTTTAAAACCATTAAGCTAGGCATAATGATGCAAGTACAACTTTTTTTTGTATTTTGCATTTTCAACCCATAACTAAAGATAGAAAACAAGAAAAAAAAATCTTCTTAGTGATAAAAGCGAACAAGCATACACGAGAAAATTCACCCTACGCTATTGCTCCCTGACAACGGGTCCAAAAAAAAGCTTGATAATCCCCAAGTGCATAAAAGAGCTCCCCAGCAACTGGCGCACACCCCTCATTCCTGGGCTCGGCCCATTTACTTTTTTCCGTTTCTTCAAACTTCAAAAACTGAAGTCCGTGAGAATTGATATCGAAACCTCACGGTTGAGTAGTAACCCCGTAACCAACTGGACACACTCCTTCTGTGCCTACTTATTCTTTTTTCTTTCTTTTGTTTTGCGTCACTTTGTAACGCTAAAAAAGGACTCTATTTTTTCTTTTTTCTTTCGGTTTTTGTTGGCTAGTTTTACTTCGATTTTTTTCTGCTTTTCTTTTCTTTTTCTTTACTTTTTCCTGTTTCTTTTTTAAAATGCATGAACTTTTTCAAATTTCACAAACTTCTTTTTTTCAGTTTTTTGCTAACTTTCTAGTGACGTTTTTTTGGCTTTCTGCAACTTTTTAAGTGAATTTTTTCAAATCTGTGAATTTTTTTTTTCAAATTGATGAACTTTTTTCAGACACATGAACATTTTTTTTAAATCTGACAACTTTTAAAAAAAAATCGATGAATTGTTTTCAAAATTTATGAACATTTTCAAACGCATAAACTTTTTTGAATAGGTCAATGGTCAGTCAAAAGTCAATGGTTATTTTTATTTTGATTTATAATTTTTTAGATTCATGCTTTCTTTTCCAAAGTCACCGGTCAACGAGTCAATGTCTCACCTGAGCGAAGTTAGCGAGCGAGCGGGGCATACCAGTTTCTGGGCCAGCCCACAATAGCACACCGCGTGAGTGCCAGGTTCTCCAAGTAGCGCTTAAGGCGCTGAAGAGTGGCTCTCAACTAGGGGCGCCCATATGTCTCGCTGATAGCTAGATATAGGGACCCCTCGCGTGAACGTGAGCGCCAAAGGGGCCAGCCAAGCTAGCGGGAGGCCAGAGCCTCATTTTTTATTTATTTTTGGTATTTTTTTATTTATTTTTGCTTGTTTTTACTTTTGTATATACTTTATTCGAAATATATATATTACAAAAAAACTCAACATACTCCCTCCGATCCTTTTTACTCTGCATATTAGGTTTGTCTGAAGTCAAACTCTTTAAAGTTTGACCAAGTTCACACAAAAAAATATTAACATTCACATAACAACAACAATATCATTAGATCCATCTTGGAATATATTTTCATCTTATATTTATTAGCTATTATAGATGTTAATATTTTTTAATATAAATTTGGTCAAACTTAGCAAAGTTTGACATCAGACAAATCTAATATGCAGAGTAAAAAGGACCGGAGGGAGTATTTTTTTGGAAAAAATGTTAATCTAGCATTTGAATAATGTTAAATGTGTATACAAAAAATATTTCTCATGTATACGAAAAATGTATATAGAATAATGTTAAATGTGTATAGAAAGATTATTTATCACAGAAAAATATTTATCATGTATTTAATTTGTTTAATCAATTATTTAATAATCATATTTTTTTTAAATGTCAAACATGTATAAAAAATTGTTCCTGATAATAAACTGAAAAGTACAATGTATATTCAAAAAGTACTCATCAAACAAAAATAATTGAGAAACAATGTAATCATCTATTTGTTAAATTGTACAAATCATTGTTCCTGGTGTGTACAAAAAATGTAGAACGTGTCTTTAAAAATTCAAACATAAAAAGAAAATTTGAAAATGTGTTGATCGTGTATTAAAAATGTTAATAATATACTTAAAAAACATTAAACATGTATCAAAAAATGTTCCTCGTATATACCAAAAATGTAAGATGTGTATGAAAAAAGTAATCCTCAAACATATTTTTTCTAAATGTTAACCATATATTAAAAAAGTGTTACACAACTATAAAAATGTTCTTGGTGTATACGTGAAATGTACAGATGTGTCGAAGAAAAAAGAAAAAACATAATGAAAAAGCGGTGAAAACCGAAGAAATGGGAGAAAAGAAGTACTTGGGAAACAAATAAAAAGGAAAACCAACGAAAACTGTGAAAATCCATGAGAAAATGAAGGAAAACCACAAACAAGAAAAAACAAAGAGAACTGATGAAAACTAAGAAAGAAACTAAGAAAATAAAGAAAATAGGAAGAAAACAAAAAGTCTGTGATTCCGGGAATGAAACGAAAAAAACCAGTGAAAAACTGAAGTTATAACAAAGAAAACAGAAAAACCGAAGAAAACCATGGAAAAACAAAAAGAACAGACGGAAAACCAAAAGAAAAGGAAAGGAGAAAAAAACGGAAGAACACCTACTACGAGCGTACCCACAGCGAGCGGCAGCATATGGATGCACCTTCAGCGAGGCGAGCTCCCACGCTCGACGCGAGAGATGTTATGAGCTCGAACCAGCCAACGCGCAGCCTCCCCTTCACCTCATGTGTGTGCTTTGGGCCATCCCATATACGGGACGGAGTGCCCCATTTTTTTTTTTGATTTGTTTACCTTTTTCACTTCGAAAATGTTCATGAATCCAAAATTCGAAAAAAAAATCGGGATTTCAAAAAAAAGTTCTGAATTTTTAAAAAAGGTTGGAAAATTTGAAAAAATGTTTCGAAATAATAAAATTGTCCACAATCATAGAAATTGTTCACAGATTTCAAAAAGTGTTCGTGAATTTGAAAAATATTATTGGATTTCAAAAAATGTTCTGGAATTTAAAACATATTCATGATTTCAATAAATATACTCCATTTCAGAAAAATATTTGCCAATTAGAAAAAATTGTTCATGATTTCGAAAAAATCATGAATTTTAAAACTTTCTTGGATTTAAAAAAATGTTCACGTATTTTAAAAGTATTCTCAGAATAGAAAAATGTTTACAAATTTTAAAATTATATGTGATATCCAAATATCTTCAATGTTCACCAAGTCAAAAAAGGGCTTCCAGAAATATCTCAAAATTTTAAAAAATGTTCATAAATTCAATAATTATTGAAATTTTTGAGAAAATAAATTTGAATTTCAAAAAATGTTCATGGATTTCAGAAAATGTTGATGAATTTGGAAAAGGTAAAAACGAAAATGAAAAAAGAAAAAAATAAAAGAAAAGAGAAAGAAAAGAACGAAAATGCAAAAAGGAAGAAAAGGCCGAAAGAAAAAACATAAAATCTATAAAAAAACACGGTCTGGGAAGGTTTCCCAAAACCGGAAATGAGCTAGTTGGGCCAGGCCAAATGTTCACGCCAAATAGGAGCCACTAGGCTGCCCTACGTCTAGCAGTAAGCGAGACATAGGGGCGCTCGTGGATGAGCCCCAGGCAACCTAGGCCCTTGATGGCCCAGGGTCTGATCAAATTGCAAGCCCATCTTTAATAACATTGAGCAGTTTCCGAAATTCAAATATATTTTTCTGAACATTTTCATGCACGCGGCAAGGCCCACCACCTTGCTCCTGGCTGGGCCTCAGCGGGTGAGCCCACTACTCAAAACAAAAACTAGCTAACACGAAAGGAGGTTGAAGCAACTACAAGTCAAATTTACCAGTGCTCTTTCAGCTTTGAAGGCTGTATCACAAACTTCGAGGCACACAGCCTTGCTAAACACGTTTTTGGTCTAGGGGTAGGTCGCCATCTTTGGCTAATTACTGAATAGTGTGTTTGGACTAAAAGAAGAGCTAACCTCTCCCTCTCATGTCTGCTCGCTCGTAAACAAGGTTTGCTGGGTTTTTTCCCACTCGCCCAGTTTTATATATAGTTTAAAATAATTCATGCACTAAAAAACTAAAAAAACAAGAATTCAAAAAGGTCACGCAATTTTAGTTAAAAATCATGAATTTGAAAAAACTTCATGTATTTGAAAAAATGTTCGTGGATTTGAAAAATATTCATGGATAGGAAAAAAATTTGTGGGATTTGAAAAAAAACTCGTGCATTTAAAACAGTTCACTCATTCCGAAAAAAAATTGTGGATTGGAAAATATGTTCACAAACTTGAAACAAGATCACATATTCAAAAAGGTTCACACATTTAAAAAAAATTGTGGTTTTAAAAAAAAGATTGCGGATTTGAAAAGATGTTCACAAATTTGAAAAAAAATTGCGGATTTTATTTGTTGCGATTTTGAAAAGTTCACGCGTTTGAAAAAAGTTCATGCATTTGGAAAAACTTTCATGAAAAATAAAAAAATAAAAGGGATAAGAAAAATGAAAAATAAAGAAGATAAAACTGGGTGAAAACCCAACTAAACCAAGTGAAAATGGCAGAAAAAGGAAAAAAGAAAAAGAATAGACCAGAACCTTCCCAAAATCGGCCCAGAAGCTTCCCAAAATTTGGAAGGCAAAACGCTTAGATGGACGGGCCCAGTGAGAAACTAGCGAAGAGGAGTGTGTGCATTGCATTCGCATTTACCTGTATTCAGCGTGTTAAGTGCCTAATATGTATTTGCGGTGCATACCCTTGCCCGTGCGAGATGAACCGACGAACCCTAACTATGTCGCCCAGCTTCCCCTCTCTCCCCCTCAGCCTTAAGGAATCGGTCACAGCCAATCGTCCAACATCCGCCCGGCGATCCCGGTGCCCTTCCGCCCTATGTGGATCAGCCCAATAATTTCCCCTCTGGGCTCTCCCAAATCCCGGTTTCTCTTGGCACTTTGCCTTGATTGAATGTTGATCTGCATGATTCCTCATTTCAATCCTTCACTAGATCCATGGTCTTTCCCTTGCAAAGTCTCTTTAGTTTACGGTTCAATAGTTAATTTTGTACTTCTATAGTTTTGTCAATGTAGAAATTCATTAGTTTTCTAGTTCTCAAAAAATCAAGTAGTTTTGTACTTTTGCAGTTCCTTTTGGGGTAATTTTGGGTTGAAGCAAGTCATTAAATATTGGCTTCATATTCTTGTTGGTTATACAACAGGGCTTAACTTTTGTATGCCTTAAAATCAGGGTAATTTGGGGTTTAATTTTTGGTCTGGGGTATCAACCAATCCTGGCTATGCCATCCAGGACATGCATGCGGAGAAAATCAATTCTCCCGTGCCCATGCATGGGAGAGCCCTTGATTTGCTTGGAGATTTGAAGCCATGTATGGGTACTGCTCATAGTTGGCCCCGTGCGCTCCCGGACGCAAAACTAGCGCCGCCAGCCACCGCCCCCTTCCTCCCACTCCATCTTTCTCATCGTCGCTAGGCAAAGCCCGCGCGGCATCGTCCGCAGTGGGGTGGCTTGTTTCTCTCCTGCGGTACTCAGGTTGCGCGGGACGCTCAAATGCGCGAGGAGCCGGAGGATAACTAGCGGCGCCTGGTGGTGCTCCCATACAAAAATAATAAAAATGGTGCATGCATGCATGCACGGGCACGGTAGAAAACCCTCTCTCCATGAATATGTTTGTGCTCTCACAAAGAAAAACATGTCACAACTACAGGTGACGCAGAAATGCATGTACCGAGTGACAAGCACAGGAAAAGAACTCAAGTTAGTATTGTATACTTCCCTAGCAACTTATGAGAACACCATCTGCAATTGTCTAGATACTCCCTCCCTCTCAAAATAAGTGTATTTGATTTAGTACAACTTTGTAGTAGATGGTTATGGCCAAATCCACGTCTAACACTGAAGTAAATGAAAAGGAGAAGTGTGGGCATTGTTTCAGAAATTAAGTGTGAAACCAAATCTAGATGTACTTTTTTTTCATAAATAGTTTGGATTGCTTACCACATGTGTCACATGATAAATCTAGATGTACTGATGCTCTATTTACTCAAGACAAACCAACAAGCAAGTACCAAGATTTTTTTTAAAGATCAATAGAGTAATGCGTCGTGTACTCATAAGTAGTTCAATAAGAAAAAGAGTAACGGAAGTATGACTACTGAGTACTGATCGATGATCTCACTGGATACAAAAGGAAAACTTATGATTTCAATTAAATTCAGTTCACAAGGAGAGCATGTGTGCATCCCTCATATCCATTGGAACTTTTGGATAACTATGGAGCTTGAATAATGGCCAAACAAGCGCAAACCAGCCAGGCAAAGCTAGTCGACGGGGCTTTCTTTGAAGCTGATGGTTTGGGAGGAGCAGGTATGATACTACAGGATGAGAAAGGTGCCATTATATTTTCTTCTTGCCGGTTCCTGCACACATGCGATAATGCGCTGGAGGCGGAGCTTGCTGTGTGCCAGGAGGGCATTGCTCTTGCCCTCGAATGGAGTAACATGCCTTTTATTCTCGAGACCGACTGCGTGGTTGTTGCACAGATGATTATGTAAACGGAGAAGGATCGTTCACCGGGGGCACCCTTGGTTGAGGAGATCAAACACCTACTGAACATGGGCAAGGAGCACGCCATATCCATGATATGTCGCTCTCGCAATTCGGTCGCTCATAGCTTAGCTCAAATGGGGCATAATTCTACTCGCACTGTTGTTTGGTTGAGGTCTGTTCCTCAAGAAATTCATGTGCTGACTCAAAACGATTTGTAATCATCATTATTAAGCAATGAATTTCTTTTTTCTCGCCCAAAAAAAACATGCACGAAGGTCAGGGAAACGGGCAGCAAGGTATCCTGCATACCGACACAGTAATTCTGCACCTTTGTCGGGCCTAATGAGGTAAAGATGGAACACTACACCAGCAAGACTAACAGGTAACATAATTACTTCAGAACTTTCAAAATCAACAAGATTTCAAGAAAAGTTATACACATGCTGAAAACAACAAGAAGGCTATACCAAAAAATTCTGAACAAATACACCATTGCAGCTTTTTTCGGGCAAGGCTGGTGTTGTCAAGAACAGAAAACACGAGAATTTGTATATCTAACACAGAACACATGAGAGCCAATCATGCTGCATTAACCCACGAACATCACAGGTGCATGTTAGTAGACAAATGCAGATTTTGTATTAGCCCATTAATTAACTAACCAAATTAAGCCGTACTAGCCACCAATAACAAACTCCCCAGCTAACGATAGCTAAGACGACGCATATGATTGCATTAGGTATGGTATCTATTCTGTCTCTTTCAACGTCAACCATCAAACTGCTATCCGGAGCTGGCCGTTATATTCTATCTGAAATTGGGCGGTCATCGTCAACGGCTTAACCGGATATCCACGAGCATATGCCATGAACCCCCTTGCATGCATCATCGTCGGGAATCAGGGTACGTATTTTTATACTCCTATATGAAGTGTCCTGTGCTTGTTGTTCTCGACTCTAGTGGGAAAACATAAGCATGGTACCGCGGCCGCCAAATGCCGTGTGTTCTACACGGAGCCAACACAAAGATTGTCAAATTTGTGTACTCATACCTCGTCCTCATGGGACACGCTTTAGGTCGAGACTTTGTTTTTTTCCCAAGGAGGTCTATATTAATCAAAAACCAACATATACAAGAAAATCCCTAAATAAAATAAAATCCATACATCGAGAAATCCTCCATCCTCCCCATCCCACACATGTCGATGACACATGGGATATTGCTATCGCTGGCGTTCCATGCTGTCGTTGGATAAAAAGAGTAGTATCCACGCAACCAGTCGGGAAGTGTCGTCGTCGTTGACCCTGAATGTTCCACGGCCCGAAGGAGAAGATCACACTAGATCGATTATACGTAGACATACATCCGAATCGACGAAAAACCAGATTGGCGTCGTTAATGTCAAAGCAGCACCGAGTTGGCGAAGACACATCCAACTCCCCCTGTTTCGACAGAGAGAATGGCAAACCTGTCCATCCGATCTCGTCGCTAGATTATATGGCGCACGCACCGCTGAAGTTGGAGGAGGCTTTATTAAACACCGTCGCCACCACCGCCGAAAGGGCCAAAGTCGCATATAGTCAAGACCTTGTCCACCCAATCTCGTCACTATGTCCGATGGTGCACGCATCGCCTAGGCCGGAGAAGAAGTCAGAGAAAACACTACTGCCACCATCGCCGCCGGAAGGTCCGAAGTGACGGACAAGCGGATATCTACCTAATGCACCAACATGGTGGAAACTACGGCTCCCACCGGTAGATCAGGGGCAACCCGCAACCAGCCACCGACGAAACCGGCAGAAGGGAGGAGGAGGTCAGCGGTCTAGCAGTGGAGGAGGGCGACGGTGGTGGAGGAACCCTAGATAGCCTTTGGGGCTGGGGCTGCCTCCCGTGCGTGGACAAGAGTTTAGCTATCGATAATTCCGGGGGGGGGGGGGGGGGGGGTTCTAAAGATTTCAGGATTGATAACCAACCAGTGGTTGGATGGTTAGAAGGGTTGTGGTACCTCTAGCCTATTAGAGTTCAAGCGGCAGGTTTGACGCTTTCGTGACTCACTAATGGAGATTATCCTTTCAGTGGGATGTGACATTCTCATCCATAGCGAGGCGTTCGTTTTGACTTCATCAACCTTCAAGCTCCGCAACTTCTATCCGGTTTTCAGTAGGCGTTGTGGGATTGCATGTATGCGTGGGGCGCTGTGCATGTGTACGTCTACATTGTAATCAGTGTTTCCCGAGAAAAATAATCAAGTTGTTGATCCCAAGTGTTCCCACGCAGTTGCGTCTCAAGGTTAGTTTAATGATCTCTGGAAAGCAAACAAAATGCAAGAGGACATGAAAGCGTGTCCCTGAACGGATTACAAAATGCAACTTCCATCATGAATTAAGCGCTCAGATGGCTAAGTTGCTTGTGGTGGAACCTGCTCACCCGAGTTCAATTTCTAGGATTGACACGGGGATCACATTGTCTCACAAATGGAGATTATTCTGTCAGTGGGATGTGTCATTCTCATCGATAGCTAGGCGCTCATGGTAATTTCATCAATCTTCAAGCTCCGCAACTTCGATACGGTCTTTAGCAGGCGTTGTAGGAGTGCATGTGTGTGGGGGGTGGTGTGTGTGTGTGTGTCTACGTTGTAATCGGTGTTTCTTAAGACAAAAATCAAGTTGTTGATCCCAAGTGCTCCGACGCAGTTGCATCTCATGGTTATTTTAGTGATATCTGGAAAGCAAACAAAATGCAAGAGGACATGAAAGCGTGTTCCCGAACGGATTACAAAATGCAACTTTCATCATGAATTGAGCATAGCTCAGATGACTAGATTGCTTGTGGTGAAACCTGCTCACTCGGGTTCAATTTCTAGGATTGACACGGGTGATCGCATTTTCCTAGATTTATTCTAGACTTTCCGGTGATATTCGTTCAGCGGTATTGTGTGCCCGTCAACTACAAAGAGTTTGCGACGATTTGGTCAATCTTGCGATCTGCCGGCTTAGTCTTCCGAAGGTGTTCATAGAGATAGCGTGTGCATGCATTTATACGGGTGACCGTGCGTGCGTGTATGTGAGTGTCTGCTTCTGTACTGTATTTCTAAAAAAAAAAGCATCTTCCACCTGCCAATGACATCTTTCATCCCTTGCATGGTCGTTGGTTTAACGATTAGGAAATCTCTTCTATTATTTCTTGAATAAGAAATAAATGTTGCAACTTATCAATACCAATTTCTCTCCTGCCACACTGGTAGGTAGGCACGTTGCTTGAAATTATAGCACGCTTGACACAGTTGGCCGTGCTTGACTTGACGTTCAAAAACTAAACACGGCTAACTAGGTGAAAGACGCAATTTTGGTCACCCGTAAAAAAAGAAAAGACGCAATTTTGGCAGACAAAGTGATCACATGGATTGTTAAAGCGGCCAAGACTTGAGGCGTATAAAATATGCAACGTTCGTTGAATTTGCTTTTTTTTTTCGGGACTCATTAAATTCGCTTGTTAATTATGGTGGAGTCATGACTTTTCAATAGTAAACTATTTGGAGTGTGAGTTTCAATAGTTGGGTTCACATGATATTTCTCATGATGTCGCCATCAACGGCTAGTGGGGCTAGGGATATCGAGCAGGTCTTTTTGAGGTGTGCTTCTATTTTCTTTAAAAGAAAAATCGGATCTACCCCTCTGTCCCAAAATAAATGTCTCAACTTTGTATTAAAGTTGAGAGTTGTGACTTTTTTTGAGACGAAGGAAATATTAAAAAGATTGACATGAAGTATAAAGCACCTTAAACTTAATAAAAATTACATCAAGACCCATAGACCACCAAACGGCCATTGCCGCCGTCAGAACGAGCTGCCGACGCGTCGTTGTGACTGCTCCCACACGGGGGCTGGCCTGACCTTGTCGATGACAATCAAAAATCATTCATGCACATGCCCCTAACGACCAGCGCCCCGGAGCCACAATCGCCATCGTTGAAATGCTTCTAATTTAGTGTTTAAATTTTTGGTTATTTTTGGGGCTGTTTGGTTTGAGCCGGTGCGAGCCTTGCCAATCTCGGGCTTTCCAAAATATTGGCGCAGGAATCGACCACCCACGCCTTGTCAAAAATTGTTGGCTGCGAATTAAACTAGCGCTGTTGTGGCGGTCCTACGGGCGTCTCCTCCGGTGGGGGTGC
The DNA here is from genome assembly GCA_039707655.1 of Elymus sibiricus. Classification (NCBI taxonomy): domain Eukaryota; kingdom Viridiplantae; phylum Streptophyta; class Magnoliopsida; order Poales; family Poaceae; genus Elymus; species Elymus sibiricus. Next base: position 456,143,894 of record CM077672.1, read on the forward strand.
GAACGCCGCGTGGCATCACTCCGGCTTGCCGCCCGAGGCCAAATCTGGCTATTTAAGCAGGCCGGTGTCCCCCAACCCTAGCCACATCCACCTCCTCCCTCTCTGCGCCGCCAACCCGAGCCCATCCACCTCTCTCCCGCTCCGCCGCTCTTCCCACGCCATCCGGCTTCGCCATGGCCCGACAACGATGTGTGCTATGCTCACACCAGAGCACCAGTTCTAGATTGAGGAGGAGCTCCGGGTGAGGCGCTCCGTCCGCATCGCAGCCGGCCTGCCTCCGGACTCGCCGGAGCCGGAGGAGGAGGACGACGAGGAGGAGAAGGATGAGGAAGAGGAGCAGCAGCCTTCGTAGGGGCACACGAGTGCGGGGGCACTCACCTGCCAAGTCCCGCTGCCCGCTCGTTTTGCTTTGCGATTCGCGCAGTAGTTCAATCCCGCACGAAGACATAGTAAGTTTTAAGTTTCAACGTTTGAAACTTATATTTTTTGCATTTAAAATGCCAAGTTTTAACCAGTTTCAGAGATATATTTCTAAGCAATTTTTTCTGTCAGTCGTAGATACAAAATAATTGATTTTTATCGGTCGCTCGTACTAAGTTTCAAGCAATGAAACTTAACATATTTTTGGAAAAATTCGTCGAAATATATTCAAAATGGATCTTATTTGAAAGTGATGGTCACAAGAAACACGAATATGAAAACAAAACTTAATTTAGAATTTTCATTTAAAAGATATAAAACTTTGGAAATCAAAAGCCAAAATAAAAAGCGGGCACTAGGGACATGAGTGCCCTCAAATCCTCTCCTATGGGTACCGCTGCTGTTCTACACGGAGCCAAAACAAAGGTTGTCAAATTTGTGTACTCATTCCCCGCAAAATAAAATAAAATAAATTGTGTACTCACGTACGTATACTGTTTTTCACCTACGTTTGTCGCCTCGTCTTCCTGGGACACGCTTTAACTGGAGACTTTAGGGTCTAAAGATTCCAGGATATGCCATCAAACCGTTGATCCCAGGAGTTCCCACGCAATTTGGTTCAGTTTGGGAATCCGGAGAGCGACCAAACGGCAAGAGGACAGGAAAGCGTGTTCCCATGGCATCCTTCACCCCATGCATGATCGTTGGTTGAGTGGAAGGGGAATATCCTGCATTGTTTCTTGAATATATATATAAGAAAACCAATTAATGGCTCCTTTCACACCAGTGGGTACGCTGCTTGAAATTAAGCACGCTCGATGCAATTGTTTGACTTGACTGTCAAAAAAATAAGCACAGAGGACTGTAGGTGTGTGAGAGACGCAATTTTGGTAGACAAAGTGATCACAAGAATTGTTAAAGCTGCTACGGCTTGAGGAGTATGAAATATGCAATTATCGTTGAATTTGCTTCTTCTTTTCCTTTTGGAACTCAACAAATTTGCTTGTTAGTTGTGGCTGAGTCATGAGTCATCGAAGCTAAACCATTTAATAAGGGCTTTGATATCTAGGTTCAGATGATATCTATCATGACGTGGATGGAGAGTGTCGTGCTGTGTGCGGTGCTTCCAATGTGTTTGGATGTCGCCCCTTTCTCGATGGTGTGTGGTGGAGCTCCAGGCAAAAGTCCAGTTCCGACCTTTGGTTGATGCCAACAATAGCGGCGCAATGCCGCCGGTCCCCTCGTTCAAGGCATTTTTGTGGAGCTCCGTTCCATCCCCGTGGGGTTGTGGTCTCATCGGGATAAATCCCTAGCTCAAGGTCGCTACAACGGGCAACGATGATGGTTGTGTCGCTTACTCCTTGAAGGCCTTGGGTAGTCAGCACATAGCAACATGCATGGATCTCTTCGCCGTCAGAGGCAGTGGAAGCTGAGGAAGCGGCACCATGTGGTTACTCTCTGTGTGGCCGAGGTCCCGGTCTCAATAAACAAGTTATGAGGCAAGGGGCACCGCCTCAACATTGCTTGGCTGGGTACCTTGTGCCACCAGGGCGACAAGGGGGCGAGGGTTTCGGCTTGGTCGTCGCGCCCCAGAGCAGGCGGTGGCATGCAGGGTCTCGTGTGAGCTCGGTGAATATGGCTAGATCCTTGACAACATAGTGGTATCCTCTGCACTCGGAGATGAGTAATGCTACAGCTACGGAGGTTTACCGTAGTTTTAAGGGCTCGGCTGATGTGGTCTACTTTGATTGGTAACTTGGAGGAAGCGGGCCCACCTTGAAATTAGAGGGGGGGGGGGGGGTAGTGAGGGAAGAAGGATCAGTCCGTTATCTCCTTGTAAGTCTAACTCTGGTACAAGTGGACTGAGATTTAACCAAGTCTCAATCAAGTGATATCCATGTAAGAAAGAAGGAAAAGAAAAAATTACATGAATCTCTACATAAGATCTCACGAAAAGACTTGGTTAAGTCTTAGTTGACTGAGATTTAGCAGTCCCGCTCTGTAAATATCACCTTGTAAGTCTAACAAAGTGTTGGTATGTTGCATTCAGATCATATTATTTCCCATGCATGAGAGCCTTGTCAACGAATTCCCCAGGATGGTAACAGTTTTTTTTTTTTTTTTTTTTTTGAAGGGAGGATGGTAACAGCAGCTTTACATGCAGTGAAACTTCATGCTCGCGGGAGCCTAGACAAGAGAACATAATAATATCAATATTCGCGGTGACAACCAGCTCTCCTCGGCTACTTATACCAGATAGCCGGCCCATTTTTTCTGCACCACAACACAACAAAGTCTTCCGGCCGGCCGGCACCGTCGTCTAGCTCTCACACTCACAGGCCAAACGTCCCTCATCTCCTCTGTGCTGCAGCAGCAGCAGCATGGCGCGGTCGGAGCAGCAGGGGCTGCAGGTGCTGAGCGCGCTGGACGCGGCCAAGACGCAGTGGTACCACTTCACGGCCATCGTCGTCGCCGGCATGGGCTTCTTCACCGACGCCTACGACCTCTTCTGCATCTCCCTCGTCACTAAGCTCCTTGGCCGCATCTACTACACCGACCTCTCCAAGCCAGACCCCGGCTCGCTGCCCCCCAGCGTGGCTGCCGCCGTCAACGGCGTCGCCTTCTGCGGCACGCTCGCCGGCCAGCTCTTCTTCGGCTGGCTCGGCGACAAGATGGGCCGCAAGAGCGTCTACGGCATGACGCTTCTGCTCATGGTCATCTGCTCCATCGGCTCCGGCCTCTCCTTCGCGCACACCCCCAAGAGCGTCATGGCCACGCTCTGCTTCTTCCGCTTCTGGCTCGGCTTCGGCATCGGCGGCGACTACCCGCTCTCCGCCACCATCATGTCCGAGTACGCCAACAAGAAGACCCGGGGTGCCTTCATCGCCGCCGTGTTCGCCATGCAGGGCTTCGGCATCCTCGCCGGCGGCATCGTCACCCTCATCATCTCCTCCGCCTTCCGCGCCGGCTTCCACGAGCCGGCCTACCAGGACGACCGCGTCGCCTCCACCGGCACGGAGGCCGACTTCGTGTGGCGCATCATCCTCATGCTCGGCGCCCTGCCGGCCCTGCTCACCTACTACTGGCGGATGAAGATGCCGGAGACGGCGCGCTACACGGCCCTCGTCGCCAAAAACGCCAAGCTGGCGGCCGCCGACATGTCCAAGGTGCTGCAGGTGGAGCTGGAGGACGAGACGGAGAAGATGGACGAGATGGTGAGCCGCGGGGCCAACGACTTCGGCCTCTTCTCGCCGCAGTTCGCGCGGCGCCACGGCCTCCACCTGGTCGGCACGGCCACCACGTGGTTCCTGCTGGACATCGCCTTCTACAGCCAGAACCTGTTCCAGAAGGACATCTTCACGAGCATCAACTGGATCCCCAAGGCGCGCACCATGAGTGCGCTCGACGAGGTGTTCCGCATCTCCCGCGCGCAGACGCTCATCGCCCTCTGCGGCACCGTGCCCGGCTACTGGTTCACCGTCTTCCTCATCGACGTCGTCGGCCGCTTCGCCATCCAGCTCATGGGCTTCTTCATGATGACCGTCTTCATGCTCGGCCTCGCCGTGCCGTACCACCACTGGACGCAGCCGGGCAACCAGATCGGCTTCGTCGTCATGTACGGCTTCACCTTCTTCTTCGCCAACTTCGGGCCCAACGCCACCACCTTCGTCGTGCCGGCGGAGATCTTCCCGGCTCGGCTGCGGTCGACGTGCCACGGGATCTCGGCGGCCGCGGGGAAGGCCGGCGCCATGATCGGGGCGTTCGGGTTTCTGTACGCGGCGCAGGACCCGCACAAGCCGGACGCCGGGTACAGGCCGGGCATCGGCGTGCGCAACTCCCTCTTCGTGCTCGCCGGGGTCAACCTGCTGGGGTTCATGTTCACCTTCCTGGTGCCGGAGGCCAACGGGAAGTCGCTGGAGGAAATGTCCGGCGAGGCTCAGGACAGCGAGGACCAGGCACGCGCCGCCGCCGCGCAGCCGTCCATGGCGTAGGCCGCCATTCACAACTCGTGCGTGCTAGTGAGGCAGCTGCATGCAGGCTGTCTACGTTAGTCAACTCAAAGATCCTTATTTGTTTTATGATACGTACACGATGGATACATGTGCTCAAATAATATGTTTGGGAGTGCCTAGAACTCAGCTAGATGAAATATAATTTAGTCTCATTCACCTTCTTTTTTTTAGAAAATTGTCTCATTCACCTGACATCATGTTTTTTTTTGCTAGAATTTAGAACCCAATGGGCTTTTAAATTTCGTCGTTTGAGTGTGTACTAACACTAGCACCGTACCAAAAGAAAAAAAGCACCGTACCTGACTCAAAGTTAGCTTTTTATTTAGGGTGAATCAAAGTTAGCTAAATATCTATTCTCATCCTCAACGTTGAAACGAGTAGGGCTGTCTTTGAGTTAAAAAGTGGTGGCAGGGCTGATAATAATATCTCGGTGATAACATCGAGGTGGAAAAATCCCTCTCTGTTAGTTTATACGTTCTATATGTACATATGTACAAATGTTCTGCTCACCAAAATTCAGTAAAATGTCAGGAGCTCACCTCCTTATTTTTTTTCACTTTTTTTGTTTTCCAAAATGAAATGATGTGCAATTAGTGAAAATCTATGCTAATTGTATCATATTGAAATTCAAAGAAATGCTTGCGAAATTAATAACGTTCACTAATTTTTTTTAAAATAAATTTTTTTAAAGTAATCATGAGTTTAATTTTTCTCACAATTTTAAGAATAAGTTTAAAACAAAAAAAATGAAAAATGAAAAAAATGAACATTTTAAAAATTTGGGAACATGCAACCGGCCAACAACCCCCCACCCCTCTCGCCACGAGTTGCAGTCGTGTTAAGGGTCATGCAGTTGCAGTCGTGTTACAATGCTTGCAGTTGACCGACAACCCCTACCGGTCTAGTTGCAGTTGTATTGGGGGTTATGCAATTGCAGTCGGGTTATAATGCTTCAGTTGGCTGACAACCCTACCGATCCAGTTGCAGTTGCATTGGGGCCATGCAGTTGCACTCGGGTTACAACGATTGCAGTTGCCCAACAACCCTTACCGGCCTAGTTGCAATTGCATTGGGCCCATGCAGTTGTAGTCGGGTTGCAATGCTTGAAGTTGGCCGACAACCCCTACCGACCTAGTTGATGTCGCGTTGGGGCCATGCAGTTGCAGTCAGGTTACAATGCTTGCAGTTGGCTGACAACCCTTACCGGCCCAGTTGCAATCGTATTGGAGTCATGCCGTTACAGTCGGGTTACAATGCTTGCAGTTGGCCGACCAACCCCCTACCAACCCATTTGCAGCCGCGTTGTGGGCAATGCAGTTGCATGTCTAGTTGCAACACTTATAGTTGCAAATCTAGTGGCCGAAATGCAACTGGACGACAACACCCCTTACGCCCAAATTTTTCGGCCATGTAGTTGCAGTTGGGTTGCACACACTTGCAGTTGCGTGTCTAGTGGTAGACATGCAACTGGCAGTTGCGACTGACTTGAAAACATGCAATTGTGACCTCATTTGAAAAAATTGCAGTTGCGACCCGGCTTGAAAACATGCAATTGCCACCTCATTTGAAAACATGCAGTTGCGACCCGACTTGAAAACTTACAGTTGCGATCTCATTTGAAAACTTGCAGTTGCGACCCGACTTGAAAACATGCAGTTGCGACCTCATTTGAAAACTGGCAGTTGCGACTGTTGGAAATATGCCCTAGAGGCAATAATAAATTGGTTATTATTATATTTCCTTGTTCATGATAATCGTTTATTATCCATGCTATAATTGTATTGATTGGAAACTCAAATACATGTGTGGGTACATAGACAACACTGTGTCCCTAGTAAGCCTCTAATTGACTAGCTCGTTGATCAAAGATGGTTAAGGTTTCCTAGCCATTGACATGAGATGTCATTTGATAACGGGATCACATCATTAGGAGAATGATGTGATGGACAAGACCCAAACTAAGAACGTAGCATTTGATCGTGTCAGTTTATTGCTATTGTTTTCTGCATGTCAAGTATCTGTTCCTATGACCATGAGATCATGCAACTCCCTGACATCGGAGGAGTACCTTGTGTGTATCAAACGTCGCAACGTAACTGGGTGACTATAAAGGTGCTCTACAGGTATCTCCGAGGGTGTCTGTTGGGTTGGCATGGATCAAGACTGGGATTTGTTACTCTGTGTGACGGAGAGGTATCTCAGGGCCCACTCGGTAATACAACATCACAATGAGCCTTGCAAGCAATGTGACTAAAGTGTTAGCCACGAGATCTTGTATTACGGAACGAGTAAAGAGACTTGCCGGTAACGAGATTGAACTAGGTATAGAGATACCGACGATCGAATCTCGGGCAAGTAACATACCGAAGAACAAAGGGAACAACATACGGGATTAACTGAATCCTTGACATAGAGGTTCGACCGATAAAGATCTTCGTAGAATATGTAGGAGCCAATATGGGCATCCAGGTCCCGCTATTGGTTATTGATCATAGAGGTGTCTCGGTCATGTCTACATAGTTCTCGAACCCGCAGGGTCTACACACTTAACGTTTGGTGACGATTAGTATAGTTGAGTTATTGTGTTGGTGACCGAAGGTTGTTCGGAGTCCCGGATAAGATCCCGGACATGACGAGGATCTCCGAAAAGGTTCGGAGGTAAAAGATTAATATATGTGATAATAGTGTTGTGATCTTCGGAAGGGTTCCGGAATTCACCGGAAGAGGTTCCGGATGTTTACCGAAGTGTTCGGGTGCAGCAACACTTTATATGGGCCAAAGGGGTAAAGCCCATGAGGTATTGGAAAGTGCAAAAGTAGTTTTGCTGCCGCGTAAGCGGTACTACCGCTTGTAAGAAGCGGTACTACCGCCCAAGCGGTACGACCGCTTGTGTGAAGCGGTACTACCGCCCAAGCGGTACTGTCTACATAGTTCTCGAACCCGCAGGGTCTACACACTTAACGTTTGGTGACGATATAAGTATAGTTGAGTTGTTATGTTGGTGACCGAAAGTTGTTCGGAGTCCCGGATGAGATCACGGACATGACGAGGAGTCTCGGAATGTCCGAGAGGTAAAGATCGATATATTGGACGATATGTTTGGGCCAAGAGGTGAGACCCACGGGGCGTTAGCAAAAGGCAGTTTTGCAGAGGGCAGGGTCCAGACGCCAGGAACCCTGGCGTCTGGCCCTGGGCCAGACGCCGAGGCCCATGGCGTCTGGGCCAGACGCCGGGAACCGTGGCGTTTGGTACTGGAATCCGAGAAGGACTCTTCCTTTTGTTCCAAACCGACTTTGAGGAGGCTCTTTCTCCAAGTTTCGACCCCAGGGCTCAACATATAAATAGAGGGGCAGGGCTAGCACCCGGTACACATCAAGATTTCCCCAAGCCGTGTGCGGCAACCCTAACCCTCTAGTTCCTCCGTCATAATCTCCGTAGCGCTTGGCGAAGCCCTGCAGAGATTGTTCCTCACCACCATCACCACGCCGTCGTGCTGCTGGAACTCAACCACTACTTCACCATCGCTCGCTGGATCGAGGAGGTGAAGGCGTCATCAAGCCATACGTGTGTTGAACGCGGAGGTGCCGTCCGTTCGGCGCTAGTTCGTGATCGGATCGAGGGACGACTTGCGATTTGGATCGCGGAGACGTTCGACTACATCAACCGCGTTTCTTAAACGCTTCCGCTTAGCGATCTACAAGGGTATGTAGATTTACTCTCCCTCTCGTAGATGCTCATCACCATGGATAGATCTTGTGTGTGCGTAGGAAAATTTTTGTTTCCCATGCAACGTTCCCCTACAGTGGCATCATGAGCCAGGTCTATGCGTAGATGAGATCTCGAGTAGAACACAAACGAGTTGTGGGCGTGGGTGTATACATATTGCTTGCCGTTACTAGTTGATATTTGATTCGGCGGTACTGTGAGATGAAGCGGCCCGGACCGACATTACGCGTACACTTACGCGAGACAGGTTCCTTCAACTGACATGTAACTTCGTTGCATAAAGATGGCTAGCGGGTGTCTGTCTCTCTCACTTTAGTTGAATCGATTTCAATGAAGAGGGTTCTTTTAGAAGATCAAAAAGCAATCACTACACCACGTTGTGGTTTTGCGTAGGTAAGAACGGTTCTTGCAAACCCGTAGCAGCCACGTAAAATTTGCAACAACAATTAGATGACGTCTAACTTGTTTTTCCAGGGTATGTTGTGATGTGATATGGCCAATTACATGATGAGATATATGTGATGTATGAGATGATCATGTGTTGTATAGAATATCACGACTTGCATGTCGATGAGTACGGCAACTGGCAGGAGCCATAGAGTTGTCTTTAATTATTGTATGACCTGCGTGTCAATCATTAAGCGCTATGTAATGCTTTACTTTATCGCTAAACGTTAGCAATAGTCGTGGAAGCAACAGTCGGCGCGACAACCTCATGGCGACACGTTGATAGAGATCAAGATGATGGAGATCATGGTGTCATGCCGGTGACGATGGAGATCATGCCGGTGCTTTGGAGATGGAGATCAAAAGCACAAGTTCATGGCCATATCATGTCACTTATGATTTGCATGTGATGTTAATCCTTTTATGCATCTTATTTTGCTTAGGACGACGGTAGCATTATAAGGTGATCCCTCACTTAAATTTCAAGATAAATTGTGTTCTCCCCGGGTGTGCACCGTTGCGAAAGTTCGTCGTTTCGAGACACGCCGTGATGATCGGGTGTGATAGACTCCACGTTCACATACAACGGGTGCAAGCCATGTTGCACACGCGGAACACTTGGGTTAAACTTGACGAGCCTAGCATGTACAGACATGGCCTCGGAACACAAGAGACCGAAAGGTCGAACATGAGTCATATAGTAGATATGATCAACATGAAGATGGTCACCATTGAAACCACCTCAACTCACGTGATGATCGGACTTGAGTTGGTGGATTTGGATCATGTTACACTCGAATGACCGAAGGGATGTCAATTTGAGTGGGAGTTTTTAAGTAATATGATTAACTAAACTCATTATCTAGAACAATAGTCTAAGTTGTCTTTGCTATATTTATGTTGTAGATCATGGCTCGCGCAGTAGCACCCCTGAATTTTAATGCGTTCCTAGAGAAAGCTAAGTTGAAAGATGATGGAAGTAACTTTGTGGACTGGGCCCGTAATCTAAGGATTATCCTTACGGCTTCCCAGAAGGCTTATGTCCTTGATGCACCGCTTGGTGATCCACCCGCTCCAGTTGAGTCTCTAGACGCTGTGAACGCCTGGCAGGCTCGTTCTGATGATTACTCAATAGTTCAATGTGCAATGTTGTATGGCTTAGAACCGGGACTTCAAAGACGTTTTGAACGTCATGGAGCATATGAGATGTTCCAGGAGTTGAAGTTTATCTTTCAGAAGAATGCCCGGATCGAGAGATATGAGATCTCCGATAAGTTCTATACTTGCAAGATGGAGGAGAACGGGTCTATCAGTGATCACGTGCTCAGAATGTCTGGGTACTCCACCCGTCTGGCTGAATTGGGGATGCCCCTTCCGCCAGAGGCTATCACTGACAGAGTTCTTCAATCATTGCCACCTAGCTACAAGAGCTTCGTGTTGAACTATAACATGCACGGGATGAACAAGTCAGTCGCCGAGCTGTTTGCGATGCTGAAAGCCGCTGAGTCTGAAATTCAGAAGGAGCATCAAGTGTTGATGGTCAATAAAACCACTAGTTTCAAGAAAAATGGCAAGGGTAAGAAGGGTAAATCTAAGAAGAGTGGCAAAGCAGTTGCTGCTCCTGTGAAGAAACCCAAGGCTGGACCCAAACCAGAAACTGAGTGCTTTCATTGCAAGGGAACTGGACACTGGAAGCGGAACTGCCCCAAGTATTTGGCTGACAAGAAGGCGGCCAACAACAAACAAGGTATATATGATATACATGTTATTGATATGTTCCTTACCAACCCTCGTTGTAGTGCCTGGGTATTTGATACCGGTGCGGTTGCTCATATTTGCAACTCTAAACAGGAACTGCGGAATAGACGGAGGCTGGCAAAGGACGAAGTGACGATGCGCGTGGGAAATGGTTCCAAGGTTGATGTGATCGCCGTCGGCACGCTCGCTCTTCGATTACCGTCGGGATTAGTGATGAACCTAAATAAGTGTTATTTGGTGCCTGCGTTAAGCATGAACATTATATCTGGATCTTGTTTATTGCGAGACGGTTACTCATTTAAATCAGAGAATAATGGTTGTTCTATTTATATGAGTAATATCTTTTATGGTCATGCACCCAATGTGAGGGGTTTATTCTTATTGAATCTCGATAGTAATGATACACATGTTCATAACATTGATGCCAAAAGATGTAGAATTGATAATGATAATACCACTTTCTTGTGGCACTGCCGTTTAGGTCATATTGGTGTAAAACGCATGAAGAAGCTCCATGCTGATGGACTTTTGGAGTCACTTGATTTTGAATCACTTGACACATGTGAGCCATGCCTCATGGGCAAGATGACTAAAACGCCGTTCTCTGGAACAATGGAATGGGCAAGTGACTTATTGGAAATCATACATACTGATGTGTGTGGTCCGATGAGTATTGAGGCGCGCGGTGGTTATCGTTACTTTCTCACCTTCACTGATGACTTAAGTAGATATGGTTATATTTACTTAATGAAACATAAGTCTGAAACATTTGAAAAGTTCAAACAATTTCAGAGTGAAGTTGAGAATCATCGTAACAAGAAGATTAAATTCCTACGATCTGATCGAGGAGGAGAATATCTGAGTTATGAGTTTGGCAGTCACTTAAGACAATGTGGAATTGTTTCACAACTGACACCGCCTGGAACACCACAGCGTAATGGTGTGTCCGAACGTCGTAATCGAACTTTATTGGATATGGTGCGATCTATGATGTCTCTTGCCGATTTGCCACTATCGTTTTGGGGTTATGCATTAGAGACAGCTGCATTCACTTTAAATAGGGCACCATCGAAATCCGTTGAGACGACGCCATATGAACTTTGGTTTGGCAAGAAGCCAAAACTGTCGTTTCTTAAAGTTTGGGGATGTGATGCTTATGTCAAAAAGCTTCAGCCTGAAAAGCTGGAACCCAAAGCGGAGAAATGCGTCTTCATAGGATACCCAAAAGAGACAGTTGGGTATACCTTCTACCTCAGATCCGAAGGCAAAGTGTTTGTCGCTAAAAACGGAACATTTCTTGAGAAAGAGTTTCTCTCGAAAGAATTGAGTGGGAGGAAGATAGAACTTGATGAGGTTGTTGAACCTTTACTTCAACCTGAGAGTAGCGCAGTGCAGAAAGTTGTTTCTGTGGAGCCTACATTAGCTGAAGAGGAAGTTAATGATGATGATCATGAAGCTTTGGATCAAGTTGCTATCGAACCTCGTAGGTCGACAAGGACGCGTACTGCTCCTGAGTGGTACGGCAACCCTGTCTTAGAGGTCATGTTGTTAGACAACGATGAACCTACGAGCTATGGAGAAGCGATGATGGGCCCGGATTCCGAGAAGTGGTTAGAGGCCATGAAATCCGAGATGGGATCCATGTATGAAAACAAAGTATGGACTTTGGAAGTATTACCTGAAGGGCGTAAGGCCATTCAGAACAAATGGATCTTTAAGAGGAAGACGGACGCGGACGGTAATGTCACCGTCTATAAAGCTCGACTTGTGGCAAAGGGTTTTTCACAAGTTCAAGGAGTTGACTACGACGAGACCTTCTCACCCGTAGCGATGCTTAAGTCCGTCAGAATCATGTTAGCAATAGCTGCCTTTTTCGATTATGAAATTTGGCAGATGGATGTCAAAACAGCGTTCCTTAACGGTTACCTTAAGGAAGAGTTGTATATGATGCAACCAGAAGGTTTTGTCGATCCAGAGAATGCTGGCAAAGTTTGCAAACTCCAGCGATCCATTTATGGACTGGTGAAAGCATCTCGGAGTTGGAATCTTCGTTTTGATGAGGTGATCAAAGCGTTCGAGTTTATACAAGTTTACGGAGAAGCTTGTATTTACAAGAAAGTGAGTGGGAGCTCTATAGCGTTTCTAATATTATATGTGGATGACATATTACTGATTGGAAACAATATAGAAATGCTGGAAAGCGTAAAGGAATATTTGAACAAGAGTTTTTCAATGAAGGACCTAGGAGAAGCTGCTTTCATATTAGGCATCAAGATCTATAGAGATAGATCGAGACGCTTGATAGGACTTTCACAAAGCACATACCTTGACAAAGTTTTGAAGAAGTTCAAAATGGATCAGTCCAAGAAGGGGTTCTTGCCTGTATTGCAAGGTGTGAAGTTGAGTAAGACTCAATGCCCAGTGACTGCAGAAGATAGAGAAAAGATGAGTGTCATCCCCTATGCTTCGGCCATAGGCTCTATCATGTATGCAATGCTGTGCACAAGACCCGATGTCAGCCTTGCCATAAGTATGGTCGGAAGGTTTCAAAGTGGTCCAGGAATGGAACACTGGACGGCGGTCAAGAATATCCTGAAGTACCTGAAAAGGACTAAGGACATGTTTCTCGTTTATGGAGGTGATCAAGAGCTCGTCGTAAAGGGTTACGTCGATGCAAGCTTTGACACTGATCCGGATGACTCTAAGTCGCAAACCGGATACGTATTTATTCTTAATGGGGGTGCGGTTAGCTGGTGCAGTTCCAAGCAAAGCGTGGTAGCAGATTCTACATGCGAAGCGGAGTACATCGCTGCCTCGGAGGCGGCGAAGGAAGGTGTCTGGATGAAGGAGTTCATGACAGATCTTGGAGTAGTGCCTAGTGCGCTTAACCCAATGACTCTGTTTTGTGATAATACTGGTGCCATTGCTCTAGCCAAGGAACCAAGATTTCACAAGAGGACCAGACACATAAAGCGACGTTTCAATTCCATCCGCGATTACATCAAGGAGGACGACATAAATATTTGCAAAGTACACACGGATCTAAATGTTGCAGATCCGATGACTAAACCTCTTCCAAGGGCTAAACATGAACAACACCAGAACTGCATGGGTGTTCGATTCATTACAATGTAAATCACATAGTGATGTGAACTAGATTATTGACTCTAGTGCAAGTGGGAGACTGTTGGAAATATGCCCTAGAGGCAATAATAAATTGGTTATTATTATATTTCCTTGTTCATGATAATCGTTTATTATCCATGCTATAATTGTATTGATTGGAAACTCAAATACATGTGTGGGTACATAGACAACACTGTGTCCCTAGTAAGCCTCTAGTTGACTAGCTCGTTGATCAAAGATGGTTAAGGTTTCCTAGCCATTGACATGAGATGTCATTTGATAACGGGATCACATCATTAGGAGAATGATGTGATGGACAAGACCCAAACTAAGAACGTAGCATTTGATCGTGTCAGTTTATTGCTATTGTTTTCTGCATGTCAAGTATCTGTTCCTATGACCATGAGATCATGCAACTCCCTGACATCGGAGGAGTACCTTGTGTGTATCAAACGTCGCAACGTAACTGGGTGACTATAAAGGTGCTCTACAGGTATCTCCGAGGGTGTCTGTTGGGTTGGCATGGATCAAGACTGGGATTTGTTACTCTGTGTGACGGAGAGGTATCTTAGGGCCCACTCGGTAATACAACATCACAATGAGCCTTGCAAGCAATGTGACTAAAGTGTTAGCCACGAGATCTTGTATTACGGAACGAGTAAAGAGACTTGCCGGTAACGAGATTGAACTAGGTATAGAGATACCGACGATCGAATCTCGGGCAAGTAACATACCGAAGAACAAAGGGAACAGCATACGGGATTAACTGAATCCTTGACATAGAGGTTCGACCGATAAAGATCTTCGTAGAATATGTAGGAGCCAATATGGGCATCCAGGTCCCGCTATTGGTTATTGACCGTAGAGGTGTCTCGGTCATGTCTACATAGTTCTCGAACCCGCAGGGTCTACACACTTAACGTTTGGTGACGATATAAGTATAGTTGAGTTGTTATGTTGGTGACCGAAAGTTGTTCGGAGTTCCGGATGAGATCACGGACATGACGAGGAGTCTCGGAATGTCCGAGAGGTAAAGATCGATATATTGGACGATATGTTTGGGCCAAGAGGTGAGACCCACGGGGCGTTAGCAAAAGGCAGTTTTGCAGAGGGCAGGGTCCAGACGCCAGGAACCCTGGCGTCTGGCCCTGGGCCAGACGCCGAGGCCCATGGCGTCTGGGCCAGACGCCGGGAACCGTGGCGTTTGGTACTGGAATCCGAGAAGGACTCTTCCTTTTGTTCCAAACCGACTTTGAGGAGGCTCTTTCTCCAAGTTTCGACCCCAGGGCTCAACATATAAATAGAGGGGCAGGGCTAGCACCCGGTACACATCAAGATTTCCCCAAGCCGTGTGCGGCAACCCTAACCCTCTAGTTCCTCCGTCATAATCTCCGTAGCGCTTGGTGAAGCCCTGCAGAGATTGTTCCTCACCACCATCACCACGCCGTCGTGCTGCTGGAACTCAACCACTACTTCACCATCGCTCGCTGGATCGAGGAGGTGAAGGTGTCATCAAGCCGTACGTGTGTTGAACGCGGAGGTGCCGTCCGTTCGGCGCTAGTTCGTGATCGGATCGAGGGACGACTTGCGATTTGGATCGCGGAGACGTTCGACTACATCAACCGCGTTTCTTAAACGCTTCCGTTTAGCGATCTACAAGGGTATGTAGATTTACTCTCCCTCTCGTAGATGCTCATCACCATGGATAGATCTTGTGTGTGCGTAGGAAATTTTTTGTTTCCCATGCAACGTTCCCCTACAGCGACCTCATTTGAAAACTTGCAGTTGCGACCCGACTTGAAAACATGCAGTTGCGATCTCATTTAAAACTTGTAGTTGCGATCTCATTTGAAACTTGAAGTTGCGACCCGACTTGAAAACTTGCAGTTGCGACCTGACTTGAAAACATGCAGTTGCAATCTCATTTAAAACTTGTAGTTGCGATCTCATTTGAAACTTGCAGTTGCGACTCCATTTTATAGTTACGACTTAACTTTGATAACTTGTAGTTGTGATCCGACTTGAAAACTTGCAATTGCAACACCTTTTAAAAACTTGTAGGTGCACCCCCATTTGAAAACTTGAGTTGCGACACGACTTGAAAACTTATAATTACGACCCCATTTTAAAAATTTGTAGTTGCGACCCCATTTTAAAAATTTGTAGTTGGGACCCCAATTTGAAAATTTACAGTTGCGATTTGTCTTGAAAATCCTCCTTCATGCCGAGTTGCAGTCATGTTGTGGTTCGTGCAATTGCAATAAGGTTATAACACTTGCAATTGCACATGAGGTGCGTTACATGATGGTAATAGCAGATTTAAGAAAACAAAAAAAGCTAATTTCTTCGATGCAACTAGAGAAAAAAAAGGAGACAAAAAGAAATAAATAAATGAGATACCTAGTTACATAAAACTTTTACAGTTCAAAAAGAAAAGGCTCCAGAAAAAAATGTGGTGACAAATGGACCGTGACACAAAAAACCCCAAAGAATAGTAAAAGAGGCCCATGGACCACACCCTCTCGTTGTTAGCCAGCGCACATCAAATCTTCAATTCTTCTCAAAAAATAAAAAATCAAATCTTCAATCTTGATACGAACAAATCGAAGTGACTGAAACCATAGTTGTTTCTCAGCTAAAAGAATAAAAACGAGGAATAAAAGTTAAAAATAAAATGAAATGAAATGAAATGATGAAAATAGAAAACAAAAAAATATAAAGAATGGAAAAATGGAAGAGAAAAACAAAAAGTAGCGAAAGCCCTAAACAATCAATTTTACAAACTCTGGTAACAAATGAATTTTAAGCTGCAAAAACCAAATGAATGTACTAATAAAATAGGAAAACCGAAAAAACTGGTACAATGTTGTTGTAAATATAGTGAAATAAGAAAAAAGGAAGATAAAAAATAAAAAACATAAAAAACAATTAATAATGAAAAATAAATTAAAAGAAAAGTCGTTACAGTGAGTAATAACATGCGAGGAATGCAAAAAAGGCTAGCAACGATTTCCCATCCTTTCCATTTCGGCTGGGTAGCAAAAAGAATGAAAACAAGCCCACATGGCCCAGCTAAAACTCACGCGTATGGGCTGCCCTTGTACGAGACGAGCCGCTTCGCTCCCTCGACACAACGCACAACTCCAGTTCGCTAAAAATAAAACGCACAGGTTCAGTACAAATCTTGATGTGTGATGATCGGACGGCCAAAAAAGTGACTGAGACATAATTATAACTCAGCTAGCTGAGTTTTAGCAAAACCGAATATGTTTTGCCGGCTACTCAACCTGCAGGGCTGGCTCATGTATATGTCCATAATATATAGATCAATCAATAAACTTGCAGCTGCAAATGTGTGCAACGGTCAAAGCTTAGAGAGTGAGCTACCACTTGCTCGACAGTTGGTCAGTGATGAGCGTAAGCTGATGCATCTCAATACCCTCTAGAGTCAACCAAGGGAAATCTCGAACTGTAATTGCACTCAGATGGATAACTTCAATTAGAAATCCCATCGATGAATAACAGTTTTGCTAAGTCTCGATTGACTTAGACTTCGTTACATCTCTGCCGATGCTATATTCTTTTGATCTTGCATGAAGATTCATAAAAAAAAATTCTTTTCAATTTTCAATTTTTTGTTCTTATATACTTCATCTGTTTTTATTTACTCTGCATATTAGATTTGACTGAAGTCAAACTTCATAAAGTTTGACCAAGTTTATAGAAAATAGTATTAACATTTACAATAACAAATCTATATGATGTGAAAGTATATTCAATAATGAATCTAATTGTATTGATTTGTTATTGTATATGTTAATATTTTTGTCTATAAAGTTTGTCAAAGTTTACAAAGTTTGACTTTGACCAAAGCTAATATGCGGAGTAAATAAAAACGGAGGGATACATTTATAACAAAGGGAAAACATTAGAATTCCTTAAGACTTTTCTAGGGGATACATTTCTTTGGTACCGTTTGGAACAAAAGAATTGCCATTCTACAATCGTTTGAAATTTCTATGCGGAATGGTCTATTTCATATAAATTTTGAAGGAAACCAAACATGAGGTCATACCTCAACTATTTATCTCTCTTTGTGCTTCACATTTCATAGGAATTTAGAGCAAAGGAAACCAAACATGAGTTCGTACCTCAGCCTTTTCTTTTCTCTGTGTGCCTCCCATTTCATGGGAATTTTGGAGAAAACCAAACATGAGATCCTACCGCATGTTTTTTTTTCCTCTTCGTGCCTACAAATTCTGTGTTTTAGTTTTGAGATTTTCATGCGGTTTTAGTTCATGTAGAATTCTCTGATACATGATATCCTAATTTATGTGTTTTTTCTCGTCTTGTGTTCTAAACATGGCCTAAGAGTTTTGTGTTCTAAGCAATGAAAAATGTGATTTGGTCAAAAAAGAATAGCATGGAGTGAAGTCATGTTCTCGGATCATGAGCGAATCATTTAAACTCCCTCGGACAAAACCAATGGTTTAAGCGACATGATGTGGACAAGCTCTAGGGGTTAGGGTTTGGAGAATCGCCCTGGGCCACCAGAGGCGGTTCACAAGGGCACCTTTGCTATGGCGTAGAATACACCTCACAGCTTCCCAATGCACATATGTTGGTTAAGTTCGATATTGTTACACCTTATTTGCAGAGAAAGAAATGTCCGACCGGGCAAGAGCAACATATTGCAACACACCAATCATGCTTCGATATTTCAAAGCATCTTCATCAGTCGATGGTTCGTCCATGTGACGAAGATAGGAGCGGATACTGCCTTGAGATTTTCCATGTGAGCGCGATGAAGAAGATCATTAGGATACTTATGTTAGGTCAAGGTCATTCCCCCGAGTCAACCCAAATCAACCTCAAATCCAAGAAAAAATACGAGTCAACCAAAATCCTTAATGGGAGAAAAAAATGGTACAATGACGATCCACATCATCGAGTGCAAGATCCAACAATTACGATGTCATCATGAAAATCGAGCGGGGAAAATGTGTGTTACTTTTCCTTTTGGTTACAGAAATGTGTTAAAATTAATCGAGCAAGGACTTTATGTCATCATGATCACCGGCGTCTAGTAGTCTCCAACTGTAACCCTTTCCGGTGTTTTTTCCTGTTGTCGGTGTCAAAACCGGCAGATCTCGGGTAGGGGGGGCCCGAGCTGTGAGATCGGATCGATGGGTAACAAGAGACAAGGGACACGATGTTTTATCCAGGTTCGGGCCCTATTTAAGGAGGTAAAACCCTACGTCCTGCTCTTGTTTATATGATGAGTGTATCAAAGTACAGAGTTGATCTACCTCGAGATCGTAAGTTGTGGTCTAAACCCTAGGGGTGATGATGAATGCAAATACCTCTACGGTCTAAACCCTCTGGCTTATATAGGCTCCAGGGGTATCTAGGGTTACACATGGTCGGTTGCCGTCTAGGGGTTACATGCCGAATCTAGTAGATGTTCTTGGAGTACACGCCAAGTCCTCGGTGTGGCCTGATATGCTCACACCACAGGTCAAAAGGCCTCCGGAGTCCTTCTTATTCAACGGGCCATCAGTCCGGCCCATGGACTAGACCAGCTAGGCCGGGACCCCCTAATCCAGGACACCGTCACCTGTGTTGTCTCTTCTTTTTGCCTTTGTTCTTTGCCCTTTGGATGGGCTTAGCCTATTCCTATTGTACCACGAACAATTCTTAGACTGAGGCCTATCTTCTTATCCAAAAAAATAGAGCAAGGAAAATGTGTGCTACATTTCCTTTTGGTTAAAGAAATGTGTTAAATTATTTATGTATAAAACATTTTCAGGAAATCAGACAGAGAGGGATTTAGTTTGGCATAGTTCTTTGGACTATTGGCGCAAGTAGCTGTTGGAGTTAACCCTTTAGTCTTATACTAGCAGAGTTCCATACTCTAAGCTAATTCAATTAGGAGCTTTGCTACATCCACGGGCAAAACTTATGAAATTTTTGTTACGGGATGAGAGGGGATCATCTAATTCGAGTGGAAAAGGGGCTCACCCTGCAATTCAGCGCGCGCGCGGGGGGGGGGGGGGGGGGGGGGGGAGTGGGGGGGTGTTATTAAGGGATTGGTCAAGGAGAAGTCCGTATGAGAGTTTTGTAGCTATTGTACGTTAAGTGTAGAATTATTCTTCAAGTGGTACAAATATGAAGCAGTATTTATCCTAGTTGCCCTAAACGTTCCGTGTCGCTTCCGTGGATGGCCCGTGAGCGTGCAGGAGGTCGGGTGGCATAGATCAGGCACATGGTGGTTTGAGGTGGGGTGCGCGATTGCGCGAGGCGACGCTGAGGTTCGGGCGATGCGGTGTGGCGGCTTCGTGGTGCCATAGGGTGGCGCGAGCAGATCTGGTGTATCCGGACGGTGCGCGGCGGCACACATAGCATGCGTCGGCGCGTTTGGTGCATGGCTGCGAGCCATGAACCGTGTTGGTCCGGGGGGGGGGGGCATTGATGAATTTGCCGACTAGTGATACTGTGGTCTCTGCGAGCTGCAGTTGGCTGCGGCGGCGGCGACTTCTTCATCGACGGGTGGTTCATTGGTGGTGATGGTGATTGTTGGACTTGACGACGCTGGTGCGGCCGGGTTGATGTGCGGCTTAGGGCGTGTTGGGAGGCTGGATGAAGACTCTATCTCACCCTTCGGCCTGTGACCAACTATGGCGACAGCTGCGGGTGCCGTAGACCTTTTTAGAGGTATCACACCACATGGACCCGGCCATTGGTGCAGCTTTGAGGAAAGCCCTAGATCCTATGTGATCAGATGTATGGCGGCGCATTAGCTGTAACCCCTCTTGAGGGCTTCGTCTTTGACGACACTACGACACCTGTTCACTTTATGTGATAGAGATTAGCTTTGAAGAAAAAATGTGCCTCTGCTCTAAATTACTTTTTTTTTAGACAATGCTCTAAGTTACTTGAAGTTCCATTTTTGTTCCAAGAAGCTTCCTCGACCTTCTGAGACATCATCGTCAGGGGCAGATCTCTACAGAAAGTGGACAGGATAGGCCGCGGCCCACGTTGGAATTTTGGGTCCGCCTGTATAGATCCGTATCCGCATCAAAGCCCAGCAAGCAGGTGCCGTCAGCGGAAAAGAAGAAAAAGCCCAGCAACAGGAAGCACTCGTGCGGGCCGGGACTGTTTCTGCTTGCTCCCGTCCCCTGATTCCCCCTATCCCCTGCGGCGCCTCGCCGGCGAGTCTCCTCCCCTGATTCCCCGTCCACCCCGCCCGCCCGGTGCCACCGGGCCACTTCCCGCCCCACCCGAAGTGGGATTAGAGGTGGTGTTGTTCCTCGCCTGCGTCGCGCCGTTGGGATTGGAGGCGGTGCTGTTCCTCGCCGGCGTCGCACATTTGGGATTCGAGGGGAGTTCGTTGTCCCATTTGATTCAAAAAAGGTCAGTGCCCACAGCTCACACCTCACACGACCCATACATGCAGATTGCAGTGCTGTTCAATTCTGTTTCTCTGTGAGAGGGACATCACTTTTTATTCATGAACTTCTTTTGTCACGGCAGATTTGGGAAGAGAGGAACTGACGTGCTGTCAAGCCATTTCTTGTGTGGGGCTGCACGCTGGGCTTTCTCGATTAGGCGTTCCAGGTTAGCACATCACGAGCATTCCCATTTTTTTGTTTAGAGAGATAATCGTAGCACTATCATAGATGCAAGTTAACTGCTACCTTTGGCATACACCATGCGGTTCATTTTGATAGTTACAGAATGTAATGCCTTTGCAGTATTATACTCCCTCCGTCCCAAAATAAGTGACGTGGTTTTAGTTCAATTTTGGGACGGAGGGAGTAGATGTAGTTTCGTTTTTGCCGCTAGATGGGATACAATTCATTTTGGTGCAGCTAGTTTCTTCATCAAACATTACAGATGTACACCCTCTGTTCCTAAATGTAAGACATTCTGACAGTTTAATTTGACATTTAGAAACAGAGGTAGTAATTTATTACAAATATCATAGATGTAGTTTTTTGTTGACATGTCATGTTTGTTGTCAACTTTTTTTAAGGTGGACCAACCTGTTTTAAAATCCTAGATTCGCCACTGGTCCCGGTCTTCGGCCACTGGGTTTTGAGGCACCCGGCGCACCATCTACATCTGCCCCTGCTTTGCCCCAAATCGCCATGGCGGAGCAGTCCGACCCGCGTCTCTCCCTCTTCTCGCCATCCGAGGTAATCGACACTGCGTCCATCCGTATCCTCATCCTTGTTGACCTAGGGCTTGTTTCCTCACTGCTGGCTCCATTTGTAATGGCGGCTGGTTGGTTGGTTGGTGCAGGTGGAGTTCGTGGCAGAGGACGAGATCATCGAGATCGTCCCCAACATCCGCATGGAGGCCCTGAACATGATCTGCGTGCGTGCTCTCAACGAATTGATTTTAACTTAGCAGTATCCCCCTAGTGGACTGCACCTCCATTTCTCCTGGATTTTCTCTGGCCGTTTATGGTACTTGTCTAGGTACTTTGTGCATCCCTGTCAAGTGAATGAGTGATTGGTCCACTTCGATGTTGTTGATGACTTTTGGTTGTTTCTAGTATTATTATGTGAGAATTCCTGAGAGAGTTGGGTCAATCTTAAAGTTCAGACATGTCTAGGGTACATTTGGTTTCTGCCATTGAATTCCCTTGCCAAACATTGGCTTGCTAATATTTGGTGAGGGATTCCTCCACCCTGTGTTAGCCAAAATTTTGGCAACAGATTGTGAAGGGAACATCAAAGAATCCATATGCAACTGAAATTCTGGCAACAAACCAAGCAATAGGCAAAGTGTCAAGAGTTGCTACTCGTCTGGCCAGTTTTGTCTAACATTGGACTCACCTCCACCTTGTAGGGGGATTTCGGACCCTTCTTCCCACAAATTCCAAGCAAGGTCCCTCTGTGGCTCGCTGTGGCGCTCAAGAGGCGTGGCAAGTGCACCATACGCGCACCTGAGTGAATGACTGTTGGTGGGTGCTCTCTCGCTCGCTTGTTTAAGTAGCTTCATCTCCTGCCATATCTGTATCACAGCTTATAGGATTGTATGCTACATGCTGGTGCGTACATGATAAACACACATGGGAGCTCTGTGCCTAACTTATTTAGTGATCCCTGCAACCACTGTGCACTTTTTCTGAATTTTTGTGCGCGTGCCCATTTGTCCTTCAGTTGCACCATCTGGTGAAACTGGCGCTGCTTATATCTGATACATACTTAACTGCCTGTTTCGACCCTTAAATGTTTGTTACCTTTGTGCTAGAACGCTTAACACAGGTGTTGGACGCAGAACGAGAGTCACCTAGAGAATTCCAGCCATTACCATTCCACTATATCGAAATATCTAAGCTTCTGTTTGATCAGTAAGCATACCAAGCGACTCTTTTTGACTGCTTATCTTCTGTAATAAGAACCTAGAAAATTCCGTCAATGACACAACAAGTATAGCCTAACTCTCTTGTTTCTTTGTGCAGTGCTCCTGATGACATCTCAGATGCATACTTGGTGAGTTATAAAGAATTTTGAAGGAATCTGTACTCTCTAGATTGGGTCGATATTCTGAAAAGATTCTTACTTGTAGCTTTGATGCAGGTGAGATCTTTGATTGAGGATATCAGAGATGTCAGGTTCCATAAGGTCGAGACTGGATTAGAGACAATATCTGGCCGTACTCATGCTGTGAAGGTATCTTTTTGTCCCCCACTTCCAGCCACTGGCTCCTAAAATTCTGCTGTTAAAGATGGAGATGTGTAACATGTCGCCTTTTTTCTCCATTACTCTTGAAGTGATCTTATATGCTTGTCTATAGGTTAACCTTCTCATTTCTCATGGACTTAGTTAACGATACACTTGTACAGGGGTTGTATGAATATACAAATGTTGATAATATGATTATGGTTTATAAAATTATGAGGGGTTCTGAATTTTTATTGAGCCTGCCATACTGCTTTCCTTGTTGCGTACCTATTTGTTACAGTATTACTGCACATCGTTTATGACTTGTGATACAGCAATCTCAGCCTAATTTTGGGCTCACTGCGTTATAAGTTAATGAACCTGCTCTCTTGCTCACTGCCTTATGCATCTTCTCTTTTTCTGCATTTGAACAGCTCAAAAATCTCTCTGCAATGGAGGTGAATATCGTCCGTCCTTTTATGGTGAGAACTCTGCAGGCGTTCTACAAGCATGATAGCCCACAAATGATTCAGCAGTCAGATAATACAGGGAGCAGATCAACACCAGTTACAGACCGCGGTCCAAGGATAACCCCTCCCTCTCTTTTAGACATGATTTCTACTGTCCTCTAGGAAGTAGCTTTCTTTACCAGATTTACTGCAAGGTGCTAGTTCACATCACCATTCATCAACCTAGTTCACGGTGTATCTTTTTCCATGCTTCTGATAACACACCTAACAACAAAATCCTTGCTTAAATCCGTGAACTCCTAATAGTATGATTTATCAGCAAAAGTTGCACATAACAAATTTCCGCTTTCCTTTTACTTGCGCAGAGAGACCTAAGGCGCAGGTGACGAGCAAGATATGCATGTACCTGTCACTTTTATTCGCAGATAACTTTCTGCATACAAGTGGGTTGTAGTGAATGAAGGTACTATGTTGCTAGCCGAAAACCATTTTAGTTCCCTCAGCGTCTGGCTTTTGTCCTATTGTATCGGATAGCAATGGCTGCGTACTTATCTGTTAACCATAAGGTATTAGGATTGTTGTACTTGACATGATTTCACTTTAAGGAAGATACATTTTTTTTTTGCTTGTTTGGCGAAGACAGATCCTGGTGATGAATCTACAGCTATACCATGTAGTACATAACTGAGAGTTGTTATCCCCGCCCACTTTATTGATTTTCTCTCATACATAGTGTGTGTCGTGTTTCAGGATCATGATGTTGCACATTGTTTTCCTTTTTTTTCTTCCCTTTTGAGTGATGTACAAAATCAAAATAGAGTGAGCTCTGTAGTACGGAAAACAGAGTTTAGTTACAGAAGGAACAGCCGCAGCAAACTGTCATGAAGGAAAGAAAGGCTCAACATAAATAGAGGACCCTGATTTTGGTCCTTTCTTTCTCTTTGGATTTCATTTGGAATATTTGGCTTTTCCTGTTCGGGTTCATGTTCACCTTCCTGGTACCGGAAGCCAACGGGTAGTCGCTGGAGGAGATATCCGGCGAGGCCCGTGACAACAAGGTCCATGGCGTAGGCCGTCAAAGTCTGAACTCGTGCGTGCTAGCAAGTGCAGATTCAGGCCGCCTACGCTAGTCGAAGATCCTGGTTTGTATTGTGTAAAATAGGTACAAGATAGATCCATCCATGTGCAAGTATACTGCTCAAAAATGTATTTCGAATGCACACAAGTCTCGACACATCAAAGACAATGCCCTTGCAACTATTTTATTGCAATTTCTGAATGACATATCGTTGTTGAGCAAAGCGGTGGCTCTTGATCATGGTGCGCCAACTCCGGCAGACGCACACAAGCCCCCTGAGGGTATGTTCGGGCAAACGTCGTAGCACCAGCGACATGGGGAAGACGATGTCCTCGTATGGCTGCCCGGTGGACACGACGCTTTCCTCGTATAATGCAGAATGGCATAAGGTCATACTTGGATGAGAGACGAGGCCGCTGTCATCTAGGAGGTTTTGTATGTGGCCAGTGGTGGGAGCATATGCACATAATCTGAAGCTGGCTGCACCAGAATACACTGAGGGCCGTGGTTGTATGAGGAGGATACGCCGACCATTGTCAATGATGGCAAGTGGGTGGAGATCGAACACATAGGGCAGTAAAATTTTCACCTCTGGTGTCGTGTTGATCCGGCAGTGTTGATCCCAGCAGGCTCCCCCTTGGCGTAGCAGGTACACGTCATACCGCGGCCGCACGTTGCAGAAGAAACAAAGGCGTCCGTCGAGCACCGTCAAATGGCGCTCAAGAACACTCTTGTCGCGGACGCCGAGCGGTGGTGGCACAGTACCAAACGTCTCGTCGCCGAGGGAGAAGGAAACGATCAACATCTCTTGAGGGGACTGAGAGTCCGGCTTCCGCTGGGCTAACCAATACACATGTCCTTGTGCGTAGACACTCGTTTTGTATGGGTTCACCCAACCCGGTGGCCGTGGGTGCTCGCTCTTGGCCGGTCTCCATTGCCCATCCATGGAGTTGACAACGTAGACCTCGCACGCGGCCGACGTCGCCGGGAGGTTCTCGGCGTCGCAGCCGCGGTAGCAGATGCGCACAACCTTGTGCCTTCTGGCGTGCATGTTGTTAGATGTGTGTTTGGTGTGTTCTCTGCGGTACTACCGCCCGAGTGTGGTACTACCGCCCGAGTGCGGAGTGCGGTACTACCGCTTGTAATACCTCACATGTATATGTACTGGTCTTTGGTCCATAGTGAATGTTAGTTGCTCATTCATAACATGGTATCAGACGCCAGGCTACTCCGCCCGGGGCTTCGTCGCCGCTGAGCAACTCCGGCCGCCCCTGCTCGGCGCCGTCGCCGGTCGCCCCCTGTCCGGCCGCGCCTCCCCAGCCCCGTTCCCGGCTCGGCCTCGGCCGCCCCCGTCCAGCTTCCTCCTCCCCTGTCCGGCCGCGCTGCTGGCCGCCCCTGCTCGGTGCCGTCCGGCCTCCTCGCGCGCCTCCCCAGCCTCGTCTCCGGTCTCTGGGTGACCCGGCTCGGCTTCGGCCGCCCCTGCCCAGCCTCTTCTCCGGCCACCCAGCGCCCGGCTCCGCAGAGCAGCGCCTCGCCCCTGCTCGGTCACGATCCAGATCCGCCCGCAGCGGACCGTGCAGAGCGGTACTACCGCTGGCAAGAGCGGTACTACCGCCAGAAGCGGTACTACCGCCCGTTACTGCCGCTCTACTTCCGCTTGAAGGCCAGGCATACCAGAAGACATACCAGAAGACTAAAATAAGCGGAAGTGCCCACGGCACTGGACCGCGGAAGTACCGCACAAGCGGTACTACCGCGTAGCATAGCGGTACTACCGCCCTGTGCAGCGCGGTACTACCGCTGGCAAGGGCGGTACTACCGCCCGAAGCGGTACTACCGCTGAGAAGTGTGGTACTACCGCGCACTCAGGCGTCATGTCTTCGTCGGGCTATGTGGCTGTTCCTCGGTGCTCGGTGATCTTCGATGGCACCAACTATGCTGAGTTTGTGGGTTTCATGCGCATTCACATGCGCGGTCTTCTCCTGTGGGGCGTTCTCTCTGGCGAGGTTCCCTGTCCGCCTTGCCCTGTTGCACCTGTGGCTCCTACCCCGCCGGTGCCGCCTGTTCTTGCTGCTGATGCTTCTCAGGCTGATCGGGATACAGCCAAGGCCCTTGACGATGCTGCGGTTGATGCTTATGATCAGCAGGTATCTGCCTACTCAGATGCTCTTTCTGCTTACCGAGATGATCTGTCTGCTTACACTCAGTGGTGCAACGATGATGCTCGAGCTGCTGCTGTTCTTACTGCGAGTGTCTTACCTCAGTTTGCGTCTGAGTTCATGGGTCTCGGTCCTGTTGCTGCGATGTGGTCCTATCTTTGTCAGCGATATCAGCTATCTGGTGATGCTCTCTACTTATCTGTGGTGCGTCAGGAGCACGCTCTTCATCAGGGTGACTTTTCTGTTGATGAGTTCTACTCACAGAGCTCTGCCATCTGGCGCCAGCTTGACTCTCTCAGGACAGTTGTTTGTGGTACTTGCCGGTGTTGCCAGACTGTGCGGTCTGACTTGGAGTTTCATCGCCTCCATGAGTTCTTATCTCGCCTTCGTCCAGAGTTTGAGCCTCGGCGTGCTCACCTGCTTGCTCGTGGTCGTGTTCCTATTTCGGAGGTGGTTGCAGAGCTTCGTGCTGAGGAGACACGCCTCCGTTCTGCTGGTCTGCTTGTGGTTCTCACTGTTCTTGCTGCCCGAGCTCCTGTGTCGTCTGCTCGCCTCACCACTCCACCGCTCCTGCCTACACCTCCAGGGGGGGCGGGTCACCCTCCTTCTTCAGGAGAGGGTCGGCCGCGCTCACACACCTTCTGTGGCTACTGCAACAGGCCAGGTCACCCAGAGTCTGATTGTCACAAGAAACGGAAAGACCTGAAGCGCTTTTCTTCTAGTGGGACTCGTGCATCCTCCTCGACTTTGTCGCTCACTGACCAGGATATTGTGCGGCTCAAGCGCATGTTGGCTTCCTCTGGTTCTTCCTCGACGGGTTCTGTTGCCGCTGTGACTGCCACCACCACTCCGCCTCCGCCGGAGCCTACTCAGTCAGGTACATCCTCGTGGGTTCTGGATTCTGGAGCTTCTTTTCATATGTCTTCTGATTCTTCTACTTTATCTTCTCTTCGACCTCTTGACTTTCCTCTTAATGTTCTCACTGCCGATGGCACACCTCTTCCTGTTGCTAGTCGTGGCATCCTTTCCACTCTGTCTTTTTCGGTTCCTAGTGTTTCTCATGTTCCTCGTCTTACCATGAATCTCTTTTCCGCTGCCCAACTTACTGATTCTCGCTGTCGTGTCATTCTTGATGCCGACTCTTGCTCTGTTCAGGATCGTCGCACTCAGGCTCTGGTTGGCGGTGGCCCTCGGCGCCGTGAGTCTGAGGGCCTTTGGGAGGTTGACTGGCTTCGTGTTCCTTCCGCTGCTACCACATACGCCAGTTCACATGCTCTTGCTGCCTCCTCTTCTGCGTCCTTCCAGCAGTGGCATCATCGACTTGGTCACATCTGTGGCTCTCGCTTGTCCTCATTAGTACACCAAGGCGTCTTAGGGTCTGTCTCCGGTGATGTTTCGTTGCATTGTGAAGGTTGTAGGCTTGGCAAACAGACTCAGTTACCGTATCCTACCAGTGAGTCTG
Organism: Elymus sibiricus; assembly: GCA_039707655.1. Taxonomy (NCBI): domain Eukaryota; kingdom Viridiplantae; phylum Streptophyta; class Magnoliopsida; order Poales; family Poaceae; genus Elymus; species Elymus sibiricus. The sequence goes on from CM077672.1 coordinate 456,172,227, forward strand.
TATCTCAGCGTCCTTTTGACTTAGTTCATTCTGATGTATGGGGTCCTGCTCCTTTTGACTCGAAAGGGGGTCATCGCTACTATGTTCTGTTTATTGATGATTTCTCTCGCTACACTTGGCTTTATTGTATGAAATCTCGCAGCGAGGTTCTCCCCATATACAAACGTTTTGCTGCCATGGTTCGCACTCAATTTTCCACGCCTGTTCGTATCTTCCGTGCTGACTCAGCTGGAGAGTATATCTCTCACATGTTGCGTGGTTTTCTTGTGGAGCAGGGCACTCTTGCCCAATTCTCTTGCCCTGGTGCCCATGCTCAGAATGGAGTTGCTGAACGCAAACATCGCCATTTGCTTGAGACGGCTCGGGCGATGATGATCGCCGCCTCTTTTCCACCCCATTTTTGGGCTGAGGCCGTTTCCGCATCCACCCACCTCATCAACATTCAGCCTTCGGCTGCCTTGAAGGGTGGTATTCCTATGGAGCGTCTCTCTGGCCGCTCTCCTGACTACTCCGCTCTTCGTATGTTTGGATGCGTGTGCTATGTTCTTCTTGCTCCGCGAGAACGAACCAAGTTGACTGCTCAGTCAGTTGAGTGTGTTTTCCTTGGCTACAGTGATGAGCACAAGGGCTATCGCTGTTGGGATCCTGTTGGTCGCCGTCTGCGCATTTCTCGTGATGTGACGTTCGATGAGTCTCGTTCTTACTATCCGCGTCCCTCCTCCTCGAGCTTTTCCGTGGAAGATATTTCCTTCCTTCTCCTTCCTGACACATCTCCCACTGTGCCTCCTGTTCTTCCCTCTCCCCCGGTGCGTCCCCCTACACCACCGGTTCCACCATCCCCTCCCTCCTACTCCTCTCCCTCGTCTCCACCATCCCCTCCCTCCCCACCCTCCTCCCCAGTCTTTCGACCTCACTCCCCGTTTTCTCTCCACTACACTCGTCGTCCTCGTGCTGTGGATGATCCTACTGATGTGCCCTCTACTTCCAGTGCACCTCCTCTCACGCCTCCGCCGGTCCATAACCTCCGTGTTAGGCCTTGTCCCCCACCTGATCGCTATTCTCCTGACCGGTATGGTCTTTCTGCCATTGCTGAGCCCACCACCTATCGGGCTGCAATGACTCAGCCTGAATGGCAGCTTGCGATGGCCGAGGAGCTTGCGGCGCCTGAGCGCAATGGCACGTGGGATCTGATTTCTCTTCCCTCCGGTATTCGTCCCATCACCTGCAAGTGGGTCTATAAGATTAAGACTCGCTCCGATGGTTCCATTGAGCGATACAAAGCTCGTCTTGTGGCTCGTGGCTTTCAGCAGGAGCAGGGACGCGATTATGATGAGACATTCGCTCCTGTGGCCCACATGACCACTGTCCGCACTCTCCTTGCTGTGTCTTCTGTTCGTCATTGGTCTGTATCTCAGCTTGATGTCCAGAACGCTTTTCTCAATGGTGAGTTGCGTGAGGAGGTTTATATGCAGCCACCACCGGGGTACTATGCTCCTGATGGTATGGTCTGCCGACTTCGCCGCTCCCTCTATGGTCTTAAACAGGCCCCTCGCGCCTGGTTCTCGCGGTTCGCCTCTGTCGTTACTGCCGCTGGCTTCTTGCCTAGTGATCATGATCCAGCACTGTTTGTCCACACCTCTTCTCGTGGTCGGACTCTTCTCCTTCTATATGTGGATGACATGATCATCACTGGTGACGATCCTGAGTATATTGCCTTTGTTAAGGCCCGCCTCCGGGAACAGTTTCTGATGTCTGATCTTGGTCCTCTTCGCTACTTTTTTGGGATCGAGATTTCTGAGACCTCTGCAGGCTTCTTCATCTCCCAGGAAAAATATATTCAGGATCTTCTTACTCGTGCCGCTCTCGGTGATGAGCGCACTGTTGTGACTCCTATGGAGCTCAACGTTCAGCTTCGTGCTTCTGACGGTGACCCTCTTCCTAATCCCACTCGCTATCGCCACCTCGTTGGGAGCCTTGTCTATCTTGCTGTTACGCGTCCTGACATCTCCTATCCTGTCCACATTCTCAGTCAGTTTGTTTCAGCCCCCACCTCTGTCCACTATAGTCACCTCCTCCGTGTTCTACGATATCTTCGTGGCACGATCTCTCATCGCCTTTTCTTTCCCCGCTCCAGTTCTCTCGAGCTCCAGGCCTACTCTGATGCTACGTGGGCTAGTGATCCCTCTGATCGACGCTCGCTGTCTGCTTACTGTGTCTTCCTTGGTGGCTCTCTTATTGCCTGGAAGACAAAGAAACAGACTGCGGTTTCTCGCTCGAGTACAGAGGCTGAGTTGCGAGCGATGGCTATGCTGACGGCTGAGGTGATCTGGTTACGATGGTTACTTGAGGACTTTGGTGTGTCTGCTACTACATCGACTCCCTTACTGTCAGACAGTACCGGTGCTATCAGTATTGCGCATGACCCGGTGAAGCATGAGCTCACCAAGCACATCGGTGTGGATGCCCACTTTGTACGTGCTGCTGTGCAGGATCAGACACTGGCTCTTCACTATGTGCCCTCTGAGTTACAGTTGGCGGATTTCTTCACGAAGGCACAGACTCGAGCGCAGCATGGCTTCTTTCTCTCCAAACTCAGTGTTGTTGATCCACCATGAGTTTGAGGGGGGATGTTAGATGTGTGTTTGATGTGTTCTCTGCGGTACTACCGCCCGAGTGCGGAGTGCGGTACTACCGCTTGTAATACCTCACATGTATATATACTGGCCTTTGACCCATAGTGAATGTTAGTTGCTCATTCATAACACATGTCATAGCCGAGACCTAGGCTTGCGTACTTGTGCGTCCAGTCCGTGGGAACCCGGTAGCCTGTTGGCCGGCCCTCCGGTAGCGCAGTCATCTGGCCCGTCGACGGGTTGCACACGTACTGGATCCCTGCGGCGGCGGCGTCGAGGATGACAAGGCCGCGGCACTGCTGCGTGACCAGGCGCGGGATTGTGCCAACGCGCTGGATGCCCTTGTGAGGCTGTGTGGGGTTGTATGGGAAGCGGTCGCGCGGGAGGTTCATCAGCGTTGCGCCGCCCGGGTGGTCCGGCGACCACATGTGCGCCTTGGGTCCGGCGGACTCCGACCCTTGTAGCAGGAGGATCCTGGGGCCTCCCTGGCGGTTGGCGAGGCGGAGGTGGCGGTCAGCGAAGCCGTCCGACGAGAGCCTGGTCTCCCAGGCTCGAGAGAGACGGCGGCACCTGAGCACTAACTTGGCCGGCAACCGCGCCAAGATTTCATCTATCACGTCGTCGGGGAGGACCAGGCATCGCTCCGCCATTGGATTTGGCCACACGGGTAGGCCAGGGACGGACGTCGCACTTGGTCTTGAATAATCCTTCTCGATCTGATGAGATGCAAGACGCACTTACGTCGTCGTCGGAACAAATAGATCGATCACGCCGGAGAAGACGCGACGAGATCGATACGCCAATGGGGATCCTGTGTCCTTCGAAAACAATCTACGTCGGCCGACGGATGGGGGCATCCAATTGGTGACCGCGCGGGCCGTCCGATTGGGGCCATGAGCACCTCCGAAGCGTGCGGGGAACTCTCACCATAGGGGCCGCGGTTATGTATCGCCTTGCGCGCACTTGCCTACAGCGAGCGTCCAGTTAGGCCAGCCCTGCAGGTTAGTTCAATTTTCATTGTTTTTTTTTTACTTTGCTCATATATTTTCAAAAAGATTGTAAATACATATATTCAAAACTTATGTTCACTTAAAAAAACCTCAAATTTAAAAAATATTAACATAGTGTACAATTTGTTTCTCCCTTTGATCCATATTAGTTGTCGCTGATTTTTCCTACTTATAAAGGTTGGAGTCGGTGGTGAATTCACATGCAGACCTAGAACCTTCAAAGTAAATAAATTCACTCCTCCCACAACCTTCCAAGAGACATATAAATAATTATACTTTATTCACATGTGAGTCCTACCACAAATAGATAAATAGACTATACTACTTTAACGTAAGACCAACATTTTTGTAGAAGACAAATAATAAATGAAAAAATGTGACTCCAACTCAAAATTGTGACAATAGTTTTAATTTCTCTTCTCAATCGATCCTTCAAGTTATATACTGTATCATAAGAGAGCAAACAAAATTGTAAATCTAACTTGGTGATAGACCTTACCCCCCTTCCCAATGTTTTAAATTCGTAATGTTATCTCACTTTAAGTCTTGCAGAGGACCAACTATGGTCACTTAAATTTCCTCCCGCGGCCGTCTAATCATAATTTTGCTCTCTTTTTAATCATGAATTGTGCGTCCACGGCAGAGCACTGGCGTCTTTTGATCATCTTTTAAGTCGCTGGCCTAACTTCTTCTCTTTTTTATGACTCTGTAGAAACACACGGGCATTATGCTAGTTTAGTATAAAAGTTGAACTACATCAATGAACAATTAATATGGATCAGTGGGAGTAGTCTACTTTTAAAAACAAAATGATGATCTTCAAAAAAAATGTTCACACCTTAAAAAAAATGTACGTGACATTTTTGAAAAATGGTATACAATGTAAAAAGATATTCCTGTAATTCATAAAAATGATTCGAACTGGTCACACAAATGTATGTTAAATTTAAAAAAAGTTCACACACTTCAAAAATATAATTTTGATTTTTTTAAATTAGACAATATAAAAAATGATCCTATAGTTTTAAAAAATGTTTTGTTTTATCAAATAATATTTGATCGTGTCTTTGAATTTTTTAAAACGTACTAAAACATATTAAAAAACCTTTATTAGCAAAAATAGTAAATGTGTCTCAAAACTGTTTATATGTATAAAAAAATGTAAAATGTGTATGAAAAAATGGACATCAAAAAATATATTTGAAAAATGTTAATCATGTATTAGAAAATTTTAAACGTGTACAAGAATTGTTCTTGATGTATTAAAAAATGTACAATGTGTATGGAAATATTAAACATGTTTTAGAAAACACAAAAGAAAAGAAAAATAAAAACCCAATAAAAACAAAGAAAAACAAAGAAAGAAACAAAAGAAAATCAAAGAAAACAGAAAAAATAAAATGAAAAATGAAAACCTGAAGAAACCATAGAAAAGGCAAAACAAAAACAAAAGAAGCCGATGCATAACAGTTAAAAACCCAACTAAGAAAACCACAGAAAGGATGTTGCGCGTGTCTACAGTGTTTGGGCTGGTCCAGTAGCCTTGACACTGTAGACGAGACGTAATATATCTCGTACGAGCGACACGTAGCCCTGGCACGCCGCAGGCACCTGCCACAGAAATCGCATCATTGCTCGCCGGGCTGCCTGCCCCGGATTACAGTATCTGTTGTCACCATTCGCTGTGTCACATAGCCGATGCTTCTCATAGGCGATCCTCCCAACTCGACCGACCCTTTACCTCACGGTGTACCGACTCGGTCCCGGTACTGTAGTGACCCGATGCACCGTGGCAGTTCGGTTCGTTGCACTGTAGTGACAGGTTCAGTGCACTATAGCAGTTTGATTCGGTGCTATGTAGCGGTTCGGTTGGCTACATTGTAGCGACCAATTTTTTATTTTTTATCTAGAGAACATTTTTTAATACGAGAATAATTTTTGAATTTTTGAACTTTTTTTACAAGAGCTAACAATATGAAATTCCAACATTTTTTGGAATTCCTAAAGATTTTCCGAAAAACACAAAGATTTTTGAAAAAAGCAAACATTTTTTTAATTGTGAACAATTTTTCAAATTTCATTTTTTTTAAATCCACGATGCGCCATGGCAGCGGCAGCGAGAGGGCCAAATTGATAATTCATACAAGCCTAACGTGTTTTAATTGATAAACTACTCCTTGTCAACTTGTGTGATTGTGTTAGTGACAAGACAAAATGAACGGCATGGCGCATAAATTAATCGTCGTTGTTAATAAGCATCTCAAAGCAAGACACAGATTTTGACTTGGCCGTCGACAGGTATATCGATGAGCAAGGAAGGCATATCGTGTCTGCCCGCTTGCATCCCTACCAGATTAAACAAGTGTCCGCATGACATGCCTGATGCAAATTGTTCATGAGATCAGGCATATTCCTAAGCAATCCTTGGTTAGCGCTGACGCTGAGGTGGTGCATTTTGTCAAAATTTTGCCATCTTTTAATGCTTCGAAGTCTTCTCTCATCTCTGCCACTCTCAAGATGAGCTGCTCCTCTCTTGCAGGCAGTTGACTAGAAGCTGCGTGGATATGTATCATGATCCAGGTGCTTCTGAGAAATGTAGTCAATTCCTAGGATGAGGTTTCGAAAAGAAGATAAAAAATCCTAGGATGCAGTTCAGACTATGTCATCTTAAGCCACTGTTGTTCAGACTATGCCAAGCCGAAGGGTGCTCAGTGTCACCTTTTGTTCTTCAGAAATGATCTCATTTTATCAGCGTTTTAAATAGCGGGCTATGCCAAAAAGCGGCGGTCCTCCAAATCAGATATTGCGGGGCTATAGCAGGCTAGCCGGCTATTAGCGGACTATTGTACATGAGTAGACCATTTAACGGCACCTTGCTCGAAAAGCTACAGCGAGCTATAGCCGGCTATTTAAAACTATGCATTTTATATGCAATCATGCAATTCGTTTTGACCAGGAAAGTTTGGATGATCCCTTCTGCTGACTTAATTGCTAGCATAATCTGCGGACGTGACTTCACTCCAGATTATTCTTTACTGTTTATAGTACGGGGTGGATTGGTGGTTAGGAAGTACTGTGACATTAGAAATTAACGGGAATCCTTGAATAACCAACTAGTACTCACGAAATTAATCCTAGCTAGCAGTAAGTAACCAACGATAGGATCTACAATCAAAAGTATCCATCTCAGAGTGCAATTCTTGTTTGAGCTTTCCCTAATTTCGTTGACTGAAGAGAGCCTTGATGTTCTTTGGCTACGAAGAGTGCTCACTCTTTAAGCTTTGACGGTTACACGCATTTGCAGAACGGCGAGCAAACGGAGCCAGGCGTACGTGTGGCAGCTAGTGTTTGTACTCGAATCAGAGCTCGGAGCATGGAACTCTGCTAGTCTGAGACTAGAGGGTCAACGCCAACAGCTATAACTACGCGCGCCATAGTCCAAAGAACTATATTTCAGATTAAATCCTTCTCCGTCGGATATCTTGAAAATGTTTGCATGCACAAATTTGTTTGTTGACGTAATTTATTTGATGAGGTTGCTTTTACAACGCTTGTCGCGCTGTATTTGCATACACAATTTAACACAGTTCTGTAACCAGAAAGTAAAGTAACACTCAATTTTCTTGCGCATTTACGTCGATGACATCGTGATTGTCGGATCTTGCCCTCGTGTCGTGGATCGCCTCGTTTGCAGTTTGTCCAGTTCTCTTACCATCAATGATTTGGGTTGACTCAGTTATTTTCTTGGATTTGAGGCTGATTTGGGCTGACTCGGGGGAGCGACCTTGACCCAACACAAGTATATATGCTAACGATCTTCTTCACTGTGCTCACATGGAAAACCGGAAGGCATTATCCACCCCTATCTCTGTCACGTGGACAACCATTGAGTTGGTGGGCTGCAATGCCTTGCTCCGGCTCGTCTGGACATTTCTTTCACTGTAAATAAGGTGCCTCAAGCGCAGTCCAGATATGCTGCCATCACAGTGGAGCTGTACCTCAAGCGCAGCGATCACCATCACCGTCAGATATGCTGCCCAATGTTCTCGAAGATGCATATACAAAATTGGATACTCTTCCCTCAAGTCGAAGGAAAGTTGTTGCGAAACACTCCGAAAAATTATGAACAGCGTACCTCCTTTGAAAGAGCTTCATCTAACGGAGGATGAAATTAATATCAACTGGATGATTCGAGTAACGTGTGTGTGTGTGTGTCTGGTTTTAGGAGTGATGCAGCCATGCAAGCAACCAAATTGTCGATTTTTTTTCGTTTGCAGGGTTTGATGCGGGCAATCAAACATGGCTTAGCGCCCCATTTCTTTTATCCCAGTGACATCTTTTGTTCTCCTTCAGAACTGATCCAATTTATGCATTTGGTTTGGTCCAAGAAAGTTTAGAAGATTCGGTCTGGTGCCTGAACTACGATTATAATCTTGAGAAGATGACTTCACTCCATGATATTCTTTCATTAGTTAGTACTCCATCCGTAAAGAAATATAAGAGCATTTAGATCACTAAAATAGTGATCTAAACGCTCTTATATTTGTTTACAGAGGGAGTACTTAGTGACTAGGAAGTACCAGAACAATGTACAAATTAACGACACTCTTGACTAACCTACAACTACTCGCAGTGATAGGAACTTAATCAAATACAATAAGTAACCAGTGATAGGAACTAAAAGTAAAATCATACATCTTACAGTGCAATTATAGTTTGAGATTTCTCTTTCGTTGACTCAAGAGAGTCTTGAGGTTCTTTTTCTACGAAGAGATGCTTCAGCTTAGGCTCATCACTGACCAACTCTCAAGCAAGCGTTAGCTGTGCTCACTCTAACTCTAAGAGCATCTCCAACACACGCGCTATCTTAGCCGCGCGCTAGAAAAAACCGCTTTATTGCGCGCGCGGGACCGAAACGGGCGCTCCAGCAGCCGCGCTAAAATCGCGCGCGTGGTAAAGTTGGTTCAGCGCGCGGAGAAAAACGACATCGCGCGCTGCTTATTTGGTGCACCCGCTCGTGCGCGCTGCAAAATCTGGACTGCTGCGGATAGGGCCGCCGGATTGGGCGTCGTGTTTTTGGGTTTCTGGTAAAAGCAAAATAGCGCCGCGCGTCTGTTGGAGATGCTCTAAGCTTTGACTGCGATGCCCATTTGCAGCTGCAAGTTGATTGATTGATGTAGTATATATTATGGACATATACATGAGCCGGCCCTGCAGGCTGTTGAGTACAGTAGTATTTTAAGGATCTTTGACCAACTCAACAGCCTGCAGCTGCTTCACTAGCACGCACGAGTTGTGAATATATGGCGGCCTACGCCATGGACGGCTGCACGGCGGCGCCGCGTGCCTGGTCCTCCTCGTTGTCCTGGGCCTCGCCGGACATTTCCTCCAGCGACTTCCCGTTGGCCTCCGGCACCAGGAAGGTGAACATGAATCCCAGCAGGTTGACCCCGGCGAGCACGAAGAGGGAGTTGCGCACGCCGATGCCCGGCCTGTACCCGGCGTCCGGCTTGTGCGGGTCCTGCGCCGCGTACAGAAACCCGAACGCCCCGATCATGGCGCCGGCCTTCCCCGCGGCCGCCGAGATCCCGTGGCACGTCGACCGCAGCCGAGCCGGGAAGATCTCCGCCGGCACGACGAAGGTGGTGGCGTTGGGCCCGAAGTTGGCGAAGAAGAAGGTGAAGCCGTACATGACGACGAAGCCGATCTGGTTGCCCGGCTGCGTCCAGTGGTGGTACGGCACGGCGAGGCCGAGCATGAAGACGGTCATCATGAAGAAGCCCATGAGCTGGATGGCGAAGCGGCCGACGACGTCGATGAGGAAGACGGTGAACCAGTAGCCGGGCACGGTGCCGCAGAGCGCGATGAGCGTCTGCGCGCGGGAGATGCGGAACACCTCGTCCAGCGCGCTCATGGTGCGCGCCTTGGGGATCCAGTTGATGCTCGTGAAGATGTCCTTCTGGAACAGGTTCTGGCTGTAGAAGGCGATGTCCAGCAGGAACCACGTGGTGGCCGTGCCGACCAGGTGGAGGCCGTGGCGCCGCGCGAACTGCGGCGAGAAGAGGCCGAAGTCGTTGGCCCCGCGGCTCACCATCTCGTCCATCTTCTCCGTCTCGTCCTCCAGCTCCACCTGCAGCACCTTGGACATGTCGGCGGCCGCCAGCTTGGCGTTTTTGGCGACGAGGGCCGTGTAGCGCGCCGTCTCCGGCATCTTCATCCGCCAGTAGTAGGTGAGCAGGGCCGGCAGGGCGCCGAGCATGAGGATGATGCGCCACACGAAGTCGGCCTCCGTGCCGGTGGACGCGACGCGGTCGTCCTGGTAGGCCGGCTCGTGGAAGCTGGCGCGGAAGGCGGAGGAGATGATGAGGGTGACGATGCCGCCGGCGAGGATGCCGAAGCCCTGCATGGCGAACACGGCGGCGATGAAGGCACCCCGGGTCTTCTTGTTGGCGTACTCGGACATGATGGTGGCGGAGAGCGGGTAGTCGCCGCCGATGCCGAAGCCGAGCCAGAAGCGGAAGAAGCAGAGCGTGGCCATGACGCTCTTGGGGGTGTGCGCGAAGGAGAGGCCGGAGCCGATGGAGCAGATGACCATGAGCAGAAGCGTCATGCCGTAGACGCTCTTGCGGCCCATCTTGTCGCCGAGCCAGCCGAAGAAGAGCTGGCCGGCGAGCGTGCCGCAGAAGGCGACGCCGTTGACGGCGGCCGCCACGCTGGGGGGCAGCGAGCCGGGGTCTGGCTTGGAGAGGTCGGTGTAGTAGATGCGGCCGAGCAGCTTGGTGACGAGGGAGATGCAGAAGAGGTCGTAGGCGTCGGTGAAGAAGCCCATGCCGGCGACGACGATGGCCGTGAAGTGGTACCACTGCGTCTTGGCCGCGTCCAGCGCGCTGAGCACCTGCAGCCCCTGCTGCTCCGACCGCGCCATGCTGCTGCTGCTGCTGCACAGGGGAGCGACGGCAACGGTGCGAGTGTGAGAGCTAGACAACAGTGCCGGCCGGCCAGAAGTCTTTCTTGTGTTGTGGTGCAGAAATAATGGCCGGCTATCGCAGGTATAAGTAGGCGGGGAGGAGACCGGCCGCAGCTGGGAATCACCGCGAATATTGATATTATTACATGTTCTCTTGTCTAGGCACCCGCGGGCAGGAAGTTTCACTGCATGTAAAGCTGTTACCGTCCTGAGGAATTTCCATGCTCCATCGTTGACAAGGATATCATGGGAAATTATATGATCTGAATGCAACATATCAATATCCGAGCAAAATTGTTAGACTTACATTTGATATTTACAGAGTTAACTTACTGATCCTTCTTCCCTCACTAATCTCTCTCCCCCTGAATTTCAGGGTATGCCCCGCTTCCTCCAAATTACAAATCAAAATAGACCACATCAGCCGAGCCTGTAAAACTCCGGTAAGCCCTCCGTTGTAGCATTACTCATATCTGATTGCATAGAATACCACTATACTGTCGAGGAGCCCTCTTCACTGAGCTCACTGCATGGTCCGTCGACCACACTTTCTATGATCGTTGTTCCGACATGCCACTGCCTGCTCTCGAACGTGTCAGCCAAGCTGGCACCCTCGCCGGCCCCCTCGTCGCCCTAGTGGCACAAGGTATCATAAGTGCCCCGCCTCCCCCTCCCCCCACGCGCATTGTTTCTCGAGATCGGGACCTTGGCCACACATAGAGTAACCACATGGCGTCGCTACCTCGATGCCCACTGCCTCTGACAGCGAAGGTATCCACCCAACTCCTCCATGGAGGAAGCGACGCAACCACCATCGTTGCCCACTATAGCGACCTTGAGCTAGGGATTTATCCCAATGAGCCCACAACCCCACGGGGGTGGAACGGAGCCCCACAAAAAAAGCCTCCAAGGAGGGGACCGACGGCATTGCACCGCCATTGTTGGCACCAACCAAAGGTCGGAACTGGACTTTCGCCTGGAGCTCCTCCACACACCATCGAGAAAAAGGGGGACATCCAAACACATTGGAAGCACCGCACATCGCACGAATACTCTCCATTGACGTCATGACAAATATCATCTGAACCTATATATCAAAACCCTTATTAAATGGTTTGGCTTCGATGACTCGTTACTTCTCCATCGCACGAATACTCTCCATTTCCAAAAAGAAAGAAGAAGCAAATTCAACGATAATCACATATTTTATACACTCCTCAGGTCTTAGCTAGCTGCTTTAACAATTATATCACTTTATCTACCAAAATTGCGTCTTTCACACGAACCCACAGTCCGCTGTGCTTAGTTTTTGAACGTCAAGTCAAACAATTGTGTCATGCGTGCTTAATCTGAAGCAACGTACCCACCACCGGTGTGGAAGGGAGCCATTAATTGGAATCCGTGAGTTGGAACATTTATTTATTATTACTCCTCTTGTTCCATAATTATTGTCGTGGTTTTAGTTTACTCAACAAACAATGCATTATATTCCATGTTAATTCGCTGAACTAACGATCATGCATGCAAGGGGTGAACGATGTCATGTGGGGGATGGCCCGGGAGATGCATTTTGTAGTCCGGCCGGGAACGCGCTTTCCTGTCCTCTTGCCGTTTGGTTGCTATCCAGATTCCTAAACTAAACCAAACTGCGTGGGAACTCTTGGGATCAACGGTTCGATGGCATATCCTGGAATCTTTTGACCCTAAAGTCTCCAGCGAAAGCGTGTCCCAGGAGGACGAGGTGACACACGTAGACAAATTTGACAACCTTTGTTTTGGCTCCTTGCAGAACATAAATGGTATTTTGGCGGCCGCGGTACCCATGATTATGTTTTAACTGGAGTCGAGACAAGACTGATAAGCACGCTCTGCTAGAAAGAACGTGACTTCCTCTCGTTTCCTCCCCTAACCCTATGCGGCAGGGACAAAATTTTCACTTTGAACTTCACCGGCGATCCCGTGGATTTACCTTCCCTTTGCCTGCCTCTCCGGCTGCCAGCGGCGGGAGGGGAATCCCGGTGCCTCCGCTTGGGTTAGTAGTTTAGGTTAGAATTTTTAGTCCTCGCAGGTGCGGCGTTCGGGCGGATGGCGGCGCTTCTTCTTCGAGTTTGTCCTCCGGGCTTCGATCTCCCTCGACTTCGTCCGTTTGGACGTAGTCAACGGAGCTTCGGCGTAGATTCCCGCCGTCTCCTTGGGGCAGTGAGGTTTGGGTTTCTCGTCATATCGCGAGATTTGGTGTCAGGTGCTTCAGATCTATGCAAGGGTTCAACGGCGAGAAATGCGGCTCCAGGGCGCTGGTCCATAGGGGCACATGCACGAAGACTTCCCGGATGTCATCGACAAGGTCAAGCCAGTCGACAGCTTATTCTGATAGCTCGTTCGGTGGTCTCGAAATCTTCATGTAATTTTTATTATGTTTGACATACTTTGTACTTCCGGTGAACTTTTATAATATATTTGATTCTTTTCGAAAAAAAGACAAGATTTATAAAAAATAGAATGAATCCTAACAAAAAGTAAGATGTCTAGTGAGACAACATCACGAGACATGCCCAAAAACAAACATAAAAATTGATATATAACTCCTCAGAGGTGAATAGCCGGAGAGCATGCGGCCAAGCCAGGCCATATCCTGCTGCCTACATAGCGGATGTCCTGTTCAAAAAAAAAAAAATACATAGCGGATGTCACTGCTATAAAAAAGACAAATTTAAACGCCAAGTTGGAAGCACACCGCAAAAAGACCCGCTCAGTATCCTTAGCCTTCATAGTCGTTGATGGCGGCATCATGAGAAATATCATCTGAACCCAACTATCAAAACTCACACCCATAAATAGTTTAGCTTCGATAACGTCGTGACTCCGCCATAATTAACAAGCGAATTTAATGAGTTCAGAAAAGAAAAGAAGAAGCAAATTCAACGAATGTTGCATATTTTACACGCCTCAAGTCTTGGCCGCTTTAACAATCCTCGTGCTCACTTTGTCCGCCAAAAATGCGTCTTTCACCTACAGTTGGCCATGTTTAGTTTTAGAACGTCAAGTCAAGCACGGTCAACTGTGTCAAGCGTGCCATAATTTGAAGCAACGTGCCTACCTACCGGTGTGGGAGGAGAGAAATTGGTATCGATAGGTGTCTCACCCTCTTCTTCTTTCAATATAAGATACGCATACTCATGTTTATTCTAGAAAAAGAGAAATTGGTATTGATAAGTTGCGACATTTATTTCTTATTACGCAGCCGCCTCTCTCAAAAAAGCCTAGGGTTTCCTCTGCCTCCCGTTGGCGTCGCCGCCGGTCCGCCTCGTCTCCGGTGGCTTTAGGGCCATGGCGGCGTGGTGGATCCCGACCCTTGCCGGTGGGAGGGCTCCGTCTTTAGATGTTCCTTCGAATTTTTTTAGGATTTGTGTCTTGCTCAGAAAGACGAGACGGCGGCGCCTCCCTGAAAATGAAATAAAGTTCTCCCCGCCTAGCCCCCGTCCCGGTGGTGCGTCTAGCATCGTCGGTGGGCGTGTGGAGATGTGTCTCCGACGGATCTGTCCTTCGTGAATTTGCTCGGATCTGGTTGTAGTTCGTCTACGTTCGTGCGTCTTCAAGTTGGATCCTTCCGATCTACGCTACTCTTCAACGGCGGCGGTTGTTGTTCTGGTGCGCTGGTCCTATGGGGCCTTAGCACGACGAATTCCCGACTTTCTACTACAACAAGTTTTGCCCGGCTCCGGTAAGGGAGGGGTGATGACGGCGGCGCGCCTTTGGCTCGCTTCAGTGCTTGTAATCGTCGCTAGGTGGTCTACGGATCTGGATGTAAATTTTATTATTTCTGATGTTCATTGTACTGTCATGATTGAGGACGAATAAATCGAAAGTTTTCTCAGAAAAAAAGAAGAAATAATGCAAAATATATCCTAATAATTAAACCAACGATCATGCAAGGGGTGAAAGTTGTTATTGGGGGATGGAAGATGCATTTTTTTAGAAGCACAATACAGAAGCAGACGCTCACATACATGCACGCACAGTCACCCATATGAACGCGCGCGCGCACACACGCTGCTCCTATGAACACCTTTGAGAGACTGAGCTAACAAATATTAAGATTGACGAAGTCATCATAGACTCTTCGTAGTTGACGGGCACACAATACCGCAATGAACGAATATCGCTGGAAAGCCTGGAATTAATACAGTAAACTACGACCATCTGTGTTAAGTCTAGGAATTGAGCTCGGGTGAGCAGATTCCATCACAGTCAACCTAGTCATGTGAGCTTTTCTCAACTTACGATGAAAGGTGCATTTTGTAATCATTCGGGAACACGCTTTCATGTCCTCTTGCATTTTGTTTGCTATCCAGAGATCACTAAACTAAACATGAGACGCAACTGCGTGGGAACTCTTGGGATCAACTTTTTTTTTTTTGAGAAACAACAATTACAACGTGGACACACACACTCACACAACAAACACACACGTGCGCGCGCACACACACAACTCCTATTGAAGACTGGATCAAAGTTACGGAGCTTGAAGATTGAAGAAGTCACCATGAGCGCCTTGCTATCGACGAAAACATCACCTCCCACTGAAAGAATAATCTCCATTAGTGAGACAACAAAGCGTCAAACCTGGGATTTGGTCTCTAGTGGGGTGGGGGATTGGGCTAAACTCTCGTCCACGTACGGGAGGCAGCCCCAACCCCAAAGGCGATCTAGGGTTCCTCCACCACCATCACCCTCCTCGGCTGGTAGACCGCCGACCTCCTCCTCTCCCGCCGGTGATACGTCTCAAACGTATCTATAATTTTTAATTATTAAATGCTATTATGTTATCATTTTTATAGCAACTTATATTATTTGTATGGACTAATCTATTAATTTAGTGCCCAATGTTAGTTCCTATTTTCTGCTTGTTTTTGGTTTCGCGGGAAATCAATATCTACGGAGGTCGAAATACGTTGCCGATTTAATACGATTATTTTGGGCAACAAGAAACACTGGAAGCTTCGGGAAGCGTCGAGGGGACCCACCAATCAGCCACAAGGGCAGGTGGTGTGGCCAGGGGGTGGCCGCGCCACCTGACTTTGTGGGCCCCCTGGTTACCGACTTGCCCTGATTCCATCGCCATAAAATCCTATAAATACTTAAACATCCGTCGTTCCTCTAGAAGAATTTCATCGCTGTCGCAACCCTCTGTTCCGAAGAGATCTCATCTTGAGCCCTGTTCTGAAGCCCTGGTGGAGGGGGAAGTCATTGGAGGAGGCCTCTTCATCAACCTTGCTACCTCCATGACTATGTGTGAGTAGTTCCTTCAGGGCCTACGGGTCCATAGTAGTAGCTAGATGGTTCTCTCTCTCTTTTTGGATCTTCAATGACATGTTCCCCTTCTTCCTTGTGTGATTGGGATCAATCCGACATAATTTTGCGGTGTGTTTGTTGGGACATGATGAACTGTGAGTTTATGATCAGATTGTTCATTGAATCATATTGAATTTTTTGAAGTTTCGTTGATGTATAATTAAGTATCTATGTATGCTTTCTGATCTATTTGTCTTCTCTGGCCAAGGTTGATTGGTAGATCAATAGGGGGAGTGGTGCATAGTAGTGGGTTCAATCTTGCGGTGCTCTATATCCTAGTGACAGAATGGGGGCAAGACACGTATTTATATTATTGCCACTAAGGATAAAATGACGGGGTTTGATCTTTTTGCTAGATTTCTTCCTGTCTACATTATGTCATCTTGCTTATTGCGTTACTCTGTTTATTGAAAACTTAATACTTTGAGATGCATGCTGGATAGCGATCTTGGGATGGAGTAATAATAGTAGATGCAGTTGGATTAACGGTCTACTAGTCACAGACGTAATGCCTATATGAGATTATGCCATGAATGATCATATTTATAATCGTTACTATTCTTGTCAATTGTTCAACTGTAATTTGTTACCATGTCGTTTGCCTTCTTTTGAGAGAGAGATACCTCTAATGAACCTATGGCCCCCGGGTCTATTCTTCGATCAATACAAACTCCTACAAAATTACCTCTTTACTATTTGCCTTTACTCTTTGTTGTACCACTACCATTATTTATCTATTTACTTTTAACCTTGTAGCTATCAAGAGAAGGGGCTTGACAACCCTCTTGCCAAGTTGGGTGCAAGTATTTTATTTTGTGTGTGTGCAGATACTGCTTATCTTGTCAGCTTGTTGATTCCTACTGGTTCGATTAAACCTTGGTTCTAACTGAGGGAAATACTTTGCCTATGTGCTACATCACCCTTCTTCTTTAGCGAAACCCAACAACTCCTACGGGAGTAGCAGCCGGTTCTATCGGTGGTGATGTGCAGGGTGGCCCCAATCTGCCGGTGGGAGCCGTAGTTTCCTCCATCTTGGGGCATTAGGTAGATCTCCGCTTGTCCATCGCTTCGGCCCTTTCGACGACTATGGTGGCAGTGGTGCTTTCTCCTACTTGTTCTCCATCCTAGGTGACGAATGCACCATCGGATCTAGGGACGAGATTGAGTGGACGGTTCTTGACTGTCTGCAACTTCGACCATTCCGGCGGTGGTTGCTGCGGTGTTTAATAAAACCTCCTCCAACTTCGGCGGTGCGTGCGCCATTTAATCCAGCGACGAAATCGGGTGGACAAGTTTGCCTTTCTCTCTGTGGAAACAGGGGGAGTTGGATGTGTCTTCGTCAGCTCGGTGCTGCTTTGACATTAACGACACCAATCTAGTTTTCGTCGACTCAGACGAATGTCTACGTATAATCGTTCCAGTATGATCTACTTCTTTGGGTGTGGAGCCTTAAGGGTCAACGACAACAGACTTTCTGGCTGTGCCTACGTGGATACTTGTATTTTGAGAATCACTGTGGGAGTTCTCCCACCTGAATATATTGTTCGAAAAGCAGCCAAAGCCAATAGTCACCCCTTAGGCTTTGGCTGATCTAGTTTATAAGGAAAACCAGATCAAAAATCTAAACAAGTTGGCCCCGTTTTTGAGGGAAATCGAACCGAAAACCATACAAGTAGCAAGGAGAAAAGAAGATGAGAGAAAGAAAAGAGAAAAAACGAACAACGAGGACAAGGCAAGCCTAGCTCGCGTACAAAAGGACCATCGACATCAAAGCCACAAGTACATGCGGGGTGTCGTCGAGGGATCACAATACCAGACTTTGCAAGTAGCCTAACGTACCACAAAGGCGTGTGTATTAAGCCACACGGTGCAAATCAGAAGCATCAACGAATCAATGAGTGCAACTGAACATCAACCTTGACAAGGAGCTCTGCCATGAAAATTCGTAACGATTAGCAAGTTGGGGAGGTATCTTGTGCCATCAATGAGCAAAGATGAACCGAGACATCACCAAGAGCACAAAAGCTCACCGCAGCACAATTACAGTTGCTACTTGTAGTCTGTCACTCAGTTTATTTTCCATAATAAGTTATGTAGGAGAGATGGCCGAGCGGTTCAAGGCGTAGCATTGGAACTGCTATGTAGACTTTTGTTTACCAAGGGTTCGAATCCCTCTCTTTCCGTTTTTCTTAATTCATCAACGTTAAGGATCACAATGTATCAAATCAAATAACAATTTATTCCAGCAATAATATCTTATATTAAGTCGACAGATAAGTCACCCTTACTGTCCCTTTACAGAACCGTACATGAGATTTTCACCTCATACGGCTCCTCGGTCAATTCTTTCGAAGGGATCCTTTTCCTCGTTCGAGAGTCTCCGCCCTTCTTCCACTCCGTCCCGAAGACTAACTAAGACCAATTGAGTCACGTTTTCATGTTCTAATTGAACACTTTCCATTTATGATATGATTAAAGGAGAAGATTGTTCTTTTACCAAACATATGCAGATCAAATCACGTCTTATAATAAGAAGAAATCTTTCTCGGTATCAATCCCCTTGCCCCTCGGAGAGGATGATGCAGTACAGTAGAGATAAGTATTTCCCTCAGTTAAGAACCAAGGTTATCAATCCAGTAGGAGAACCAAGCAAAATTTCGTTAAGCGCACCTGCACACAGAAGAGCAAACACTTGCACCCAACGCAAATAAGAGGGTTGTCAATCCTCTTAGCGGTTACTTGTAAGGATTAAATCTTATCGAGGTAAATAGATAAACTAAAATACTAATAAAAATAAAAATAAATAAATTGCAGCAAGGTATTTTTGGGTTTTTTATTTGATAAAGATAGACCCGGGGACCATAGTTTTCACTAGAGGCTTCTCTCTTGAGCACATAAACATACGGTGGGTAAACAAATTACTGTTGGGCAATTGATAGAAAAGCAAATAATTATGACGGATTCATGGCAATGATCATGTATATAGGCATCACGTCTGAGACAAGTAGACCGACTCCTGCCTGCATCTACTACTATTACTCCACCCATCGACCGCTATCCAGCATGCATCTAGGGTATTAAGTATGAAACAGAGTAACGCCTTAAGCAAGATGGCATGATGTAGAGAAGCAAATTCAAGCAATATGAATAAACCCCATCTTTTTATCCTTAATGGCAACAATACAAATACGTGTCATGTCCCCTTCTGTCACTAGGATTGAGCACCGCAAGATTGAACCCATCACAAAGCACCTCTCCCATTGCAAGATAAATCAATCTAGTAGGCCAAACTAAACCGATAGATCGGAGAGAAATACAAACCTATAACAATCATGCATAAAAGAGTTCAGAGAAGACTCAAATATTTCTCATGAATAATATGATCATAAACTCACAATTCATCGGATCCCAACAAACACACCACAAAAGAAGATTACATCGGATAGAACTCCAAGAACATCAAGGAGAACAATGTATTGAAGATCAAAGAGAGAGAAGAAGCCATCTAGCTACTAGCTATGGACCCGTAGGTCTGTGGTAAACTACTCACACATCATCGGAAGGGCAGCAAGGTTGATGTAGAAGCCCTCCGTGATCGATTCCCCCTCCGGCAGAGTACTAGAAAAGGCCTCCAGATGGGATCGCGGAAGAACAGAGGCTTGCGGCGGCGGAAAGGTTTTTTCTCCTGGCTCTCTGGGGGTTTCCCAATATTTGTGAATTTATAGAAGTGGAATTAGGTCAAACGGAGTCACGTGGGCCCCACAAGGCAGCACGACGCCCCCCCGGGGTGCGCCCTGGTGCCTTGTGAAGCCTTCGTGAGGCTTCTGGCCTCCTCCCGAAGCTTCCAAGGTTTCTTTTGTCCAGAAAAAAATCTCCAAAAAGTTTCGTGGCATTTGGACTTCATTTGGTACTGTTTCTCTGAAAAGCCAAAAACAAGCAGAAAACAGCAACTGGCACTGGGCACTAGGTTAATAGGTTAGTGATACGTCTCCAATGCATCTATAATTTTTGATTGTTCCATGCTGTAATATTATCAATCTTGGATGTTTTTATATACATTTACAACAATTATATATCATTTTTTGGGACTAACCTATTAACTTAGTGCCTAGTGCCAGTTGCTGTTTTCTGCCTGTTTTTGGTTTTCCAGAATATCAGTACCAAACGAAGTCCAAATGCAACGAAACCTTTTGGAGATTTTTTTCTGGACAAGATAAACACTAGAAGCTTCGGGAGGAGGCCAGAAGACCCTGGAGGTGGCCACGAGCCACCAGGGCGCGCCTGGGAGGGGGGGGCAGGCGCGCCCTGGTGCCTCATGGGCCCACCTCTGACTATTTTGACCTAATTCCATCACTATAAATTCCCAAAAATCGGTTAACCAACTAGGGAGTTGAAGAAATACTTTTTCCACCGCCGCAAGCTTCTGTTCTTGAGGGATCCCTTCTGGAGGCCTTTTCCGGTACTCCGCCGGAGGGGGAATCGATCACGGAGGGGCTCTACATCAACCTTGATGCCCTTCCGATGATGCGTGAGTAGTTTACCACAGACCTTCGGGTCCATAGTTAGTAGCTAGATGGCTTCTTCTCTCTTTTTGATCTTCAATACAATGTTCTCTTCGATGTTCTTGGAGTTCTATCCGATGTAATCACTTTTTGCGGTGTGTTTGTTGGGATCCGATGAATTGTGAGTTTATGATCAGATTATCCATGAATATTATTTGAGTTTTCTCTGAACTCTTTTATGCATGATTATTATAGCTTCGTATTTCTTCTCCGATCTATTGATTTGGTTTGGCCAACTAGATTGATTTATCTTGCCATGTGAAGAGGTGCTTTGTAATGGGTTCGATCTTGCGGTGCTCAATCCCAGTGACAGAAAGGGACATGACACGTATGTATCATTGCTATTAAGGGTAAAAAGATGGGGTTTATTCATATGTGAGTTTACTTTGTCTACATCATGTCATCTTGCTTAAGGCGTTACTCCGTTCTTTATGGACTTAATACACTAGATGCATGCTGGATAGCGGTCGATATGTGGAGTAATAGTAGTAGATGCAGGCAGGAGTCGGTCTACTTGTCTCGGACGTGATGCCTATATACATGATCATTGCCTTGGATATCGTCATGATTATTTGGTTTTCTATCAATTGCCCAACAGTAATTTGTTCACCCACCGTATGCTATTTTTATGAGAGAAGCCTCTAGTGAAAACTATGCCCCCCGGGTCTACTCCTATCAAATTACTAAAACCCTCAAAATACTTGCTGCAATTTTATCTTATTTATTTTATTTTGTATTTTTGTTTGATCTATTTATCTATCACCATACAATTTAATCTTGCAATTAACCACCGAGGGATTGACAACCCCTTGTTTGCGTTGGGTGCAAGGATTTGTTGTTTTGTGTGCAGGTGCTGCTAACGAGGTGTTGCGTGATTCTCCTACTAGATTGATAACCTTGGTTTCATAACTGAGGGAAATACTTATCTCTACTATACTGCATCATCCCTTCCTCTTCAGGGAAAAAACCAACGCAGATCACAAGTAGCAGGAAGAATTTCTGGCGCCGTTGCTGGGGAGACATCATCAACATCTATCAAGTACCTACGCATAAAACTTACATCTCCTTGCATTTATTTTATTTGCCTCTCGTTTTCATCTCCCCCACTTCTAAAAAGTTTTTAGAAAAATACAAAAATATTTTCCGTTTGCCTTTTTCTTGTTTGTTTTTTCTTTTGCTTGCTTTTATTGCCATGTCAGCACACAAGAACAGAAAGTAAAACAAAAATTTGAGATCACTATGGATCCTCATCCACATGCTAATCTTTTCAAAAGATCCAATTATAATGAACCAATTGCTAGTGATTTGAGTGCACTTGATTATCTCTATGAAGTTTTGCTTGAAAATCATGAATCTGAAAATTGTGATGAAGCGTTGGAAGAAGAAATTTATAAAGTGATTCATGATAACTCCGTGAATAAAAAGCATGATAGAAATTGCATTAGTATAAATGCTATGAATGTTAATTGTGCTAATGATCATGATTTGGGTGATGATTATGGTGTTTCTTGTGATCCTGAAAATTTATTTGAGCTTCATGATGAATCTATTATTGATAATGATATTCGCAATACTATTAAAAGTTTTATAATCTTCCAAGATAGTTTGATAAAAGTTGATGTTAATCCCACTACGTTGGAAGATTACAAAACTTTTATGCATGTAGATCATGAAGATAATATTTTATATGATAGCTATATTGTTGAATTTGATTATGATCCTACATGTAATTATTATGAGAGAGGAAAATATGGTTGTAGAAACTTTATGTTACTCAATTACCTTTCTTGATATTGAAATTATTAGTGCTTCATTCTCCCTATTTGCATTTGCTAGATGTTGTTTGTCTTAATAATTTGTTTACTTATAAAATGCCTATGCATAGGAAGTATATTAGACTTAAATGTGTTTTTCACATGCTTCATGATGCTCTCTTTGTGTTTTGATTATTATCTTTCATGTGAGCATCAATAAAATCTTAAGCTTATCTTAATGACTATAAACAATAGCGCTTGTTGGGAGGCAACCCAATGAATAAAATAAATTTTTACTATTTTTTTCTGTTATTGTGTGTTTTCACAATTATGCTACTGTTATGATTGTGCTTTTTGTGTTTTAATTAGTGTTTGTGCCAAGTAATGCCTTTGGGATGATTTGGAAGATAGTATAATTGATGCTGTTTGGAAAACAGAATGTTTTGCGTCCAGTGCCAGAATTTTAGTTCTGTACTGGAGCGTCAGAAAAATCTGAAATTTTTACACAGTATGGGTATATGAATTGCCCACGTTGTCCTAATTTTTAAGAATTTTTTGATTTACATAAGTATGGATTTTAAATAGATTGCTACAGACTGTTCTGTTTTTGACAGATTCTGTTTTTGATGCATTGCTTGCTTGTTTTGATGAATCTATGGATTGTATCGGGGGTATAAGCCGTGGTGAAGTTAGAGTCCAGTAGGTATAATGCAAAAATAAAATATGAATGGGTTTGCAACAGTACTTAAAGTAGTGATTTGTTTTGTTATACTAACGGATCTCACGAAGGTTTTGTTGAGTTTTGTGTGATTGAAGTTTTCAACTTTTGGTTGAGATCACGATGGATGAAGGAATAAGGAAGACTCAAGCGTCTAAGCTTGGGGATGCCCCGGAAGGCATCCCCTATTTCTTTTACCAACCATCGGTAATTTTACTTGGAGCTATATTTTTATTCATCACATGATATGTGTTTTACTTGGAGCATCATGTATTATATGAGTCTTTGCTTTGTTTGCTTTTTAGTTTGTCACAATCATCTTTGCTGGACACACCAATTTGAGAGAGCCACACGTTTATCATGATTTGTTAGAATACTCTATGTGCTTCACTTAAATTTTTTGAGCTAGGCAGTTGCTCTAGTGCTTCACTTAAATCTTTTTGAGCACGACGGTGGCTATGTTTTGAAGAAATAAACTCTCATGCTTCACTTATATTATTTTGAGAGTTGATAAGATTAAAATTTTGAAGAAATGAATTCTCGTGCTTCACTTATATTATTTTGAGAGTTGATAAGATTAAAATTTTGAAGAAATGAATTCTCATGCTTCACTTATATTATTTTGAGAATTGATAAGATTAAAATTTTGAAGAAATATTTGCACTCTCATGCTTCACTTATATCTTTTTGAGAGTTGATAATAGTAATGGTAATGGTAATGTGCACAAGATATGAATTTGGTCCCAAAGTGATGAATATTCAAGAGGGATATAATAAAAACTTTCATAAAGATCATTGGATATGATAAGTTTGATTCCTTGCAATAGTTTTGCGATATGGAGATGATAATATGTGAGTCATGTTAGTGAGTAATTGTGATTTAGTAAGAATATTGATGTTAAGGTTTGTGATTCCCTATGCATGCACATTAAGTCAATAGTTATGCAACAAAATTATATCCTACTTATGGTGCATTATTCGGTGTTAGTTATGTTCAATGCATGTTTATGACTGTTTTTGCTTTTTGGTTGGTTGCTTCTCAATCTATTTGCTAGCCTTCATTTGTACTAAGCGGGAATACTGCTTGTGCATCCAAACTCCTTAAACCCAAGTTGTGCCAAATGAGTCCACCATACCTACCTATATGTGGTATTTCCATGCCGTTCCAAGTAAATTTGCGTGTGCCAACTCTAATTTTCAAAATAATTTTCCGTTTTGTGTGTCCGTACCGCTCATGAAGCGGCAGGGGGTGGCCAATATTTTCCATGCTAGGTGTGTTATTCTCACGATGAGTGTTTATTCACTTGTCATTGCACGAGAGAGTGGCTGGTAATAGGGATGCCCAGTCCCACAATGAAATCAAAAATAATAACAACAAAATTCCTTGGAAAGTGTTGGTTTGGAGAGCACCCGTGAATATGGCTAGCCATGGATTGTGAAAGAATGGTGGAAAGGAAATAAACTTTACTTTCTATTTGGGAACCGCCTATGATGTGTCTAGCATGGAAAATATTGGGAATTCTCGGTCGTTTTCGTTGACAGGAAAAGCATGCCTCTCAAAATATTTTATCTCTTTAATTTTAACTTTGAGCTCTGGCACATTTGCAAATCTCTGCTTCCCTCTGCGAAGGGCCTATCTATTTACTTTTATGCAATTTTTATTTTTATTTTGAGTCTCCATCTTCTCTTACAAAGCACCAACTAGAGAGCACTATTGTTATACTTGTGCATTGTGTGTAGAGAATATCGAGTGTGTTTCATGAATGGATAAATGATTGAGCATAATGGGCTAGGGATAACTTTCTTTAGTGTTGATATTTTGAAAGACATGGTTGCTTGTTAGTATGCTTGAGTATTTATATCTTCATGTCAAACTATAGACTATTGCTTTGAATCACTCAAGTCCAAATGTCCATGCTATAAAGAAAAAAATATGATGAATATGATAGGCAGCATTCCACATCAAATTCTGTTTTTATCATTTACCTACTCGAGGACGAGCAGGAATTAAGCTTGGGGATGCTGATACGTCTCCAACGTATCTATAATTTTTGATTGTTCCATGCTCTTATATTACCAATCTTGGATGTTTTTGTATACATTTACAGCAATTATATATCATTTTTTGGGACTAAACTATTAACTTAGTGCCCAGTGCCAGTTGCTGTTTTCTGCCTGTTTTTGGTTTCCCAGAATATCAGTACCAAACGAAGTCCAAATGCAACGAAACTTTTTGGAGATTTTTTTCTGGACAAGATAAACACTAGAAGCTTCGGGAGGAGGCCAGAAGACCCTGGAGGTGGCCACGAGCCACCAGGGCGTGCCTGGGGGGGGGGGGGGGGGGGCAGGCGCGCCCTGGTGCCTCGTGGGCCCACCTCTGACTATTTTGACCTAATTCCACCACTATAAATTCCTAAAAATCGGGAAACCAACCAGGGAGTCCACGAAATACTTTTTCCGCCGCCGCAAGCTTCTGTTCTCGAGAGATCCCATCTGGAGGCCTTTTCCGGTACTCCGCCGGAGCGGGAATCGATCACGGAGGGGCTCTACATCAACCTTGCTGCCCTTCTGATGATGTGTGAGTAGTTTACCATAGACCTTCGGGTCCATAGTTAGTAGCTAGATGGCTTCTTCTCTCTTTTTGATCTTCAATACAATGTTCTCCTCGATGTTCTTGGAGTTCTATCCGATGTAATCACTTTTTGCGGTGTGTTTGTTGGGATCCAATGAATTGTGAGTTTATGATCAGATTATTCATGAATATTATTTGAGTTTTCTCTGAACTATTTTATGCATGATTATTATAGCTTCGTATTTCTTCTCCGGTCTATTGATTTGGTTTGGCCAACTAGATTGATTTATCTTGCCATGGGAAGAGGTGCTTTGTAATGGGTTCGATCTTGTGGTGCTCAATCCCAGTGACAGAAAGGGACATGACACGTATGTATCGTTGCTATTAAGGGTAAAAAGATGGGGTTTATTCATGTGTGAGTTTACTTTGTCTACATCATGTCATCTTGCTTAAGGCGTTACTTCGTTCTTTATGGACTTAATACACTAGATGCATGCTGGATAGCGGTCGATGTGTGGAGTAATAGTAGTAGATGCTGGCAGGAGTCGGTCTACTTGTCTCGGACGTGATGCCTATATACATGATCATTGCCTTGGATATCGTCATGATTGTTTGGTTTTCTATCAATTGCCCAACAGTAATTTGTTCACCCACCGTATGCTATTTTTATGAGAGAAGCCTCTGGTGAAAACTATGGCCCCCGGGTCTACTCCTATCAAATTACTAAAACCCTAAAAATACTTGCTGCAATTTTACCTTATTTATTTTATTTTGTATTTTTGTTTGATCTATTTATCTATCACCATACAATTTAATCTTGCAATTAACCGCCGAGGGATTGACAACCCCTTGTTTGCGTTGGGTGCAAGGCTTTGTTGTTTTGTGTGCAGGTGCTGCTAACGAGGTGTTGCGTGATTCTCCTACTGGATTGATAACCTTGGTTTCATACCTGGGGGAAATACTTATCTCTACTGTACTGCATCATCCCTTCCTCTTCAGGGAAAAAACCAACGCAAATCACAAGTAGCTGTTAGTCCCGAAAAATGATATATAATTGCATATAAAAACATCCAAGATTGATACTATAATAGCATGGAACAATCAAAAATTATAGATATGTTGGAGACGTATCAAGCATCCCCAAGCTTAATTCATGCTCGTCCTTGAGTAGGTAAATGATAAAAATAGAATTTTTGATGTGGAATGTTACCTATTATGTTTCATCATGTAATCTCTCTCTTACGGTATGAATAATAAGATCCAAATGATTCAGAGCAATAGTCTATAGTTTGATATAAAGACATCAATACTTAGGCTTACTAGCAAACAATCATGTCTTTCAAAATAAAAATGCTAAAGAACGTTATCCCTACAAAATCATACAATCCTGTCATGCTCCATCCTCTTCACACAAAGTATTTATCTTGCACTACCCCGATGACAAGCCGAGCAATTGGTTCATACTTTTTAATGCGCTTCAGCCTTTTCCACTCCCACTCAATACATGGGCGCAAGCCATTGATATAGCACTATGGGTGGAATAGAGTATGGTGGTAGAGATAAATAAGAGAAGTCAAAAATGGAGAAAGTCTCACATCAACGAGGCTAATCAACGGGCCATGGAGATGCCATCAATTGATGTCAATGCGAGGAGTAGGGATTGCCATGCAATGGATAAACTAAGACCTATAAGTGTATGAAAGCTCAACATGAAAACTAAGTGGGTGTGCATCCAACTTGCTTGCTCATGAAGACCTCGGGCATTTGAGGAAGCCCATCATCGGAATATACAAGCCAAGTTCTATAATGAAAAATTCCCACTAGTATATGGAAGTGACAAAATAGGAGACTCTCTATATGAAAAACATGGTGCTACTCTGAAGCACAAGTGTGGAAAAGCATAGTAACATTGCCCCTTCTCTCTTTTTCTCCCATTTTTTTTCATGGCTCCTTTTCGCCTCTTTTTTTTTCTTTTTTTCTTTATTTTTTTTAGAACAATCTCATGGACTTCATCCCCACTTTTTTGAGGACTCATTAGTCTCCATCATTCTTTCCTCACTGGGACAATGCTCTAATAATGATGATCATCACACTGTAACACCCCGATATTTGGCCCTTTCTTTTTCTTTTGGGTTTCTTCGAATTTTTATTTGGAGTTTCTTTTTCCGTGGCTATGTGGTCTTAAAACCTGGGGAGACCATCTCTTCTGCCTCTCCCAAGTGGCTTGTCACTCCCAAATCTTTCCCAAGACCATTCCATTTCCATCTTAGCCCAACTCCAAATTCTTTTCTAGGGAATATTCCTTATTCTATTAAAGGAATAACCCTGTTAACTCTAGGTTGTGAAGCAACCTATATTTCTGTCATTCCAAAAATTCCCACAAAATTCTCATAAATTCTTTGGATCATATCTTCCACAAATATATCAAAACCCATCCTTGCCTAGTTAAAAAATAATTCTGGAATATTCATTTTCCATTCTGTCCAGAATGGCACTTTGTGAAGGAAGTGCCATTTATATTTTCTTGATTGCCCCCAAACTTTTTGAGAACTCTTTCATATCCAAATAAATACCACATGCCAAAATTCAGCTTCATTTGCCTAGTAAATATTCCCCAGCAAATTTCCAAAGTTTCTGTCCAGAGAGAAGCTTTGTGAAGGAAGTACTAGCTAGGCTAATCCAAATGAGTTGAAATTTTAGTAGATCATCTATATGAGCAAATAATTACTCTCCACCAAATTTCACCTCCATCCAACAATCTATGTGAGCACACCTTCAAATTCTTGCTTCTGGTTACAATTTTAGTTTGTGAAGCAACTATATTTTATATTGCTTCATAAAATCTGAAATTAATCCAGGACCCAAATATCCCTATATCCTATGAGCATGCCAAAATTCACATCATTTTGCCAAGCCATTTTCTCCACAAAATTTCCCCAAGTTTCTGTCCAGTGGGAAGCATTGTGAAGGAAGTACCATTTTATTTATCCAAATGGTATGAAATTTTTGCAGTGCCTTCATATGACAAAATAATAATCCTACACAAAATTTCAGCTCAATCCAATCATCTATATGAGTGCTACTTCATGATCTAGTTTCTGGACCAGTTTTTGCAGTTGTGAAGCAACTATGTTAAATCTTGGTCCAAATCTTTTCAAAATCCACAGGATGGTAGTCCTTCCTACCCTAAACCTCTGTGACATCCTGGTTAACCCTGATCCCATCCCATTTGACCACAATTTCATGCCCAAGTTTGCTACAACAAACTTCTGTTGATGCTACCCACTAGCACAAAGGTGCTATAACCAAACCAAGACCTCAGTGTTTATCTATCTAGTAGGGTCCACACGCTAGACATCTTTTTCTCGCCCAGAATGCACCGTGTGCGCCTGTGCACGCGGTGACCACGCGATCTGGCGTGCCAAAAGCATGCTTTGGATGTCGGGACCCCTCTGCCGCCGCCCAAACGTCGTCCTCGCGACACCACACCAATTCCACAGCGCTGCTCGACCTCTCCTGCGTCCACGCCACCCCTCTAGACCCCTCTCCCCTTCCTCTTTCCTCTCCGGCGCGCCACGCCGCCCCGCGTGCCCGTGGCCGTCGTCGCCTTGCCCCTGTCGTCTTCCTCCCCGCGGCATCTCTGGCACTCCACTACCTCTCTCCCATCGCCATCAACGCCTGCCCGCGTGCGCACGCGTACGCGGTCGCGCCAGAGCATCGTTTGTTCGCCCGTGGCGACACCCAGCGAGGGCATCGCCGCCTCGGCTATTTAAGCCAGCCCCGAGCCCCCTCGACCTCATCAACCTCCTCACCCCTCTCCTAGACTTCTCCCCGACCACCCAACCGAGCTCGAGGAGCCCTCCTCGACCGCCATTGCCGTCATGGCCGTCACCGTTCTCGGCCTAAATTAGGGCAAGCCCGAGCCCTACTCCTCCTCATTCCACCACCATGGGTCTCCACCACCACCCTAGACCTTTCCCCCGAAGCTCGCTGCCTCCTCTCAGTGGCCGGAGCGCCGTGCCCAACTCCGGCCGAAGCCGCCGTCCGCCGCGGCCAAAGTCCCGCCCCCTCCCACGCTCCCCGGCGCGTTTGACACCCTCAGGCGGGTGCGCCTCCTTGCCCCGGGCCCGCCGATGGCCGGAGCTCCGCCAGAGATGGTCCGAGTCGCCGGGCAAGCGCCGGCGAGCGTGCGTCCCTCCTCTGCATCGCAGGCGAGAGAGAGGTTGAAGACGCTGACTTGGCCAGGCGGGCCCCGCCATCCACTCGGCCCCACCGGTCAGCCACAGCGCGGCGTTGACCCCGGGCCGCGCGCTTTTTAAGTGGATGCGTATTCGGTCAAATACGTTTTCCGCTAATGAAAGCGTACTCCCGCCCAGCCTCTGTCTGGAATGCGTTTTCCCGCGGCAAAAATGTATTCCCTGAAAGGCGCTTTCTATTTTCAGCCGCCGGCGCTGAAATGGTTATATTGTGAACGTTCACCTGTTAGCAGCAGAAATGGACAGATTTTATTTGTTTTTCTGCCTAACGAACGAACGGCCACAACTTTTTAACCGTGACTCCGATTCAGGTGATTCCAAAGCCCACGTTCTCAGTTCGTCGAGCCCGTTCCGATGGTATCATTTTCACCATGTTGTAACATTCTGAAAATGACCATTTTGCCCTTTCCCTTAAACAGCCCCCTTCGAGAGGGAAACGTTTCCGGCAAATTTTTCCGCGGGTGCCTCGCACTTCTTCCCAGTGAATCCTTCATCCCCAGGCAAGCGACAACAGCCACTTGCATGATGGCCTTGCAGTAGCCATGGTTTCCACTTGAATATTTAAATGATTGTTTGCTCATTTAATTATTTTGTGAATAATATATGTTTGTGAATCCATGCTCGTTCGTATGCCATGTTCTTTTGCATCTAGTAAGTTAAAAGATTAATTGCTAGTGTTATATCATGTTTTATCCTTGTAATCATTTCAGATGCTAGTGATAATGACATGCTCATATGGATGGTTTGCTATGAAACTACTTGTGATATTCATGATCATCGTGAGGCTATCCTCATTTGCATCCTGTAGAATAAAAGAGTTATCATTGTTTATGTTATGTTAAATGGTTATGTTTCCCATCCATGTTTATGTTGATATCAGACTCATATGCATGTTATTTTATTGTGACTCAGCTCATCACCATTCAAGTTAAACCTGACATTAATCGAACTTGAACAAATCTGTTGGCTGGGTCATGGTGCCACCGAATCGAGCTCACCAGTGCGACCACACTTGCCTGGATGGGGAGGCCCTAATGCGGTCTATTGTCATGCCTCTCGCCGGTGCCTCTTACTAGGGAAGGTTATGGGTGCGCGCTACCCTGATCAGGTAGGCGGCCATAGCCTTGTGTGCCCGAGTTTTACGGTACCGAGGTCCCCGTTTGGGACGATGTTTGTGTTTGGCCACGACGGTGGCAGCCACAGAGGTGGCGGATGTCACGAGTTGACATCGGGGCCACCCATGACATAGACCAAAGGGGAGTTTGTCGGAGTGGCCGGGATAGTGTCATGCAATAGATTGGTTTTGTCGGAATGTCGTTGGTCCACCCGAATGGGAGCACGAGGCCATGAGTTCCGTGGTATGGGTACAGTGTACTAACCTCTGCAGAGTGTATAATCTATCGATAGCCGCATCCTCGGTCATGGACACAGTTCGTAGTAGGTCACACTATGGGTCAACAGTAATAATAATCTGAATAATAACAACCCCGATTCGGTGAGAAAAGAAGTTGGTTGATCTTTATGTGGTCACGAGATGATCACGATGATGATGGTTGATCATGACGTGATCGTGTGAAGATCACGATGGTAAGAAAGATTGATACCTATAGTGGTTACGAGATAACCTCCGAGCAGAGTAAGTTGGTCCATGAGACCTTAAACGTCGACCCCCTTGCATGCTAGTGCTAGTATCATCATGTTCATA
Organism: Elymus sibiricus; assembly: GCA_039707655.1. Classification (NCBI taxonomy): domain Eukaryota; kingdom Viridiplantae; phylum Streptophyta; class Magnoliopsida; order Poales; family Poaceae; genus Elymus; species Elymus sibiricus. The sequence goes on from CM077672.1 coordinate 456,203,756, forward strand.
TCGTGAGTAACATGTACATGCCATGCTCACTCCCCTGTTGATTCTAGTAGTATCATGATCATCAACGATAATTAACCTGTAAATGCCATGCTGTTGTTTGTCTTGATTGCTTTGGTTGCGGTGAGCTTGCGAGTACATTCAAAGTACTCACCTGGCGTGTCATGCCAGATTTCAGGTAATGCCATGATTGATTGTCTATCGAGGATCCCGAGGTTGCGCTCTAGGATGCGTCCCAGCCAGAGTCCCTGCGGAGTGGAGTTCATCATCGCCGTCGTTGTTTCGCTGCTAGAATTTGTGCCGCATCGAGATGTTCCGCTGCTAGCATAGAGCTATCTTAGCAGGCGTAGTGTCGCCATGCCGATGTAATTCTTTGTTATATCGGACCCTTGTACCCCAATTATTTGTAATAAAGAGCTGATTTGTTCTATGACAAGCAGTGCCGTATTCCAGAAGACTTGATCTCTGGGCTGGAATATGGGGTGTTCCGGTCTCTCTGAGCCGGGGTGCCACAGCGCTTGGTATCAGAGCAGGTCTGGTTGTAGGACGCCCTAGTCTGCGCGAGCGTTAGAAAGCAATAGTATAGAGTCTAGTCGGTTTGCTGCATTTGATTGTTGCATTTGTTTGCCGCATATCATGCATATAGACTCATTATTTTGTCGCTAACGGTTGATCTTGTGAGTGTAGGTGGTATCGATTTTGAACCACTACCTGCACCCTCCAGTTTTGCATACCTGCTTTTGGTGTTTGGTGTCATCTCTGTCCCAGCGGAGTGATGCCAAGGTACCTTGTGGTGTCGATCACTTGCAGGATTGATGCAAAGGTATCGCACCAATATATTGTCTTCAGCCACACCTATCGGTGGTAGACATGTTTCTACCCCGGATCTTGCCATCCAACCCACCGCTTTGGCAACTCTTACTGGTCTTTGTTACCCAAAAAGGGCAATGCCGGCAGACCCTGCTTTCCACCGATACCCTATCGCCCATTCCTGGACAAGTATGGTTCCCTTCCGTTCGCTTGATGATGATGCGGTCGTGACATCCGTGTCACACTACATGATCACCAAGTCCGTCCTCACCTCCGAACCCATCCAGACGCAACCGGTGCTGAGCCAGCGCTTGGTGTAGCTCTGTTTACACCAACCCCTCCGCACGTGGATTCACTTTCGTGCACCCCACCATAGCATATTAGATCGTGGTGCCGGAGTTCTCGCGAGATTTGTGTGCTTAAGTAGGCATGCATATTGATGTGAACAGCTGTAAAATGTGATGTTGCTTGTATGTAATCTTGATGCCTTGTGTGCTTTTGTTCAGTCATTTCTTTTGCTTCTTTCTTTGGGCCTTCGGTGTTTCCTTAGTTCCCCTTATGAAAGTTGCTCATCAACCGACACCGGACTCGAAGAATCAATGAGGATTTCAAATATGTGGAAGCTCAGCTAAACATTATGAAACTCTCAGCCGACTGTATTGTATTGGTAATATCTGATCTGAATGCAAATGATATCCTGAATTGACTATCAGCATCAAGTTTACATCAGTGTGCAACCATCACCATCCTAATGAACCAACTGGAAGACAATTTGTGTGCAAGACAACAGTACACTTCCAGTCAAAGGAATATCAAGGATATATATATGGTATTCAGTCCACACACCATAGTGAGAAGCTTCTGGAGTAAGCAACCCAGTCTTCCTCCGCACGCTACCAGAGAAGCTTACGACGCAAGGTTCCGCAGTCTTCCTCGGTACGATATGTGGATAGCCTACAGTGTAAGATACTCAGTCTTCTTCGGTAAGCCACCGTAGAAAGCTTCCGGCATAAGACACCAAATCTTCCTCAGTAAGCAACCAAAGGAAAAGCTTCTGAAGCACGGTACCCAGTCTTCTTCAGCACACTATCCTGGCAAAAGCTCCGAGCATAAGCTATTCAGCCTTCCTCAGCACGCTACTCTCGATGGCTTCCAACGCAAGCTATCCAGTCCTCGTCAGTACGGCACTACAAACAGTCATCGCCAGTAGTACAAGATACTACACAGTGAGTTGGCAGCATATGGCAGTGCATCTCAAGAATCAGGTCCGCAACAGGTTGGTCAGAAACATGAGCTAGTCAGGACAAAAGTGTCTGCCTTGGGAATCAAATGCTCAGACACACATGCTCCCATATATATTGTGAACATGCTACCAAGGTCATGCAAGTCACTCGAAGAATGATGCCAGCATGGTGAGAATCCGACAACCACACGAAGAGGAAGAAAGCCAGTAAACACCTCAGTGTGATGCAAGGACTGACAAGCTATGAAGTAAGACAATTTGGAACAACAATCTGGACAGTAGATATTGATACGTCCATTTTGCATCATGTTTTGCTACTGTTATTTATAGTGTTTTTAATCAACATAACACTTTGTGGAGCAATTCTAATGCCTTTTCCCTCTTAATATGCATGATTTACACAAGGAGGGAGATTGTCGGTAGCTGGAATTCTGGACCTGAAAAGCTATGTAAGAGATACCTAATCTGCACATCTCCAAATGAGCTGAAATTGTACGGAGATTTATTTTGGAATAAATACAAAATACTGGATGAAAGAAATACCAGAGGGGGCCACCCAGGAGCCCACGAGGCACTAGGGCACGCCACCTCCCCAGGCGCGCCCTGGTGGCTCGTGGGGCCCCTGGCCAGCCTCTGGCCCCCATTTTCTGGTATATAAGTCCATTTGCCCTAGAAAAAAACCTGACTCATTACCTTTGTCGAGTTCCCAATCTTCAGAGTTGCGTTTAATTCTTTCCAGAAGATCCCATCTGAATTCAATAGTTTTCTTCATAAAGGAGCCAGTCGAAGAAGAATCGAGCGTAGTTTGATTATCATGAGAAAGCCGAGCATAAAAATTCTGTAAGATAATTTCTTTTGAGAGGTCATGATTGGGGCATGTGTACATCATTTACTTAAGCCTCCCCCAAGCTTGAGCGATGCTTTCTCCATCACGAGGCCAAAAATTATATATATAATTCCGATCATGATGAACCAAATTCATAGGATAAAATTTCTGATGGAATTCTAGTTTCAATCGGTTCCAGTCCCATGTATCAGTATCATCACATAGCCTATACCTCATTAATGCATTTCCCTCCAAAGATAAAGGGAATACTTTCTTCTTAACTCCATCTCTGGATAAACCTGCAAGCTTAAACAATCCACAAATTTGATCGACATAGATCAAGTGCATATCAGGATGTACCGTTCCATCTCCTGCATAAGGATTAGCTAGCAGTTTCTCTATCATACTCGGAGGAATCTCATAATAAATATTTTCATTAGGTGCAGTAGGTTGAGGAGCAATTATTTGTGTTTCCGGTCGAGGTGAAGATACCCCGAACAAACCCCTCAAAGGATTACTTTCCATAGTGACAAGTGACAGTAAATTTCAGCACGTAATATAAATGTTTCCTTACCAAATTCCACTCACCAAAGGCGCTTCACTCCCCGGAAATGGCGCTAGAAAAGAGTCTTGATGACCCACAAGTATAGGGGATCAATCGTAGTCCTTTCGATAAGTAATAGTGTCGAACCCAACGAGGAGCAGAAGGAAATGACAAGCGATTTTCAGCAAGGTATTTTCTGCAAGCACTGAAATTATCGGTAACAAGTAGTTTGATAGCAAGATAATTTGTAACAAGTGACAAGTAGCAATAGTAACAAAGAGTGCAGCAAGGTGGCCCAATCCTTTTTATAGCAAAGGACAAGCCGGAACGATCTCTTATAGTAAGTAAAGCGTTCTCGAGGACACATGGGAATTTCATCTAGTCACTTTCATCATGTTTGTTTGATTCGCGTTCGCTACTTTGATAATTTGATATGTGGGTGGACCTGTGCTTGGGTGCTGTTCTTACTTGAACAAACCTCCCACTTATGATTACCCCCTCTCGCAAGCATCCGCAACTACGAAAGAAGAAATAAGATAACTCTAACCATAGCATTAAACATATGGATCCAAATCAGCCCCTTACGGAATAGCGCATAAACTAGGGTTTAAGCTTCTGTCACTCTAGCAACCCATCATCTAATTACTACTCGACAATGCATTCCCTTAGGCCCAAAGATGGTGAAGTGTCATGTAGTCGACGTTCACACGACACCACTAAGGGAATCAACAACATACATATCATCAAAGTATCTAACGAATACCAAATTCACATGATTACTTATGACAAGACTTCTCCCATGTCCTCAAGAACAAAAGTAACTACTCACAAATCATATTCATGTGCAAGATCAGAGGGGTGTTGAATAGCATAATAGATCTGAACATATAATCTTCCACCAAATAAACCAACTAGCATCAACTACAAGATGTAATCAACACTACTAGCAACCCACAGGTACCAATCTGAGGTTTTGAGACAAAGATTGAATACAAGAGATGAACTAGGGTTTGAGATGAGATGGTGCTGGTGAAGATGTTGATGAAGATTAGTCCTCCCACGATGAGTGGATCGCTGGTGATGTCGATGGCGATGATTTCCCCCTCCCGGAGGGAAGTATCCCTGGCAGAATCTCTCCGCCGGAGTGCAAAAGTGCTCCTGTCCAAGTTCCGCCTCGAGACGGTGGCGCACCGTCCCGAAAGTCTTCTCTATATTTTTTCTAGGGCAAATGCACTTATATACCAGAAAATGGGGGCCAGAGGCTGGCCAGGGGCCCCACGAGGTACCAGGGCGCGCCGGGGGGGGGGGGGGTGGCGCGCCCTGGTGCCTCGTGGGCACGTGGGTGGCCCCCTCTGGTACTTCTTGCTTCCAGTATTTTTTATTTATTCCAAAATAAATCTCCGTAAAATTTCAGCTCATTTGGAGATGTGCAGAATAGGTATCTCTGACATAGCTTTTTCAGGTCCTGAATTCCAGCTGCCGGCAATCTCCCTCCTTGTGTAAATCTTGCATATTAAGAGAGAAAAGGCATTAGAATTGCTCCACAAAGTGTTATATTGATGAAAAACACTATAAATAACAGTAGCAAAACATCATGCAAAATGGACATATCATATACTCTTGATGATCTTAAGGGCATTAGTCCCACTCTATGTCAGCACAAAATTAATATGGAGCCTGATGCTAAACCAGTTGTCGACCACCAACGACGATTAAATCCTAAGATGAAAGAGGTGGTAAGAACAGAAATATTAAAACTTCTGGAAGTAGGTATAATCTATCCCATAGCTGATAGTAGATGGGTAAGTCTCGTTCATTGTGTCCCTAAGAAAGGAGGTATTACCGTTGTTCCTAATGATAAAAATGAACTCATTCCTCAAAGAATTGTAACTGGTTATAGGATGGTAATTGATTTTAGAAAATTAAACAATGCTACTAGAAAAGATCATTACCCCTTACCTTTTATTGATCAAATGTTAGAAAGATTGTCTAAGCATACACACTTTTGTTTCCTAGATGGTTATTTTGGTTTTTCTCAAATACCCGTATCACAACCCGATCAAGAGAAAACCACCTTTACTTGTCCTTTTGGAACTTATGATTATAGACGTATGCCTTTTGGTTTATGCAATGCACCTACTACCTTTCAAAGATGTATGACTGCTATATTCTCTGACTTTTGTGAAAAGATTGTTGAGGTGTTCATGGATGATTTCTGCGTTTACGGAACTTCTTTTGATGATTGCTTAAGCAACCTTGATCGAGTTTTGCAGAGATGTGAAGAAACTAATCTTGTCTTGAATTGGGAGAAGTGCCACTTTATGGTGAATGAAGACATTGTCTTGGGGCATAAAATTTCTGAAAGAGGTATTGAAGTTGATAAAGCTAAGGTTGATGCTATTGAGAAAATGCCATGCCCTAAAGATATTAAAGGTTAAAGAAGTTTCCTAGGTCATGCTGGTTTCTATAAGAGATTTATTAAAGACTTCTCTAAAAATTCTAGGCCTCTTACCAATCTTTTGCAAAAAGATGTTCCATTTGTTTTTGATGATGATTGTCTAGAAGCCTTTGAAACTCTTAAGAAAGCCTTAACCACTGCACCTATTGTTCAACCACCTGATTGGAATTTGCCTTTTGAAATTATGTGTGATGCTAGTGATTATGTTGTTGGTGCTGTTCTAGGACAGAGAGTTGATAAGAAATTAAATGTTATCCATTATGCTAGTAAAACTCTAGACAGTGCCCAAAGAAATTGTGCTACTACTGAGAAATAATTTCTAGCAGTTGTGTTTGCATGCGATAAATTCAGATCTTACATAGTTGATTCTAAAGTAACTGTTCACACCGATCATGTTGCTATTAAATATTTTATGGAAAAGAAAGATGCTAAACCTAGACTCATTAGGTGGGTTTTATTGCTACAAGAATTTGACTTGCATATTATTGATAGAAAGGGAGCTAAGAATCCCGTAGCAGATAATTTGTCTAGAATGGAAAATGTTCTTGATGACCCACTACCTATTAATGATGATTTTCCTGATGAACAATTAGCTATCATAAATGCTTCTCGTAATACTCCATGGTATGCAGACTATGATAATTATATTGTTGCTAAATTTATACCACCTAGTTTCACATACCAACAAAAGAAAAAGTTCTTTGATTTAAGACATTACTTCTGGGATGACCCACATCTTTATAAAGAAGGAGTAGATGGTATTATTAGACGTTGTATACCTGAGCATGAACATGAACAAATCCTACGGAAGTGTCATTCTGAGGCTTACGGAGGACACCATGCGGGAGACAGAACTGCACACAAGGTATTACAATCTGGTTTTTATTGGCCTACTCTTTTCAAGGATGCTCATAAGTTTGTCCTATCTTGTGATGAATGTCAAAGAATTGGTAATGTTGGTAGACGTCAGGAAATGCCTATGAATTATTCACTTGCTATTGAACCATTTGATGTTTGGGGATTTGATTATATGGGACCTTTTCCTAAATCCAATGGGTATACACATATTTTAGTTGCTGTTGATTACGTTACTAAGTGGGTAGAAGCTATTCCAACTAGTAGTGCTGATCATAACACTTCTATTAAAATGCTTAAAGAAGTTATTTTCCCAAGGTTCAGAGTCCCTAGATATGTAATGACTGATGGTGGTTCACATTTTATTCATGGTGCATTCCGTAAATTGCTTGCTAAATATGATGTCAACCATAGAATTACATCTCCCTATCACCCTCAAACTAGTGGTCAAGTTGAAGTGAGCAATAGAGAAATAAAATTAATTTTGCAAAAAACCGTCAATAGATCTAGAAAGAATTGGTCTAAGAAACTTGACGATGCATTATGGGCTTATAGAACTGCTTATAAAAATTCTATGGGTATGTCTCCTTATAAAATGGTTTATGGAAAAGCATGTCATTTACCTCTTGAGTTAGAACATAAAGCATATTGGGCAATTAAAGAACTCAATTATAATTTTAAACTTGCGGGTGAAAAGAGGTTATTTGATATTAGCTCATTAGATGAATGGAGAACCCAAGCTTATGAAAATGCCAACTTGTTTAAAGAAAAAGTTAAAAGTTGGCATGATAGAAGAATTCAAAAACGGGAATTTAAAGTGGGTGAGCAAGTGCTATTGTACAATTCTTGCTTGAGATTCTTTGCAGGAAAACTTCTCTCTAAATGGGAAGGACCGTATATCATCAAAGAAGTTTATCGCTCCGGAGCCATCAAAATAAACAACTCCGAAGGCACTAATCCGAGAGTGGTGAATGGGCAAAGAATCAAGAACTATATTTCAGGTAGTCCCATTAATGTTGAAACTAATATTATTGAAACAATTACACCGGAGGAATACATAAGAGAGACCTTCCGGAACATTCCAGAACCCTGAAAAGGAAGAGGTATGTGATACGGTAAGTAAACCGACTCCAAAAATTCCATAAAAATACTTTCTGTCAGTTTTGGAATATTAGAAAAAATACAAAAATAAGAAACAACCGAGGGGACCCACCTGGTGCCCACGAGCACCAGGGCGCGCCACCCCCCCAGGCGCGCCCTGGTGGCTCGTGGGCCCCTCGTGAGCCTTCCCGACTCCGTTTTCTCCTGGATTACTTGTTTTGCAAGATAAAAATTCTTTATATATACTCCCGTATGTTTTGACCACCGTATCGTAGAAATCTCCTCTGTTCTTGTTTCGTGCTATTTTTCTGACAAATCTAGATCGCTATGGCTCCACCAAGCTCTTCCAAGGACAAGTTCTACGAGAAGGTCATCAACCCCTACCTACCGGAGGTGATGAAACACCCTCAAGCTATTGAGATGCGTGAGGGGGTGTTTCACATCCGGGATGTTCAAGGACCCAAGAAGACCGGGAGCGTGGAGGCCAGGCTCGAGGCGGTGGAGCAGGAGATTTTCAAGTGCCAAGGGATGGTGGAACGTGGACTTAGCGCCAACCACTCCATGATCACGGAATTCACCCGTGATCACAAGGTGGAGGGCCAATCGATGGGGGACATCATCTTCAAGCTTAATGAACGAATCGACTATCTCCAAGGCCAAATCTATGATCTTCAAAACCAAAATTTTGAGTATGAGGCAAGATTCAAAGGTAGGAGTTTAGCTGCAAGTTTCAGGACTCCGGAGACTCGTTCATCTTTTTATGATGGAGAACCTATGTGATGGAAGCCGGAGGACAAGCTCACCACTTCATCACCACCACCATCACCGAAGAAGGAAACTTGAGCACCCGGGTATGGGCACTCCCCTTGGCTTGTGCCAAGCTTGGGGGAGGTGCCCCAGTATTGTATCACCATCACTTTTATTATCTTTACCTATTTTTAGTTCGATCCTTAGTTATTTCGTGATCTACTTGAATAAAAGTTTAGTATGATTTATTTTTGAGTGTTAGTTTCGTGATCTATCTATCTATGTAATTGAGTTGAGAGTTATATAATAAAGAGTAGTTTGAGTTTTTGCTTCTTTACTTTCATGTTTCAATCTTAGCAATGAATATAATGAAAAAGATCATATGCTAATCTTATGGAAAGTAATGACATTACATAAAGAAAAGTATAAGTGGTAAAATTTATTGGAAGTTAACAAACTTAGCATTAGTCAATGATGCAATTCATGAAAAAGTTAATAAGGGAAGAGAAGATTCACATGCAAATATACTATCTTGGACATCTTTTATGATTGTGAGCCACCATTAAGTATTTTATGTCAAATTGTTGACGTTGGACAAGGAAGACAACGTAATGAATTATGTTTGTTCATATTCACATAAAAGTTATATTGTTATAGATCCTCCAACATGTGGTGCTTGCCCAATATCTTTGCTAGCGAAAAATCCACACCAGGTAGAGATACTACTTGTGCATCCAAAACCCTTAAACCCAGTTTCATGTCATGAGAGTCCACTATATCTACCTACGGATTGAATAAAATCCTTCAAGTAAGTTGTCATCGGTGCAAAAAGCAATAAAAATTGCCTCTAAATATGTCTAAACTTTTATTGTAAGGGAAATAAGCTTTGTACAAACTTGTGATGGTAAAGAAATAAAAGCGACAGACTGCATAATAAAGGTTGCTATCACAAGGGGCAATATAAAGTGACGTTCCTTTGCATTAAGAGCTTGTGCATCCAACAACAAAAAGTGCATGACAACCTCTGCTTCCCTCTGTGAAGGGCCTATCCTTTACTTTTATGTATTTACTTTTTATGCAAGAGTCAATAGTGTTCTCCTCTACTTCTTTTTTATTTTTCTCTTTTGCAAGCATCATGTGGTGGGGAAAGATGTAGGCATATATATCCAGTTGGATATGAGTGATCATGAGTTATTATTGTTGACATCACCCTTGAGGTGAATGAGTTGGGAGGCGAAATCACAAGCCCCTATCTTTCTATGTGTCTGGCTGAAACTTTTTGCTCCATATATATGTCGTGAGTGTTAGCAATCATAGAAGACTAAATGATGGTTGAGTATGTGGACTTGCTAAAAAGCTCCTACATGAGACCCTTCCTGAAAATATGATGAATTGCAATTGCATTGTTGACTGAGAACATAGTTTGTTAGTTTTCAAGAAAGTTTATGCCTTATACTTCATTGTTGTGATGAATTGTTACTTGCTCATGAGAAGTTTTATGAAAATAAATATTGCTGTTATAATAATGATCATGATGCTACTATGTCCATATTTTGTTTTTATCGACACCTCTCTCTCTAAACATGTGGACATGATTATCGATATCGGCTTTCGCTTGAGGACAAGCGAGGTCTAAGCTTGGGAGAGTTGATACGTCCATTTTGCATCATGTTTTGCTACTATTATTTATAGTGTTTTTAATCAATATAACACTTTGTGGAGCAATTCTAATGCCTTTTCTCTCTTAATATGCAAGACTTACACAAGGAGGGAGATTGCTGGCAGCTGGAATTCTGGACCTGAAAAAGCGATGTCAGAGATACCTATTTTGCACATCTCCAAATGAGCTGAATTTTATGGAGATTTATTTTGGAATAAATAAAAAATACTAGAAGAAATAAATACCAGAGGGGGCCACCCAGGAGCCCACGAGGCACCAGGGCGCGCCACCCCCCCAGACGCGCCCTGGTGGCTCGTGGGGCCCCTGGCCAGCCTCTGGCCCCCATTTTCTGGTATATAAGTCCATTTGCCCTAGAAAAAATATAGAGAAGACTTTCGGGACGGTGCGCCGCCGTCTTGAGGCGGAACTTGGGCAGGAGCACTTTTGCTCTCCGGCGGAGAGATTCTGCCGGGGATACTTCCCTCCGGGAGGGGGAAAACGTCGCCATCGACATCACCAGCGATCCTCTCATCGTGGGAGGACCAATCTTCATCAACATCTTCACTAGCACCATCTCATCTCAAACCCTAGTTCATCTCTTGTATTCAATCTTTGTCTCAAAACCTCAGATTGATACCTGTGAGTTGCTAGTAGTGTTGATTACATCTTGTAGTTGATGCTAGTTGGTTTATTTGGTGGAAGATTATATGTTCAGATCTTATATGCTATTCAATACCCCTCTAATCTTGGACATGAATATGATTTGTGAGTAGTTACTTTTGTTCTTGAGGACATGGGAGAAGTCTTGTCATAAGTAATCATGTGAATTTGGTATTCGTTTGATATTTTGATGATATGTATGTTGTTGATTCTCTTAGTGGTGTCGTGTGAACGTCGACTACATGACACTTCACCATCTTTGGGCCTAAGGGAATGCATTGTGGAGTAGTAATTAGATGATGGGTTGCTAGAGTGACAGAAGCTTAAACCCTAGTTTATGCGCTATTCCGTAAGGGGCTGATTTGGATCCATATGTTTAATGCTATGGTTAGAGTTATCTTAATTCTTCTTTCGTAGTTGCGGATGCTTGCGAGAGGGGGTAATCATAAGTGGGAGGCTTGTTCAAGTAAGAACAGCACCCAAGCACCGGTCCACCCACATATCAAATTATCAAAGTAGCAAACGTGAATCAAACAAACATGATGAAAGTGACTAGATGAAATTTCCATGTGTCCTCGAGAACGCTTTGCTTACTATAAGAGATCGTTCCGGCTTGTCCTTTGCTACAAAAAGGATTGGGACACTTTGCTGCACTCTTTGTTACTATTGCTACTTGTCACTTGTTACAAATTATCTTGCAATCAAACTACTCGTTACCGATAATTTCAGTGTTTGCAGAAAACACCTTGCTGAAAACCGCTTGTCATTTCCTTCTGCTCCTCGTTGGGTTTGACACTCTTACTTATCGAAAGGACTACGATTGATCCCCTATACTTGTGGGTCATCAGATATCAAGGCCAGCTTCCTTACACCCGACAAAGTGATACCATTAACCTTTGTCACTGTCATGTATGATTGACCACAACAGTGAGCTCTATACAAGTAACTGTGAACCTGGTATATGATCCTGATGAACCCTTGCTTACCTTTCCCTGGTAACGGCACCACGCCTGTGTTCTGAGCTGCTTTCGGCCATCCAGGGTGGATGCCGACTTTATATTTCTCTTTTCAACAACTGGCCCATGTTCTGAGCTGCTTTTCGGCCGTCTGGGACAGCTGTTGAGTTTCTTTTTGTAGCAGTGACCCTATGCTCTGAGCTGTTCTTCGGCCATCTTAGGGAACTGCTACATTCTTCTTATCAACACTACCTCATGCTCTGAGCTGCTTTTCAGCCGTCTTGAGCCATGGTTGAGTTATTTCAGTAATGTCCCAGATCTGAGTTATAAAGTCCGTTCTGGTGGCTACTAATTTATTTGCCAATTTTATGCAAAGGTTCGGATGATCATTGCCCTACAGTTAAAGCTTGAGAGATGATAGACTTGCCATGTAAACGTTGTTGCATGGTCATAGGAACAAGGATATTGTACTTACCAGCATCTATGGTCACACGAAGAATTGAGGATATCAATGGCCAAGCTCTTTTCCGCAAAGGATTCAGAAAAAGAGAACGATAATGAAGGAGCAAGCCTGGCAATACAGGTGTGATAATGGTTGCATGAACAACATGGTACGGATACCCAAGGCAGTCTGATTCCGTATCGATCACCATGAATATACACCCAAGGGATATGATTCTTAGCATTGTTTTGAACCCGGAGGATATGCATCTACTTGAGTAATCTAATGCAAGGATTAATGGTTTCATGCTCACCGAGGAAATTTGTTCACAACTCTATTCAGTACTATGAGTGCTGGATAGACGAATGTCACGTCAATAGGGAAATCACTCCCGGACTTATGGAAATTCTAGTCATGATCACATATCAGTTGAGCCAGCAGCTATGACGGAATTGGAGTCAGCGTAATGATGAACATCTGAAGGAAGACCTGTCAGAATATGGGTACGGTGAAGCAAACCACCTCCGAGCAAGGTAATCAGATCATATGAACTTCATTGGGAACATCATATGAAGGAAAAAGGATACCCGAGTTGGAAACGGTTTCCTTAAGTCAGAATATTCATGCTTGTTCCCGGAGCACCCAAATCTCGAGGACGAGATTTATCGTAAGGGGGTAGGTTTGTAACACCCCAATTTTTGGCCCTTTCTTTTTCTTTTGGGTTTCTTCGAATTTTTATTTGGAGTTTCTTTTTCCGTGGCTATGTGGTCTTAAAACCTGGGGAGACCATCTCTTCTGCCTCTCCCAAGTGGCTTGTCACTCCCAAATCTTTCCCAAGACCATTCCATTTCCATCTTAGCCCAACTCCAAATTCTTTTCTAGGGAATATTCCTTTTTCTATTAAAGGAATAACCCTGTTAACTCTAGGTTGTGAAGCAACCTATATTTCTGCCATTCCAAAAATTCCCACAAAATTCTCATAAATTCTTTGGATCATATCTTCCACAAATATGTCAAAACCCATCCTTGCCTAGTACAAAAATAATTCTGGAATATTCATTTTCCATTCTGTCCAAAATGGCACTTTGTGAAGGAAGTGCCATTTATATTTTCTTGATTGCCCTCAAACTTTTTGAGCACTCTTTCATATCCAAATAAATGCCACATGCCAAAATTCAGCTTCATTTTCCTAGTAAATCTTCCCCAGCAAATTTCCAAAGTTTCTGTCTAGAGAGAAGCTTTGTGAAGGAAGTACTATCTAGGCTAATCCAAATGCGTTGAAATTTTGGTAGATCATCTATATGAGCAAATCTTTACTCTCCACCAAATTTCACCTCCATCCAACAATCTATGTGAGCACACCTTCAAATTTTGCTTCTGGTGACAATTATAGTTTGTGAAGCAACTATATTTTATATTGCTTCATAAAATCTGAAATTAATCCAGGACCCAAACATCCCTATATCCTGTGAGCATGCCAAAATTCACATCATTTTGCCAAGCCATTGTGAAGGAAGTACCATTTTTATTTATCCAAATGGTATGAAATTTTTGCAGTGCCTTCATATGACCAAATAATAATCCTACACCAAATTTCAGCTCAATCCAATCATCTATGTGACTGCTACTTCATGATCTATTTTCTGGACCAGTTTTTGCAATTGTGAAGCAACTATGTTAAATCCTGGTCCAAATCTTTTCAAAATCCACAGGATGGTGGTCCTTCGTACCCTAAACCTCTGTGACATCCTGGTTAACCCTGATCCCATCCCATTTGACCACAATTTCATGCCCAAGTTTGCTACAACAAACTTCTGTTGATGCTACCCACTAGCACAAAGGTGCTATAAGCTAACCAAAACCTCAGTGTTTATCCATCTAGTAGGGTCCACACTCTAGACATCTTTTTCTCGCCCAGAATGCACCGCGTGCGCCTGTGCACGCGGTGACCACGCGGTCTGGCGTGCCAAAAGCGTGTGCTACTTGTAGCTTGCGTTGGTATTTTCCCCGAAGAGGAAGGGATGATGCAGCACAGTAGAGGTAAGTATTTCCCTCAGTTATGAAACCAAGGTTATCAATCCAGTAGGAGAATCAGGCAACACCTCGTTAGCAGTACCTGCACACAAACAACAAATCCTTGCACCCAACGCAAACGAGGGGTTGTCAATCCCTCGGCGGTCAATTGCAAGATTAAATTATATGATGATAGATAGATAGATTAAACAAAATACAAAATAAAATAAATAAGATAAAATTGCAGCAAGTATTTTCAGGGTTTTAGTAAATGATAAAGGTAGACCCGGGGGCCATAGTTTTCACTAGAGGCTTCTCTCAAGAAAATAGCATACGGTGGGTAGACAAATTACTGTTGGGCAATTGATAGAAAAGCAGATAATCATGACGATATCCAAGGCAATGATCATGTATATAGGCATCACGTCCGACACAAGTAGACCGACTCCTGCCTGCATCTACTACTATTACTCCACACATCGACCGCTATCCAGCATGCATCTAGTATATTAAGTCCATAAAGAACGGAGTAACGCCTTAAGCAAGATGACATGATGTAGACAAAGTAAACTCACGCATGAATAAACCCCATCTTTTTACCCTTAATAGCAACGATACATACATGTCATGTCCCTTTCTGTCACTGGGATTGAGCACCGCAAGATCGAACCCATTACAAAGCACCTCTTCCCATGGCAAGATAAATCAATCTAGTTGGCCAAACCAAATCAATAGATCGGAGAAGAAATACGAAGCTATAATAATCATGCATAAAAGAGATCAGAGAAGACTCAAATAATATTCATGGATAATCTGATCATAAACTCACAATTCATCAGACACCAACAAACACATCGCAAAAAGTGATTACATCAGATAGAACTCCAAGAACATCGAGGAGAACATTGTATTGAAGATCAAAAAGAGAGAAGAAGCCATCTAGCTACTAACTTGTGATGCCCCCGACTTAATCGTGCACTAATCATACATGCAAATGCGCACAATCAAGCACAGGGACTCACGGGAAGATATCACAACACAACTCTAGACACAAAATTAAAATAATACAAGCTTTATATTACAAGCCAGGGGCCTCGAGGGCTCGAATACATAAGCTCGAGAACAAGCGTTAGCGGAAGCAACAGAAAAGTATCTGAATACAGACCCAAAGGTTAAACAAGCCTGCCTTAAGCAGGCTGAGCAAAACAACGACATCTGATCGAAAAGGCGCAGGCCTCCTACCTGGGAGCCTTCTAAACTACTCCTGGTCGTCGGTCTTCACGTAGTAGTAGGCTCCACCGTGGTAGTAGTAGTCGGCGGGATCAGTTGTCTTCGGGACTCCGTCATCTGATCACAGCAAATGGGTATGGGGAAAAATAGGTAGCAAAGCAACCATGAGTAGACATCCAAAGTACTCGCAAGACTTACATCAGAACTATTCTATTTATGCATCGGTAACAAATGAAGGGGCTATATTTGTGGACTAGACTGCAGAAATGCCAGAATAGAGGGGAAGGCCTAGCCTATCGAAGACTAGCATCTTCAGCGTCTTGCAGCATTAGAAGAGAGCAGGTTAGCAGTATATAATAAAGCAACAAGCATGTAGTAGCAAAGCCCAGAGATCCTTCCTCGACTCCCTGCGAGAAAGCGAACCCGGAGCTTTCAGTTAAAATAACATGTATCCAGTTCAAGTTGGAGTAGATCGGGATACAACACTGAGCGTCCTGTTACCGTGGACACGGCTATTCGAATCGATAAACTTCCCTGCAGTGGTGCACTACTGTTACCCAACACGCTCGATTAACTCTGGCTGGACACACTTTTCTCGGTCATGCCCGGCCTCGGCTGGTCGACACGTCGTAGTCCTACCTAGGCTCCGCAGAGAGGTCCCCGCCGGTCTACATCCAAAGTGCTCAGGGGTCTTGGGCCCATCGCCCTTTGCACTCCGGGTCGTTGCGAGCAGGGCGATCGAGACACCACCTCTGAGGTTCCGACCCTGCCGTGCCGCAATGCTGAACTGGACGTCTGACAGAACTTTCGGCTGATACATACGGCGCCGAGGGCCCCATTAAACCATTATCCCGTGTGGTGGTAGTGCGTATATGCCAGTGGCCAACTCAGATCAATACCCAAATCCGTTAGTGCTTTATTAATTTTAGTGATGGCTGTCGGGACAAGTCCGAAGCTACCACCACAACCTGGGTGGTACCGCTAAATAGCCAGCCGCCACAGTAACTCTCGCAGGTGCTCTCCGGGCCCGCCCGACTTTCATGTGTAACTCTCGCGGGTACCCCTCGGGGTTGACCCGTCTTCAACAAGGGATTGAAATAAATGTAGGGTAACCGTGTGTCCATACATCAAGGGGGAAATCCGAAGAATCACCCTCGATGGATTCCCACTCGATGTATCCGTCAAGGTGAACCTGGAGGAATCACCCTCGATGGGTCCACACTTGAGGGGCTGCCTGACAGAGGCATCATCGGAGGTGGTGAAAGAGGAATCACCCTCGGTAACCCACAACCAACTAGCTACGCTACAGAGGTCTCATCAGGAGTGAGGTAGGAGGTATCACCCTCAGCACTCGATGGTAACTCTGCAGAGTCGTACAACTAAGGGGGTGTGCGGTGTTGTGTAGGTCTCTACACATCGATCAGGCTGATCGAGTCATCGGTAGTAAAGCATGGCAACAAGGACAAGGGTGTGGGGCCATTGATGTATCACTAACCAGCCTATACTAAGCAGTTAGGCCAACAGATAAAGTAGCAACAGCAGGTTACAAAATTAGGCTATGCATTACAATAGGAGCAATCAATTGTAGTAGCAAAATCTAATGCAAGCACGGGGGAGAAGGAATGGGCGATGTAGGAATGATCAAGGGGGTTTTGCTTGCCTGGTTGCTCTGTAGGTGAAAAGGAATCTTCAACGGTGTAGTCGATCCCCGGTTCGGCAGCGGTCTCGGAGTCTACCGGAGAAGAAGAGGGGGAAGAAACAGATAAATACAAGCATACAAATACAAACACTATGCACGACATGCCTAAATGATATGCAGGGGTGATATACTGCATCTCTGGATATTTTAGATGTTTTAGAAATTTATTTGGAATTATTTATTTGAGGTCATGCACTATTCATCTATCGGAAACGAGTAAAAAGTTCCATGTTCATCTACTTAGAGGGTTCCAACATGAGTGCAGATGACATATTCGGATTCGTTGGATTTTTCTGATCATTTTTCATATATAAATTATTTTCATCCGAGTTACGGTTTATTTTATATGAATTTTCAAAGTTCTAATCATTTTCTGGAATTTAAAGTTAAATTCGAAATTAAAATAGGAAAATGCTAAATGCACCCAGCACAGTGTACACAGTGGCTGACAGGTGGGGCCAGTTGACTAAGTCAACAACCCAGTCAGCACCCAATCAGCAGAGGCTGACATGTGGGTCCCAGTGCTGAGTCAGCAGAGCACAGTCAGCAGATCTTATCTAGATGAACAGTACACGTGACCCCACATGTCAGTTTATTAATTAAATAAATCATTTTTATTAGACCTAATTAAACTACGTGGGGCCCGGCTGTCAGTGGCATATTAGGTTAGTTTAATTTTAATCCTAATTGCTACAGTGTTAGGGCCCGCATGTCAGTGGCTATTAGCGTGGCAGTTAACCGCTAATGACCTTACAGGCGGAGCCCACCGACGTTTAAACGCCGGCGCTGCTCCGACGAGCACCAGACACGGCGGCGACGCGCGGAAATGGCGCACAGGGGCCCATTTGGCCCGGGGTTTGGTCCTACGGGACGGGCGCGACGCGCCGCGTCCGATGGTGGCCGTGGATGGCACGGGGGTGGCCGGAGTCGACCGCTACGATGACGGCAGGCGGCGGCCAGAGCACGGGGAGGGCGTAGGCGAGGCTGTTGTGCTCCAACGGCCTGCCCAAGGGGCGCTTCGGCCTCCTGGGAGTCCTAGGAGCACGACTGCGTGCTCGGCCGTGGCGCTAGCAAGCTAAAACGGCGATGGCGACGAGTCACGGCGGCGGAAGCTCACGGCTATGGCGGCGGCAAGGTGGGGCTCGAGCGCGAGGAAGAAAGAGAGGGGATCCAACGAGGAGCTCACCGAGGGGGCTCAAGAAGGCCCGGCGAGAGCACGGGAGCAGCAGAGGAACGGATCGACGACAACGAACGGCGACGACCGAGGTTGGGGAAGAGCTCGGTCCGCTCGCTGTAGTGGCGCAGAGCTCGGGCGGTGGCACGCAGGCGACGTAGGGGAGGCAGGCGGAGCTCCTGGACACCACGGCAGGTCGTGTGGTGGCCGGTGGCTGCGACGGCGAGGCAGCGCGGCGACGGCAGCGTTCGGGAAGGAGCTCCAGATCGAGAAGAAGAGCGGGGAGAGGGAAATGGGGGCTAGGGTTCGCTCCAGGGGGGCGAGGGAGGCCTTATCCACGTGGGGAGACGACGGGATGACCGGCGCGTGGCCATCGGCGGCTTGGGCGCGCGCGGCGCCGACACGCCAGGAGAGAGAGTGCGAGGAGGGAGACGACCAGCGCTGGGCTGGGCCGTCGGCGCTGTAGCACTTAGGCCCAGCCGCACAGTAGTGTTAGGCCTTTTTCTAATTTCCTTTTCTGTTTTATTTTTCCAGTAGCTACTTTGCCATTTTTTTCTAAATGACTTTTGTAAAATGTAGCACTTGTCTCAATAAATGACATGCAATATTTCCCACTGCCACAAAAAGTTTGGGAATTATTTGAGTTCATTTGAATTTTGCTTAATTAGAAATGATTTAAATAGGCTATTTTGAGGTACTGTTTTTGGATGTTAGGGTCAAATTTGGAATTCAATTGATATTGGTTTTAGTTTTATAATTGCTTTGGGAATTTTTGCAATATTATGAACATTTTTGTTTTGCTGTTTGAAGAAATAATTATTTGACTTGATATTTGAATTTGAATTTGAATTGTGTTTCAACCAAAGTGGCAATTAGCAAGGTTAACATGATAACATGGCAACTTAATTAGGGAGTAACAGTACTTCATTACATGGGGGTGTTACAACTTTCCTCCTCTAAAAGAAATTCTCGTCCCGAGAATTAAGAGGTGGAAGGGAAAAGGTCTGGGTATTCATCACGAAGACGATCCTCTCGTTCCCAAGTGGCTTCATTTTCTGAATGATTCGACCACTAAACTTTAAGAACTTGATTGCCTTCTAACGGGTTCGACGTTCAGCTTGATCAAGAATACGGATCAGATGCTCCTTATAAGACAGGTCATCCTGCAATTCAAGCACTTCATGATCCACTGCTCGGATCGGATCCTTGAAGCAGCGGCGGAGTTGTGACACATGGAAAACATCGTGAACCTGAGAAAGGTTCGGCTACAGTTCCAACTGATATGCCACTTCTCCACGTCTTGCGCGGATGCGGAAGGGGCCAATGTAGCGAGGAGCTAGCTTGTCCTTGATTCCAAAACGGTGGGTGCCCTTCATCGGAGTAACACGAAGATAAGCCTGTTCGCCGGGTTGATAGACCATTACCTTGTGTTTACGGTCATAATTGCTCTTCTGACGAGATTGAGCAGTCTTTAGATGTTCACGAACAATACGAACTTGCTCTTCAGCGTGTTGGATAATGTCCGGACCGAAGAATGGCCGTTCCCTAGTTTCTGACCAATTCAGAGGAGTTCGGCACTTACGTCCAAAAAGAACTTCAAATGGTGCCATCCTCAGACTAGCTTGATAGCTATTGTTGTAAGAGAATTCAGCATACGGGAGAGATTCCTCCCATTTCTTGCCAAAGGAGATGACACATGCGCGGAGCATATGTTTAAGCACTTGGTTGACTCGTTCGACTTGACCCTGCGAACTGGGGGTGAAAAGCAGTGCTAAAGGACAGATAAGTTCCCATAGCTTCTTGGAAACTTTCCCAGAACCTTGAGGTAAAGAGGCTGCCACGGTCTGAACTGATCTCCAGCGAAACACCGTGGAGTGACACAATTCTGGAAACATACAAGTCTGCTAACTGACTAGAAGTGATTGTCTCCTTGACTGGAAGGAAATGAGCAACCTTGGAGAATCAGTCAATGACGACAAAAATAGCATCATGACCCTTCTGTGATCTGGGAAATCCAGTAATGAAATCCATTTCAACTTTGTCCCATTTCCATTCGGGAATAGCAAGTGGTTGCAGAGTTCCGGCAGGTCTTTGATGTTCTGCTTTGATGCGACGACAAATGTCACACTCCGCAACATAACGAGCAATGTCTCGCTTCATATCAGGCCACCAGTATCGCTGACGGATGTCTTGGTACATCTTAGTACTACCAGGATGAATAGACAAAGGTGTGTCATGTGCTTCTTACATAACATCCGAGCGCGAGTCCAGATTGTGCTTTCTGGGGACCACTAGGCGGCCTCTGAAGAACAAGGCACCATCATCATCAACAGTGAAGAACGATGAATTTCCTTTGGAGAGATAGCTCTTGATCTTCTTGACTTCGGAATCATACTTCTGCCTTGTCTTGATGTTGTGCTCGAGATCTGGTTCAACAACCAAGGTATTTAGATATCCTTGAGGAATTATCTCGATGTTTAGCTTTCGAAGCTCTTCATACAGGAGTGGCTGCTGCAGCTGAACCTCAAGTTCACCACAGTAGGATTTACGACTCAAGGCATCAGCCATTACATTAGCCTTGCCAGGAGTATGAGAAATACCCAAGTCATAGTCCGTAATGGCCTCCATCCATCTTTGCTGATGGAGGTTCAGAGATGGCTGAGTGAACAAGTACTTCAGACTTTGATGATCCGTGTAGAACTCGCAACGATTACCCAGTAGGTAATGGTGCCATAACTTCAATGCATAAATAACTACTGCCAGTTCAAGATCATGCGTTGGATAGTTCTCTTCATGAGGACGCAACTGTCGAGAGCCATAAGCAATCACCTTGCGCTCTTGCATTAGGACACAGCCTAATCCTTGACGGTATGTGTCGCAATAAATCACGAGGTCCTTGCGAGAATCTAGAGGAGCAAGCACTGGGGTAGATGTCAGCTTGTCTTTGAGTGTCTGAAAACTTTCTTGACATTTGTCTGTCCACTCAAACTTGACGCCCTTGTGAAGCAAATCAGTCAAAGGCTTGGCAATTTTGGAGAAGTTCTCAACAAAATGGCGGCAATAGTTGGCGAGTCCGAGAAAACTTCTGACTTGCTTGACATTCTTCGGAGAAGTCCATTCAAGAATAGCCTGAACTCATTCCGGGTTAACAGCAATGCCATCTTTGGAAATCACGTGGCCAAGATATGTCACTTCAGATAACCAGAACTCGCACTTGGAATACTTGGCATACAGTTGATGTTCACGCAGCTTCTCCAGTACAAGCCGAAGATGTTTGGCATGTTCTTCTTCATTCTTCGAATATACAAGGATATCATCAAGATAAACCACGACGAACTTGTCGAGGTAATCCATGAAGATGTAGTTCATCAACCGGGAGAAGGTTGCTGGAGCGTTGGTTAAGCCGAAGGACATGACAGTGTACTCGTAAGAACCATAGCGAGTAACGAAGGCTGTCTTCGGGATATCCTCTTTGCGAACTCGGATCTGGTGGTATCCCAATCTCAAATCAAGTTTAGAGAATACTGAGGAACCAGCGAGTTGATCATACAGATCGTTGATTCTGGGAAGCGGATATTTGTTTTGAATTGTTGCTTGGTTGATAGGTCGATAATCTTGAACCAACCGATTCGTTCCATCCTTCTTCTTAACAAAGAGAGAAGGTGCTCCCCAAGCAGAAGAACTGGGGCGAATAAAACCCTTACGAAGTGACTTGTCAATTTCCTCCTTAAGTTCAAGGAGTTCATGAGCCGGCATCTTGTATGGACTCTTGCCAATAGGAGTAGTGCCTGGTTTCAGGTCGATAACAAACTCGACAGCCCTAGCAGGGGTTACTCCTGGAAGTTCTTCTGGGAAGACATCTTGAAAATCATGAACGACTGGAACGTTCTCTATTCCTTCAAGAGGTGAAGCATTCAAGGCATTCAGTGCATAAATATGGCTCTCGGCATCCTGGATTATTTGGGCTGAGTAGTTGATCACCTGGCCAGAAGGGTGTGTGAGCTGGACTATCTTAGCGGCACAGTCGATCATAGCTTTATATGCTGTCAACCATTCCATACCAAGAATGATGTCAATGTTGGAAGGTCCGAGCACAAAGAGAGAAGCCGGGAAAAGTAGGCCTCCAATCTCGATTTGATTGTGAGGGCTTACCATTGTGGTTTGCCACTTGGCTCCCGGAGATCGAACCGCTAAGGGGGTGGGTAATTTTTCCATGCCTAGCCCATGTAACTGTGCAAATTGTTGGGACACAAAGGCATGAGATGCTCCTGAATCAAAGAGAACAGCAGCTAGCACTGAATTAACGAGAAGAGTACCCATCACAATTTTTGGGGCCTCCCGAGCTTCTTCAATTTTGACATGGGTGACTTGGCCACAACCGGTTGCAAACGGCCTGGCATTATCGTTTCGGGATTGATGTCTTCGATGACACTTCCTACGACCAACAGGAGGATGTGGTGCATTCTGAGGCTGACCCTGGCGACAGTTGACAGCCAGGTGCCCTGACTGTCCACACTTGCGGCATAAACCTTCATTATGGGGAGGAGCCATAGCATTAGGGTTTCCACCCTGAACCGTTAGCTGTCTCGGCGGCGGAGGCAGACGAGGTGCAACATATGACGGTGTGGGTGCAGGGGAAGGTCGGTGATGAACATTGTCCGGAATACGGACTTGACGTTTCTGAGCAGGCTGACTCGAAGATGGGCCAACATCTCGAGTGCGCTTAAGCGACTCCTGGTACTCAGTCAGACCAGTTTCAGTTCGGAAAACTTGGCTGACAAGCGTCACAAAGTCTACGCAATCATGGGCAACACGTGCGAGCTTTATATTAGGTCGCAGTCCTTCACGGAATTTCTCCTGCTTGCGCGCGTCAGTGCAGACGTCATCCTCAGCATAGCGGGATAAATCAAGGAATTTCCTCTGATATTCATCCACAGTCATTTTGCCCTGTGTGAGTTAGCGGAACTGCTTCTTCTTCTGATCCATCAGACCTTGTGGAATGTGCCGTGCACGGAAAATTGACTGAAATTCTATCCATGTGGTGACTGTTTCAGCAGACAACATACGCCTGTGGCTTTCCCACCATTGAGCAGCTGGGCCCCTCTGATGATACGTCGCAAAAGTGACGTAACTGTCAGGAGCAACATTTGCCGACTCCATCTGAAAGGCGATGTCACGGAGCCAATCATCAGCATCCATAGGATCGGATGAGTTACGAAATGTGGACGGGTTGAGGCGCACGAAATCTTGCAGTGAGATCGGGCCAGGCTCCTGACGAGCCTCATTGCGTTCGAAACGATTTACCAGACTCTCGTTGAGCTGTCGGTTCAGTTCAAACTGCTGCATCATTGCGGCAATATAGGGTGGAGGTGGAGGATCGTCAGCCATCCTGCTACAACAACAGCGGTAGTTTAGCAAGAACAACTGCATGTGTATGGAGTCTTTCACAATGTAACATGAGCAATGAACAAGAAGTGCATTAGATATATATTAGTAGTCATTAAAGACATACAGATCCATGCACAGTGTTGGATACAAACGGATAGCACGAGTTCGGAAGCACCCGCAACTAGACAAACTAGGCGGCACGCAGGCATGCGGTGGAGAGATACAATAACGAGACATAGCAAAGGCTACATCAACGCTGGAGAAAACTAGTGCAGCGAGGAATCTGCAGGTGACAACGCAGGGTGCCCTCGACAAAAGGATCCTGCGGTCCGTGAACACTGTGAAGCAGAACCTGGCCCACAATTCAAAGAAGGGTTGATTCAAATCTCTGGATGGATGTGATCACGAGAACCTAGAGTTAGAGTTAGCAAAATATTTAACCCGAATAGAAGAGAGATCAGAGTCCCAGAGTAAGGAAGAGGAATAAAACATCCTAATCCCATCCGTTGGCGACGTGGGCCCGTAAGCCACACAGCCATGTTAGTAAAACAGTTTTGGAGACTAGACTCAACTTCAGCCAAGGAGTTGGAAAGGGGCTTCCTACAGGCAGTCGGCTCTGATACCAACTTGTGACGCCCCTGACTTAATCATGCACTAATCAAACACGCAAATGCGCACGATGAAGCACAGGGACTCACGGGAAGATATCACAACACAACTCTAGACACAAAATTAAAATAATACAAGCTTTATATTACAAGCCAGGGGCCTCGAGGGCTCAAATACATAAGCTTGAGAACAAGCGTTAGCGGAAGCAACACAAAAGTATCTGAATACAGACCCAAAGGTTAAACAAGCCTGCCTTAAGAAGGCTGAGCAAAACAACGACATCTGATCGAAAAGGCGCAGGCCTCCTGCCTGGGAGCCTTCTAAACTACTCCTGGTCGTCGGTCTTCACGTAGTAGTAGGCTCCACCGTGGTAGTAGTAGTCGGCGGGATCAGCTGTCTTCGGGACTCCGTCATCTGATCGCAGCAAACGGGTATAGGGAAAAAGAGGTAGCAAAGCAACCGTGAGTACTCATCCAAAGTACTCGCAAGACTTACATCAGAACTATTCTATTTATGCATCGGTATCAAATGAAGGGGCTATATCTGTGGACTAGACTGCAGAAATGCCAGAATAGAGGGGAAGGCCTAGACTATCGAAGACTAGCATCTTCAGCGTCTTGCAGCATTAGAAGAGAGCAGGTTAGTAGTATATATTAAAGCAACAAGCATGTAGTAGCAAAGCCCAGAGATCCTTCCTCGACTCCCTGCGAGAAAGTGAACCCGGAGCTTTCAGTTAAAATAACATGTATCCAGTTCAAGTTGGAGTAGATCGGGATACAACACTGAGCGTCCTGTTACCTTGGACACGGCTATTCAAATAGATAAACTTCCCTGCAGGGGTGCACTACTGTTACCCAACACGCTCGATTAACTCTGGCCGGACACACTTTTCTCGGTCATGCCCGGCCTCGGCTGATCGACATGACGTAGTCCTACCTAGGCTCCGCAGAGAGGTCCCCGCCGGTCTACATCCTAAGTGCTCAGGGGTCTTGGGCCCATCGCCCTTTGCACTCCGGGTCATTGCGAGCAGGGCGATCCAGGCACCACCTCTGGGGTGCCGACCCGGCCGTGCCGCAATGCTGAACTGGACGTCTGACAGAGCTTTTGGCTGATACCTACGGTGCCGAGGGCCCCATTAAACCATTATCCCGCGTGGTGGTAGTGCGTATAGGCCAGTGGCTAACTCAGATCAATACCCAAATCCGTTAGTGCTTTATTAATTTTAGTGGCGGCTGTCGGGACAAGTCCGGAGCTACCACCATAACCTGGGTGGTACCGCTAAACAGCCAGCCGCCACAGTAACTCTCGCGGTTGCTCTCCGGGCCCGCCCGACTTTCATGTATAACTCTCGCGGGTACCCCTCGGGGTCGACCCGTCTTTAACAAGGGACTGAAATAAATGTAGGGTAACCGTGTGTCCATACATCAAGGGGGAAATCCGAAGAATCACCCTCGATGGATGCCCACTCGATGTATCCGTCAAGGTGAACCTGGAGGAATCACCCTCGATGGGTCCACACTTGAGGGGCTGCACGACAGAGGCATCATCGGAGGTGGTGAAAGAGGAATCACCGTCGGTAACCCACAACCGACTAGCTACGCTATAGAGGTATCATCAGGTGTGAGGTAGGAGGTATCACCCTCGGCACTCGATGGTAACTCTGCAGAGTCGTACAACTAAGGGGATGTGCGGTGCTGTGTAGGTCTCTGCACATCGATCACGCTGATCGAGTCATCGGTAGTAAAGCATGGCAACAAGGACAAGGGTGTACGTGGGGCCATTGATGGATCACTAACCAGCCTATACTAAGCAGTTAGGCCAACAGATAAAGTAGCAACAGCAGGTTACAAAATCAGGCTATGCATCAGAATAGGAGCAATCAATTGTAGTAGCAAAATCTAATGCAAGCACGTGGTTAGAAGGAATGGGCGATATAGGAATGATCAAGGGGGTTTTGCTTGCCTGGTTGCTCTGCTGGTGAAAAGGAATCTTCAACGGTGTAGTCGATCCCCAGTTCGGCAGCGGTCTCGGAGTCTACCGGAGAAGAAGAGGGGGAAGAAACAGATAAATACAAGCATACAAATACAAACACTATGCACGACATGCCTAAATGATATGCAGGGGTGATATACTGCATCTCTGGATATTTTAGATGTTTTAGGAATTTATTTGGAATTATTTATTTGAGGTCATGCACTATTCATCTATCGGAAACGGGCAAAAAGTTCCATGTTCATCTACTTAGAGGGTTCCAACATGAGTGCAGATGACATATTCGGATTCGTTGGATTTTTCTGATCATTTTTCATATATAAATTATTTTCATCCGAGTTACGGTTTATTGTATATGATTTTTCAAAGTTTTAATCATTTTCTGAAATTTCTGGAATTTAAAGTTAAATTCGAAATTAAAATAGGAAAATGCTAAATGCACCCAGCACAGCGTACACAGAAGTGTACACAGTGGCTGACAGGTGGGGCCAGTTGACTAAGTCAACTGCCCAGTCTGCACCCAGTCAGCAGAGGCTGACATGTGGGTCCCAGTGCTGAGTCAGCAGAGCATAGTTAGTAGATCTTATCCAGATGAACAGTACACATGGGCCCCACATGTCAGTTTATTAATTAACTAAATCATTTTTATTAGACCTAATTAAATTACGTGTGGCCCGGCTGTCAGTGGCATATTAGGTTAGTTTAATTTTAATCCTAATTGCTACAATGTTAGGGCCCGCATGACAGTGGCTATTAGCGCGGCAGTTAACCGCTAATGACCTTACAGGCAGGGGCCCCCGATGTTTAAACGCCGGCGCGCGCACCGGCACTGCTCCGGCGAGCACCAGACGCGGCGGCGACGCGCGGAAATGGCGCACAGGGTCCCATTTGGCCCGGGGTTTGGTCCTACGGGACGGGCGCGACACGCCGCGTTCGATGGTGGCCGTGGATGGCACGGGGGAGGCCGGAGTCGACCGCTACGACGATGGCAGGCGGCGGCCGGAGCACGGGGAGGGCGTAGGCGAGGCTGTGGTGCTCCAACGGCCTGCCCAAGGGGCGCTTCGGCCTCCTGGGAGTCCTAAGAGCACTACTGCGTGCTCGGCCATGGCGCTAGCAAGCTAAAACAGCGGCGGCGACGAGTCACGGCGGTGGAAGCTCACGGCTATGGCGGCGGCAAGGCGGGGCTCGAGCGCGAGGAAGAAAGAGAGGGGATCCAATGAGGAGCTCACCAAGGGGGGCTCAAGAAGGCCCGGCGAGAGCATGGGAGCAGCAGAGGAGCGGATCGACAACGGCGAACGGCGACGACCGAGGTTGGGGAAGAGCTCGGTCCGCTCGCTGTAGTGGCGAAGAGCTCGGGCGGTGGCGCGCAGGCGACGTAGGGGAGGCAGGCGGAGCTCCTGGACACCACGGCAGGTCGTGTGGTGGCCGGTGGCCGCGACGGCGAGGCAGCGCGGCGATGGCAGCATTCGGGAAGGAGCTCCAGATAGAGAAGAAGAGGGGGAGAGGGAAATGGGGGCTAGGGTTCGCTCCAGGGGAGCGAGGGATGCCTTATCCACGCGGGGAGACAGCGGGATGGCCGGCGCGTGGCCATCGGCGGCTCGGGTGCGCGCGGCACCGACACGCCAGGAGAGAGAGCGCGAGGAGGGAGACGACCAGCGCTGGGCTGGGCCGTGGGCGCTGTAGCACTTAGGCCCAGCCGCACAGTAGTGTTAGGCCTTTTTCTAATTTCCTTTTTTGTTTTATTTTTCCAGTAGCTACTTTGCCTTTTTTTCTTTCTAAATGACTTTTGTAAAATGTAGCACTTGTCTCAATAAATGACATGCAATATTTCCCACTGTCACAAAAAGTTTGGGAATTATTTGAGTTCATTTGAATTTTGCTTTATTAGAATTGATTTAAATAGGCTGTTTTAAGGTACTGTTTTTGGATGTTAGGGTCAAATTTGGAATTCAATTAATATTGGTTTTATTTTTATAATTGCTTTGGGAATTTTTGCAATATTATGAACATTTTTTTTGTTGTTTGAAGAAATAATTATTTGACTTGATATTTGAATTTGAATTTGAATTGTGTTTGAACCAAAGTGGCAATTAGCAAGGTTAACATGATGACATGGCAACTTAATAAGGGAGTAACAGTACTTCATTACATGGGGGTGTTACATAACTATGGACCTGAAGATCTGTGGTAAACTACTCACGCTTCATCGGAAGGACAGCAAGGTTGATGTAGAGCCCCTCCGTGATCGATTCCCCCTCCGGCGGAGCACCGGAGAAGGCCTCCAGATGGGATCTCTCGAGAACAGGAGCTTGCGGCGGCGGAAAAATTATTTCGTGGACTCCTCTGTTGGTTTCCCGATTTTTGGGAATTTATAGTGGTGGAATTAGGTCAAAATAGTCAGAGGTGGGCCCACGAGGCACCAGGGCACGCCTGCCCCCCCAGGCGCGCCCTGGTGGCTCGTGGCCACCTCCAGGGTCTTCTGGCCTCCTCCCGAAGCTTCTAGTGTTTATCTTGTCCAGAAAAAAATCTCCAAAAAGTTTCGTTGCATTTGGACTTCGTTTGGTATTGATATTCTATAAAACCAAAAACTGGCAGAAAACAGCAACTGGCACTGGGCACTAAGTTAATAGGTTAGTCCCAAAAAATGATATATAATTGCTACAAATGTATATTAAAACATCCAAGATTGATAATATAACAGCATGGAACAATCAAAAATTATAGATACGTTGGAGACGTATCAGCGTACTCTGAACGTCGGGACCCCTCTACCGCCGCCCAAACGTCGTCCTCGCGACACCACACCATGTCCACAGCGCTGCTCGACCTCTCCTGAGTCCACGCCACCCCTCTGGACCCCTCTCCCCTTCCTCTTTCCTCTCTGGCGCGCCACGCCGCCCCACGTGCCCGTGGCCGTCGTCGCCTTGCCCCTGTCTTCTTCCTCCCCGCGGCATCTCTGGCACTCCACTACCTCTCTCCCATCGCCATCCACGCCTGCCCGCGTGCGCACGCGTACGCGGTCGTGCCAGAGCATCGTTTGCTCGCCCGTGGCGGCACCCGGTGAGGGCATCGCCGCCTCGGCTATTTAAGCCACCCCCGAGCCCCCTCGACCTCATCAACCTCCTCACCCCTTACCTAGATGTCTTCCCGACCACCCAACCGAGCTCGAGGAGCCCTCCTCGACCGCCATTACCGCCATGGCCGTCGCCGTCCTCGGCCTAAATTCGGGCAAGCCCGAGCCCTACTCCTCCTCATTCCACCACCATGGAGCGCCGTGCCAAACTCCGGCCGAAGCCGCCGTCCACCGCGGCCAAAGTCCCGCCCCCTCCCGCACTCCCCGACGCGTTTGACACCCTCAGGCAGGTGCGCCTCCTCGCCCCGAGCCCGCCGATGGCCGGAGCTCGGCCGGAGATGGTCCGAGTCGTCGGGCAAGCGCCGGCGGGCGTGCGTCCCTCCTCTGCATTGTGGGCGAGAGAGAGGTTGAAGACGCTGACTTGGCCAGGCGGGCCCCACCATCCACTCGACCCCACCGGTCAGCCACAGTGCGGTGTTGACCCCAGGCCTACGTGCTTTTTAAGTGGATGCGTATTCGGTCAAATATGTTTTCCGCTAATGAAAGCGTACTCCCGCCCAGCCTCTGTCTGGAATGCGTTTTCCCGCGGCAAAAACGTATTCCCTGAAAGGCGCTTTCTGTTTTCAGCCGCCGGCGCCGAAACGGTTATATTGTGAACGTTCACCTGTTAGCAGCAGAAATGGACAGATTTTATTTGTTTTTCTGCCTAACGAACGAACGGCCACAACTTTTTAACCATGACTCCGATTCAGGTAATTCCAAAGCCCACGTTCTCAGTTCGTCGAGCCCGTTCCGATGGTATCATTTTCACCATGCTGTAACATTCTGAAAATGACCATTTTTCCCTTGCCCTTAAACAGCCCCCTTTGAGAGGGAAACATTTCCGGCAAATTTTTCCGCAAGTGCCTCGCACTTCTTCCCAGTGAATCCTTCATCCCCAGGCAAGCCATAACAGCCACTTACATGATGGCCTTGCAGTAGCCATGGTTTCCACTTGAATATTTAAATGATTGTTTGCTCATTTAATTATTTTGTGAATAATATATGTTTGTGAATCCATGCTCGTTCGTATGCCATGTTCATTTGCATCTAGTAAGTTAAAAGATTAATTGCTAGTGTTATATCATGTTTTATCCTTGTAATTAATGACATGCTCATATGGATGGTTTGCTATGAAACTACTTGTGATATTCATGATCATCGTGAGGCTATCCTCATTTGCATCCTGTAGAATAAAAGAGTTATCATTGTTGATGTTATGTTAAATGGTTATGTTTCCCATCCATGTTTATGTTGATATCAGACTCATATGCATGTTATTTTATTGTGACTCAGCTCATCACCATTCAAGTTAAACCTGACATTAATCGAACTTGAACAAATTTGTTGGCTAGGTCATGGTGCCACCGAATCGAGCTCACCAGTGCAACCACACTTGCCTGGATAGGGAGGCCCTAATGCGGTCTATTGTCATGCCTCTCGTCGATGCCTCTTACTAGGGAAGGTTATGGGTGCGCGCTACCCTGATCAGGTAGGCGGCCATAGCCTTGTGTGCCTGAGTTTTACGTTACTGAGGTCCCCGTTTGGGACGTTGTTTTTGTTTGGCCACGACGGTGGCAGCCACAGAGGTGGCGGATGTCACGAGTTGACATCGGGGCCACCCATGACCTAGCCCAAAGGGGAGTTTGTCAGAGTGGCCGGGAGAGTGTCATGCAATAGATTGGTTTTGTCAGAATGTCGTTGGTCCACCTGAATGGGAGCACGAGGCCATGAGTTCCGTGGTGTGGGTACAGTGTACTAACCTCTGCAGAGTGTATAATCTATCGATAGACGTGTCCTCGATCATGGACACAGTTCGTAGTAGGTCACACTATGGGTCAACAGTAATAATAATCTGAATAATAACAACCCCGGTTCGATGAGAAAAGAAGTTGGTTGATCTTTATGTGGTCACGAGATGATCACGATGATGATGGTTGATCATGAGGTGATCGTGTGAAGATCACAATGGTAAGAAAGATTGATACCTATAGTGGTTACGTGATAACCTCCGAGCAAAGTAAGTTGGTCCGTGAGACCTTAAACGTCGACCCCCTTGCATGCTAGTGCTAGTATCATCATGTTCATATCATGAGTGACATGTACATGCCATGCTCACTCCCCTATTGATTCTAGTAGTATCATGCTCATCAACGATAATTAACCTGTAAATGCCAAGCTGTTGTTTGTCTTGATTGCTTTGGTTGCTGTGAGCTTGCGAGTACATTCAAAGTACTCACCTGGCGTGTCATGCCAGATTTCAGGTAATGCCGTGATTGATTGTCTGTCGAGGATACCGAGGTTGCGCTCTAGGATGCGTCCCAGCCAGAGTCCCTGCGGAGTGGAGTTCATCATCGTCGTCGTTGTTCCGCTGCTAGAATTTGTTCCGCTTCGAGATGTTCCGCTGCTAGCATAGAGCTATCGTAGTAGGTGTAGTGTCGCCATGCCGATGTAATTCTTTGTTATAATGGACCCTTGTACCCCAATTATTTGTAATAAAGAGCTGATTCGTTCAATGCCAAGCAGCGCCGTATTCCAGAAGACTTGATCTCTGGGCTGGAATACGGGGTGTTCCGGTCTCTCTGAGCCGGGGTGCCACACACACCTCTATTTACTTACAACTCAACATTACAACTCGATACTAGAACAAAATATGACTCTATATGAATGCCTCTGGCAGTGTACCAGGATGTGGAATGATGCTAGCATAACATGTATGACAATGATGAATGGTGGCTGAGCCACAAATACTATGTCAGCTATATGATCATGCGAAGCAATATGACAATGATGATGTATGTCATAAAAACGGAACGGTGGAAGTTGCATGGCAATATATCTCGGAATGGCTATGGAAATGCCATGATAGGTAGGTATGGTGGCTGTTTTGAGGAAGATATAAGGAGGCTTATGTGTGATAGAGCGTATCATATCACGGGGTTTGGATGCTCCGGCGAAGTTTGCACCAACTCTCGATGTGAGAAAGGGCAATGCACGGTACTGAAGAGGCTAGCAAATTGTGGAAGGGTGAGAGTGCGTATAATCCATGGACTCACATTAGTCATAAAGAACTCACATACTTATTGCGAAAGTCTATTAGCCCTCGAAGTAAAGTACTACTACGCATGCCCCGAGAGGGATAGATTGGTAGGACAAGGTCCATCGCTCGTCCCCGACCGCCACTCATAAGGTAGACAATCAATAATAAATCATGCTCCAACTTCTTAGCATAACGACAGATCATACGCGCATGCTTCGGGAATCACAAACCTTAACACAATTATTCATAATAAACCACAATTATCTACTAATACATCCCCCATATTACCATCTTAATATCGCAAAACTATTGCAAGGAATCAAATTTATCATATTCAGTGATCTACATGAAAGTTTTTATTATATCCTTCTTGAATACCTATCACATCAGGACCAAATTCATAACCCATGCATATTACCATTGCTATCATGCGACTCTCAGAAAGATATAAGTGAAGCATGAGAGTGCAACTATTTCTTTAAAATATAACCACCGCCGTGCTCTAACAGATATAAGTGAAGCACTAGAGCAACTGCCTAGCTCAAAAGATATAAGTGAAGCACATAGAGTATTCTAACAAATCACGAATAATGTGTGTCCCTCTCAAAAAGGTGTGTTCAGCAAAGATGATTGTGACATACTAAAAAGCAAACAAAAGCAAACAAACTATTTCACAAGACGCTCCAAGTAAAACACATATCATGTGATGAATAAAAATATAGCTCCAAGTGAGTTACCGATAGATTGTAGACGAAAGAGGGGATGCCTTCCGCGACATCCCCAAGCTTAGACGCTTGAGTCTTTCTTCAATATTACCTTGGGGTGCCTTGGGCATCCCCAAGCTTAGGCTCTTGCCACTCCTTATTCCTTTATCCATCGTAGTCTCACCCAAAACTTGAAAACTTCAGCACACAAAACTCAACAGAAACCTCGTGAGATCCGTTAGTATAACAAATAAATCTTTAACTCTAGGTACTGTTGTAAATTGATTCATATTTAATATTGGCATAATGCTACTGTACTCCAACTTCTCCATGACTCATACCCCCCGATACGATCCATAGATTCATCAAAATAAGCAAACTATGCAACAAAAATAGAATCTGTATAAAACAGAACAGTCTGTAAAGACCTATTTAAAAGCCATACTTCTGTAACTCCAAAAATTCTGAAAAATTAGGAAAACGTAAAAAATTCATATACCAATACTGTGTAAAAATTTCAGATTTTTCTGACGCTACAGTACAGAATTAAAATCCAGCACTGGACGCAAAACTTTCTGTTTTCCAAACAGCATCAATTATACTATCATCAACATCATCCCAAAGGCATTACTTGGCACAAACACTAATTAAAACATAAAAATACAATCATAACAGAAGCTATAATTGTGCAAACACTCAAAAACAGAAGGTAAAAGCAAAATTTTATTTTATTCATTGGGTTGCCTCCCAACAAGCGCTATTATTTTATGCCCCTAGCTAGGCATAATGCATAGTTTCAAGTGTTGTCATCCTTAGTCTCCAACTCCTCAATCACACATCCATTTTTTCTAGTAGATTTAACATAGGTGTTTTTCATCATCACACTTCTAGGCACAAAATCAAGAATTTTACTTTTATGAATAGGTTCCTTAATCATATCAATGAAAGTGGGGTGCACACTAATCATTTTAAGATCTTCGTTCCCTTTACTAAAGTGGCACCCTTGTGTTGGGGAACGGAGCATGAATTTCAAAAAAAAATCCTACGCTCACGCAAGATCTATCCATGGAGATGCATCGCTACGAGAGAGGAGAGTGTGTCTACGTACCCTCGTAGACCGTTAGCGGAAGTGTCTCACGACGCGGTCGATGTAGTCGAACTTCCTTCGGGATCCACCGATCGAGTACCGAACGTACGGCACCTCCGAGTTCTACACACGTGTAGCTCGGTGACGTTCCTCGCCTTCTTGATCCAGCAAGACGTCGAGGTAGTAGATGAGTTCCGTCAGCACGACGGCGTGGCGACGGTGACGGTGAAGTGATTCCGGCAGGGCTTCGCCTAAGCTCTCCGAAAATATGACCGGGGTGGTAAACTGTGGAGGGGGGCACCGCACACGGCTAAGAGAACAATTGTCGTGCCTTTGGGGTGCCCCCTGCCCCTGTATATAAAGGAGGAGAGGGAGGAGGCCGGCCCCCTAGGGGTGCGCCAAGTGTGGGGAGTCCTACTAGGACTCCTTAGTCCTAGTAGGATTCCACCTCCCATACGGAGTAGGAAAGGGGGAAGGGAGAGGGAAAGGAAAGAGGGGGCTGCGCCCCCTCCCCTAGTCCAATTCGGTTTGGGCAAGGGGGGGCGCGTGCCTCCTCACGTGGCCTGCCTCTCCTTTTCCCGTATGGCCCAATAAGGCCCATTACTTCTCCCGGTGAATTCCCGTAACTCCCCGGTACTCCGAAAAATACCCGAATCACTCGGAACCTTTCCGACGTCCGAATATAGCCTTCCAATATATGAATCTTTACCTCTCGACCATTTTGAGACTCCTCGTCATATCCGTGATATCAGCCGAGACTCCGAACAAACTTCGGCCACCAATCACATAACTCATATAATACTAAATCGTCATCGAACCTTAAGTGTGCGGACCGTACGGGTTCGGGAATGATGTAGACATGACCGAGACGACTCTCCGGTCAATAACCAACAGTCGGACCTGGATGCTCATATTGGTTCCTACACATTCCACGAAGATCTTTATCGGTGAACCTCATATGTCAACATACGTTGTTCCCTTTGTCCGGCGGTATGTTACTTGCCCGAGATTCGATCGTCGGTATCCAATACCTAGTTCAATCTCGTTACCGGCAAGTCTCTTTACTCGTTCCATAATACATCATCTTGCAACTAACTCTTTAGTCACGGTGCTTGCAAGGCTTCTGTGATGCTGTATTACCGAGAGGGCCCAGAGATACCTCTCCGATAGTCGGAGTGACAAATCCCAATCTCGATCCATGCCAACTCAACAAACACTTTCGGAGATACCTGTAGTGCACCTTTATAATCACCCAGTAACGTTGTGACGTTTGATACACCCAAAGTATTCCTACCGTATTCGGGAGTTGCATGATCTCATGGTCAGAGGAACGTGTATTTGACTTAGTGAAAGCAATAGCAATAAACTAAACGATCATTTGCTATGCTAACGGTTGGGTCATGTCCATCACATCATTCTCCTAATGATGTGATCCCGTTATCAAATGACAACTCATGTCCATGGTCAGGAAATCTTGACCATCTTTTGATCAACGAGCTAGTCTAGTAGAGGCTTACTAGGGACTCAGTATTTGTCTATTATCCACACATGTATTAAGTTTCCGGTCAATACAATTCTAGCATGAATAATAAACCATTATCATGAACAGAGAAATATGATAATAAACACTTTATTAATTGCCTCTAGGGCATATTTCCAACAGTCTCCCACTTGCACTAGAGTCAATAATCTAGTTTACATCTCCATGTAATTAACATCCAATCAGTTCTAGGGCTGATCATGTTTTGCTTGTGAGAGAGGTTTTAGTCAACGGGTCTGCAATATTCAGATCCGTGTGTTCTTGGCAAATCTCTATGTCATATGTAGATACTGCTACCACACTCTGCTTGGAGCTACTCCAAAAACGACTGTCCCACTTTACGTATCCGGTCTGAGACTCATAGTCTTCCGGATCGGTGTATAAAGCTTGCATCGACGTAACCCTTTACGACGAACTCTTTATCACCTCTATTCCCGAGAAATTCTTCCTTAGTCCTTTTCAGGTACTTCAGGATATTCTTGACCGCTGTCCAATGATCTACTCCTGGATCACTTTGGTACCTTCCAACCAAGCTAATAGCGAGGCATACATCAGGTCTAGTACACAGCATGGCATACAAAATAGAGTCTATGGCTGAGGCATAGGGGATGACACTCATCTTCTCTTTGTCTTCTGCCGTGGTCGGGCTTTGAGTCTTACTCAATCTCACACCTTGCAATACAGGCAAGAACCCTTTCTTTGACTGATCCATTTTGAACTTCTTCAAAATCTTGTCAAGGTATGTGCTTCGTGAAAGTCCTATGAGGCGTCTCAATCTATCTCTATAGATTTTGATGCCTAACATGTAAAACAACCTTTACCTAGATTTTCAAGTCTTACTCCACTTCACACCAGGCAAGAACTCATTTCTTTGACTTGATCCTATTTTGAACTTCTTCAAAAAACTCATCAAGATGTGTGAACTTTTATCAAGCGTTTTGATCTATCTCCATAGATCTCGATGCCCAATCTGTGGATAACTCAAAAACAGGTTTTTATTGAAAAACTCCTTTCAATTCTTTATGCTTTCCAGAAATTCTACATTATTTCCAATCAACGATATGTCATCCACATATACTATTAGAAATGCTATAGAGCTCCCACTCACTTTCTGGTAAACACAAGTTTCTCCATAAACTTGTATAAACCCAAACGCTTTGCTCACTTCATCAAAGCGAGTATTCCAGCTCCGAGATGCTTGCACCAGTCCATAGATGGATCGCTGGAGCTTGCATACTTTGTTAGCACCTTTAGGATCGACAAAACCTTCCGGTTGCATCATACACAATTCTTCCTTAAGGAATCCATTAAGGAATGCCGTTTTGACGTCCATTTGCCAGATTTCATAATCATAAAATGCGGCAATTGCTAACATAATTCTGACAGACTTTAGCATCGCTACGGGTGAGAAAGTCTCATCGTAGTCAACTCCTTGAACTTGTCGATAACCTTTAGCAACAAGTCGTGCTTTATAGACGGTGACATTACCATCAGCGTCCGTCTTCTTCTTAAAGATCCATTTATTTTTAATAGCTCGCCGTTCATCGGGCAAGTCTACCAAAGTCCACACTTTGTTCTCATACATGGATCTAATCTCGGATTTCATGGCCTCAAGCCATTTGTCGGAATCCGGGCTTGCCATCGCTTCTTCATAGTTCGTAGGTTCACCGTTGTCTAACAACATGACCTCCAAGACAGGATTGCCGTACCAATCTGGTGCGGAACGTGTCCTGGTTGACCTTCGAAGTTCAGTAACAACTTGATCCGAAGTTTCATGATCATCATCATTAACTTCTTCTCTGGTCTGTGTCGATGTCACAGAAATTTCTTTCTGTGGCGTACTACTATCCAGAGGAGGTACAATTACCTCATCAAGTTCTACTTTCCTCCCACTCACTTCTTTCGAGAGAAACTCCTTCTCTAGAAAGGATCCATTCTTAGCAACGAATACTTTGCCTTCGGATTTGTGGTAGAAGGTGTACCCAACGGTCTCCTTTGGGTATCCTATGAAGACGCACTTATCCGCTTTGGGTTCGAGCTTATCTGGCTGAAGCCTTTTGACATAAGCATTGCATCCCCAAATTTTCAGAAACGACATCTTAGGTTTCTTGCAAACCACAGTTCATACGGTGTCATCTCAACGGATTTAGACGGTGGCCTTGTTTAAAGTGAATGCAGCTATCTCTAATGCATAACCCCAAAATGATAGTGGCAAATTGGTAAGAGACATCATAGAACGCACCATATCCAATAGAGTACGATTATGACGTTCGGACATACCATTACGCTGTGGTGTTCCATGTGGCGTGAGCTATGAAACAATTCCACATTGTCTTAAGTGATTGCCAAACTCGTAACTCAAATATTCTCCTCCACGATCAGATCGTAAGAACTTTATTTTCTTGTTACGATGGTTCACTACTTCACTGTGAAATTCTTTGAACTTTTCAAATGTTTCAGATTTATGCTTCATCAAGTAGACATAACCATATCTACTCAAATCATCAGTGAACGTGAGAACATAACGATATCCACCACGCGCCTCAACACTCATCGGACCGCATACATCGGTATGTATTATTTCCAATAAGTTGGTTGCTCGCTCCATTGTTCCGAAGAACGGAGTTTTAGTCATCTTGCCAATAAGGCACGGTTCACATGTCTCAAATGATTCATAATCAAGAGATTCCAAA
This sequence comes from Elymus sibiricus, assembly GCA_039707655.1. Lineage (NCBI taxonomy): Eukaryota > Viridiplantae > Streptophyta > Magnoliopsida > Poales > Poaceae > Elymus > Elymus sibiricus. The sequence continues at coordinate 456,242,336 of CM077672.1, forward strand.
AACCCATCTGCATGGAGTTTCTTCATGTGTTTAACACTGATATGACCTAAGCGGCAGTGCCACAAATATGTGGTACTATCATTATCTTTTGGCATTCGTGTTATGAACATATGTATTACTACGATCAAGATTCAATAAACCTTTCATTTTAAGTGCATGATCATCAATGATATTATCCAAATAGAATAACAATTATTCTCTGAAATTGAATAACCGTCTTGCAATAAACACTATCAGATATAATGTTCATGCTTAACGCAAGCACCAAATAACAATTATTTAGGTTCATCACTAATCCTGAAGGTAGAGAGAGCGTGGCGATGGTGATCACATCAACCTTGGAGACACTTCCAATGCACATCGTCACCTCGTTCTTTAGCTAGCCCTCGTTTATTCCGAAGCTCCATGTTTCAAGTTGCAAGCAACTGAACAAGTATCAAATACCCAGGTGCTCCTACGAGTACTAGTAAGGTACACATCAATAACATGTATATCAAATATCTTTGTTGACATTGCCAGTCTTATTATCTGCCAGTTACTTTGGAGAAGTTCTGCTCCTTGTGACATTTCCCTTTGCAATGGGAGCATTAAGTCTCGGGTTTGGTTCAGCCTTGGGTTTCTTCGCGTGAGCGGCAACTGTTTTACCGTTCTTCTTGAAGTTCCCTTTTCTTTCCCTTGCCCTTCTTGAAACTAGTGGTCTTATTAACCATCAACACTTGATGCTCCCTTTTTTTTTATTTCTACATCCGCAGATTGTAGCATCGCGAATAGCTTAAGGATCTTCTATCCCTTGCATGTTTATAGTTCATCACGAAGATCCAGTAGTTTAGTGATAGTGACTGGAGAACTCTATCAATCACCACTTTATTCGGAAGTCTAACTCCCACTTGATTTAAGTGTTTGAAGTACTCAGACATTCTGAGTACATGCTCACTAACGCTGTTCTCCTCCATCTTATAGCTATAGAACTTGTCGAAGGTGTCATACCTCTCGACCCGGGTGTGAGCTTGAAAAACAAATTTTCAGCTCTTGGAACATCTCATATGCTCCGTGTTGCTCAAAACATATTTGGAGCTCCGGTTCTAAGCCGTAAAGTATGGCGCACTGAACTATCGAGTAGTCATCTTTTCTTATCTGCCATACGTTCATAACGTCCTCAGACGAAGCCGTAGGGGTATTTCACTGAGCGGTGCATTAAGGACATAAGCCTTCTGTGCAGCAGTGAGGACAATCCTCAGATCACGGACCTAGTCCGCATAGTTGCTTCCATCAACTTTCAACTTCATTTTCTCTAGGAACATAATAAAAACAGGGGAACTACAGCGTGGTCTATTGATCTACAACATAAAATTGCAAAGATTATTTAGACTATGTTCATGATAATTGAAGTTCAATTAATCAAATTACTTAAGAACTCCCACTTAGATTAACATCCCTCAAGTTGTCTAAGTGTAACATGATCCACATCAACTAAACCACGTCCGATCATCACGTGAGGTGGATTAGTTATCAATGGTGAACATCTTTCATGTTGATCATATCTACTATATGACTCATGTTCGACCTTTCGGTCTCTTGTGTTCCGAGGCCATATCTGTATATGCTAGGCTCGTCAAGTTTAACCCAAGTATTCTGCGTGTGTAAAACTGGCTTACACCCGTTGTATGCGAACGAAAGAATCCATCACACCCGATCATCACGTGGTGCTTAGAAGCGTGGAACCTTCGCAGCGGTGCATACTAGGGGAGAACACCTATCTTGAAATTTAGTGAAGGGATCATCTTATAATGCTACCGTCGTCCTAAGCAAAATAAGATGCATAAAAGGATTAACATCACATGCAATTCAATATATATATGTGACATGATATGGCCATCATCGTCTTGTGCTTTTGATCTCCATCAGCAAAGCACCATCATGATCTCCATCGTCACCGGATTGACACCATGATCTCCATCGTAGCGTCATGACACCTTGATCTCCATCGCAGCGTCATGGTCGTCTCGCCGACTATTGCTACTACTGCTACTGCTAACTCATAGCGGTAAAGTAAAGCAATTACACAGCGTTGGCATTGCATACAATAAAGAGACAACCATAAGGCTCCTGTCGGTTGCCTGATAACTTACAAAACATGATCATCTCATACAACAACTTATATCACATCATGTCTTGGCCATATCACATCACCAGCATACCCTGCAAAAACAAGTTAGACGTCCTCTACTTTGTTGTTGCAAGTTTTACGTGGCTGCTACGGGTTTGCAAGAACCGTTCTTACCTACGCAAAACTACAACGTAGTGTAGTGATTGCTTTTTGATCTTCTAAAAGAACCCTCTTCATTGAAACCGATTCAACTAAAGTGAGAGAGACAGACACCCGCCAGTCACCTTTATGCAACGAGTGCACGTAGCGGTGAAACCTGTCTCGCGTAAGCGTACGCGTAATGTCGGTTCGGGCCGCTTCATCTCACAATACCGCCGAATCAAGTAACAACTAGTAACGGCAAGCAATATGTATACACCCACGCCCACAACTCGTTTGTGTTCTACTCATGCAACTCACATCTACGCATAGACCTGGCTCGGATGCCACTGTTGGGGAACGGAGCATGAATTTCAAAAAAATTCCTACGCTCACGCAAGATCTATCCATGGAGATGCATCGCTACGTGAGAGGAGACTGTGTCTACGTACCCTCGTAGACCGTTAGCGGAAGCGTCTCACGACGCGGTCGATGTAGTCGAACTTCCTTCGGGATCCACCGATCGAGTACCGAACGTACGGCACCTCCGAGTTCTACACACATGCAGCTCGGTGACGTTCCTCGCCTTCTTGATCCAGCAAGACGTCGAGGTAGTAGATGAGTTCCGTCAGCACGACGGCGTGGCGACGGTGACGGTGAAGTGATTCCGGCAGGGCTTCGCCTAAGCTCTCCGAAAATATGACCGGGGTGGTAAACTGTGGAGGGGGGCACCGCACACGGCTAAGAGAACAATTGTCGTGCCTTTGGGGTGCCCCCTAGGGGTGCGCCAAGTGTGAGGAGTCCTACTAGGACTCCTTAGTCCTAGTAGGATTCCACCTCCCATACGGAGTAGGAAAGGGGGAAGGGAGAGGGAAAGGAAAGAAGGGGCTGCGCCCCCTCCCCTAGTCCAATTCGGTTTGGGCAAGGGGGGGCGCGTGCCTCCTCACGTGGCCTGCCTCTCCTTTTCCCGTATGGCCCAATAAGGCCCATTACTTCTCCCGGTGAATTCCCGTAACTCCCCGGTACTCCGAAAAATACCCGAATCACTCGGAACCTTTCCGACGTCCGAATATAGCCTTCCAATATATGAATCTTTACCTCTCGACCATTTCGAGACTCCTCGTCATGTCCGTGATCTCATCCGGGACTCCGAACAAACTTTGGCCACCAATCACATAACTCATATAATACTAAATCGTCATCGAACCTTAAGTGTGCGGACCCTACGGGTTCGGGAATGATGTAGACATGACCGAGACGACTCTCCGGTCAATAACCAACAGCGGGACCTGGATGCTCATATTGGTTCCTACACATTCCACGAAGATCTTTATCGGTGAACCTCATATGTCAACATACGTTGTTCCCTTTGTCCGGCGGTATGTTACTTGCCCGAGATTCGATCGTCGGTATCCAATACCTAGTTCAATCTCGTTACTGGCAAGTCTCTTTACTCGTTCTGTAATACATCATCTTGCAACTAACTCTTTAGTCACGGTGCTTGCAAGGCTTCTGTGATGCTGTATTACCGAGAGGGCCCAGAGATACCTCTCCGATAGTCGGAGTGACAAATCCCAATCTCAATCCATGCCAACTCAACAAACACTTTCGGAGATACCTGTAGTGCACCTTTATAATCACCCAGTAACGTTGTGATGTTTGATACACCCAAAGTATTCCTACCGTATTCGGGAGTTGCATGATCTCATGGTCAGAGGAACGTGTATTTGACATAGTGAAAGCAATAGCAATAAACTGAACGATCATTTGCTATGCTAACGGTTGGGTCATGTCCATCACATCATTCTCCTAATGATGTGATCCCGTTATCAAATGACAACTCATGTCCATGGTCAGGAAATCTTGACCATCTTTTGATCAACGAGCTAGTCTAGTAGAGGCTTACTAGGGACTCAGTATTTGTCTATTATCCACACATGTATTAAGTTTCCAGTCAATACAATTCTAGCATGAATAATAAACCATTATCATGAACGGAGAAATATGATAATAAACACTTTATTAATTGCCTCTAGGGCATATTTCCAACACCTTGACCTTAGGAACATATATAAACTTGCAATTTTTATTCGGAGGAGTCCTATCAATGTTTTTAGTGGAGGAAAAAGCGGAACCCAAGTTGTTGATAATTTCTTCTAACTTATCAATTTTAGCGGAGCTTTGGTCTATCCTTTTGTTGATTATTGGTTCCTTTTCCTTTAAAGTTTTCAAAGCAATCCCCACCTTGGAACCAAATTGAGTAATATGATTGTGGACCTTTTTATCTAAAATTTCAAGATATTCAATAGTAAGCATTTTATTTTCTATAGCTTCTAACCTTTGCACAACATGCTCCAAAGTCAATGTCGTTTCATTAATAATAATAGGGGGTGAACCCACTAAATTTCCCATAGCATTGAAAGCATCTGAAGTGGGACACATCAAGAAATTCCCTCCGGTAATAGTGTCAAGAACAAATCTATACCAAGTAGTGATTCCCACATAAAAATTTCGAAGGAAAACGGCAGTGGATTGCTTGCGAGTTGATCTATTTTGACCATCGCAAATCCTATACCAAGAATCTTTTAAATTCTCTCCTCCCCTTTGTTTAAAATTAAGTACTTCATTTTCAGGGGTAGTAGTAACGAGCGAAGAACTAACCATAATGGTAAAGCAAGCAAGCAAACAAGCAAATAATTTTTTTTGTGTTTTTTGTAAAAAAAAATTTAGAAGTGGGGGAGATGAAAACGAGAGGCAAATGCAAATGAAAGGTAAATAAAGTAAATGCAAGTGAATGATAATTTGTGCGAAGGTACTTGGTAATTTTTATGATGTCTCCCCGGCAACGGCGCCAGAAATTCTTCCTGCTACTTGTAGTCTGCGTTGGTATTTGCCCGAAGAGGAGAGGATGATGCAGTACAGTAGAGATAAGTATTTCCCTCAGTTAAGAACCAAGGTTATCAATCCAGTAGGAGAACCAAGCAAAATTCCGTTAAGCGCACCTGCACACAGATGAGCAAACACTTGCACCCAACGCAAATAAGAGGGTTGTCAATCCTCTTAGCGGTTACTTGCAAGGATTAAATCTTATTGAGGTAAATAGATAAACTAAAATACTAATAAAAATAAAAATAAATAAATTATAGCAAGGTATTTTTGGGTTTTTTATTTGATAAAGATAGACCCGGGGACCATAGTTTTCACTAGAGGCTTCTCTCTTGAGCACACAAACATACGGTGGGTAAACAAATTACTGTTGGGCAATTGATAGAAAAGCAAATAGTTATGACGGATTCATGGCAATGATCATGTATATAGGCATCACGTCCGAGACAAGTAGACCGACTCTTGCCTGCATCTACTACTATTACTCCACCCATCGACCGCTATCCAGCATGCATCTAGGGTATTAAGTATGAAACAGAGTAACGCCTTAAGCAAGATGACATGATGTAGAGAAACAAATTCAAGCAAGATGAATAAATCCCATCTTTTTATCCTTAATGGCAACAATACAAATACGTGTCATGTCCCCTTCTGTCACTGGGATTGAGCACCGCAAGATTGAACCCATCACAAAGCACCTCTCCCATTGCAAGATAAATCAATCTAGTAGGCCAAACTAAACTGATAGATCGGAGAGAAATACAGAGCTATAACAATCATGCATAAAAGAGTTCATAGAAGACTCAAATATTTCTCATGAATAATATGATCATAAACTCACAATTCATCGGATCCCAACAAACACACCGCAAAAGAAGATTACATCAGATAGAACTCCAAGAACATCAAGGAGAACATTGTATTGAAGATCAAAGAGAGAGAAGAAGCCATCTAGCTACAAGCTATGGACCCGTAGGTCTGTGGTAAACTACTCACACATCATCGGAAGGGTAGCAAGGTTGATGTAGAAGCCCTCCGTGATCGATTCCCCCTCCGGCAGAGTACCGGAAAAGGCCTCCAGATGGGATCGCGGAAGAACAGAGGCTTGCGGCGGCGGAAAGGTTTTTTCTTCTGTCTCTCTGGGGGTTTCCCAATATTTGTGAATTTATAGAAGTGGAATTAGGTCAAACGTAGTCACGTGGGCCCCACAAGGCAGCACGACACGCCCCCCCCCCCCCCCCCGGGGCGCGCCCTGGTGCCTTGTGAAGCCTCCGTGAGGCTTCTGGACTCCTCCCGATGCTTCCAAGGTTTCTTTTGTCCAGAAAAAATCTCCAAAAAGTTTCGTGGCATTTGGACTTCATTTGGTACTGTTTCTCTGAAAAGCCAAAAACAAGCAGAAAACAGCAACTGGCACTGGGCACTGGGTTAATAGGTTAGTCCTAAAAAATGATATATAATTGCATATAAAAACATTCAAGATTGATACTATAATAGCATGGAACAATCAAAAATTATAGATACGTTGGAGACGTATCAACAGTCATGGGAGGGTCTTGAGCATGCAGAACAACAGGGGGAGACACTTTCATGAGGGGAAACTAGTTGTTCGCCCTGCGACGCCAAAGGCAGTGCCGCTGAACCCCAAAGAACACCAGCACCGAACATATGGCCGACCAGGCACCAGGCGATGTCGTGTGTAGGACCCAAGAAACACATACCACCGTTAACCCCAAACCAGCCGCACCACCAGCACCAACCGCAAGAACCCGCAGCCACCACCACATACCAGCCACTCGGCACCACAGACCTCAATCAGGTAGGAGGGATCAGCGTCTCCAAGACAGATTGCACCAAGGTGGTTACGACATCGAGGACGCCGCCGTCGTCCAAGACAGATTTCGCCCAAAGAGCATACATGGTTGGTGAGGAATGGACGCATCACACGACGACGCCTCTGGGAGGGATGCGACACTGCAGGGCGTCACCGCCGCCGGTGCAGACCAAAGCTGACACATGGCTTTCACCCAGAGCATGACCCATGCCACCGATGTTGAACGATGTTGTAGCAGATACTGGATGCATCATCGCACGGGGACTCACTAACCTCCCGCAACGACAGTGAGCGTGCAGCCGGGGGGCCACCACTAGGCCAACGAAGCATCCACATGCGAGCGGATTTGAGCAGGCCGCGTCGGAGTTGGGCAGATCCGCAATAGTCTTTGTCAACCACACCTGGAGTAGGCTGCAGGAGAGGTAGTGGTCGTCCACCGGCCTGGCCCATCCAAACATCGCCTGAGCGGCCGCAGAAGGCAGGACCACCATGCCCCCGCGCCGCTGATCCGGCACCTGAAGTCCGTCGCTCACCCGGATCTGGCATGCCAGCCAGATCAGCCGCCAAGGGGAGCGCCTGCAAGCTCCGTGAACAAGGCCGACGAGGCACCGCGCCACCCAGACGCCACCCTGCACCCTTACCGTACGGGACCCACCACTCCGCCAAGCACGATGGGAGTCACCACCGCGACAACCACAGGTGCACAAATGCCGTGCGTCCACCGCGAGAACTCCCCTAGCCACGTTCATAGCGAGGGGCCGCCGCCACCGCGGCGAGGCTAGGGGCAGCGGCGGAGGAGGGGAGGCACAAGGGTGGATTCACCGGCGGTGCACGAGGTGTCCCCCGAATCGCCCTAGCTGAGTTACGCAGGGGGTCGTTCCACTCTATTTTTTATTATGGATACTACTCTTTTGACCGATGACCACACGGAACACCAGCGATCACAATATTTGCGTGCCATCGGCATGTGTGGGATGGGGAGGACAAGGATTCCTTGATGTATGGATTGTATTTTCTATTTTTAGGGGTTTTCTTATACTATAGGCCTCTGTCGGAAGAAAAAATAAGTCTCTAGCTAAGGCGTGTGCTCAGGAGGACGAGGTGTGAGGGCATCCCCAATGCGGACCCTCAAAACGCCCGCAAATGTCAGGACTGAGCTGTCCGGACATAGTTTGCCACCCAACGCGGACCCTTATTTGCCTGCGGGCGCGCCCGTGTGTCTGTTTTCCTGCAAACCGGAAGCAAACAAGGGGGGGGGCTTTGCGGGAGTCTGGACCACCACCACTAGGACCCCGACATCCCCGGCCCATCCAAAAATGAGGCAGAGGTCACACATTTGGAGCGGTCTGCGCTGTTTCCGTGCCAAAACCCCCACATTTCCCACCCTCTCCGCTCTGATAGCCGCCCCCTCCACCCCATTTCCCGTGCTTTTCGCTCCGCCGCCGCATGGACCCGTACGAAGACCTACCGAAGCCGGCGAAGGTGGGGGGTCTAGAGAAGGTGGCCGCCCACAAGATCAACTCGTCAACACGCGCCGCCTCAAAGCGAAGGCAATGTATGGGCGGCCAGCAAACAGAAGGGCGTTGGGGGTGGCGGGTCGGGCTGGGGACGGGTTGCAGAGGCGGGGCGGGGCCGGGGACGTGGGGCGCCGCCACCGCCGCATCCATGCACACGCCACCCAGGCCGGAGCAATATCAGCAGCCCTACTTCTACGCTGCCAAGCAGCTAGCCTGACAGCTGTAGTCCCTGGCCTCCTCCATCAGGTACGTGTCGTATAGCGTTGACGTCAATGGGACGCCACTATATTTGCCCGACTCGTCATGGCCTCTTCTTGTCCGGTCGCAGACACCAGGCATGGATCGGCTCGGTGGCCGCTCTTTGTTCTTTAGTATGTTTCAATCGGGCGAGACGACGTATGATGACACAGACAGGCAGTTGATGGAGATGATGCACGACCGAGGCGGATCCTGCTACAAGGACGGACAAGTGGATTATTTGGAGCCAGAGGTGCACGCCCAGCAGGCGGGCATGTACACCCAGCCGGGCACGCACACCCAGCAACCGGACTCGTACACCGGGCAGCCAAAGTAGGACGGTGACGACAACCTTGATCAGGAGGAATGGCGGCCGATCCAAAGAAGAAGGGTAGAGAGGAAGTTTCACAATAAGGGGGGACGAATTCTTGTGCAATGCGTGGTTGGACACTAGCATCGATCCGATCCATGGCACACAGCCAAGGGGCGCAACATTTTGGGCGAACATTCATTTTTGGTTCCACGAGCATAAGAATTTTGAGCCCTATCGCAACAAACTCATCCGCGATCGTGGGACAAAGTCGTTCAACCATCGGTGGCACATCATCCAATTACTCGTAAGACAGTATTGCGGCCATTTAAAACAACTCATCGGTCGGTGACCAGATGGTACGCAAATCACCTAGCAAGTAAGTTGTTCTATGTGTTCTTCGGTCGGATATGCAACTTGTTGGTTGGCTATGCTCTATATCATTTGGCCGGATATGCTTGTTGGCCGGCTACGCTCTATGTGTTGGTCATTTGACCGGATATGCACATTGTTGACAATTTTTTTTATATCCATCCCGTGCGCGCAACTTGTTCTTGAAGGTGGAGAAGAAGAGCTTCGCCCTCATACATTATACGTTAAAGTTGAATGGGCAGCCCAAGTGACAAAATGGCATAGCCAATTCCATCAAGACCGCCGACATTGGCAATGAGGAAAAAGCGGGTGATCCAACCGACCCAACAAAAGAGTCGCCCAAAAAGGTTAGAAGTGGGTTCCGTGAAAAGAAATGGGAGGAGGAAAAGATGAAGCAAGAAGGGGCGGCCGCCAAGATGGCGGAGAGGTTTGAAGACATCTTGGTGAAGGAGGAGTCATATGCCAAGTGCTATGCCTTGAAGGAGGAAAAGAAGGCGGAGAGGTTTACCCCCTTGATGGCGGCAACCGAGAAGATCGACATCAAAGAGAAGAAGGTTGAGCTCACGGCCCGTTCGGAGGATACCAAGATGTTGACCATGAGGATGGACGAGTTGGACAACGATGCGGCAATGATCGTGCGTGACGTCCGTGTTAGGATAATGAAGCGCTTGGCGGCCGATTTCGCCGCGGAGGAGAATGAGGGGCCTGATGAGGAGGAGCCGGCGACAAAGTGAGACAGGATGCTCAGACAGCCGGTCTGGGAGGGCAAAAAATCTGTTTTTTTTTTCACGGACTGCCAGACTGTAACTTTTGTGATCGGACGTATGTAAAAGATATGAACATCCATCCGCCTCTTTCTGATTGTGATCAGGCGCTATAAGCACCGTACTTTAATTTTCTCTATTGCTATGCATTTAAAATGAAATTGGCCTGATCTACACAGACGTTTAGAGGATGCGATTGGATTACCGGCTCCCGTATCTTTAGTCCGCGAATAAATAGTACGTCCGTTTTAGGGGACGGCTTTGAAGATGCCCTAAGTACACAATTTTTATAATCTTTGTTTTGGCTCTGTGTAGACCATACACGGCACTTGGCGGCCGCGGTACCCATGATTATGTTTCCCCACGAGAGTCGAGACAACAAGCACTGGACGCTTCATATATAGGAGTATAAAAAACACAGACCGTGAATCGGCATATGCCCGTGGATATCCGGTTAAGCCGTTGACGATGACCGCCCAATTTCAGATAGAATATAACGGCCAGCTCCGGATAGCAGTTTGATGGCTCACATTGAAGAAGACAGAATAGATACCATATAATGCAATCATATGCGTCGTCTTAGCTATCGTTAGCTGGGGAGTTTGTTATTGATGGCTAGTAGGGCTTAATTTGGTTAGTTAATTGATGGGCTAATACAAAATCTGCATTTGTCTACTAACATGCACCTGTGCTGTTCGTGAGTTATTGCCGCATGATTGGTTCTCATGTGTTCTGTGTTAGGTGTAAAAATTCTCGTGTTTTCTGTTCTTGAGAACACCAGCCTTATACCCAAAAAAAAAAAAGCTGTAACGGTATATTTGTTTGGAAAAATTTGGTGTAGCCTTCTTGTTGTTTTCAGCATGGGTATAACTTTTCTTGAAATCTTGTCGATTTTGAAAGTTCTAAAGTAATTATGTTACCTAGTTAGTCTTGGTGGTGTAGTGTTCCATCTTTACCTCATTTGGTCTAACATATATAGGTGCACTGTTTACTGTGTTCGTAACCCTCGCCTCTCTGCATGTTTGTTGATGACAATGGTTAATGGAAATTACCCCTCAGTCTCATAATATAAGATGTTATTTCAACCCATATGTGATGGAGTAAAACGGTCAAATCGACTAGTTATGTCCAGGGAGGGCCGGCCCTGAGGGGGGGCAGGGGGGGCGGCCGCCCCGGGCCCCCACAAAGCTAGGGGCCCCCACCCAGGTATGTATTGGTACTAGGTATAGCAGGCTACTAGGTAGGCCCATGTCAGAAAAAAATAGTCAAAGCTAGGCCTTTCAACCTTCACGCACACGCACAGAGGATCACAAAGCCAAACGAGCAGCAGCGGCAGGATTAGCGACAGGCTCGCGCTGATTAGCGATCGCTTCCTTCATCCTTCACGTAAAAAAAGACAACAATCTGCTATCCCTTCATGGCTTGACCTAAAAGAAAAAGGGCGATCGTGATTTTCCAAGCTCCCAGCCCTAGGCCGCCGATGCCGGACGCCGACATGCCTGCAGATCTGTTGCCTGGCTCTTGCTAATTCCTAATTCCCTTCTCCTAATCTCCTTCTAATCCAGTCCACCGCTGATTTCAGTTCAGGGGCCTCATCGTCACGCTTGGTCAATTGATCTCCGACTCTAGGCGCTGCAAACAGCACACGGGCTGACGCTATCACGGGGTCGACTATCAGAATCAGGTATATTATAGTATTTGCGATTTGCCGTTCCTTGATGTGCATGTGGTATCATTCAATAATTGATGCAAAAATTACTTTTTCAGGATAGTGTGTTAGTATGCCGCCGAGAAACAGGATGTATGCATCGGGTAGCAATAAAAGAAAAAGGAAGAAGGCCGCAGATAAATTGGTACAATCACAGAGTGTTGCACAAAATTTGCAGAAACATTCTCTCTTGATGGTTCATCTGATGTTGAGGTATATGATCTTATTTCTGAATTGAAGATTATGAGATTCACTTTGCCAGATGGCGTAATGTCTGCTATGGAGGTTTTTGGGCATGTCAGAGAAGTTAATTGTTATCCGAATATCTCCATTGCTTATCGCATCTTATTTACTGTGCCTGTGACGGTCGTATCGGCTGAAAGAAGTTTTTCAAAGCTGAAATTGTTGAAGAATTATTTGAGGTCAACAATAACTCAAGAGGTTAAATGATTTGCCTACATTATGCATCGAGAAGAAATTATTGGATGAGATTGAGATCGACCCCATCATAAGTGACCCCATTTCATCGAGGAATGTTAGAAGAAATTTTTAAGGTAATATGTATAAATTATTTGATACGCATACTGATTTTCAATGCATTGGAGTGTTATTAATAATTTTTTATATATACATATATTCATTTTTATTACTATGATGTGTTTATTAAGGGCCCCAAATTTTGGTTTCGCCCCGGGCCCCCAAAGTCTCAGGACCGGCCCTGGTTATGTCTGGCTGACTTGCATTTGTTTGACCATTCAATCCTGGTATGGCGAGGACGTTTGCAGGTATCGCCTTTCTTTGCTGTTGGTTCAGTGTAATTTTCAATCTCCGGCCGGCGGCGTTCAATCAGAGGAAGAAGAAGACTAGTATGTTTTTTAATGCAATTTTATTTTTTTTACTAGTCGTTCTATGTCCAGTTGTCCATCCATTGTACTAGCATTTGTTTTCCTCGATATTAATCAGATTTAAGATGTCTTTGGGTGTCTTTATTCAAAAAAGAAAAGCTCCATAGTTATCCAAAAATTCCAGTGGATATGAGGGATGCACACATGCTCTTTTTGTGAACTGAATTTAATTGAAATTGTAGGTTTTCCTTCTATATCTTGTGAGATCATCGAGCAGTATTCAGTAGTCATACTTCTGTTACTCCTTTTCTTATTGAACTACTTATGAGTAAACGACACATTACTCTATCGATCTTAAAAATATTCTTGGTACTTGCTTGTTGGTTTGTCTTGCTCATCGATGCCAATGTGTACAAGTAAATAGAGCATCAGTACATCCAGATTTGGCCTCACACTTAATTTCTGAAACCATCACCACACTTCTCCTTTTCGGTTACTTCAGTGTTAGACCTGGGTGTGGCCATAACCATCTATTTAGACAATTGCAGATGGTGTTCTCATAAGTAGCTGGGGAAGTATATCATACTAACTTGAGTTCTTCTCCTGTGCTTGTCAGTCAGTACCTGCATTTCTGCATCACCTGTAGTTGTGACATGTTTTTCTTTGTGAGAGCAGACATATTGATGGAGAGAGGGTTTTCTACCGTACCCGTGCATGCATGCACCATTTTTATTATTGCTGTATGGGAGCACCACCAGGTGCCGCCTGGAGGAGCCTCTTGCAGCGGAGCGCCCCGCGCAACCCGAGTGCACAGGAGAGAAACGAGCCGCCCCACCGCGGAGTGCAGAGAAGGGGGCGGTGGCTGGCGGCGCTAGTTTTGTGCCCGGGAGTGCACCGGACCAACTATGAGTAGTACCCATACATGACTTCAAATCTCCAAACAAATCAATGGCTTTCCGAACTCCCGTGCACGGGAGAATTGATTTTCTCCATATGCATGTCCTCAATGGTGTAGCCAGGATTGGGTGATACCCCGGGCCAAAAATTACACCCAAAATTACCCTAACTTTAAGGCATACAAAAGGTAAGCTCTGTTGCATAACTAATAAGAATACGAACACAATATTCAATGACTTGCTTCAACCCAAAATTACCCCAAAAGTAATTGCAATAGTACAAAACTACATGATTTTTTAGAACTAGAAAACTAATGAATTTCTGCATTGACAAAACTATAGAAGTACAAAAGTAACTATTGAACCCTAAACTAAAGAGACTTGCATGGGAAAGAGCATGGAACTAGTGACGGATTGAAATGAGGAATCATGCTGATCAACATTCAATCATGGCAAAGCGTCAAGAGAAACTGGGATTTGGGAGAGCCCAGAGCGGGAATTATTGGGCACATCCACATAGGGCGGAAGGGCACCGGGATCGCCGATCGGATGTTGCACGGTCGGCGGCGACTGATTCCTTTCAAAGGCTGAGAGGGAGAGAGGGGAACCTGGGCGACATAGGGGTTCGTCGGTTCATCTCACACGGGGAAGGACAGCACCGCAAATACATATTCGGCACTTAACGAGCCAAATACAGGCAAATGCGTATGCAGCACACACGGTCCCCTTCGCTAGTTTCTCACTTGGCCGGCCCATCTAAGCGTTTTGCCTTCCCAGCTTTGGGAAGCTTCCATAAGCTTCCGGACCGGTTTTGGGAAGCTTCCGGTCCATTTTTTATTTTTTATTTTCCTGTCGTTATCATTCGGATTTGTTGGTTTTTCCACCCCGTTTTATACTTTTTTCGTTTTCCTTTTATTTTTTATTTTCATGGAAGTTTTTTCAAATCAATGAACTTTTTTCAAATGCGTGAACTTTTCAAAATCGAAAAAAATCCACAAATTTTTTTCTAATTCATGAACATCTTTTAAAATCCGCAAACTTTTTCAAATGTATGTTTTTTTTTAAATCTTTGAACATCTTTTCCAATCCACAAACTTTTTTCAAGATGAGTGATTTTTTTGAATCCGTGAACTTTTTTCAAATCCCATGAATTTTTTTCAAATTCGCTAACTTTTTCAAATCCGTGAATATTTTTTCAAATCCATGAACATTTTCGTCAAATCCATGAGTTTTAAAAATTCATAATTTTTCAAAAATAATACATGACCTTTTTGAACTTTTGATTTTATAGTTTTCTAGTGCATGAATTATTTTAAACTATATATATAGCTGAGCGAGCGGGGAAAAAACCCAGCAAACCTTGTTTGCGAGCAAGCAGACGCGAGAGGGAGAGGTGGGCACGGGGTTGTGTCTGTGTGTTTTAATGTTTTTGCGTTAGCTAGTTTTTGTTGTGAGTTGTGGGTTGACTGGCCGAGGCCCAGCCAGGAGCAAGATGGTTAGACACGCCCCACGGCAGATATGATACTCCCTCCATCCCATAATATAAGAGCATTTTTAACACTATATTAGTGTCAAAAACACTCTTATATTATGGGACAGAGGAAGTATCTTATTAAAGATGGACCTGCAATTTGTTCACGGCCTGGACTATCAATGACATAGGTTTCCTGGGGCACATCCACGGGCGCACCTATGTTTGGCTTATTACCACTTCAGATATTATTATTTGTATTAGCGACATTATTAGGGCTTAATAAAGTGGTTGATTGCTCAAGAAAAACAACCTATGTCCGGCTACAGCCTGGTGTATTTGGCGAGCAGGTCCCATATAGGGACCAACCACGTACCCCTCACTCCCCGCTACGTACACTTGGCCCAGCCCAACTATCCCAGCTCAGCTTTGTTTCTCTTTTTTTGGTGTTTTTTCGTTATGTTTTTTTCTCTTTTTTTTTCATTTTCGTTCTTTTCTTTCTTTTTTTACATTTTCTCTTTTTTCTTTTCGTTACTTCTTTTTTCCCACTTTTTGTTTTTTTTCTTTTAATTTTAATTTTTTATTTTCTAATTCACCAAAAAAATTCTGAAATCCCAAAACATTTATCAAATCTGTAAAATCGTCAAATGAATTTTAATACACAATCATTTTTTCAAAATTTTCTACATTTTCTTGAGTTGGTGAACATTTTTTTAATAGACAAACATTTTTGGAAATAAATGAACATTTTGGAAATCATGACTACTTTTTCAAATTTGTGAACATTTCTTTTAAACACGACATTTTTTTTAAATCCGTACAAAATTGAAATCCAAGAAAGGTTTTCAAGTTAGAGATTGTTTTTGAAATCATGAACATTTTTTGTCAAATTTTCATGAATATTTTTTCTGAAATTCAGAACATTTATCGAAATCATTAACATGTTTTAAAATTTGCAAGCATGTTTTGAAAATCTAAAAACATTTTTAAAATTCATGAACATTTTTGGAATTCCAGGAACATGTTTTAGAAATTTTGAACTTCTTTTTTGAAATCCCAAACATGTTTTTTTCGTATTTTGGATTCGTGAGCATTTTTAAAATGAAAAAGGTAAAAGAAAAAACGACAATGAAAAACGAAAAAGAGAAATAAAAAATGTGCAAAATTAAAAAAACAAAAAGGCAAAAGAAAGAAACCGCATATGGGCCGGCCTAAAGCACGCGCAGGTGGGGAAGGGGGTTGCACGTGGGCTATGGGTGACAGGTGGTTAGGCCTTCAGCAATCGAATAGAAATAAGGATAATTAATGAAAGTTGTGACAAAGGACTCATATTTAGTTATTCTCCCTAAAAACACATATCTAAATGTAGAGGTGAAGTGTCATGTAAAATTTCTATCTACTGTTGTGATATACTAAAAAAGGGAGGAAAACCAACCAATTATTTTGCAATTCATGCAACTCATCAGACTGCTATAAATTAAAGGAAAATTGACAACACTGACTGCTTCAGCTCGTGCATCTCGGCTACATGAAAAATGGAATTCATATCATAGTGTCATGCATATAAATTATGTACCATGAGTCCATGACAGATTGTTTTAGTGTTTTCTAAGATGGACTCAAACAATTAACAAATTTGGCAGAACATCTATATATAAACTAAAGGGAACGCATATTTTCCTAAGTCCGCATTGTTCATAAATTTTTGAAACATTTCAAAGACCTATTTACACAAGGAGATGAATCAGTCATTGGACCATTCAAAAATATGTGTGGACCACTAAAAAATATGTACTATAAAGGAAGAAATCTACCCCTGCTTTCTCACCAGTCCAAAAAGGTTCGAGCTCCGAATTGATGCCCGTATGCGTCAACTAGGGGGTTCCTTCACTAATGGCTAGCCAAATGGACCGGTCCACTTTGCACTGCGAACTGCTTTTTATTTTATATTTCTTTGGTTTTTGTCGGTTTTTCACCAAAAATACCCATATACTGGTTTATTCGAACTGGATATATTAAAAACTATTAAAATATATTTTAGACAATTGTTCGGTATGTGTTATATAAAGAAAGTTCAGTGCATATTAAAAAAAGTTTACCATAATTTTTTTTAAAAAATAGTATGTATTGAAAATGTGTTCATCGTATATTAAAAAATATTTAATATATATAATGAAATGTTCATCGTATATTATAAAAAGTATTCAATATGTATTTATAAGATGTTCATCATATACTAAAAGGTTTCAGTGTGTATTTCAAAATAAAGTTCACTATATATTGCAAAACTGTGACGCCCCCGACTTAATCGTGCACTAATCATACACGCAAATGCACACGATCAAGTCTAACGACTCACTTGAAGATATCACAACACAACTCTAAACACAATTAAAGTCATACAAACTTTATAATACAAGCCAGGGGCCTCGAGGGCTCGAATACATAAGCTCGTGAACAAGCGTTAGCGGAAGCAACCATAATATCTGAATACAGACATAAAAGGGAAACAAGTTGCCTTAAGAAGGCTAGCATAACAACGACAACTGATCGAAAAGGCGCAGGCCTCCTGCCTGGGAGCCTCCGAATCTACTCCTGGTCGTCGGTCTCCACGTAGTAGTAGGCTCCACCAGAAGTGTAGTAGTAGTCGTCGGCGGTAGCATCTGACTCCAGGGCTCCGCCATCTGATCGCAGCAATCGGGTATAGGGGAAAAGAGTAGCAAAGCAACCGTGAGTACTCATCCAAAGTACTCGCAAGACTGACATCAGAACTATGCTAAGTATGCATTGGTATCAAAGGAATGGGCTATATCTTTGGACTAAACTGCAGAAATGCCGGAACAGAGGGGGGGGGGGAACCTAGCCTATCGAAGACTAGCATCTTCAGCGTCTTGCAGCATTAGGAGAGTGCAGATTAGTAGCATAACATAAAGTAACAAGCATGTAGAAGCAAAGCCCAGAGATCCTTCCTCGACTCCTTGCGAGAAAGCGATCCCGGAGCTTACAATTAATTAACATGTTTCCAGTTCAAGTTGTAGTAGATCGGGATACAACACTGAGCGTCCTGTTACCATGGACACGGCTATTCGAATAGATAACTTCCTTGCAGGGGTGCACTACTGTTACCTAGCACGCTCGATTACATCTGGCCGAACACACTTGCTGGGTAATACCCGGCCTCGGGTAATCGACATGACGCAGTCCTACCTAGGCTCAGCAGAGAGGTCAGCACGCCGGTCTAAATCCTAAGTGCGAAGGGGTCTTGGGCCATCGCCCTCTGCACCCCTGCACGTTGCGTGGGTGGTCAGGGCCCAGGCGCGACACTGTATACACAAGTGACGTAACCAGCCCACCCCAACAATCAGCCCGCATCTCTGAGCTGTGACATCTGAAGAGCTTTCGGCTGATACATACGGCGTAGAGGGTCCCATAACCATTATCCCACGTGGTGGTAGTGCGTATAGGCCAGCGGCCAACTCAGATCAAATACCCAAATCCGTTATGCGTGTTGGGAGCTCGCGGTGACGATCAGTACTCCTGTCGTCCCGTCTCGAGGAAGTGCAACAAGGGTCAGGCCCATCCCTCTCTAGGGCGGTCTGCCTGCCCGGCCGCGCCTCGTAATTATCTCGCAGGTACCCTCCAGGTCAACCCGACTCCACATTTCCCGCGGGTACCCCTCGGGGTCGACCCGCTGCAACAAAGGTCTAAGGTAAAAGTCATGGTAACCGTGTGTTCAAAACATCAAAGGGAACCCGAGGAATCACCCTCGAGGGATTCCTACTCGATGTAATCCATTAGGGAGAACCAGGAGGAAACACCCTCGATGGTCCCCACTTGAGGGGTTGCACGACAGAGTCATCATCGGGAAGGGGAGAGCGAGGAATCACCCTCTGCAGTCACCATCGATGTGCTATACTACAGGGATATCATCAGGAGTGCAGTACGAGGTATCACCCCTGGCACTCGATAGTAGCTCTGCAGAGCCGTACAACTAAGGGGGTGTGCGGTGATGTGACGGTCTCTGCACATCGATCACAATGATCGAGGTACTGGTACAAAGCGGGGCAACAGGGACAAGGGGGAGGGGTCACTGGTGGATCACTAACCAACCTATTCTAAGCAGTTTAGGATGACAGGTAAAGTAACAACAGCAGGTTACAAAACAGGCTATGCATCAGAATAGGAGCAAGCAATTACAGTAGCAAAATCTAATGCAAGCATGAGGGAGAAAGAATAGGCGATATAGGAATGATCAAGGGGGGTTTTGCTAGCCTGGAAGCTCTGCTGAAAGGGGCTAGTCGTCAGGGGCGTAGTCGTACTCGGCAGCAGCGTCGGTCTCGGGGTCTACCGGAGAGAAGAGGGGAAGAAACAATAAATAAAAAGCAGACAAATGCAACACAGATGCATGGCATGGCAGCACGTTATTCGAGGGGTGTCCTAATGCAGTACTACTCAAGTTAGTCGGAGCGGGAACACATTTGTAGGTGTTTTACCAACTCCGGGCAATTATCGGTACACTGAACCGGAGGGGATGGTTCCATGTTCAGTAGGTTAGAGGGGTGTGGCAGGTAAGTGGGTAGGATATTCGGATTCTTCATATTTTTTTGATCGTTTTTCATATATAAATTATTTTCATCCGAGTTGCGGTTTATTTTATATGATTTTTCAAATTTTATTGAATTTCTGCAATTATTTTAATTATTAAATTTCGAATTATCCAAAACATTAGCAGGTGACGTCAGCATGACGTCACCGGTCAACTCCTGCTGGCCAGGGTCAAACCTGACAAGTGGGACCCACATGTCATACATAGTAGCTTTAACAGATGGGTTAAAATTAACTATTTAGGTTAATTAGTTAGTGGGGCCTACTGTCAGTGTCAGATTAGTTAACTAATTAACGTAATTAGGATTAACCGATTAATTAGCAATTTTATTATTTATAAAAATTTTAAATTAAGTGGGGGCCCGCATGTCAGTGGCTGGGTTGCCTAGTCAGCGGTCAGTGGCGACCGTTGACCGGTCAACGCGGCCGTGGGGCCCAGCGTCAGTGGCTCTGGGGTGGGGCCTAGAGGCGCCACGTCGGCGGGCGGCGCCGGAGATGCGCCGGCGAGCCGTTTCGCGGCGGTGGCTCGCCGGACTTGGCCGGAAAACGGCTACAGACGCCGGTTTGGAGCGCGGCTAGGCTCTACGGGCTGCTGGCGGACTCGCGCATCCGATGGCGGCGGCGGTTGGCGTCAAGGTGGTCGGAGGTGAGGGCTATGACGGCGGCAGGCGGCGGCGACGATCGGGCGGAGAAGAAACCGCAGCAGCAGCGCGCTACGGCTCGAACGAAAAGGACAGGGGAGGTCTACGCGCGCGGGCGAGCTTAACGGGCACTGCCGCGTGACCAAAAGGTCACCGGAAGCTCGCCGGCGACGAGCTCCCGCGGCGATGAGCTCGGCCACGGTGAATGTGCTCGCTAGAGCTAGCACGCGACGGCGCGAAGAGAGGGGAATGAAGCAGCGGCTTACAGCGGTCCTGCAGAGGTGCTTAGCGGGCTCGGGGGAGGCCGGTGGTGGCAGATCAATGGCGGCGATCTCCGGCGTCCGAGAGGGTAAGGCGAGGTCGTAGCGCTCGCTGCAGAGCTTCCCGGCGCCCTCCAGTGGCACGGGGAGGGGTAGCGGACGGCGGCAGAGCGATCCAGCACGGTGGCGAGGCGATACGGCGGCGGTGGCTACGCGGGCGGTGAAGCAACGGCGAATTGTAGGGGAACGCAGCAGAAAACAAAAATTTTCCGACCTACGCACCAGCCCAGGACCACTATGGAGACTGCATACAAGGTTTAATCATTTTGTTACCGACTCGTAGCGCAGCGGAAGTAGAGTCGATGACGAACGGCGGTGCAGATCCCCGCAGCTAGGATTTTACAACCTCCCAACCGCGAGGATGTATACCCTCATCTGCCCCGCGGACAGCCCTCCGGGAGGCGGTCGCACAGTCCCCCGGACGGTGTCGCGGACAGCCCTTCGGGAGGACCTCCGAAACTCGGACTGTCACTCGGACAGCCCTTCGGGAGGACCTCCAAAACTCGGACGGTCACACGGACAGCCCTTCGGGAGGCACTCTCGAACTAAGACCGAAACTACGATCTCTCTACAGAGTTGCACACATACGGTGTCATCTATCCGGCAGGGCTTCACCGTCCAGAACTAGTTCCTGCCGGAACCCAGACAGCCTTTCGGCTCTACGAAACTATTTCGTGGGAGGGAGAGAAGAAAGGCAGATCATGCATGCCATGTGTGTGAGAGTTGGAGTGAGGATGGAGAGCTCCTCTCCACCTCCTTATATAGTGGTGGAAGGGGTGAGGGGGGGGGCTGAAATTTCAGCCCACAAAACAAGCACCCACCAAACAAGGAAACATGTTCCCACCAAACATGGAGAAAACATGTTCCCTTGTCCATGGTGTTCCCCCATGGGGCCCCACCTTCCTCCCAACACTCTCCACCATTTGTGGGGGCTGCCCCCCACCATGGGGGGGGGCCCAACACTTTGTCCAGCCACAAGGGGGCTGTCCCCTAAAGGGGGCGCCCCCAAAAACAGCCCAAAAACAGCCCCCACGATCCGTGGGATCTTGTCCCCTCTCGCTGGGACAAGATGTTTTCCGAAACTATTTCTTCTGAAAAATTCCGGAAGGTCCCAGAACATTTCCGACACCCTCTAAAATTATCTGGACGCGCTCCGGAACATTTCCGGTATGGTGGTTTAATTTAAAACCATCTTCGTTTACCCGGTAAACAATTCCGGCAGCTCCGAAAACCTTTTTCGGTTTTTTTTCTCCGGAAAAATTCCAGAAATTACCAGACCAATCTGGCAACCTCCAAAACTTTCCCGGTGCTTGCCAAAACCTTTTTGGATCAATGGTTTTATCCGAAACAACTTTTCGGTTTTACCGAAACTTTTCCGGTGTTCTCTCCGGAACTTTTCCGTTGTCTTCGAAACTTTTCCAGTGACTTTCTCTCGGACTCCTTGTCTAGTATTCAACAGATAGATGACCCTTAAGCGTGTGACCCTATAGGCTCGGTGAAGCATAGACATGACCCGGAACCCCTTCCGATCAATGATCAACATCGGAGCCGTGGACACCCATATTGACCCCTATACCCACACGAATGAATATTCGAGTGAACCTCCAGTTGCCGTGTGCTATTCCTGTTGCTTCGCGATATGTTACAAATACCCGAGGTGAGACATGTTGGCATCCCCTTGGATCAACACCTTGTCCACTATGCCAGTTACCTCGTTGCTGGTATTGTTCTCTTTTCTCGTTCCCGTGTTCCGGCATCCCTGTGATCAAATCACCCTGTGTCTGGCCAGACGATGATGGATACCGTAACACCGAGAGGGCCCAGAGATATCTCTCCATCGTCGGAGGAGCAAATCCCAATCTTGAGCTATCAAGTTACTTGACATACTTTTCCATGAACCCGTAAGCCGCCGTAATAGCCACCCATTTACGGATGACGTTTAACAAACCCCAAATTCATGAAGCAAGCATGAAGAAACTCGATACTCTCATGGTCTAAGGAATTATGCAAACATTAACTTCCTGTGTTATTAACCATTAACTTATGACGAATGTATCTCATAGCATAACATCAATATTGGGTCGATTCAACACAAGTGTTCTACCAACAATTGTGCCCTCAAAATTGCCGGCATAGCCATGCCCATGATCAGGAAAACAGGATCATCCTGCAATACTTGAGCCAGTCATAGAGGCTTGACTAGGAATACATTTTACCGTTTATTATCCCACACGTGCAAATGAGTCTTCCTCCGAGCCTCGTTTTATTTGTAGACTCGAGAATCATTGCAGTTATAGCATGGAACATAAACATAATTATGAACAGGGAGATAATCAATAACATTTATTATTTCCTCTAGGGCATATCTCCTACAGACTCCCACTTGCACTAGAGTCAATAATCTAGTCAATGCTAATGCACTTTACACCTATGGCATACTGGTGTAAAATATGCTTCGCATGTGGTATAGCCTGATGTCCAACGGATCTGACAACTTCAGCTCCGTGTGTAACTTTGCATATCCTCGCGTTTTCACGCATTCACAAAATTCATATTTTGTGTGGACTTGGCTTTGCATATGTGTGAATCATTGGTCGAAACCTGATTCCTCAGACTGAGCTATGGAGCAACTATCTGCTATAGTGTCCCATAGACCAAAGCCTTCTTGGAACCATACTAAGTTCATGAATGAACTATATAATTCAACAACTTCTTTGTCGCTTCTCAAGCGTCAACATACTTAGCCTTTGTTATAGAATTCGCCACAGTATCTTGTTTGGAACAATTTCCAACTACCGTGCCACCATATTGTGTATTACACAAAACCCTTAACTTAAATCGAAAATCGCATGGAGCATTGATGAAGAATGTATCGATGTAATTACTTACAACGAGCACTTCATAATCTCTGCTTGCGAGAAAGCATGTCATCAGTACTGCTCTAGTACTCAATGACATCTTTCACTGTTGTCCCATGATCAGTACTTTGATCACTTTGGTATCTATACTCGCAACAACTTTGGAGTATTGGACATATCTGGTTGTTTTTACATACCACGGAATACATGATTAATCCAAACACAAGAGTGTGTGGAACCTCTATCATGTATTTCACTCATCGGTGTTTTGGGACACTGAGTCTTGCAAAAACTCTTTCCATGTGACTTCGGCAAGAATCACTCCTTGGCGTTTTAAATGCTAAAAAGTTTTAGCATCTTGTCAATATGTATTCATTGCTTAGCCCCATTTAGGTAAATCTATCTCCATAGATCATCATGCCTAATATTGAGGCCATTTTAGCCTAAGCACTTCATCGAAAAACTATTTTAAATGAAGTCCTAATTCATGTCAAGAAATTTATTTCCAATTAACAATGTGTCAAGTACACAAGGTTTTTAGAAATATTATTATGCTCCCACTTACTTTCTTGAATCACAAGCATCTTCGATACCCATTTGATGAAGTCAAACCCCTTTGACCATTCCATCAAAAAACGAAGATTCCAACTCCACTTTGCTCTCTTCTGTTCATCGCTGGAACTCTGAAGTTTGCATACTTACTAGCATCCTCTGGATCGACAAATTACTATGGACTGTATCACATACAAGTCCTAGGTTTTATTTCCATCAGATGGAAATCCTTTTGTCATCCATGTTTCATATCTCATGATTGAAATATGTATTAATTGCTAGTTCAACCCGAACCGACTTCAAGCATCGCTACGGTGAAACAACCTCATCGTAGTCAACTCCTTGAACTTGTTATTTCAACAAGTCGAGCTTTATGGATAAAATATTTTATCCACATCAGTTTATAGTTTCATAAATATTCGTTAGACTCTAAGTCTTCCGAAAGGTGTATCAAGATTTTAATCTCGAACCACTTATATGGAAACTATCTCGGATTGTATTGGCATTTAGCCAATTCCGGAGTCAGGGCCCATCAACGCTTCCTTGTGTATCGTAGGTATACTGTTGTCTAACAACAATATCTCGTATGCGCACCTGAGAGGTTTGCACGAGTTTTTCCTACGCGGTTCAGCTGCAAGTTCGACCGAAGTCCATACATTTTATTGTAGAGACTTCCGTATCAGTCGCACTAGGAAACTCCGGAATCACTTCCAAGGTTCCTTTCCTTTGACCTGATGACGAAGATACTGGTTATCTCGTCGAGTTGCACTGTCCTCCCACTCACCTTTTGTAAGAACTATTCTCTTTAAAAGTATACCGTTTTGTGGCAAAAATCCTTTGCCTCGGTATAGTGGTGGGGGAATACCCAATGACTTGGGATAACCTAACAAAGTAGCACTTGTCTGATTTGGAATAGGTTTGTAACCTTTTACACAAGCCCCATATTCCAAATGTTAAGAAAATATATAACATGGTTGGGCGTACCATACCATGACGTTATTTCAACAGACCCGATGAAGCTCTTTTCAGTGTAAAAGCCGCAGTCTCTAAAGCATCACTCTATAAAAAGGGATAATGGCAAATTTATTTATGTCATCTTTGATCTTACCATGTCATAAATGGTTTGATTACATCTTCACGGACTTTTCACTTGCAGTGGTGTTCCGGGAGGTGCAAGTTATGAAACTCTTTTCACAACTCATCAGACATTCGCTAAACTTGTAACTCAAATATTCCTTTCTGCAATCGAATTGTAGAAACATAATTTTCTTGTTACAACAACTTCTACTTCATTTTTGAAAACCTTATGAATGAATTCAAAAGATCCAGACTTACGTCTCAACAAGTAAATATCCATATATCTACTTGAGTCATTTCTGAAGATAGATAAATCCACTACTTGCAACAACATTTGTTGGACTTTCACACATCATAATGTATGATCACCAATATGTTCTTTGCTCGTTCCTTATGGCCTGTGAACGGTATTTCAGTCACTTCACTTTTCAGAGGAAAGTTGCAAGTGTCAGATGATTCAAAATCAAATGACTTCAAAAATCCATCATAATGGAATTTTCCATGCGGGTTTCTCCAATGTGACCAAATGCAGTGCCACACTTGTGTGGTATTCTTTTAGTCTTGCGACATTTAGCGTCAGTGTTATGGATGTATCATATTACCATCAATATTCATAGCATACATCCCATCCTGTATGGAAGCATGCCCTTCATGTTATTCATAACACCGAACATCAAAAGTTCTCTTATGAATAACCTTCTTGCAAAATACCTTATGCAAAGGGCTAGAGTGTATGAAACTCTAAATGAATTATGAAAGTAAATACAGAGGCAATGTATTAATATCAATATTCATAACATACGTCTCATTCATAATGAAAGTATGGCCCTTATGTTATTCATAACACCGAACATTAAAAGTTCTCTTATGAACAACCTTCTTGCAAGATACCTTATGCAAAGGGCTAGAGTGTGAAACTCTAAAATGAATTATGAAAGTAAATACATAGGGAATATACCTATGGAAGGCATAGTAACATTTACTATGTTCCCTGCGTGTATCTAACCTCATTCCTGGCTAGTCTTTCAGGCCATAGTAGTTCTTACATCGAGTTGCAACAGAATGCAATCGAGCGGGTATCTTTGTGATTAACTCACAATACCCAAGAATTAGTGATTAACATGTTTAACCATAATTCCCAAGAACTATATCTTTGACCAGCCTTCTATACATCAAAAACCTGTATGACATTCATACATGAGCTGGATATTCCAGTCTTCTTTCCTTTTGCCATTATACTTCTAACAGTTTCACTTTCAGTATTTCTCCTACTCTCAGAAGAAGCACCCAACTTAAGAGTGGCGATAGCCCCGGACTTCCTAGGCGTGAAAGTTTCACTAACACCCTTCGGACACTTCCTTTCTCTTTAAGTTGTTGTTTTATTCACCTTTCATCATATGAGAGGCGTTCTCCTGGATCCCTCTCTTATCAGTCTAATGTATAGTAAACTCCTTTACTAATAGTTTGCAAACAAACATTGCTTTGGATATCTCATATCTTTTAGCCTTTGTCTGTCTCTGAAAATGATTTTCAGATTCCATGAATATCACATAACTATCCAAACTTTCGAAGTTCGGGTATCATGGAAGCAAACATATTGCACTTTGACTGAAAAGGAATTCTAGCTTTTGGATCGAAGGACGAGAGTCACATGATCCATAGCTTTAGCGGGAGAATACCGAAAACATGCGATAGGACAAAGTCCTTCTCGGCACTCTTGAGGACAATCCTCACATTACGTTACCAACCGTAAAGTTTTAACCAGATATTTAACAGCTATTCAATTTTAATAGGGAAGGTGGAAACGCGAGCCATTATTCTACAACTATTATGCAAACCACACTTAGACAGTGTTCAAAATTAATTGCACTGAGAATTAAACAAGTTAATTCTATAGTGCGCTCCCACTCAAATCAATATCTCTCATAATTGATTGTGAGTGATTCAAGACCCGCATATCCATTCAACGTCACGGTTCGAGATGAACACCTATGGCGTGAACTTCAATCGGTAGGCAAACTTGCCGATCACATCTCTATGCGATTCTTGTTCATCTTTCGATGCGTGTGTTCCGAGCTCATGACTTTCATGCCTGAACGTCAAGACAACCAAGTGATCTCGCTGCGAGGTCTCAACTCACCCGCCTCACACATCCCTAATCGTTCGCACCCATGGAGATCATGCAATGCCCCGAAAAGTTAGGTGCCGTGACGGTGCTACACTTGGGAGAACACTAACTACTTGATATTTCAGTGAGAGATCACCCTAATAAAAAGCGACTACTACGCAATCAAGAAGGGTGCATCATAAGGGATAAACATCTCAGGCAATTCAAAATAGCAAGATATGGTATAGCCCTTTGTGACGGAGAAGTCTTTCATTTCTTCGTCTTTGGCATTCGCGTCGGTGTTCACCTTCGCGAAGATTGCCACCACCTTGTCGATGCACCAGATAATATTGCTATCTCTATAGCTAATAAAATAAGTGCATTACATAAGGTTGACACGCAGGTCATTAAAGTGCAATCATATGGCTCCAGCCATCATGCCGAATCATGACACGCAGGTCTTGTTAATCAATTTACATCATATAGTCATCTCATACATAATCAAATTATTATGAACACTGCTATACCACATCACATGCACATGCAAACCATCCTGCAAAACCAAGTTAGACGCCTCTAATCGGTTCATGCGAAATTAGTTTTACGTGGCTTCTAAGGTTTCGAAACAAACCGAAGCTACCAACGTCCATCATCAAGTATGATACTTCAAGTTGCTAGATTAACATTCCAGGGTGTATGAAACACGAGATAATAAAATCTCGAGCCCCATACTAAACTTCGTCATACGCGTGACCCCCGTGCAGATCATATCTGCATTGCCCTTTCGTCTGCGAAATTTCATCTTTCTTTTTAACTACAGTGGAATTCAATGAACTGTTAGCACTTCGTTGATCAATCAGGATCGCGGATTGCCAGAACATTGAAACTCCACCATACTGTTATCAAGATCAGAAATATGCAAATTCTAGGGAAGCAACAAGAACATCGGGTAACAGACTTCATCTGCTACCCGCACAAATAATTTTCAGCAATAGATCTCATCTACTACCTAATTATATTCTGCAATACCCATACATCTCTATGTATTCTAGATCGCAACCTGCATCTACGCATAGCACGGCTCTTGATGCCACTGTAGGGGAACGCAGCAGAAAACAAAAAATTTCCGACCTACGCACCAGCCCAGGACCACTATGGAGACTGCATACAAGGTTTGATCATTTCGTTACCGACTCGTAGCGCAGCGGAAGTAGAGTCGATGACGAACGGCGGTGCAGATCCCCGCAGCTAGGATTTTACAACCTCCCAACCGCGAGGATGTATACCCTCATCTGCCCCGCGGACAGCCCTCCGGGAGGCGGTCGCACAGTCCCCCGGACGGTGTCGCGGACAGCCCTTCGGGAGGACCTCCGAAACTCGGACTGTCACTCGGGCAGCCCTTCGGGAGGACCTCCAAAACTCGGACGGTCACATGGACAGCCCTTCGGGAGGCACTCTCGAACTAAGACCGAAACTACGATCTCTCTACAGAGTTGCACACATACGGTGTCATCTATCCGGCAGGGCTTCGCCGTCCAGAACTAGTTCCTGCCGGAACCCAGACAGCCTTTCGGCTCTACGAAACTATTTCGTGGGAGGGAGAGAAGAAAGGAAGATCATGCATGC
This sequence comes from Elymus sibiricus, assembly GCA_039707655.1. Lineage (NCBI taxonomy): Eukaryota > Viridiplantae > Streptophyta > Magnoliopsida > Poales > Poaceae > Elymus > Elymus sibiricus. Next base: position 456,271,204 of record CM077672.1, read on the forward strand.
CATGTGTGTGAGAGTTGGAGTGAGGATGGAGAGCTCCTCTCCACCTCCTTATATAGTGGTGGAAGGGGTGAGGGGGGGGCTGAAATTTCAGCCCACAAAACAAGCACCCACCAAACAAGGAAACATGTTCCCACCAAACATGGAGAAAACATGTTCCCTTGTCCATGGTGTTCCCCCATGGGGCCCCACCTTCCTCCCAACACTCTCCACCATTTGTGGGGGCTGCCCCCCACCATGGGGGGGGGCAACACTTTGTCCAGCCACAAGGGGGCTGTCCCCTAAAGGGGGCGCCCCCAAAAACAGCCCCCATGATCCGTGGGATCTTGTCCCCTCTCGCTGGGACAAGATGTTTTCCGAAACTATTTCTTCTGAAAAATTCCGGAAGGTCCCAAAACATTTCCGACACCCTCTAAAATTATCTGGACGCGCTCCGGAACATTTCCGGTATGGTGGTTTAATTTAAAACCATCTTCGTTTACCCGGTAAACAATTCCGGCAGCTCCGAAAACCTTTTTCGGTTTTTTTTCTCCGGAAAAATTCCAGAAATTACCAGACCAATCTGGCAACCTCCAAAACTTTCCCGGTGCTTGCCAAAACCTTTTTGGATCAATGGTTTTATCCGAAACAACTTTTCGGTTTTACCGAAACTTTTCCGGTGTTCTCTCCGGAACTTTTCCGTTGTCTTCGAAACTTTTCCAGTGACTTTCTCTCGGACTCCTTGTCTAGTATTCAACAGATAGATGACCCTTAAGCGTGTGACCCTATAGGCTCGGTGAAGCATAGACATGACCCGGAACCCCTTCCGATCAATGATCAACATCGGAGCCGTGGACACCCATATTGACCCCTATACCCACACGAATGAATATTCGAGTGAACCTCCAGTTGCCGTGTGCTATTCCTGTTGCTTCGCGATATGTTACAAATACCCGAGGTGAGACATGTTGGCATCCCCTTGGATCAACACCTTGTCCACTATGCCAGTTACCTCGTTGCCGGTATTGTTCTCTTTTCTCGTTCCCGTGTTCCGGCATCCCTGTGATCAAATCACCCTGTGTCTGGCCAGACGATGATGGATACCGTAACACCGAGAGGGCCCAGAGATATCTCTCCATCGTCGGAGGAGCAAATCCCAATCTTGAGCTATCAAGTTACTTGACATACTTTTCCATGAACCCGTAAGCCGCCGTAATAGCCACCCATTTACGGATGACGTTTAACAAACCCCAAATTCATGAAGCAAGCATGAAGAAACTCGATACTCTCATGGTCTAAGGAATTATGCAAACATTAACTTCCTGTGTTATTAACCATTAACTTATGACGAATGTATCTCATAGCATAAGATCAATATTGGGTCGATTCAACACAAGTGTTCTACCAACAATTGTGCCCTCAAAATTGCCGGCATAGCCATGCCCATGATCAGGAAAACAGGATCATCATGCAATACTTGAGCCAGTCATAGAGGCTTGACTAGGAATACATTTTACCGTTTATTATCCCACACGTGCAAATGAGTCTTCCTCTGAGCCTCGTTTTATTTGTAGACTCGAGAATCATTGCAGTTATAGCATGGAACATAAACATAATTATGAACAGGGAGATAATTAATAACATTTATTATTGCCTCTAGGGCATATCTCCTACACGAATGCAGCGGCGGCCATGGCGGAGAGGAGCTGCAGCAGCGCGTGGGGAAGGGGGAAAAGATCTCGGGGCGGGCCAGGGTGGTCGCGGTGGCCTTCTTATCCACCGTGGCGCCCTGTAGCGACGCGAGGGCGAGCGGGCGCGGCTGGGACAGCGAGCCGGCGTCGGGCGCGCGCGCGCGGGAGGTTAGGGAAAGGCCGGCGTTCTTGGGCTGGGCCACATTGTGTGCACGTAGATCCCAGTCCAACAGTGCGTTCTGTTCTTTTTCCTTTTTCTTTTCTTCTGTTTTACTTCTTTTCTGTTTGCAAAAATGTTTGGCCACCATTGCAATTTTGTAAAATATGAGACTTGTACAATTAATTGCTATGCAATATTTATCACTGCCAGAAAAAGGTTTGGAGGTAAATTGATTTCATTTGAATTTTGGATTAAATAAAATGGATTAAACACTGCTGTTTTGGTACTGTTTTATGATGTTAGAGTTATTTAAATAATTCAATTAATGTTGATTTTCTTTTTATAATTGCTTTGGGAATATTTGCAATATTAAGAACTATTTAGTTCCTGGATTTGAACAACTTTTAAAATCACATTAAATTTGGATTTCAATTTGAACTGGACTTTGAAATGAGATATGATTCAAATGTGATCAAGACTTGTTAATCATGGTGACTTGGCATCATAAAAAAGGTGATCACTGTAGCTTAATACAGGCGGATGTTACAAAAACCAATATAAAAAATGTGCCAAATTTAAAAAAATAAGAAAAATTAAGCTTTGGAAAAAAAAAGAAAAAGAAAAAAGGAATATTAAAAATAAAAAAGGAAAAAAACAGAAAGAAAACCGAAACAAAAAACTACACACACAGAAAAAAAAGAAAAAAGAAACAACCGAAAGAAACAGCAAAAAAGGTTGGCCCTTCTCGAGGCTGATTTCAGCGTAGCGTCGACTACATGCCGCCCACGCCGCTCGCGTGGGCGATTGCGAGTCTGGCCCAGGGCAGCGTGCCGATGGACACATGCCACAACCTCATAATGATCGATCTACTGAAGAAATACTGTGATGCTTCTGGTCAGCGAGTAAATGTGGACAAATCATCGATCTATTTCAGCAAAGGAGTTGCATACAGTTTGAGAACTGAAATTAAGAACACCCTAGCGGTGCAAAACGAGTCCCTGTCACAGAAATACTTGGGCTTACCCACCGATGTGGGAAAATCCAGAGAGGGTTGTTTTAGATACCTGAAGGACAGGGTATGGAAGCATGTGAAGGGATGGATGGAGAAATGTCTCTCTGCAGGAGGGAAAGAGGTATTAATTAAATCAGTCTCTCAATCCATACCTACATACTCTATGTTGTGTTTCAAGCTTCCCCGTGGTCTATGCAATCATATCAATGGATTACTTAGAAAATTTTGATGGGGAAGTAGAAGAGGAAAATGGAAAATTGCACGGTCTCGTGGAAGATGATGTCAAAACCCAAATACATGGGCGGGATGGGGTTCCGAGATATAGAGCTGTTTAACTTGGCATTATTAGCTCGACAAGCTTGGAGAATTTTGCAGGATCTTGACTCATTGAGTGCCCGAGTTCTGAAATCTAGGTACTATCCAGATTGTGAGTTCCTTGATGCGACTCTTGGCTCTAACCCATCTCATGTTTGGCGCTCTATTAGGGAAGGAAGTGAAGTTCTATCATTCAGACTTATTAAACGAATTGGCTCAAGTACAAACACCCATATCTGGCACACCAATTGGCTACCGAGGGATTTTAAGCTCCGGCCTATCTGCGCTCGGTCAGCAGATCCTCCGCCTTTGGTGTCAGAACTCATCGACCAGACGACCAGAACCTGGAATAGGCAAGTTCTAACCGAGCACTTTATTGTACCGGATATTGATATCATCTTGAATATCTCATTCAGCTCGAGATCCCAGAACGACTTTTAGGCTTGGCATTATGATAGAAGGGGTGTGTTCTCTGTACGTTCTGCCTATAGAATGACCTCGGAGATCAAGACCAAGCAATAAAATTGGCTGGAACACAGGCCTAGCAATTCAAAACCGAGCAGCATTGAAAAGGGATTGGTCTAATATATGGAAAGTTAAAGTGCCCTCCAAGGTGCGTGTTTTCGTTTGGCGTTTGGCGCATACATCTCTACCGACTGGCACGATAAGTTTTGAAAGGAAGATGGCCACAACACTGGTCGGCTCCATATTCTGCAGCAGAAGATACTTGGCGTCATTCTCTGTTCAATTGTAGTATGGCCCGCTGTGTGTGGGTGCTGGGAGACGAAAAGATCCTTGAACATGCAATATCAAATCAAGCTGAAGATGCAAGACAGTGGCTTTTCTGCCTTTTTTATTTGATGTCGCAACAGGACCTTACTCGTGTGCTTATAACGATGTGGTCCATCTGGTGGGCAAGAAGAAGAGAGATCCATGACAACGAGTTCTAGAGCCCTTTATCAACAATGACCTTCATCAACCGTTATTTACAGGATCTGGAAATTGCTACTTCTGCTGTAACGTGCTCTACAGGGAGTGCAGCACCGCTGACGGAGCAAATTCCCGTCAGATCCCTCGGTAGGGTTCATGACGAGATCATAAGTACCGGTACGGAGTCTGCACACACAATTTACCCAGGTTCGGGCCTCCGAAGAGTAATACCCTACGTCCTGCTTCTTCTTGTTATTCATGGTGAGGAAATACCTCGTGCAAAGGATTAAAATGGTGTACGGGTTGTCTACCGAGAGTTTGGATCTAAGAAGGGATCCTGAACGAAGCCCTAGACCTCCCTTTATATAGACATGAGAGGTCTAGGGTTTACACGGGGGGTGGTTGAGGTTGGTTCCGCCGCCGCCCTCTATCTTGGAGAGCACGCACATCGTCCTCACCTCTTTAGGGTTTCTTGATATTCCTTGGGCCTGGTGGGCGCCGTACGTGGTCAAGGTCGGGCTCCCTAATGTCAGGCACCCCGGGTTCAGGACCACGTCAGTAGCCCCCGAGCATGGCGGTGGTCGCAGGCGTCCGGACTCTGAGGCCTCCGCCGGGCTCCTCTCCTCGTGTGCCCGGCTTTCTTGATCCCCCGTAATGTGGATTCCTCCTTCTGTCTTGGTAGCGCTGTCGCCTCTTCGGTTGAGAGGCCCAAGGTCCTGTGGGCCGGCCATCATTAGCGCTGGAACCGTCTAGGGTAAGATTCGCGTGCCCCTCCGTTTAAAATACGACTGACGGGCAGCCAGCTTGAAGTTTGATGATTCCCATTCTCCTTCGTCAGTTCTCCATTTGTATTTACTAGATCAAGGGTGATTACCTCCTCCCCTTCTGAGGAGGGATGGTCGCTCCCTCCACTACTTCCGAAGAGGGATTTGGTCCGGGCAGCTTGCCTGACACGGTGCCGCCGCGCCTTCCTCACCCGCCTGAGTGGGTCAGTGACTGGGAGCATTCCTCTGTCTCTTGTTCCCAACTGGAGCAGTTGGTAACGATGGGGCGGCTCCCGGAATTTACCGAGATGGGGTGGATGGCTCCGCGGTTGAGGGATGGGGTCCCGCGACTGCTGTGTTGGAATCAAGTGGTGCATGTAGCGTTCATCCACTGCGGGCTGCGGCTCCCCTTGAGCTCCTTCACCCAGGACGTGTTGGCCCTTTACGGGTTGCAGCTATATCACCTGACCTTGGGCGGCGTCCTACATCTTTCCTGCTTGGTGAATGAGGCCGGAAACGAACTTGACTGCGGTGTCGGCCTCTGCGTTTGTTACTGGTTTGGCCTCTATCCACTTGGTGAACTTGTCGACCGCCACCAACAGGAACTTGTGTCCTCCTGGTGAGGGCGAGAGCTTGCTGACCATGTCCAGTCCCCATACCGCAAACGGCCATGTCAACGGAATTGTTTTTAACGTCGAGGCCGACATGTGGGTCTTGTTGGCGAAGCGTTGGCAGCCCTCGCAGCTCCGAACTATTTCCTCGGCATCACGCACCGCATGAGGCCAGAAGAAACCATGGCGGAAGGCCTTTGCCACGATTGTTCTGGGGGCTGCATGATGCCCGCAAGCCCTCGCGTGTATTTCCTGTAAGAGCTGCTTGCCTTCCTCCTCTGTCACACCGCGTTGGAAAACGCCCACTTGGCTGCATTTGTAAAGCTCGCCGTTCATGATTGTGTATGCTTTGGAGCGACAGACGATACAGCGGGCTTCCGTTTTGTCTTCTGGGAGCTCGCCTTTCGTCATGTAGGCGTGCAGCAGCTGAGTCCAGTCTTGGGCGAGGACTGCCACTACGTCCTCCTGCTCCGCTGTTGCGGGTGGCGGACTGTCGTTCGGGGCTGCGGTGTCGGGTGTGCTGAAGCTCAGCGCGGCCTCTTCGTAATCTTGAATCTTGATAGATGGTTTGTGCGGTATCTCCAAGAAGGTCTCATCCGGCACGGGCTCCCTAGATGACCCGACACGCGCCAAATTATCGGCTGCAATGTTATCACCTCTTTTTACATGATGTAGTTCGAGCTCGTCGAATTTTCCATCGAGTGCTCGTACGGCACCGCAGTATGCCGCCATCTTAGGATCTTTTGTGTCGAACGTCTTCATGACCTACTGGACCACAAGGTCAGAGTCGCCTCGGTAGATGAGACGTCGAATGCCCATGGAGGCCGCGATTCGGAGCCCGTGAAGAAGAGCTTCATTTTGCCATGTTGTTGGAGTCCCGAAAGTGGAGTTGTAGGACGTAGTTCATTTTGTTGCCTCTGGGGGAGACGAGGACTACCCTAGCCCCCAGTCCTTGCACCGTCATCGATCCGTCGAAGTACATAGTCCAGTACTCGAGGTCGATGTTCTTGGGGACCTGCTGGGCTTCGGTCCACTCCACCAGGAAGTCAGCGATGGTTTGTAACTCGCAGTGCGTGGTTTGTACGAGAGCTCAAACGGTAGGAGCTCGATTGCCCACTTTGCCACATGGCTTGTAGCATCCTTGTTGTTGATGATGTTAGAGAGTGGTGCGTGGCTGACAACCGTGATTGGGTTGGCTTGAAAGTAGTGCCGCAGTTTCCTTGTGGCCATGAACACCCCATATGTTATCTTCTGGTAGTGTGGATATCTGGTCCTGCAAGGTGTGAGCACTTCGCTGGCATAGTACGCCGGGTATTGCACCCGATGTACCTTTCCGGCCTCCTCCCGTTCCATGGCTATGACCACGCCGACCACCTGGGTGGTCGCCGCTATGTACAGCAGCATGGGTTCTTATTGGGTTCGAGAGACAAGGAGTGGGTTTGACTGTAGTAGTCTCTTGAGGTCGGCGAATGCTTGTTTGGCTTCTTCGCTCCAGTAAAACTTGTCGCCCTTTTTGAGAAGGCGATATAGTAGCAGGGCCTTCTCGCCCAGCCATTAGATGAATCTGCTCAGGGCTGCAACGCATCCTGCAAGCTTCTGCACATCATGCATCGTCTCCGGGGGCTCGAGGTCCACTATTGCTTGAATTTTTTCTGGGTTCGCCTCTATCCCCCATTGGGATACGATGAACCCCAGTAGCTGTCCAGCACGGACCCCGAAAACACATTTTTCGGGGTTTAGCTTCATGATGAAGTTACGAAGGTTGTCGAAGGTCTGCTAGAGGTCCTCGAGGAGGCTTGAGCCTCGTTTGGATTTGACAATGATGTCATCGATGTAGACCTCTGCGTTTACTCCTATCTACTTGTTGAAGCACTTCTGCATCATCCGCTGATACGTAGCCCCCGCGTTCTTGAGACCAGACGACATAGTGATGTAGCATAAAGGCCCGTCTGGCGTGATGAAGGAGGTCGTCTCTTGGTCGGATTCTTCATCCGTATCTGGTGATACCAAGAGTATGCATCCAGAAAACACGTGCGCTCGCATCCTGTCGTGGAGTCGATGATCTGATCGATCCTGGGTAGTGGGAACGGGTCTTTGGGGCATGCCTTGTTGAGGTCGGTGTAGTCCACACACATGTGCCATGTGTTGTTCTTCTTCAACACCATTACTGGGTTTGCCAGCCACTCTAGGTGTGTGACCTCCCTTGCGAACTTGGCTGCGAGCAGACGTGCTATCTCTTACCCTATCGCCATTCGTTTTCTGTAGCGAAACGACGTAGGGCTTGTTTCACCGGCCTCGCGTCCTTGCGGACGTTCCGGCAATGTTCGACTTTATTGGCTGGCACCCCTGGCATGTCAGTGGGCTTCCAGGAAAATATGCTCCAGTTGGCTCGGAGGAAAGTGAGGAGCTCTGCCTCCTGGCTCTCCGAGAGGTCTTCGCCAATGGTTACTGTCTTGCTGGGATCTTCCGGGTGCATCTGAAACTTCTTTGTTTGTTTGGCCGGTTGGAACACGGGTCCTGGCCTCAGCTTCTGTGGGAGCTCGGCCTCCGATGGTCCTATTAGTTTCCTTATTTTGGCGAGCTCGGCGGAGGCCAGGGCAGCCTCAGGGAGCTCTACGTTGGCCACTTCAGCCTCATAGGCCTTTTCCGAGCTTCCTCGCACGGTGATTGTGCCGTTCGGGCCCATCATCTTTAGTTGTAGATAGGCGTAGGAAGGGACCGCCATAAATTTGACGTATGCGGGCCTGCCCAGGATCGCGTGGTAGCCGCTCTGGAAAGGAGCGACATCGAACTGGATGGCCTTGCTCCGGTAGTTGTGCTCGTCTCCGAAGACGACTTCGAGCTCGATCTGCCCCAGGGGACGGACTGGGCGGCCCAGCACCACCCCATGAAAACCCACATCCCACCTCTGTAGGCCAGACAGGGAGATCTTCATCTTTTCCAGGGTGTTGGTGAAGATAATATTGAGGCCGCTGCCTCCGTCCATCAGGACGCATGAGAGGCGGCAGCCCCCCACGATTAAATCTAGTACCAAGGCGTGTTTGCCTGGTTGTACGACGTCTTTGGGGTGATCCCCGACGCTAATGGTCACCGTTTCCTAGGACCACGTGAGCCGTTCTCTGGTCGGGTCCTTTGTCGCGTAGATTGCGCATCGCGCGAGCTTCTGGTTTCAGCGTGTATCCGCCGCTGTGAATATCATATTCACGGAGGCCCCGCGGTGAGGGGCTTTACGAGCGGGCCTATGGTGTCGCGGGGCCCGCACGATGCGCCTCCACGCGAGGTGGTCGGGGCGATCGTAGACCCCTTGAGCTCGTCCTTGTTCATCGTACATTTGTTTGATGAGGCATGAAGGCGAGATGTCGAGGAATTGTCCTGACCCATCAGCGACTAGCTCGAAAGAGCCGAACGTGAGGCAATGGCCTGGCTGGAGATCGCCGGCCTTCTCTGTTTCTCCGCACCGGGTTCGTTCTCCGATCAACGTCGCCCGTGCCTAGCGCGCCAACTGACGGAGCAAATTCCTGTCAGATCCCTCGGTAGGGTTCATGACGAGATCGAAAGTACCAGAACGGAGTCTGCCCTAGGTTTGGGCCTCCGAAGAGTAATACCCTACGTCCTGCTTCTTCTTGTTATTCATGGTGAGGGGATACCTCATGCAGAGGATTACAATGGTGTACGGGATGTCTACCGAGAGTTTGGATCTAAGAAGGGATCCTGAACGAAGCCCTAGACCTCCCTTTATATAGACATGAGAGGTCTAGGGTTTACACAGGGGGCGGTTGATCGGTTCCACCGCCGCCCTCTATCTTGGAGAGCACGCACATCGTCCTCATCTCTTTAGGGTTTCTTGATATTCCTTGGGCCTGGTGGGCTCCGTACGTGGTCAAGGCGGGGCTCCCTGATGTCAGGCACCCCGGGTTCCCGTCAACCGCGCCAAAGACCAAGGAGATGGCTCCCTCCGGTGGCTCTAGCCATGAAAATGAATGTGGACGGTGGCCTTTCCCGCCATAGCGATAAGGGGGCAGCGGCAGCCATCAGAGACAAGGATGGACGTTTTCTGGGCGCGTCCGCCGTCATCTTTGACGGCCTTTCGGACCCCGCTAGTCTGGAAGCATGGGCATGTAACGAGGTGCTAGCACTGGGGCAGTATCTTACATGTTCAGCATGTGGTGATTGGTTCTGACTGCCTTGAGGTGATTACAAACATCAACAAAGGTGCGGCTGCTGTTTACGCGCCAGTCTTGCGAGAAATAGAGAACAGGAGGAGCGAGTTCGACGATGTTATTTCCCGTTTTGAACCTAGGGAGTCTAATAGTGAAGCGCATAGCTTAGCAAAGGCGTCAACTCTTGACATAGCACATAGGCCACCATGTGTGGCTAGGGAGAGTTCCTGATATCATTTGTATCCCAGACTTTTTAAAAATTGAATAAAATCCCTGGTTACACCTGAAAAAAAAACTATTCCTTCTCGCAAAAAAAAGCCTCACAACTATTCCAGTATGCTGTGAGCACATTCACCATCTTCTTGAGCTTCACACCGCAGACAATGTCCATTGCGGACGGGCCATGATGCATGTCGTCCTTACCTTCGACTTGGAGCCCGCGCCGCGGGGAAGACGCGCCATCAAAGGGGTTGCGCCGCCGCCCCGATGTTGGGGCGCCAGACGGACCGTACCGCGTCCGGCGGAGCCACCAAGACGCGCCTCCTGCCACTAGGCCCGGCAGATCTGAGCGCCATTTGGGCGGACGCAATGGATTCCCGCCGGATCGAGTCCGACCATGGTCGGGCGGACTCCTCCTAGGAGCGGCGGAGAGCCATGCGGACGGCCATCTACTCCTCAGGCCCGCATGGGACGAGGTCCCAGTCGACAGATCGGGAGATCTCGGTGTCTGATCCGCCGCCGTCATGCCGGAGAAGGCCAGAGATCGCCGGAAAGAAGCTTGAGGGTGGAGTGAGTGGAGTGGGTGGCTAGGATTTGGTCCGGGATGCAAATGGGGATGAATATATGTCTGATCGATGTGGGTCGGATCTGACATGGTGGACGCGCCGGAGCGTGTCCGGGCCTCCCTATATTCGTCCCAGATATGAGCTGGATATGAGGATGCCGGTCAGCAGTGACCGAGTCGTTCGCCCGGACGTTAGAGAGCATTTGAGGAGTCCGGCTGTAGCTCTTATAGCAATATGAATGTAATGGTGCCTACTCATCTGCATTCTTGTATGTTGTTATTAACTTTGGTGGTGTTAAACCATTTTTTCGCATGCGGTTTGGTCTCTGAAAGTTTCATCGCGGGTAGAATTTTTCTTGTGGTTGTTGTCTGAGAATAAGATAATGACCAGGGATAATTTGAGAAAAAGAGGATATCTAAATCTTTGAAATGTGAAGATTGCAAAGAAATACTCCTTCCGATTCAAAAAAAAATTGTCGTGACTTTAGTTTAAATTTAAATTAAAACTGAACTAAGGTCACGACACTTTCTTTGAATAGGACGGAGTAGTAGAATCGGTGTTTCACTTATTTTGAAGGCGCTTCATCAGTCAGAACAAACGAGATACAAATGCTATTATCCCCGGGCAAGAATTAACTAGCAGGATTACCGCCGAAAAATGTACTGCCTGACTACGTGGCCGCCTGGTCGGCACGCGTCCCCTCTACAGCGAGCCTAGCCTAGTCTCCGGCCACTATCCACGCGTCCCCGGTGAACAGACCGCTCGATGCGACTGGAAGCGGCGAGCTCTCGCGGGCGCTCAAGCCCTATATAAGCGCCAGCCTTCTCGCCGCTAGCTAGCTCGTACTACTACGTCGGCTTCATCGAGCAAACTCGCCTCCACACAGACGCGTGCACACAAGGAAGGAAGGAAGAAGATCTACGCAGATTCAGGTCGAGGACGCTAGGTTCAGAGATGGCCTTCAACGTCGTTGCTGCCGCGGTGATCGTCAGCCTGGGTGTCTTCTTCTTTTGGTCGGGGGCGGCAGTCGCTGCCGGCGCTATGATGAAGGCGCCGGGCGCGGCGGGCTTCCGCATCTCCCGCGAGGCGTTTGAGGCCAACCCGCGGGAGTACTTCCAGCTCCTCCGCAACGGAGGTGCTGCGGCGGCCGCGGGCGCCTTCGCGGCCTAGAGAGGCATGGCAGGCAACGCCCGCACGTACGTTAGGTTTAGATCCAAGCTAATACTGATACGTACTACGTACTAGTCTACTACTCCCTCCGTCCGGAAATACTTAGACAAGTATTTCCGGACGGAGGGAGTACTATGTTATGCGGAGTTACGAGTAGGCCGGGACTGCCATCTTTTGTACCTGGGCACGTATGTATTGCCAAGCTAAGCTAGTGTCAATCAAGCTATCTTGTGTACCAGCTGGGCCGTGCGTATTGGTGCGAACCCAGCTGGTTAGTAGCGTACGTCCCAAGAGTCTGAAGCTACTCTCTGTAATAAAACTGTACGCGTCTTATGTACATACGCGTGTGCTTGTATCATGGTGATGATTTGCGTGTCTTGTGATCCATGTAAGTACGTCCGTCCTGGCCACATGATCCACTCATAAGCATCTTGGAAATTGAATTATCTGATCTTCGTTCTGCTTCAAGACCTCCATATCCTCTCTTTTTTCCTTTTTTTGAAAGCATCAAGACCTCGATATCCTAGCGAGCTAGTAGTAGCAACGAGGGCATTCCATTTATTTTTCCGAAAAATGCTAATTTATGAAGAGCCCCCTAGAATATGAAAATCATGATGGAAGAGGGCCTACTTAATTTCTGGCAAACCCTCTAGCTTTTGAAAACTTGACAAAGTGTGCTTCGCCTCTTATATATACCATCAATACCAGGATTTGTAAGAGCCACTACTCCAATCTTTCTCCCTCTGCTTTGCAATTTGCATACATAAAAAGCACAAAAGAATATGGTCGTAAGCACAAGAAAATGAAGGATGATCCATTCAGAAATCATTCACACTCCAAAACAAGGATGAAGTTGTTAATAATTCATTCATATATTCATGCATTCCAAATCAAATCAGGGAGGATGATCATCACCACCTACACTAGATAAGGTCGAAACCATCCTCCCAAAGTATGTCTTCCACAGAAAAAAGAAACACAGCTACTAATCCTACTGTTTGTTATTCACAATTCTGAAAAGGAAGAAGAAAAGCAGCTACTAATCTGATGATAATCTATTCGCTTCTCTTCAAAATCTGGATACTTGACAAACTTTGAGGGGCGTTCTGTTTGCACCTCGGCCAAAACAATTTGGAAATCTTGGGCCCCTCTTCGCTGCAATTTTTTCATTTGTCGTGCTAAGCGCGGGCTTCCACATAATGATTCTTTTTTTTTTTGAAACGAGGCAAAAGATTTGCCATTTTCATTGATTAAGAAGAAGAGAATTGCCTGGTTAATTGGCGGAAAACCGAGCTAAAACCGATACAACCCAACCCACATGACATGGGCACCACCGGCCAACCTGGCCACCGACATGGGACACACAGCTGCAAAGAAGAAAGGCATCCGTCGAGGAGTCGCAAGCGTCATTGTCATCACCGGTTGCCTCGAACGAGCGACTCCGACTTCACCATAGAGCTCCAACCTCGAAGCCAACCCGCAAACAGCTGCATAGAAGCCACGACGGCACATGCCACCGGATGGCCACACGCGCAAGCAACCGACAGCTCCGACTTTGATGAAAAGCCTCACAAGGGAAATATGCAGGACTTGCGCCAACCGTGCCCTCCGCAAACGACCACCGAGCGCCTGTCATCATCACCACCTGGACCCGCTCCACCGCAGCTCCGACTTCAAAGCAACCAAGCAACCGACAGAAGAGCACCTCGGACACGCCGGGAAGAACCGACTACCGAAGTCCACGCCGCGACCTGAGCTCCTCTCGACGCCATCATCGTTGCCAAACAGAAACCAGCGCCCGCCTCAGCAAACCACACGGCGAAGATGCCGCCATCCACGGCGAAGATGCCGCAATCCACCAGTCTCCCAGTCGTAGCCGGCTCCGAGACGATGCCCCCAAGGAGGAGAAAGACGCGAAGACGCCTCCATCGCCCGATCCAGCGGATCTGTAGTTTCCCTCCGGAGCCAAACCCATGGGGAGGAGGAGCACACCTCCACGACGACGCTTCCAAGAAAGATCACGGCACCCGCAGGCGCCGCCGTCGCCGGCTCCGATGAAGGCCGGAGCAAAGATTTCTCCCGGAGATGCGCCGACCACCTGCCACCACCGACCGCCGCCCACCAGCCACCACCTGCCGAGGCCGACCTCATTCTGGCCGCGGGATCCCACGATCCACCGCGACCAGACACGCACCACCCCCAGGCCGAAGCCGCCGTCCACCACCGCAGCACCACCATGGCCACCACCACCACAGCAACCAACGCCACATCGCGAAGCACAACACCCAGATCGATGCACCAGCTCGCACCAGATCCAATCGGAGCCGCACGAGCGAAGCAGCAGAGCAGATGAGCAGGTTCTCCCTTCGCAGCACACCTCGCACTCCAGAGCAGCACAGCCGCCGCACCCGACGCACGCCAGCCACCGCTGCGCCCAGCCGACGATCTGCGCCCCACGCGCACATCCGGATCCGAGCCGCCGCCGTGCGCACGCGCGCCGTCCACGCCCCGGCCACACCGGGAGCCCGGACCGAGGCCGCCGCCCTGGCACCCCACCCGCCGCCCGCAGGAGGCGCGACGCCGCTGCTGCCGCCGCCCTCCGCCCGACGCTGCCCCGCCCAGAGATCCCCCGCTCGTGAGAGGTGCAGCCCGCCGCAGAGAAAAGGAGCCCCGCTGCCGCCTGCTCCACGAGAGCTTTGCCTGCGGGAGGCGCCGGCGACGGCGAGGGGGAGGATGGGGTGGGGCGGCCGGAGGCCTTGGCGATTTGGTCGCCGCCCGTGTCGCCCCTGGGGAGGGAGCGACGCGAGGGTCTTTCACGATACTTGTGTTTTCTGTCGCAGCAATTCTGAAGACGCCGATCATCTCCTTGTTGGCTGTGCGGTCGTTAACATCATTTGGGCAAGAATGTTAAACTGACCCAGTCTCTCGGTGGTGGCTCCCTCAATTGGCAGTGGCTTTGTGGAGTGGTGGACTTTGGCAAGGGATGCTGCCCTTGGTATGGTCGTTTGCTCTGAACCTGAAGATTACAATCACCTTTTCGCTGGTTGTATGGTCGTCAACTTGGGCTGGAGCACCATTCTTCATTGAGGGTCAATCTTTAGGCTGCTGTTCCAGATTAACTGTGACGGGCAAACCTTCTGAACCATCCTTCATCTGGGAGAGAATTTTAGAGATTGGACCAAAGCTAGGAGAGCAAACTATACAGTTTTTAAAATTGAAATATACGATCACCCTTACGGACAACACGAGTAAATTACCAAACTTACAAAAGTCAAAATTCTCGACAGAAATCATGCATATACATCTTGTATAAATACAAATTAGCACACTTTATCACAAAAATTTGCACATAAATGCTATACTACCCTATGTACATGAGTCATGAGTGATTCTTTTTAGAACATTTTGAAACTTCAAAACACAGTTCTCAAATTTTCTAAGTTGTCCAAGCAAGCTTGGGTTCAGCTAATCCATATCGAGCACCCTGCCCTTCAGCATACTCAACCATTCTCGATGCGCGTGATATAGAACTTGAAGAAAGAATTGCATTAGCAGCTCTATGCCATAATGGCTATGATATCTTACGGAAGCCTCAGGTATACCAAGTGTAGCAAGCAATTATCTAGCAATGTGCACTAATTATATCTGAATATGAGGGACGGGTGAATGCAGAAAAACAACCAACTTAAAAGATAATTCGTTTTCCCATGAAGGATGTACAAGATTAACTACTCCCTCCGTCCCATAATATAAGAGCATTTTTGACACTACACTAGTGTCAAAAACGCTCTTATATTATGGGACGGAGGGAGTAGCTATGAAACATGTGGAATAGAACCATACTTTTTTCATGTATTTTAGGTACAGAAAAAACATAGAGAAATGTGTGTTCATGATTTTTAGTAAAAGATCTTATCTAAGAAGGAAACTCTGTGAAATCAAACCGGAAATTATAATACATCAAAAACAGCTGCAATGATCATTGTAGCATTGCACTGTGACCAGGCATATGAACATCTTCATCTCACTACATGGACATTGCAATCTACTAGTATGTGCACTGTAGGCCAAAAATATGCAACAAATAACGAACTACTCAAGATCTTCCCTGCAGTTTTGTGGGGCTACTGAAGCAAAATAAAAGCTTACAAGATCTTCAGGCAGCAATAAAGCCCCATATCTGTAGTTCCCCGAACATATAGCTCAAGATTCAGTTTACATCTTATACCCACCAGTAACATTGCTTTGCTAAAAAGAGAACCCTAACTAAATTCACTAAATTAATTAACGCATATTAGTGAGCCAGCATGCAGAAACCATCATCATCTCTACTTCTCTAGAGCCAGACAAACAACTATCTCTGGACATGCCATTATTATCAACTCATCAAAGTTCAAGGTACTCCTTTTGAGAGATGAATTTAGAGAGTTGGGAGAGCAAACTTTAGAATTTTCAAAATGGACAGAAAAACCACCGGTTCTTGAGTACTGTCTGCAGATGCATTTTCAAGCAAATTAAACAATGGAGCACATGGTTCTTACTGCAGCTGCAAGAATCGGAGGTTCATTATAAGATACCCATTCACCCACTTGCGCATGCCAACGACATGGAGAAACTATCAAGCTTACTGACAAAATCCAAAAAACAATGTGAGGAATCAAGCAAGCACCACTAAACCAAAAGGGCTACTGAATAGTGACATAATTCATCACAAGACACCTGTCGCTTCCAAGCTGAACCAAAAGTGCTACTGAATAGTTACATAATTCATCACAAGACCCCTGTCGCCTCCAAGCTTGTCATCTTTTTTGTTGATGAGAGTGGCCTCCTAACCTTAAGCATATTCAACCATACCTTGTCAATGCGCCGCGTCACAGGGCATCACCCTTTCTGTAAACATAGATTTGTCGATGTGATTCCAAAAAGGTGATGCCATGATACTATATAAATTGCCAATTAAGTAAGCACAATTAGTTGTATTAGCACCCAAAGTTTGGTCGGGAACATTTGAAATGTAACTTTATATCTGATTAGAGATTCATTCTTTTGTTTGTTCCACAAACTTATATGGAGTATTAATTAACATTTGTTCCCTAAATCACAAAAAAAAATATATAGATACAGCAGCTATACCTTGTGGATTGTAGAAACTCATGTATGGAATCAAAGCACGAAATTTCTCGCCCTTCCATAGCTCCTTCCATCGCTGTGACTTGACATTAATCTCATAGATGCCCAGGTCTGTGGTCACAAAAACGGTATCACTGCCCTCAACAGATCCAATCAGTCTAAGTCTTTCCTCAGGATTTTGGATGGGGAGAAGATTCGTGAGATCGATAATTGTATGTTGACTCCATGACGCAACTCTGTTGAAACCCATTTCTCTTGACCATATGTAGAGGGTTAACCCATCCACATGTGCAAACCCCAAACTGCCATCCTCCATTGCCATGAGGATAGCGGCACCATAAATGCCAGGCCCCACAAGAGGCACATCAACCAGTGATAAGCAATTACATCTCAAGTCGTACTTGAGAATTTCTACACGATCATCACGAGCATACGCAAGCATGAAGTGAACTGCTTCTTTGACGAGGACAGGGGGCATTCGGTCAACGAACGCGTCGGCTTCAAGATGGAGACCAGAGCAAGGCTCGCCCCAGTGATGGTGATCAAATACAGGGCACGGCCTGCTCCAGTCACCGGTCTCCGGCAAGGACACGCACGCCTGTGCAACGCAACCATCTCCATCATCTTCACGCATGCCCAGGCCGACGAAGACCACCTGGAAGGGGCCCGCGTGGCACGCGCGGTGGTCACAGCCAGTCACGGCGCAGAGCACCGCGGCCCCATAGCTGTCGTTCACCAGGTCGGGCTCCGGCAGGTCCTTCCGGCAGCCCTTCATGGGGTCCCAAACGACGACCCCGATGGGCAACATATTCTCATCCCCAAGGAGAACGCGGCCATGGCGGCAGTCCCACGCATCGTACTTATGGTACCCGCAGTCGTCCTCGTCGGGGATGCACGCGCCGAATTTCGTGGTGGGTGTGAAGTCCGGGACGGGATCTTTTCCCCCCGGGCCGCAGCCCTCCAGCCAGGTATGAAGGAAGCCCAGCATGGGAGGAGCTCCATGGAACTCACGGTAGCGGCCGCGGAAGCGACGGCCGGTGAGGCGGCCGAGCCAGAGCTTGCTGGCGAGGGAGGCGCGCGCGAGGTGCTCTGGCTCGTCCGGCGGGAGGCGGAGGAAGATCTCCTCGAGGAGCTCGTCCGGCAGCGACGGTACCGGCGGCGGCGGCATGGGCGGTGGAGGCGGCGAGGATCTCGGGAGGGGAAATTTTTCGAGACGTGCTGTGTGCGAGGAGAAAGGGGGTTGCTCTCACGGTTCGGTTGAACCAGCTCTGCGTGGGGTTTCCGACAGGTGGGGCCGGGAGGACAGTGAGAGTGACTGCCACAGCGTGTGCTTTGGATGCTTGGTTTCCCTACCTTTTGTGCTGCTAGCTCAAGAGCTTCCGTTGCTAATTTGCTTGGACTATCGTGTCATTGGTGCTATTGGATCACAAGCTATCATCTACTCCCTCCCTTCCTAAATATATAAATATAAGGCCGATTCTAGGCGCCGGTCGACCGGCCGAGCCGTTCGATCTGCCTCTTCCGCCCCCCTGCTGCTTTGTCTAAAAACAGAAAGAAAACTGAATCGTGCGACAGGCAACTCCGGCCAGATGCAGCTCCTCCCGCGCGATCATATGCAGCTTCGCGGCTGACCAGACGCAGCTCCGTCCCTGACCAGACGCAGCTCCGCCGTCGACATGGATGCAACTCCGCCATTTGTGCATCTCCGACGTCGCCACCTTACTTGCAGCTCCGACGCGGGCGGTTGAAGCTCCGTCGATGACGGTTCCAGCATCTCTTCCCAGCTCCGGTCGCCGCTGGGGACCGCTCGGTATCGTTCCACCATTTGCAAGAAAACATGGGGTTGCAGCTTTTTACTCCACGCTTGCAGCAAAAACAAGAGAAAGAAAACACACGACATGCCCGTGGTCGCCGTGGTCACCGTCGAGGAAGAAACCGGTTCCAGCAAACTGTGACAACGGTTCCAACAATCACCGATGATGGTTGCAGCATCCCGTTGCTCTGCGTCGCCGGTTCCAGCAAGCATGGTCATCGGTTCCAGCAAATCTTGCCACCGCTTCCAGCAAACCACGACGCCGGTTCCAACATAACCATAGCACCCCCCGCGCTCCGCTGTCGCACCACTGCAGACTCGCCGTAGCTCCCGAGAATGCTGGTTCCAGCAATTCACGCCGCCGGTTGCAACAATAAATGGGCTGCCATTTGCAGTTCAGCTTCACCGGCGTGCCGCTCGTCGCACCATCACACGCGCCACGCATTGCAGTTCCCGGTCGCCGCCACGGTTGCAGCTCCCGGTCCCTGCGGTTGCAGCTCCCCACGCCACCGGATGTAGCTTCTGCCGTCACGTC
Source organism: Elymus sibiricus (assembly GCA_039707655.1). Classification (NCBI taxonomy): domain Eukaryota; kingdom Viridiplantae; phylum Streptophyta; class Magnoliopsida; order Poales; family Poaceae; genus Elymus; species Elymus sibiricus. The sequence continues at coordinate 456,290,256 of CM077672.1, forward strand.
TGTAGCACCGGGCGCTGCCGTCGCAGCTCCCCCGCCACCATGGTTGTAGCTCCCCTGATTCACCTCTCCCCCCTTCCTTCATCTTCTCTGCAGCAGTGCCGGGCAGCCCCCCTGCCCCATCGTCTTCCCTGCCACGGCGCCCATGGCTGTGCCGCATGGGTTGGCTCGCGAGAGAGGGGATGGATGTCGTCCATGGCCGCCGACGAAGGAAAGGGATGAGGAATGACTGGTTGCGGAAGAGATAAGGTGAGGGGAGGGTTCGAGCGGCGGGTGGGTCCTACCAAAACGTGGCACTTGCGGGAGCTCGCTGTGACCGTATGATGACGCTTGATTGGATGGCACGCGTGCGACCGGCCCAAGCGTGTCAAACGTTTCCCTAAATATAAAGTCTTTTTAGAGATTCCAATATAGACTACATACGGAGCAAAATAAGTGAATCTACACTCTAAAATATGTTTATATACATCCGTATGTAGTCCATATTTAAAATCTTTAAAAAGACTTATATTTTAGATTTCTCAAAAAAAAAAAGACTTCTATTTTAGAACGGAGGGAGTACTACTCAACTTGCTTTAATAATGCCTACATTTTTATTTCATACAACCTCCGTCTCAAAATAGTTGGCTCAGATTTGTCTAGATACATCCGTAACTATACATGTATCCTTATCTAAACATGTTTTAACAATTTTATTTCATACAACCTCCGTCCCAAAATAGTTGGCTCAGATTTGTCTAGATACATCCGTATCTAGACACGTATCCTTATCTAGACATGTTTTAACAATTTTATTTCATACAACCTCCGTCCCAAGTTAGTTGACTCGGATTTGTTTTAGTGTCTAGATACTTATGTATCTAAATAAATTTAAGTCAACTAATTTGGGATGGAGGGAATACACAAAAGAATTACCAAAACTAAAAAAAAAAACTTTATGGTTGATGTTGAATGACCAAGCATGACACTTTTTTTTAACACAGTACAATCGAAGTCGCTCACATACACGAGCATACATTCATCCCTATGAACGCACGCACGCACACCATACCCCCTATGAGCACCTCCGAGAGACTGCCCGGCATAGCATCTTGAGATTTTACAAAGTCACCACAGGCGCCTGCACCAATGTCAAGTCTAGGACTTGAACCCTGGTGGGCTGGGTATACCACTGTCCTTCTAACCATCCAACCACAGGTTGGTTCGCTCAAGCATGACACTTATCTGGTACAACTACGGAGTGAATCAATCTTGATTTATTTGCTTGCTGGTATTTCGGTATATGCATTTACTCTTGCCAATTTTCTTGATCTTGATGTCGATCATATTGTGTTTTCCATGTTTATCAAAGTTTTTTTTTTTTTAAATCGCTCTTCCCTGGGTGCTTTTACTGTCAAGGTACGCTTTTATGGCTCTACGAGATACATTCATATTAGTTGGGTTATTAAGACTCACACAATAGATATGTCTCCATTATGCTTTTAATCTAGGGAACCACTAGGGATCAGACTACTGATCCCTAGCATTCCATCAGACCACTCCCTAGCCGTAGGATTAGCAGGATATTAGACGTTAGATCATGTGCGAGAAGAGCGCCAGCTGTTTGTTAGATTCTTTACCGAACGTCCCGCATGCTCCCTGTAACTGCTCCTCGTACTAAGAGCGTTAGCAGTTAGCTTCTCCTAGCGTGCTTCCAGGAACTGATTTCTCCCCGAAGCGATTTGTCCATGCTTCTGCACTTGTGCTTCCATCACTCAAAAAAGTGATAATAGCTCAACTTAAATTGTGAATCCATCAAAAAAGTGATAATGTCTTAAAATTCCGTACCTTTTTTGGATGCTAGTAAAAATTGCTTTAATTGCTTCGAATGAAAACTTGTGTCTGGTGTAACGCTTTAATTTTGTTTCCAACATAATAAAAAATTGCTTCCACTGACGACACAGTTTGCTTCCAAAGCAATTGAAATTTGGTCCGACCTAACAAATATTTGTGCCGCATCCATGAATTTGTTTCCACATGGGAAAAATCAAATCCCATATATCTTTTTACTATGTTTCAAACACAAGAAAACTTTGCTTCCATCCACTACACAACTTTTAACATCGCAAAACTAAGTTGCTTCTAGCATAAGTTAGTTACAGTGTTGTCAGTTCATACAACATTAGAAGTGCTACAAATTTTCTTCCTTCACGCCGCCAATAGAACAATGCTTCCTAAGTTCACTGCATATGTTTCCTAACTACTATAGACTTGCTTCCATTGATCTTGAGAATGAGCATCTTCATTGTGAGGTTTATCCAGGTGTGGCCGCGTGCTTCTTAGTGCATGCACCAGTCGCCTCCCTTATATACCTATCTCATCAACGCCAATCGGCCTGAAGTCAATACACACCTGCTTGAAGCATACATTGGTTAAGCCTGATGCACTAGTATCAAAGGTAGGTAGCTCAATTGGTACTACATGACCGGTACAATGTTGAACGACGCAGACAAATCTGAACAATGAACAAACAAAAAACTAGAAGCGAGAACTATGGAAGCGAAATACCTAGAAGAAACATATCTGAGCATGCCATGCTTCAGTGGTCAAAACAAGAATGAAACAAAATATGTAAAATAAGATGTAGGAAGTATGGAAAAAATCCATATAAACCGAAGAAGCACATGAAGTGTGATTCCCAAACACCACTCGCAGAAAGCATGGAAAATATGATATCTCAAATTCTCAATATGGTTCATCTTGATTGAAAGCATAGAACATTGGAAATGGAAGCGGACAGCGATTGCGGCGAACATGGGATGCATATTTTGTGTCAACTATATAAGAAAATCACCAAATTTTGTTGATCTATGGAAGAAAACTCTCTAGCTCGTAGAAGCATATGTATAACAATTATGAAGCACCGTGAGTAAGACGGATGAAAAGAGTTCTCTAACTATCGTGATATACATACTAAATTCATAGCATTTGGTTAATGATTTAGTGATACAATAGACAATGGATCATAGAAATTCACACCCAACAACAGCAAATAAAGCAAGATTTGGAAAGTTATCAACAAACAATATGTTAGAAACCAACACGGATTGCAGAAATTAAAAATTGAGAGGTCTCAAAACTTAGGTACCCACGTCCCACGCAGCTAGATGATCTTCCGGGAAAGCTAGTGATGCAAGCAACGCGGTGGGGGTTGGGCATGGCCGCCTAAAGCCAGGATGGCACCGGCGAGGTCACCCAAGGACTGCATCGAGGAATGGGGCAGTACAGGAGATCGGATTTGGCCGGTGCCTTGGATGGTGTGCTCGTCGGCATGGTAGGTTGGAAGAACGTGGTGGGTTGGAAGCATGAACGTACTATTGTGGAAACATATCGAAACCTTGATGGAAGCAACCAAATTTTGAAATCAATTCGTACACTGATATATAGCGAATATTGGGAACTTGGAATCAGGTTATTGTGATATGCATAGGAAATTAACCAGAATTCGTAGATGATGTTGTGCGGTGCAAGATAATAAAAAGGAGAACTCCTCAAATCCGTTCACACCCACACACCAAGATCCAGCGCCTCCGTCCACTTTTTCATGGAAGCATTTTTCTAGACGACCCTATCAGAAATGTAGTAATGTAGAAGCATTCGTGTGTGAAACAATATGAAATGCAATAGGGTGCAATTCTAATCGTAGGTGGAAGCATGTAATTTTCAAAACGAAAGCATAACAAATTTAGCGCCAAAATGTGGTTTCATATGCTTGGAAGCTCTGTATACAGGAAGCATTGAAAAAAGGGAATTCACAAAATGTGGGTTCATATGCTTGGAAGCTCTGTATACAGGAGTATAATTGTAGCACCGAGAAATATTGAAAACAAATGTATATACAAAACAATACTAGGCAGGCAATAAACATAAATAACAAGAGGAATCCGGCTGCTGGATGAATTACATAGATCATTCCGTTGAAGAAATTTAGAAATCAACAAAACCTTGGGAAATGCACGAAGTGCACAAACCTTTGATTTGGAGATGGGGAGCTAAAAATAGGGGTGGAATGTTGCAATCCAAAAGGCATGTACTCGGCTGATTTGGACCCCGGGTGCAGCCGATTCAGTCGATGGGGGGGCCTCGCGATTGATAAAACACCGCAGACTCGATCGGGGGCCTCGCATCGGTGGAGAGGATAGGGGTAGCTGTGCTGCTCGGCGGGAAGGATCAATGGAGCAACATTGGGGCAGAAGCTGTCCGGTGCGGTTGAAGATGCGAGGCAGATCGAGGTGGAGGTGCGAGGCGGATCGAGGTGGCCGGTGAGGTGGATGTGCGGGGTCGCGTCGGTGGCTGGCCGGTGCAGTCGCGATGCGGCGGCGGCGGACCAGCGGATCTGGCGAGCGAGAGCTGGCGGCGTGGCGACGAGGCGAGCGAGGTGAGAAGCGCTCGGGCATTGCGGGCGATAATGGAGGAAGCAGAGTTGGGTCCCGATTAGTAAGTGCGAGGGGATTACACGCTGATTTGACGCTCGGGGGTTTCTTCTTTTTTTTAACCAATATACGATACAGAATCTGGAGCGTCAATTGTGTAATGAATCGACGGGCTGCAACGGGTCAGACACTGGAATCTCTTCAGACTACAGATCATAAGCGTTTCCCTTTAATCTATCTATGGTTTACAACTATAGCTTGAAGAAAAAGATTGAGGCATTACTCAGATGAAAATAATGACACCTTTCAGATGGTTTAAACGTGCCACATGATCATTTGTAGAAGAGTCAGTTTTTTGGACCGCTTCATACCTTGCCTGGCAGTTTTTGTCATTTTGCATTGTCTTTGTTGTTTTATGGCTTGTTTATCGCCGGATCCGCTATGGATGGATTCCTTTTTTTTTTTTGAAGCAGTCATCGCCTCATCGGGGAGGAATTCACACCTGTATAAAAAAGGGACTGATTCGTTTATATGAGAAATCAAATCGAAAACCAATGAACTAGATTGTGTGGGAAACCGGATCTAAGACCTAAACATCCCGGCAACGGCTAGGCAAGAATCACAAAAATCACAAAGTGCATAGTTACAATGCAGCGCAAGGATCAGCTGCCTAAACATCATGCTGGTAACTTTCACTAGCTTAACTCTGCAATAATCCCCATTCCCGCATAAGGAAAAGAACGACCATATTCTTCCTCCTCAACTGAAAATAAAATATTGACACGGAATTAATGTCAGAATTAATCCTCATTGTCAGTAGCATCCTCCTTGATGTCAGCACAGCGCAGTACAAAACCATCCAGCTGACTCATCTTACCAGTCTTGCATCCCCATTTTTATGTTATGTGTAGATCATTCTATGGACTGGATAAGTTGTGCAGGCGAACTCTTAACACGCATTACATAAATAAAATTACATGTTTATTGTCAGCAAAAAAAAAGAGGTAATCAAGCTAGAAAAGTGTAAGTGCAGCATGCATGGATTAAACTGATTATATCAGATTTCAAAGACCAAAAGGCATCCCAAAGAAAGCTTAACCATGAAACTATTCTCAAACGTAACAAAGAAATAATATAAAGGGAAGCCAATGAACCAAACTGACTATTAACATCAAATGTGGCTGTTCCCTGCCTAAGAATTTGACAATAAAATTAACAGTTTCAATCAATCTAAAAGCCAACAAATGACAAAACTTCATGACTGATTATAGCGATTCTAGAGTAATGTCAGGTTCAGAATGGAGTAACGCATGCTACCAAACTGTATCTCCTAGTTTGATAGTTACTCAAACAAGAAATCTGAAGCTTTCACTAATCCTCAAAGTCCATGAGTTGTATCATCAACACTTCAGACTTCAGATTCTGTCTGTGAAAGTCGATGCCGCTTCTTCTCGTTCTCGGACCTATCAAAGTTTCGTGGGGTGGGATGGCAAGCATTTTGCATATGTACCTGAGCTCCATCTAGTACACGAAGAGCAGAAAACCATTAGATTCATGAGCACTTGCTACTCAATAGATATGAAAACAGTGACAGTATATATAGTTACCTGATTTATCATCCAGATATTCGGTCAGCACATATGGAATGTAGCTCGGATCATAAAGATACACGCCCTCTACAGAACAAAGCTCTCCCACCGACTTCCTCCTAGTGTCAACAGCGACAATCCATGCACTTTCGTCCTGCTCATGCAGTTTGGACGCAAGGTAAACAACATCGCCGTCGCCATGCAGAGTAGGAGCAGCTGTTTGCAGGTCCTTGAGTGGCACTTTTAGAGCAGTACAGGCACCACCACCTCCAATCTGAGGCAAGGAGACAATACCGAGCTCATCGGAATGAACCGTGTTCCCCTTGCGCCAACAGTTCCAAGTCAATGTCCTATACCATGTGATGAGCCTCCAACCAACGATAACATCTTCCTCCTCCTCCTGGGGCAGATCGACAGCACATTCCGAGTCTTGGAGCTCATCCGTGTCCCAGGGATCAGGAACAGCCGGCACAGTTGTGGCTCTGCGTTCTACCAGCTCCTCAAACTCGACGCACCTGATGAAGCCACGGCTGAAGGTGACGTCGCGAATCGCCCGCGCGAGACCTTCGTGCCCGTAGAGTTGTTTGTTGCTGGGCAGCATCTTAGGCATCGGGACGAAGCGCAACGCCACCGCCCCGGGCTCAAGCACGTCGCAGATCAGGATGCCCTCCCTGAGATTGACCCAACCTAGCAGCCCACCTCCGAGGCAATCACCTTTCCAGGATCGATCATAGCCGATTTCCTGGCTGCTCCACGGGGGAGCTCCACCTGCAGCAGCTTCTTGGACCATCTGGAGTGCGGCTCGGAGCTGAGGGTGTGGAGATAGTACTCCCAGTCCGTCGGTCCGTCGCTCAGAGCCGCAATGACCAAGAAGTGCTTGCGGTGGGAGACGAAACCGAGGGGCAGCAGCAGACTCTCTGCGTCGGAATAGTCATCGAAGTCCGGGAGCAGGTCAAGCGACGGCCGGCCGTCGGGCCCCCTGGCCCGGTAGATGAAGTGCTCCGTCGAGTCGCCAGTGGTGAAGCCGACCCGGATGAGGGCGTGGTCCCCCGCGGAGCAGACGACATCCGGCGCGTACGCGAAGGTGGACTTGTCGCGGCCGGAGCAGCAGTCGCAGAAGTGGGAGAGGCGGGGCGAGGCGGCCGCCGCCAACGAGACCTGAATGGTGAGGCCCGCCGTCGTCAAGGCCCACGCGGTGGTTGCGTTGCAGAGGTCGCTGATGCAGGTGGTCGCGTCGAGGAGGGCGAAGTCGGGGAAGCGGGGGCTGCCGGCGGCCATCGTCGCCGTGCGGGGTTGGGGATTTGGGCGGGTCGGGTTAGGGTTAGGGTTTGGCCGATCGATCGATCGAGGTTGGGAATTTGGGTTGGGTTGGGTTCCCTTCCTCCCTTCTTCTCCACTTGGACGGTCCGGTTCGGGTCTAAATGGAATTGTATTCTTTCCTTCGTGCCAAAAAAAGAAAAAGAAAACACCCCTTTTTTGCGGGGAAAAAAAACCCACCCCTATTGGTTCTAAAGAAACAAAATCACCACCCCTATTAATTAATAAATTGATTGATTAATTAGAAATAGTTAATTAATAACATCATATTATTTTAGAAATATTAAATGAAAATATAGAACAACCAAATTTGCTCTACTTTATATTTCACATTAAAAAATACAATAAGTCGTTACACAAAAAAATTAACAGCATATAAAGAGTGCAATCGCACAACTGAAAAACGACCAACCGGTAGTATGTCTATCTATATTAAGCAATAACAAATACCACACAAGGAAAACTTATATACATGATAAAATAAATAATAAAAACTTTGTAAAATACAAGTACAAAATTTATTTATTACTGTGATTATTATAAGTAAACATAGAGTAGTCTAGGCTAATGGTCATGTGCGAGCTAAAGGAAGGGACAAGTTGTGGGTTCAATCCCCGGTCGGTAATTTTGAAACTAGGGGTTCCTCGTGGGAGGCATTTTGGCTCCCGGGAGCACATGCTCCCGCGTGAACAGTAACCAGAAAAAAATATAGTAAATGTTTTTAAAAAATTCTGATTTTTTTGTAAATGCTCACGTTAGTGTCGCAAGTATCATTGACAATTTTCATGTGAAACGGATGAGCAGTGTTTTGTTGGTGAAAAAAAAAACAAATTTGGGATGACATTTGGGGGTAACATCTGGTGTTTAATTTTTTTTTTCACAGGCCAAAATGCTTAACCTTTTTACCTACGAATTTGTAGGTAGCATTTGGATGTGACTATGAACACATAGAATTTTTGTTGGGATTTTTTTTGACATTTCAAAAATTATTTTCACACACAGGAGTATGTGCACCCGGGAGCCAAATTAGATTTCCGGGGTTCCTCGTCCTATATTGTTATGCTTATACTTTCATTAGAACTAGCAGGTGACCCGCACATTTGCGCTTCTAGAATTCTTTTTTACTTCTTGGTGGTGTTTTCTACCTATCTTCTTTCTACAACATAAGGGCATCTCCAACGCTGACCCACAAACTGGACATCGCAACCGTTCACGGACAGGGGAGTCCAGTTCACGGACACGAAAGCGGGAGCCGGCCATACATCCGCCACTCTTTTTTTAAAGTCTGCATACATCCACACTCTCAAAATAGCTGCATATCTAGTTCAACTTTAGCTAAAAAATGTTCAAATGTTCAAGTGCAGCAGTAGTTCTAATTTGAATATTACACTCGATGATCCTTGATCGATCCCTTAAAATTGAGAACATGCTCTTCCGCACGCTCCGCGTCTGCATCGTCGTCGTCTCATCCCTATAGTCCTTCTCGTCGGACGACTCAACAAAGTGCTCGTATATGTACTCCATATCCGAATCCATTGCTTCAAAGAAGAAGAGACAAAAAAATTAGCACGGGCATGGTGAGTACCGTACGGGCGGATGGTACATGTGCGACGGACGGAGAAGAGGCGTGGAACGACGGTGGAGGAGAAGCGGCCTGGAGCCCAGATGTAGCGTCGGAGGAAACGGAGTTGCCGAGTTCCGGCAAGTATGGCGGGGCGGCCGGGGGTGGAACGGCGGCGAAGGCAAGAGAGAAAACGGATGCAGAGTAAGATGGGAGGATGAACGCGCGGGTCTGGGAGGGTTTTTTGGTGGGCCGGGGTGTCGGAGTCCTATGTGGTTGCTGTCCGGACTCCCGCAAAGCCCCCCCCCCCCCCTAGTTTGTCCTAGGTTTGCGAGAAAAAATGCGTCCGGACCGGTCGGCGGACCGACAGGCCTGCGTTGGATGGCAAAACACGTCCGGACGGTTGCGGTCCTTTTGATGGTCCGCATGCCCTAAGTGTTTATATTAATGGAATGTAGCTATAATTTGTTTAGAAAACATTATTAAACTTTGTAACATACTTTTTCGTAATTTGCATACATTTGTTGGCAAATATTTGGTTGTACCTTTATTGTTTAGTGCAATGTCATATATCCGCATATCCATATACGTGCTTTCACATTTTCTCATATTAATCAATGTAATTGTCTATACTGCTTTCCCACTCTTAGTGAACGGCGGGAAATTTTCTAAAATATTCTCTCACCGGGGCTCGCCGAAGCTTGTCAATTCTGTTGGTGCTCATTTATTTTCCATGTAAATGTATTTTTTAATGGCCTAGTTGTAAAAACTTACTTCCCGGATGGGTTTGCTGGTGGGAAAACCATCGATTTGAGGTTCCTTCTGAAAATCCGATTCCTCGCCTTTGAACATCGCTGCTAGCATCTCCTTGAGTGGATGACCCTCATGAAATCCGCCTTGGGTGGCCCGAGTTGAATCGTTGACAACATTGTACTCCCACATAGGGCGGACATACTGTTGCAAGGGCTAAAATCCCCAATGAAGAGCCACCACCATCACATTGGCCAACGTCAGGCCATGATGGCGCAGGCAAGGCACCTGATTTGCCAGCCTGATCACGGCCGAGCTTCCTTCTCGTGCTCGAGTCCCCGGACGCTAGTTACATTGCTTCCGGGGAGGCGTGGGCGAAAACCGGGTGACAATGCCCGACCGAGGAGGATCTGCGAGTGGCAAGTCGGGAAGTTAAAACCATTCCTATTTCCAATTCTCGTTCGACTCCTCCGGGGTACCGTCAAGGTATCTAGACCTGGCTACCCTACAAATCATGGCCCCACCGTAGTCCACCAGTGTGCTGCCTCGCATGCGCGGTACTATCTTCGCTAAGGCAGCTATGTGCGGGGAAAACCTCCAATCTAAGGTGCAGCACGGAAACAACAAGAGCATCTATCAAAGAGCGATGCAAATTCTTAAGGGGCTCCTTAGATATCCCATGTGGGAACTCTTCGGCCAAGACCCAAAGCAATTCAAAAGAACGGAGTGACTTGTTGAACCAGCTTCCAAGACCGACGACCGAAGACGGAGAACAGTTCGGAAGAACCGAGGAGCACCCTTGACTTGAAGACTCGTTCAGGGGCTACTGATGGTGTCCTGGATCGCACATCGTCTCCCGGCTAGGAGGGCCGGGCCGAGGACCCCCATGATGATTTACTGGTGGGCCTTGTTCGTCAGGCTCATGGCGCTAAGAAGGGATACTTCCGAAGACTTGGCGCACACTCCAAGATTTAGAAGTCGTGTACACCATGATTACCTTAGACGTAACCGACCTATGTGTAAACCCTAGCTAGACCCTCCCCCCCCCTGGTATCTATATAAGCCAGGGGGGGGGGGGGGGGCTCGTAGATGACAGATAAGGATCTCACAGTAGATCTATACTCCCTCGAAATCAATACAATCAAAGCAGGACGTAGGATATTATCTATTCGAGAGAACCCGGACCTAGATAAATCCTTACCATCTCACCAAGGCTACCTGTTCAGGACCCCCTACCCAAAAGGGAAACGTTTCCCATCGGCAGGCCGGCCGAAGCGTTCCGCCGGCTGCACGCGCGTCGTTGATTAGCTTCAGATCGTACGATTCAGTTTTAGTTTGCCTACAGCCTGGGGTCACGTGGCCCACTTCCTACCACACACGATTTATCCTTATCTCTTTTGCAACGAGGTGAGCCACAGACCTGTTTCTTCCTCCTCCGTCTCTCCTACATCGCGCTACCGCTGCTCCATTCTTTTAGTTTCAGACTCGCAGAAAAAGCTCGTGCGCGAGCTGAATCCCCGGCGCCGTCGAGCCGTTGACTACCACTACGCACAAACCTTTTCAATCCTCGCTGGCATGAGCTTCGACGACCCATGCTGATGGTGGGATGCACACATTTACATGGGGGATGGAGCTGCGACGGTGAGGGGCAAGGGGATGCCACCGGTCACGGGCTGGAACTAGCGAATGGCGATGCTGCAACCACGTCATTTTTTTGCTGGAACCAGCTACGGGGGAGGTACAACCACACCGCGTGGGAGCTGGAACCGGCCGCTCCAGAGCTGGGACAGCACGCGCCGTTTGTTGGAACCTGTTACAAGGGATAGAGAGAGATTGGTGGAATTGATGTTTATTGCTTGAGCCTCGTGGGCATATATATAGGAGTACAATGACCAACTTGGAGTACAAGACAAGGTAGGACAAAATCCTAGTCTATCCTATACTTCCTAATAATCAATATACTCAACATCCCCCCGCAGTCACAACGGTAGCGACGCAGACGGTGAGACTGGAGAAGAATCCGAAGGTGAGCCGACGGACATCCCCCCCACAGTCGTAACGGTCGACGCATCGCGGAAGTCGTGGCTGGAGTGGAAACCGACGAGGTTGCTCAAGCAAGGCGATAGCCCTTTGTGCCGATGTCGATGTAGCCGAGAGCGGAGGGTGGTGTAGCCGTGGTCGAGGTAGTCGTGCGAAGAACGCCGTGGTCGATGTCGAGTCGGGGTGGCCGGTGTCGAGGAAGTCGCCGTGGAGCCGCGGGCGCAAGGAGGTGCCGAGTTAGTCATGGGCGTAGTGGTGTCGAAGTAGTGGTGCGCCAGGGAGAAGACGATGTTGACGACGCGTCGCGCCAGGGTTGCCAAGCCCGGAGACACATCGTAGACGAAGGCACGCACCGGTGTTGCCAGCACCGGGCATGCGTAGACGGACGAAGACGAAGTTGACGAAGCGCCGACCAGGCTTGCCAGGCCCGGGGACACGTCGTGGACGAAGGCACGCATCAGTGTTGCCAGCACCGGGCATGCGTAGACGAGGGACCTGCACGAGCTGTACGCCATGTCGAGGAGTCGAAGGATCAGCAGAGAAGAAGACTCGACGACGGTTGTGGCGCCAATCGGTGTGGGGCCGATGTCACCAACGGTGGTCGGAGTAGACGAAGTGGTCGGGGAAGATGATGGCGACGCTGGCGACGGGCTGGTGCTGGACGTAGACGAAGGGGGTGGACGGGCGGCGGCGGCTACAGAGGTAGCGGCGGCGGCGGCCGAAGAAGAGCAGCGGCGGCGGCCTGACGGCGGCGGCTAGGTTAGGAGTGCGGCGGCGGTGCTCGAAGTAGGCGAGGAACCCAACAGCGTGACGAAGACCGACGCGGACGGTGGTGTTCCCGCGCCGAGGGAGACGGCGCGGCGCATACCACGGGAAGTCGACGCGTGGTGTCGGCGGAGTGGACCGCGGGCCGCGGCGCTACGGCCTGTAGGGGCGACGCAGCGGCGGCGGGCAGGTCGGGCCGACGGCGGGAAGACCTCGGGCGGCGGCGTGGACCATGCGTCGGCGGGAGCGGCGCGCGGGTCGGGGCAGCCGGCGGGATGACCTCGGGGCGGCGACGCAGCGATCCGAAGGGATGACGCGGCGGCAACCTGGGGCTCGATCGGCAGTAGGCGCGTGCTCGGGGACGGCTTGGCGAAGACAGGCGCGCGATCGGTTGATCAGACCGACGGCGGCGCTGTACGCGCCATGGCGGGGACGACGTGCCGATCGGAGTCGATGGCGACGTGGTCGGTGATGTCCCGGGCGATGACGACAAAGATGGACCGGCGATGGAGACCGCGCGGACGAGCGGCCGGCAGCGACGCACGAAGGCGTCCCTTGGGCGGCGCGTCCAGGCTTGCCGCGCGGTTGAGGTGGAAGCGGCCGGTGGAGTCGACGCCGATGTCAGAGTAGAGGCGCGGGGGTCGACGGCGGCGGCGGGCGACGCAAACCGATCTTAGATCGGAAAACCAAAAAGGAAACGCCGATCAAAGCGACCAGCGAGAGAGAGAAAAACCCGGAGCAAGGGCTCGGGAAAAAGACTCTCTAGGGTAGCCGGTCAACACGACCGGCGGACGAACCCTAGGTACGGGCGGCGCGGCCCCCGGCGGCGGTCATGGAGACCGACTGCCCCGGGGGCGGCGCGCGGGGCGGAAGCGTCGGGCGGCGGCTAGGGTTGGATCGGTTAGGCTGATACCATGTTAGAAGGAATAGAGAGAGATTGGTGGAATTGATGTTTATTGCTTGAGCCTTGTGGGCATATATATAGGAGTACAATGACCAACTTGGAGTACAAGACAAGGTAGGACAAAATCCTAGTCTATCCTATACTTCCTAATAATCAATATACTCAACAGAACCGGCAATGCAGGGAGCTGCAACCAGGTTTGCGGAGAGCTACAACCAGCAGCGCGTGGTGCTACAACCAAAAGAGGGCGGCGGTGGGCAGCGGTATTTTTGCTGGAACCATGCGTCAATTTTGCTGCAATCGGCATTTTTTTTTGCTGCAACCAGCAATGGGACCAGCACGGCGGGGGAGCTGCATCGTCGGGTTTTGCTGGAACCGGCAACGGGGATAGCTGCAACCAGCAATTTATTTTGCTACAACCGGCGTTCTGAGCAGAAAGACGGGGGAGCTGCATCGAGTTTTTTTTTCTGGCGGCGAGATGCGACCGTGTTGAGCTGCAACCGGCGAGCTAAGACCGGGGGAGGGGGAGCGGGTGGCGGGACAGCGAGCTGCAACCAGTGAAAAAAGTTGTTGGCCTCCAACAGAGATGCTTCAATGGCGGCGGAGGCCATGGGGGATGCTGCAACCTTGCTACGACGAGATGCAACCGTCCCACGGCGGAGCTGCAACTGGTGACGCGACGGCCGCGACCGGTGGTTGGGAAAGCTGCGACCGGCGGTGGGGAAAGCTGCAACCGAGGCCGACGGAAGCTACAACCGGCGCCCAAAAAAGCTACAATTGGCGACAAAAAAAGCTTCAACTGGAGATGGGCAGGGTGGATGATGGTGCAAGCGGTGACGCCGAAGGAGCTGCGCGACGGTTCATGGTGCTGCTGCAATGGGCATGTGGCGTGCTACTACGGTGGCGACTAGGTGCTACGACGAGCTACGGCTCCTGCGACACGCACTGCTCGAAGTTGCGAGGCCATGGGACGGCTGCTTGGATGCCGGCGACACCCATGCCGCGACCTGCGAGCGGCCATGGCTGGAGGCGTTGGGCTGGTGGCGCACACAAGGGCCGGCGTCCAGCGTTGAGTGCGAGAGGAGTAAACAATCTCCTTCTTTTCTGGGGTCAAGTACGCAGAGCATCCACAGTGTGTTGATTTGCTGCCTCTAAGGCTGCTTCTAAGTCCTTAGAGGCTGGCGCTATACACTGCATGCGTGAGCCTCTAAGCAAAAAATGCTAGCATCGAGGCTTAGCCTGGAGGCTGCCTCCAACGTTTTGATTTGAATAAAATAATCTGCTTGGCCTACTTGTCATTGGAGGAAATAGTTCTGGCCATGCAAAGGGGACGTGAAGGATTTGGCTGGGGAAATAGTTGTTTATTAAACATGGGTCCACCTTAGAGGCTTGAAGCCATTTACTATACACTACCGCAGTTTTGCAATCAACTTAGAGGCTAGACGTGGGTCCAACTTGGAGGCAAGCCCGCCTCCAAGCACTGTGGATGCCCGCATGGAGTAACGGTTTGTGGAGCTGAGGAAGGAAAAGGACGACAGGCCCACCTGACGTACGATCCGACGGATTAAATTAGTTGGATCGAACGGTTATTAGCGGACCGGCGCGTGCTTCCGCCGTCGCGCCGGCGCCTAGCATCGGCCTACCCAAAATCTGCTGGATTTGACTCCATCAGCTCACCCTCGACACTTGCGAGCTCAAAGAGATCCATTTGCCAAATCGCGGCTTCACCTGGAGCAACGAGAGGGCACTACGATGTGCAAGCTAGACTCCTACTTCCGTAATGCTGAGTGAAACATGCATTTTGATTCCCATGTGCTTCACGCAATTCCCACTTCATTATCTGACCACTGCCCTCTCCTCGTCACCAACAATAGGGTCCAGAAGAGACCAACAAGCTTCAAGTTCGAGATTTTTTTCCTTCCAGGATTCTCTGACCTTGTCCCGAGATCTTGGCGGGAGCCATCCTGGCATGCAAAGCCGTCCGTCTCAAAACCTGTTCCATAATCTCAAGCGCACGGGAGCGTCCTTGCCAAATAGAGCAGATGCCTCTTCTCAAAGGCAAAATTGCACCTCCATTCGTCTCTCTTTGTCATACCTCGTTTTGACATCGCTCAGGAATCTCGAGCCCTTTCTGCCGATGAGCAAGATCTTCGGGCGCGAGCAAAGGGGCATTAGACTTGCTGTTTTGGAGCGAGTAATAAAGAAGCAGTGTGCTCGCATTGCTAATATAAAAGAGGAGGATGCCAACACTAAGGGCTCATTTGGTTGCACAGGATCCTCCTGGGATCCCTGCCTATTCCCTGGGTGGAGAAACCACGAGTTGAATCAGCCCCGGGATGCCTGCCGTCGCATTTGGATTCCCACGAGAGCGGGGCACCCCCGCCCTTTCCGTGGCCTTTCCCTGGGAGATGCTTCCACTCCTCGAGAGGCCAGGGAGGAAACCCTCGCTCTCTCCCCGTCGCGAACGAGAGGCGACGGGAACCAAGATACGGCTCTCCGTCCGGCGACTGAAACGACGCCCACCGCCCTCCTCCCTCCAGCGCTCCGCATCTATGCTCCGTCCATCCAGCGGCCGCGACGGCGATGGACCGGGGTCGTCATCCTCCTCCTTCCTGGATCTCCCCTTTGCCTTGAAGCTCCTCCCATCTCCGGCGACGACGACGACACGGCCAGGAGGTCATCCTCCTCTTTCACCAAGGTATCCCCTCCTCTTTTCACCCCAATATTTTGCTTCTCTATGATGATGCGTTCCCTGCCTCCTACTCCTACAGCTGCTTCCTCGAGCAGCTCCCCTGCGCGGATCTGGCGGAAGCCCCTCCTCCAGTAGCTTTCCTGCGTGGATCTCTTTCTCCAGCAGATTCCCTACACAGATATGGCTACCACACCAAGCTGCAACTACAATTCTATTCCTCCCTGTGGCACATGCTGTCACAAGTTAGTTTTTAACTAGGTGCGGGTCTATATTTCTTCTATTAATACAATGTACACATCTATTTGTAAGAGCTTGATCATTCATTTGGTTGCATACATCTGTAGCTTGCCAATTTAATGGTCAAAATGAATAATTATTTGACAAGTGTTATGAACAAATTATCTGTGGTTATAAGGCTCACAAGATGCAAAATTTTAATATTGTAAGGCTCACAACTGATGCATAATTGCACGTCATAGGGTTTACCAACTGTTATTTATCAATGACTTACATCTTGCTTTCTTTTATCGTGGCAGTGTTTTTAAGCATGAGTATTTGCTTCCTATAAAAATAATATAAGTTTATAGCTTCAGATTTAGCTTGCTGATCCATTTAATCTTGTGGTTCGTCAGCTTACTGTTGATATTTAATTAATGTTCCCATTGTAACTCCTAATGCAAAATCTTGTACTTATTGTAAAGGCCAGACGGGGAATAATCGGTTGAGTGAATCTAGTTTTGATATATGCATATGAAGTTTTGGTTCAGAGAGAAGAAACATGGTTTTCTTCAACAACAAAAAAAGAGGGTAAGATCAGGTGTAGAATATAACTGATCTGTTACCTGTTTATGTGTAGGGAAAGTACAATTGTTGTTTCAAAGCAATAATTACTAATAGTCAGCTGCAAACTAGTCCCTCCATTGTCCATTTGTCCTTGACTGCTGCTTCTTGTCACCAATCTAATGATGGGCCTTGAGGACAATAGTCAAGAACCAAGGTTGGGTTTGACATTATCTCACCATCTTTGTGGTTTAATTTGGCTGCAGGTCGTGGATTATGGAGTCCACGTGATCTTATAGATGGATGATGCTGGGCAATTTCCTCTCTTCTGCTTTCCTTTTTTTTTTTGTTCTTTAGATCTTCTTGATTTGTGGGATACTTCATCTTGCAACTGTGATTTGACTAATAGAGGAGAAAATATCTTATCAATGAGGAGAGAACGGCAGCAACACGACGAGGATTAGGGAAAGTAGCAGCAGCAGCAGCATGACTCTGCATTGAAACAGTTTTGAACAAAGCTCAAACAGCAATGAGCTTGTTTTATTTGCTGATAAGGCTATATATTGTGATTTCTCTTTCACTGAGCATAAAATCTTGTTTTGCAGTACAGTGGAAACTCGAGATGTCACAACAATGGTTGCATAGATTAGGACACTATAATGAATAGTGTGATTTAGAGTATTGTATAGATCGTATGTTATGTAATGACTTAGTTATGCTTGAAGAGAGTAATGGAGCCGAGTCTTTGGATACACTAGTACATTTGCTTGGTGGTAGAGTATCTCATGTAAGACTGAAAATTTTGTGTATGACATGTATGATTAATGCTACAAGATGCAATAATGTAATTGTGTTCTTGAATTATTATTATTATTCTGAATGTTTGGAACTACTGATTTTTATGACAAGTTTTTTAATTGTTGTGATTTTTCTGAAAATATTTAGAAGTATTTGAAAAAAAAAATCTAAACTGAAGAAAGTTCGAAAATAATGCTGATTCTCAGTGAAGTTCTGTGATTCTTGCTTTTTCTAATTTCTGGTTGTTTCGGTGGTAGGGGTTTCCTCCCCCTGTTGCCTGTTGCCAAATGGTAGCAGAAATTTTCCATGTGGTTGGTGGGGAATCTCATGTGCATGTGAAAATAACCCCTAGGGGCTTGTGGCCCTGGGTGTTATCCCCCTTGCTACCAAACAAGGCCTAAGTTTTTCCACCTATCGTGTCAATGCGAGACGAAGAAAGAATCACATCCACGATCTGCAAAGGAACAATGGTTGGGTCACAGACCACAAACTGAAGGAGGAAATCATTCACAACCATTTCTAGAGAGTCATTGGTAGAGGGCAGCCCCGAGCACATGACTTCAACTTGAGGACCTCACAACAGTTCATTACAGCAATTGTAGTTGGACTGCACAACAGTTCATCATAGCAACACCACTATTATTTTGAACACAACAGAATTTACATGAGCACTGCTGATCCCATTTTACAAGATAGTGCAAAGCTAACAGCATACTCTCAAAGAAACATTAACACAAGAAGTTCGAGTCTAAAAGGTAAACACTCCCAGGAAACTAACAACAACAAAAGCAGTTCCCTGTCGCAAAAACAAACTACTCAACCAGGACTGTAGAAGAATCAGCGTCACCAAAGGCGACGAAGGCTGTGGCGGCATGATGATTGCGTTCTACTGGGCTACAATATCCCCTTTGCTGTAAAAGGAAAATAACGATCATATTCTTCCTCAAGTGACAATAAAATGTTGACACGGAATTAATGTCAGAATTAATCCCCATTATCAGAAGCATCCTCCTACGATGTTAGCACTGTGCAGTACAAAACCACCCAGCTGACTCTAACTTACCAGGTCATGCATCCCCATTTTTATGCTATGTGTAGATCATTCTATGGACATGATAAGTTGTGCAGGAGAACTCTTAGCACACATTAGATAAATAAAATTACATGTTTATTGTCAGAAAAAAGAGGTAATTAAGGTAGAAAAGCGTAAGTGCAGCATGCATGAATTACACAGATATATATCAGAGTTCAAAGACCGAGAATACTTAACCATGAAACTATGCTCAAACGTAACAAAAAAAATATAAAGGGAAACCAATGAACCGAACTAACGTATTAACATCAATGTGGCTGTTCCCTGTCTAAGAATTTGACAATGAAATTAACAGTTCCGATCAATCTAAAAGCCAACAAATGAAGAATCTTCATGAATGATTATATCAATTCTAGAGTAATGATTGTAGCAATTCTAGAGTAATGTCAGGTTCAGAATGGAGTAACTCATGTCAGATTACTAAACTGTATCTTCTAGTTTGATATATAGTTACTCAAACGAGAAATCTGAAGCAAGGATTTCAGATGGTTCCACCACAACAGATACGAATGTATATTGTATCGTAAGTTCATAACGAAATATATGAAGAATTAGTTCAGCTTTGTCTTCAGTGTCGTCGCACTAACACTCAGAATTATCTGTGTTCTTTTCAAAACAACCAAAGATAAACCCATACTTCATTGTTTTGCCATTTTATAGATTGCGCCAACAAAAAATGCATTGCCAGCGCTGCAAGTGTAATCTTGCATCTATAGCAAGCAAATTGTGCTGGAAATTGTCTCAAGAGAGAACAACTACTGTTGAAAACATGGTCGGGTCACGGACCATAAACTGAAGGAGGAGATCATTCACAACCATTTTCCGAGAGTCACTGGTAGATGGCAGCCGCGGGCAGATGACTTCAACAGGGGAAACCTGAACCTCTTTTTTTTCCTTTCGTTCTTCTTTTCAAACAGCACAAGTTTACTTTTTCAATATACATTGTAAATTTTTCTTATACATGTGTAACATTTTTTGATACACATTGTACATTTTTCAAAATAAATAATGTATATTTTTTCAAATACATATTTTTGAAGATTTTTCAGATATATTGTAAAACTTTCATATACACGTTGAATATTTTAATCACTCAAAACATTTTTTAAAACTACGCAAACATTTTTTTTACATTGTATAAATCTTTTTCAAACAATGTCATGGATTTATTTTTTAAATGCATGAATGTTTTTAAAAATTTCACATGCATTTTTTTGAATGGTATAAAATATATTTTTTGAATTACGCAAACATTTTTTTAAATGGCACGAACATTTTTTCAAACGCGTGAACATTTGTCTTAAAAGTCACGTACATTTTTTAATTACGTGAATATTTTTTACATTGTATAAATTTTTCTAAAAAAATCACAAACATTTTTTGGAAATGCATGTATATTTTTAAAAATGTTGTGTACATCTCCTTCAATGCTATCAACAATTGTTTTGAATTCCATGAACATATTTTACATTGCATAATTTATTTTGGACGTGTAATGAATATTTTTCAATTTAAGAAAAAGGTTTTCCCATTTTAGAAATATAAGGAAACATAATAAAACCAAAAAATAGAAAAATGTGCGTTGCAGAACCAGCGCTCCTCCCCCGCTGGCTAGCCCATTTAGGTGGCGCATGAGGCGAGCGCATCATTCACCTTGCTACAAGAGGTATAACCCCTCCCGGTAACACATGCGTATGTTTACTTCTACATAGTTGTTATTATCATTATTTGCGACAAAACTTTTGTTCTATTCATCTTCAATCATCACATTACAACGAACATCAGAAATAATAAAAAATACATTCAGATCCGTAGACTACCTAACGACAACTACAAGCACTGAAGCGAGCCGAAAGTGCGCCGCCGTCATCGCCCCTCCCTTACCGGAGTCAGACAAAAATTGTTGTAGTAGACAGTCCGTAAGTTGTCGTGCTAAGGCCCATAGGACCAGCGCAGCAGAACAGCAACCGCCGTCCATGAAGATTAGCGTAGATCAAAAGGATCCAACCTGAAGACACACGAACGTAGACGAACTACGACTAGATCCGAGCAAATCCAGCAATGACAGATCCGCCAGAGACACACCTCGACATGCCCACCGACGTTATTGAAGGCGTGGAATATGAGATTTCAAGGTTTCGGAACAAATATTCTTAAATTGTGTTGTTCTTCTACAAACATCAAACATCTATATCTATACCTACTAATAAAGTCATTAGTGCTTCTGCCCGTCCGTCGCTAATTTTGCAGAAAAGTTCCTGTGGTTTTGGGCAATTAATCCGCACTCCAAATTTAAGTTATTAGTACGGTAAAAAACGAATCGCTCGTTCAAAGGACCCGGACAGACGCAACACCCGGTCTCGGCCTGCCCCAATCCACTCCAAGCCGTCACCCCCAACCCACCATGATGACGAGGATTTCGAACTCGGACAGCGGCTCTGGTCCAGGCCTCTAGGTCTCCGTGGGGATCGGACAGTCCTTCGGCGACCTCGGCTTCCTCTTCCTCAACACCTCCGTCGCCCGGGCCACGGGAGACAGCAGCCCCGTGCTCCCGCACCTGCCCGATCTGCGCACCCCTAGCAGTTCCAGCTGTTTTGGGGGGCGTTGGGCAAGAACCCGCGTGTTCACTAGGATGGAGGCCCGCTCCTCGACGCCAGCCACCGCGCTGCCGTCTCGGGCAATGTGGCCTACAAGGGATCTGTCGCCTGGCCCGGGTGTTGTCCGTGTGCAGCGACGGCGGGAGGTGGTTCGTGAGGTACTGGTCCCCCAGTCGACGCAAGGAGGAATGGGGAGACGTGCCAGCAGACACGAGGACGTACGAGTGATACGTCTCCAACGTATCTACAATTTTTGATTGTTTCATACTATTATATTATCAATCTTGTATGCTTTATATGCAATTTTATATCATTTTTGGAAACCACCAGAGCGAGACACGAAACAATTTTATCGCCGCCGTAAGCCTCTATTCTTCCGCGATCCCATCTGGAGGCCTCTGCCGGTACTCTGCCGGAGGCGGAATCGATCACGGAGGGCTTCTACATCAACTTTTCTGGCTCTCCAACGATGTGTGAATAGTTCCCACTGGACCTACGGGTCCATAGCAGTAGCTAGATGACTCACTCTCTCTTTGATCTTCAATACAATGTTCTCTTCGTTGATCAATTCGATGTAATCTTTTTGCGATGTGTTTGTTGGGATCTGATGAATTGTGGGTTTATGATCAGATTATTCATTGAAAGTAATTGAGTCTTTTCTGAACTTTATTATGTGTGATTGTTATAGCTTTGTATTTCTCCGATCTATCTGTACTTTGGCCAATTAGATTGATTTATCATCAGTAGGAGAGTTGCTTTGTGGTAGGTTCAATCTTGCGGTGTTCTCACTGAAAGAACATGCGGTGCCCCCATGTTTGGTTTTGGTAACTGATGACAATATCTATGGACTAATGGCTGCCTTGAGTTATATTTGAAGGATTTGTCCATAGGCATTTCTTGAAGTCCATGTGTTGGTTTCAAGGAGTTTATGAGATGACCAAGGTGCTATTCAAGGAATTATCCAAAGATTGGTCATGTAGAAGACATGATACAAGGTTGATCAAGACTAAGTCAAAGTGTGAATCAAGTTGATCAACACGCAAAGCGTAGAAGATGTACCGAAAGGGATCAAGTGATCCCATGGTATGGTAAGCATTGTCCATTACGCTTTGTGTACTAACCCATGGTCTAAGTGATTAGGTATGTTTCCATGGGCTTGCGTCAAGAGGAAGATCTCATACAACCCATGGAGGATGACATCAAGTGGTGATCGTCATCAAGATTGCGGTGTGCAAGTTCAAGTGGAGCATCACGAAGAGATCATGCTTGAAGCTTGCCGTCCATTTTGGTGACAATGGACTTGTGAAGATGTGCCGAAGACTGGCTCACCCATAGTGGAGTATGGGGGAGCAATCTAATTGTCTTCATCAAGCCAACGCAATCAAGAAAGGTGGTCCAACTTGAGAAAGTCAAGATCGTCATCATTTAGCTCAAGTGGACTATGTGCAAGGCAAAGGTTTGTCCTTGATGGGTTTTCTATTTTATCGGTCTCATGGTGGTAGTTGGGAGACCGGTTTATAGGATCGATTGTCGTTCTATCAAAGGGGGCTCTCAAGTAAGTAGCTTGATCATATCATTCGTAGAGAGCTCAAACCATTGCATCCTTGCATCACCTTTCTTGGTTCTTGTTTGGTGTTTCTCTTTGTGAGTTTTAGAGCTTATGGTCATCTTCATTACAAGCTCGAGTTCATCGAAAACGGAGTTCATATGCATC
Source organism: Elymus sibiricus (assembly GCA_039707655.1). NCBI lineage: Eukaryota > Viridiplantae > Streptophyta > Magnoliopsida > Poales > Poaceae > Elymus > Elymus sibiricus. The sequence goes on from CM077672.1 coordinate 456,313,265, forward strand.
TTCTATGATGTTTTCGATGTTGGGGTTTTTGTCGGTTCTTCATTCATAGAGGTTTCACATCTCTATATCATTGGCTTTTTTTCTACTGCCTCTTCTTACTTTAACCAGTCGCTGTTTGGATAGTACTTGTCGTCATCTATCCAACAAGCTTGAGTTTGCTCAATTCGGAGCTCATATGCAGAAGTTATGGCAGTTCTGATTTTCTTGCTCCTGTTTTGCTTGGGCAGTTTTTCAGCTTGAGCGGTAGTAGAGCGGTAGTAGAGAGCGGTAGTACCTCTCCCCCGAATAGGCGAAGAGGTAGTACTACCGCTTAGGCGGTACTACCTCTCCCCCGAACGGTACTACCTCTCCGGCAGAACTACCATTCGTGTTTTTCTATCTCGTTGGGCTGTTTTAACCGTGCTAAGCGGTAGTACCGCTCCCCCGAGCGGTAGTACCGCTTGTGCACGTCTTGTGGGCATAACAGTTGGATTCGGGGGGGGGGGGGCTATTTAAGGGGGCCTTCTTCCCCAATGGTCCCCATCCTTTGAGCTCGTGTTTTGCCCCCATTGTTGACCTTCTTCGAGCTTGCTATCTCTCAATCCCTCCATGGATTCTTGCTAGTTTTGGGGGGGGGGGGAAGAGTGAGGAGATCTAGATCCACATTTCCACCAATCACTTTCTCCTCTATGTGAGGGGAACCCCTTGGATCTAGATCTTGGAGTTCTTGGTGTTCTCCTTCTTGTTCTTCCTCTCATATTCCTCCATAGCTTTCGTTGCTTTGGTGGGATTTGAGAGTGAGGGACTTGGGCACTCCGTGTGCCCTTGCCATTGCATTAGTTGCATCGGTTTGAGTTCTCCACGGTGATACGTGGAAGTGAAAAGTTGAGAAGCTTATTACTCTTGGGTTCTTGGTACCCTAGATCTTGTTCCTCTTGGGTGCTTGGGTGCCCTAGACGGTTGGTGGTGTCTCGGAGCTCAATCACTGTGGTGTAAAGCTCTGGGCTTGCGTCGGGGTCTCCAATTAGGTTGTGGAGATTGCCCCGAGCAATTTGTACGGGTTCCGGTGACGGCCCCCAAGGGTTGCCAAAGTGTACGGGTTCGGTGACCGCCCCTAAGGGTTGCCATTTGTACGGGTTCGGTGACCTCCCCCAAGGGTTGCCATTTGTACGGGTTCGGTGACCGCCCTCAAGGGTCCCTTAGTGGAATCACGACATCTTGCATTGTGCGAGGGCGTGAGGAGATTACGGTGGCCCTAGTGGCTTCTTGGGGAGCATTGTGCCTCCACACCACTCCAAACGGAGATTAGCATCTGCAAGGGTGTGAACTTCGGGATACATCGTCGTCTCCGCGTGCCTCAGTTATCTCTTACCCGAGCCCTTTACTTATGCACTTTACTTTGTGATAGCCATAGTATGACATGATATATATCTTGCTATCACTTAGTTGTTTATCATGCTTAGCATAAGTTGTTGGTGCACATAGGTGAGCCTAGTCGATTTAGGTTTTGTGCTTCACAAATTAAATGCTAGTTTTATTCCGCATTTGTTCAAGCCTAAACCGTAATTATTTTAAAGCGCCTATTCACCCCCCCCCTCTAGGCGACATCCATGATCTTTCAATTGGTATCAGAGCCTCGTCTCTCTTTGTTAGGCTTAACCGCCTAGAGTGTAAAGATGTCGACTAGGGGATTAGGATTCTCTGACACTCTTAGTTTCGATGGCACAAATTTTGATGTTTGGGTTATTCGCATGCTTAATCTCTTTAGGGTCATGGACCCAAATTTAGAGCGAATTGTAGATATGGGGTTTTCTCCTCCAAAGGATCCTCAAAGATTATCTCTAGAGGATGAGAAAAACTCTTATCTCAATGCTCAAGCTTCTAATGTGCTTTTCGATGCTTTGAGCAATGTAGTTATATTTCAACTCATGCCGTTTCGGGATGCTCATGAGTTGTGGACAAAGCTTCAAGATAAATATGGTGTGTCCAAGTTTTTTGGGAATGATTGTTCTCCCTCCACCTCCGGTCGTATAGTGTTCTCAACTTCTTCTACTTCACCTACATGTGGATTGCCACAAGGTAATGATATGGTGAGTAGTGTTGGTCATTGCAATGATGATAGTGTGTTTATTGTTGATGATTCCTCATCACTATCTTATTGCAATGCTCCATCTTTGGACTTTAACACTTCGAGCACCTTACATCTTTCACATGCTTGTGTTGATAGTCCTTGCATATCATGTAGAAATTGCTTGACTAAATCTCATGATGATATGCTTGCTATGTCTTGTTGCCATGATGAAAATGAATGTATTTCCTCGAGTTGTTGTGCTAACAATGTAGAGGAAACCCAACACTCCATGGAACAAGATGTGGTCTTAAATGGTGCTTCAAGTGATCCTACATCATCATCTATTGTTTCTCACTTTTGCCTTATGGCCAAGGCTTCAAAGGTATCTCCCACTTTGAATCCCAATATATCTTGTGATGATGTTGTTGATGATAATGAGAATGAAGATAATGATGAAGAGAATGATAATGTTGCTTCCTTAAAAATTAAGGGGGAAATGATTTTTAAAGCTCTTCATAAAAATAAAATTGCTCGTTCCAACTTCATGGAAATCATGTCTATTGCCATTGAGGGCAAGAAATACATTGAGGAGTTGGAATCTCATATCAAGGAGCATGAGGTCACCATTGATAAAATGGAAGGTCATGAGCATGATTACGCTAATGAGATCGCGGACCTCTCTCAAGCTCTTGAACTTGAACAAACCACCAAGGAATCTCTTGAGGAGATTTTTGCTCTACAGCTATCTGGAATAAAGGAATCCCGTGATAGAGCCCTTGAGGTGGCCAATGATTTCAAAACTAAAAATGATAAGCTTGAATTTGCACATGTCAAACTCCTTGAGAAATTTAAGCACCTCGAAAATGGCTCAAGGGTCATTAAGAGCGAGCTCATCGAACTCACCGAGTCTCATGTTCAACTTAAAGCTTCTTATTCAAAAGAGCTTGCCAAGTTGCCTTCTCCTCTTGTTATTAATGATGATGCTTGTGCTACTAACTCTATTTCTGGTGAAGCATCCATTTTGAAGGAGAATGTTGAGCTAAGGGCTCAACTTGAGTTGCTATCTAGCAATTATGGGAAATTGGAAGAAAGTCATGTAAAGCTCTCAAGCTCCCATGATGATCTTCGAGTATCCCATAATGGGCTAAAGATAGCTCATGAGGCTATGATTACTAAGGTAACATCTAGTGAGCCTCATGTGGACACTAGCACTACTACAAGTCAAAATGCTATCTTGCCATGTGCTAGTCCTCGTAATTCATCTACTCACAATGTTGCTACATCTTGTGATGAATTGCTTTCCTTGTCTTGTTGCTCTAACAATGATGCTTACAGTTCCTCTAGTACTTGTGTTGATACTAACCATGTAAAGGAAATCAAAGAGCTCAAGGCCCAAGTCACTTCATTAAAGAAAGACTTGGAAATGTGTCATGAAGGGAAGTCCACACTCAACAATATCTTGAGTGTGCAAAAATCCCCCAATGACATAGGTGGACTTGGATTCAAATCCTACAATAAGAAGAAGTCCAAGAGCACCAAGAAGAAGGGCCAAGAACAAGTCAAGAATTCGGCCAAGATTGTTTGCTTCAAGTGCAAGATTGAAGGGCATCATGTTAGATCTTGCCCATTGAAGGAGTCTCTTAGTAAGAAGCAACAAGGGAAGCGGCCACACGTTCAACCTCATGCTCAAACACAAGTTGAAGAAAGGCCAATTCCCAAGAAGACTCAAGTCAATGCTCCTCATGTTGAGAAATCAATTGAGAAGAAAGGGAAGAGTAGATGTTGCTACTTATGTCATGAGAAGGGTCACCTTGCTTCTTCATGCACGAATGATACCTTATCCAACCCTATTCTAATTGATGATATTTATTCTCTTTGGAAGGATAAGGTTGGCAATGTGTTTGCCAAGATTGTTGGTACTCAAAGTGGTGTAAAAAAAGAACAATTTGGGTAGCCAAGCCTATTGTGACTAACCTCTTAGGACCCAACTTGGTTGGGGACCAACAAGCTCAAACTTGATCAATAGGTTTTGTTGGAGGGCATTGGAGACTTGGCCACATCATGAAGAATTAAGGGATCTTCATCATTCATATTGTCTCAAGCCAAGTCATTTGAATTATCAAGTTTATATCTTATATCCAATGTGCCTCCTTGAGGTAACTTGTACTTAAATTGTTTACATTAAAAGTTACTTTCCCCTTTTCATGTTTTGGTTTTGTACCTTGCATGTGTTTGTATATGTTGTGCTTCCAATTTGCTTATCTTGAGTAATCAAGTATGTGTATGTTGGTTTGCACATCATGTACGCGTGAGTGTTGTGTTGAGCCTTTTTTGCATCTTGTTTGTATCTTAGTTGGCTCGTGTGATAAATTAATGGAACATCCCATTTTGGGGGAGTGATGTGCCTTGTGCACTTCACGATCCTACAAATGTGTGTACATGAGGAATACCACCTAGTATTGATATTACAAGATTATCTAGTCTCTATGTGGTATGTCTTCTCATGAGAAATTCAAATTCGAAATAGTCCATTAATTATCTCTTGTTGGATTCTTTTTGACTCTTGTTAAGTTTTCTTTGGTATCACATTATGGGGAAGTAATATGCTATGTGTATATTACAAGCCTAGAAATTGTGTACATTTGAGGTATTGCCACTTAGAGTTGATATTGTAAATTATCTTGTTCCTAGGTGGCATGTTAGCTCTACAAGAGTCACTTATTTATGTGTTTGGCGTGAAGATGTTGTTGGTTATCTTTGCTATCTACCACCAGGAATTATTTCCAAATACCTCTTGTCTCTTGACAATTGGTACTCACTTATGTGGTAGAAATTATTGATCATCTTTACGTTGGCTTTTGCTTTTATTTGCCTTATCTCTTGCCAAGAATTGCGTCAACTCCCATTGTCTTCCATACCACTTGTGGATCTTGTTAATTTCTTGATCTTGTCTAGTGTTTTTCTTGATATAGTGAAAGTGGTGATCCCATCTTGTGCATTTTGTATTCAAGTGCAAATTCTCTATAATGCACAACGCTTGGTGGAGCTATCCTATTTTCTTTAGATCACTCACCTTGTGATCCTTCTCAAGTGTGTGTTGGTGGAAGGAAAGCCGTTTCTTTTTGGTACTTTCTGCCATCATGAAACTTTGTAGAGAGCTTGGTTTGTTTGCAACCATCCTCTCTTTTGGGAGTTTGATATCTTTCTTTTTGCGTGTATCAATGGATATCTCATTCCTTGATGTATCTTTTAATTGATATCTTCCAAGTGATGATTTCTCCATTTGGTATCCTATTTTCACTTGGTATTTCTTTTTCAATTGGTATCGGGTCTTGAAAGTCTTGAGCATGCATATTTACTTCATGTATTTGCTTTGGCATGCTTTCTTTCTTTGACCCAATATATAGGGGAAACTCCATCTAATCCTTTTTGACTGATATGTGCATGAAATTCAATTTCATATCTATTTGCACATATTTATGTGGAGTTTATCCTATGTATTGTTGGTTCTCTAACTCTTTGGTCCCAATGAGTTTGGGTACCATTTTGTTTGTGATGATTGTTCTAGGAACAATTGGAGATGCATTGGATGCTCGGCTCACTCACAAGGAAGGTGGTGTCACCATGTGCTTATCGGAGTCAAGCTAGGATGATCAATGAACCATTATCTACTACATCATTCCAATGCTATCTCTGTAACAAGTATCTACTTCATGCATACTTTTCTTGCATTCAACCTTGTGTAGGTTGCATCATGGCATGAATTTCTTGATTCGTTCTTGTGATACTTGTTTCCTTTCTCAAAGCATCCCAACAATGATCTCTTTTTTCTAGTTGTGATGTCTTTGATGATTCGTGTGGTTGGAGTTCATTGATATACAATAAGACAATATTAATCCATGTGCTATGCTTTCAAGCAAAGATCTTATTGGTATATTGATGACTTCCTTTTGGATATCTTGTTCCTTTTGTAACTATTTCGTGTGTACATCCTTCTTTGTGGATTGATATCATCATGACTTTCATCTACCTAGAATCTTATACACTTGAGAGAAATTACATATCTAGAAGATATCCTTTTCTTTAACGTCCACCTTTTCATTCCCGTGTTATTTCTTTGGTGGCTCCGTGAAAGCTTTTTCCTTGAGTGCGGATCTTATATCGTTGCATCTTGTTGCACTCTTTTGTGGTGAAGATTGTTTTCCTCTTGCTTGTCTTGACGAGGCTTGCCATTGGTATCCCTCCTCTTGACAAAGCTATCTTTTTCTATCTTCGCCATGGGTTGTCACAAGCTTTGTTTTAATTCGCATATTAGTGAGCTTGTGAACCCATTTTCTAGTTGTGTGTGTGTGGGAAGGACATGCGTTGCACCTTGTATCTCTTTCATTCAAGACTATATTGATGCTTAATGCTCATCCTTATATTAGTCTTCTCAAGTGCTTTGCCATGACTCACACACATCGTTTTGGTTGAGCCTATTTCTAAGTTGCCTCTTTTACATGTTGCTCAACCATTTGTTTGTTGCAAGTGCTAGGCTTAGTTTCCTACATGCTCACTTGCACTTGTTGTGAGTTTCTTTTGATTTTGGGGGAGTGATGATCCTATTTTGTGCACTTTATATCCAAATACAAAAATTCTTATTTGTGCACAAATCATGGGGAGTTTCTCTAGTTTCTTTAGACCACTCCGTTGCTCGTATCATAATATCTTTTTGTCATGTGCCTCGTAGGGTCATTTGATTGCTTGTTTCTTTTGCTATATCTTGATTGCTTGCTTCATTCCTTGGTATGTCTTTGTGCCATATCATCCTTTTGCAATCTTTAGATCCTCAATATAGTTTGTCTTCCTCCAACTATTTATCATTGGATACGTGTATTGCACTCCACTCAAATTTTGTGAAATACACAATTTATGGAGGAACACATATTATATTGGCCTTCTAAGCTTTTCGCCCATTTTGGCAATCGATGCCAATGGGGAAGAAGTTTAGAGAGTTTTGTGGAGAAGTTTAGAGAGCTATTTCTTCTTGCTTTGGTTTTGTTCCAAAGCATTTGCATTGCATCTCATGTGCATGCATTATTGGTTGTTGCATTGCATGGTGATGCTCAATTCCTTATATAAACTCTCTTGAAAGTGATTGTCATCAATTACCAAAATGGGGGAGATTGAAAGAACATGTGGTTCCCCCATGTTTGGTTTTGGTAATTGATGACAATATCTATGGACTAATGGCTGCCTTGAGTTATATTTGAAGGATTTGTCCATAGGCATTTCTTGAAGTCCATGTGTTGGTTTTAAAGAGTTTATGAGATGACCAAGGTGCTATTCAAGGAATTATCCAAAGATTGGTCATGTGTTGGTTTCAAGGTTGATCAAGACTAAGTCAAAGTGTGAATCAAGTTGATCAACACGCAAAGCGTAGAAAATGTACCGAAAGGGATCAAGTGATCCCATGGTATGGTAAGCATTGTCCATTACGCTTTGTGTACTAACCCATGGTCTACGTGAGAGTTCTATGTGGGGTTAGGTATGTTTCCATGGGCTTGCGTCAAGAGGAAGATCTCATGCAACCCATGGAGGATGACATCAGGTGGTGATCGTCGTCAAGATTGCGGTGTGCAAGTTCAAGTGGAGCATCACGAAGAGATCATGCTTGAAGCTTGCCGTCCATTGTGGTGACAATGGACTTGTGAAGATGTGCCGAAGAGTGGCTCACCCATAGTGGAGTATGGGGGAGCAATCTACTTGTCTTTATCAAGCCAATGCAATCAAGAAAGGTGGTCCAACTTGAGGAAGTCAAGATCGTCATCATCTAGCTCAAGTGGACTATGTGCAAGGCAAAGATTTGCCCTTGATGGGTTTTCTATTTTATCGGTCTCATGGTGGTAGTTGGGAGACCGGGTTATAGGATCGATTGTCGTTCTATCAAAGGGGCTCTTAAGTAAGTAGCTTGATCCTATCATTCGTAGAGAGCTCAAACCATTGCATCCTTGCATCACCTTTCTTGGTTCTTGTTTGGTGTTTCTCTTTGTGAGTTTTAGAGCTTATGGTCATCTTCATGACAAGCTCGAGTTCATCAAAAACGGAGTTCATATGCATCTTCTATGATGTTTTCGATGTTGGAGTTTTTGCCGGTTCTTCATTCATAGAGGTTTCACATCTCTATATCATTGGCTTTTTTTTTCTACTGCCTCTTCTTACTTTAACCAGTCGCTGTTTGTGTAGGGAACGCGACAGAAAACAAAAAAATTCCGACCTACGCACCAGCCCAGGACCACTATGAAGATTGCATACAAGGTTTTGATCCGATCGTTACCGACTCGTAGCGCAGCGGAAGTAGAGTCGATGTAGATCGTCGGTGCAGATCCCCGCAGTTAGGATTTACAACCTCCCAACCGCGAGGATGTTCTCCCTCGTCTGCTCCTCGGACAGCCCTCCGGGAGGCAGTCGGACAGTCTCTCAGACGGTGTCACGGACAGCCCTCCGGGAGGACCCTCAAAACTCAGACGGTCACTCGGACAGCCCTTCGGGAGGACACTCAAATAGCCCATCGGGCAAAAGATCGAACCTACGACCTCTCTACGGGGTTGCACACATACGGTGTCACCTATCCGGTAGGGCTTCGACGTCCAGAACTAGTTCCCACCGGAACCCAGACAGCCTTTCGACTCTACGAAACTATTTTGTGGGAGGGAGAGAAGAAAGCCAGATCATGCATGGCATTTGTGAGAGAGTTGGAGTGAGTGTGGAGAGCTCCTCTCCACCTCCTTTTATAGGGGAAGGAGGGGTGGGTGGTGGCTGAAATTTCAACCCACCAAACAAGCACCCACCAAACAAGGAGAAAGCATGTCCCCTTGTCCATGGCTTCCCAACATGGTGTTCCCACATGGGGCCCCACCACCTCCCAACACTTTCCACCATTTTTGGGGGCTGCCCCCCCCCCCCACCATGGGGGGGGCAACGCCTTTGTCCAGCCACAAGGGGCTGCCCCCTCAAGGGGGGGCGCCCCCAAAACAGCCCCCACGTATCGTGGGATCTTGTCCCCTCACGCTGGGACAAGATGTTTTCCGCGACTATTTCTTCTGAAAAATTCCAGAAGGTCCCAAAACTTTTCTGGCACCCTCTAAAATTATCTTGGACACTCTTCGGAACATTTCCGATATGATGGTTTTATTCCGAAACATTTTCGTTTTTCTCCGAAACAATTCCGGCAGCTCCGAAACACTTCCGGTTTTCTCTCCGAAACTTTTCCGTCGTCACCGAAACTTTTCCGGTGACTTTCTCTCAGACTCCCTGTCTAGTATTCAGCAGATAGATGACCCTTAAGCGTGTGACCCTATAGGTTCGGTGAAGTATAGACATGACCGGAACACTTTCCGATCAATGATCAACATCGGAGCCGAGCACACCCATATTGACCCCTATACCCACACGAATAAATATTCAAGTGAACCTCCAGTTGCCGTGTCCTATTCCTGTTGCTTCGCGATATGTTACAAAATACCCGAAGTGAGATTTATCGGCATCCCCGTGAATCAACACTTGTCCACTATGCCAGTTACCTCGTTACCGGTTTTGTTCTCTTTTCTCGTTCTCATGTTTCGATATCCCTGTGATCAAATCATGATGTGTCTGGCCAGACGATGATGGATACCGTAGCACCGAGAGGGCCCAGAGATATCTCTCCATCGTCGGAGGAGCAAATCTCAATCTTGAGCTATCAAGTCCCTTGTCATACTTTCCCATGAACCCGTAAGCCGCCGTAATAGCCACCTAGTTACGGATGACGTTTAACAAACCCCAAAGCTCATGAATCAAGCATGAAGGAACTCGATACTCTCATGGTCTAAGGAACTATACAAACGTTAACTTTCTCTGTGTAATTAACCATTAACTTATGACGAATGTATCTCATAGCATAACATCAATCGGGTCGATTCAACACAAGTGTTCTCCTAACATTGTGCCCTCAAAGTTGCCGGCATAGTCATGCCCATGATCAGGAAAACAGAACCATCATGCAACACTTGAGCTAGTCTTAGAGGCCAGACTAGGAATACATTTTAGCGTTTATTATTCCACACGTGCATATGAGTCTTCCTTCGAGCCTCGTGGTTATTGCAGACTCGAGAACCATAGCAGTTATAGCATGAAATACAAACTTAATTACGAACATGGAGATAAATAACAACATTTATTATTGCCTCTAGGGCATATCTCCTACAGTTTGGATAGTACTCGTCATCATCTGTCCAACAAGCTTGAGTTTGCTCAATTCGGAGCTCATATGCAGAAGTTATGGCAGTTCTGGTTTTCTTGCTCCTTCTGTTTTGCTTGGGCAGTTTTTCAGCTTGAGCGGTAGTAGAACGGTAGAAGAGAGCGGTAGTACCTCTCCCCCGAGCGGTAGTACCGCTTAGGCGGTACTTCCGCTGACCAGTACCGCTTCCACTTCCGCTTATTTTTATGCTTCTGTTACCCAATCCGCTTGAGCGGTAGTAGAGCGGTAGTAGAGAGCGGTAGTACCTCTCTAAGCGGTAGTACTGCTCCCCCTAGCAGTACTACCTCTCAAGCGGTACTACCTCTCCCCCGAGCGGTACTACCTCTCCGGCAGAACTACCATTCGTGTTTTTCTATCTCGTTGGGCTGTTTTGACCGTGCTAAGCGGTAGTACCGCTCCCCCGAGCGGTAGTACCGCTTGTGCATGTCTTGTGGGCATAACAGTTGGATTCGGGGGGGCCTATTTAAGGGGGCCTTCTTCCCCAATGGTCCCCATCCTTTGAGCTCGTGTTTTTCCCCCATTGTTGACCTTCTTCGAGCTTGCTATCTCTCAATCCCTCCATGGATTCTTGCTAGTTTTTGGGGGGAAAGAGAGAGGAGATCTAGATCCACATTTCCACCAATCACTTTCTCCTCTATGTGAGGGGAACCCCTTGGATCTAGATCTTGGAGTTCTTGGTGTTCTCCTTCTTGTTCTTCCTCTCATATTCCTCCATAGCTTTCGTTGCTTTGGTGGGATTTGAGAGTGAGGGACTTGGGCACTCCGTGTGCCCTTGCCATTGCATTAGTTGCATCGGTTTGAGTTCTCCACGGTGATACGTGGAAGTGAAAAGTTGAGAAGCTTATTACTCTTGGGTGCTTGGTACCCTAGAGCTTGTTCCTCTTGGGTTCTTGGGTGCCCTAGACGGTTGGTGGTGTCTCGGAGCTCAATCATTGTGGTGTAAAGCTCCGGGCTTGCGTCGGGGTCTCCAATTAGGTTGTGGAGATTGCCCCGAGCAATTTGTACGGGTTCCGGTGACCGCCCCCAAGGGTTGCCAAAGTGTACGGGTTCGGTGACCGCCCCCAAGGGTTGCCATTTGTACGGGTTTGGTGACCGCCCCCAAGGGTTGCCATTTGTACGGGTTCAGTGACCGCCCTCAAGGGTCCGTTAGTGGAATCACGGCATCTTGCATTGTGCGAGCGCATGAGGAGATTACGGTGGCCCTAGTGGCTTCTTGGGGAGCATTGTGCCTCCACACCGCTCCAAACGGAGATTAGCATCCGCAAGGGTGTGAACTTCGGGATACATCGTCGTCTCCGCGTGCCTCGGTTATCTCTTACCCGAGCCCTTTACTTATGCACTTTACTTTGTGATAGCCATAGTATGACATGATATATATCTTGCTATCACTTAGTTGTTTATCATGCTTAGCATAAGTTGTTGGTGCACATAGGTGAGCCTAGTCGATTTAGGTTTTGTGCTTGACAAATTAAACGATAGTTTTATTCCGCATTTGTTCAAGCCTAAACCGTAATTATTTTAAATCGTCTATTCACCCCCCCCCTTCTAGGCAACATCCACGATTTTTCACTCACCCAATGACAGAAGGGGTAGCGAGGCACGTATTTGTATTATTGCTATTAAGGGTAAAACGACGGGGTTCGAACATATTATTTGGTCTTACTTTATCTACATTATGTCATCATGCTCCAAGCATTACTCTGTTTGTTATGAACTTAATACCTTAAGATGCATGCTGGATAACGGTCGAGGGGTGGAGTAATAGTAGTAGATGCAGAATCGTTTTGGCCTACTTGTCACGGGCGTAATGCCTATGTACTTTTCATGCCATGAATAACATCGTAACTATGCGCTTTTCTATCAATTTCGCAACAGTAATCATATCCACCGTTATTACGCTCATGAGAGAGATGCCTCTAGTGAAAGCTATGGCCCCGAGTCTATTCACTTCATATTACTAAACCCCTAAATGCCTTGCTACAATTAATTACCTTTTATATTTTTTTGCAATTTATCTATCTACCATTAACATAATTAATCCTTGCAATTAACGAGTACAAGGGGATTGACAACCCTCTTGCCCGCGTTGGGTGCAAGTATTTGTTTTGTGTGTGTGCAGTTACCGTTTATCTTTGTTTGCGTGAATCTCCTATTGGTTCGATAAACCTTGGTTATTAACTAAGGGAAATACTATCTGCTATTATAATACATCACCCTTTCTCTTCGGGGAAATCCTAACGCCTATCACAAGTAGCAACGAGCAGTGGCACATCTGCGACTACCCGGCGAACCACAACATCCGATGACGCTGCCCTGGGTTCGTCTTCGACATGATGGGGCTGCAGCCTGGTAGAAGGTACTTCTACAAGGTAGTGATATAATGAACTGTGGGTACTGATGCTAATTTTGTGCTGACATTGTGATCTGAGAGTTTGATTTCTTGATAAACAGAGATAAGATTTCAATTCAAACGTTGTTTTACATTTGTGATTTTAGGAAAGGGATGAAACTGTAAGATGATTTAACTATTGAACTGAGAAAAAATAGTTTTTTTACTGAAATAGATTTTTACATGGAAAATGATTCGTTTAAATAGACACCTGATCAGAAGATGCTCCGTTTATGTATATTATGCAACTCTGCATTTAGATTTAAGGTTATTTGGTTAATATTAGCTAAAACTTCACATTAGGGTGCAGCCCTCTAGGCGGGAAGGCATGGATTCAACGGCGAAAACTTCTATCAAGATGGGCCCCTCTAGGCGGGATGGCATGGGCCCAACAGCAAGGATATCGATCATGATGGAACCAGTCTGCTCCATCATTGGATGACATAATATGCTTATGATATGGGTTAACGGAGGTACATCTTAGTGCTGCATATTCCTGTTTGGATGAACTTGGTGCATAAAATTAATGATTCAGAAAAAACTTTTTTTCTATGTTACAGACAAATCTGCAACTCATCTAGATAGAAGATTACCGAATGTGCTATTCTGAGCACGAGCACAGGTGCTCGCGCTATCCCTCCCGCTCTCCTGCATCGTGATTCACATTCTGACGCGTACAGGCTCAAGTATTACTTCCGTATATATATATTAATCAACAGTTCTACTGGCCCAAGTCTAACCGACGGGCATCGGGACGGCATCACCGACCTGTGCTCCGGCTCAGCCGTGCGCTGATGCGGTGGGCCGCCAAGTCACAGATTCTGGACCAACGCTGGCAGCTATCACATTTATCTACAGGACCTCGTCGTTGCACCAGCCCACTAATCTTCCCCAGCACGATTCACTCATGCCCCCATCTCCTTTCCTTCTAGCTAAATCTTCTCCGGTTCATCACCGCCAGTGAATCACAGTGAGCTTTCTCGATGTCCACCTCCGCATCCAATGGCGTCGACGATGACATGCTGCCGCTCATCCCTTGCCCCGACTACGGCGGCCAGATCGTCACCTGGATTGCCCGGGGCGGCGTCAACGCCGGGGACCGTTTGTTTAAGCGCGTCAGAAAATAGGTGAGATCTCCAGTGCAACAAACTTGCTTAATACAGTAGTTAATATTTCAGCTTCGTCGGCCTCACCAGTTCCAGATCCGCACTTTTCTCGCAGGGGGGTCTTTGTGGATTCATCAGATCTAACCGGACGTACCGTGCTAACCTGAATCGGCATTTCGGAGTGCAGCAGTACCCAGATGCAGCTGCTCGTCGTCATGCAGCACATCTCCGTCACAGGTCTCGGCCTCAAGCAGCCGACGAGGCCACCGTTGGGGGCGGCGAGGCTCTCAGTGCCCCCTCGCAGCTTCAGATCAAGCCACTGGCGACGCCGCCGTGTGCTAATCACTAGTCATGCTGCTCGGACATGCAGCGGCTGGCTGTTTTACTGGCGGAGACGAACCTACTCGCAACACTCATCGGGTTGGGGCTGCTGCTGCTAATCCTGGCCCGCCTCGTCGGCTAGAAGCCTAGTTCGTCATATCGACAAGTTGGTCTATCAGTCATTAGCCAGTTTTAGTGATAATGTGATCATTTGGATTTCTGATGAGCACGAGATAAATGTCTCTTACCCTCTAGAACCCTGGGTTATACCTTAACAGTTGGATTAGTTTTTTCATCATTGGCTAGTACACCGACGGAGATAGCACACTAGGAGTCATGGCAAGAACAGCCTTGTAGTCTTCAGTCTTCTTCTACCTAAACGAATGAATGGAACAGCTGGTCCAGGAATGCTTGTGGAGTCTGGCACTGCCTTTGTAATTGCTGCTCTATTTTTCTCGCTCTTGTAGTTTGAAATTCGTATTGGGTGGCCGGAGCATTGGGCGCGCGACCTCGCACGGGCATGCACTTGTCACAGCTGCAAAACTGCTACGTGTCTCAGCATTCAATTCCATTGCCCATCCAGCAGTCAGCAGATAACCAGATTATTTCAAATTTAAAAATACAACCATCAGAAATCATTCTGTATGGGCGAACAGACTGTCAACAAATTATGTTGGCAAATGCAGTACCCCATTCTGTATGGGCAAACAGACTGTCAAAAAATTCAGAGTGCACATGCACACTAGGAAAAAAAATCAGTAATCACTGCAAGCAGATACAGATACTAACTCGATATCAGTTTTAACAGACATGCATACAAGTTTGTTTGACAACCCATAAAACAAGCCATGTTCACATTAATAGAAAATACACCTAGTAAACCTGGAAACAAGACACAACTAGTAACTGAGGGACTGACGCTCACACTTATTTCCACAACACCATAGCCTGAACAACTCTTGTCAAACAAACACACAGCAAGACCGACTCAAAATGCTGATCAGGCGCTGATCTCCTACTTTGTGGCAGTTGTTTCTCCTGTGACCTTCAACACCATAGTTTTTGCACCGTACCGGTTTACGAACAGGCTTTGGGACATCATTCGCGGTCTGGGCAGGTTGTCCTCTTGTGCCCCTGCTTGCGAAAAATCGTGCAGAACCTTGTGCATTTTCTGAGACCCTCATATGGCGCTTTCTCTCGGCTTGTTGTCGGGCGTCCCGTCTCTTTCTGCTTCTTTGGCGCCTGCAATCCAGCAAGCTGTTCCCAGTCTTGCCGAATTAGCATCATCATTCTAGTTTCCAATGATCGCATCTCCACTCGCAACAACAACCACCCCTTCATCGGGCAGCTGATTGACGACATCTCTATTTTCAGCTATCCTGTCTTCCAATCCTAGTCCATCCCCGACCTTTGCAAATCAGTGACATGAATTTCTCATAGGCTTCGACACTCGCGTCACCCATCCGAACAAGCTCCATGCATGTACATATTGAAATGCCTGAAGCTGAATGGATTGTTGTGTGCATTGTCCCTCTGAAACTGTGTAAGGTGAGGGGGCAGTATGTCCCGCGCATCCCTGGTCCACCGCTTGACAATGTACTTCTGTGGTATTTCCTTTATGCGGATGAAATCCAGCACCTGCATTATTTAAAGACTTCAGTTGGTTCAACATAGATCACCAGCAATGTGTATGAAGCACTATCAAGATTTAGCTGTCACCATACATTCAAAACATGGCTGCATAGCAGCCCCATGTGTGCAAATTGACCGCACTCACATTCGAATTCATCACCACCTTCGAGCACATGTACTTTATATGACACCCTGCACCACTTTTCCCTCTGCCCATCCTCTGTATGAAATGCAACATACAGCTTCCCCTTCTCAATCTCCTCAACTTGGTATGCACCGCACTCATACGATATATGCCCGAACTGCTCAAACATTGCTCGCGTGTATATCTTCCCAGCATGCCTCTCGATAGCCAGGTTCGCTCTATTAAGTGGTCTCCCCTACAGTGTATAATTATCATATTAGTTTCCACACAACCAACCGACAATAATTCACACTGACTAAATAATTCTTACTATCCGTGTCCTCTTCTCCTCATAGTTCTCTTCAGCTTCCCTGTCGAACTACAATCTACTACTCCCATTTGCTCATGTTAAACAGTTAAAGTCCTTATCCAACCATCCTTATCTGCTTGTACACGATATGTGAAATGTGGATCTCTCGAACCAAGTTCTGCAAAAACCTCCATAGTTTTCCTCACATCATCCTCTGCTTGCTCTCTGCTTATTTTACCACACAAATTCTTAAGAGCTCGCTTTGTGAAAGGCACCTTCCCCATTGAACAAAAAAGAATGCCGATAATGCTGTATGCTTTGGCTAGGTTCACATTATTTTATCGCAGCTGCTCAACCAAATGTCTGAAGTATACGTCATTGTGCTTGTGTGAAGGCCAGTGTATTCTTTGCCCATATGTTGGAGACAGTGGTTATGCTGCTCGCGATGCTCAACTATGTACCAACAATTTTCCTTTGAACGCAGCAAGCGTATTAGTGCAGGGCACTCGCAGCAACATGATCTAGTGTTTTCTACTCCAGCCTTACCCTGCAGAAACACAATCCCAGAACCAACACAAGTCAGGTTTACAATAATTCAGCAGCAAACCGCTGACCATGAATCAGAACAAGAAATTTACGAATGCATACTGCACAACCACAAACAATTTCTTGCATGCACTTTGTCCTCTTCACATTCAGTCGGCTCTTGCCGTACCTTATTCCAAACCCTTTCTCCCACGAGTACAGGTTGTAAAAGTCGTAAGCTTCACCAAGTGTATCAGAGCTTGTACCGAATGCAGGCACAATCACAATGTCCCCTGGATTCTCCGCAAATCCTCTAATTGCCTTCTCAAGGGCGCTGATCCGCCCAGGCAAGGGGTCCTGCCTGGAGCAGCCGCTCCCATCCTCACTCTGAAATCAAAAGCTCAATGTGTCACACGTGCTTGCCAAGAATACTGAATCTGTGAATCATCTTGTATCTTTCCTTTTTTTTTCAGTGGTACGGCTTTATGTATGTCACCTAGCCTGCTGCAGGCTTCACTCCATCACTCCAAATATCTAAAAAGTTTATATGCATGCAGAATTCTGATCAGCAGATATCAGTATAATTTTGCTAGTCATTCATTTGTTTTCCTCCATGGACATAGTTTCATGATATCAGAAGTCTGTATGCCAAACAATCAACCTACAATGCATTGATATCTTCAAGTGCAGACTAATTCACGCAGAAATGGCTACTTTGCGCTTTATCAAATTGAACAATTTCATTAATGCAACTCTTCTGCTACTAAATCTGCAAATGCACCCAAGGCAGATGTGATCACCAGTAATCACATGATATGCATACACATTTTATTTTCCCAGATGCTAGGCACTGATGATTATGTAAGTGCAGGCACGCCAAATTGATTGTCAGCTATGAACTTGTATTTTTTAGCAATTGATTTTGTCCGTAATCACCACAAACCAATTTGATACGGAAACACCCATAACCAAGTGATTACCTTCGTGTCCATCCTGGAGTTTTCAGGTCAATCTGACCAATCGATTGTTCAGATACTTGTGGTTCACCATCCACCTCCGCCGCAGCTGCCCCCTCTGCTGCACAGATCTAGCCGACCGCATTAACTGCCGTGGCCACCATGGGATAGTGCAGCAGCTCCATTAGAACATCGTTGTCGTTCACCTCTTCCAGCACGGCAGTCCTGCATCAGGGCAAATCTACCACCATGAGACAGAGACCACCCAGATCCACAAGCAAGAATTAGATAGCAAGGAGCACGAGGGTTACCTTCTAATTGGTTGCATCAGGAACTCCATTGCAGCAGGCGCCCGCTGTTTCCTCTTCGCCGCCGGTAGTCTCCACTGATCGGGAAGCTGCCGTCGTCAATGGAGTAGCAAGCCGCCGTCGTCAATGGATATAATTCCGCCTTGGGTCCATACTTCATTTACTACCATGCCACCGCCCTACCGGAGAACCAACTTCCCGAGCTACGGACCAGGACGCGATCAACTTCCCGAGCCACAGCTCCGCTCTTCCGCCGTCACGGGGGTAGCTAGCCCCCCCCCCCATACGAGTCTACTGTATTTCAGGTTTTCGTCATTTACAGACGACTGGCTGGCTGGCACATGAATTGATTGCAACGCATCCCTATGCACTAACGAGCCGCCCAGATATCGTGCTAGGTGTGCTCGCGAGCAGAACCACCACGTCCGAAGATTACCACTAAAAGAGAACAACTATTAGTCTTGGTAGGTGAAGTCAGATTGTGTACTGACATTGTTGTAATCTCTATATCCTATTTCTTGGCGCCGTTTGTGTTATTTTGCTTACACTAAATGGCCGTGTTTATCTGAAATTTCTTTTGTCAATTGCCTTTAAATTAGCAAATCAGGGTAATAAATAGAATGTGTCTGTTGTGTTCCATTACCCACAACTGTACCTTTATCTACTATTGAATAGTTGGATCAATAAACTTTTCATAATCTTTGTTGTAGAAGTGCAAAGTTCTACCTGCTTATAACTATATGTTATTCCTGAGTCGTTACTTGTAAGGTGATGATGATTGATAAGAATTTATGCCATTCTTTGTCCTGCCCCCTTCTCTCTGTAGAGTTAACTACCCAAGGAGGTTTGAGGAAGAGCTCGCTGGGCGAATTCGTCGGTGGGCTCAGCCGGCGCACAACACGGACACTCCGGCAAGGTTGAGCCGGCGGCTAGGCTTAGCCATAAGGAGCGCTTCGGAAGTCATGGGCGGCAAGGGCGGTAAGTGGCAACACAAATGGGGCGCCATGTTGCAGTGAAGGGCGTGGGCTTATGGGGTCTTGACTCTTGAGTCATGCTTACTGGGCTAAGGGCATCTGATTTTTCTTGATTCTGTTCCAGCACCAGTTTACCACGGTAAAGACAATCCACAACCTTATGATCAGAAGACTGGATGATTGTTGTAAATTATCATCCTCTTTTGCAGTGGGAGAGAGGCATGGTAGTTATTTTGTATTGTGCCTCAAAACAGGTAAACATCACTTCTCCTTTGTGGAGGTGCATTGTGCTCATCGATAAGTTTTGCCCCGAAATTTTTCTCATTGAGTTTTGCTACATTTGGTATTGTTCGATATGCTATCTAATATATAGTGTGTGCTCCCACCTCAGTTGATCAATTGTTTTTCATTTAGAAGCGGGTGATTGATGAACCAACTATGCCAGTAATGTCCTTAATTTTAGAGAAGATGCAAAACCGAGAACATGCATGAGCTTGCATACTTGCCGGCAGTGTAGCTTTCTGATGGACCATGTATTCTGCCGGGAGAAGTTTCAGTGACCAATGGAAGCTTTGATGTATTCTTTTCTAGCAAAATAAATCGTCTATTACCCATGTCAGGTTTCGGCTCAAATTGTGGTGCTTCTGTTCTATGCAATTTTATTTTCTTGCTAATGCTACGTTCTGGCATTCCTTATCTTTTATGCCTGATGTGTCGTGTGTGTGTGTGTGTGTGCGCGCGCGCGCGCTAATAAGAACTATTTTTCCCCGATGGTAAATCTACTTTTTCCCCATCATGTGACTTAAGGCTAATCTATTCATGGTTCGTTTTCCTTCATGTACAAAGGTCATCTCTTTTTGGTATAGTTTTTCTTCTCTTTCTTTTACAGTAACATAGACCATGCTCACATGGTCGCAACTTGCAAACAGAGATGGAAACGTGCATATAGATCTCTCAAACATGCAATATTTTTCTAGGGTGACAAATTTTTTATATGGCTTTATATTTGAAGACACCTTTGGTTGGCTCTATTTCTTGTATATAAGTTATATCTGAATATACCTTTCGATGCTTATACCATATCTGATGCCCTGTTTAAGTTATATCTGAAGATACCTTTGGTGACTCCTTTCTAGGTTCATTGGTGAATAATAGTGGAAAAAAACTCGAATGAAACCATGAGACGACATAGAGGAACACTATCTAGGGCTGTACAACGGTATAGTGGATTAGTGGTCGCTTTGTTGAGAGGTGAGCAAATACATGAAGCCAACGGAGCAGCTGGGTGGGTGAATCATGACTAGCTCTGATTTACTTCAATGTCTGACAGCTCAATTTATCTTTTCTGAACGATTATTTGTCCTGCTCTTGCAATTCCCACACTTTAATGTCAGTGAAGATCCAACAAGAATTATCACTGTTGGTGTTTAAGAGAGCCATAAGGTTTATCCATGTCATAGTGAGGCATTGAGTCATGTAATTGCTATAGACTAGATGACTGAATCTCGGTCAAGTTTTCAAACATGCAAATTTTATCACAATTCATTCTTCATTCTTCAGCAAGGCAGACAAGGGGACTACATGGAGAAACAATACCAGAATTTAGTTATGCATTTGCTATAGCCAAGATAACTGAATCCCGGGTGACTTTTCAAACATGCCAATTATGTCACGGTTCATGTTGCAACACATGGGCAATTAAATACAAAGGAACAAGAACAATTGCACAAGGCAAACTAGTGGTGCGAGAGTGCATTGCGCTGAAAGACATGCCGGCATGTTCATGCTCGAGAATTCTTGAAGCTCTTTTATCTCTGCTACATCTCACATCCTGTTGTGTTCTCCCGTACCACCGAGGAACATAACTAATTGCACGAGGCAAACTAATGGCGCGAGAGCGTATGCGAACATTCAGGCTTGAGAATTCTCAAAAGTTTTATTCACTTACCACATCTCACGGTCTGTTTTCTGTCCCGTTGCAACGCACGGGCCATTTTCCTAGTAAGTAGACATATAAGCATCATCGCATATACACTACACCCTCAAACATCATATCACGCCTTCGGTTAGTGCATCTGCCTCGATGTCGATATAAGTATTTTCAAGACTAACAAAGTTAGTGCATCTGCCTCGGTGTCGATATAAATATGAACATATGGTGTCGATATAAATATTTTCAAGATTAACGAAGTTAGTGCATCTGCCTCGGTGTCGATATAAATATTTTCTTCTGGTGAACGATAATCCGCCTTCACGATGCACACTGTGTGATTCTCGTCATTTTTTGTAGTTTTCTGTTACTCAGATGTAGGAATTAGCTTACAAACTCATCAGACAAGACCTTTATTAGATTATCGCATGTTTATGTCAACAAGGCGCCCGGGGGGGGGGGGGGGGGGGGGGGGGGGGGGGGGGGGAGGGGGGAGAGACTTTTGCAAATGTTTCTACTAGTAACGTAAAGAACTAAATAGAAGGGGTTAAATCGTAAAACCATGAATCATGAATTAAACAATGTTCAGATAACGAAGCCTGAACTTGACAACATTGCAAAAAGCTCATTTGTTTTCAAAGAACACACAAAAGCTTTGCGTGTTGATTCATTTAGGGGAACAGAGTACAAAAAAAAAAAAAGCCAGCTTACAACGCATCGAGTATCCGCTTGAAACCCGAACTCAATCCACAACCACTCCACCCCTAGCTAAGTAATACCTCAACAATTCTCCACATTCCCTTCCATACCAATCCCCTACATTCCCTTGCACATAAAATTGTTGTTAGGTAGGCAGGGGTAAGCTTTGTACAATTACAGTATTAGACAATAAGAATAAAAATGTGATGTTTATCACGACAACAAGAGTTCATCACAACAATTGTAGTTGGACTGCACAACAGTTCATCATAGCAACACCACTTATTTTGCACACAACAAAATTTACACGAGTACTGCTGATCCCAGTTTACAAGATAGTACAAAAGCAGGTCCATGTCGCAAAAACAAACTACTCAACCAAGACTGTAGAAGAATCAGCGTCACCAAAGGCAGCAGTGGCATGATTGCGTTTTGCTGGGCTACAATAATCCCCATCGCCGCAGAAGGAAAAGAACGAGCATATTCTTCCTCCTCAACTTGAAAATAAAATGTTGACACAGAATTAATGTCAGAATTAATCCCCATTGTTAGTAGCATCCTCCTACGATGTCAGCACTGCGCAGTACAAAACCACCCAGCTGACTCAACTTACCAGGTCATGCAACCCCATCTTTATGTTACCTGTAGATCATTCTATGAAAAGGATAAGTTGTGCAGGAGAACTCTTAGCACACATTAGATAAATATAAAATTACATGTTTATTGTCAGAAAAAAAAGAGGTAATTAAGCTAGAAAAACGTAAGTGCAGCATGCATGGATTAGACGGATTATATCAGAGTTCAAAGACCGAAAGGCATCCCAAAGAAAGCTTAACCATTAAACTATGCTCAAATGTAACAAAGAAATATAAAGGAAAGCCAATGAACAAACTAAAGTATTAATAATAAATGTGGCTGTTCCCTGCCTAAGAATTTGACAATGAAATTAACAGTTTCAATCAATCTAAAAGCCAACAAATGACGAAACTTCATGACTGATTATAGCGATTCTAGAAATGTCAGGCTCAGAATAGAGTAACTCAGGTTACCAAACTTACTCGTGAATGGAAGATTACTAAACTGTATCTTCTAGTTTGATAGTTACTCAAACAAGATATCTGAAGCTTTCACTAATCCTCAAAAGTCCATGAGCTGTATCATCAACACTTCAGACTTCAGATTCTGTCTGTGAAAGTCGCTGCCGCTTCTCCTCGGACCCATCAAAGTTTCGTGGGGTGTGATGACAAGCATTTTGCGTATGTACCTGAGCTCCATCTAGTACACAAAGAGCGGAAAACCATTAGATACATGAGCACTTGCTACTCAATTGATATGATAACAGTGACAGCATATATAGTTACCTGATTTATCATTCAGATATTCGGTCAGCACATATGGAATGTAGGTTGGATCGTAAAGATACAGCCCCTTTGCAGAGCATGGCATAAGCTCTTCCACCGACTTCCTCCTAGTGTCAACAGCGACAATCCATGCAGTTGGGTCCCGCTCATGCAGCGCGGACGCGAGGTAAACAGCATCACCGTCGCCGCGCAGAATAGGAGCAGCTATTCTCAGGTCCTTGAGTGGCAGTTTTAAACCACAGGCACTACCTCCTAGCTGAGGCAAGGAGACAGTACCGAGCTCATCGGAATGAACCGTGTTCCCCTTGCGCCAACAGTTCCAAGTCAATGCCTTGTACCATGTGATGAGCCTCCAACCAACGGTAACATATTCTTCCCCATCCTCCTGGGGCGGATCGATGGTGCATTCTGAGTATTGGAGCTCATCCATGTCCCAGGGGTCAGGAACAGCCGGCACAGTTTTGACTCTGAGTTCCACCAGCACCTCAAACTCGACGCATCTGATGTACCCACGGCTGAAGGTGACGTCCCGAATCGCCCGTGCCAAAGATTGCTGGTCGTAGAGTGGTTTGTTGCTGGGCAGCAGCTTGGGCATCGGGACCAAGCGCAACGGGGCCGTCCCAGGGTCAAGCGCGTCGCAGATCAGGATGCCCTCCCAGAGATCGACCCATCCCAGCAGCCCGCCTCTGAGGGCGATCACCTTGCTGTGATCGATCACAAACGGTTTCCTGGATAATCCATGGGGGAGCTCCACCTGCAGCAGCTTCTTGGACCAGGTGGACCGCGGCTCGGAGCTGAGGGTGTGGAGATAGTACTGCAAGTCCGTCGGCCCGTAGCTCAGAGCCGCTATGACCAAGTGCTTGCGGCTGGAGACGAAACCGAGGGGCAGAGGCAGAATCTCTGCCCGGGAATAACCAGTGAAGTCCGGGATCAGGTCAAGCGACGGCCGGCCGTCGGGGCCCCTGGCTCGGTAGATGAAGTGCTGCGGCGACTGCGAGCGCCGGTGGTGAAGCCGGCCCGGATAAGGGCGTGGTCCCCCGTGGAGCAGACGACATTGGGCGCGTGCGCGAAGGTGGTCGCGTCGCGGCCGGGGCAGCAGACGCAGAAGTGGGAGAGGCGGGGCGGGGCGGCCACCACCAAGGAGACCTGTATGGTGAGGCCCGCCGTCGTCAAGGCCCACGCGGTGGTGGTTCCGTTGCGGAGATCGCTGATGCGGGTGGTCGCGTCGAGGAGGATGAAGTTGGGGAGGCGGGGGTTGCCGGCGGCCATCGTCGCCGTGCGGGATTGGGGATTTGGGCGGTGGGGGTTAGGGTTCGGCCGATCGATCGAGGTTGGGGATTTGGATTTTGGGGGTTAAGGTTGGGTTCGACAGGGTTGTTCCTTCCCTTCTTCCCGGTTCGGGACGCCTATACGGATCTGAGGTTCGATACCCACCCGCACCGTTCAGCTCAGTGGGCCTCGGGTTTTTCATATTGGGCTTCTATACGAACACTTGGTGACCCCTGAAAAGGGAAAATAAATAACCACAGAAAATTAGCATGATAATAAACTTTATAAAATGACTCAAAAAAACTATATAAAAAATAAATGCCTACACTGCTCAACTACAAAATAAAAAGGTACCTACATGACAAAAATATGCCATCAAGATTTTTATATTTTTTAATGATAAAATGATCCAACAAATTAAAATCTAATAAAAAAAAAAAAAGGATTGCCATGATGGGAAAGACTTAATTTCGTGACATTTAAAGATAAAATTGCCAAGGCAAAATTTAAGGAAAAGATGTGCTGTAACATAAAAATCACTTACATAGCAAAAATTGAAGGGAAAAATGTTCTCACATGTAGACACACACAACCCCCCAAGTTTCTATATCAACCGAGGGGTGGGGCTTGTAGAGAACACACAACAATCTCATGAAAATCGTCTGTATTTTGTACTCCAATCCAAAGCAATAAAACACAAGTAGGACGTAAGGTGTTATCTCCTCGGAGATCACGAACCTGGGATAAAAACTCGTGTCCTATATTACCATCGTGTCCAGTCGTCTAGCTCGGGATCCCCTGCCCCGAGATCTGCCAGATTTAGCTCCGTCATTGGTGGCCCATATAGGTCCCAGAGCCGGCCCTGGGATTTCGGGGCCCGAGGCAAAGCTAGAATCCGAGGCCCCTTAGTACAAAACATGTGTGTTTTCTATAAGGAAAAAATGTTATGCTGCCACTCTCTGATTGATTTGAAACTTCACATGCGCTCTTTACAACATTAACATTGTCTTGTTCTTTCTTACTTTGTTGCGGGTACTAGAGCTGATCCAAGTAATCCAACAACATTTATACTTTGCCCTACGGTTTAATTATATAGCATAGTGGGTTGTGTTTGGACATTTTTCACTGGCTTTTTCAAAAGAAAGTGAAAGTAATTCACAATGCAAAAGCACAAAAAACACTATCTTCATCAAATAATTCAACCTAACATGAGGCGGAATCTGAAGTAGAAAACTAAAGTTAAGAAACTTCCCTTGATGCGTACATAACTAGATGCGGCAGGTGTAGTATTCATCCTGGCCCGTACAGAGCTCTCAAGCCATCCACGGGGAACCTGATCCGGCTCCAGCCGAGACAGAAGGCCACGCTCATGGAGACTAGCGTATTAATTCACACGGTCTGGCCGGAACATGCACATGATCAGGTTGAGGGACTCAATGAGTACGACGAGCTCGCCAACGATATGCAACTACGATTTAGTACGAATAATAAAGGGGAGATAGGAGTCCATCATCGTCTTAGATTTCATCAAGGCATTAGGCAGTGCTTGTGTTACTAGCTAGTGATGTTTTCAGTTGATGCTTAGTTTTGTTTTGGCACGATCAGATTTATATATGTAATCGAAGAAGGAGCAAATGTATATTGCTGTGTACTCCCTCCGTAAACTAATACTACAAGAGTGTTTAGATTACTATTTTAGTGATCTAAACGTTCTTATATTAGTTTACCAAAAATCCTAGACTTGCGGACAACAGGTCACGGAAGGAGCATACGGGATTACATGTCCCCATGCTAATCTCCCTCCACCCCCTGATTTCAACTGTGGGACCATCTGTTTTCCAATCAACAATTGCCATGTCAGCCTGTAGGTACTAGTCTGTAAATTTGAGTCCGTGAGTGTAGCAAAGCTCTTAGTTTACAGAGGGAGTATGTGTTTGGGTATATCATGCATGATTAAATCCTTATATATTATGCGCGGTTAACATGCGCTTCGGCTGAGTGGCGCAAAAAGGAAACTTCATTGTGAGTCGGCTCCCTCCATCCTGAGTTGATTTATTTACAAGTTGTTTCATCAAAGGAAAACTAGAGAAGTAGTCAGATTTGTCTTGGTTCGTTGTTGGGGCTTTGAGTGAGGCTCTTGGCGGTAAATTTTTTGTCACTGGGCACGTCGTCCACTGGCCGCATCCCCGCGTACGTAGGTGCCGTGCAGACACATCCCCGGAGGCATAGCCGCATAGGCAGTGCCGTACGTCATGGGTGCCCCGGGAGGCCACGCTGCCGGAGAACACATGCGCCGTTGCGTGGTTGTACATGTGGTCGAGGACCATCATGTTGAGCCCGCCCAGAGCACCGTGCGCTGGTTAGCAAGCAAGCGCGCTCGCTCGACGACTCGACCAACGCTGTCTCCCAGCCCGCCGATGAGGGGTCGAACAGCTCGCATGTCGGCGCTGATCCGACCGACCGGGTTGCCATCGAACAGGGGAAGCGCCAGCTGAGCTGCTGCCCGTGCTCCTCCCTGGACATGATGTCGGCCTGCAAGTTCAAGAAGTCCGCCTCCTTTTCGACCACGTCGATCGGTGGTGATCAGCGGAGCCTCCTGCTCAGCATGCATGCGCCGCGGCATTGTGTTTCTTCCATGCTCATGTCGACCGGTGTGATCATGATTATCCATGACCATGAGTAGGCAGCTGATGGCGTGGACGGAAGAGATCATGCATGTCAGCGACCTGGGCCTTGTTGGGCCTCCAGCGGCTAACTAGCCCAACCTGAAGAGACAACAGACTATATGTACACAGGGAGGCAGCTACGGGCAAGTGGGCTTGGACGGAACGGCCGCTTCGGCGGAGGCTTGTACATCGTCTTCCTCCTCTGCTCTCCTTCTTCTAGTTCTCCTCTGAAATTCGAGAGTTGTAACCAAATCCATGGTTAATTGAGTGAATTGGTACTGAGATCCTCACAATTGGCATCAGAGCCGTTCAATCCTCCTCCAAATTCCTCAAAATTTCCACCAAATTTTGTCCTCCACCATCCGCTTGCAACCTGTTCGACATAATGCCGAGCCACAAACTCAGCTGCCCAGCGGGTGTTCTTCACGCCCGGATCAACAACGTCCACCAGCCGGTGACCGTGGAGACGATTCGCCAGTTGTTCCGTCTCGCCGGTGATGGGTATGTGTTGTGTGTGTTCGAGCGAGTGGTCGATGGAAGGTATGGCGTGGAGGCGTACATCGAGTTTCGGTCTCGGTGGAGGGCGGCCCGAGCTCGTGATGCTCTGGACGGCCAGGCTATCTACGAGGGGAGCTGCTTCCTGGCGGTCAACCTCGTCCCAGCGATCTACTCCACCATCACAACACCAGACCACGACGAGCTGGCCCCGGCATACTTCTTCGACGACACACCATATGCAGAGTGGGCTGAGGCTCTGGCCGCGACCGAGCACCACGAGGAGGTACCCGCCTCCAACGACGAAGTCCAGATCGTTCCCAACATCGATCTCACTACTTCAACGCCCACCAACTACTCGGCGGGGTGCCCAAGCCGTGATGCATCTGCGGAGTCAGCACTCACCTCGCCTGCAGCACCACCTACACCCATGACTGTTGGCAATGTCGCCCTCGACCTTGCTGCACTTGTGGTTGGTGGTGAGGTCCTTGCCGTCGATGCCATTGTGGCTGAGACGCCCACCATCTCTTCCATCATGGGCCCCGACCACAATTCGGTCGAAGAAGGTTCTGTGGCCGTGCCCTTGACCTTGGGTGATGCGCCCACAGCCTTCATCTCGCCTCCAGAGTGCTCGCCAAGCCTGCCCCACCAGCCATTGGACGTCTTGGAGCTTGTCTCGGTGTCACCTACCAACTGTTCGACCAATTGCTCAGGTGACGATACTGACGAGCCATGCCCTGAATCCCCAACTGATTACACCACGACATCAAGCCTGATGTCAGCAGCAGCAGCGGCGCCTGGTCCAGAGCTCACATTGCAAGCTGGGTTGTCACCATCAACCTACTCCTCCAGGTTGGCGCGTGAGGACGCCATTGACACTGACGACAACTACACCATGGAGGTGCTCATGGACAATGAGGACATGCTCTTGACCACTCCAGCACCGTCGCAGAGCTTGACCTCCCACTCACTGCAGTTGTTCTCAATAGCTCCTCTACTGTCAAGGGTCTTAGACATTCAGCCACTCGAGCCATTGGTCAACCTTGAGTTTCAGAAAACAGCAGCCGAGAGGTGTTTGAGCATATGTCTTAGTGTTGAGATGGACATGCTTGAGCTCATGTTCAGGCAGGTTGGGCGTGGAAATGTCGAGAAAAAAGTGCAGGTGCTACGACCCATGCCATGGCCGTCGTTCAAGTATATTTCCGAGGCAGACTATCACTGGTACGTTGCACGGTTGCTACTGGAACTCTCCTGTGTACATTCAGTAATCCCAATTAGCACTACACATGTTGTTGGTTGGATGCATAAGATGCTGCTCAACAGTTTTGGTACTTGGTCTGGCTGCCACATCCCTGAAACTATTTCCATGAGCAAGTCATTTGCACTAAATCCAAGAGATGATGCAAGTCTCCATCAGCACGAACTGACTTCTTATATGGTCTCCAGTTTTGCTTGGTTCTTGAGTCAGGCAATCTTACAGTCTGGTCGTCAGTTTTTCACTCGGGCAACTGACTTCTTATATGGTCCTGGCATTATTTCATTTGACTTGACAATTGATTGTACGAGCTATGAATGGGTGAAGGAACTTCATCATGAGTCTCCAGTTGATCACCCAGCAGGTACGTTCCATGTTGCTGTAACAGCAGTTGTGTTCGCCGGTGAAGACATACTCCGTACTGCATGTGTTGTCATGCTCCAAACTACTGAAATTTATTCCGCTGGATTGAGCTTGTGGCCATGTACAAATCCAGTTGTGAACCGATGGATACTAATGGGATGCGGCCCTTTTGATTGGAATTGTTTTGAGGTGGATCTGGAGATTGCTCATTCCTTGCAAACCTTGGGTAGCTACTGCCTCACTAGTGATCATAATCAATGGGGTCCTGAACTAAAGCAATGGCAAATTTCTTTGCTGCTTACTCACACTTTTCTCTGGGAGATTGGAACTTATTCTGCACCTAAAATGGTTAGTGAAAATGATAAGTTGGGCACCGAGTTTGTGCAACCCGAAAGGTACCTCGACAAGTCATCTTACACAAGTGAGTCCTTGGTTTCCGTCTTGTTATGCTGAACATAATTTTACATATGCTTGTGAGAATTTTCAGTGGACCATTTCATGGTCTCTCAGTTCTTGTTCCCCTAAATCAAGCCTTCAGCCTCAGTCAACTTGTGTCAGTCTGTTGGTGTCTTATCTTTACATCTATGAAGAGATGTGGTTCCGCTTTATGATGGATAAGTTGACCCAATATTTTCTTGTCGCTATTGCTTACAAGCTAGCATGTGTTGTAACATCTCTGGACAGTCAGGTTACACCACCATATGTACAAGCTGTCGAGTTCTTTCACATGGATGCAAGTTGTTTTGTGGTTGCCAACACCGAGGTTTCTATTTCTCGCCTTCTACTGATCAGCAGCAGTACCACTGTTTTTTATATGAGATCGTCTCGAGGGCGAGCCGAATTTTCCAGGGGAAGTATTGTCAGTGGTCAAGCTCATTGCTCCTATGAATGTTCGGTTTTTGACAACTCATATCTGGAAATCATGGTTGAGTGCTCTGTTATTGGACTGAATGCTTCTGGTGTTTCTCTAGCAACCTGGCAGATATGGCAAGCTCACAATTGTGTTGCTATGGTACTGGACTATAATGAATTGCAAGCAGCCTTACTAGTTGATGGAATCTCTGTTTGTTCATTCTGTTTTACTACAACCAATGAGCGAGGAACCATCGCTGCAACCAGAATGATACAACTTCCTTGGGATCCAGGTGGCAGTCTCAATCTTGATATGATCTATCTTGCGGCACACATACATCCCCACCATATGATGTTACAGTTGCCATGGGATCCTGGAGGCTGTGCTATTATCCTGGGAGATATGCATGATATATTACATGCTCTACACTTGTGCTGCCTTGAGACCCTCACGGCTGGGCATGATTTCGGCTTGAGGGCAAGCCGAAAAATTATGGGGGGAGGAATGTCAGCGACCTGGGCCTTGTTGGGCCTCCAGCCGCTAACTAGCCCAACCTGAAGAGACAACAGACTATATGTACACAGGGAGGCAGCTACGGGCAAGTGGGCTAGGCAGCTACGGGCAAGTGGGCTTGGACGGAACGGCCGCTTCGGCGGAGGCTTGTACATCGTCTTCCTCCTCTGCTCTCCTTCTTCTAGTTCTCCTCTGAAATTCGAGAGTTGTAACCAAATCCATGGTTAATTGAGTGAATTGGTATTGAGATCCTCACAATGCATGTTGCATGTTTCCTTGGGAAAGATCAAGAAAAAAGTACGCGAGATGGCCCGGCCCGGCCCCATTTGGAAGCAGAAACTTTGAGGTTAAATTATGGAGTGCACCAGTTCAGCTTAGCTCCCCGCAAAATAAATAAAAAGTTCATTTTAAGTCATATACAGAGCATTCCCATCGCCCAAACAAAAACAAAAAAATACCATACTAAGCATTCGTCACCCTGAATTAGTTAAAGCTTCAGCAGGCAATCAGTCTTCACCGGTCGAAATGAGTTAGCTCTCCAAAGCTTTTGCTATCGTTTCTTGGGAAAAAAAGAAAAGAAAAAAGCTTTTGCTATCGTTGGAAAAGACGAATCTAACACCTGAAACTCTGAATTTTTCAATCCCCATGTCAAATCAGTCCGTCAACCATCGGTTCGTACGTGAAATGAATGGATGAATGCTCATCGGAACATCACATTAACATCGATCCCAGGACAGAGAAAATTAGCAAGCTAAGGTGAAATGGTGGCACTGCCTGCGCCTCCGGGGATGTCCACCTCCGTCACGTCCGATATGCTGCACGCCGGGCGGGCTCCCCGGGCAGGCTCTAGAAGGGGATACGGGCAGTGGACGACACCTTTATTGCCGCCGCTCCCGACCGCGACGAAGTCCTCTGCCCGGCGCTCCCTTCCCCGTGCTCGCGCTGCTGCTCACCGGCCCCAGTCGGCGGCCGCTGCTCCGGTTACCTCGCCGCCCGCTCCGCCAGCCTGCAAGTGATGGGAGAGAAAAAAAATCAGATCAAAACCACCAGAAATGGGTTGTTTACATTTGTTTTTCAGATGATTTTTATTTAGCCAGCCCACCCCACCCGCGATAGATATATCTCGCTTCAGGCGAGTCGGTAGCTTCGCTCTTCCGTGCGCTGTGGCCGGCCCGTTCGCACACGCTATGTAGTTCTGTTCGATGCGTTTTACTCTAGATTTTTTTTTAAAAAAAAAAATCTTCCCGGGTTTCTTCTTTTTTTCTCCGGTTTATTCTAGTTTTTACTGGGTTTTTTTTCTTTAGTTTTTCTTTTGGTCATTTATCTGTTTTTATTCTTTTCTATTTTAGTTTTCTTCTGTTTCTTGTTTCTTTCTTAGTTTCTATCAGTTTACTTCATTTTTCTGTGGTTTTGTTTTGTTTTTCTTAGTTTTCCTTTCCTTTCCTCATGGGTTTTCACGCTTTCCTTTGGGTTTTTCGTTTTTCTTCGTTTCTGAGGTGCTTCTTTTGATTTTTCCTCCGTTTCTTCGGTTTTCACCACTTTTCATAGTTTTCTTTCTTTTTTCTTTAACACATGTCTACATTTTTCGTATATATTTATACATTTTACATATACAGCAGGAATATTTTTTTATACATGTTTAACATTTTTTCAAATACATGATTAACATTTTCTTTAAAAAATATATTTGATGAATACTTTTTTCATACACAATGTACATTTTTGGTATATATCAATAATTTTTTTTAGTAATATCTAATATTTTTCAAATTTATGACTAAGAAATTTATACATAATCAACATTTTTTTATATTTTATTTATTTAATCAGGAACATTTTTTTGTACATGTTTAACATATTTCAAATAGATGATTATTTTTTTTCTTTTTTTTGTGTGTGTTGACTACTTTTTTCATACACATTGTACATTTTGGTATATATCATACACGGTTAACATTATTGAAATATATGATTAACATTTTTATGATAGACGATCAATGGTTTTTAAAAATTTATGTTATATATTTTTGGTATACATGAGGAACATTTTTAAATACATGCTTAACATTTTTTAAACAGATGGTTAACTTTTTTTCCAAATGCTTGATTAACATTTTTTAAGTAATGATAAGTTTTTTCATAAACATTGATTTTTTATATATATTTTTCGTATACATGAGAAATATTTTTCTATTCACATTTTAGATTTACGAAGATTTTCCGGCTATCATCAACAAGGTCAAGCCGGATCTGGTTAGGGAGCGGCGACAGCGGCGCATTGGTGGTCATTCTAGTGACGATAGTGGTCATTCGATGGTCTCAGAATCTCAATGTAATTTCTATTATGTCTGAGGTGCTTTGTACTTCCGATGAACTTTGATAATAAATCTAAATCATTTTCGCTAAAAATATCAAACATTTCTCAATGTACCCTTAGTTAGTGATTTGGGACCTAGGCGCGCCCACCCCACTGCCCTTTTAACCCTTCAAGTGGAAGGAAGAAAGACCAAAGGCCCAGTCCAGCAGCATGGAAAAACACCTTCGGTTTCTTCTTCCCGTAGACACTAGACAACTTTTGCCTTGACGATCATATTTATTTTTCTTGCATCCAACTAGTAGGCAGAATAAAGATAGGAGTTCGTCGTCGTCTTAGATTTCATGAATGCATTAGGCAGTGATGGTTTCAGTTGGTGCTTAGTTCTGTTTTGGCACGATCAGATTTATATATAATCCACGAATGAGCAAATATATATTGGCACAAAGAAAACGACATTGTGAGTCTGCTCCCTCCTGTTGTGATCAACAACCATTGTGTGCCATGCATGTGTATGTTTTGATCTATTTACAGGCTATCTCAAATAAAAACTTTATTGAGATTTGTCTTGGTTCGTTGTAGGTTTCTTTTTGTGGGAACGCTGCAGGGGTTTAAAGTGATACTCTTGGCAGTATGAGCACATTTTTGTCACTCCTAGGTGGCTACATAGCATACAGTGGCCGAGAACGAACAAAAATTAAAGTAGAATGAACTCTAAAGCATAAAAATAAAGGACTGCACTATCGTGCAACGACGGATTAACATGTCATACAAGCATCGTCCACACAATCATCCATATGTGTGTTGTGCGTGGCCCGACGACGATCCTATATGTTGCGGAACCCATCAAGCGGAAACATACCGATGTGCACGTTTCGCGCCCGAAGATTCATCTAAAAAGGCGAACCTCACTCCTTTACCTCTACGATACAATTTTTTCTCGAGAGTAGGCGATTTCCTGGCCTTTAAGATACCCATTAATACTGTAATGTAGATTGCAAGCTATTTTAAAATTCATCTGAGATTCAAGAATATATACCTTGCTCCTTTACCTTTGCTAAACCTTTCCCCTTCTTGTCCATCTTCTACCGGCAACACGACTGTCCGCCAACGCCCTCGCCATCCGCCACAGGCAATTGGCAATGCCAATACGCCACTGTCGGCTGCGCGTCTATGCCGGCGTGCCCTGCCTGGTCTAGACCTATAGAGGAGAAACCCGGCATGAGCGTGTGAGGGAGGCGGAGCTGGTGAACGTCGCTTGCTACACGGATGAGCCTCTGCTCGTGCCCGCCTCCATGGCTAAGGGGTGCGTACTGCGTAATGTCCGTTGCCGCGTCACCTTGCTTGCCGTCCGCCTGGCCGCCGCACTAGCTTCTGCGTTGTTTTTCGGAGACAAGCAACTTCTGTGTGGCGTGCCTCGTGTCGCTGGGTAGGCGGGCGCCCCTATGTCTCGCTTCACGCAAGACAGAGGGAACCCTCACTGAAGGGTGGTGCAAGTTGGGTCGGCTTCGGCGCGCAGGAACAACATCATTTTTATTTTTATTTTGCTTTTTTTTACTTTTGTTTATGCTTCCAAATATTCTAAATAAATATATTACAAAAATCACTCTACATAAAACATTTGAAAAATGTTGATCAAGCATTTGAAAAATGTTAAATGTGCATAGAGAAAATGTTTATCACGTATAAAAAAATGTATACAATGTGTATGAAATAATTTGATCACGTATTTAAAAAATGTTACTCAAGCATTTGAAAAAATGTTGAACAAGTGTATGAAAAATGTTATCACGAATTTGGAAAATGTTATATGTGTATAGAAAAAATGTTGACCATATATTAATAAAATTTGATCATGTATATAAAATGTTAATCAAGCATTTGAAAAAATGTTGAACAAGTACTTGAAAATTTTTAATCAAGCATTTTTAAAATGTTAAATGTGTTTAGAAAAAATGTTGATCATGTGTTCACATAATGTTAATATTGCATTTAAAAAATATTAAATGTGCATAGAAAAAAAATTGACCATGTATTAGAAAATGTTAATCTTGTATTTAAAAAATATTAATCAAGCATTTGAAAAAGTTTAAAAGTGTGTTTAGGAAAAGTGTTGACCATGTATTTAAAAAATGCTAATCTTGTATTTGAAAAATGTTAATCAAGCATTTGAAAATTTGTTAAATATGTGTATAGAAAAAAATGTTGACCATGTATTTAAAAATGTTAAATTTGTATTGAAAAAGGTCAAATGTGTATTAGAAAAAATTTCTTGACATATACAAAAAATGTAGAGTGAAAACCAAAAGAAACAAAGAAAACCAAAAAATGAAAACCGAAAAAGAAACAAAATAAACCAAATAAAAAAATAAAATAACCGAAGAAACAAATACAAAAAGAATGAAAAAATACAAAAAATGGAGGAAAAAACAAAAGAAAACAAAAAAGAAGAAGAAAAAATCTGCGAAAACCGAATAAAACGGAAGAAAAGGAAAAGAAATCCCGCTCTTCAAGTGGTTCGCGCCCAAGTAGTATAACACTGAACTCAATGATGGCGTATTGGCATGCAGCGCTACGTCGGGACGGGTAGGTCTTCGAATCAAATCCCCGCGCCATCCTTTTTTTCTTCCCTTGCGTGCGAGTGCTAAAGGGCCGGCCCGTTACTGTAGGGCTCGATGTAAGAGATCCTTCTGTCTCACTCAATGCGAGATATAGCGCTCGCTGGGGGCTGGGCTCGACGTAAGAGATCCTTCTGTCTCGCTTAATGCGAGATATAGCTCTCGCTGGGGGCTGCGTCCCTGACGCTGCCTGAGGCCCAATTAGCATTGTTGCGTGGCACATCAGAACCAACGAAGTGGCCCTTTTCTTGTGCTTTCACCAGAATATATATTATTACCTCCGTTCGGAAATACCCCTAAAAAAACCTTCGTTCGGAAAATACTGACAGTTATTTCCAAACGGAGGGAGTAGCATTTTCTTAGCATTTGAACCAACGGACTGGCCCTTTTCTAAGCATCGACCTAGGCAGAGTAAATATAAGAGTCCGTCGTCATCATAGATTTCATTAAGGCATTAGGCATTGCTTGTGTTCTAGTGATTATTTCAGTTGATGCTTAGTTTTGTTTTGGCACCATCAGATTTATGTAGTCCACGAATGAGCAATTATATATTATTGTGTATGTGTTTGGCTGTATCATGACGAATCCGTATGGCCGTTAACATGCGCTTTTGGTGAGTGGCGCAAAAATAAAATATCGTTGTGGCAGAGTTGATCAACAACCATTGTGAGCGATGTATATGTTTTGATTTATTTACAAGTGTTTCAAAGAAGAACTACTCCCTCCGATCCATATTACTTGTCCCTCAAACGGATGTATCTAGCTAGGGAGTAAGAAGTAGTCAGATTTTTCTAGGTTCGTTGTAGGGGTTTTCAGTGAGGCTCTTGCCAGTATGACCACCTTGTTGTCACTGTGTTAGGAGTGATGGATCAGATTTATTTAAATCCACGAATGGGCATCTCATGATGATTACTCGATGGTTAATATGCGCTTTCATTGAGTCATGCAAAAAAAAAAAGTACTCATCACATACACTCACTCTTTCAAAACCTAGAAACATATACTAAGGTGAGCGTGGATGTCGGAACTGTGGTATGAAGGTGAGTGTGGGTGCGCCAGTGCGGGACTGATGATTAATGTGGGGCACTGGCTTGATGTGTCGCACACCAATATTTTGGCAAGTTTCATACTTGTATGTTGCATTTGAGCTATTAGAGCATATTTATAATCTCTGATAAGGGTTCTCTCGACATGTTTAAGTAGTCTGAAATTGCACTGTTGCATCTCTGATAAGGGTTCTCTCGACATGTTTGAAGGACTTCTTTCTATTTTTTATTTCTTAGGAACCTGTTTGTAAGATGTACTGCTCCAACGCTTTGAACTCTGTTAAAATAATGCTAGTGCAACACCTAGCACTCTAGGGGGGAAATGGACAATAAGAATTAAACATATATACAGATTACAAACAATGATTAAAGAACGTGTTCTATTCTGATTCTCTTTTAAACACACAACTCTCAAAATATAATTTTCATAGCCTAAATTACAACCAAATAGAAATAAACGACTGCATATCTTTTGTTCACATGTATGTTAGGTTGTAAGTACAATCAGTTTATTATTGATCGTATATAAAATTTATATCAGCGAAATGATTCTGCAATTTTTCAATGCAACAAACCTTCTTCACACAATTACATGTTTGTTTGATCTAACCACCACACAAACTCTTAACAACAACACACCTAACCTTATATCGACCCGGACCCCTCACATGGCTCCGCGCTCACGGCAAACCTTAAGAAGGGTATGGAGGAGTATCCCAAGGCAAACGCAAATCACGGCCACCCCCATCACGATGAACATTGCTAGCTTGTACAGGAAGGTCCTCACAAAGGAACTGGGGTATACATCTTAGCCTGACGACTGCAAATATTGCACCTTGACATGGATGGTGTTGTCATTGGCATGGTTTTGCAGATCTCCAGGCTAATATCACCTAGCTTCACCCCATCGGTTATTACAACGCACATGCTATTGGGAACACCAGGACAACATGACCTTTGCCAAGATGCATGTCCATCTTCTTCTGGACCAGGTTGATGTAACATCGTTACCTATTTGGCGAACGTAGTCTTTAGGGGTAAAGCATGTCTCGTGTCGCGCATTTCTCCATACTTTGAGACCGAGCCACGAGAAGCAACAAGCAACAGAAGGGACACTAGACACAATCATCAAAATTAATTAATACAAACAAACTAAGCTAAGAGGACAAGTAGTATAGCATCATTAATGTGTCGTTAATCATTAACTGGTGTCACACCTATGCAAGAGTTTTAGGGCCTCTTTGATTCGCAGGAATTTCAAAACAAGGTGCATGAAAAATACAGGATTGAAATGGCATGTCCACTTGAATCCTATAGGATACCAAAGAGTGTTTGATGCCACGTGGAAAACAAAGGAATGATCGATGCACTGATCATAGCAATGTGCATTGCCTTGATCAATGCACTGATCATAGAATTGAGCATTGCATTGATCAATGTACTAATCATAGAATTGAGCATTGCATTGATCAATGTACTAATCATAGCAATGTGCATTGCCTTGATCATGCACTGATCGTAGCAATGTACATTGCCTTGATCAATGCACTGATCATAGCAATATGCATTGCCTTGATCAATGCACCGCTCTTAGCAATGTGCACTTGCCTTGATCGGCTCAATTGTAGGAGATATGCCCTAGAGGCAATAATAAATGTTATTATTTATCTCCATGTTTGTAATTATGTTTATATTCCGTGCTATAACTGCTATGGTTCTCGAGTCTACAATAACCACGAGGCTCGAAGGAAGACTCATATGCACGTGTGGAATAATAAACGGTAAAATGTATTCCTAGTCTGGCCTCTAAGACTAGCTCAAGTGTTGCATGATGGTTCTGTTTTCCTGATCATGGGCATCACTATGCCGGCAACTTTGAGGGCACAATGTTAGGAGAACACTTGTGTTGAATCGACCCGATTGATGTTATGCTATGAGATACATTCGTCACAAGTTTATGGTTAATAACACAGAGAAAGTTAACGTTTGCATAATTCCTTAGACCATGAGAGTATCGAGTTTCTTCATGCTTGCTTCATGAACTTTGGGGTTTGTTAAACGTCATCCGTAAATGGGTGGCTATTACGGCGGCTTACGGGTTCATGGAAAAGTATGTCAAGTAACTTGATAGCTCAAGATTGGGATTTGCTCCTCCGACGATGGAGAGATATCTCTGGGCCCTCTCGGTGTTACGATATCCATCATCGTCTGGCCAGACACAATGTGATTTGATCACAGGGATGCCGGAACACGGGAACGAGAAAAGAGAACAAAACCGGTAACGAGGTAACTGGCATAGTGGACAAGTTGTTGATCCACGGGGATGCCGATAAATCTCACCTCGGGTATTTGTAACATATCGCGAAGCAACAGGAATAGCACACGGCAACTGGAGGTTCACTGGAATATTTATTCGTGTGGGTATAGGGGTCAATATGGGTGTCCACGGCTCCGATGTTGATCATTAACCGGAAAGTGTTCCGGTCATGTCTATACTTCACTGAACCTATAGGGTCACACACTTAAGGGTCATCTATCTGCTGAATACTAGACAGGGAGTCTGAGAGAAAGTCACCGGAAAAGTTTCGGAGACAGCGGAAAAGTTTCGGAGAGAGAACACCGGAATAGTTTCGGTAAAACTGAAAAGTTGTTTTAGGGTATACCATTGAGTCAAATTGGTTTCGGCACACGTATGGAAATTCTTGGAGGGTGACAGAATTGTTCTGGAAACTTCTGGGATTTTTCCGGGATAAAAACCGGAAATGTTCCGGAGCTGCCGGAACCGGCTTGGTTGCTTTTCGCAGATGAAAATCACTAATTCGGAATTGTTTTGAAACGCGTCCAAAATCATTTTAGTGGGTACTGGAGTTATTCTTAGACCCACAGAAATATTTTCGGATTTGACGGTCGCGGAAAAATATTTCCGTGAATAGTGAAAGTGCTTTTTGGGTGGCTTCTTGCAGAAGCCACCTTGAGGGCCTTTTGGTATTTTTCCCCTTGGCTTCTTGGAGAAGCCACCCTTGGGCTTGGCCTATAAATATGGGTGGAGGGGGCTGCCTAAAGACTCACTCCTTTCTCACATACAAGTGCCATGCATGATCTGGCTTCTCTCTCCTCCCCGCGAAATAGTTTCGTAGAGCCGAAAGGCTGTCTGGGTTCCGGTGGGAACTAGTTCTGGACGGCGAAGCCCTACCGGATAGATGACACCGTATGTGTACAACCCCGTAGAGAGGTCGTAGGTTCGATCTTATTGCCCGAGGGGCTGTTCGAGAGTGCCTCCCGAAGGGCTGTCCGAGTGACCGTCCGAGTTTTGAGGGTCCTCCCGAAGGGCTGTTCGCGACACCGTCCGAGGGACTGTCCGACTGCCTCCCGGAGGGCTGTCCGAGGGGCAGTCGAGGGAGTACATCCTCACGGTTGGGAGGTTGTAAATCCTAGCTGCGGGGATCTGCACCAACGATCGTCATCGACTCTACTTCCGCTGCGCTACGAGTCGGTAACGAAAAGATCAAACCTTGTATGCAGTCTCCATAGTGGTCCTGGGCTGGTGCGTAGGTCGGAAATTTTTTGTTTTCTACTGCGTTCCCCTACATCAATTGCTTTGGCCAATGTGCACTTGTCTTGATCAATCCTACAGAGCAATCATTGTAAGCATGCAATCCTACATAGCGATCCAACAATCCTACATAGCAATCACTATAAGCATGCAATCCTAAGATACTAGCAGTCAGTCAAATCGATTATACATACGCAATCAATCTACATAGTCACTGATCATATCGAATCGATTATACATATGCAATCGCTTGGATCGAATCGAAACAACCACAGCTAAAAAAAACTAACCGCCACAAAAAATTGAATCTACAGAAGAGAGATGTGTACTTACGTGTTCGCCTGTGGTGGAGCGGGTGCTGCCGAAGATGGAGCTGGAGCAGACAACACCAAACCAAACCCCGGCGGGAATAACCACCCGGCCAAGCGGTTGTGCCGACAACTATAGTCGATGACCCTGCCCTTGCCACGGTCCTCGTCACCCTGTCGCAGTCCACGTACCGGCCAACGAGGTCGAGGTACCGCCAGGGCAAGGGAAGAAAACCCGCAAGGGGGGTCAAAATCGCCACCCCAGCCATCGCCGACGTGCCCGCAGCTGCAACCTCCATCCATGTTGCCACCGCCGCCGCTGCAGCCAAAGACCTACCTGCTAGCCCAAGCACTGGAAAGAACGCCAACGGGAGGTCGATGGTCGCGGACGGTGGCCTCGTGCAGAAGGGGGAAGGGGACTTGAGAGTCCTTGCCAACTAACCATGGTCCATGTCCGCCACCGTCAAGCCGTCGACCCAGTGGTTGTGGATGTCACTGCCAATGGGACAATGAATGGGGCGTCGAGGTGGTGGAGTGGCCATCAGTGACAGCGAATGGGCGGTGAGAGAAAAGTGTGAATGGGTTTGGGCGGTGAGGAGAGAGAGAGGTGTGAGTTAAGGCGAATTCGAGACGTCTCATTGCTCCTGCGCTTCCCCAGGCGTGTAGACATGATGCACGTGTGGCTCGTTGGAGTCTAGTGTGACGCCCCCGACTTAATCGTGCACTAATCATACACGCAAATGCACACGATCAAGCCTAAGGACTCACTTGAAGATATCACAACACAACTCTAAACATAAATAAAAGTCATACAAGCTTTATATTACAAGCCAGGGGCCTCGAGGGCTCGAATACACAAGCTTGAGTCATACAAGCATCAGCGGAAGCATTAGATATCTGAGTACAGACATAAAAGTTAAACAGGTAGGCCTTAAGAAGGCGGGGCAAAACAACGACAAAGATCGAAAAGGCGCAGGCCTCCTGCCTGGGTGCCTCCTATCTACTCCTGGTCGTCGGAGGGCTCCTCGTAGTAGTAGTATCCGCCAAAGGGGTAGTAGTAATCGCAGTCGCCGGCTGGGGCAGCTGACTCCGGGGCTCCGTCTTCTGGTCGCATCAATCGGGTATGTGGGAAAAGGGGAAGCAAAGCAACCATGAGTACTCATCCGAAGTACTCGCAAGACTTACATCAGATCTATTCTAAATATGCATCGGTATCAAAGAAGGCTGTATCAGTGGACTGGACTGCAGAAATGCCAGAATAGGGAGAAAGGCCTAGCCTATTGAAGACTAGCATCTTCAGCGTCTTGCAGCATTAGAAGAGTGCAGATTAGTACATTAATATAGTAGTAGTAACAAGTAACAACAACGCCCAGAGATCCTTTCTCGACTCCCTGCGAGAAAGCAATCCCGGAGCTAACATATTCAACCCATTTCTAGTTGTAGAAGATCGGGATATTTTCTGAGCGTCCTGTTACCGTGGACACGGCTATTCGAATAGATATACTTCCTTGCAGGGGTGCACCAACCTACCCAACACGCTCGATTAACTCTGGTCGGACACACTTGCTCGGGTCATGCCCGGCCTCGGTCTATCGACACGTCGTAGCCCTACCTAGGCTCAACAGAGAGGCCAGCACGCCGGTCTACATCCTAAGCACTCAGGGGTCTTGGGCCCATCGCCCTTTGCACTCCTGCGCGTTGCGAACGCGGCCGGTGAGCAGACCTAGCCCCCTTAATACAAGCGCAGGCTTTCCCAGTCCAACCCGGCGCGCGCCGCTCAATTGCTGACGTCTGAAGAGCTTCGGTTGATACATACGACGCCGAGTGCCCATACTTATTCCCGCGTGGTGGTTAGTGCGAAAAGTCCAGAGGCCTACTCAGATTACATATCCTAACCCATTAGTGCATTGGGAGCTCGCGGTGACAAGCAGAGACTCACGATCATGTGACCCCGTCGCCCCGTCTCGTGGACTTACGGCAAGGGCTAGGAATGCCCGGCCGTGCCACGTAATCACCTCTTGGGTACCCTCTTGGTCAACCCGATACCACATCTCTCGCGGGTACCCCTCGGGGCCAACCCGACTTTATCCAGTCACAGTAGTAAAGTCAAAGTAACCGGGTGTCCATAACATCAAGAAGGAATCCGAGGAATCACCCTCGTTGGAATCCCACTCGATGTACCCATCAAGGTGAACCCGGAGGAATCACCCTCGATGGTATTCACACTTGCGGGGTTGCACGACAGAAGCTTCATCGGAAGTGGTGAAAGAGGAATCACCCTCGGTAACCCACATCCGAGTAGCTGTACTACAGAGGCAACATCGGGAGTGAGATAAGAGGTATCACCCTCGGCACTCGATGTTAGCTCTGCAGAGTCGAGCATCTTAGGGGGTGTGTGGTGA
Source organism: Elymus sibiricus (assembly GCA_039707655.1). Classification (NCBI taxonomy): domain Eukaryota; kingdom Viridiplantae; phylum Streptophyta; class Magnoliopsida; order Poales; family Poaceae; genus Elymus; species Elymus sibiricus. Next base: position 456,355,883 of record CM077672.1, read on the forward strand.
TGTGCTGGTCTCAGCCCAGCGATCACATCGATCGGGGCACCGGTAACTAAGCGGGGCAACTAAGAACAAGGAAGAGAGGCCACAGATGGTTCAATACCAACCTACACTAAGCATTTAGGATTGCAGGTATGGTATCAATAACAGTTTATAAAAACAGGCTATGCATCAGAATAGGATCAATCAATAGCAGTAGCAAATTCTAATGCAAGCAGGAGGAAGAAAGAATAGGTGATATAGGCATGCGTCAAGGGGGGTTGCTTGCCTGGAAGCTCTGCGGCAAAGGAGGGGTCGTCAACGGTGTAGTCGGACTCTGGAGCTACATCGGTCTCGGGGTCTACTGGATAAGAAGAGGGGCAAGAAACAATAAATAAAAGCAAACAGATGCAACACCATGCATGGCATGGCAAAATGCAGTGCTGGGGTGACCTAATGCAATGCTACACGTCGCAGACGAAGCGGGAAAATATCTGGGATATTTTCCCGGCGTTTAGGCATATTTCAGTATACTGAACCGGAGGGGAAGGTTCCATGTTCAGATAGCTAGGAGTGATGGTCAAGCATTTTGACCACATATTCGGATTCGTCTCGTTTTTCTGATCAACTTTTATGTTGAAAACTTTTCGATCCGAGCTACGGTTGAATTTCTACAAATTTTCAAAGTTTTAAACTATTTCCTGGAATTATTTAATTAAACAGAAATGCCAGAAATGGAATATGATGTCATGCTGGTGTAATCATTGCGTCAGCAGTCGGCTGACCAGCTGACCAGTCAAACTGGCAGGTGGGGCCCAGCTGTCAGCCACGGTGAGGTTAAACAGAGTTTAATTTAAACTAACAGGTTAATTAGCTAGTGGGCCCGGCCTGTCAATGATCTAAATAATTAGTGGGTTAATTAATTAAGTGTAATTAGCCACTAACTAAAATACTGACGTGGGGGATGTTGGGGAACGTTGCATGGAAAACAAAAAAAATTCTACGCACACGCAAGATCTATCCATGGAGATGCATAGCTACGAGAGGGGGAGTGTGTCTACTGTTGGAAATATGCCCTAGAGGCAATTAATAAAGTGTTTATTATTATCATATTTCTCCCTTCATGATAATGGTTTATTATTCATGCTAGAATTGTATTGACCGGAAACTAAATACATGGGAAATGACATAGAATTTCTGGAAAGCATAAAGGGTTATTTGAACAAAAGTTTTTCAATGAAGGATCTCGGATAAGCTGCTTACATATTAGGCATCAAGATCTATAAAGATAGATCAAGACGCCTCATTGGACTTTCACAAAGCACATACCTTGACAAGATTTTGAAGAAGTTCAAAATGGATCAGTCAAAGAAAGGGTTCTTGCCTGTATTGCAAGGTGTGAGATTGAGTAAGACTCAAAGCCCGACCACGGCAGAAGACAAAGAGAAGATGAGTGTCATCCCCTATGCCTCAGCCATAGGCTCTATTATGTATGCCATGCTGTGTACCAGACCTGATGTGTGCCTCGCTATTAGCTTGGTGGGAAGGTACCAAAGTGATCCAGGAGTAGATCACTGGACAGCGGTCAAGAATATCCTGAAGTACCTGAAAAGGACTAAGGAAGAATTTCTCGGGAATAGAGGTGATAAAGAGTTCGTCGTAAAGGGTTACGTCGATGCAAGCTTTAAACACCGATCTGGAAGACTATGAGTCTCAGACCGGATACGTAAAGTGGGGCAGTCGTTTTTGGAGTAGCTCCAAGCAGAGTGTGGTTATAGCATCTACATATGACATATAGATTTGCAAAGAACACACGGATCTGAATGTTGCAGACCCGTTGACTAAAAGCCTCTCTCACAAGCAAAACATGATCAGCCCTAGAACTGATTGGATGTTATTTACATGGAGATGTAAACTAGATTATTGACTCTAGTGCAAGTGGGAGACTGTTGGAAATATGCCCAAGAGGCAATTAATAAAGTGTTTATTATTATCATATTTCCCCATTCATGATAATAGTTTATTGTTCATGCTTGAATTGTATTGACCGGAAACTAAATACATGTGTGAATAATGAACAAATACTGAGTCCCTAGTAAGCCTCTACTTGACTAGCACGTTGATCAAAGGATGGTCAAGGTTTCCTGACCATGGACATGAGTTGTCATTTGATAACGGGATCACATCATTAGGAGAATGATGTGATGGACATGACCCAACCGTTAGAATAGCATATGATCATTCAGTTTATTGCTATTGCTTTCACTATGTCAAATACACGTTCCTCTGACCATGAAATCATGCAACTCCCGGATACCGTAGGAATACTTTGGGTGTATCAAATGTCACAACGTAACTGGGTGATTATAAAGGTGCACTACAGGTATCTCCGAAAGTGTTTGTTGAGTTGGCATGGATCAAGATTGGGATTTGTCACTCCGACTATCGGAGAGGTATCTCTGGGCCCTCTCGGTAATACAGCATCACAGAAGCCTTGCAAGCACCGTGACTAAAGAGCTAGTTGCAAGATGATGTATTACGGAACGAGTAAAGAGACTTGCCGGTAACGAGATTGAACTAGGTATTGGATACCGACGATCGAATCTCGGGCAAGTAACATACCGCCGGACAAAGGGAACAACATATGTTGTCATATGAGGTTCACCGATAAAGATCTTCGTGGAATGTGTAGGAACCAATATGAGCATCCAGGTCCCGCTGTTGGTTATTGAGCGGAGAGTCGTCTCGGTCATGTCTACATCATTCCCGAACCCGTAGGGTCAACACGCTTAAGGTTCGATGACGATATAGTATTATATGAGTTATGTGATTGGTGACCTAATATTGTTCGGAGTCCCGGATGAGATCACGGAGATGAAGAGGAGTCTCGGAATGTCCGAGAGGTAAAGATTCATATATTGGAAGGTGGTATTCGGACATCGGAATGGTTCCGGAAGGTTCCGGAATATTATCGGAGTACCGGAGGGGTTACCGGAACCCCCCGGGGACCTACATGGGCCACATGGGCCTTGTAGGGGAGAGACACCAGCCCACAAGGGGCTGGTGTGCCCCCCTTTAGTGGGGATCCGAATTGGACAAGGGGAGGGGGCGCAGCCCCCCTTTCCTTCCCCCTCTCATTTCCCCTTTTCCCCCTTCATGAGAAGGAATAAGAGGGAGGGCCGAATCCTACTAGGACTAGGAGTCCTAGTACGACTCCCCTCTCTTGGCGCAGCCCCTTGGCTGCCTCCTCCCCCCTCCCTCCTTTATATACGGAGGAGGGGCACCCCTTGGAGACACACAATTGTCCCATAGCCGTGTGTGGTGCCCCGATCTCCGTTTTCCACCTCGGTCATATTTTCGGAGAGCTTAGGCGAAGCCCTGCCGGAATTACTTCACCATCACCGTCGCCACGCCGTTGTGCTGATGGAACTCATCTACTACCTCGACGTCTTGCTGGATCAAGAAGGCGAGGAACGTCACCGAGCTGCACGTGTGTAGAACTCGGAGGTGTCGTACGTTCGGTACTCGATCGGTGGAGCTCGAAGGATTGTTCGACTACATCAACCGCGTTGTGAGACGCTTCCGCTAACGGTCTACGAGGGTACGTAGACACACTCCCCCCTCTCGTAGCGATGCATCTCCATGGATAGAGCTTGCGTGAGCGTAGGAATTTTTTTGAAATTCATGCTCCGTCCCCCAACAGTTGTTGTATGAGATGATCATGTTTTGTAAAGTTATCAGGCAACCGGCAAGAGCCTTATGGTTGTCTCTTTATTGTATGCAATGCCAACGCTATGTAATTGCTTTACTTTACCGCTATGAGTTAGCAGAAGTAGTAGTAGCAATAGCCGGTGAGACGACCACGACGATGCGATGGAGATCAAGGTGTCACGACGCTACGATGGAGATCAAGGTGTCAACCCGGTGATGATGGAGATCATGTCGGTGCTTTGCTGATGGAGATCAAAAGCACAAGACGATGATGGCCATATCATGTCACATATATTGAATTGCATGTGATGTTAATCCTTTTATGCATCTTATTTTGCTTAGGACGACGGTAGCATTATAAGATGATCCCTTCACTAAATTTCAAGATAAGTGTTCTCCCCTAGTATGCACCGTTGCGAAGGTTCGACGCTTCTAAGCACCACGTGATGATCGGGTGTGATGGATTCTTTCGTTCGCATACAACGGGTGTAAGCCAGTTTTACACACGCAGAATACTTGGGTTAAAATTGACGAGCCTAGCATATACAGATATGGCCTCGGAACACAAGAGACCGAAAGGTCGAACATGAGTCATATAGTAGATGTGATCAACATGAAAGATGTTCACCATTGATGAACTGATCCACCTCACATGATGATCGGACGTGGATTAGTTTAATGTGGATCATGTTACACTTAGACAACTTGAGGAATGTTAATCTAAGTGGGAGTTCTTAAGTAATTTGATTAATTGAACTTCAATTATCATGAACATAGTCAAAAGTGTCTTAGCAAACTTATGTTGTAGATCGATAGACCACGCTGTAGCTCCCCTGTATTTTAATGCGTTCCTAGAGAAAGTTAAGTTGAAAGTTGATGGAAGCAACTATGCGGACTAGGTCCGTATTCTGAGGATTGTCCTCACTGCTGCACAGAAGGCTTATGTCCTTAATGCACCGCTCAGTAAAATACCCCTACGGCTTCGTCTGAGGACGTTATGAACGTCTGGCAGACAAGAAAAGATGACTACTCGATAGTTCAGTGCGCCATACTTTACGGCTTAGAACCGGAGCTCCAAATATGTTTTGAGCAACACGGAGCAGATGAGATGTTCCAAGAGCTGAAAAATTGTTTTTCAAGCTCACACCCGGGTCGAGAGGTATGACACATTCGACAAGTTCTATAGCTACAAGATGGAGGAGAACAGCTCCGTTAGTGAGCATGTACTCAGAATGTCTGAGTACTTCAACACTTGAATCAAGTGGGAGTTAGACTTCCGAATAAAGTGGTGATTGATAGAGTTCTCTAGTCACTATCACTAAGCTACTGGATCTTCGTGATGAACTATAAACATGCAAGGGATAGAAGATCCTTAAGATATTCGCGATGCTACAATCTGCGGATGTAGAAATCAAAAAGGGAGCATCAAGTGTTGATGGTTAATAAGACCACTAGTTTCAAGAAGGGCAAGGGAAAGAAAAGGGAACTTCAAGAAGAACAGTAAAACAGTTGCCGCTCACGCGAAGAAACCCAAGGCTGAACCAAACCCGAGACTTAGTGCTCCCATTGCAAAGGGAAATGTCACAGGGAGCGGAACTTCCCCAAAGTAACTGGCAGATAATAAGACTGGCAGTGTCAACAAAGATATTTGATATACATGTTATTGATGTGTACCTTACTAGTACTCGTAGGAGCACCTGGGTATTTGATACTTGTTCAGTTGCTTGCAACTTGAAACATGGAGCTTCGGAATAAACGAGGGCTAGCTAAGAACGAGGTGACGATGTGCATTGGAAGTGTCTCCAAGGTTGATGTGATCACCATCGCCACGCTCTCTCTACCTTCAGGATTAGTGATGAACCTAAATAATTGTTATTTGGTGCTTGCGTTAAGCATGAACATTATATCTGATAGTGTTTATTGCAAAACGGTTATTCAATTTCAGAGAATAATTGTTATTCTATTTATTTGGATAATATCATTGATGATCATGCACTTAAAATGAAAGGTTTATTGAATCTTGATCGTAGTAATACATATGTTCATAACACGAATGCCAAAATTGATAATGATAGTACCACATATTTGTGGCACTGCCGCTTAGGTCATATTGGTGTAAAACGCATGAAGAAACTCCATGCAGATGGACTTTTGGAATCTCTTGATTATGAATCATTTGAGACATGTGAACCGTGCCTTATTGGCAAGATGACTAAAACTCCGTTCTCCGGAACAATGGGGCGAGCAACAGACTTGTTGGAAATAATACATACCGATGTATGCAGTCCGATGAGTGTTGAGGCGCGCGGTGGATATCGTTATGTTCTCACGTTCACAGATGATTTGAGTAGATATGGTTATGTCTACTTAATGAAGCATTAGTCTGAAACATTTGAAAAGTTCAAAGAATTTCAGAGTGAAGTAGAGAACCATCGTGACAAGAAAATAAAGTTCTTACGATCTGATCGTGGAGGAGAATATTTGAGTTACGAGTTTGGCAATCACTTAAGACAATGTGGAATTGTTTCACAGCTCACGCCACCGGGAACACCACAGCGTAATGGTGTGTCTGAACGTCGTAATCGTACTCTATTAGATATGGTGCGTTCTATGATGTCTTTTACCGATTTGCCACTATAATTTTGGGGTTATGCATTAGAGACAACTGCATTCACTTTAAACAGGGCACCGTCTAAATCCGTTGAGACGACACCGTATGAACTGTGGTTTGGTAAGAAACCTAAGCTGTCGTTTCTGAAAGTTTGGGGATGCGATGCTTATGTCAAAAGGCTTCAGCCAGATAAGCTCGAACCCAAAGCGGATAAGTGCGTCTTCATAGGATACCCAAAAGAGACCGTTGGGTACACCTTCTACCACAGATCCGAAGGCAAGGTTTTCGTTGTTAAGAGTGGATCCTTTCTAGAGAAGGAGTTTCTCTCGAAAGAAGTGAGTGGGAGGAAAGTAGAACTTGATGAGGTAATTGTACCTCCTCTGGATAGTAGTACGCCACAGAAAGAAATTTCTGTGACATCGACACAGACCAGAGAAGAAGTTAATGATGATGATCATGAAACTTCGGATCAAGTTGTTACTGAACTTCGAAGGTCAACCAGGACACGTTCCGCACCAGAGTGGTACGGAAATCTAGTCCTGGAGGTTATGTTGTTAGACAACGGTGAACCTTCGAATTATGAAGAAGCTATGGCGAGCCCGGATTCCGAGAAATGGCTTGAGGCCATGAAATCCGAGATAGGATCCATGTATGAGAACAAAGTGTGGACTTTGGTAGACTTGCCCGATGAACGGCGAGCTATTGAAAATAAATGGATCTTTTAGAAGAAGACGGACGCTGATGGTAATATCACCGTCTATAAAGCTCGACTTGTTGCTAAAGGTTATCACCAAGTTCAAGGAGTTGACTACGATGAGACTTTCTCACCTGTAGCGATGCTAAAGTCTGTCAGAATTATGTTAGCAATTGCCGCATTTTATGATTATGAAATCTGGCAAATGGACGTCAAAACGGCATTCCTTAAATGGATTCCTTAAGGAAGAATTGTATATGATGCAACCGGAAGGTTTTGTCGATTCTAAAGGTGCTAACAAAGTATGCAAGCTCCAGCGATCCATCTATGGACTGGTGCAAGCATCTCGGAGCTGGAATACTCGCTTTGATGAAGTGATCAAAGCGTTTGGGTTTATACAAACTTATGGAGAAGCTTGTATTTACAAGAAAGTGAGTGGGAGCTCTGTGGCATTTCTCATATTATATGTGGATGACATATTATTAATGGGAAATGACATAGAATTTCTGGAAAGCATAAAGGGTTATTTGAACAAAAGTTTTTCAATGAAGGATCTCGGATAAGCTGCTTACATATTAGGCATCAAGATCTATAAAGATAGATCAAGACGCCTCATTGGACTTTCACAAAGCACATACCTTGACAAGATTTTGAAGAAGTTCAAAATGGATCAGTCAAAGAAAGGGTTCTTGCCTGTATTGCAAGGTGTGAGATTGAGTAAGACTCAAAGCCCGACCACGGCAGAAGACAAAGAGAAGATGAGTGTCATCCCCTATGCCTCAGCCATAGGCTCTATTATGTATGCCATGCTGTGTACCAGACCTGATGTGTGCCTCGCTATTAGCTTGGTGGGAAGGTACCAAAGTGATCCAGGAGTAGATCACTGGACAGCGGTCAAGAATATCCTGAAGTACCTGAAAAGGACTAAGGAAGAATTTCTCGGGAATAGAGGTGATAAAGAGTTCGTCGTAAAGGGTTACGTCGATGCAAGCTTTAAACACCGATCTGGAAGACTATGAGTCTCAGACCGGATACGTAAAGTGGGGCAGTCGTTTTTGGAGTAGCTCCAAGCAGAGTGTGGTTATAGCATCTACATATGACATATAGATTTGCAAAGAACACACGGATCTGAATGTTGCAGACCCGTTGACTAAAAGCCTCTCTCACAAGCAAAACATGATCAGCCCTACAACTGATTGGATGTTATTTACATGGAGATGTAAACTAGATTATTGACTCTAGTGCAAGTGGGAGACTGTTGGAAATATGCCCAAGAGGCAATTAATAAAGTGTTTATTATTATCATATTTCCCCATTCATGATAATAGTTTATTGTTCATGCTTGAATTGTATTGACCGGAAACTAAATACATGTGTGAATAATGAACAAATACTGAGTCCCTAGTAAGCCTCTACTTGACTAGCACGTTGATCAAAGGATGGTCAAGGTTTCCTGACCATGGACATGAGTTGTCATTTGATAACGGGATCACATCATTAGGAGAATGATGTGATGGACATGACCCAACCGTTAGAATAGCATATGATCATTCAGTTTATTGCTATTGCTTTCACTATGTCAAATACACGTTCCTCTGACCATGAGATCATGCAACTCCCGGATACCGTAGGAATACTTTGGGTGTATCAAATGTCACAACGTAACTGGGTGATTATAAAGGTGCACTACAGGTATCTCCGAAAGTGTTTGTTGAGTTGGCATGGATCAAGATTGGGATTTGTCACTCCGACTATCGGAGAGGTATCTCTGGGCCCTCTCGGTAATACAGCATCACAGAAGCCTTGCAAGCACCGTGACTAAAGAGTTTGTTGCAAGATGATGTATTACGGAACGAGTAAAGAGACTTGCCAGTAACGAGATTGAACTAGGTATTGGATACCGACGATCGAATCTCGGGCAAGTAACATACCGCCGGACAAAGGGAACAACGTATGTTGTCATATGAGGTTCACCGATAAAGATCTTCGTGGAATGTGTAGGAACCAATATGAGCATCTAGGTCCCGCTGTTGGTTATTGACCGGAGAGTCGTCTCGGTCATGTCTACATCATTCCCGAACCCGTAGGGTCCGCACGCTTAAGGTTCGATGACGATATAGTATTATATGAGTTATGTGATTGGTGACCTAATATTGGTTGGAGTCCCGGATGAGATCACGAACATGACGAGGAGTCTCGGAATGTCCGAGAGGTAAAGATTCATATATTGGAAATTGGTATTCGGACATCGGAATGATTCCGGAAGGTTCCGGAATATTATCGGAGTACCGGAGGGGTTACCGGAACCCCCCGGGGACCTACATGGGCCACATGGGCCTTGTAGGGGAGAGACACCAGCCCACAAGGGGCTGGTGCGCCCCCCTTGAGGGGGGATCCGAATTGGACAAGGGGAGGGGGCGCAGCCCCCCTTTCCTTCTCCCTCTCCTTTCCCCTTTTCCCCCTCCATGAGAAGGAATAAGAGGGGGGGCCGAATCCTACTAGGACTAGGAGTCCTAGTAGGACTCCCCTCTCTTGGCGCAGCCCCTTGGCTGCCTCCTCCCCCCTCCCTCCTTTATATACGGAGGAGGGGCACCCCTTGGAGACACACAATTGTCCCATAGCCGTGTGCGGTGCCCCGATGTCCGTTTTCCACCTCGGTCATATTTTCGGAGAGCTTAGGCGAAGCCCTGCCGGAATCACTTCACCATCACTGACGCCACGCCGTCGTGCTGACGGAACTCGTCTACTACCTCGACGTCTTGCTGGATCAAGAAGGCGAGGAACGTCACCGAGCTGCACGTGTGTAGAACTCGGAGGTGCCGTACGTTCGGTACTCGATCGGTGGAGCTCGAAAGATTGTTCGACTACATCAACCGCGTTGTGAGACGCTTCCGCTAACGGTCTACGAGGGTACGTAGACACACTCCCCCCTCTCGTAGCGATGCATCTCCATGGATAGATCTTGCGTGAGCGTAGGAAATTTTTTGAAATTCATGCTCCGTTCCCCAACAGTTGTTGTATGAGATGATCATGTTTTGTAAAGTTATCAGGCAACCGGCAGGAGCCTTATGGTTGTCTCTTTATTGTATGCAATGCCAACGCTATGTAATTGCTTTACTTTACCGCTATGAGTTAGCAGTAGTAGTAGTAGCAATAGCCGGCGAGACGAGCACGACGCTGCGATGGAGATCAAGGTGTCACGACGCTACGATGGAGATCAAGGTGTCAACCCGGTGATGATGGAGATCATGACGGTGCTTTGCTGATGGAGATCAAAAGCACAAGACGATGATGGCCATATCATGTCACATATATTGAATTGCATGTGATGTTAATCCTTTTATGCATCTTATTTTGCTTAGGACGATGGTAGCATTATAAGATGATCCCTTCACTAAATTTCAAGATAAGTGTTCTCCCTAGTATGCACCGTTGCGAAGGTTCGACGCTTCTAAGCACCACGTGATGATCGGGTGTGATGGATTCTTTCGTTCGCATACAATGGGTGTAAGCCAGTTTTACACACGCAGAATACTTGGGTTAAACTTGACGAGCCTAGCATATACAGATATGGCCTCGGAACACAAGAGACCGAAAGGTCGAACATGAGTCATATAGTAGATGTGATCAACATGAAAGATGTTCACCATTGATGAACTGATCCACCTCACGTGATGATCGGACGTGGATTAGTTTGATGTGGATCATGTTACACTTAGACAACTTGAGGGATGTTAATCTAAGTGGGAGTTTTAAGTAATTTGATTAATTGAACTTCAATTATCATGAACATAGTCAATAGTGTCTTAGCAACCTTATGTTGTAGATCGATAGACCACGCTGTAGCTCCCCTGTATTTTAATGCGTTCCTAGAGAAAGTTAAGTTGAAAGTTGATGGAAGCAACTATGTGGACTAGGTCCGTATTCTGAGGATTGTCCTCACTGCTGCACAGAAGGCTTATGTCCTTAATGCACCGCTCAGTAAAATACCCCTACGGCTTCGTCTGAGGAGGTTATGAATGTCTGGCAGACAAGAAAAGATGACTACTCGATAGTTCAGTGCGCCATACTTTACGGCTTAGAACCGGAGCTCCAAATATGTTTTGGGCAACACGGAGCATATGAGATGTTCCAAGAGCTGAAAATTTGTTTTTCAAGCTCACACCCGGGTCGAGAGGTATGACACATTCGACAAGTTCTATAGCTACAAGATGGAGGAGAACAGCTCCGTTAGTGAGCATGTACTCAGAATGTCTGAGTACTTCAAACACTTGAATCAAGTGGGAGTTAGACTTCCGAATAAAGTGGTGATTGATAGAGTTCTCTAGTCACTATCACTAAGCTACTAGATCTTCATGATGAACTATAAACATGCAAGGGATAGAAGATCCTTAAGCTATTCGCGATGCTACAATCTGCGGATGTAGAAATCAAAAAGGGAGCATCAAGTGTTGATGGTTAATAAGACCACTAGTTTCAAGAAGGGCAAGGGAAAGAAAAGGGAACTTCAAGAAGAACGGTAAAACAGTTGCCGCTCACGCGAAGAAACCCAAGGCTGAACCAAACCCGAGACTTAGTGCTCCCATTGCAAAGGGAAATGTCACACGGAGCGGAACTTCCCCAAAGTAACTGGCAGATAATAAGACTGGCAATGTCAACAAAGATATTTGATATACATGTTATTGATGTGTACCTTACTAGTACTCGTAGGAGCACCTGGGTATTTGATACTTGTTCGGTTGCTTGCAACTTGAAACATGGAGCTTCGGAATAAACGAGGGCTTGCTAAGAACGAGGTGGCGATGTGCATTGGAAGTGTCTCCAAGGTTGATGTGATCACCATCGCCACGCTCTCTCTACCTTCAGAATTAGTGATGAACCTCAATAATTGTTATTTGGTGCTTGCGTTAAGCATGAACATTATATCTGATAGTGTTTATTGCAAAACGGTTATTCAATTTCAGAGAATAATTGTTATTCTATTTATTTGGATAATATCATTGATGATCATGCACTTAAAATGAAAGGTTTATTAAATCTTGATCGTAGTAATACATATGTTCATAACACGAATGCCAAAATTGATAATGATAGTACCACATATTTGTGGCACTGCCGCTTAGGTCATATTGGTGTAAAACGCATGAAGAAACTCCATGCATATGGACTTTTGGAATCTCTTCATTATGAATCATTTGAGACATGTGAACCGTGCCTTATTGGCAAGATGACTAAAACTCCGTTCTCCGGAACAATGGGGCGAGCAACAGACTTGTTGGAAATAATACATACCGATGTATGCAGTCCGATGAGTGTTGAGGCGCGCGGTGGATATCGTTATGTTCTCACGTTCACAGATGATTTGAGTAGATATGGTTATGTCTACTTAATGAAGCATTAGTCTGAAACATTTGAAAAGTTCAAAGAATTTCAGAGTGAAGTAGAGAACCATCGTGACAAGAAAATAAAGTTCTTACGATCTGATCGTGGAGGAGAATATTTGAGTTACGAGTTTGGCAATCACTTAAGACAATGTGGAATTGTTTCACAGCTCACGCCACCTGGAACATCACAGCGTAATGGTGTGTCCGAACGTCGAAATCGTACTCTATTAGATATGGTGCGTTCTATGATGTCTCTTACAGATTTGCCACTATCATTTTGGGGTTATGCATTAGAGACAGCTGCATTCACTTTAAACAGGGCACCGTCTAAATCCGTTGAGACGACACCGTATGAACTGTGGTTTGGTAAGAAACCTAAGCTGTCATTTCTGAAAGTTTGGGGATGCGATGCTTATGTCAAAAGGCTTCAGCCTGATAAGCTCGAACCCAAAGCGGATAAGAGCGTCTTCATAGGATACCCAAAAGAGACTGTTGGGTACACCTTCTACCACAGATCCGAAGGCAAAGTATTCATTGCTAAGAATGGATCCTTTCTAGAGAAGGAGTTTCTCTCGAAAGAAGTGAGTGGGAGGAAAGTAGAACTTGATGAGGTAATTGTACCTCCTCTGGATAGTAGTACGTCACAGGAAGAAATTTCTATGACACCGACACAGACCAGAGAGGAAGTAGATGATGATGATCATGAAGTATCGGATCAAGTTGCTACAGAACCTCGTAGGTCAACCAGGACACGCTCCGCACCAGATTGGTACGGCAATCCTGTCTTGGAGGTCATGTTGTTAAACAACGGTGAACCTACGAACTATGAAGAAATGATGGCGAGCCCAGATTCCGACAAATGGCTTGAGGCCATGAAATCCGAGATTGGATCCATGTATGAGAACAAAGTGTTGGGGAACGGAGCATGAATTTCAAAAATTTCGTACGCTCACGCAAGATCTATCCATGGAGATGCATCGCTACGAGAGGGGAGAGTGTGTCTACGTACCCTCGTAGATCGTTAGCGGAAGCGTCTCACAACGCGGTTGATGTAGTCGAACAATCCTTCGAGCTCCACCGATCGAGTACCGAACGTACGGCACCTCCGAGTTCTACACACGTGCAGCTCGGTGACGTTCCTCGCCTTCTTGATCCAGCAAGACGTCGAGGTAGTAGATGAGTTCCGTCAGCACGACGGCGTGGCGACGGTGACGGTGAAGTGATTCCGGCAGGGCTTCACCTAAGCTCTCCGAAAATATGACCGAGGTGGAAAACAGAGATCGGGGCACCGCACACGGCTATGGGACAATTGTGTGTCTCCAAGGGGTGCCCCTCCTCCGTATATAAAGGAGGGAGAGGGGAGGAGGCTGGCCCTAGGGGCTGCGCCAAGAGTGGGGAGTCCTACTAGGACTCCTTAGTCCTAGTAGGATTCCACCTCCCATACGGAGTAGGAAAGGGGGAAGGGAGAGGGAAAGGAAAGAGGGGGCTGCGCCCCCTCCCCTAGTCCAATTCAGTTTGCGCAAGGGGGGGGGGGGGCACGCGCCTCCTCACGTGGCCTGCCTCTCCTTTTCCCGTATGGCCCAAAAAGGCCCATTACTTCTCCCGGTGAATTCCCGTAACTCCCCGGTACTCCGAAAAATACCCGAATCACTCGGAACCTTTCCGACGTCCGAATATAGCCTTCCAATATATGAATCTTTACCTCTCGACCATTTCGAGACTCCTCGTCATGTCCGTGATCTCATCCGGGACTCCGAACAAACTTAGGCCACCAATCACATAACTCATATAATACTAAATCGTCATCGAACCTTAAGTGTGCAGACCCTACGGGTTCGGGAATGATGTAGACATGACCGAGACGACTCTCCGGTCAATAACCAACAGCGGAACCTGGATGCTCATATTGGTTCCTACATATTCCACGAAGATCTTTATCGGTGAACCTCATATGTCAACATACGTTGTTCCCTTTGTCTGGCGGTATGTTACTTGCCCGAGATTCGATCGTCGGTATCCAATACCTAGTTCAATCTCGTTACCGGCAATTCTCTTTACTCGTTCCGTAATACATCATCTTGCAACTAACTCTTTAGTCACGGTGCTTGCAAGGCTTCTGTGATGCTGTATTACCGAGAGGGCCCAGAGATACCTCTCCGATAGTCGGAGTGACAAATCCCAATCTCGATCCATGCCAACTCAACAAACACTTTCGGAGATACCTGTAGTGCACCTTTATAATCACCCAGTAACGTTGTGACGTTTGATACACCCAAAGTATTCCTACGGTATCCGGGAGTTGCATGATCTCATGGTCAGAGGAACGTGTATTTGACATAGTGAAAGCAATAGCAATAAACTGAACGATCATTTGCTATGCTAATGGTTGGGTCATGTCCATCACATCATTCTCCTAATGATGTGATCCCGTTATCAAATGACAACTCATGTCCATGGTCAGGAAACCTTGACCATCTTTTGATCAACGAGCTAGTCTAGTAGAGGCATACTAGGGACATAGTATTTGTCTATTATCCACACATGTATTTAGTTTCCGGTCAATACAATTCTAGCATGAATAATAAACCATTATCATGAACGGGGAAATATGATAATAATAAACACTTTATTAATTGCCTCTAGGGCATATTTCCAACAATCTCCCACTTGCACTAGAGTCAATAATCTAGTTTACATCTCCATGTAATTAACATCCAATCAGTTCTAGGGCTGATCATGTTTTGCTTGTGAGAGAGGTTTTAGTCAACGGGTCTGCAATATTCAGATCCGTGTGTTCTTGGCAAATCTCTATGTCATATGTAGATGCTGCTACCACACTCTGCTTGGAGCTACTCCAAAAATGACTGTCTCACTTTACGTATCCGGTCTGAGACTCATAGTCTTCCGGATCGGTGTTTAAAGCTTGCATCGACGTAACCTCTTACGACGAACTCTTTATTACCTCTATTTGCCGAGAAATTCTTCCTTAATCATCTTAAGGATATACTTTGACCGCTGTCCAGTGATCCACTCCTGGATCACTTTCATACCTCTTTGCCAGACACATGGCAAGGCACACAGCATGGCATACTTTATAGAACCTATGGCCGAGGCATAGGGGATAACCTTCATCCTTTCTATTTCTTCTGCCGTGGTCGAGATTTGAGTCTTACTCAATTTCACACCTTGCACCACAGTCAAGAACTCCTTTTTGACTGATCCATTTTGAACTTTCTTCAAACTTGTCAAGGTATGAGCTTTGTGAAAGTCCTATGAGGCGTCTCAATCTATCTCTATAGATTTTGATGCCTAACATGTAAAACAACCTTTACCTAGATCTTCAAGTCTTACTCCACTTCACACCAGCCAAGAATTTATTTCTTTTGACTTGATCCATTTTGAACTTCTTCAAAATCTTATCAAGATGTGTGAACTTTTATCAGGTGTCTTGATCTATCTCTATAGATCTCGATGCCCAATCCGTGGATAACTCAAAAACAGGTTTTTATTGAAAAACTCCTTTCAATTAATTCTTCATGCTTTCCAGAAATTCTACATCATTTCCAATCAACAATATGTCCTCCACATATACTATTAGAAATGCTATAGAGCTACCACTAACTTTCTTGTAAATACAAGTTTCTCCATAAACTTGCATAAACCCAAACGCCTTGATCACTTCATCAAAGCGAGTATTCCAGCTCCGAGATGCTTGCACCAGTCCATAGATGGATCGCTGGAGCTTGCATACTTTGTTAGCACCTTTAGGATCGACAAAACCTTCCGCTGTATCATATACAATTCTTCCTTAAGGAATCCATTAAGGAATGCCGTTTTGACGTCCATTTGCCAGATTTCATAATCATAAAACGCGGCAATTGCTAACATAATTCTGACAAACTTTAGCATCGCCACAGGTGAGAAAGTCTCTTCGTAGTCAACTGCTTGAACTTGTCGATAACCTTTAGCAACAAGTCGAGCTTTATAGACGGTGATATTACCATCAGCGTCCGTCTTCTTCTTAAAGATCCATTTATTTTCAATAGCTCGCCGTTTCATCGGGCAAGTCTACCAAAGTCCACACTTTGTTCTCATACATGGATCCTATCTCGGATTTCATGGCCTCAAGCCATTTCTCGGAATCCGGGCTCGCCATAGCTTCTTCATAATTCGAATGTTCACCGTTGTCTAACAACATAACCTCCAAGACTGGATTTCCGTACCACTCTGGTGCGGAACGTGTCCTGGTTGACCTTCGAGGTTCAGTAGCAACTTGCTCCAAAGTTTCATGATCATCATCATTATCTTCTTCTCTGGTCTGTGTTGGTGTCACAGAAATTTCTTTCTGTGGCGTACTACTATCCAGAGGAGGTACAATTACCTCATCAAGTTCTACTTTCCTCCCACTCACTTCTTTCGAGAGAAACTCCTTCTCTAGAAAGGATCCATTCTTAGCAACGAATACTTTGCCTTCGGATCTGTGGTAGAAGGTGTACCCAACGGCATCCTTTTGGGTATCCTATGAAGACGCACTTATCCGCTTTGGGTTCGAGCTTATCTGGCTGAAGCCTTTTGACATAAGCATCGCATCCCCAAACTTTCAGAAACGACATCTTAGGTTTCTTGCAAACCTCAGTTCATACGGTGTCATCTCAACGGATTTAGACGGTGCCCTTGTTTAAAGTGAATGCAGCTGTCTCTAATGCATAACCCCAAAATGATAGTGGCAAATCGGTAAGAGACATCATAGAACGCACCATATCCAATAGAGTACGATTACGACGTTCGGACACACCATTACGCTGTGGTGTTCCATGTGGCGTGAGCTGTGAAACAATTCCACATTGTCTTAAGTGATTGCCAAACTCGTAACTCAAATATTCTCCTCCACGATCAGATCATAAGAACTTTATTTTCTTGTTACGATGGTTCTCTACTTCACTCTGAAATTCTTTGAACTTTTCAAATGTTTCAGATTTATGCTTCATCAAGTAGACATAACCATATCTACTCAAATCATCAGTGAACGTGAGAACATAACGATATCCACCGCGCGCCTCAACACTCATCGGACCGCATACATCGGTATGTATTATTTCCAATAAGTTGGTTGCTCGCTCCATTGTTCTGGAGAACGGAGTTTTAGTCATCTTGCCAATAAGGCACGGTTCACATGTCTCAAATGATTCATAATCAAGAGATTCCAAAAACCCATCTGCATGGAGTTTCTTCATGTGTTTAACACTGATATGACCTAAGCGGCAGTGCCACAAATATGTGGTACTATCATTATCTTTTGGCATTCGTGTTATGAACATATGTATTACTACGATCAAGATTCAATAAACCTTTCATTTTAAGTGCATGATATTATCCAAATAAATAGAATAACAATTATTCTCTGAAATTGAATAACCGTCTTGCAATAAACACTACCAGATATAATGTTCATGCTTAACGCAAGCACCAAATAACAATTATTTAGGTTCATCACTAATCCTGAAGGTAGAGAGAGCGTGGCGATGGTGATCACATCAACCATGGAGACACTTCCAATACACATCGTCACCTCGTTCGCTAGCCCTCGTTTATTCCGAAGCTCCATGTTTCAAGTTGCAAGCAACTGAACAAGTATCAAATACCCAGGTGCTCCTACGAGTACTAGTAAGGTACACATCAATAACATGTATATCAAATATCTTCGTTGACAATGCAAGTCTTATTATCTGCCAGTTACTTTGGGGAAGTTCCGCTCCCTGTGACATTTCCCTTTGCAATGGGAGCACTAAGTCTTGGGTTTGGTTCAGCCTTGGGTTTCTTCGCGTGAGCGGCAACTGTTTTACCGTTCTTCTTGAAGTTCCCTTTTCTTTCCCTTGCCCTTCTTGAAACTAGTGGTCTTATTAACCATCAACACTTGATGCTCCTTTTTGATTTCTACATCCGCAGCTTGTAGCATCGCGAATAGCTTAAGGATCTTCTATCCCTTGCATGTTTATAGCTCATCACGAAGATCCAGTAGCTTAGTGATAGTGACTAGAGAACTCTATCAATCACCACTTTATTCGGAAATCTAACTCCCACTTGATTCAAGTGTTTGAAGTACTCAGACATTCTGAGTACATGCTCACTAACGGAGCTGTTCTCCTCCATCTTGTAGCTATAGAACTTGTCGAAGGTGTCATACCTCTCGACCCGGGTGTGAGCTTTGAAAAACAAATTTTCAGCTCTTGGAACATCTCATATGCTCCGTGTTGCTCAAAACATATTTGGAGCTCCGGTTCTAAGCCGTAAAGTATGGCGCACTGAACTATCGAGTAGTCATATTTTCTTGTCTGCCAGACGTTCATAACGTCCTCAGACAAAGCCATTGGGGTTGCTCACCGAGCGGTGCATCAAAGACATAAGCCTTCTGTGCAGCAGTGAGGACAATCCTCAGAATATGGACCCAGTTCGCATAGTTGCTTCCATCAACTTTCAACTTAACTTTCTCTAGGAACATATTAAAAATACAGGGGAGCTACAGCGTGGTCTATCGAGCTACAACATAAACTTGCTAAGACACTTTTGACTATGTTCATGATAATTGAAGTTCAATTAATCAAATTACTTAAGAACTCCCACTTAGATTAACATCCCTCAAGTTGTCTAAGTGTAACATGATCCACATCAAACTAATCCACGTCCGATCATCACGTGAGGTGGATTAGTGATCAATGGTGAACATCTTTCATGTTGATCATATCTACTATATGACTCATGTTCGACTTTTCAGTCTCTTGTGTTCCAAGGCCATATCTGTATATGCTAGGCTCGTCAAGTTTAACCCAAGTATTCTGCGTGTGTAAAACTGGCTTACACCCGTTGTATGCGAACGAAAGAATCCACCACACCCGATCATCACGTGGTGCTTAGAAGCGTCGAACCTTCGCAACAGTGCATAGTAGGGGAGAACACTTTATCTTGAAATTTAGTGAAGGGATCATCTTATAATGCTACCGTCGTCCTAAGCAAAATAAGATGCATAAAAGGATTAACATCACATGCAATTCAATATATGTGACATGATATGGCCATCATCGTCTTGTGCTTTTGATCTCCATCAGCAAAGCACCGTCATGATCTCCATCGTCACCGGGTTGACACCTTGATCTCCATCGTAGCGTCGTGACACCTTGATCTCCATCGTAGCTTCCTGGTCGTCTCGCCGGCTATTGCTACTACTACTACTACTACTAACTTATAGCGGTAAAGTAAAGCAATTACATAGCGTTGGCATTGCATACAATAAAGAGACAACCATAAGGCTCCTGCCGGTTGCCTGATAACTTACAAAACATGATCATCTCATACAACAACTTATATCACATCATGTCTTGACCATATCACATCACCAGCATACCCTGCAAAAACAAGTTAGACGTCCTCTACTTTGTTGTTGCAAGTTTTACGTGGCTGCTAC
The DNA here is from genome assembly GCA_039707655.1 of Elymus sibiricus. Classification (NCBI taxonomy): domain Eukaryota; kingdom Viridiplantae; phylum Streptophyta; class Magnoliopsida; order Poales; family Poaceae; genus Elymus; species Elymus sibiricus. Next base: position 456,375,715 of record CM077672.1, read on the forward strand.
GGGTTTGCAAGAACCGTTCTTACCTACGCAAAACCACAACGTGGTGTAGTGATTGCTTTTGATCTTCTAAAAGAACCCTCTTCATTGAAACCGATTCAACTAAAGTGAGAGAGACAGACACCCGCCAGTCACCTTTATGCAACGAGTGCACGTAGCGGTGAAACCTGTCTCGCATAAGCGTACGCGTAATGTCGGATGCCACTGTTGGGGAACGGAGCATGAATTTCAAAAATTTCCTACGCTCACGCAAGATCTATCCATGGAGATGCATCGCTATGAGAGGGGAGAGTGTGTCTACGTACCCTCGTAGACCGTTAGCGGAAGCGTCTCACAACGCGGTTGATGTAGTCGAACGATCCTTCGAGCTCCACCGATCGAGTACCGAACGTACGGCACCTCCGAGTTCTACACACGTGCAGCTCGGTGACGTTCCTCGCCTTCTTGATCCAGCAAGACGTCGAGGTAGTAGATGAGTTCCGTCAGCACGACGGCGTGGCGACGGTGACGGTGAAGTGATTCCGGCAGGGCTTCACCTAAGCTCTCCGAAAATATGACCGAGGTGGAAAACAGAGATCGGGGCACCGCACACGGCTATGGGACAATTGTGTGTCTCCAAGGGGTGCCCCTCCTCCGTATATAAAGGAGGGAGAGGGGAGGAGGCTGGCCCTAGGGGCTGCGCCAAGAGTGGGGAGTCCTACTAGGACTCCTTAGTCCTAGTAGGATTCCACCTCCCATACGGAGTAGGAAAGGGGGAAGGGAGAGGGAAAGGAAAGAGGGGGCTGCGCCCCCTCCCCTAGTCCAATTCGGTTTGTGCAAGGGGGGGGGGGGGCGCCTCCTCACGTGGCCTGCCTCTCCTTTTCCCGTATGGCCCAAAAAGGCCCATTACTTCTCACGGTGAATTCCCGTAACTCCCCGGTACTCCGAAAAATACCCGAATCACTCGGAACCTTTCCGACGTCCGAATATAGCCTTCCAATATATGAATCTTTACCTCTCGACCATTTCGAGACTCCTCGTCATGTCCGTGATCTCATCCGGGACTCCGAACAAACTTCGTCCACCAATCACATAACTCATATAATACTAAATCGTCATCGAACCTTAAGTGTGCGGACCCTATGGGTTCGGGAATGATGTAGACATGACCGAGACGACTCTCCGGTCAATAACCAACAGCGGAACCTGGATGCTCATATTGGTTCCTACATATTCCACGAAGATCTTTATCGGTGAACCTCATATGTCAACATACGTTGTTCCCTTTGTCTGGCGGTATGTTACTTGCCCGAGATTCGATCGTCGGTATCCAATACCTAGTTCAATCTCGTTACCGGCAAGTCTCTTTACTCGTTCCGTAATACATCATCTTGCAACTAACTCTTTAGTCACGGTGCTTGCAAGGCTTCTGTGATGCTGTATTACCGAGAGGGCCCAGAGATACCTCTCCGATAGTCGGAGTGACAAATCCCAATCTCGATCCATGCCAACTCAACAAACACTTTCGGAGATACCTGTAGTGCACCTTTATAATCACCCAGTAACGTTGTGACGTTTGATACACCCAAAGTATTCCTACGGTATCCGGGAGTTGCATGATCTCATGGTCAGAGGAACGTGTATTTGACATAGTGAAAGCAATAGCAATAAACTGAACGATCATTTGCTATGCTAACGGTTGGGTCATGTCCATCACATCATTCTCCTAATGATGTGATCTCGTTATCAAATGACAACTCATGTCCATGGTCAGGAAACCTTGACCATCTTTTGATCAACGAGCTAGTCTAGTAGAGGCATACTAGGGACATGGTATTTGTCTATTATCCACACATGTATTTAGTTTCCGGTCAATACAATTCTAGCATGAATAATAAACCATTATCATGAACGGGGAAATATGATAATAATAAACACTTTATTAATTGCCTCTAGGGCATATTTCCAACACAAAGTGTGGACTTTGGTAGACTTGCCCGATGAACGGCAAGCTATTGAAAATAAATGGATCTTTAAGAAGAAGACGGACGCTGATGGTAATGTCACCGTCTATAAAGCACGACTTGTTGCTAAAGGTTATCGACAAGTTCAAGGAGTTGACTACGCTGAGACTTTCTCACCCGTAGCAATGCTAAAGTCTGTCAGAATTATGTTAGCAATTGCCGCATTTTATGATTATGAAATCTGGCAAATGGACGTCAAAACGACATTCCTTAATGGATTCCTTAAGGAAGAATTGTATATGATGCAACCGGAAGGTTTTGTCGATCCGAAAGGTGCTAACAAACTGTGCAAGCTCCAACGATCCATCTATGGACTGGTGCAAGCATCTCGGAGCTGGAATACTCGCTTTGATGAAGTGATCAAAGCGTTAGAGTTTATGCAAGTTTATGGAGAAACTTGTATTTACAACAAAGTGAGTGGGAGCTCTATAACATTTCTAATAAGTATATGTGGATGACATATTGTTGATTGGAAATGATGTAGAATTTATGGAAAGCATAAAGAATTAATTGAAAGGAGTTTTTCAATAAAAACCTGTTTTTGAGTTATCCACGGATTGGGCATCGAGATCTATAGAGATAGATCAAGACACCTGATAAAAGTTCACACATCTTGATAAGATTTTGAAGAAGTTCAAAATGGATCAAGTCAAAAGAAATAAGTTCTTGGCTGGTGTGAAGTGGAGTAAGACTTGAAGATCTAGGTAAAGGTTGTTTTACATGTTAGGCATCAAAATCTATAGAGATAGATTGAGACGCCTCATAGGACTTTCACGAAGCACATACCTTGACAAGTTTGAAGAAAGTTCAAAATGGATCAGTCAAGAAGGAGTTCTTGACCGTGGTGCAAGGTGTGAAATTTAGTAAGACTCAAATCTCGACCACGGCAGAAGAAATAGAAAGGATGAAGGTTATCCCCTATGCCTCGGCCATAGGTTCTATAAAGTATGCCATGCTGTGTACCTTGCCATGTGTCTGGCAAAGAGGTACGAAAGTGATCCAGTAGTAGATCACTGGACAGCGGTCAAAGTATATCCTTAAGATGATTAAGGAAGAATTTCTCGGGAAATAGAGGTAATAAAGAGTTCGTCGTAAGGGGTTACGTCGATGCAAGCTTTAAACACCTATCCGGAAGACTATGAGTCTCTGACTGGATACATAAAGTGGGGTAGTTATTTTGGAATAGCTCCAAAGCAGAATATGGTGACCGCATCTACATAAGACATAGAGATTTGCAAAGTACACACGGATCTAAATGTTACAGACCCGTTGACTAAAACCTCTCACACAAGCAAAACATGATCAGCTCAAGAACTGATTGGATGTTAATTACATGGAGATGTAAGCTAGATTAATTGACTCTAGTGCAAGTGGGAGACTGTTGGAAATATGCCCTAGAGGCAATTAATAAAGTGTTTATTATTATCATATTTCTCCGTTCATGATAATGGTTTATTATTCATGCTAGAATTGTATTGACCGGAAACTAAATACATGTGTGGATAATAGACAGATACTATGTCCCTAGTATGCCTCTACTAGACTAGCTCGTTGATCAAAAGATGGTCAAGGTTTCCTGACCATGGACATGAGTTGTCATTTGATAACGGGATCACATCATTAGGAGAATGATGTGATGTACATGACCCAACCGTTAGCATAGCAAATGATCGTTCAGTTTATTGCTATTGCTTTCACTATGTCAAATACACGTTCCTCTGACCATGAGATCATGCAACTCCCGGATACCGTAGGAATACTTTGGGTGTATCAAACGTCACAACGTTACTGGGTGATTATAAAGGTGCACTACAGGTATCTCCGAAAGTGTTTGTTGAGTTGGCATGGATCGAGATTGGGATTTGTCACTCCGACTATCGGAGAGGTATCTCTGGGCCCTCTCGGTAATACAGCATCACAGAAGCCTTGCAAGCACCGTGACTAAAGAGTTAGTTGCAAGATGATGTATTACGGAACGAGTAAAGAGACTTGCCGGTAACGAGATTGAACTAGGTATTGATACCGACGATCGAATCTCGGGCAAGTAACATACCGCCGGACAAAGGGAACAACGTATGTTGTCATATGAGGTTCACCGATAAAGATCTTCGTGGAATGTGTAGGAACCAATATGAGCATCCAGGTCCCGCTGTTGGTTATTGACTGGAGAGTCGTCTCGGTCATGTCTACATCATTCCCGAACCCGTAGGGTCCGCACGCTTAAGGTTCGATGACGATATAGTATTATATGAGTTATGTGATTGGTGACCGAATATTGTTCGGAGTCCCGGATGAGATCACGGACATGACGAGGAGTCTCGGAATGTCCGAGAGGTAAAGATTCATATATTGGAAGGTGGTATTCGGACATCGGAATGGTTCCGGAAGGTTCCGGAATATTATCGGAGAGCCGGAGGGTTATCGGAACCCCCCCCCCCCCGGGGAAGTTATGGGCCTACATGGGCCATAGGGGAGAGGAGAGGCAGCCCACAAGGGGTGGCTGCGCTCCTCCCCCTAGGGAGTCCGAATTGGACAGGGGAGAGGGGGCGCACCCCCCCTTTCCTTCTCCTCTTCTCTCTCCCTTCCTTCCCCCTTCCAAGAGGGAATCCTACTAGGACTTGGAGTCCTAGTAGGACTCCTCTCTCTCCCTTGGCGCACCCCTAGGGGGCCGGCCAGCCTCCCTCCTTTATATACGGAGGAAGGGGGCGCCTCTAGCACAAGAGAACAATTGTTTCAGACGTGTGCGGCGCCCCCTCCACAGTTTTACACCCCGGTCATATTTTCGGAGAGCTTAGGCGAAGCCCTGCCGGAATCACTTCACCGTCACCGTCGCCACGCCGTCGTGCTGACGGAACTCATCTACTTCCTCGACGTCTTGCTGGATCAAGAAGGCGAGGAACGTCACCGAGCTGCACGTGTGTAGAACTCGGAGGTGCCGTACGTTCGGTACTCGATCGGTGGAGCTCGAAGGATCGTTCGACTACATCAACCGCGTTGTGAGACGCTTCCGCTAACGGTCTACAAGGGTATGTAGACACACTCCCCCTCTCGTAGCGATGCATCTCCATGGATAGATCTTGCGTGAGCGTAGGAAATTTTTTGAAATTCATGCTCCGTTCCCCAACATCTACGTACCCTCGAAGACCGTAAGCGGAAGCGTTAGAACAACGCGGTTGATGTTGTCGAACAACTTCACGATCCAACCGACCGAGCACCGAACGTACGGCACCTCCGCGTTCAGTACACGTTCAGCTCAGTGACGTCCTCGACTTCTTGATCCAGCAAGACGTCGAGGTAGTGGATGAGTTCCGGCAGCACGACGGCGTGGTGACGGTGATGGTGATGTTATCTCCGCAGGGCTTCGCCCAAGCACTGCACAAATATGACCGAGGGACGGAACTGTGGAGGGGGGCGCCGCACACGGCTAAGACAATGTTGTGTCTCCTTTGGGGCGCCCCCTCTCCTCTATTTATATATGTGTAGGGGCTTGGAGTAGAAGGAATAGTGCCACGTGAACAGTAACCGTGAATAGTACACACGTGGACTTGGACTCCAAAGTCCAATCCTATTTCTACTAGGACTCTCCCTTTTTTCCTTCCCTAGCTACGTGTGCTTTTGAGGACTTGGTGCGCCTGGCCCAATAAGACCAGGGCGCCTCCCCTTAGCCCATGCCAGCCGTTTGGGACGTGGTGGACCCACTTGTGGACTTCCGGAATCCTCCGGAACCTTCTGGAAGCTTCCCAGTACAATACCGAAAAAACTGCACCTTTTTCCGGAACCCAAAATATGACTTCCCATATATAAATCTTTACCTCTCGACCATTCCGAGACTCCTCGTGTTGTCCGGGATCTCATCCGGGACTCCGAACAATATTCGGTTTACCAATTCACATAACTCATATAACACTATATCGTCAACGAACGTTAAGCGTGCGGACCCTACGGGTTCGGGAATGATGTAGACATGACTGAGACGCCTCTCCGGTCAATAAACAATAGCGGAACCTGGATGCTCATATTGGTTCCTACATATTCCACGAAGATCTTATCGGTCGAACCGCAATGACAACATACGTAATTCCCTTTGTCTGTCGGTATGTTACTTGCCCGAGATTCGATCGTCGGTATCTCCATACCTAGTTCAATCTCGTTACCGGCAAGTCTCTTTACTCATTCCATAATATATCATCCCGTAACTAACTCCTTAGTCACTTTGCTTGCAAGCTTCTTATGATGTGCATTACCGAGAGGGCCCAGAGATACCTCTCCGAAACACGGAGTGACAAATCCCAGTCTCGATCCATGCCAACTCAACGGACACCTTCGGAGATACCTGTAGAGCATCTTTATGATCACCCAGTTACGTTGTGACGTTTGATAGCACACAAGGTATTGCTCCGGTATCCGGGAGTTGCATGATCTCATGGTCTGAGGAACATGTATTTGACATTCAAGAAAGCAGTAGCAATAAACAGAACGATCATATGCTAAGCTAACGGATGGGTCTTGTCCATCACATCATTCTCCTAATGATGTGATCCCGTTATCAAATGACAACTCATGTCTTTGGTTAGGAAACCTTAACCATCTTTGATCAACGAGCTAGTCTAGTAGAGGCTCACTAGGGACACGGTATTTGTTTATGTATTCACACATGTATTTAAGTTTCCGGTCAATACAATTCTAGCATGAATAATAAACCTTTATCATGAACAAGGAAATATAAAATAATAACAACTTTATTATTGCCTCTAGGGCATATTTCCATCAGTCTCCCACTTGCACTAGAGTCAATAATCTAGATTACATAGTAATGAATCTAACACCCATGGAGTCTTGGTGCTGATCATGTTTTGCTCGTGGAAGAGGCTTAGTCAACGGGTCTGCCACATTCAGATCCGTGTGTACTTTGCAAATTTCTATGTCTCCATCCTTGACATATTCACGAATGGAGTTGAAGCATCTCTTGATGTGTTTGGTCTTCTTGTGAAACCTGGGCTCCTTGGCTATGGCAATTGCTCCAGTGTTGTCACAAAAGATTGTTATTGGACCCGATGCACTAGGTATTACACCTAGATCGGATATGAACTCCTTCATCCAGACTCTTTCATGTGCTGCTTCCGAAGCAGCTATGTATTCCGCTTCACACGTAGATCCCGCCACGATGCTCTGCTTGGAACTACACCAACTTACAGCTCCACCATTTAATATAAATACGTATCCGGTTTGTGACTTAGAGTCATCCGGATCAGTGTCGAAGCTTGCATCGACGTAACCCTTTACGACGAGCTCTTCGTCACCTCCATAAACGAGAAACATGTCCTTGGTCCTTTTCAGGTACTTCAGGATATTCTTGACCGCTGTCCAGTGATCCACTCCTGGATTACTCTGGTACCTCCCTGCCAAACTTATGGCAAGGCACACATCAGGTCTGGTACACAGCATGGCATACATAACAGAACCTATGGCTGAGGCATAGGGAATGACTTTCATTTTCTCTATATCTTCTGCCGTGGTCGGGCATTGAGTCTGACTCAACTTCACACCTTGCAAGACAGGCAAGAACCCTTTCTTTGACTGATCCATTTTGAACTTCTTCAAAACTTTGTCAAGGTATGTGCTTTGTGAAAGTCCTATCAAGCGCCTTGATCTATCCCTATAGATCTTGATGCCCAATATATAAGCAGCTTCACCGAGGTCTTTCATTGAAAAATTCTTATTCAAGTATCCCTTTATGCCATCCAGAAATTCTATATCATTTTCAATCAACAATATGTCATCCACATATAATATTAGAAATTCTACAGAGCTCCCACTCACTTTCTTGTAAATACAGGCTTCACCGTAAGTCTGTACAAAACCATATGCTTTGATCACCTCATCAAAGCGTACATTCCAACTCCGAGATGCTCGCACCAGTCCATAGATGGATCGCTGGAGCTTGCACACTTTGTTAGCACCCTTAGGATCGACAAAACCTTCTGGTTGCATCATATACAACTCTTCTTTGAGAAAACCATTAAGGAATGCAGTTTTGACATCCATTTGCCAGATTTCATAATCATAAAATGCGGCAATTGCTAACATGATTCGGACAGACTTAAGCATCGCTACGTGTGAGAAAGTCTCATCATAGTCAACCCCTTCAACTTGTCAAAAACCTTTCGCGACAAGTCGAGCTTTGTAGACAGTGATATTACCATCAGCATCTGTCTTCCTCTTAAAAATTCGTTTATTCTCAATGGCTTGCCGATCATCGAGCAAGTCCACTAAAGTCCACACTTTGTTCTCATACATGGATCCTATCTCAGATTTCATGGCCTCAAGCCATTTGTCGGAATCCGGGCTTATCATAGCTTCTTCATAGTTCGTAGGTTCGTTGTTGTCTAACAACATAACTTCCAGAACAGGATTACCGTACCACTCTGGTGCGGAACGTACTCTGGTCGACCTACGAAGTTCGGTAGTAACTTGATCTGAAGTTTCATGATCTTTATCATTATCTTCCTCTCTTATTGGTGTAGGCATCACGGGAACGGTTTTCTCTGATGAGCTACTTTCCAATTCGAGAGAAGGTACAATTACCTCATCAAGTTCTACTTTCCTCCCACTCACTTCTTTCGAGAGAAACTCCTTCTCTAGAAAGGACCCATTCTTGGCAACAAAGACCTTGCCTTCGGATCTGTGGTAGAAGGTGTACCCAATTGTTTCTTTAGGGTATCCTATGAAGACGCACTTCTCCGCTTTGGGTTCGAGCTTATCAAGTTGAAGCTTTTTCACATAAGCATCGCATCCCCAAACTTTAAGAAACGATAGCTTATGTTTCTTGCCAAACCATAGTTCATATGGTGTCGTCTCAGCGGATTTAGACAGTGCCCTATTTAACGTGAATGCAGCTGTCTCTAATGCATAACCCCAAAACGATAGTGGCAAATCGGTAAGAGACATCATAGAACGCACCATATCCAATAAAGTACGGTTACGACGTTCGGACACACCATTACGCTGTGGTGTTCCAGGTGGCGTGAGTTGTGAAACAATTCCACATTTTCTTAAATGAAGGCCAAGCTCGTAACTCAAATATTCGCCTCCGCGATCAGATCGTAGAAAATTTATTTTCTTGTTACGATGATTCTCTACTTCACTCTGAAATTCTTTGAACTTTTCAAATGTTTCAGACTTGTGTTTAATCAAGTAGATATACCCATATCTACTCAAATCATCTGTGAAGGTTAGAAAATAACGATACCCGCCGCGTGCTTCAACATTCATCGGACCGCATACATCGGTATGTATTATTTCCAACAAATCAGTAGCTCGCTCCATTGTTCCGGAGAACGGAGTTTTAGTCATCTTGCCCATGAGGCATGATTCGCAAGTATCAAATGATTCATAATCAAGAGATTCCAAAAGTCCATCCGCATGGAGTTTCTTCATGCGCTTTACACCAATATGACCTAAACGGCAGTGCCACAAGTATTTTGCACTATCATTATCAACTTTGCATCTTTTGGCATCAATATTATGAATATGTGTATCACTACGATCGAGATTCAACAAGAATAGACCATTCACAAAAGGTGCGTGACCATAAAAGATGTTACTCATATAAATAGAACAACCATTATTCTCTGACTTAAATGAATAACCGTCTCGCAATAAACAAGATCCAGATATAATGTTCATGCTCAACGCTGGCACCAAATAACAATTATTGAGGTCTAAAACTAATCCCGAAGGTAGATGTAGAGGTAGCGTGCCGACGGCAATCACATCAACCTTGGAACCATTCCCGACACGCATCGTTACCTCGTCCTTAGCCAATCTTCGCTTATTCCGTAGCTCCTGTTTCGAGTTACAAATATGAGCAACCGAACCAGTATCAAATACCCAGGCGCTACTGCGAGCATTAGTGAGGAACACATCAATAACATGTATATCAAATATACCTTTGCTCACTTTGCCATCCTTCTTATCCGCCAAATACTTGGGGCAGTTCGCTTCTAGTGACCAGTCCCTTTGCAGTAGAAGCACTCTCTTTCAGGCCTGGGTCCAGCTTTGGGTTTCTTCGTGGGAGCGGCAACTTGCTTGACGTTCTTCTTGAAGTCCCCCTTCTTTCCCTTGCCCTTTTTCTTGAAACTAGTGGTTTTGTTAACCATCAACACTTGATGCTCCTTCTTGATTTCTACCTCCGCTGATTTCAGCATCGCGAAGAGCTCGGGAATTGTCTTCTCCATCCCTTGCATATTATAGTTCATCACGAAGCCTTTATAGCTTGGTGGCAGTGACTGAAGAACTCTGTCAATAACACTCTCAACCGGAAGATCAATTCCCAGCTGAGTCAAGTGGTTGTGGTACCTAGACATTCTGAGTATGTGTTCACTGACAGAACTGTTCTCCTCCATCTTACAGCTAAAGAACTTGTTGGAGACTTCATATCTCTCAACCCGGGCATTAGCTTGAAATATCAATTTCAGCTCTTGGAACATCTCATATGCTCCGTGGCGTTCAAAACGCTTTTGCAGTCCCGGTTCTAAGCCGTAGAGCATGGCACACTGAACTATCGAGTAGTCATCAGATCGAGCCTGCCAGGTGTTCACAACGTCTGCAGCAGCTCCTGCAGCAGGTCCATCACCTAGCGGTGCATCAAGGACATAATTCTTCTGTGCAGCAATGAGGATAATCCTCAAGTTACGGACCCAGTCCGTGTAGTTGCTACCATCATCTTTCAACTTAGCTTTCTCTAGGAACGCATTAAAATTCAACGGAACAGTAGCACGGGCCATTTATCTACAACATAGATATGCAAAGAAACTATCAAGACTAAGTTCATGATAAATTAAGTTCAATTAATCAAATTACTAATGAACTCCCACTTAAATTAACATCCCTTAAGTTAACTAAGTGATACATGATCCAAATCAACTAGCCCATGTCCGATCATCACGTGAGATGGGATAGTCATCAATGGTGAACATCTCCATGTTGATCATATCTACTATATGACTCATGTTCGACCTTTCGGTCTCCAGTGTTCCGAGACCATGTCTGTACATGCTAGGCTCGTCAAGTTTAACCCAAGTATTCTGCTTGTGTAAAACTGGCTTACACCCGTTGTATGTGAACGTAGAATCTATCACACCCAATCATCACGAGGTGCTTCGAAACGACGAACTTTAGCAACGGTGCATACTCGGGGAGAACACTTTTATCTTAAAATTTAGTGAAGGGATCATCTTATAATGCTACCGCCGTTCTAAGCAAAATAAGATGCATAAAGGATAAACATCACATGCAATCAAAATATGTGACATGATATGGCCATCATCTTGTGCTTTTGATCTCCATCTCCAAAGCATCGTCATGATCTCCATCGTCACCGGCTCGACACCTTGATCTCCATCGTTGTGTCGTGGTCGTCTCGCCAACTATTGCTTCTACAACTATTGCTAACGCATAGCGATAAAGTAAAGCAATTACATGGCGCTTGCATTTCATACAATAAAGAGACAACCATAAGGCTCCTACCGGTTGCCGATAAATTACAAAAGATGATCATCTCATACAATAACGTATATCACATCATGTCTTGACCATATCACATCACAGCATACCCTGCAAAAACAAGTTAGACGTCCTCTACTTTGTTGTTGCAAGTTTTACGTGGCTGCTACGGGCTTCTAGCAAGAAGCATTCTTACCTACGGCACAAAACCACAACGGTGATTTATGAAGTTTGCTGTTTTAACCATCAACAAGGACCGGCCGCAGTCAAATTCGATTCAAATAAAGTAGGAGAAACAGACACCCGTCAGCCACCTTTATGCAAAACAAGTTGCATGTCTGTCGGTGGAACCGGTCTCATGTACGTGGACATGTAAGGTTGGTCCGAGCCGCTTCATCTTACAATACCGCCGAATCAAAATAAGACGTTGGTGGTAAGCAGTATGACGATCACCGCCCACAACTCTTTGTGTTCTACTCGTGCATATCATCTACGCATAGACCTGGCTCATGATGCCACTGTTGGGGAACGTTGCATGGAAAACAAAAAAAATTCTACGCACACGCAAGATCTATCCATGGAGATGCATAGCTACGAGAGGGGGGTGTGTCTACGTACCCTCGTAGATCGTAAGCAGAAGCGTTAGAACAACGCGGTTGATGTTGTCGAACAACTTCACGATCCAACCGACCGAGCACCGAACGTACGGCACCTCCGCGTTCAGCACACGTTCAGCTCGGTGACGTCCTCGACTTCTTGATCCAGCAAGACGGCGACGTAGTGGATGAGTTCCGGTAGCACGACGGCGTGGTGACGGTGATGGTGATGTTATCTCCGCAGGGCTTCGCCCAAGCACTGCGAAAATATGACCGAGGGACGAAACTGTGGAGGGGGGCGCCGCACACGGCTAAGACAATGTTGTGTCTCCTTTGGGGCGCCCCCTCTCCTCTATTTATATATGTGTAGGGGCTTGTAGTAGAAGGAATAGTGCCACGTGAACAGTAACCGTGAATAGTACACACGTGGACTTGGACTCCAAAGTCCAATCCTATTCCTACTAGGACTCTCCCTTTTTTCCTTCCCTAGTTGCGTGGGCTTTTGAGGACTTGGTGCGCCTAGCCCAATAAGGCCAGGGCGCCTCCCCTTAGCCCATGCCAGCCCTTTGGGACGTGGTGGACCCACTTGTGGACTTCCGGAATCCTCCGGAACCTTCTGGAAGCTTCCCGGTACAATACCGAAAAAACTGCACCTTTTTCCGGAACCCAAAATATGACTTCCCATATATAAATCTTTACCTCTCGACCATTCCGATACTCCTTGTGATGTCCGGGATCTCATCCGGGACTCCGAACAATATTCGGTTTACCAATTCACATAACTCATATAACACTATATCGTCAACGAACGTTAAGCGTGCGGACCCTACGGGTTCGGGAATGATGTAGACATGACTGAGACGCCTCTCCGGTCAATAACCAATAGCGGAACCTGGATGCTCATATTGGTTCCTACATATTCCACGAAGATCTTATCGGTCGAACCGCAATGACAACATACGTAATTCCCTTTGTCCGTCGGTATGTTACTTGCCCGAGATTCGATCGTCGGTATCTCCATACCTAGTTCAATCTCGTTACCGGCAAGTCTCTTTACTCGTTCCGTAATACATCATCCCGTAACTAACTCCTTAGTCACTTTGCTTGCAAGCTTCTTATGATGTGCATTACCGAGAGGGCCCAGAGATACCTCTCCGAAACACGGAGTGACAAATCCCAGTCTCGATCCATGCCAACTCAACGGACACCTTCGGAGATACCTGTAGAGCATCTTTATGATCACCCAGTTACATTGTGACGTTTGATAGCACACAAGGTATTCCTCCGGTATCCGGGAGTTGCATGATCTCATGGTCTGAGGAACATGTATTTGACATTCAAGAAAGCAGTAGCAATAAACAGAACGATCATATGCTAAGCTAACGGATGGGTTTTGTCCATCACATCATTCTCCTAATGATGTGATCCCGTTATCAAATGACAACTCATGTCTATGGTTAGGAAACCTTAACCATCTTTGATCAACGAGCTAGTCTAGTAGAGGCTCACTAGGGACACGGTATTTGTTTATGTATTCACACATGTATTTAAGTTTCCGGTCAATACAATTCTAGCATGAATAATAAACCTTTATCATGAACAAGGAAATATAAAATAATAACAACTTTATTATTGCCTCTAGGGCATATTTCCATCAGGGGACCCACCTAACAGGGGGTCAGCGGTGAACAGTACCGTTGACCTAAGTCAACGCAGTCAAACGGGGCCCTGGGACCCACTGGCAGTGACCCAGGTGGGCCCCAGGCGGTGCCACGCTGGCGGCCGGCGCCGGAGCTGCCCCGGTGAGCTCCAGACCCGGCGGCGAGCCACGGCGAGCGGCGGGATTTCGCTACACAGGGCCATTTCGCGCGATTTTTGCTGCGTTCGAACGAGGACGAAGCGGCGCATCTAATGGGGCTAACTCGCGGCCGCGGGGGTGACCAGAGGTGACCGGACGGCGAGGTCCCACGACGGCCGGAGCGCGGCAAAGCTACGAGCTAGCTAGGGGAGGAATGCGTGGCTCGGGAAGGAAGCGGAGGGAGGTGGTGGCTCACCGAGCAGCTCAAGGAGGCCCGTGGAAGCTTAGGAGCGCAGAGGTCGCCGGAGACGACGGTGGTCGCCAGAGGCCAAGGCGGAAGGGGACGAAGACGATCGGCAGCTGCGGAGGGCCCCGGCTCTAGCAGAGGGCACCGGACGAAGAGGCGGACGCCGGCGGGTCTCCTGGGCAGCACGGAAGGCCGGACGGGCGCCGGTGGCCACGAGATCGACGGAAACGCGGCGGCGATGGCGCTCGGCAGAGGGGAGGAGAGGCGAGCTCGAGCGAGGGAGCGAGGGAAAATGAAGGGGAGCGTCCAGGGGGAGGGCTCGGGGTGAGTCCTTATCCCCAACCCACCTGCCTCGTCGCGGTGGCGAGCTGCGGGCGGCGCGGCGAGCTCCAGCCATGGCGGCGGTGACACGAGGGGCGGGGCAGGTAGACGAACAGGGATGGGCCGGCTGGGCCCCGAGCCAGGTAAGGCCAGGTAAGCGCCTGCCCCTTTTTCTTTTCTGTTTTCCCTTTATTTATTAAACAAAGGCAGAAAAGATTATTTGGGGGCACCTAATGACTTGGGAAAAATGTGGAGCTGGCCCACAAAAATCCATTGCATTTTTAGGCACTGCCACTAAAAGTTTGGGATTAGTTTGAATCCATTTGGAATTTTCATAAATGAATTTGCATTTTAAATTGCTGGAATAGCACTGTTTTAAATGCTAATGCTCATTTTAGCATGGTGAAGATGTTGTTTTCCTGAACAATAAATTGTTTTGGAATATTTGCTAAATGATGAACATTTTTCCAGCAACTTTTGTGCAACTCCAAAATTCACTTGCAATTTGAATTGAATCCAGTGGCAGAATTTGAAATGAGATATTAATCCACATTGATCAAGCATTGCAAATCATGATGACTTGGCATTAACATGATGGATTACTGTAGCTCATTACACAGGGGTGTTACATCTGGCTCTGAAAAAACGGTTGATTCAGCCGTTTCCAACGATGGTTCTTTGAGGTTCGTGCGGGCCAAAAATCAGATGCAGCACAGACAATGCTCATCGCCGGGGCCTTGTTGGGCTGGACGCAGTCAACCAAACAGGCCTACAGGCCCCTAGGCACTCTAGGGGAGAAAATGAACAATAAGAATTCAGCATATATACAAATTACAAGCAACGATTAAAGAACCTGTTAGAGTATCTCTAGCAGATCCTGTAAAACACCTCGAACTATAAAATAACCGTCTTTTTACGGGATCGAACGAAGAAACGTCCAGACCAGTCCTGTAAAATGGTCCGGCCCGTAATTTTGTTTTAGGGGAGCTGTATATTTCGGCCTCCGTCCGCCATATTTCCAGGTTTCGCTCCTCATTTTACAGTTTTCTCTATCCCTCGGATGACTTGGCGGGAGGGAAGTTTCAGCCCCAACCGCTCCCGTCGCAGCCGGCGTCACCGGCACTGCCGCCTCCCGAGCTCGATTCCGGCCAAATGAAAAAGAAGCGGTGGCCAGCCAGAGGAGCGTGAGCAGCCAGAGGTTCGCCGACGCGTACTTGGAGACCTTCTCCTGCATCTCGCGAGCAAAAGGAGCGTGCATGGGCGGCGTCCCGAGGCAGGGCTGGACACGCGCCGGTGCTCAGCCCGCCGGGGAACCTTCCCCTGCTCCGTGCCGGTGCTCGGCCCGCCGGGGGACCTTCCCCTGCTCCACGCCGCGAGCAGGAGCTCGAGAGCAGGAGGAGGCGGGGCGCCGGGAGGAAGAGGGCGTGGAGGTGAAGGGACACGGCCGCCCAGGAGAATGGACTTGGCCAGCGCCTGCGGTGCGTGAGTGTTCGCCGGTGGAGAGCCATGCTCGCCGGCAGAGGCGAAGGACCCAATTACAATCTTTATTTTGCTTTTAGGGGGCTTTATGCTATTTTGCAGGGGCCTTATTGGAACTTTTACGGGATGTGCTAAAAAATGCGTGCTAAAAATGCTCTTATATTCTGATTCTCTTCTAAAACCTGTTTTATTCTGATTCTCTTCTAAACACACAGCTCTCAAAAAATGATTTCCACAGCCTAAATTACAACCAAACAGAAATAAACGGCCGCATGTACAATCAATTTATTATTGACGGTATATAAAATTTATATCAGCGCAAAGATTCTGCAATTTTTAAATACAACGGAACTTCTTCACACACTTACATGTTTGTTTGATCTAACCACCACACTAAAACTCTTAACAGCAACAAAGACCCCTCACATGGCTCCGCGCTCTAACAGCTCCCATCTGAAATTTGGTGCGGCATAAACCTTGGGGAGGGTATGGAGGAGTATCCCGACGCAAACGCAGATCACGGCAACGCCCATGACAGTGAACATTGCTGGCCTGTACAGGAAGGTCCTCGCAAAGGAATTGGGGTACATCTTAGCCTGACGACTGCAGATGTTGCACCTTGCGGCAGATGTTGTTGTCGTTGGCATGGCTTTGCAGATCTCCAGGCTGGTATCACCTGCCTTCACCCCATCGGTTATTCCAGGGCACATGCTGCTAGGAACGCCAAGGACAACATGACCTTTGCCAAGATGCCTGTCAATCTTCTTCTGGACCAGATTGATGTAAGCATCGTTGCCTCTTTGGCGAGCGTAGTCTTCAGGGGTAAAGCCTATCTCATCTCGCGCATTTCTCCATGCGTTGAGTCCCACCTGCGAGAAGCAACAGTAGGGACATTAGACAGGATCTTCAACATGAATTAATAGAAACAAACTAAGCTAAGAGGATAAGTAGTATAGCATCATTAATGTGTTGTTCATCATTAAACTGATGTCGCACCTGTGCAAGAGTTTAAAAGATAAAAAGAAAACCCTTAAATAGTAAGCTGTCGCTCATGTACTGCAATAAGCTTAAACATCCACGCAATGAAACTTAAAAGATCGAGAAAGGTAGGCTACACAGAACACGAGCAAGTACTTGAGATCATATTCCATAAGCAGATGAGGGCGTACCAGTCCAGGGTCATCAGTCAATGCATCCAATACATCCTCTGCATCACTAGTAGCGGCTGCTATATGGAGGGGTGTAAATGCAGAAGGGCCCCGAGCATCAGGTCTGAATAGGTATGTCTCTGCAGTTTCCTTCAGGTATTTATTCGGCTTGTATGTCAGCAGAAATCTAACCATTCGGGCAGATTTTCCTCGCACGGCAGAGTGTAGCAAATTTTCTGACAATACCACCTCTTTGGGAGACTGCAACCCAGCATCAACAAATCCATCAAATAACAAATCTAACAGCATTTTGGTCACAGCACACCACTCCCGCTCCATCGCAAATATACCAAGATTCCTGAATCTCAACAGGTTAAAGGCAGCTACAGGCAGCTCCACTTTATCATGCTTAGAAATTATGTTAACTCTGTGAAGAAGCCATCCCAGCTCATGAAGAAACTCTAAAGCTTGATTCATGGCGTTGTCATTGTCTGGCTGCTCATGACTGGATGACTTAAATATGCTCTCCAGCTCACAAACCTCAGAGCATACATTCTGCTCAGCAACTATGAAGGGGAAGAAACCATTACTAAATCCACTATCTTCAACCTGAAACCGCCAATGATATACCATGGATTAGAACGATTTAGAAGTTATTATTAAAACAAAAACTACATCAGAATAAAAGCTAACAAACTATATTTGTACCTCTATGAATCCTCTTCCTCTTGTATCAGGGAGAGAACAACAGAAGTTGAGATATTCAATATCTTCATCCTCAGCATCATCAGCCATAATAGCTGTGTCTTCCTCGAGTATACAACGCCCTTCAATTGAGCAAATGAGCCTGTGAACACGACAGGTGTATATTTAGATAACAGCATATTGGCTGAAGTAAACAACAAGCTGTACTCGTCTTCTGCAAGAATGAGCATATGCAAATTGTACATATAATAATAAAGTACCTCGAGGAAGAACTGACTAAGTTGAAGCCTTCTACCCTGAAATTAACTGTTGCTGCATAAGGAGCAGCAACCGGACTAACACATAAAACCTTGCAGTAATGGTGAGAATTAGGTGCCAATGGTCTGTCCAACATAACTTGACCTGCAGTAATATGACCATAAGGTGATATTAAGAAAATATTGACGTACAGCTTAATGAAACCTGACCAGCCATGCAAGAATATATAAGAGCTTGGACTCACCATTGTGCATAAAAGCAATTTGATGCCGTACCATCACAAATACCAAACCAGATGTCCAAAAGTTATCAGCGGAACTACTTGAGAGCTTATCCAGATATACACTCATATTCTCAGAGAGCTATAGAAAAAGAAATATGAAGCACCAGCCAGAAAAAAGAACACTATCATGACATGAAATGGTTATGAAAGAAATGTACCTCTCTCCATGAAGACTCAACTAACCGAAGATAAACTGTCAGGATAATACAGCCAGGTCTAATATGGCTCTCTATATCAGTAGGGCTACTGGACAACCAACCAAGGATCTGAAATTCAGGGTTTAAGTGTTAGATTCAAGATGTGCTCTCTTGTGGTTTGCTGAGAGTAAGCATATTTACCTGTGATCGCAAAATTGGAGGTAATTCACTAGGAACTTTCTCAAAAAGCTTGAATACAATTTTATCAGTCCGACACTAGAAGCAAAACAGTACCAATGTCAGAGAGAGGTAGAAAGATGTTGAAATTAGCTATTTAGATTTATTTGTTACTCCCTCCGTCCCTTAATGTAGGATGTTTTTTTACACTACACTAGTGTCAAAAAACGTCCTACATTATGGGATGGAGGGAGTCTGAGCAAGTTGAAAGGATCAAAATGATAAACCTGAGCATCTCCATTTGAGCTTGACAATGACTGAGATGATGTTGAATCCGAATTACCACTAGTCTGTGGTGGGCTTTGAGTAGAATCTTGCCGTATCCATGATGGGCAATTCGAACCATCCTCAAAGCCTTCCATATCATTGCAAGTGTCATTCAAATCAAAATTCCTGAACTTGCATGCTGGAATCTCTGTAAACACACAATACCTATATAAGCTAATTTTTCATGAGCAAACATTTCCTGGGAGTTAAAAATACCTATATATGTATTACCGGTAGTTGCCACCATGGTAGAATTTGATTGTACTGGTACAACAGCAGATGACGTCTGCCCGCATTCGCCACCATTCGCAAAAGGCGCCTTAGAGTTAGATGGTCCTGCAGCCTCTGCTGCAGCTGTATTCACCAAAGCATTAGCTGCTTCAGAGGTCCCAGCATTTGATCGATTTTGCATGCTCTGACACGCCTCCAGGAGTTTACAAAGTTCTTTTGGATCCAATGATTTGGCAACATTCCCCAAGTTTCTCCAAAGATTGGATAGCAACTCCTGACCTTGTAAATGCTCAGCATTGTCAGCTGCAAGTACAATGTTAAGAGTCATGTCTCTTCCTGAGTATTACCATAAGAGTAGTTCTGAAAGCCATTAAGGACGCTGATAATAGTTCAATTTAGGCATAGAACAGTGTTCTTATCCTACTATATTTGAGAGACAAGCCATCATAGACAACAAACAGTAGCCCGTAAAGTACAAAGATGCTAAGCTCACACCGCTAAAATCGCAGGATTATGCAACTGCGAATTTAAGAAAGATATAATGGACAATTGGACATCATAGCCATGCTACACAGCCGGTGGCTGAGCCTCCTGTAAGCAATCCAGAAATCGGACATCAAGTAATAGTAAACTTCAAGTACACCCAGTACCCTGTATATAGCCTTTATGGTCCTAGAAACACTAGTGTTTCAATCAAAATGTCCGACAAATCAGCAAGAACATCAACTTCCATGGTGTAACTACATCTACCAGAAACAATATCATCATAGGTCTTCTTTTAGGTCAACGCCAAGTAAAACTCAGTCAAAGCTCGGAGTCAACATGATTTCTGATGATTAAGTGGAAAACTAACTATACAAATACCAGTACACTTATACGCAGAATATTAACTATATATCGTACTCTAGGAAGTTTGTAACCTTCAAAGCAGTACTTACAGTTCAAATTGGCGCATATTCCAAGAAGACTCAACAATAAATAACTGCTAACTTTTTCCTCGATAGGAGTCCCGCCAACAGCACTTTCAGGGCGGGATTTCCTCCTACGTTTATTATGGCCTGCTAAACGCCGGCGACAGCTTCGCTTTCCTTCATCAAATTCTTGAAGAAGGTGAAATCTGCACATAATGTAAGGTAGTCAAGAGGATTTGCCAATATTATAGAAGGTACACACAATGCATGCACTATGATCATACCAGAAAAAATACATTATGTAAATCAAATGCTTTCAAAAGTAGTCCTCCAGCCATGCCCAGGCTTCAATATTTCCTAAAAGTGGGCACTGTCTTTAGAGATATAAGTTGTACAAGAACAGGAAAGAGTGAACCACAGAAGGCCCTTATTTTTGGCCATGTGCTGTCCAAAATATGCATACATTTAGGTGCAGATGTGACAATTAAACTGCATGAAAAATTATATGGAACTTAGTCTAGTTGGAAATTTGGATTGTGGGAAATAAATTATGCACTCTAATGCAGTCAACTGGGCTAAATTGTTGAGAACAGTATAAAAATTTCAGAAATTTCTTCATTTTTTAAATATCTGAGTAGCACCGAGGTTTCCAAGTTTATCAACATCAACTAATCCTCAAACGTATGGAAGTAACGAAGCTGTATTGATTATATGAAGTGAAAAGGGGAACTAACTAAACAACAGTGCATTTATATTTGGGAGTTAGTCATAACTTATAACTCGCATGAATTTGATAAACCAAATTCATGAATCCTGATATAGATGAATAACTAATAGGTGTAATCAGAATATATTCCCAGTGGTACTATGTGATCACTTGCTCCCAGCGACAATGCCATAACTTTTCCTTCGATAGAAGTTGGATGTTCATGTTTTCTTTCTGCTAGATATCTGTTAAAAAATAATCTCCACATGCCGTGTCAGTCTGCAAATGAGAGATTGCTTTGCTTTCATATAGTTGACATATATATTGGTGTTTCTCACGTAACAAATGGTATTGCTTAAAAGATCATCATGGCAAGAAGTTTGATATGGGGTTTGCTCTGGTCTCAAAGGGGTTGTTTGCTTCACGCCCAAGTCATGCCCCGCCAAAATCAGGCTCACCAAATTATTGGCGAAGGATTTCGCCGTCTCCGTCTCGCCAGCGTGCGGGCGTTAAAGTTGAACGAACGACAAAAAATTTGGCGTGGACAGGAAACTCTGGCTACGGTCCAAACGGACGCCGATACCTACGGTCAACACCACAAGTTTGGTAAGGCAGCCTCGGGCTGCATTCCAAACAGATCCAAAATAGACACAAAATAAAACGTGCATAACATATTCCACCCATACATTCCCACGCGAACAATGTATCACATGTAAATAAAAGGTAATAGCAGCTCAATCGTAAAACTGACCTGCTACATTGCTGGCAGAACCGCTGGACGGTATTTCCGACGACCGCGGTGTTGGCCTTAGCATGCATCTCGCAGACCTTGTGCCGCCGATGGTAATCCTTTGCCGCGCTAAGGTCAGCGCAGCAGCCCTCCACCTGACACGCAGGACCGTTTGAGCTTCCGCCCTGCACCCTGATCTTCTTACCATTTCTGTCCTCCTCGTTCACACCACCATCCTCCGCCGCTCCGCCGGCAACAGAGTTGCCACCAATTCTCAAGCTAAGCACATTGTTACTGTTCCCCGCCGGGTCCTCATCCTTCTCATCGTCATCTTCATGAATGACAACCACTCGCTTCCTCTTATCAGAGTCACCACTCACGTTACCATTCCTAGCCACCTCGGCCCCGGCTTCCTCAGAGGAAGACGGCGAACTGTTGAGCGACAGGCCATTTCCCACAGCAGCGGGCACCGGCGTGGCGACGAAGCGCTCGCTGTCCCAGCTCCAGTCGTTGAGGTCCCAGCCGAACACCCGCTTCTCGCGCCTGGCCTGTTCAAGCTCACCACCCAGCCCGCCTCCGTACAGGTGGCGGCTCTGCGACCCTACCCTGGCCGCCTCCATGTCCATCCCCACGAAACCCTAGAGTAAGCCCTCGCCAAAACAACCAACCCTCCTGAAACCACCGGAGCGCGCGGCAACCGCCGGAACCGAGAGATCTAGTCGGCGCCCCTCCCGCCCAAGCAGTCGACGAACGTGACGCCCACGCAGCCGCGGATCCAGACCAGCAACACCCACATGCCCGCGGCGAGGGAACCACTCACGCCGAGCGCCGCGAATCCGAGCTCATGCCGCGCGAATCGCCGCGGATCAGCGGAAGCGACGGGGCGGACGAATCGACGGCGCGGACGGCGGGTAGGGGGGACGAATCGGGCTCCGGGAGGGTCGAGACGGGGGATTCCGCGGGGACTAGGGCGAATTCGGGAGCGGGATTTTGGTGGGAATGTTGGACTGGGGAGCAACGGAGTCGAGAAGAAGAGAGGAGGACTGGAGGGGAGGAGGGAGGGGAAAGAGCGAGGTGGGCGTGAGATGGTGGAGGCCGATGGGGACGCGTAGCGGGGACGGCTGAGTCTGAGTGTGAGTAGAAGAAACTGGCCTGCCAAATTTGTACGGGCACGCGGGCGCGGCCACACGCCAATCTGCGCCCGGCAGGGGGAGATATATATTTTTTTTTTGCGGGTCCGGCAGGGGGAGATATTGATTATTTATTAACCTCTTTTTTAATATCACATCAAGTTACTATTGTTAGTGTGTTTTTCTAGATTCATTATTATTGTTAGTGTTATATTTAGGAACATAGTTAGTAGTACTACAAAATGTCCATGGTGAATTGGTGATAAAGTGTGCAGCCCATGGAAGATGGATCTTGTGGATGGTCAAACACGCAGCCCTCCGGCCGTTGGACCGACGCGGTGACGCTTTTCGGAAAAACAGGTAACGTAAGAGAGGTGGAAACTTTCGGCGCGGCTGACGCGGTGTGGCCAGCGGTCATTATGTCGTATATGATCCTTTGGTTGATATCTAGCAGGTGATGCCAATTGTTCCATATATCATCTTGAAACGTATGTGCCTCTTTCAGGGGCCGGTTGAGGAGGTCAGACTTTTGAGATTGGGTTTGCACGCGGCCTAAATTGCGTGACATATTGTGGTCAAAACTAGGAAAAGAAAATATAAAATATGTGTATATAGAGAAGGGCCACGGCGTTAAATGGTAAGTGAGGCCACGCATTAAAGAACCATGCATGTGTACGTGATACATGGACATAACCATGCCAAGGTATGCAGTGCACGAAAGATGGATCTTGTGAATGGTCAAACTTGCTTCGTCACTTCGGTAGTTGGAACGACGCGGCGCTCGTCAAAAAAGGGGTAACGTAAGAGAGGCGGAAATTTTCGGCGCCAGACGCGATGCGATAAGCGGTGATTATGTCGTATATGATGGTTTGGATGGATCCAGTGGATGGTCAAACTCACGTCCCACCGGTCGTTGGATCGGAGCGGCGACGCTCGTCGAAAAAGTGGTAAGGCGGAAACTTTCGGCGCCAAACGCGGCGCGATGAGCAGTCATTATGTGGTATATGATGGTTTGGTTGATATCTGGCAGGTGACGCCAAACGTTGCGGATCTCATCTTGAAACGTATGTGCCCCCATTCAAGGGGCGGCCGAGGAGGTCAGACTTTTGAGTCTTGGGTTTGCACGCGGCGTGAATTGCGTGACATACTGTGGTCAAAACTAGGAAAAACACGCATAAATATGTGTATATAGAGAAGGGCCACAACGTTAAATGGTAAGTGAGGTAACGCATTAAAGAACCATCCAGGTGTATGTGATGCATGGACATAACCATGGCAAGGTATGCAGTGCATGAAACATGGATATTGTGAATGAACTCGCTTCGTCACTCCAACAGTTGGACTGACGCGACACTCGTTGAAAAAGGGGTAACCTAAGAGAGGCGAAAACTTTCGGCGGCAGACGCGATGCGATGAGCAGTCATTATGTTGTATACGATGGTTTTGTGGATATATATATGCATGTGACGTCCATCGTTGTGGATATCATCTTAAAACGTATGTGCCCCATTTAAGGGGCGGCTGAAGAGGTCAGACCTTTGAGTTATGGGTTTGCATGCAGCGTGAATTGTGTGACATACGGTGATCAAAACTAGAAAAGGAACATATATTGTGTGACAAATTTTATATACGGAGTAAAAAGGAGGCGAGGGAGCATATGTGTGTGCCCGTAGCGGGGTAGCACGCACGAGTGCGGTTCACAAGAGAGTCAAACCAAAGGTGTCTCGGTTCCGTGAGGGCAAACTTTTGGTCATGATTAGTCTCCGCGGCAACCCAGTCACAGGCCTAATCCCTGCAGACAGAAGAACGCGGCGCACGTGTGTGGTCATGCCGAATTGGCTGCCCACTGCCCACGGCCACCTTCTTCTTTTTTCTCTCACAAATTGGGCCGGGCCACATGTACTACCCAGCATAAGTGGTAACGAAACGCAACCGTACCGGGCTATGCTTAAAGCTTATACGATACAGTAGCGCTCATCGAGATCGCTGGTGGGCAGGCCCACCGCTAGATCGCCCGCATATTTTGTTTTCCGAAGAATAATCGCTCGCTTTCTGTGGCTCTCGTTCGCTCCCCTTTTTTTTTCAACGGTTTCCTGTAGTACTAGAATTTTTCTATAGTCAACGTACCCTCTAAAAAAGCCCGTGAATTTAAAAAAAATCACGTTTTGATTGTTTTTCCATTTTATTCGAAGTGTTTTTTTTTATTTTTTACATCTTCAAAAATCGTTAACTTCTAAAATTTCATATTTTTTGTATTAAAATAAAACCGCTAGGTACATCACACATTAAAAAAATGTTCAACATACAAAATGTTCAACGGATGTTAAAAAAGTTCACTGTACACTAAAAAAATGTCCAGCATATATAAAAAGATATTCAAAGTATGTACCGTACACTAAAAAAGATTCAATGGGAGACTTGTATGAGATCTCACATTTAGGTGAGATCATGAGATCAACCCTAAAAAAATCATATTTAGATATTTCAAAAAAGTTATATTATTTGACAACATCCATGTGGGGTATATCTACAACTCCGAAAAAAATCAGCTCAAACCTCGATGTACATTTAGAGATTCAAAAAAGACAAATTCGAATGTGAATAGTGACAACTTTGGGTGAATAGTACTTTGACACTATTCACATCCGATTTTGTCTTTTTTGTTTCTATTCATGTAAGTTGAATTAGGAGCAGAAACTTTTTGAGGTTGTACATCAAACATTGTTGTGTGTCTACAAAAAAATTGAGAATATTTGAGCATGTAATTTTCTTTTTCAAAAAAATCAATCTCATAGATCTCACCTAATGTGAGATATCACACAAGTCTCCCCCCAATATATATAGTGAAAAATGTTCGGCGTACAATATATAGAAAAAATGTTCAGCGTATGTTAAAAAAGTTCACCGTACACTAAAAAACAGTTCACTGCATACAGAAAAATGTTCATTGTATATAGAAAATGTTCAATGTATATTAAAAAAACACTTAATCCTTCATTAAGAGATTGTGGTTTGTTAAATTTCTAAAAAATGTTCACAAATTAAAAAAGGTTCAAGTTCATGCAAAATGAATAGTTCATGAATTCAAAAAATGTTAGTGAATCAAAAAAAAATGATAGTGAATTGAAAATTGTTCATAAATTCAAAAAACTATTACTAACGAATTTGAAAAAATGTTCATAAATTACAAAATTGTTCATGAATTTTATTAAAATGTTCATGAAAATCCCAACAAAATTAACAAAAAAATGATAAAACCAATGGAAAAAAGAAAAGAAAAACCAGTAAGCCAACAAAAACACAAAGAAAAGACAAAAATAGAAGAAACCCAAAAAAAGCAATGCAAAACACAGAGGAAATAGATAGAAGAATAAGTGAAAAAGCAATGAATAACACAACAATAAAAAAGAAGGAAACCATAAAAAGAAGTGGAGAACATAAACAAAACAAAAGGCATTAGAAAAACCAGGAAACCTGTGAAACCCCATTGAAAAGAAAAACATAAGAAAACTAGAAAACCATGAAAAGAAAAGAAAGGTAAAAGAGGACAATTCTATAAATAAAATCCGGTCAAATACCCAGAAAACTCTAAAATCATAGAAAATAAAAATGTAAGAAAACTGGAAAACCAGTGAAAATGAAAAGAAAATAGAAAAAAAGAAAAAAAAAGATAATCTCTAATAAGAAACCGGCTAGATACCCAGAAAACCAACATGAAAACACAAAGTAGAAAAAAAACCCGGCTGAAAGCTTCGTAAAACCAAGTGGAATCGTCCAAAACAGATGAAACACTCCCCCAAACTGCTAAGCGGGCGCTTCCTACTCTCACTAATGGGCTGGCTTGCCAGGAGGGCCCGTAGTGAGCAATCAGTATCGTGAGTGTTGCTATAGGTGAACATATCATTTGCAAACCGTACCCGCCCGTCACGTGATTTCTTAAGAGCGTCAAATAGGAGAGCTGCCGCATAGGGACGCTTCGTGGTGGACCGGCCGTTCCACATACATGAACACAGTAGCGACAGAGATCAAGCAATATAGCAAACAAAGTAGGAACCGGGCACTGTAGTCATCGAAACATGGTAGCAACTCGCTTACTGAAGCGAACGGCAGTACTATAGTAGCTATTTTTAAAATGTGCTCCTTTTAAAAAAAAAACATTTTTTCAAGTTTGAACATTATTTATAAGCACCAACATTTTTACAAATTTATGAATATCTTTCGAAAACAAGAACAAATTTTTAAATTTGTGAACATTTTTGAAAAGACGAACATTTTTTTAAAACCCAAATAATATTTCAATTTGGCGAACAATTATTGAAAGCGACAACATTTTTTAAATCAGCAATATTTTTTCAATTTTGAAAGAATTTTAAAAATGCCAACATTTTTTTCAATTTATAAAGTTTTAAAATATTTAGAAAGTTATTTGAAACAGGACATTTTTTCCAAATTAGTGAATATTTTTCAAATATTACGAACATTATTTGGAAAATCAGATATTTTAAATTTACAAACATTTTCCGAAAGCGTGGTCATTTTTTCAAATTTACGACCATTTTTTGAAATTTGCAAACTTTTGAAAAAAGAAAGAAAAAACTATAGAAATAGAAAGCTAGTTCAAGAAGCATCTAGAAGGTTCCAAAAACAGATAAAACTGGTCTGGAATGGTTCCCAAAACCGAAATTAGAACCCTAGCCTAACAGACGCGACGTTTCTGCACCCACGTTCTTCTACAGCCGGATGTAAACAGTAAAATCATTTAAAATTGCCAAAAAATTCAGAACATTCATAAAAAAAAGTGGTGCAAGATCTTTGAATCCGTGCCGCCCGGTGCCAAATTGGGTGAAGTTTGGACATTCGAGGAGCTCGTGGCAAAATAAATAAATTTCAGGCCTATGAGATAGTTTGAAAACACGCTCTAGTCATAGCTGATTTTTTCTTTTTTGGTGTGAGCTCCTCGAAATTCATTAGCCCATGTTTTGCGTGCACTTCGCACACTAAATCATCTTGAATGCAAAAAAAGTTTCAGATTTTGTATTTTTTACTGTTCACCGGGGGTAGATGATCTTGGGCTCGGTATTGAATTATTGTCGCCTAACATTACAAATGGGCTGACCCACTTCCTCGGTGGTGCATCCTTGTGTTTGTGTTTCGGCGGAATCTGCCGCAATGAGCGGCAACTAGGATTTGCGGGCCCTCACACCGATGGCAACGTAGGCCTGTTGGGAACTTGGGCCTGGTAAGCTGGACACGTGACCAGAGTTAATAATAATCGATTCTCAATAAAACGGAAAAGGAGTTAATAATGGGAACGCCTATGCGACGCGTGGAATCCTATATGATGCCTGCAGGCATCATATAGTCACGGCTTGGCTGAAGCGAGAGGCAAAATGGGTCGGCCCATTAGATGCGCACGCACTATGTTTTGTCCTCATTCTTTTTTTCCGTTCGCAACTAGAATAAGCTTTCCTTTCGGATTTTTTTTTAGTGTGTGTGGATTTTTGTTTCTATATTATGTTTCATTTTTTCTTCATTTTTCATTTTCTTTCCTATTCTTTTATTTTTCGGATTTGTTTTTTATTCCTTTTTTATGGTTTTTTAATACACACTGAATTGATTGTAGTATATGTTGTACATTTTTAAAATATGCACTGAACTTTTTTATATGTTTATTTTTTTTATATACATTGGAATTGTTTTAATATAGAATGAAGTTTTTCGAATATACTAGTATGAATATTTTCTTGATACACACTGAACAGTTTTAGTATATTGTGAATTTATTTTTATTTCCACAGAATTTTTTTATAAAACACATACTAAACAATTTTTTTAAAAGTATTTTAGAAAATTTTAATAGGTCTTTGAAAATCCAGCTCCTAATAAGAAACAACAAATGGTTGTTTTGGTGAAAAATTGACTAAAAACGAAGTAGAAGGAAAATAAACAGCAAGTCGCTTGGCAAAGTGCCCCGGCCCTTGCGTCAAAATGCTGGCTTTCGCACAGCGGCATCCCCGACTGGGCCGGCCCATCTGCAAGATACTGCAGCAAGGCGCTGTACTATGGAACAGCTCTACTGTAGAGACCAGCCATAGAGACCAAACACATTCCTGGTTGATAAACCCTCCTGAATTCGTGTGTATGGTACATTCTGCCGTGATTGAATAAATTAGAGTTTCAACCCTAAAAATGATTTGTTTTTTCTATACCCATGTATAGTACGCGAATATGTTTGCATATTGACCGCTAGATGTAACTGACCCAACAGCTGATAGGTGGCAAATCCGAACGATATTGACCTTTGGATACATTTTGATGTTGCACTGGATGCTTCCACGTGGTGTTTGTAGCATTGGACTTCAATTTCAAAGTCACCCGCCGCACGTGCTCTACTTTTCTGGACGCTTCGCCACGCACCGCGAACCACCTAGAACCGAGTCAGATTAAAATATCGTACATATTCTGGCTGACATGCCGTCCGTTGTCATCGAAGCCCACTACAATTCTTCTCCGTCACTCGCCATCTCTGGCTCGAGATCCAACCTCCCATCCTACCACACTCCCTATCGCCTCGTCCATCTCAGTCTTGACACTATTGCTATCGTCCACTGGTTCCTTCGACCTTCCACAAGGTTGTAGGGTATCAAAAATTGCCACGCCGCTACCACCACGGGGACACTCCGGCAGACGGGTGCAGTGCATCTGAAATCGTCACACTGCCATCATCGTGAGTTCGTGACGCTCTTGTCGGTGATTATGGACCTGCTGCGGTATGTGCAGTCGAGCACGCACTCTGCCTTCCAGTGGCGTGCGAGTACTCACACTTGGATCACGCAGTTGTGTGTGCACATCATGGGTACTGCTCGGCCATGCCATGGAACATCAGATTCGTCTTACTTGCTCACAAGTCGAAGAGGAGGTAACATATGATTTCTGAAAGAAATACTAATTACTAAATCACCTAATGATTTGCTCCATGCCAATCTAAGGCAAAAATAAATCTAAGTCATTTCCGATCTGAAAGTCTGGGCACCAACTGTTGTGTTTATGTCTACAAACTTTTGATTTTTCAGTCCGGTCTATTTTCTATTTGCGATGTTGCTCTTGCTATTTCATGTGAATAAGGTTTCTGTTTGATCATACTCTCAATATACTGCATATTTACTCCATATTGCAAAATTTGTGAACAACCAGTGCTGCACAATCGGTTATATACAGAGGAAGGCAAGGAGAACCAACTAAACATTTCACAAATTCCTACCAATTACAGGCACAAACTCCTTTTCAAGGTATTACAAATGTGGTTAATTACCAGAAATTGTCAGAAGGGAAAGAAGGTATATCATTTATCTTTAATCATCAAAATCTTGATCCAAATTATATTTTATTATTTATAGAAGTATGTATATTTTTACACATCAAATTTATGAGCGCATAGAGCGCGTCTCTTAGTAGCAGTATTAAGTGCGGCTAGGATCGTGTATACTATTTCAGTTGGGAGGATATCATAATTAAATTATTCTGTCAAAGTGAATATGATGGAACAAATTTCATGACATGCAAAGCACGTGTCTCTTACTAGTTTATATTAAAACATGAACATTTTACAATAAAAAAATGTTCATTATAAAAAATGAACATTTTATAATTTGAGAACATTCTGATTTTTTTTAAACCAGAATTTTTAAATACGAATTGTTTTTAGAAAAAGCTATTGAAATTGAGAATTTTTTAAACAATTCCATTTTTAAAACGTGTTTTTTAAAATGTGATTTTTTAAAACGCAAATTTTAAAATCTTTGAAAAGTTTAAAATGTGTTTTTTAAAAATATAAATATTTTTTGTAATTGAGAACATTATTTGAAAATTTTGAATTTTTTTAAAATATGATTTTTAAAATACTTACAGTTTTTTGAAATTTTCAGAAAAAACCATAAAAAGATATAGTATGAGAAAATTGGACCGGAACTTCGTAGATGGTTCCCAAAACCGAGATCATGTAGTACGTTTTGCTCACCGGACCAAAACGCGTTGTAGGTCAACTATCCCATGCGAAACGATGGCATTTTGACGCTAGTGTTAATTAGGATTTGTCATTAATAATCTACTAGCACAAATGCCCGCGCGTTGCAACAGGAGAAAAATGGCGTTGACGATAAAAACGATATACCGATTTAGAGTGATCATGCACAGAACTAACTGAAGGAGGGAACTTAATGGGAACATATCCTATGCATCCAGGAGACTTAGTGTATCCATGTACCTGTCTTTCCTCGGCCTTCTGATCGAAATCGAACGTGCAACATCAAAACGTGAATAATTTGCACTTAGACACTCGCCTTGCCACTTAAGTCATTGCGTCTTTGCGATAACCTCCTTTGACTAAAATAACAACGGCTTCATCTCCCGTTTTGAGAGACAGACGGCGAATTAAGTCTCACGGACCTTCACAAGTGGCTCTTGCAAGCAACAAAATTTAGGTTTCGCATTGACTGCCCATGAGATCACAAGACTACAAAAATGTGGCAATTCGATCATAATTCACAAAGGCTGGATCGCAAGCACATGTGCTAGGTGTGATTAGCATGTCCCAGATCACGTGAGGTTGTAGCATGTCACATGTCCTTTCGAAGTTGTAGGTCCTCGTCGGCCGCTATGTTGTGTGGTCGCCGCCACGCAGGCCGCTCCTCTGTGTTGGTCCACCTCGCCGTCGAATCCATGGGTGCATCGTCCTCATTTATTTAACCAAGTTTACCGGCCCATATATCACTCTAGTGAATTCCTTTCTGGTCTCTGTTCTGTTCTAACTCAAGAGATAACCAGCGTCCTCCACTTATTAATTTTATACAAATTCATCCTTCAACCAGCTTAGCACGTATAATTTCACACACTATATAAATTGGTACGCTTGAACATAAACGAACGATGTGGAGTGCGAATTTTTGACGGACGAGCACCAGGTCGCTCTGTATCCTGGTGGCAAAATTTCGTGTTTTGACCCTTTTCGTATAGTTTTTCAGGATCTGGCCCCCGTTGAGAAAAATTTCGGGATCTGACCCTTTTCCTACCGCCAGACACCTTGGCGGTAGGGTATAATAGCCTACCGCCAAGACCCTTGGCGGTAGGGTTCTTGCCTACCGCCAAATAGGCTGACGGTAGCCTGTGCAACCCTACCGCCAAGGTGCCTGGCGGTAGGCCCTCGCACGCGCTGTGTCGGAGACTTAGAAAATTTTGACGGTAGGGCGTCCAACCCTACCGCCAAGGGGCCTGGCGGTAGGCTATTATACCCTACCGCCAAGGTGTCTGGCGGTAGGAAAAGGGTCAGATCCCGAAATTTTTCTCAACGGGGGTCAGATCCTGAAAAACTATACGAAAAGGGTCAAAACACGAAAATTTTCCTATCCTGGTCGTCCCACTATGCATTGGGATCCCCCTGTGTCAGATCTTTGTCAGCCTTTGTCGACTATACCGGTGCGTGATACATGGTGGCTAGCGCAGTAGACGTACAGGGTTGGGACACATGTTTCTCGTCTGCTCCAGGACGAAATCACTGTTTTGACCCTTTGTGCTAAGAAATTCCCGAATTGACCTTGATTGCAAAAAAATAAATTGAATCTGACCTTTTTGGGTGACGCCAACATACCTGGCGTTTGGTTTGCACGGGTGACGCCGGGGACCCTGGCGTCTGGTACCTGGCCCGCACGATCCGCTGGCACGTTGACCGGCTGACGTGACAAAGGTCCAGACGCCGGGCACCCTGGCGTTTGGCCAGACGCCGTAGACCCTGGCGTTTGGTCCTGGTAAGTGAATAACCCCACGGGAGAGTGGGTGGGACCCACCCCACTCACTCTCCCCAATCCAGCCCGAGCTGCAAGCACACTTTCTGCCCCCCCTCTCTCCCATCCCTCAAGCCCCCCCTCAAATCCTCCCCAAAAGGTGTTTCCCTTAGGTGGATCTTTCCATCACTTTGTTGCTTGTGGTAATCTCCCCCAAATCACCCAATTTTTTTGGGTTAAATCTTGTTATTTTGCTAGCATTTTTTACATGTGGGTGGAACCCTAGTTCTATGCTTTTCCCCAAAATTTAGTGTGAATATCTTGTTTAACTTTGCTAATATAGGGATATGCATAGTGTGTAGTATGTATGTTTGCTTGTTGAGTAGAAAGATTGGGGGTTAGGGTTAGTTTGTGTTTAGGGTAAACTTTGCTTAGTGTATGTTAATTAATGATACATTTTTGGACATCATCAATAATGTAGTGTTGATATGATTTCGATATAATGGATTATTTTTGGATAACCAACAATTGTCATTGATGCCTTAAATGCATTCATGTTGTTTTTAGATGGGTAGACTTGTTAATGTTCATTATATGGACAAGGAGGCATTCTTGAGTAACAATGCCGACACGGGTGAGGAACCAATGGTTTTTGATACAGGCCCTATCTATGAGGAGGTTGTTGCAAAAGTGAGACATGTCTTAAAGTGGATGGACCCCAATGATGATGTTAAGTTAATAGGAAGGTATGATGTTGGAGTTGGAGCCAAATCTCGCTTGAAAAGTATGCATGTCACCTCGGATTTGCATTGGGATGTATACAAGGAAAAAGTTGCCCAATCGGAAGACAAGTCACTTGAATTGTTTGCCACCAAGGTTGAACCTCCTCGGTTTACAATTGACTTGAACCGGCATGCGTCTTCCCCAATGAATGACATGACCGAGAGGACAATCGTGCCCCTTGTTGAGCATAGGGTTGTGGTTGATGCCCCCAATGCTTATCACCAACCACGTCCCCATCCACCAACTAGTGAAGCAAATGAGGTTGAGTTGTATGCCCCCAATGCTTCTAGCCAACCACCAACTAGCCAAGCAAATGAAGTTGAGGTGATTGCTAGTGACAATGTATATGAAGAGGATGGTGATGCTCATGGTGATGACGATGAGCAAGAGGAAGGTTTTCATGGTAATGATGTTGGTGACTTGGATGCGTACATAGCGCAAAAGGACATGGATCGTGAGATGCCTTTTAGGCGTCAATATGCGTATGACTCGGATGACGAAGGTCCGGGGGAACAGTTGGACGAGGATGGATTCACAAAGGCTGAAAACCAAATGTACTTTGAGTTGACGGGCTTAGAAAAAAGAACTCACTTGTTTCGAGATCTTAGCCTTGCCGATAAAGCAGTAGTTGATGGTGGCATGAGAATGACGGCGATTGAGCCAGCACCATGCCTGGATCCAGGCAAACCAAGGGATAAGAACGAGGACGAGAATGCTTATTTGAAGAAAGGAGTGAAGTTTCTAAGCTTGGCTCGGCTGAAGGTTTGGTTGTCTGACTATGCCATTCGGAACCATAGGCCATATTATGTTGAGCACTCCGACATAAATTTGCGTTACACTATCAAGTGTGAGCAAGAAGGATGCCCATGGAAGGTTCGTGCAAGAAAGCTTGAAGAAACCGGAGAATGGGTGTTAACAAGTTGTGTTGCCACTCATAGGTGCAAACCGCCAAAGAAACGTCTTCGAAAGACACACCGTCAACTCACGTCTGAGTATCTCGGATACAAATTCATGAAAGACATAGCCATTGATCCCACTGTGAAAGTGAGGTTTCTCATGCGGACGGTGAAAAAAGAATTTGGTTATAAAGTCAAGTATGGAAAGGTATGGAAGGCAAAGGCAAATGCTATTAGGATGTTGTATGGTGGTTATGAAGAAGCATACAACCAGCTCCCGAGGTTGTTGGGCGCGATTGCACATAGGAACCCGGGCATGTATCATGTGGTCGATGATAACGAGGGAGTGTTCCACCGTGCCTTCTGGAGTTATGGACAATGTGTGGCGGCGTTTGAGCATTGTCGTCCGGTCTTATCTATAGATGGCACCTTCTTGACTGGCAGATACAAGGGCACACTAATGGTAGCAATGGCGCACTCCTCCAATGACAATGTGTTGCCAGTGGCATTTGCTTTGGTGCCTTCCGAGCATCAAGACAACCGGGAGTGGTTCATGGGTCATGTGAGGGAGAAGGTGATTGGGGCTAAGGAGGTATGCATCATATCGGACCGGCACCATGGCATACTCAAGGCAGTGGACATTGTAATTCCAGGCTTTCCAAAGCTTCACCACAGATGGTGCATGAGGCATTTCGTGGCCAACTTTTACCGGGCATGTAAGAGCAAGGAGCTCAGCAAAGACCTTACCCATGTATGTGTGGCCTTCACCACCGATGCTTTCGATGCTCGCTACAACAAACTCTTTGCAGCGGTGAACGAAGGGGGGGGAAGATTTCTTAACACGGAATTTCGGCGAGAAGCACAAGTGGGCACGCGCTCATGACGATGGAGGTAGGCGATATGGCGACATGACGAGCAACCTGGTTGAATGTTTCAACAATGTGCTCAAGGGTGCCCGTTCATTGCCGGTGACTGCAATAGTGGAGTACACCTTCTTCAAGCTTAATGATTACTTTCATAAGCATTCGGAAGAGACAGCCAAATGGATAGGTGAGAAAATGGATTATCCGGAAAAGGTTGATGAATGGCTTCAGTTACAATTAAGCAAGTCTTCGCAACAACAAATTATCACATTCGACAACACTGAAATGATCTATCAAATCGACGAGCCAGGTGGCACAACACGAGACGGTTTTTCATATGGTGGTGTCGCATTTGAGGTGCACCTGAAGACACGGTGGTGCCAGTGCGAGAGGCCTAGTAAGTATCATTGGCCATGCTCGCATTTGCTAACAGCGGCGAAGGCGAGACACATATCAGTTTGTGATGGGAAAACCGTGCGGATGCAAGAGTTCCACGTGGAAGCTACTAGGTTGACATGGGCGCCTCGGTTTCACCCTTTCTTAGATCAATCACAGTGGCCTGAGTATCATGGCCCCCATATTAAGCCAGACCCTCTCCTGAAGGTGGAGACCAAGGGTAGAAGGAGAACTAAGAGGTTCAGGGGTGATATGGATGACCTGGCTGGATACACTGGCATGAAACAATTTGGTAGCGGTCATTTCATGGAGGCTCCTGACACTATCAATTGTGGGGGGTGCGATGAAGGGCGACACAATGCGCGGACATGCAAGAAAAGGAAAACGTCGAAGGGGGGCATTCCTAGCACTAGCCGTAGAGGAAGGACTAGTCGTGGAGGAGGATCTGGTGGTGAACGAGGGGGAAGAGGTGATGGTGGTGGTCGTAGAAGGGGGGCATTCCTAGCACTAGCCGAGCCGAGCTGCTGCCCCCCTCACTCTCTCTCCACCACCCAAACTCCCCTCAAATCTCTCACAAATCGGTCCCATTTAACCGTTGGATTGGAGTCATTTCCAACCATTGAGGTAAATCCATTGCACCCCCATGATTTGTTTGGTTCAATCCATCGTACTTAGTGGAATTTAGCAAACCCTAGTTTCGATTTATTTTAGCAAATCCTTAGCAAAAAATGGTAGAATATGGTGCTATATGTGGTGTTGTAAGCTTTAGACTAATAGATTTACTTGGTGCACTATGCATTTCCCCAAGAGTTATGCTTTGGATTAGGGTTATGATTAGTATTATGATTACACTAGTTGTTATGCTTAGCATTAGGGTTAGGGTTACGTATTTGTTTACGATGTAAACTTATGATGTTGCACTTAATATTGCTAGGTCGTAGGAATGGCTGACGCCAACATGGTCTTCATTGAAAAATATATGGATGCGGCGGATGAACGTAACCGCCAACTCATCAACGCAAAGATGGATATGTGGGTCAATATTTGTGATGCCATGAATGAAGCTGCGAGGAAATGTGCACAGCTTTACTTTGGCGATTACACAGAAGATGTCATCGCTGAAAGGGAAAAGAATTTCAGTGAGCTGCAAACGACTGAACTAGAATATAGAAACGATCTAGCTAGGCAAATCAAATTTTACGCTACTATGGAAGAATATAATAAGATGGACTTGAATAGGCCTAGACAGATCATTGACTGGGCAATAAGGGAAGGAGCGTCCCCAATACCAAGCCAGGCTGCTCGCTGGGATTGGATTCTGGAAAGGAGGGATGTCATCTTTTGCAACCCTAGACCAAACAATGAGATTAAATTGAAACCTATCACGCTAGATGGGGACAATGCAGGCAAGAAAAAAAAGAGGGACAATGCACGCAAGAAAAATACAAGGGGTTGAACTACGTGATGAACTATGTTAATTGAACTCTAATGGCATCAACTTTCCTTCTATGATGAACTATGTAATGTTTATGTGTATTTGAATTATGTGTTGTTGTATGTCATTTGAGTTATGTGATGTTGTATGTCATTTGAACATTAATGGCATCAACTTTCCTTCTGTGATGAACTATGTAATGTTTATGTCATTTGAATTATGTGATGTTGTGTGGAATTTGAATTATGTGATGTTGTTGTTTATCACTTCCATAAATTCAAAGGAAACAGAGAGAACAAAACGCCTGTTTATAATATATCTTTACATCCCTCTGGTGCACCCCCAGACGCCAGGGACCCTGGCGTCTGGATGCCGTGACTGAACCAGACGCCAGGGACCCTGGCGTCTGGTCCCCTGTACATGAATTTTACTTTGCTGTTTTCTGACTTTGCTGTTTAATAGGAAACAAAAGATACAGCAATTAAAGATTTTAACAGGAATCAACATTTCACAAATACATACAAATGACTGAGTTCAGCATTTA
The DNA here is from genome assembly GCA_039707655.1 of Elymus sibiricus. Lineage (NCBI taxonomy): Eukaryota > Viridiplantae > Streptophyta > Magnoliopsida > Poales > Poaceae > Elymus > Elymus sibiricus. The sequence goes on from CM077672.1 coordinate 456,413,096, forward strand.
ACCAACAAATTCATGTCATGCATTCATATCAAGTTCACGAATTCATGGCAAGTTCACGACAACCTAAAAAGTTTTCACCACGACACCAAGTTCATGCAAACAACGACACCAAGTTCATGAAACGACTAGTTCACTTCTTTCTTAGTCTCTTCAGGGCATTTGCTAGCACCTCCTCTGAGCTAGCCTCTTCCTCCTCGCGGTCCTCCTCCTCTTCCTCGCTAGACTCCTCATCCTCGTTAGACTCATGTCTAGTCATTCCTTTAGGCAAAAGATGATGAGGATACTCAGGACTACGGAGGAAAGTGTTCCATTTCTTCGTTCTCCCTTTATCTTTTCCTTTACCTTTGCTTGGTGTCTTAGCTATGCCTTTGCCTTTCTTAGAGCGAGCTTTGCCTTGTGTCGGTTGTGTAGCCTGTGATGGCTGTGGAGCATCAATATCATACTCATGCTCTTGTTGTACCTGCTCCTCTTGTTGTGTTGGCTCCTCTTCATGGACCTCCTCCTCAGTCTCCTCGTCGCGTAAATAGCGACGTCTAGCTCTGGCGGCGCGGGTACCAGGTGCACTCACTTCAGCGGCCTGAGCACCGTGGCAAGAAAGTATAGCTGCCATCTTGTGGAACCGCTTCTTGAACTTCTGCAACAACACAAAATATGATATGATATGAGATGCAAATAACTAATCCGCAAAGATAAGCTTTTCTAATAAATGGCTCATACCTCCATCGTGGTCCTAAGAGTCCTCTCAGATAATCCACCATCCAGGGGATGACTGAGTGCTACATTGGCATCGTTGACGCACATCAGCAACTCTCTGCCCTGCAATTCATGATCACACAAAACATTCATATTTGAAATAAAGACAAGATAATGCAACTGCAGGTTCATTAAACTACCAATTCGTCATGCATCGGTGCGTAGTCAACGTGAGTCCCTCTGGTCTCTCTCACCACCATGTTGAAGGCATGATAACCTTCTGCAGCCCCCGGGTCTTCCGACACCAACTCCGACCACTCCTCCTGAGTCTAGCCAGGCTTTAGCTTTAACCGGTAACGCTTCGCATACCACACTTGATACTTCTGGAATGCTGACTGATTGTGGGGTCTATTCTCTGATTCCACTAACGTCTCTCTTTCATTCCAAATTTGTATCCACTGACGGTGCTTGTTCGCCCAATCCGATGTATCTTGATTGTTTCTTCGAATGAACCTACAAATGATGCACGGTACTAACAATTAGCAAACAATGACTATGTTACTGCTCAACTACATATCTCAAAGACATGCTTGCTCACCGATGCAGAGATTGGATTGTCTCCTTGCTCTCCTCAACTGGAATACCTTGTCTTTTTCCAAATTGCCTGGCAACACGGTCTACGAAGTGCCACTCGACTGCGTAGAAGCATATCATTGGGCACCTCGCCCGCCAAAGATGCTTATCACGCGTGCACATCTCGTTAAGAGAGAAGTCACGATCTCCCACATAAGACAACCAGTGGACCTGCAACACAACGATATAAATTGTTACACACAAATTTCATTCTTGACTAAATTATGTCTGATTCAACTTCTCGGTACCTGCTCAGCAGTCAAGGTGTCCAGCTCGTTCACATAGCACTTGTATCGCACATGCGAGCTTCCTGTGTACACCGCCACCCGTTCCCAACAATATGTAATCGTGGGGCGCCGATATGGATCAGCATCATGAAGCCCTTCATGAAGCGGACGTGGGTTTGGGTGCTCGAGGTTTAGCGCATCGGGCCGTCCAACCGGCACCCGCTCCCACATCCACACGGATAGGCTCCAAACAAACCCGGCCAATGAGGATGTATTTTGCATCCTGCGACACCCCAGGTCAAGCTGCAATTGAACATACATGTTAGATATGGAGGCGGATGACAAATGCAAGATAAATGGTTGCAAATATTTGATACCTGACGATACAAGTATGCTAGTGCCGCCGAACCCCAGCTATACTGAGTATCCCAGTTACTGAGTAGCTCCAAGAACATCTAGAGGCCCGAGTTCCCGGTTGAGTCTGAGAAGACTACCTTGGTTAGTACATACCAAAGATAGGCCCGAGCGTACTGCTGCACAACCATCTCATTAGCATCCTCGGGGCACGGATTTGTTGCTCCTCTCACTTCTTTTAGCCAAGAATGCTTCACTTTCGGGGTATTGGCCTTGCCTGGGAGAGGGGGAGCGGGCTCAACACCAATTAAAACGCCAACCCGAGCTCGCCAATTAACGGCGCTGACATGACCGGTAACAGCTTGTCCGTTGATAGGAAGGCCGCTTATCATAGCCATGTCCTCTAAGGTCATCGTCATCTCCCCACAGGGAAGGTGGAAGGAGTGTGTCTCTGGCCTCCAACGATCCAGAAGTGCGGTGAGCGCCGCGTGGTTCACCGGCGGAGGGTGTCGCTTGAACTGCAACACGAATGGGAGAAGACCCAATCTCTGAATGTACGGCTCATACCGCACGTCGTAAGGAAAGTCATCCGCACCATGACCCCTCATGCGCATAACAACTACAGGCTGCAAACAAAGTGAGTTTCGGATCAGTAAAAAACACAAATGGAATAACACCGAAAATTGATTGGTCTTGCTTCTTACCTTTCGGTTCTCAATGGCCCGAGCACGATGCTCCTTGTCGAACTCCTCGATTAATCCGTCGTACCAAGGTCCATCATCATCCTCCATCCTACCAAACAAATATGAACTTCATGCCAAGAACATCTACATAATGCATATCCGACATAATGCGTATCAAAGAAGCATCAACTAACTTGGCATAATTTGAATTTATTGTCAACATAATGCATATCAAATAATATACGTATCCAACATCAACATAATGCATTCTTCTTTGCATAGTTCAAAAATAAATTTATTTGGAAAGAATATTCTCAAATAAATCATATATTTTCATACCACATACACCGATCATCTCTACATAATGAACCTACTTGTAAACAAAATTCTCAAACAAAATGTATCACATACAACCTCATCTCTTCGTCATCTCTCTTCACATACGCAAATATTCTTCATCTATAACCACACCAACATCTCAAAAAAATCATCTATTATACACAAAACCGAATTAAAAGGGCCTACACATTGAACAAAACATCATCTAGTACCTACCAATCATCTAGAATCATCTACCAACTACAAATATATACCTAAAACGAATATACCATCTATTCATCTAACACCACCTAATGTTCAATTATGCATCCACAAGAAGAGGATTCAATCAAAACAAATTGGAGGGAAGGGGGGAGAATACCTCAAGTATGCCTATGGGCCTCAGATCCACCAAAATGAGTGGGTGGAGGAGTAGATCTGAGGATTTGGTGAGGGGAGGGGAGAGGGGGGCGAGAGAGAAGCTCTCTCTGTTCTTGAATACGGGCGCCGCCAGGGAGAAAGGAAGATGGGGGTGGGGTGGGCTGGGCCGCGCGGCTAGTTCACTCGCCAGGACCAAATGCCAGGGTTCCCGGCGTCTGGCCCTTTGCCACGTCAGCCGGTCAACGTGCCAGCGGGTCGTGCGGGCCATGGACCAGACGCCAGGGTCCATGGCGTCACCCGTGCAAACCAAACGCCAGGGATGTTGGCGTCACCCAAAAAGGTCAGATTCGAATTTTTTTTGCAATCGAGGTCAATTCGGGAATTTCTTAGCACAAAGGGTCAAAACAGTGATTTCGTCCTCTGCTCCACGCCGTGTGAACTGTTTGGCGCCTCAAGCTACTACTACCTATTCGATTGGACAACACCATGAGAAAGTCTGTCACCGCAACACATGTGTTTTGCTTTTATCGCTAGAGTAAATCTTAGCTCTACTGCCATGGATGATTACTCAGCCATCCCATGGATTACTTGCGAAAATAAAAAATAATGTACATCTGTGACTACTCGTGTCGATGCGTCGTATCTGGGCTTTGTTCTTCTCACCAAAACAATTGTCTGTCACGGAAGGTTGATTAGATCTGCATGCACATTATTAATTAATCCCAGTTTTTCAGAATCAGTTATTTATGTAGAATTATACCTAAATGAGATCAATCTCGATCTGATAATTACAAGTTAATATTGTTAACAGTGCCGTCTCAAAAAAAAATGATAACTCAAAAAAATTTGTTAACAATGAAACTACTCCCTCCGTCCGGAAAAGCTTGGCCAGGGCGCTGTACAATTACGTTTTTGCAAAAAAGTCCTCGTACATTCAAACAATTGCAAACAACCCCCTTTCTCCTTCCTCCGTTCACTCCCCATCGCCCGCGCGTTGCTGCCCACCTGCGCTAGCCACCGTCGGGTCGGGGACCGGCGCCGCCGCCCACCTGCGCGTCCGCCGCGCACCTGCGTCGCCCCCGCCCACCTTTGCCCCCGCCACGGAGGCGACCTGCGACGCCGCCTACCCGCGCCGCCGCCAAGGAGGCGACCGGCTGCTGCGCCGCCGCCAAGGCCGCTGCCCACCTGCGCCGCCGCCTACCCGCGCCGCCGCCACGGAGGCGACCGGCTACTGCCCACCTGTGCCGCCGCTGCTTCGGCCACGGAAGCGACCTGGGCTTCTTCCGCTTCGGCCGCCGGCCTCTGCTGCTGCTGGTGGCGGTGGGCGTCGCCTATGGTTCCCCGCGCCGGCCTCTGCTGCTCCTGATTCCCCGCGCCGGCATCTGCTGCTCCTGATTTCCTGCGGCATCGAGGAGCCCGACCCCGCCCCTCGCCCCCGGCGCCGAGGACTGGGCGCGCGGCAAGAAGCACGCCGACGAGGTCAGCTCCTGCTGCTGGTGTTCATCGTGAAGAAGAAGGTCCCGATCCTGCTGCTGTTGATCCTACTGCTTTTGCTCCTCCGCCCGGTGCTCCCCTGCTCGTGCTGCTGCCGGTGAAGAAGGTACTCCATCAGAGTACTGTACCTGAAAATTAGTGTTAACTGAATCATGACAATGCCAATCATGGAGTACATTCAGTTGTTAGCTTAAAATTCATGGAGTACCTTCAATTTAATACAGAAACTGCTGCTGATCATTGTGAACAAAATCATGGATTGCTGTTAACTGAAAATTAGTGAAAGAAACTGCTACTGATCAAGGATTACTGTTAATTTAAATTAGAGCATCTGGCTTGTCTTATCATGGAAGAATTAGTGAAAGAAACTGCTGCCGATCAAGGATTGTTGTTGTTATGGTCTAAAATGGGAGAAGGAAAAAATGTTATGCCTCTGTCAATTGTTGAATTATTCAGAGTATTTGAATTATTCAGAGATCCATGTTCTGTATCCAGGATAATGCAGTGTTAAATTCAGTCAGTGTGTACTCCAAGTAGTGTTAAATTCAGTCAGTGTGTACTCCAAGTAGTGTTAAATTCAGTCAGTATTTGAATTTGTTCTCCAAGGAGTGTTAGCAGCATAAAATAGTTGTCTTAATTTTGTCAGTACAAAGTGCAAGAACTATCAGTCAGTCTATGTAACCAATAACTTGCACAATTAACCATGTGTTTTTTTTGTCAAAATCTACATGTAAAACTGAAAAGTGAAAAATGGAGATGATCCAATAATAGTAGTGTCATGGTGTGCTACAGATTCATGCATAATTTGGAATATTGTAATATTGTCAAATGAAGATCCCAAGTTTCATGGTGTGCTACAGATTCATGAATAATAATTTCATTTGCATAATTACAGTGAAGTTTCAGTAACTACAGTAACTGAATTTACACTAAGATTTCTCACTCCATTCAGTAACTACAGTAGCCTGTCAATTTCTGTCAGGTTTTGATCTGTCAAGTTGATGTTCAGTCAAGTTGATGTCAAATAAAATTTGACATCAATGAAATTAAGATAGCAGTAAAACTTGATGCAAATGATTGTCAAGATTTATGCAAATGAAGATCACAGTAAGATAGCAGTATTGATGTACTCTGAAATTAACAATATTGGTAGAGATGCTACTATGGTTCATTTATCTGTCATAGTTCTCCCTGCCATGTGCTGTTGGTCCCTTGTTCCACTGGTCATCAGGAAAATTCATCTTTGTGGACACATGGAATGGACATAGTTGGTCTTGTTATGATTATATGCTAACCGTTCATCTTTTGTACTCTTGTTATGATTATATGCTGACCATTCATCTTTTGTACTCTTGTTATGAGTACAGACAGGAGCACACAACTATGGATTTGAACTTGATGCCGGAAGAGGAGGATGAAGCTCAACAAGAAGAACAAGCTCAACAGGGTGACGCTATTGATTTGAACTTGATGCCGGAAGAGGAGGATGAAGACATTGAATTGAATTGGCTTCCTAAAGAGGAAGAAGCTCAACAGGCTCAAGAAGATGCAGAAGTGGAAGAAGCTCAACAGGCTCAAGAAGATGCAGAAGTGGAAGAAGCTCAACAGGCTCAAGAAGATGCAGAAGTGGAAGAAGCTCAACAGGATCAAGAAGATGCAGAAGTGGAAGAAGCTCAAGAAGCTGATGCACAAGGCAATTCAAGAAGGAAGGACCTGACAGACAAGGAGAGGTTTGGTGTTTACTTTGCTCTGCGAGTAATCGAGCTTAGAGATGGAGAGGTTCACCTGTATGACAGGGTGCACATTGCGACTATGTTGGATGTTCACCTGCGAACAGTTACAAGAATATGGAATCTAGCCAAAGAACAACTTGCCTTAGGCCAAGAAGTTGATGTTTCAAGCAAGAAGAAGAACAGTGGTAGAAAGAGAAAAGAGCTAGATCTGACGAGAACAGCGACAATCCCACTGAACAGAAGAACTATCCGGTCTCTCGCAAGGTGTTTAGGGGTTCCCCGGTCGACCCTACACGACAGGTTTCAATTGCAAGAGCTGAAACGCACCACGAACAAAGTCAAGCCCTCGCTCAAGCCACATAACAAGATAGCGAGACTCAAGTTCTGCATATCCATGATGGATGAACATTGGATATCAACCCCCTGGCCCAGTTTCAAGTCAATGAACAATATGGTCCACATAGATGAAAAATGGTATGATATGACTAGAGTCAAGAACAGCTACTATGTACTGCCTGAAGAACCAGAACCTGAGCGCACCGTGCCCAATACACACAGCATTGGCAAGGTAATGTTCTTAACCGCTGTGGCCAAGCCTCGCTACAACGACGATGGGGAACTGACATTCGATGGGAAGATTGGCATTTGGGCGTTCGTGGTAGAGACTGAGGCACAAAGAACCAGCCAAAACAGAGATCGAGGAACGATAGAGATGAAACCAGTGAAAGTAACCAGACCCGTCTGCAAAGATTACCTGATCAATAAAGTCATCCCGGCAATACAAGACAAGTGGCCCGACGAAGACGTGGGCACAACAATTTTCATCCAACAAGATAATGCGAGACCGCATGTCCTACCTAATGATGCAGGTTTTCTAGAAGCTGTGCAACAAACGGATCTAGACATTCGACTGTTACAGCAACCGCCTAACAGCCCCGAGCTCAATGTTTTAGACCTTTGTTTTCACTGCTCCCTCCAATCCCTAACCGACTGCAGAGCACCTATGAATAACCAGGAGTTAGTACATGGTGTAGAGGAGGAGTTTGAGAATTATGATGCACATAAGTTGTTCAAAAGCGTTATCACACTGCAAGCAGTAATGGTTGAAGTCATGAAAGATCAAGGAGGAAATACCTACAAGATGCCGCATCTGCACAAGGACCGTCTACAAAATGGTGGAGAGGAAATAACCGGTGTATATTGCAGTGCAAAGCTAATTGCTGACACGATGGCCATTATAGAACAAGGGGAATAGAGCTCAGGAAAAGGAAAGGGAAAGGAGTATATAGGGAAAGGAAAAGAAAGGATAGGAGTATGTCATGTGTATGTCTTGTGTCAAGTGTCATGTGTATGTCTTGAGTATGTCTTGTTGGATTTATTTGAAAAGAAAGGAAAAGGAAAAGTTGGAATTATTTGAATTAAGTTGGATTTAGTTGAATTAAATTGGATTTATTTGAATTAAGTTGGATTTATTTGAATTAATTTGGAATTATTTTGAATTAACAAGAAGGTGGATCATTTCTGCACATTGATATTAATTGATGTAAACATTTTGCTTGATGTTAACATTTCTGCACATAATGTTCCAAACAAAATGTTTGAAAATCTACAGTTGAAAAAGATGCCTGCATATATCCAAAAATGCCTACAATAATGTCTGGAACTACAATAACCCCTTGGAGATAAACTGAGGCTGCTAACTATGAAAAGGCCAGCCCTACTGCACTTGCTAAATTTGGTCAATATGAGAAGTGGCATTAGTTCACAGAAATTTTCTTACTGAAAAGATAACTGAATTTTGTGTACTGAAAGTTTACAGTGCCCAGTGTAGGAAAGTTTACTGAATTTTGTGGAGTACTCAAAGTGCTTTGAACTAGAAAATCATCAAAGTTCGGCTTATTTTCTAGAATCATCAATGTGCATTCAGGCTAAATGTTGATAATGCTTTGAATTTTGAGAAAGAAGATGAATGAGCATCAATGTGCATTCAGGCTAATTCTTTGAACTTTGATCATCAATCCAAAGAATACACTATGATCAATCCAGAGAATCATCAAAGTTGAGCAATAAGCATCAATCAAAAACCATCAATTTGCATTCAGAAAATACACATTCAGGCACATTCAGGCTAATTTGAGAAAGGTCATCAATCATCAAAGGTCAGCGCATTCAGGCACATTCAAAAATCATCAATCATCAAAGGTCAGCGCAGCACATTCAGGCTAATTTGAGAAAGAATTATCAGCACATTCAGGCACATGGCAGCACAACACAACACAGCAGCAAAATCGGCTCGGGGGCAGGGGAACAACCTCAAGGTCGAGGAAGGGGAGCTCGAGCTGCTGTGTCGCCACCACCTACCCCCGGCGTGGTGACCACGGAGGGGGCGTCCACGCTGTCGTCCTCGTCTGTGGACCCGCGGCCTGCTCGCCGGCGTCCGTGACGGTCGCGGCCTCCGAGTGCTCGTGCAGAGAAAGGAAGTCGACCTCCTCGTCGAGGCCCAAATCCGGCTCGCCCCAGATGGACACAAAACCGAACCGCGCCGTCGCCGCGCGCGAGCAGGAGACACGGCGGGAGGAGAAGAACTGATTTTTGGGGTGAAAGAGGGGAGATTCGGGAGGCAGGCAAGGGGGGCAGGGAAGCTGCGCGAGGCAGGAGGGAGCGGCGGAGGAGGAAGCTGCGGCGGCAGAGGAGGACGCGCGGGAGAGCAGTGGAGCAGCGCGACGAAGCTGGACAGGGGAGCTCCGGCGTCCATGCGCCTGTGTCGGAGCGGCGGGTTGTGTCGATTGGAGAAGACGAGGAGTGCGGGTTGTGTCGGGAGTTTGGGGAGGGGTTTTCTGCAAAAACGCCACGGGGACAAGTTTTCTCGGACGGAGGGAGTACAAAACATGATTATTGATAACAGCAAGCAAACCCAAACAAAATAAAATGACGCTCCAAGCAAAACTCATATTATGTGACGAATAAAAATATAGCTCCAAGTGAGGTATACCGATAATGTTGAAGACGAAAGAGGGGATGCCTTCCGGGGCATCCCCAAGCTTAGACGCTTGAGTCTTCCTTGAATATTAACTTGGGATGCCTTGGTCATCCCCAAGCTTAGGGTCTTGCCACTCCTTATTCTCCTCATATCGATATCTCGCCCAAAACTTGAAAACTTAAATCACACAAAACTTAATGGAACTTGGTGAGATAGGTTAGTATGATAAAAATAAATCATCCACTTAGGTGCTGTCAAGACAAGATTCATAATTGTTCTCACATAATGCCTACTGTATTCTATAATTTCCACAATTTATATTACTCAATATAAGCTATGGAAACACTAAAACAAGCAAACTATGCACCGAAAACAGAATCTGCCAAAAACAGAACAGCATGTAGTGAGCGATTTAAAAACCATACTTATGTACCATCAAAAATTCTGAAAAATTAGGACAACGTAAAAAATTTGTAATCCAATACTCTGTAAAAATTTCAGAATTTTCTCACGCTCTAGTACAGAACAAAAATTCCAGCACTGGATGCAAAAGTTTCTGTTTTTGCACAGAATCAAATCAACAAGTATCCACACTATCCCAAAGGCTTTACTTGGCACATTATTGAAAGAAAATATATAAAACATGATTAATAAATTAGCTTAATCATGTGGACACACAAAAAACAGTAGGTATAAATATTGGGTTGTCTCCCAACAAGCGCTTTTCTTTAATGCCTTTTTAGCTAGGCATGATGATTTCAATGATGCTCACATAAAAGTAAAGAATTGAAACACAAAGAGAGTGATACGTCCATTTTGCATCATGTTTTACTACTGTTATTTATAGTGTTTTTAACCAATATAACACTTTGTGGAGCAATTCTAATGCCTTTTCTGTCTTAATATGCAAGATTTACACAAGGAGGGAGATTGCCGGCAGCTGGAATTCTGGACCTGAAAAAGCTATGTTAGAGATACCTATTCTGCACATCTCCAAATGAACTGAAATTTCATGGAGATTTATTTTGGAATAAATAAAAAATACTGGAAGCAAGAAGTACCAGAGGGGGCCACCCAGGAGCCCACGAGGCACCAGGGCGCGCCACCCCCTCAGTCGCGCCCTGGTGGCTCGTGGGGCCCCTGGCCAGCCTCCGGTGCCCATTTTCTGGTATATAAGCCCATTTTCCCTAGAAAAAATAGAGAGAAGACTTTTGGAATGGTGCGCTGCCGTCTCGAGGCAGAACTTGGGCAGGAGCACTTTTGCTCTCCGGCGGAGCGATTCCGCCGGGGATACTTCCCTCCGGGAGGGGGAAATCGGAGCCATCGACATCACCAACGATCCTCTCATCGTGGGAGGACCAATCTTCATCAACATCTTCAACATCACCATCTTATCTCAAACCCTAGTTCATCTCTTGTATTCAATCTTTGTCTCAAAACCTCAAATTGGTACCTGTGGGTTGCTAGTAGTGTTGATTACATCTTGTAGTTGATGCTAGTTGGTTTATTTGGTGGAAGATTATATGTTCAGATCCAATATGCTATTTAATACCCCTCTGATCTTGGACATGAATATGATTTTTGAGTAGTTACTGTTGTTCTTGAGGACATGGGAGAAGTCTTGTCATAAGTAATCATGTGAATTTGGTATTCGTTCGATATTTTGATGATATGTATGTTGTTGATTCTCTTAGTGGTGTCATGTGAACGTCGACTACATGACACTTCACCATCTTTGGGCCTAAGGGAATGCATTGTGGAGTAGTAATTAGATGATGGGTTGCTAGAGTGACAGAAGCTTAAACCCTAGTTTATGCGCTATTCCGTAAGGGGCTGATTTGGATCCATATGTTTAATGCTATGGTTAGAGTGTCGGTGTAGTGAGAACCGGGGCCTCACCAACCTTTTGGACTTGGGGTTGCACCAGATTAGGGTTGCCATAAGGTGGCCCCGACAAGGAACCGGTCCGCCCGGCAAGCAATACGCCCGGCAAGCACTGAGTCATTCAAAAAGAGCAAAATATGCGCTCGGGAGAAGCCTCTTCCTGGCAAGGCAGAGCCGGCAAAAGCAAGACCCGGCAATCTTAAGATCAAGATCGGCAAGTCTCAAGCCGCCAAGCCGAGAAGATCCGGCAAGCTCCGTACCGGCAAGCCCTCTCCACCACTCCACCGCTCCACCGTGGTGGCCGTCAGGGATCTGCCGACAAGTGTCGAGTGGGCAGATAGTTAGGTAGAGGTTGTCGGGGCACGTGTCAAGCTCGCCGCCTAAAGACTAGCTTTATAGACACCCGTCCAGGAGGCGTGTCAGGATAATACGAGGTAGCTGGGCAAGCGGTGCAGAAACCTTGCCGGGACTACCTCTCCGCATGACACCTAACGGCGCATTTAATGCCTTTGTCCTAAACTGGCAGAGTTAGGTATGATAGCACTGTTTGCCATCTAGTCATGATGTAATTACTGTTTTGCCACTGTGGTAACCCCTTATGCTATAAAAGGAGGGCCAAGGCAATAGTTTAGAGGATTCGGAGGATTGGGATGATTCGGACCCCTTTCCAAACACAAGCACTTCTCGTGTAGCTGCTCTCCCCACGCCTTGCCGGGGAGAAGCGCTCCTTGTACTGTGCTTCCGTACCACTAATACACCAAAGGCAGGAGTAGGGTTTTACGCTTCTCAGCGGCCCGAACCTGGGTAAAATCCCTCGCGTCCCATTGTTCATGCTCTTTGTGCACGTCGATCTTCCCCGCCGAACCACAAGGGGCTGCATGGCCCCATAGATGGTCGCTACCCCGACATCTTTGGCACGCCAGGTAGGGGAGAGGAGCGCTGTGCGAACCTTGATCAGTAGACCACGCGTCTTCTTCATCTTCATCATCAACTTCATCACTGTCATTCTCGTCGTCAATGTCGCCCAAGAAGAAGGGCTGACGGCCACCTCGCGCGCGTCCGCAGGCGGCGCAGGTGACGCAACCAATGCGGGCGGCGCGGATACTGCGGTCGGCGCGACCAACGCAGGCGGCGCAGTCATCACACCCACCGCAGTCGACGCAAGGGACGAGCACGACGGAGCCGGTCGACCTCCTCGGTCCTCTGGCGAACGGAGCCGCGACGGCGCAGGCGGAGTGGACAGACGTCTTCCTCCTCTTCCTCCCCGCCGCGACGACGAACGCAGCCACCGGAGCGGCAACGCCCGGGCCGGCGCGAGCCGAGACCCCGCTGTGGTGACGTCCAAGGACGCTGCTTCAGGACAGATGCTGCGCCCCTCACACAATGGGCGCGGTGCAGCCCCAAGCGGCGCCAACGACTCCGGGCAGCGGCGACCCCACGGCAAGACCCCTGTTGATCAAGTCCAAGATCCCTAGGTTCCGCTTCCGCCACGCCAACCCGCTGTTGCGCCTTCTTCATCAACGACATCTAAGAAGAGCGAGGCGCGTCATCGTCATCGTTTCCGCTGTGCTGTGCAGAAAGCTAAGTTCTAACACTTTAGTTACTTTCTGTTGTCTGGCCTTTTTCTCGAATAGTATTTTTGTGCTCAACCTGCGCGCAAAGGAGCGCTTTTGAAATATTCTGCGCTCTGGGTTGTTCTGGGTCCGCCCAGCAACATCGCTGCAGCTGCATTTGTTTCAGAGTGTTAAGCTTTCCGGGAGGCGGCGTTCCCAGCAAGCTGCTAAGGGCCCGTCCCTCAAGCGCTGTTGACTGGAATGTGCGCATCGTAGAGCATTCCGGCAAGCGTAGGAACAGATGTGCAAAAATACACTATTCAAGAAAAAGGCTTAACAGTTTTTCTTATTCCTTTAAGATTTCTGTGATCCGTACGCTAAGGAGCCTTGTCGAGGCCAGTTGTGCTCCTCGTTGCTTTGAGCCTGCTCGGCAATGAGAGCAGCCGCACTGGCGCCAACAAGGTAAACCTCTCCGGGAGGCGATGTTCCCGACAAGCTGCTTAGGGCCTGTTCCCTCGAGCGCTGCTGACTGGAGCATGCGCATCGGGGAGGATTCCGGCAAGCGAGGGGAATTTTTAGCAGAAATCAAGTTTTCACATAAGTTAAGTGCGTCAGGTGCTAATTAACTTATTGTGTTGAAACACTGTTGAGGCATTCTTATGCCCAAGACAGTGTTGCAGGTAAATGAGTGGGTATTACGGCAGCACCAACATTTGGCACCTCCGGAAGCTACCACTAGGCATTGAGAACCGCATAGTTCTCTGCTGAAATCAAAGCCTTGCCGGGGGCTGATTCCTCCTGGCAAGCCGGCATTGAGAACCACAGAGTTCTCTGCTGAAATCAAAGCCTTGCCGGGGGCCGATTCCCCCTAGCAAGCCGGCATTGAGAACCGCAAAGTTCTCTGCTGAAATCAAAGCCTTGCCGGGGGCCGATTCCTCCTGGCAAGCCGGCATTGAGAACCGCAGAGTTATCTGCTGAAATCAAAGCCTTGTCGGGGGCCGATTCCTCCTAGCAAGCCGACATTGAGAACCGCAGAGTTCTCTGCTGAAATCAAAGCCTTGCCGGGGGCCGATTCCTCCTGGCAAGCCGGCATTGAGAACCGTAGAGTTCTCTGCTGAAATCAAAGCCTTGCCGGGGGCTGATTCCTCTTGGCAAGCCGGCATTGAGAACCGCAGAGTTCTCTGCTGAAATCAAAGCCTTGCCGGGGGCCGATTCCTCCTGGCAAGCCGGCATTGAGAACCGCAGAGTTCTCTGTTGAAATCCAAGCCTTGCCGGGGGCTAATTCCTCCTGGCAAGCCGGCATTAAGAACCACAGAGTTTTCTGCTGAAAGTTTAATATTAAGATACACTGAGCTCTTTGAAGAAGAGCTCGGGGGCTAGCGGTCCTTGGAAAACAACTTTTCCATGAAGGCTGTTCACCGGGTGCAAATTCTTCCCCGTCAAGAAAATGTGTGTGTCACAACCCAAGCCAAGTTTGGTCCCACCTCCAGCATCGAGATCTTCGGAGTTCTCTGCTGAAGGCGGTCCCAGGGGCTCCTGTCGGTGTAGTGAGAACTGGGGCCTCACCAACCTTTTGGACTTGGGGTTGCACCAGATTAGGGTTGCCATAAGGTGGCCCCGACAAGGAACCGGTCCGCCCGGCAAGCAATACGCCCGGCAAGCACTGAGTCATTCAAAAAGAGCAAAATATGCGCTCGGGAGAAGCCTCTTCCTGGCAAGGCAGAGCCGGCAAAAGCAAGACCCGGCAAGCTCAAGATCAAGATCGGCAAGTCTCAAGCCACCAAGCCGAGAAGATCCGGCAAGCTCTGTACCGGCAAGCCCTTTCCACCACTCCACCGCTCCACCGTGGTGGCCGTCAGGGATCTGCCGACAAGTGTCGAGTGGGCAGATAGTTAGGTAGAGGTTGTCGGGGCACGTGTCAAGCTCGCCGCCTAAAGACTAGCTTTATAGACACCCGTCCAGGAGGCGTGTCAGGATAATACGAGGTAGCTGGGCAAGCGGTGCAGAAACCTTGCCGGGACTACCTCTCCGCATGACACCTAACGACGCATTTAATGCCTTTGTCCTAAACTGGCTGAGTTAGGTATGATAGCACTGTTTGCCATCTAGTCATGATGTAATTAATGTTTTGCCACTGTGGTAACCCCTTAAGCTATAAAAGGAGGGCCAAGGCAACAGTTTAGAGGATTCGGATGATTCGGACCCCTTTCCAAACACAAGCACTTCTCGTGTAGCTGCTCTCCCCACGCCTTGCCGGGGAGAAGCGCTCCTTGTACTGTGCTTCCATACCACTAATACACCAAAGGCAGGAGTAGGGTTTTACGCTTCTCAGCGGCCTGAACCTGGGTAAAATCCCTCGTGTCCCATTGTTCATGCTCTTTGTGCACGTCGATCTTCCCCGCCAAACCACAAGGGGCTGCATGGCCCCATAGATGGTCGCTACCCTGACATAGAGTTATCTTAATTCTTGTTTCGTAGTTACGGATGCTTGCGAGAGGGGTTAATCATAAGTGGGAGGCTTGTTCAAGTAAGAACATCACCCAAGCACCGGTCCACCCACATATCAAATTATCAAAGTAGCGAACGCGAATCAAACCAACATGATGAAAGTGACTAGATGAAATTCCCATGTGTCCTCGAGAACACTTTGCCTATTATAAGAGATCGTTCCGGCTTGTCCTTTGCTACAAAAAGGATTGGGCCACCTTGCGGCACTCTTTGTTACTATTGCTACTTGTCACTTGTTACAAATTATCTTGCTATCAAACTACTCGTTACCGATAATTTCAGTGCTTGCAGAAAATAGCTTGCTGAAAACCGCTTGTCATTTCCTTCTGCTCCTCGTTGGGTTCGACACTCTTACTTATCGAAAGGACTACGATTGATCCCCTATACTTGTGGGTCATCAAGACTCTTTTCTGGCACCGTTGCCGGGGAGTGAAGCGCCTTTGGTGAGTGGAATTTGGTAAGGAAACATTTATATTACGTGCTGAAATTTAGTGTCACTTGTCACTATGGAAAGTAATCCTTTGAGGGGTTTGTTCGGGGTATCTTCACCTCGACCGGAAGCACAAATAGTTGCTCCTCAACCTACTGCACCTACTAAAAATATTTATTATGAGATTCCTTCGGGTATGATAGAGAAACTGCTAGCTAATCCTTATGCAGGAGATGGAACGGTACATCCTGATATGCACTTGATCTATGTGGATGAAATTTATGGATTGTTTAAGCTTGCAGGTTTATCTGGAGATGGAGTTAAGAAGAAAGTATTCCCTTTATCTTTGGAGGGAAAGGCATTGACATGGTATAGGCTATGTGATGATACTGATACATGGGACTGGAACCGATTGAAACTGGAATTCCACCAGAAATTTTATCCTATGCATTTGGTTCATCGTGATCGGAATTATATATATAATTTTTGGCCTCGTGAAGGAGAAAGCATCGTTCAAGCTTGGGGGAGGCTTAATTACATGATGTACACATGCCCCAATCATGAGCTCTCAAGAGAAATTATCTTACATAATTTTTATGCTCGGCTTTCTCATGATAATCAAACCATGCTCGACTCTTCTTCGACTGGCTCCTTTATGAAGAAAACTATTGAATTCAGATGGGATCTTCTGGAAAGAATTAAACGCAACTCTGAAGATTGGGAACTCAACAAAGGTAAAGAGTCAGGTATAATACTTGAGTTCGATTGTGTTAAATCTTTTACGGCTACCGATGCTTTTCGTAAGTTTAGCACTAAATATGGACTTGACTCTGAGATAGTAGCCTCCTTTTGTGAATCATTTGTTACTCATGTTGATCTCCCTAAGGAGAAGTGGTTTAAATATCACCCCCCTATTAAATAAAAGAAAGAGGAACCCGTTAGTGTTAAAGAAGAAACAATTGTTTACCATGTTGATCCAGTTGTGCCAACTGCTTATATTGAGAAACCACCTTTTCCTGTTAGGATTAAGGAACATGCTAAAGTCTCAACTGTGGTTAACAAGAGTAATATTAGAGCACCTAGACCCTCTGAACAAATTAAAGTTGAACCTAATGTTGCTATGATTAAAGATCTCTTGGTCGATAATATAGATGGGCATGTTATTTACTTCTGTGATGAAGCAGCTAGAATTGCTAAACCAAACCCTAAAGATAAAAACAGACATGTAGTAGGCATGCATGTTGTCTCTGTTAAAATAGGAGATCATTGTTATCATGGCTTAAGTTATCTGGGTGCTAGTGTGAGTGCTATTCCGTTTACCTTATATCAAGAAATTATGAATGACATTGCACCTATTGAAATAGAGGTCATTGATGTTACTATTAAGCTTGCAAACAGAGATACCATTACACCACTTGGGATCGTTAAAGATGTTGAAGTCTTGTGTGGAAAAATAAAATACCCTACTGATTTTCTAGTCCTTGGTTCTCCACAAGATGATTTTTGTCCCATTATATTTGGTAGACCTTTCTTGAACACTATTAATGCCAAGATTGATTGCGCTAAAGAAACTGTTAGTGTTAATTTTGGTGGTATGTCTCATGAGTTTAATTTCTCCAAGTTTCGTAGACAACCTCATGATAAAGAATTGCCTAGTAAAGATGAAATTATTGTTCTTGCTTCTATTGCCGTACCTCCTACTGATCCGTTAGAACAATATTTGCTAGACCATGAAAATGATATGCATATGAATGAAAGAAATGAAATAGATAGGATGTTCTTTGATCAACCACCTATCCTTAAACACAATTGGCCTATTGAAACTCTTGGAGGCCCTCCTCCACCTAAGGGTGACCCTGTATTTGAACTGAAGCAATTGCCTGATACATTGAAATATGCTTATCTAGATGAAAAGAAGATATATCCTGTTATTATTAGTGCTAACCTTTCAGAGCATGAAGAAAAGAGATTATTGAAAACTCCAAGGAAGCACCGCGCTGCTATTGGATATACTCTTGAAGATCTTAATGGCATTAGTCCCACTCTATGTCAGCACAAAATCAATATGGAGCCTGATGCTAAACCAGTTGTCGACCACCAACGACGATTAAATCCTAAAATGAAAGAGGTGGTAAGAACTAAAATATTAAAACTTCTGGAAGCAGGTATAATCTATCCCATAGCTGATAGTAGATGGGTAAGTCCCGTTCATTGTGTCCCTAAGAAAGGAGGTATTACCGTTATTCCTAATGATAAAAATGAACTCATTCCACAAAGAATTGTAACTGGTTATAGGATGGTAATTGATTTTAGAAAATTAAACTAAGCTACTAGAAAAGATCATTACCCCTTACCTTTTATTGATCAAATGTTAGAAAGATTGTCTAAGCATACACGCTTTTGTTTCCTAGATGGTTATTCTGATTTTTCTCAAATACCCGTATCACAATCCGACCAAGAGAAAACCACCTTTACTTGTCCTTTTGGAACTTATGCTTATAGACGTATGCCTTTTGGTTTATGTAATGCACCTGCTACCTTTCAAAGATGTATGACTGCTATATTCTCTGACTTTTGTGAAAAGATTGTTGAGGTTTTCATGGATGATTTTTTCATTTACGAAACTTCTTTTGATGATTGCTTAAGCAACCTTGATCGAGTTTTGCAGAGATGTGAAGAAACTAACCTTGTCTTAAATTGGGAGAAGTGCCACTTTATGGTGAATGAAGGTATTGTCTTGGGGCATAAAATTTCTGAAAGAGGTATTGAAGTTGATAAAGCTAAGGTTGATGCTATTGGGAAAATGCCATGTCCTAAAGATATTAAAGGTATAAAAAGCTTCCTTGGTCATGCTGGTTTCTATAGGAGGTTTATTAAAGACTGAAAGCACATTTGCTCCCTTGGTTGTTTTGGTAATTTATGCCAACATACATGTTGTTGGACTAATGCTTTTATCTAGTGAATTTCAGACAAGTTCAACAATGGCGTGGCATGGACAAGAGGATGTGGAAACCCTTCAAAATGCTAAGGACAAGAATTGGCAAAGATCAAGACTCTACATTTTTGGTTTAGTGATCCAAGATCACATTGAGTCCATAGGAAAGCCAATACTATTAAAAGGGGATGAGGTGTTGCTTAATGGTCTTTTTGCTCAAGTGCTCAGTGACAGTATTCCTAAACCCTCAACCACTCACTCTACCCAAATATGTCCTAAACCCAAAGTCCAACTCGGCCCCACCGAAATTTCCAATCCGGCCCCACCGAGTTCATCCAAGACTTAGCCACTGCCAAACCCTAACAAATCGGATCCACCGAAATGGATCTCGGTCTCACCGAGATGGCCTTGCCAACTCTCTGTAATTGTTTGCAATTACTTCGGTCTCACCGAGTTTGCAAATCGGTCTCACCGAGATGGCTTGCCAACTCTCTGTTGCCTTATTGCTTCACTTTGGTCCTACCGATTTGATGCAATCGGTGCTACCGAGATGAGGATTGACCTAAGCCATTGCACTTCGGTCCATCCGAGTTGTTCGTATCGGTCCCACCGAGATTCCTAACATTCATATCTTTTACACAGTTCGGTGCTACCGAGATGATTGTTTCGGTGCCACCGAGTTGGGTCAAAAGTGTGTAACGGTTGGATTTTGTGTGGAGGCTATATATACCCCTCCACCACATCCTTCTCAGTAAGGAGAGCCATCAGAACGTGCCTACACTTCCACCATACATTTTCTGAGAGAGAACCACCTACTCATGTGTTGAGATCAAGATATTCCATTCCTACCATTTGAACCTTGATCTCTAGCCTATCCCAAGTTGCTTTCCACTCAAATCCTTCTTCCACCATAGCCAAATCTGTGAGGAGTGATTGAGTGCTGGGAAGACTATCATTTGAAGCACAAGAGCAAGGAGTTCATCAACAACACACCGTCTATTACCTTTTGGAGAGTGGTGTCTCCTAGATTGGTTAGGTGTCACTTGGGAGCCTCCAACCAGATGTGGAGTTGAACCAAGAAGTTTGTAAGGGAAAGGAGATCGCCTACTTCGTGAAGATCTACCCCGAGTGAGGCTAGTCCTTCGTGGACGTAAGCCATGGTGGAATAGACAAGGTTGCTTCTTCGTGGACCCTTCGTGGGTGGAGCCCTCCATGGACTCGCGCAGCCGTTACCCTTCGTGGGTTGAAGTCTCCATCAACGTGGACGTACGATAGCACCACCTATCGGAACCACGCCAAAAATCCACCGTGTCTTCATTGCGTTTGATCTTCCATACTCTACCCCTTTACTTTCCATACTACTGCATGCTTTACCATTTCCGCTGCTCAATCTCTAGATATGCATGTGTAGAAAGTATTGGAGTTATCTTAACTTGTGCCAAAATCTGCCTAAGTTCCAAGAGAAACTAAAATCTGCTAATTTGGCTGGTTAGGAGTCTATTCACCCCCCTCTAGACCTATCTCCTCGATCCCACAGTTGGTATCAGAGCCTTGGTCTCCATTGCTTTGGTTTCATCACCATTGGAGGGAGATGGATATGTCTACGTTCGGGAGTATTAGACGTAGAGTGCCTATTCTCAATGGGGAGTATTACAACTTTTGGAGGGATGAAATGCTTGATATCTTTGATGAGTTTAACTTGAGCAAGTATATTAATAATCCTTATGTGCCCCCTATTGATCCCTTGCATCCTACTCATGAAGAGGAAATTGACATGCTTCGTAATCTTAGAACTGTCAATCTTATCATTAGAGGATTACCTAAGATTGTGCTTGGTTGTATGCAAAACTTTGCATGTGCTTATACTCTATGGCATGATTTAGAAAAGCGATATCCCGATTATTCCTTAAAGAGTCTTGATAAGATTCTTCATAAGGCTGTTGTTTTTCACAAGATGAGTCCTAATGATCCTAAGTTTGATGATTGCTTGTTTGAGCTTCGTGATCTCATGCGTGCCAAAGGAGATGTTAGAACTATTAGCAACATTATCATGGAAACTATAAGAATCCATAAACTTGAACATTGTCATGATCATGAAACTAATAAATCTATTGCCCTAGGTAATGATCAAATGCATGATGATGATGATGTTGATCACGGCTATTATGATGAAGACGAAGATTTTGATGCTGAATTTGAGAAGACCATGAGGAATCTCAGTCTTATGGCAAATCTTCGAGATTATGTGGCCGGAGGAAAAGAGTGGATTCTCGATAGTGGATGTACTGATCACATGACCGGAGATAGAGACATGTTTCGTGAGCTTACAAAAAAATGATGGTCCACGCAAGTATGTGACTTTTGGAGACAACTCCAAGGGTAAGGTACTTGGCCTTGGTAAGGTGGCCATATCCAATGATAGCTCCATACAAAATGTTATGCTTGTTGAATCTCTTGGTTACAATCTTCTTTCAGTATCTAGACTAGCTGATTTTGGTTTTAATGTTCTATTTACCAAAGTAGATTGCCAAGTGTTTCGCCAAGATAATCATAATATAGTCTTTACCGGCATTCGTAGAGGTGATCTATACATTGTTGATTTCACTAAGAGATCCCAACCTCATAATTGTTTAATTGCTAAATCTTCTAAAGGTTGGTTATGGCATAGAAGACTCGGACATGTTGGTATGCGTAACCTAGATAAACTTGTTAAAGGATATCACATTCTTGGAGTGAAAGATGTTATATTTGACAAAGATCGACTTTGTAGTGCTTGCCAAGCAGGAAAACAAGTTGGAGGAAGCCATCCCATAAAGAACATTATGACCACAAGGAGACCACTCGAGCTGCTTCATATGGATCTTTTTGGTCCCAACGCCTATAAGAGTCTTGGTGGAAACTCTTTCGGTTTGGTCATTGTTGATGATTTTTCCAGGTTTACGTGGGTGTTCTTTCTTGATGACAAATCGCAGGTACAAAAGATCTTCAAGAACTTCGCAAGAAAGGCTCAAAACCAATTTGAAGTTAAGATCAAGAAGGTTCGGAGTGACAACGGAACGGAGTTCAAGAACGCCAATGTGGACACCTTTCTTGATGAGGAGGGTATTTCACATGAGTTCTCGGCTACGTACACACCTCAGCAAAATGGAGTTGTGGAGAGGAAGAACCGTACACTTATTGAGATGGCAAGAACAATGCTTGATGAATATAAGACGCCTAGACATTTTTGGGCAGAAGCGGTTGAAACAGCTTGTCATGCAACAAACCGACTCTATCTTCACAAGCTTCTTGGTAAAACGGCGTATGAACTGCTCACCGGTAACAAACCACAAGTTGGATACTTTCGAGTATTTGGCTCAAAATGTTACATTCTTGATAAGCATCGTCGTTCAAAATTTGCTCCTAAATCTCATGAAGGTTTCCTACTTGGTTATGGATCGAACTCACACACTTACCGTGTCTACAACAACTTCACTCGAAAAGTTGAAGAGACGGTAGATGTGAAGTTTGATGAGACTAACGGCTCGCAAGTCGAGCAATTGCCACTTGATGTAGGAGATAAAGAACCATCGGAAGCAATCCAAGACTTGTCCATTGGCAAAATTCGCCCCGTGGAAGTAAAGGAGAGTACCTCGTCTATTCAAGTGGAAGCCCCAACCTCACATCAAGGTGAACGGCAAGCTGATATGGAGGCATCCACAAGTGGAACACGTCAAGACGATGGGAATGAGGAAGTGCAACAAGATGATCCACCTCAACCTCCTTCTCCACCTCCACAAACAAACAACGACAACATCAACGAAGAAGAAGAAGATGATGATGATGAGGAAGCCTCACCACAACCCAAGAAAAAGCTACCTCGAGTTAGAGCAAGAATAGACAAGGATCATCCCGTCGAACAAATACTTGGAGATATCCAAACTGGGAGAATTACTCGCTCTAAATCTCGTTTAGCTAACTTTTGTGAGCATTACTCATTTATCTCTAGTGTAGAACCCTTGAAGGTAGAAGATGCTCTCAAGGACCCCGATTGGGTGAATGCAATGCACGAAGAGCTACACAACTTTGAGAGGAACCAAGTTTGGACATTGGTTGAGAAGCCTAAGGAAGAGCAAAACATCATTGGAACCAAATGGGTGTTTCGGAACAAGCAAGATGAAGATGGACAAGTTGTATGCAACAAGGCTCGTCTCGTAGCACAAGGTTACACACAAGTCGAAGGTATGGACTATGGTGAGACCTATGCCCCCGTTGCAAGACTTGAATCCATTCGCATTTTACTTGCTTATGCCAATCACCATGATATCACTCTTTACCAAATGGATATTAAAAGTGCCTTCTTAAATGGTGAAATTGAGGAGGAAGTGTATGTTAAACAACCTCCCGGCTTTGAGAATCCCAAGAAACCTAATCATGTGTACAAACTTCGTAAAGCTCTTTATGGTCTCAAGCAAGCCCCTAGAGCTTGGTACAAATGCTTGACAAAGTTTCTTCTTGAAAAAGGTTTTGAAATTGGGAAGATTGATTCAACTTTGTTCACTAAGAGGGTTAATGGAGAATTATTTGTATGCCAAATTTATGTTGACGATATTATCTTTGGATCTACTAACCCCTCTTTTAGTGAAAAGTTTGGAAGGTTGATGTCGGAGAAGTTTGAGATGTCTATGATGAGTGAACTCAAATTCTTTCTTGGTTTGCAAATCAAGCAAACTAGGGAAGGTACCTTTGTCTCTCAAACAAAGTATACCAAGGACTTATTCAAAAAGTTCAACATGCAAGAGAGTAAAGGTATGAAAACTCCCATGCCCACGAGTGGACATCTTGACTTGACCAAGGACGGCAAACCAGTTGATCAAAAGGTTTATCAATCTATGATTGGTTCATTATTATATCTATGTGCCTCTCGTCCTGACATTATGCTAAGTGTGTGCATGTGTGCACGATACCAAGCGGCACCAAAAGAGTGTCACCTTAAGGCGGTGAAAAGAATTGTGAGATACTTGATACATACACCAAACTTTGGCATATGGTATCCCAAAGGATCTTCTTTCAATCTTGTTGGCTACTCCGATTCGGACTATGCCGGAGACAAGGTTGACAGAAAATCCACTTCGGGTACATGTCAATTTCTTGGTAGATCTCTTGTGTCTTGGTCCTCCAAGAAACAAAATTCTGTATCCCTATCTACTGCCGAAGCGGAATACATTGCCGCGGGATCATGTTGTGCTCAATTACTATGGATGACACAGACTCTTAAAGATTATGGTGTGCATGTGAGACATGTACCATTATTTTGTGACAATGAGAGTGCTATTAAGATTGCACACAATCCCGTGCAACATTCTCGAACTAAGCATATTGAGGTTCGTCACCATTTCATTCGAGATCATGTTGAGAAAGGTGATATTGACCTTAAGCATGTTCGTACTGACAAACAATTGGCAGACATCTTTACCAAACCCCTTGATGAGAAAGTGTTTTGTCACTTGAGAAGTGAATTGAACATCATTGATGCTTCAAACGTGAACTAGAGGTTCATGTGGACGCATACAAGGGCATGAGCATTCTTGACTAACCCATGATATACTTCATGATCACTTTATATCTTGGACATTTTGCTCCCTTGTATGGTATCTAACCTTTTTGTAGGTACTTGGACAAGCTTCATGTCACAAGATTGCATCTCACTCTTAACTTGAGCAATCTTGCATAACCCAAGTATCAACAATTGATGGTGGAACAAGGAACAAGACAACCTAAACATATCCTTTGACAACATTTGAGTTATGCTTCATTCTTGTCATTTTGGATACACATATTGTTCCTTGCGAATCTAACCCATGTAGGAAGATGAACTACAAATGATAGGATAGCTCCAAACTTCAATTCATGAGCACCTATTTCAAGTTCAACTACATGATGGACTTCACCAAATATCACTGTAAGTTCTCACATCTTAGAGAAGCTTTACTCAAAGACATGAGCTAGAGCAACTCAACAAGATGTGAATACATCAAATGCTTAAAGGAAAAATGGCAACCCCATTTTGAGCTTAAATGATGAGTATGACCTATGATCAAGTTTTCTCACTTGACTCCTAAGTCAATATACTCTAACATAGGTGACCTAGTCGCCGACCCATCTAGATGAAGTTTTATTTAAAAAAAAAACTTCATCTAGACGTTTCTTTGCTTCTTTTCTATTTCATTTCTTTTAGCTTGATTCACAGTTAATTCATTGCAAATCCTTGTGTAAATTCCTTGCCTAGTGAGCTGAGTTGACAAACTATTCCATTGAATCAAACTCGGTCCCACCGAGTTGTCACAACTCGGTGTCACTGATTTTGACTGCTCTAAGGAATTTTCTGTCAAAATTTGTCCTGAGTTTTTCTGCTCCAGCTCCACTCAATGATTCTTATCCTCCACATGCATCTAGCTGTATTTCTCAAGGACCAAACCCACTTGATCAATAACCTTGAAGTCCCTTCTTGGAAATTGATGTCAAAGGGGGAGAGAGGAATACACATCAAAGCTTATGAGAGGAATACACATCAAAGCTTATCACTATAAAAGAGATGCACCTTACAAGAGGAGAGAATGTTACATGTTTCTAAGAGGGGAGAAACATGATTAGCTTGTTCTTTGGTTGTTCTAGTTTTCTCTCCTTACCTACTCCCAATATCCAATGTCAGATTCAGGGGGAGAGGAAGTTCTTTAAGGGGAGACAGCTATTTTTTTGGGGACATGTTTGCTTCAAAGAAGTATTCACCTAGTGATACTCCATTCTACATGTCATCCCAATCTTGGTTTCTTGTTGATCTTGTATCCTTTTCTTGAAGAAATTATCTTGTATTATCTAACCCTGTTTTCTCAAGTGTATTTCTTCAGGTACTTGATCAAGAACTTCGAGGTAAGTATATGCATCACACTCATGTACATGGTTGACCTCTTGCTAAGTATATATTGTTTGCAAGGAGAAAATCTTGTACATGTGGATACTCCAATGTCATATATATATTGCTCTGATGCATATAGCCAAGATACATGTTGCATGTATATTTCCCATAAGATATCATCATGTTATGCACATCTTCAGGGGGAGTTCTAGAGAGCTTATACATGTTACATGTTTCCTTCAAAGCTTTCATACATACCTCTACTATATCTGTATTTGAAGCTTTGATGTATGTTGTCATCAATTACCAAAAAGGGGGAGATTGAAAGCACATTTGCTCCCTTGGTGGTTTTGGTAATTTATGCCAACATACATGCTGTTGGACTAATGCTTTTATCTAGTGAATTTCAGACAAGTTCAACAATGGCGTGGCATGGACAAGAGGATGTGGAAACCCTTCAAAATGCTAAGGACAAGAATTGGCAAAGATCAAGACTCTACATTTTTGGTTTAGTGATCCAAGATCACATTGAGTCCATAGGAAAGCCAATACTATTAAAAGGGGATGAGGTGTTGCTTAATGGTCTTTTTGCTCAAGTGCTCAGTGGCAGTATTCCTAAACCCTCAACCACTCACTCTACCCAAATATGTCCTAAACCCAAAGTCCAACTCCGCCCCACCGAAATTTCCAATCCGGCCCCACCGAGTTCATCCAAGACTTAGCCACTGCCAAACCCTAATAAATCGGATCCACCGAAATGGATCTCGGTCTCACCGAGATGGCCTTGCCAACTCTCTATAATCGTTTGCAATTACTTCGGTCTCACCGAGTTTGCAAATCGGTCTAACCGAGATGGCTTGCCAACTCTCTGTTGCCTTATTGCTTCACTTCGGTCCTACCGAGTTGATGCAATCGGTGCCACCAAGATGAGGATTGCCCTAAGCCATTGCACTTCGGTCCATCCGAGTTGTTCGTATCGGTCCCACCGAGATTCCTAACGTTCATATCTTTTACACAGTTCGGTGGTACCGAGATGATTGTTTCGGTGCCACCGAGTTGGGTCAAAAGTGTGTAACGGTTGGATTTTGTGTGGAGGCTATATATACCCCTCCACCACATCCTTCTCAGTAAGGAGAGCCATCAGAAAGTGCCTACACTTCCACCATACATTTTCTGAGAGAGAACCACCTACTCATGTGTTGAGATCAAGATATTCCATTCCTACCATTTGAACCTTGATCTCTAGCCTATCCCAAGTTGCTTTCCACTCAAATCCTTCTTCCACCATAGCCAAATCCGTGAGGAGTGATTGAGTGCTGGGAAGACTATCATTTGAAGCACAAGAGCAAGGAGTTCATCAACAACACACCGTCTATTACCTTTTGGAGAGTGGTGTCTCCTAGATTGGTTAGGTGTCACTTGGGAGCCTCCAACCAGATGTGGAGTTGAACCAAGAAGTTTGTAAGGGCAAGGAGATCGCCTACTTCGTGAAGATCTACCCCGAGTGAGGCTAGTCCTTCGTGGACGTAAGCCATAGTGGAATAGACAAGGTTGCTTCTTCGTGGACCCTTCGTGGGTGGAGCCCTCCGTGGACTCGCGCAGCCGTTACCCTTCGTGGATTGAAGTCTCCATCAACGTGGACGTACGATAGCACCACCTATCGGAACCACGCCAAAAATCCACCGTGTCTTCATTGCGTTTGATCTTCCATACTCTACCCCTTTACTTTCCGTACTACTGCATGCTTTACCATTTCCGCTGCTCAATCTCTAGATATGCATGTGTAGAAAGTATTGGAATTATCTTAACTTGTGCCAAAATCTGCCTAAGTTCCAAGAGAAACTAAAATCTGCTAATTTGGCTGGTTAGGAGTCTATTCACCCCCCTCTAGACCTATCTCCTCGATCCCCCAGGCCACCCCCAGGCGCGCCCTGGTGGCTCGTGGGCCCCTCGTGAGCCTTCCCAACTCCGTTTTCTCCTGGATTACTTGTTTTGCAAGATAAAAATTCTTTATATATACTTCCGGACGTTTTGACCACCGTGTCGCAGAAATCTCCTCTGTTCTTGTTTCGTGCTATTTTTCTGACAGATCTAGATCGCTATGGCTCCACCAAGCTCTTCCAAGGACAAGTTCTATGAGAAGGTCGTCAACCCCTACCTACCGGAGGTGATGAAACACCCTCAAGCCATCTGAGATGCGTGAGGGGGTGCTTCACATCCGGGATGTTCAAGGACCCAAGAAGACCGGGAGCGTGGAGTCCATGCTCGAAGCGGTGGAGCAGGAGATCTTCAAGTGCCAAGGGATGGTGGAACGTGGACTCAGCGCCAACCACTCCATGATCATGGAATTCACCCGTGATCACAAGGTGAATGGCCAATCGATGGGGGACATCATCTTCAAGCTCAATGAACGAATCGACTATCTCCAAGGCCAAATCTATGATCTTCAAAACCAAAATTATGAGTATGAGGCAAGATTCAAAGGTATGAGTTTAGCTGCAAGTTTTAGGACTTCGGAGACTCATTCATCTTTTTATGATGGGGAACCTATGCCATGGAAGCCAGAGGATAAGCTCGCCACTTCACCATCACCACCATCACCGAAGAAGGAAACTTGAGTACATGGGTATGGGCACTCCCCTTGGCTTGTGCCAAGCTTGGGGGAGGTGCCCCGGTATCATATCACCATCACTTTTATTATCTTTACCTATTTTTGGTTCGATCCTTAGTTATTTCGTGATTTAGTTGAATAAAAGTTTAGTATGATCTATTTTCGAGTGCTAGTTTCGTGATCTATCTATCTATGTAATTGAGTTGAGAGTTATATAATAAAGAGTAGTTTGAGTTTTTGCTTCTTTACTTTTATGTTTCAATCCTAGCAATGAAAATAATGAAAAAGATCATATGCTAATCTTATGGAAAGTAATGACATTACATAAAGAAAAGTATAAGTGGTAAAATTTATTGAAAGTTAACAAACATAGCACTGGTCAATGATGCAATTCATGAAAAAATTAATAAGGGAAGAGAAGATTCACATGCAAATATACTATCTTGGACATCTTTTATGATTGTGAGCCCCCATTAAGTATTTTATGTCAAATTGTTGACGTTGGACAAGGAAGACAATGTAATGAATTATGTTTGCTTATATTCACATAGAAGTTATATTGTCATAGATCCTCCAACATGTGGTGCTTGCTCAATATCTTTGCTAGCCAAAAATCCGCACCAAGTAGAGATACTACTTGTGCATCAAAAACCCTTAAACCCAGTTTCATGTCATGAGAGTCCACTATATCTACCTATGGATTGAATAAGATCCTTCAAGTAAGTTGTCATCGGTGCAAAAAGCAATAAAAATTGCCTCTAAATGTGTATGAACTTTTATTGTATGGGAAAATAAGCTTTGTATGAACTTGTGATGGTAAAGAAATAAAAGCTATGGACTGCATAATAAAGGTTGCTATCACAAGGGGCAATATAAAGTGACGTTCCTTTGCATTAAGAGCTTGTGCATCCAACAACAAAAAGCGCATGACAACCTCTGCTTCCCTCTGCGAAGGGCCTATCTTTTACTTTTATGTATTTACTTTTTATGCAAGAGTCAATAGTGTTCTCCTCTATTCCTTTTTATTTTTCTCTTTTGCAAGCATCATGTGGTGGGGAAAGATCTAGGCATATATATCCAGTTGGATATGAGTGATCATGAGTTATTATTGTTGACATCACCCTTGAGGTGAATAAGTTGGGAGGCGAAATTATAAGCCCCTAACTTTCTATATGTCTGGCTGAAACTCTTTGCTCCATATATATATGTTGTGAGTGTTAGCAATCATAGAAGACTATATGATGGTTGAGTATGTGGACTTGCTAAAAAGCTCCTACATGAGACCCTTCCTGAAAATATGATGAATTGCAATTGCATTGTTGACTGAGAACATAGTTTGTTAGTTTTCAAGAAAGTTTATGCCTTATAATTCATTGTTGTGATGAATTGTTACTTGCTCATGAGAAGTTTTATGATATTAATTATTGCTGTTATAATAATGATCATGATGCTACTTGCTACTTGTAGCTTGCGTTGGTATTTTCCCCGAAGAGGAAGGGATGATGCAGCACAGTAGAGATAAGTATTTCCCTCAGTTATGAAACCAAGGTTATCAAACCAGTAGGAGAATCACACAACACCTCGTTAGCAGTACCTGCACACAAACAACAAACCCTTGCACCCAACGCAAACGAGGGGTTGTCAATCCCTCGGCGGTAATTGCAAGATTAAATTATATGTGATAGATAGATAGATAGAAACAAAAATACAAAATAAAATAAATAAAAGAAAAGTGCAGCAAGTATTTTTAGGGTTTTAGTAAATGATTTAGATAGACTTGGGGGCCATAGTTTTCACTAGAGGCTTCTCTCAAGAAAATAGCATACGGTGGGTAGACAAATTACTGTTGGGCAATTGATAGAAAAGCAAATAATCATGACGATATCCAAGGCAATGATCATGTATATAGGCATCACGTCCGAGATAAGTAGACCGACTCCTGCCTGCATCTACTACTATTACTCCACACATCGACTGCTATCCAGCATGCATCTAGTGTATTAAGTCCATAAAAGAACGGAGTAACGCCTTAAGAACGATGACATGATGTAGACAAGATAAACTCACGTATGAATAAACCCCATCTTTTTACCCTTAATAGCAACGATACATACGTGTCATATCCCTTTCTGTCACTGGGATTGAGCACCGCAAGATCGAACCCATTACAAAGCACCTCTTCCCATGGCAAGATAAATCAACTCAGTTGGCCAAACCAAATCAATTGATCGGAGAAGAAATATGAGGCTATAATAATCATGCATAAAAAAGAGATCAGAGAAGACTCAAATAATATTCATGGATAATCTGATCATAAACTCACAATTCATCGGATCCCAACAAACACACCGCAAAAAGTGATACATCGGATAGAACTCCAAGAACATCGAGGAGAACATTGTATTGAAGATCAAAAAGAGAGAAGAAGCCATCTACCTACTAACTATGGACCCGAAGGTCTGTGGTAAACTACTCACGCATCATCGGAAGGGCAGCAAGGTTGATGAAGAACCCCTCCGTGATCGATTCCCCCTCCGGCGGAGTACCGGAGAAGGCCTCCAGATGGGATCTCTCTAGAACAGAAACTTGCGGCGGCGGAAAAAGTATATCGTGGACTCCCCTGAGGGTTTCTGATTTTTCCTGAATTTATAGTGCTGGAATTAAGTCAAAGGAGCAAAGGGGGGCCCACAAGGCACCAGGGCACGCCTGCCCCCCCCAGGCGCGCCCTGGTGGCTCGTGGCCACCCCGTCTGGCATTTGGTCCTCTCCCGAAGCTTCTAGTGTTGTATTGCCCAATAAAAAATCTCCAAAAAGTTTCATGGCCTGTGGACTTTATTTGGTATTGATTTTCTGTAAAACAAAAATAGGGCAGAAAACAGCAACTGGCACTGGGCACAAAGTTAATAGGTTAGTCTCCAAAAATGATATATAATTGATGTAAATGCTTATAAAAACATCCAAGATTGATAATATAATAGCGTGGAACAATCAAAAATCATAGATACGTTGGAGACGTATCAGCATCCCCAAGCTTAATTCCTGCTCGTCCTCGAGTAGGTAAATGATAAAAACAGAATTTTTGATGTGGAATGCTGCCTAACATATTCATCACATATTCTTTTCTTTTGTAGCATGGACATTGGACTTGTATGATTCAAAGCAATAGTCTATAGTTTGACATGAAAATATAGATACTCAAGCATACTAACAAGCAACCATGTCTTTCGAAATATCAATGCTAAAGAAAGTTATCCCAAGCCCATTATGCTCCATCATTGATCCATTCATGAAACACACTCAAATATTAGCTACATCCAATGCACAAGTATGACAATAATGCTCTCTAGTTGGTGCTTTATAAGAGAAGATGGAGACTCAAATAAAAACAAAAAATGCATAAAAGTAAATAGAAAGGCCCTTCGCAGAGGGAAGTAGAGATTTGTCAAATGTGCCAGACCTCAAAGCTTAAATTAGAGAGATAAAAATATTTTGAGAGGCATGCTTTTCCTGTCAACGAAAACGACCGAGAATTCCCAATATCTTCCATGCTAGACACATCATAGGCGGTTCCCAAACAGAAAGTAAAGTTTATTTCCTTTCCACCATTTCTTTCACAATCCATGGCTAGCCGTATCCACGGGTGCCCTCCATACCATCACTTTCCAAGGTATTTTGTTGTTATTAATTTTGATTTCATTGTGGGACTGGGCATCCCTATTACCAACCATCCTCTCGTGCAATGACAAGTGAATAAACACTCATCGTGAGAATAACACACCTAGCATGGAAAATATTGGCCACCCCCTGCCGCTACATGAGCGGTACGGGCACAGAAAACGGAAAAATTATTTTGAAAATTAGAGTTGGCACACGCAAATTTACTTGGAACGGCATTGAAATACCGCATATAGGTAGATATAGTGGACTCATTTGGCACAACTTGGGTTTAAGGATTTTGGATGCACAAGCAGTATTTCCGCTTAGTACAAATGAAGGCTAGCAAAAGATTGAGAAGCAACCAACCAAAAAACGAAAACGGTCATAAACATGCATTGAACATAACTAACACCGAATAATGCACCATAAGTAGAATATAATTTCTTTGCATAACTATTGACTTAATGTGCATGCATAGGGAATCACAAACCTTAACACGAATATTTTTACTAAAGCATAATTACTCACTAACATGACTCACATATCATCATTTCCATATCGCTAAACTATTGCAAAGAATCACACTTATCATATCCAATGATCTATATGAAAGTTTTTTATTATATCCCTCTTGAATATTCATCATTTTGGGACCAAATTCATATCTTGTGCAAATTACCGTTACTTTTATCAACTCTCAAAAAGATATAAGTGAAGCATGCGAGCGCAAATATTTCTTCAAAATTTTCATCTTATCAACTCTCAAAAAGATATAAGTGAAGCATGAGAGTTCAATTTCTTCAAAATTTTAGCAACTCTCAAAATAATTTAAGTGAAGCATGAGAGTTTATTTCTTCAAAATTTTCATCTACTCTCAAAATAATATAAGTGAAGCATGAGAGTACATTTCTTTAAAATATAACCACCACCGTGCTCACTAGAGCAACTGCCTAGCTCAAAAAATTTAAGTGAAGCACATAGAGTATTCTAACAAATCATGATAACATGTGGCTCTCTCAAAATAGGTGTGTTCAGCAAGGATGATTGTGACAAACTAAAAAGCAAGCAAAGCAAAGACTCATATAATACACGATGCTCCAAGCAAAACACATATCATGTGACGAATAAAAATATAGCTCCAAGTAAAATTACCGATGGTTGGTAGAAGAAAGAGGGGATGCCTTCCGGGGCATCCCCAAGCTTAGACGCTTGAGTCTTCCTTGAATATTACCTTGGGGTGCCTTGGGCATCCCCAAGCTTAGGCTTTTGCTACTCCTTATTCCTTCATCCATCATGATCTCACCCAAAACTTGAAAACTTCAATCACACAAAACTCAACAAAACCTTCGTGAGATCCGTTAGTATAACAAAATAAATCACTACTTTAGGTACTGTTGCAAACCCGTTCATATTTTATTTTTGCATTATACCTACTGTATTATAACTTCTCCATGGCTTATACCCCCTGATACAATCCATAGTTCCATCAAAACAAGCAAGCAACACATCAAAAACAGAATCTGTCAAAAACAGAACAGTCTGTAGCAACCTATTTAAAAGTCATACTTCTGTAACTCCAAAAATTCTGAAAAATTTGGAAAACGTGGGCAATTCATATACCAATACTGTGTAAAAATTTCATATTTTTATGATGCTCCAGTACAGAACCAAAATTTCTGCACTGGACGCAAAACTTTCTGTTTTCCAAACAGCATCAATTATATTATCTTCCAAATCATCCTAAAGGTTTTACTTGGCACAAAAACTAATTAAAAACACAAAAACACAATCATAACAGTAGCATAATTTTGCAAACACACACTAACAGAAACAAAAGATAAAAAATTATTTTATTCATTGGGTTGCCTCCCAACAAGCGCTATTGTTTTATGCCCCTAGCTAGGCATAATGCATAGTTTCAAGTGTTGTCATCTTTGGTTTCCAACTCCTCAATCACACATCCATTTTTTCTAATAGATTTAACATAAGTGTTCATCATCACACTCCTAGGCACAAAATCAAGAATTTTACTTTTGTGAACGGGTTCCTTAATTATATCAATGAAATTGGGGTGCACGCTAATCATTTTAAGATCCTCGTTTCCCTTACTAGATGTAGCACCATTGGTTTTAGGAACATATATGAACTTGCAATTTTTATCGGGAGGAGTTTTATCAATATTCTTAACGGAGGAGAAAGCTGACCCCAAATTGATAATAATTTCTTCTATCTTATCGATTCTAGCGGGGTTTTGTTCTATTCTTTCATTCACTACCGGTTCCTTCTCTTTTAAAGTTTTCAATGCGATTTCTACCTTAGAACCAAATTGAGTGATATGATTATGAAATTTTTTATCCAAATTATCAAGGTGTTCAATGGTAGACATTTTACTTTCAATAGCTTCTAACCTTTGCATAACATGTTCCAAAGTCAAAGTTGTTTCATTAACAGTGATAGGTGGTGATCCCACTAAATTTCCCAT
This sequence comes from Elymus sibiricus, assembly GCA_039707655.1. Taxonomy (NCBI): domain Eukaryota; kingdom Viridiplantae; phylum Streptophyta; class Magnoliopsida; order Poales; family Poaceae; genus Elymus; species Elymus sibiricus. The sequence goes on from CM077672.1 coordinate 456,447,546, forward strand.
AGCATTAAAAGCATCCGTAGAGGGACACATCAAGAAATTCCCTCCAGTAATAGTATCAAGCACAAATCTATACCAAGTAGTAATTCCCACATAAAAATTGCGAAGAAGAATAGTGGAGGATTGCTTACGAGTTGATCTATTATGAGCATCGCAAATCCTATACCAAGCATCTTTTAAATTCTCTCCTCCCCTTTGTTTAAAATTAAGTACTTCATTTTCAGGAGTAATAGTAACGAGCGAAGAACTAGCCATAATGGTAGAGCGAGCAAACAATCAAGCAAACAAGCAAACAAGAAAAAAGGCAAACGGAAAATTTTTTGTATTTTGTAAAAACGTTTTAGAAGTGGGGGAGATGAAAACGAGAGGCAAATAAAGTAAATGCAAGGAGATGAGAGTTTATGCAAAGGTACTTGATAGATGTTGATGATGTCTCCCAGGCAACGGCGCCAGAAATTCTTCCTGCTACTTGTAGCTTGCGTTGGTATTTTTCCCGAAGAGGAAGGGATGATGCAGCACAGTAGAGATAAGTATTTCCCTCAGTTATGAAACCAAGGTTATCGAACCAGTAGGAGAATCACACAACACCTCGTTAGCAGTACCTGCACATAAACAACAAACCCTTGCACCCAACGCAAACGAGGGGTTGTCAATCCCTCGGCGATAATTGCAAGATTAAATTGTATGTGATAGATAGATAGATTGAAACAAAAATACAAAATAAAATAAATAAAAGAAAAGTGCAGCAAGTATTTTTATGGTTTTAGTAAATGATTTAGATAGACCCGGGGGCCATAGTTTTCACTAGAGGCTTCTCTCAAGAAAATAGCATACGGTGGGTAGACAAATTACTGTTGGGCAATTGATAGAAAAGCAAATAATCATGACGATATCCAAGGCAATGATCATGTATATAGGCATTACGTCCGAGACAAGTAGACCGACTCCTGCCTGCATCTACTACTATTACTCCACACATCGACTGCTATCCAGCATGCATCTAGTGTATTAAGTCCATAAAAGAATGGAGTAACACCTTAAGAACGATGACATGATGTAGACAAGATAAACTCACGTATGAATAAACCCCATCTTTTTACCCTTAATAGCAACGATACATACGTGTCATGTCCCTTTCTGTCACTGGGATTGAGCACCGCAACATCGAACCCATTACAAAGCACCTCTTTGTAACACCCCCATGTATTAGCAACAGTAATCACCTTTTGATAATGCCAAGTCACCCTGCTTAACAGTGCTTAATCATCATTTGGATCATATCTCATTTCAAATTCCAATTCAAAATGAAATTCAAATTTAATGTGAATTTAAAAGTTGTTCAAATTTGAAAAATAAAATGTTCATAATATTGCAAATAATCCAGAGGCAATTATAAAAGTATAATCAACATTAATTGAATTAGTGAGATGACCCTAACATCCTAAAACAGAACCAAAATAGCCATGTTTAATCCCTTTTTAATTATTAAAAATGCAAATGGAATCCTTTTATCTCCAAACCATTTTATGGCAGTGGGATAAATTGCACTGTATTTATTTGGGAAAGTCTCATATTTTGCAAAAGTCATTTGGAGTAAAAAGTAAAGACAAAACAGAAATAAAAGAGAAAACAGAAAAGAAAACAAAATAAAAATAAAAGAAAAGGTTCCCCCCCTACCGGGCCTCGGCCCAGCAGCCGACCAGGCCGGCCCAGCCGCGGCCTATATGGCCTACCCCTCCCCAAACCTTAAACCTAACCCAATTCCCCCCCGCTCTCCCTCTGCGCTCGCCGCGACGCCGCCCGACGCCGTCGCCGTCGCTCATCCTCGCCGCCGCCGTCGCCTCCCCGTCTCTCCCACACCGGCCGACCCCGAGCTTCGCCCCACCCCCCCGTGCATCTACATCGGGGGTGAGGAACCCCGACTCCCCCTCCCTCTCTATGTCGCCGCCACCCGCACCCGCGCCGCCGCGCCCGAGCCGTGCCTCGCCCGCGCGCGGGCTCGCCGCTGGCGCCTGCGCTCGCCCAGCCTCGCCCCGCTCGCCTGCGGCCGTGCCCGCAGCCGCCGCTGCCGCGCACCCCTGCCACTTCCGCCCCGCTCTGCCCACCGCCGCATGTCGGCCTCGCCGCGCCCTGGCCGATGCCGCGCCATGGCTGGCCTCGGCCGTGCTCGCGCGCGTGCGAGCCCAGCCACTGGTGGCTGGCTGTGCCACTGCCAGGTGGGGCCCAGCCCCCTGTTAAACTAAAAATAAAAATAAAAGTAAAAATAAAGAATTAAAATAAATAAGTAAATAATAATTAATTAATTAAATAGTTAATTAACTTAATTAATTTTGTTTAATTAAACTAATTATTTAATTAGCCTAATTAATCTATAATTAGTTTAATTAACCCTTAATTAACTAATGTGACACTGACCAGTGGGACTCACTAGTCAGGTTTGACTCTGGTCAGCCACAGTTGACCGCTGACGTCACCCCCACGTCATGCTGACGTCACATCTACTATTTCAGATAATTCTAATTTAAATAATTAAGATAAATCCAGAAAGTGTTTAAAAATTTGAAAAATCATATAAAATAAACCGCAACTCGGATGAAAATAATTTATATATGAAAAATGCTCAGAAAAATATGAAGAATCCGAATATCCTATCCACATACCTGCCACACCCCTCTAACCTACTGAACATGGAACCGTCCCCTCCGGTTCAGTGTACCGATAATCACCCGGAGCTGGGAGAACACTCCCGGATAAATTCCCGCTCCGTCTAACTTGCGTAGTGCTGCATTAGAACACCCCTAGCACTGCATGTAGACATGTCATGCATCCTTGTTGCATTGTTTGCTGTGTATTTATTGTTTCTTCCCCCTCCTTCTCTCCCGATAGCCCCCGAGACTGCCGACGACACTGCAGTGTACGACTACGTCGCCGACGACCAGACCCCTTCAGCTGAGCTTCCAGGCAAGCAAAACCCCCTTGATCATCAGATATCGCCCATTCCTTCTCTCTTATGCTTGCATTAGTATTGCTTCTGTTGTTGCTCCGATAGCTCCTATTCTGATGCATAGCCTGATTTTGTCGCCTGCTACTGATACATTACCTGCTATCCCATGATGCTTAGTTAGCTATGCTGTTGATCCATCTGTGGCCCTTCACCCTTGTCCGTTTGCCATGCTTGTTACCGGGCCGCGATCACTCTGGGTGATGATCACGGAAGTATTTTACTTATTGCAATACTTACACTGATAAAGACGGGCTGGCCCAAGGGTGCCCGCGAGAGAATAATATCAAAGACGGGTCGGCTCCAAGAGTACCCGCGCGTTATGTTTTACCCAGTCGGAGCGACAGGAACCCTGTTCGCCTCTGCGAGTTACTAAACATGCTAAACGGATTTGGGTATTTGATCTGAGTTGGCTACGTGCCTATACGCACTACCACCACGTGGGATAATGGTTTAATGGGGCCCTCTACGTCATAGTATCAGCCGAAAACTCTTCAGACGTCACAGCTCAGAGATGCAGGCTGATTGTTGGGGTGAGCTGGTTACGTCTGTGGTGTTTCCACAGTCGCGCTTGGGCCCCGGCCAGTCACGCAACGTGCAGGAGTGCGAAGGGCGATGGCCCAAGACCCCTTCGTACTTAGGATTTAGACCGGCGTGTTGACCTCTCTGCTGAGCCTAGGTAGGACTGCGTCGTGTCGATCACCCGAGGCCGGGTATTACCCAGCAAGTGTGTCCGGCCAGATGTGATCGAGCGTGTTGGGTAACAGTAGTGCACCCCTGCAGGGAAGTGATCTATTCGAATAGCCGTGTCCACGGTAACAAGACGCTCAGAGTTGTATCTTGATCTGCTACAACTACAAATGGATACCAAGTGATAACTAAACTGTTACTACTGTTCTCGGGATCACTTTCTCACAGGGTAGTCGAGGAAGGATCCCAGGGCATTACTAAAATATGATTGAATATATATTATCTTGCTCTACTCTTTTCTGATGCTGCAAGATTGCTTCAAGATGCTAGTCTTCGATAGGCTAGGCCTCTCCCCTTCTGTTCTGGCATTTCTGCAGTTTAGTCCAAAGATATAGCCCCATTCCTTTGATACCAATGCATATTAGTATAGTTCTGATGTCAGTCTTGCGAGTACTTTGGATGAGTACTCACGGTTGCTTTGCTACTTCTTTTTCCCCATACCCAATTGCTGCGATCAGACGACGGACCCCCGGAGCCAGACGCCACCGCAGGAGCCTACTACCAGGAGAGTCCCGGAGGCACGTACTACTGGGTTGAGCCAGCCGACCAGGAGTAGTTCGGAGGCCCTAGGCAGGAGGCCTTCGCCTTTCGATCAGTATCGTTGTTTGTGCTAGCCTTCTTAAGGCAAACTTGACTAACTATGTCTGTACCCAGATATTATTTGCTATGTATTCGGGTCCTCGTGACCCCTGGTTTGTAATATGAAGATTTATGTTTAAATTTGAGTTTAGAGTTGTGTTGTGATATCTTCCCGTGAGTCTCTGATCTCGAGCGTGCACATTTTTGTGTATGATTAGTGCACGGTCGAGCAGGGGCGTCACAAGTTGGTATCAGAGCCGACTGCCTGTAGGAAGCCCCCTTTCGATTCCTTGGTCGAAGTTGGGTCTAGTCGTTGAAAAACTATTTTACTAACAGTGCTGTGTGGCTTACGGGCCCACGTTGCACATGGATGGGATTAGGATCTTTTATTTCTCTTCCTTACTCTGGGATTCTACTCTCTCTTCTATTCGGGTTAAAATTTTACTAACTCTGACTTTAGGTTCTCGTGATCACATCCACCCGGAGCTTTAGTTATCTGCAAATTACTTCCTTGAATGCACGATGCAAGAATTCACTCACCGTCAGTTGACAATCTTGAATTTCCTCTGTTTCAGATGGATCGCTTGTTTCCGCCGCGCCCTGCGATGCAGCTTGTGCTTCGCACTTGGGTTCGTGATGCCCCTGGTTTTCCAGCTGTCCTGATCGCCCTCCTGACCAGATTGGGCTACCGCTGGTACCCCGAGTACATGGTTTACGAGGATTACCTCAAGTTCAACCAGGAGCAGTACCATGCTGATGTTCGTATCTTCAATCAGCAGAACGACTCCGTCACTGAGCTGCACACTTTTCACGGTATTGGCGTGATGATTGATATGGCAGTCCATGACGCTGCCCATTCTGCTGTCGCACGTCTTCGTGGCGAGCATAGTCACTTCGATGACTCCGAGTTCCGATACATCCCGTATGCCCCTGCTGGAGATGCTACCGGATACTACATAGCTGTCTGTGCCCCTTTCGAGCGACGTCGTTACGACCCACAGGTTTTGATTCAGTGCACTCAGGCTCTGGATCGCACTGCCCGGGCTCTTGCCGTCGAGTTGTTTGCCACTCGAGCACGTCTCTACGATGCTATGACACAGTTGCTACCAGCTGTTCGTGCAGGGATACATCCAGAGTATATCCTTTACCCGCGCAGGACTCAGATGCCGGCAGGTATCGATTGGCCTGCTGTTGGAGGTCACACACCTGCCCGTGGACCTCTACTTCCAGTTTGAGACCGGGTTCTACATCAGAGTGCACACGGAGAGCAGGACTTTTCTGCCTTGGACACTCATTGTCCGCACTTGCAGTTACCCCGTTTCAGTGGTTTTCCCCGACGTTGATGTAGCCTTTGCTATGTCTCGTTGTGTATTCCTCACCGCGTGCCTGCGCGCCGCCTAGTATGTCTAGCTGTTTTATTATGCGAACTTATGATGTCCGCGTGTAACCGACTCTGTGTTTGGATCTGTATGTCTTAAGTGACTACTGTTATGTATCTATTGCACTACTTATTCATTGTCGTGTTACATCATGTTTGTATCTAAACGCTTGCAGTTGCTTTTACTAAACTACCCCCTGTTAAATCTTTAGCAGGATGGTTGGACCAGGTGGTCGTGGTCGTGGCCGTGCTCCTGAATGTCCACCATCGCCAGACTATATGGCAGCTATGATGCAGCAATTCGAGCTGAACCGCCAGTTCATGGTTGGAATCACGGCTCAGTTTCCACAACAGAACCAGAATGCTCAGAATCAGCAAGCTGCCCCAATAACTCTGCAGGAGTTTGTGCGTCTCAACCCTACTTCTTACCGCAACTCTGAACGGCCACTGGATGCTGATGACTGGATTCACGACATTGCCTTCGAGATGGAATCTTCCAATGTCGCCCCTGACAACCTTGTCACCTTCGCGTCCTACTTCTTGAAGGGCCCCGCTACTCAATGGTGGTCCACCCATAGGCGTTCACTACCTGAGGGGATAGTCATCACTTGGCTCGAGTTCCCGACTGCCTTTCGTGCTCGTTACATTCCTCAGGGAATCATGGACCGGAAGAGAACAGAGTTTCGCAACCTCACTCAGGGTAATAGGACTGTCGAAGCTTATCAGCGTGAATTCCTTAACCTGTCCCGCTATGCTGAAGAAGACATAGCCACTGATGCTCGTAGACAGGAGAAGTTCCGTAATGGACTCCACCCAGACCTCAAGCTTGCACTTGCTGCTCAAGACTTCACCGACTTTGTCACCCTCGTGAACAAGGCTATCCTGGTCGAGACTGCTCAGATGGAGCATAAGGAGTCGCAGAAATGCTATCGCGACGTTGGCTCATCCTCGAGCTCAGGACAAATGCGTAAAATCTGGATTCCCAACAGCATGTATCGTCCAACTGCCCCTGCGCTAAGGCCTTCTTATGCTGCACCCCGTCTGCCTCCTCCACCACCGAGGCAGCCAAGAGCTCAAGCTGCTCCACCACGTGCTGCTCCTCTTCGTCCTGAAGATGGTCTGTGTTTCAAGTGTCGCAAACCAGGTCACCTTGCCAAGGACTGCCGCCAGAATCCAAATCAGTTGGCACTTCCTCATGGTGGCCGTGGCAATGGTCGTGGTAACAATTAGACCCGCAACTATAATACCGGGTCTTCTGCTTATGGACGTGGACAGGCTTACCACGTCGACATTGAAGAAGTTCAGGATCAACCTGATACTGTGATGGGTACCCTTCTCGTTAACTCAATACCCGCTTCTGTTTTATTTGATTCAGGAGCATCGCATTCATTCATGACAGAAGCATTTGCATTAGCACATGACATTGCATTTGAAAAGATGAACCTACCAGTAGTTGTCCGCACCCCTGGAGGCCATTATCATACCTCCATGATGGCACACAATGTCACCGTTGAAATTGGAGGACTTGAATTCCTTGTTTCACCCATCATCTTGAAAACCTCCACCATAGACCTCATTCTGGGAATGGATTGGTTGAAAGCTCACATTGCTTCAATCAATTGTGCCACTAAAGTCGTCCAACTCCTTCACCGCTCCGATGAGATAGTGAACTACACCGCCCGAATTACCCGGAATGCCGAAGCTCAGATATATGCTCTGAATGCTTTGAACGCTTCACCTCTTGAGGGAATTGAGAACATTCCAGTCGTTCGCGATTTTCCGGACGTCTTTCCAGAAGAACTTCCAGGAATACCCCCTGTTAGAGCCGTTGAGTTCGTCATCGACTTGAAACCGGGCACCACTCCTATTGCTAAACGTCCCTATAAGATGCCACCGCATGAACTTATTGAACTTAAGGAGGAAATCGACAAGTCACTAAAAAAAGGGTTTCATCCGTCCCAGTTCCTTTGCTTGGGGAGCACCTTCTCTCTTTCTTAAGAAGAAGGATGGTACTAACCGATTGGTCCAGGACTATCGGCCTATTAACCAAGCAACAATCCAGAACAAATATCGACTTCCCCGGATTAACGATCTTTATGATCAACTTGCTGAATCATCTGTGTTCTCCAAACTCGACTTAAGGTTGGGTTACCATCAGATCCGAGTTCGTAAAGAGGATATTCTGAATACCGCTTTCGTTACTCGTTATGGATCATACGAGTACACCGTTATGTCCTTCGGACTAACTAATGCTCTAGCAACCTTCTCTTGATTGATGAACTATATCTTCATGGACTACCTCGACAAATTCGTCATGGTTTATTTGGATGATATCCTTATATTTTCCAAGAATGAAGAAGAACACGCCGAACATCTTCGACTTGTATTGGAGAGACTTCGAGAACATCAACTGTATGCCAAATTTTCCAAATGTGAATTCTGGTTATCCGAGGTGACCTATCTTGGTCATGTGATTTCCAAAGATGGCATTGCTGTTAACCCAGAACGAGTTCAGGCTATTCTTGACTGGACTCCCCCGAAGAATGTCAAGCAAGTCAAAAGTTTTCTCGGTCTTGCTAGCTATTGCCGCCGCTTCGTCGAGAACTTCTCCAAGATTGCTAAGCCACTGACTGATCTGCTTCACAAAGGCGTTAAGTTCGAGTGGACAGAAAAATGTCAGGAGAGTTTTCAGACACTCAAAGATAAGTTGACATCTGTCCCAGTGCTTGCTCCCCCTGATTCCCGTAAGGACTTTGTGATATACTGCGACGCATCCCGTCAAGGATTAGGCTATGTCCTAATGAAAGAGCGCAAAGTGATTGCTTATGGCTCTCGTCAATTGCGTCCTCATGAAGATAAGTACCAAACACACGATCTCGAGTTAGCATCAGTTATCTATGCTTTGAAGCTGTGGTGACATTACCTTCTCGGTAATCGTTGCGAGATATAGACGGATCACCAAAGTCTGAAGTATCTGTATACTCAACCAGACTTGAACCTCCGTCAACAAAGAAGGCTCGAGACAATAGACGACTATGACATGGATATCTCTTATACCCCTGGCAAGGCTAATGTAATGGCCGATGCTTTGAGTCGCAAGTCTTATTGCAACAACCTCATGGTTCAGGAAGCACAACCTCTTCTTGATGAAGAACTTCGCAAGTTGAACCTCCACATTGTGCCTCAGGGTTATCTCAATACCCTGGTTATTGAACCAGACCTCGAGTGCAACATCAAGACAAGACAGGAATATGACTCTAAAGTTGAGAAGATTAAGAAATACCACTCCAAGGGAAATTCTTCGTACTTCCATGTTGGTGATGATGGTGCCTTGTTCTTCAAAGGTCGCCTAGTGGTCCCCAGAAAGCACACTCTGGACTCTCGTTTGGATGTCATGAAAGAAGCACATGACACACCTTTGTCTATTCATCCCGGTAGTACTAAGATGTACCAAGACATTCGTCAACGGTACTGGTGGCCTGATATGAAGCACGACATTGCTCGTTATGTTGCTGAGTGTGACGTTTGCCGTCGCATCAAGGCAGAACATCAAAGGCCTGCTGGAACTCTGCAACCCCTTGCTATTCCTGAATGGAAATGGGACAAAGTCGAAATGGATTTCATTACTGGTTTTCCCAGATCGCAGAAGGGTCATGATGCTATTTTTGTCATCATCGACCGATTCTCCAAGGTTGCTCACTTTCTGCCAGTCAAGGAGACAATCACTGCTAGTCAGTTAGCAGACTTGTATGTTTCCAGAATCATGTCACTCCACGGTGTTCCGTTGGAGACCAGTTCAGACCGTGGCAGCCTTTTTACCTCAAGGTTTTGGAACAGTTTCCAAGAAGCTATGGGAACTCATCTGTCCTTCAGCACCGCTTTTCACCCCCAGTCCCAGGGACAAGTTGAACGAGTTAATCAAGTGCTTGAAGATATGCTTAGAGCTTGTGTCATCTCATTCGGTAAGAAATGGGAGGAATCTCTCCCATATGCTGAATTCTCATACAACAATAGCTATCAGGCTAGTTTGAAGATGGCACCGTTTGAAGTTCTCTATGGACGTAAGTGCCGAACCCCTCTGAATTGGTCAGAAACTGGGGAACGGTCACTCATTGGTCCGGATATTGTCCAACAGGCTGAAGAACAAGTCCGCATTGTCCGTGAACATTTGAAAGCTGCTCAGTCTCGTCAGAAGAGTAATTATGATCGAAAACACCAGGTAATGGTTTATCAACCTGGCGAACAAGCTTACCTTCGTGTCACTCCGATGAAGGGCACTCATCGATTTGGAATCAAGGGCAAGTTAGCTCCTCGCTACATTGGCCCGTTCCGCATTCTCGCAAGACGTGGAGAATTGGCATATCAATTGGAATTGCCGCCGAACCTTTCTCAAGTGCATGATGTCTTTCATGTGTCGCAACTCCGTCGCTGCTTCAAGGATCCTATCCGAGCAGTGAATCATGAAATGCTTGAATTGCAAGAGGATCTTTCTTATCAAGAGTATCCGATCCACATTCTTGATCAAGCTGAACGCCGAAATCGTCAGAAGGCAATCAAGTTCCTTAATGTTCAGTGGTCGAATCATTCAGAAGATGAAGCCACTTGGGAACGCGAAGATCGTCTTCGTGAAGAATACCCTGCTCTCTTCCAGCCTACCTCTTAATTCTCGGGACGAGAATTTCTTTTAGAGGAGGAGAATTGTAACACCCCCATGTATTAGCAACAGTAATCACCTTTTGATAATGCCAAGTCACCCTGCTTAACAGTGCTTAATCATCATTTGGATCATATCTCATTTCAAATTCCAATTCTAAATGAAATTCAAATTTAATGTGAATTTAAAAGTTGTCCAAATTTGAAAACTAAAATGTTCATAATATTGCAAATAATCCAGAAGCAATTATACAAATATAATAAACATTAATTGAATTAGTTAAATGACCCTAACATCCTAAAACAGAACCAAAATAGCCATGTTTAATCCATTTTCAATTATTAAAAATGAAAATGGAATCGTTTTATCTCCAAACCATTTTCTCGCAGTGGGATAAATTGCACTGTATTTATTTGGGCAAGTCTCATATTTTGCAAAAGTCATTTGGAGTAAAAAGTAAAGACAAAACAGAAATAAAAGAGAAAACAGAAAAGAAAACAAAAAAATAAATAAAAGAAAAGGTTCCCCCCCTACTGGGCCTCGGCCCAGCAGGCGGACCAGGCCGGCCCAGCCGCGGCCTCTATGGCCTACCCCTCCCCAAACCCTAAACCTAACCCGATTCCCCCCCGTTCTCCCTCTGCGCTCGCCGCGACGCCGCCCGACGCCGTCGCCGTCGCTCGTCCTCGCCGCCGCCGTCGCCTCCCCGTCTCTCCCACGCCGGCCGACCCCGAGCCTTGCCACCCCCCGTGCATCTACATCGGGGGTGAGGAACCCCGACTCCCCCCTCCCTCTCTCTGTCGCCGCCGCCGCGCCCGAGCCGCGCCTCACCCGCGCGCGGCCTTGCCGCTGGCGCCTGCGCACGCCCAGCCTCGCCCGCAGCCCGCCTGCGCCGGCCTCGCCCCGCTCGCCTGCGGCCGTGCCCGCCCTCGCTGCGCCCGTTCGCACGCGCGCTCGCAGCCGCCGTTGCCGCGTTCCCCTGCCACTTCCGCCCACTGCAAGCGCCGCCCGCGCCTGGCTCCGCCCACCGCCGCCTGTCGGCCTCGCCGCGCCCTGGACAACGCTGCGCCGTGGCTGGCCTCGGCCGTGCTCACGCGTGTGCGAGCCCAGCCACTGGTGGCTGGCTGTGCCACTGCCAGGTGGGGCCCAGCCCCCTGTTAAAATAAAAATAAAAGTAAAAATAAAGAATTAAAATAAATAAGTAAATAATAAATAATTAATTAAATAGTTAATTAACTTAATTAATTTTGTTTAATGAAACTAATTATTTAATTAGCCTAATTAATTTGTAATTAGTTTAATTAACCCCTAATTAGCTAATGTGACACTGACCAGTGGGACCCACTGGTCAGGTTTGACTCTGGTCAGCCGCAGTTGACCGCTGACGTCACCCCCACGTCATGCTGACGTCACAGCTACTGTTTCGGATAATTCTTATTTAAATAATTAAAATAAATCTAGAAAATGTTTAAAACTTTGAAAAATCATATAAAATAAACAGTAACTCGGATGAAAATATTTAATATATGAAAAATGTTCAGAAAAATATGAAGAATCCGAATATCCTATCCACATACCTGCCACACCCCTCTAACCTACTGAACATGGAACTGTCCCCTCCGGTTCAGTGTACCGATAATCACCCGGAGCTGGGAGAATACTCCCGGATAAAGTCCCGCCCTGTCTAACTTGCGTAGTGCTACATTAGATCACCCCTAGCACTGCACGTAGACATGTCATGCATCCCTGTTTCATTGTTTGCCATGTATTTATTGTTTCTTCCCCCTCCTTCTCTCCCGATAGCCCCCGAGACTGTCGACGACACTGCAGTGTACGACTACGTCGCCGATGACCAGACCCCTTCAGCTGAGCTTCCAGGCAAGCAAAACCCTCTTGATCATCAGATATCGCCCATTCCTTCTCTCTTATTCTTGCATTAGTATTGTTTCTGTTGTTGCTCCGATAGCTCCTATTCTGATGCATAGCCTGATTTTGTCGCCTGCTACTGATACATTACCTGCTATCCCATGATGCTTAGTTAGCTATGCTGTTGATCCATCTGTGGCCCTTCACCCTTGTCCGTTTGCCATGCTTGTTACCGGGCCGTGATCACTCTAGGTGATGATCACGGAAGTATTTTACTTATTGCAATACTTTAAACTGATAAAGACGGGCTGGCCCCAAGGGTGCCCACGAGAGAATAATATCAAAGACGGGTCGGCTCCAAGAGTACCCGCGCGTTATGTTTTACCCAGTCGGAGCGACAGGAACCCTGTTCGCCTCTGCGAGTTACTAAACATGCTAAACGGATTTGGGTATTTGATCTGAGTTGGCTACATGCCTATACGCACTACCACCACGTGGGATAATGGTTTAATGGGGCCCTCTACGTCATAGTATCAGCCGAAAACTCTTCAGACGTCACATCTTAGAGATGCGGGCTGATTGTTGGGGTGAGCTGGTTACGTCTGTGGTGTTTCCACAGTCGCGCTTGGGCCCCGGCCAGTCACGCAACGTGCAGGAGTACGAAGGGCGATGGCCCAAGACCCCTTCGTACTTAGGATTTAGACCGGCGTGTTGACCTCTCTGCCGAGCCTAGGTAGGACTGCGTCGTGTCGATCACCCGAGGCCGGGTATTACCCAGCAAGTGTGTCCGGCCAGATGTGATCGAGCGTGTTGGGTAACAGTAGTGCACCCCTGCAGGGAAGTGATCTATTCGAATAGCCGTGTCCACGGTAACAGGACGCTCAGAGTTGTATCTTGATCTGCTACAACTACAAATGCATACCAAGTGATTACTAAACTGTTACTACTGTTCTCGGGATCACTTTCTCACAGGGTAGTCGAGGAAGGATCCCAGGGCATTACTAAAATAAGATTGAATATATATTAGCTTGCTCTACTCTCTTCTGATGCTGCAAGATTGCTTCAAGATGCTAGTCTTCGATAGGCTAGGCCTCTCCCTTTCTGTTCTGGCATTTTTGCAGTTTAGTCCAAAGATATAGCCCCATTCCTTTGATACTGCTGCATATTAGTATAGTTCTGATGTCAGTCTTGCGAGTACTTTGGATGAGTACTCACTGTTGCTTTGCTACTTCTTTTTCCCCATACCCGATTGCTGCGATCAGACGACGGACCCCCGGAGCCAGACGCCACCGCTGGAGCCTACTACCAGGAGAGTCCCGGAGGCACGTACTACTGGGTTGAGCCAGCCGACCAGGAGTATTTCGGAGGCCGTAGGCAGGAGGCCTTCGCCTTTTGATCAGTATCGTTGTTTGTGCTAGCCTTCTGAAGGCAAACATGACTAACTATGTCTGTACCCAGATATTATTTGCTATGTATTCGGGTCCTCGTGACCCCTGGTTTGTAATATGAAGATTTATGTTTAAATTTGAGTTTAGAGTTGTGTTGTGATATCTTCCCGTGAGTCTCTGATCTCGAGCGTGCACGTTTGCGTGTATGATTAGTGCACGGTCGAGCAGGGGCGTCACACTCTTCCCATGACAAGATAAATCAACTCAGTTGGCCAAACCAAATCAATAGATCAGAGAAGAAATACGAGGTTATAATAATCATGCATAAAAAAGAGATCAGAGAAGACTCAAATAATATTCATGGATAATCTGATCATAAACTCACAATTCATCGGATCCCAACAAACACAGCACAAAAAGTGATTACATCGGATAGAACTCCAAGAACCTCGAGGAGAACATTGTATTGAAGATCAAAAAGAGAGAAGAAGCCATCTAGCTACTAACTATGGACCCGTAGGTCTATGGTAAACTACACACGCATCATCGGAAGGGCAGCAAGGTTGATGTAGAGCCCCTCCGTGATTGATTCCCCCTTCGGCAGATTACCGGAGAAGGCCTCCAGATGGGATCTCTGAAGAACAGAGGCTTGCGGCGGTGGAAAAAGTATTTCGTGGACTCCCCTGAGGGTTTCTGATTTTTTGGGAATTTATAGTGCTGGAATTAGGTCAAACGGAGCAAAGGGGGGCCCACGAGGCACCAGGGCGTGCCTGCCCCCCCAGGCATTCGTGGCCACCCCCTCTGGCATCTGGTCCTCTCCCGAAGCTTCTAGTGTTGGTATTGCCCAATAAAAAATCTCCAAAAAGTTTCGTGGCATTTGGACTTCATTTCGTATTGATTTTCTGTAAAACAAAAATAGGGCAGAAAACAACAACTGGCAGTGGGCACTAAGTTAATAGGTTAGTCTCCAAAAATGATATATAATTGCTGTAAATGCTTAGAAAAACATCCAAGATTGATAATATAACAACATGGAACAATAAAAAATTATAGATACGTTGGAGACGTATCACTACTATGTCCGTATTTTGTTTTTATCGACACCTCTCTCTCTAAACATGTGGACATGATTATCGATATCGGCTTTCGCTTGAGGACAAGCGAGGTCTAAGCTTGGGGGAGTGCTATTGGTAGCTTGCGTTGGTATTTTCCCCGAAGAGGAAGGGATGATGCAGCACAGTAGAGTTAAGTATTTCCCTCAGTTATGAAACCAAGGTTATCAATCCAGTAGGAGAATCACGCAACACCTCGTTAGCAGTACCTGCACACAAACAACAAACCCTTGCACCCAACACAAACGAGGGGTTGTCAATCCCTCGGCGGTAATTGCAAGATTAAATTGTATGTGATAAATAGATAGATTGAAACAAAAATACAAAATAAAATAAATAAAGAAAAAGTGTAGTAAGTATTTTTAGGGTTTTAGTATATGATTTAGATAGACCCGGGGGCCATAGTTTTCACTAGAGGCTTCTCTCAAGAAAATAGCATACGGTGGGTAAACAAATTACTGTTGGGCAATTGATAGAAAAGCAAATAATCATGACGATATCCAAGGCAATGATCATGTATATAGGCATCACATCCGAAACAAGTAGACCGACTCCTGCCCGCATCTACTACTATTACTCCACACATCGACCGCTATCCAGCATGCATCTAGTGTATTAAGTCCATAAAGAACGGAGTAATGCCTTAAGCAAGATGACATGATGTAGACAAAGTAAACTCACGCATGAATAAACCCCCTCTTTTTACCCTTAATAGCAATGATACATACGTGTCATGTCCCTTTCTGTCACTGGGATTGAGCACCGCAAGATCGAACCCATTACAAAGCACCTCTTCCCATGGCAAGATAAATCAATCTAGTTGGCCAAACCAAATCAATAGATCGGAGAAGAAATACGAAGCTATAATAATCATGCATAAAAGAGATCAGAGAAGACTTAAATAATATTCATGGATAATCTGATCATAAACTCACAATTCTCATCGGATCCCAACAAACACACTGCAAAAAGTGATTACATCGGATAGAACTCCAAGAACATCGAGGAGAACATTGTATTGAAGATCAAAAAGAGAGAAGAAGCCATCTAGCTACTAACTATGGACCCGAAGGTCTATGGTAAACTACTCACGCATCATCGAAAGGGAAGCAAGGTTGATGTAGAGCCCCTCCGTGATCGATTCCCCCTCCGGCGGAGTACCGGAGAAGGCCTCCAGATGGGATCTCTCAAGAATAGAAGCTTGCTGTGGCAGAAAAAGTATTTCGTGGACTCCCCTGTTGGTTTCCTAATTTTTGGGAATTTATAGTGGTGGAATTAGGTCAAAAGGGGTAGAGGTGGGCCCACGAGGCACCAGGGCGCGCCTGCCCCCCAGGCGCGCCCTGGTGGCTCGTGGCCACCTCCTGGGGCTTCTGGCCTTGTCCTGAAGCTTCTAGTGTTGGTTATGTCCTGAAAAAAATCTCCAAAAAGTTTCGTGGCATTTGGACTTCGTTTTATATTGATTTTCTGTAAAACCAAAAACAGGCAGAAAACAAGAACTGGCACTGGGCACTAAGTTAATAGGTTAGTCCCAAAAAATGATATATAATTGCTGTAAATGTATATAAAAACATCCAAGATTGATAATATAACAGCATGGAACAATAAAAAATTATAGATACGTTGGAGACGTATCAGGGAGTTGATACATCCATTTTGCATCATGTTTTACTACTATTATTTATAGTGTTTTTAACCAATATAACACTTTGTGGAGAAATTCTAATGCCTTTTCTCTCTTAATATGCAAGATTTACACAAGGAGGGAGATTGCCGGCAGCTGGAATTCTGGACCTGAAAAAGCTATGTCAGAGATACCTATTCTGCACATCTCCAAATGAGCTGAAATTTCACAGAGATTTATTTTGGAATAAATAAAAAATACTGGAAGCAAGAAGTACCAGAGGGGGCCACCCAGGAGCCCACGAGGCACCAGGGCACGCCACCCCCCCAGGCGCACCCTGGTGGCTCGTGGGGCCCCTCGCCAGCCTTCGGTGCCCATTTTCTGGTTTATAAGCCCATTTGCCCTAAAAAAAATAGAGAGAAGACTTTTGGGACAGTGCGCCGCCGTCTCGAGGCGGAACTTGGGCAGGAGCACTTTTGCTCTCCGACGGAGCGATTCCGCCGGGGATACTTCCCTCCAGGAGGGGGAAATCGGAGCCATCGACATCACCAATGATCCTCTCATCGTGGGAGCACCAATCTTCATCAACATCTTCAACAGTACCATCTCATCTCAAACCCTAGTTCATCTCTTGTATTCAATCTTTGTCTCAAAACCTCAGATTGGTCCCTATGGGTTGCTAGTAGTGTTGATTACATCTCGTAGTTGATACTAGTTGGTTTATTTGGTGGAAGATTATATGTTCAAATCCAATATGCTATTTAATACCCCTCTGATCTTGGACATGAATATGATTTGTGAGTAGTTACTTTTGTTCTTGAGGACATGGGAGAAGTCTTGTCATAAGTAATCATGTGAATTTGGTATTCGTTCGATATTTTGATGATATGTATGTTGTTGATTCTCTTAGTGGTGTCATGTGAACGTCGACTACATGACACTTCACCATCTTTGGGCCTAAGGGAATGCATTGTGGAGTAGTAATTAGATGATGGGTTGCTAGAGTGATAGAAGCATAAACCCTAGTTTATGCGCTATTCCGTAAGGGGCTGATTTGGATCCATATGTTTAATGCTATGGTTAGAGTTATCTTAATCCTTCTTTCGTAGTTGCGGATGCTTGCGAGAGGGGTTAATCATAAGTGGGAGGCTTGTTCAAGTAAGAACATCACCCAAGCACCGGTCCACCCACATATCAAATTATCAAAGTAGCGAACGCGAATCAAACCAACATGATGAAAGTGACTAGATGAAACTCCCATGTGTCCTCGAGAATGCTTTACTTATTATAAGAGATCGTTCCGGCTTGTCCTTTGCTACAAAAAGGATTGGGCCACCTTGCGGCACTCTTTGTTACTATTGCTACTTGTCACTTGTTACAAATTATCTTGCTATCAAACTACTCGTTACCGATAATTTCAGTGCTTGCAGAAAATACCTTGCTGAAAACCGCTTGTCATTTCCTTCTGCTCCTCGTTGGGTTTGACACTCTTACTTATCGAAAGGACTACGATTGATCCCCTATACTTGTGGGTCATCAGAGAGCATCATGAAGCATATGACTAGCACATTTAAGCCTAACTCACTTCCTATGCATAGGGATTTTGTGAGCAAATTGTTTATGGGAGCAAGAATTAACTAGCATAGGATGGCAAAACAAGCATAACTTCAAAACTTTCAACACATAGAGAGGAAACTTGATATTATTGCAACACCTACAAGCATATGAACCTCTCTCATAATAATTTTCAGTAGCATCATGAAGAAATTCAACAATATATCCATCACACAAAGCATTCTTGTCATGATACATAAGCATAGAAGTTTTATTACTCTCCGCACAAGTAATTTTCCTCTCATTCATAATAGTGGGAGTATCGTATGAAACTCGAATACTATAAATTGTTTCCACATTAAAAGAGTGATGTTCATGTAACATCCACATGTATTAAGCTACAATGAAAACCCTTTTGATAATGCCAAGTCACCATGATTAACAGTGCTTGATCATCATTTGAGTCATATCTCATTTCAAATTCCAACTCAAATTGAAAATTCAAATATGAAGTAAAAATAAAAGTTGTTCAAATTTGAAAACTAAATAGTTCATAATTTTGGAAATATTCCATTATAAATAATGTTCAGGAAAACAACGTCACCTAAATTCCCTAGATGACTCTAGCATCCAAAAACAGTACCAAAACAGTAGCATTTAATCCCATTTCATTTAATCAGAAATCAAAAGAAATCATTTTGCCTCCAAACCTTTTTCTGGCAGAGATAAATATTGCCTAGTATTTAATTGGACAAGACTCATATTTTACAAAAGTGAATTAGTGCCAAAAGAATTACAAAACATAAACAAAAACAGAAAACAGAAAAATGAAAAAAAGAAAAAGTGGAAGAGCCTACTGTGCACTTGGGCTTCGAGTGCACGGTGCAGCCCAGCCCGCGCCTGTCCCCTCCTTCCTCCTGCTCACCCCGCTCGCTGTCGAGCACAGTGCACGCGCGCGCGCCCGCAGCCAGGCCCCCCTTCCCTCTGGTAGACAGCGCGGCCCGCGCCCGCCGTGGTGGATAAGGACCCCCCTGGCTCCCCCTGACCCCTCTGGTTCCCCTCTCCCTCTCCCTCCCTCGCTCTCCCATCCCTCCCGAACGCCGCCATGGCCGCACCTCCATGAAGCCTGCGGCCACCGAGCCCCTCCTGCCTCGCCGAGAAGCCCCACGGCTTTGCCTCGACGTCGCCTTCCTCCACGCCAACGCACGCTGGCCGGGGTGCTCCACATCGACGCCTACGACTCCGTCTTCTTCCTTGGCTCCGACGCACTCCGGCGACTTTTCCGGCACCGTCGAGCCCTCCCCGAGCACGCTAAGCACCTCTGCAGGCGCCCAGTGAGCACCCCTTCCTTTCTCCTCACTCCACGCCCTCGTTCGTGAGCTCTAGCGCCCGATCCCAACGTGGCCGAGCCCGCCACCGCGCGAGCTCGTCGCCGGCAAGCTCCCGGTGACCAAATGGTCATGCGTCAGTGCCCGTTGAACTCGCCCACGCGCGTAGATGCCCCCTGACCCATCCATTCGGCTTGAACGCGCCCGCGTCGTCGTTTTTGCCGAGCTCCCGATCCGGCCGCCGCCCGACGTCGTCGCCCGCGCCAACTCCAGCCCCCGCAGCCACCGCCATTGGATGCGCGACACCGTCCGCAGCCGAACGAGCCCAACCGTGACCCCGGAGACCCTCTGTGGCCGTTTTCCAGCCAAGTCCGGTGAGCCCCCGCCGCGAAACGGCTCGTCGGCGAAGTTCCAGCGCCGCCCGCCGACGTGGCGCCCATGTGGCCCTCCCCTGAGCCACGGACCGCTGGGCCCCACGGCCACGTTGACCGGGTTGACCAAGTCAACCCTGCTGACTAGGCGGCCCAGTGTCACTGACATGTGGCCCCCACGTTTAATAAAATGTTTTTATAAATAAATAATCTATTAATTAATCTGTTAATTAATTTAATTACTAATTAGCCACTAACAGATGGGGCCCACCCTCTAATTAATCTTTAATTAGTTTAATTAATCCCTAATTAGCTCACTGTGTATGACATGTGGGTCCTAGTGGTCAGGTTTGACCTGGACCAGCTGGAATTGACCGATGACGTCACCATGATGTCATGCTGACGTCACCTGTTACTGTTTTGAATAATTCGTATTTAATTATTAAAACAATTCCAGAAATTCAATAAAACTTTGAAAAATCATATAAAATAAACCGTAACTCGGATAAAAATAATTTATATATGAAAAACGATCAGAAAAATATGACGAATCCGAATATGCCACCCACATACCTGCCACACCTCTCTAACATGATGAACATGGAGCCGTCCCCTCCGGTTCAGTGTACCGATAATCACCTGGAGCTGGGACAACACTCTCGGATATGTTCCCGCTCTGACCAAAATACGTAGCACTGCATTAGAACACCCCTAGCACAGCATGTTGACATGTCATGCATCCCTGTTGCATTTGTTGCCGTGTATTTATTGTTTCTTCCCCCTCCTTCTCTCTCGATAGACCCCGAGACTGCCGACGACACTGCTGAGTACGACTACGTCATCGACGACCAGACCCCTTCAGCAGAGCTTCCAGGCAAGCAAAACCCCCTTGATCATCCAGATATCGCCTACTCTTTCTCTCTATTGCTTGCATTAGAATTGCTTCTGTTGATATTCTGATAGCTCCTATTCTGATGCATAGCCTGATTTCGTCGCCTACTATTGATACCTTACCTGCTATCCTATGATGCTTAGTTAGGTATGCTAGGTTCATCAGCTGGCCCTTCACCCTTGTCCGTTTGCCAGGCCTGTTATCGGGCCGTGATCACTCTGGGTGAAGATCACGGAAATGTTACATTACTGCAATACTTTTAAACTGTTAAAGTCGGGCCGGCTCCAAGAGTGCCCGCGAGATAATGAAACAAGACGGGTTGAACCCAAGTGTGCCCGCGAGTGATATTGTGGTGGAACGACAGGGCAGGCGGAGACCACCTAGGAGAGAGGTGGGCCTGGTTCCTGGTCATGGTCCGCGTGTTACCAAGTCGGAGCGACATGAATCCTGTTCGTCTCTACGAGTTACTAAAACACGCCTAACGGATTTGGGTATTTGATCCGAGTTGGCCGCTGGCCTATACGCACTACCACCACGCGGGATAATGGTTATGGGACCCTCTACGTTGTACGTTCCTTTCGAAAGCGATCCAGATGTCACAGTTCAGAGATGCGGGCTGATTGTTGGGGTGAGCTGGTTACGTCTGTTGGAGTTTCCACAGTCGCGCTTGGGCCCCGGCCAGCCTCGCAACGTGCAGGAGTGCAGAGGGCGATGGGCCCAAGACCCCTTCGCACTTAGGATTTAGACCGGCGTGTTGACCTCTCTGGAGAGTCTAGGTTGGTCTACGACGTGTCGATTATCCGAGGCCAGGCATTACCCAACAAGTGTGTCCGGCCAGATGTAATCGAGTGTGTTGGGTAACAGTAGTGCACCCCTGTAGGGAAGTGATCTATTCGAACCGTGTCCACGGTAACATGACGCTCGGAGTTGTATCCTGATCTACTACAACTATGAATGGATACTGTTACAATGTTAAACTGTTACTACTTCTCTCGGGATCACTTTCTCGCAGGGTAGTCGAGGAAGGATCTCAGGGCATTACTAAAATATAATTGCTATTATATGTTACTATAATCTACTCTCTTCCGATGCTGCAAGATTGCTTCAAGATGCTAGTCTTCGATAGGCAAGGCCTTTCCCCCTCTGTTCTGGCATTCCTGCAGTTTAGTCCAAAGATATAGCCCCATTCCTTTGATACCGATGCATACTTAGTATAGTTCTGATGTAACTCTTGCGAGTATTTTGGATGAGTACTCACGGTTGCTTTGCTTCCCCTTTTTCCCCAAACCCGGTTGCTGCGATCAGACGACGGTGTCCAGGAGTAGGAGATCCCCGGAGGCACCTACTACTACATTGAGCCCGCCGACCAGGAGTAGTTCGGAGGCCCTAGGCAGGAGGCCTTCGCCTTTTGGATCAGTGTCGCTATTATGCTAGCCTTCTTAAGGCAAACTTGACTAACTATGTCTGTACCCAGATAATATTTGTTTGTATGACTTATGTATTCGGGTCCTCGTGACTCCTGGTTTGTAATATGAAGATTTATGTTTAAATTTGTGTTTAGAGTTGTGTTGTGATATCTTCCCGTGAGTCTCTGATCTCGATCGTGCACGTTTGCGTGTATGATTAGTGCACGGTCGAGCAGGGGTGCCACAGTTCAGTAAAAGGATTTTCATAATTATAACAAGTATAATAATAATAATCATCACTATTTTCATACCATAAGTATCATCACAATAATCATCATAGATAGGAGGCATGTCATTATCATAATAAATTTGCTCATCAAAAGTAGGGGGAATAAAAAGATCATTTTGATTAAGCATAGCATCCCCAAGCTTAGGGCAAACGTTATTTGCAGCAAATAAATTCTCAAACATATCAGTCCAATCAAACATAGCATCCCCAAGCTTGTTGGTTTGCATATCATTAGCATTATCACTATTATCATCAATAGTATGAATAGCACCAATAGTATAACAATTATTATCATAATCCTCCAAGTTGGTGCCATAAAGATTTTCAAGATTATAAGAAGTATCATTATCTTCCCAATCATAATTATCACAACAAGTAATAGGCATAACAACATCATCTTCAATAATTCCTTTGGACATCGTATCATAAGAACAATAAACAATATCATCAAGTGTACCTTCCTCCATAATTATTTTTGGTTCATGCTCATGGGGCACAACAATAGGAGCAACATTATTTGGGAGAGATACCTTTTTACCTTTGGTTTTTCTTCTTTTCTTCTTCTTCTCCACATTATGTGTGGGTTCATTTAATTTTTTCGAGCTCCTTATTGAAGAGATTGGTTGGATAGGAAGCTCCTCCTTGTTATCTATTTCATCATGAGAGAAAATAGGAGGGAAAGGGGGGATCTTTACCCTTCCATTAGTATTTCTTTTCTATTCTATTTGTTTTCCCGTTTTTCTATAGTTGGCTATATAAGCATTCTCATTGCAATTTACCATACAAAACATATAGATTTCCTCTAAATTATTTTCATTGTCTTTTGTGAGAATGAATACTTCAAACCAGCTATTTTTATGTGACAATTCCTCACACCCCAAAAATAGATAAAGCTCATTATATAGTTCAAGGGCGGTCAAGTCATTACAATATTTAGCCATGATTCGATCATGAAAAAGTATGCATTGAAAATTAAGGTGACCAACTTTATTGCAAAGTTGTCGGGGGGATGAACCCCGGGTAGGCAACGGAGCTCGAACCCCTTCTTAAAAAAATCATCGGAGCAGGTCAAGTCCCTCAGGCCGGCTTGCCAGTACGCCGGCTCCCCAGCGCGAGCCGGCTCGGCACGGTGACCCGGCCTGGCCGGCTGGCCCATGCCGGCTGGCCACGAGGGGACGGAGCCTTCGTGACGAAGCAAGCGTGGCTACAACGCTCCTTCCTTTACGCTGACAGAGCAGACGAGGCTGCAGCTTTCCTTGCGCCCCCGCCCGAGGCGAGCGGTGTCAGGGAAGCGCAGTCCTGTAGAAACAATGGCGCCGACCTCCCTCTGACGACGGACAAGACGTGGCACAGTGCCCCGTACCCAGACTGACGAGAGACAAGACCCGCCACAGTGCCCCGCGCCAGGCAGGTGCGGCGCACCTGGCGACCCGGCGACCCGGCGGCCCCCACCACCGGCTCCCGGTCAATGACACCAGGGGCCCGCGCCCTTGTAACATTACCATTGTAACCCTGGGGGTCGGCCTCTAAGACCCCCAGGGAGGCCTCCATGCAGAGGGGTTGTCATTCTGGTTCACTCCCTTCGGTTCACTCTCTCCCGTTGGCTGGTTGCTCTTCGCTTCCCTCTAGTGACTCCTCCTCGCTCCACAGAGCACACACACACTCTCGCCGGAAAGGCAGAACGGTGGCCTAGCCCCTTCTCCCTCCTCCGTCCGAACAGCTCCAGGAGCGACTTTGTAGCCCTTGTGCTCTCCATACTACACTCGGCAGGATTAGGGGTGTTACCTCTCCGGAGGGCCCCGAACCTGGGTACGTCTCGTGTCTCACACTTTCTCGTGCCAACCTCGCCTCCGGAACCCACCGTCGTCCTCACGTAGCCCCACCTCTTTAGCCATCTTATGGCATCTGCCGTGAAAATACCACGACAGTTGGCGCCCATCGTGGGGCTGCTCGCGGCGTCGGCCGGAGTCAAGTTCCGGACGAGGCCCTTCACCAGCTCCGGCGAGCGCATCGTGCACGATCTGGTCCGCGCTCCCCGCGTGGCCGACTCGGCCGGCTGCGGCGCTCCGCCAGGTACGGACACCGCTTGTCCCGCAGGCTGCTTCATCGTCCCCTTCGGCGCACTGCGCGTCTTCGTCGCGCTCGTCCCTGACGCGTTTCCCAGCGAGGTGCGCTGTTTTGCCGACTCCCCCGTCCCCGTTGGCTACGCCGTCCCCGACGACGTCGCGGGTCTCCGCGCCCGCGCGGAGGTGCTGACCATCGGCACTAGCGCCGGCTCCCCGCGTGACAAGTAGAAGGCCGCCGCGGCTGCCGATGCCGTGGCTGCAGCCCCGCCACGCCGGGCCGACCCGCTCCACGAGGCGATCCGGAGCCTGCGAGCCCCCATCACGCCCGACGCCGACACGGCAGCCGCAGCGGCTCAGCTCAATGAGCACCGTGAGCATCTGCTGGCGGAGGCCACGGAGCTCGCGGCGACGCGGCGCCGGCTGGAGTCCGCCCAGCGAGAGTACGACAGCGCCCACGGCTTCACGCCGGTCGCCGCCGAGCCCAGCCGGCTCGCGGAGCTACGGATCCGTGGGGGCGCTATCGGCCATGCGCTAGGCGCAGGCCGGCCCGTGTACGACACCCCCGTCAAAAACATGTGCGCGGCGCAGGCGGCCATGGCGGATCTCGAGTTCCTGGAGGGCGAGGAGCTGCAGGAGCAGCAGCAGCGCATCCGTGACCTCATCACCGCGGCGAACGAGCAGCAGAAGCACTTCGACCCGGCTCAGCCATCCGCCTCCACCTCAGGAAAAACCGGGGACCCGGAGAGGGCTCTCCGGGATGCGCAACGGATGTCCTCCCATGCCACTAGCGTGAGCTGCTCTGGCCGGCATCAATCCGGTCGGAGCCGGCACAATCGCGCCGCCACTACCGGAAACGGCGTCACCGACGAGACGGCTGGCAACGACCGGGTTCAACCGCCGGAGCCCCCCGTGCAGCCGGCTCGACGGCTCGAGCCAGCCCAAGACGCCCCCGCGCCGCGCGGCCCCGTGGCTGACCGGCTCGGCCCCCGCGTGTCCTACGATGAAAACGACGCCTGCCACCGCCTCGACCGGTTGGCGCGCTCCATGGCCTTGGAGGAGGAGAGCTCTGTTGGCCCGGTGTGCTTGGGCCCCCGCATTCGTGAGGAGCCCTTCCCCAAAGGTTTCTCGCTGCCTCGCGACTCCCCCAAGTACAACGGCGTCACCAAGCTGGAGGACTGGCTAACGGACTACACCACGGCCGTCGGCATAGCCGGCGGCAACCGGCGAGTGGCCGTGCGCTACGTCCCCCTCATGCTGCTCGGCTCGGCCCGGACGTGGCTTAACAGCCTGCGAGCCGACAGCGTGAACTCCTGGCTAGATTTCGAAGACGCGTTCATTCGCAACTTCACCAGCACCTACAAGCGACCCGGCAAGCCTCGCCAGCTCTCCATGTGCGTCCAGAAGCCGGGCGAGCCCCTTCGCGACTTCCTCACGCGGTGGACGGAGTTTCGCAACTCCTGCGAGGGCGTCCACGAGGTCCAGGCCATCCAGTACTTCATCGACGGGTGCCTGACGGCACCCTGGTCAAGCACCATCTGGTGTGCGACGAGCCGGAGACCCTGGCAGAGCTCATGGCCGTGGCGGACAAGTACGCCACGGCCGACTCCGCGATGAATGTGAAGATCACGATCGACGCAGACGGCAAGCTCCTTCCGGTCCAGCCGGCGACCCCCAAGCCGGCTGGCGACAACAACCAATGTCGGCAAGATAACAACAACAACAATGGCAAGCGCCGGAACGACCAGCCGGCCCCCCGCCATGACAACCGGCAGGTCGCCGCTGTGGAAGGGGAGCAGCCGGCCGAACAAGGCTCAAGCCAGTGCCCACGCACCGGCAAGGCCGCCTGGCAGCCCAAGCTATCATTCAAGCAGATGCTCGACGCCCCCTGCAAAAACCACAGCGGCGCGAAGCCGTCGACGCACACGCTCGGGCAGTGCAGCTTCACCCAACACCTGTTGAATGGCAACCTTCCGCCTCCGCCACCCGGAGCCGGCTCACAGTAGCCGCCACTGCCGCCGCCTCCGCCGCCACCCGGCGCCCTCGCCGACAACGCTTTCCCGCGTCCGGACGCGGCCTACGTCGTCTTCACCACCGAAGGGGATGATAAGCACGCCAAGCGCAAACACGCGGCCAAGGTGAACGCTGTCGTCCCCCCGGTTCCCCAGTACATGCACTGGTCCGACCGGCCGGTCAGCTGGACCCAGGAGGACCACCCGGCCGTCATGCCTATGCCGGGTGGCTACGCTCTTGTTCTCGACCCCACCTTCGTCTCCGATAAGCGCACCTGATGCTTCTCGCGGGTATTGATCGACGACGGCAGCAGCATCAACATCCTGTACCGTGACACCATGACCAAGCTCGGCATCGAGGCGCGACAGCTGGAGCCGACCCGGACGGTGTTCCACAGCATCGTGCCGGGTCTCTCCTGCTCTCCGATTGGCTGGGTCCGGCTCGACGTCCTGTTCGGCTCCAGCAGCCACTTCCGCCGCGAGCCGATCTGGTTTGAAGTGGTCGACCTGGCCAGCCCCAACCACGCGCTGCTGGGCCGGCCCGCGTGTTGGAAATATGCCCTAGAGGCAATAATAAATTGGTTATTATTATATTTCCTTGTTCATGATAATCGTTTATTATCCATGCTATAATTGTATTGATTGGAAACTCAAATACATGTGTGGGTACATAGACAACACAGTGTCCCTAGTATGCCTCTAGTTGACTAGCTCGTTGATCAAAGATGGTTAAGGTTTCCTAGCCATTGACATGAGATGTCATTTGATAACGGGATCACATCATTAGGAGAATGATGTGATGGACAAGACCCAAACTGTAAACGTAGCATTTGATCGTGTCAGTTTATTGCTATTGTTTTCTGCATGTCAAGTATCTGTTCCTTTGACCATGAGATCATGCAACTCACTGACACCGGAGGAATACCTTGTGTGTATCAAACGTCGCAACGTAACTGGGTGACTATAAAGGTGCTCTACAGGTATCTCCGAGGGTGTCTGTTGGGTTGGCATGGATCAAGACTGGGATTTGTTACTCCGTGTGACGGAGAGGTATCCCAGGGCCCACTCGGTAATACAACATCACATTGAGCCTTGCAAGCAAAGTGACTAAAGAGTTAGCCACAGGATCTTGTATTACGGAACGAGTAAAGAGACTTGCCGGTAACGAGATTGAACTAGGTATAGTGATACCGACGATCGAATCTCGGGCAAGTAACATACCGAAGAACAAAGGGAACAACATACGGGATTAACTGAATCCTTGACATAGAGGTTCGACCGATAAAGATCTTCGTAGAATATGTAGGAGCCAATATGGGCATCCAGGTCCCGCTATTGGTTATTGATCGTAGAAGTGTCTCGGTCATGTCTACATAGTTCTCGAACCCGCAGGGTCTACACACTTAACGTTTGGTGACGATTAGTATAATTGAGTTATTATGTTGGTGACCGAAAGTTGTTCGGAGTCTCGGATAAGATCCCGGACATGACGAGGATCTCCGGAATAGTCTGGAGGTAAAGATTGATATATGTGATAATAGTGTTTTGATCTCCGGAAGAGTTACGGAGTTCACCGGAAGGGGTTCCGGATGTTTACCGAAGTGTTCGGGTGCAGCAACACTTTATATGGGCCAAGGGATAAAAGCCCACGAGGTATTGGAAAGTGCAAAAGTAGTTTTGCTGTCGCGTAAGCGGTACTACCGCTTGGTGAAGCGGTACTACCGCCCGAGCGGTACTACCGCTTGTATGAAGCGGTACTACCGCCCAAGCGGTACTACCGCTTGTGTGAAGCGGTACTACCGCTTGTGTGCGGCTGTGCACGGTTCGGCAGGGATCCGAGTTGGACTCTTTCCCTGCGGGCCAAACCGACCTTGTGCGGGCAAAACCGACCTGGAAGAGGCTTTTACTCCAAGTTTAGACCCCAAGGCTCAACATATAAATAGAGGGGCAGGGCTAGCACACAAGACACATCAAGATTTCCCCAAGCCGTGTGCGGCAACCCTAACCCTCTAGTTCCTCCGTCATAATCTCCGTAGCGCTTGGCGAAGCCCTGCAGAGATTGTTCCTCACCACCATCACCACGCCGTCGTGCTGCTGGAACTCAACCAATACTTCACCATCGCTCGCTGGATCGAGGAGGTGAAGGCGTCATCAAGCCGTACGTGTGTTGAACGCGGAGGTGCCGTCCGTTCGGCGCTAGTTCGTGATCGGATCGAGGGACGACTTGCGATTTGGATCGCGGAGACGTTCGACTACATCAACCGCGTTTCTTAAACGCTTTCGCTTAGCGATCTACAAGGGTATGTAGATTCACTCTCCCTCTCATAGATGCTCATCACCATGGATAGATCTTGTGTGTGCGTAGGAAATTTTTTGTTTCCCATGCAACGTTACCCAACAGTGGCATCATGAGCCAGGTCTATGCGTAGATGAGATCTCGAGTAGAACACAAACGAGTTGTGGGCGTGGGTGTATACATATTGCTTGCCGTTACTAGTTGATATTTGATTCGGCGGTACTGTGAGATGAAGCGGCCCGGACCGACATTACGCGTACACTTACGCGAGACAGGTTCCTTCAACTAACATGTAACTTCGTTGCATAAAGATGGCTAGCGGGTGTCTGTCTCTCTCACTTTAGTTGAATCGATTTCAATGAAGAGGGTTCTTTTAGAAGATCAAAAAGCAATCACTACACCACGTTGTGGTTTTGCGTAGGTAAGAACGGTTCTTGCAAACCCGTAGCAGCCACGTAAAATTTGCAACAACAATTAGAGGACGTCTAACTTGTTTTTGCAGGGTATGATGTGATGTGATATGGCCAATTACATGATGAGATATATGTGATGTATGAGATGATCATGTATTGTATAGAATATCACGACTTGCATGTCGATGAGTACGGCAACTGGCAGGAGCCATAGAGTTGTCTTTAATTATTGTATGACCTGCGTGTCAATCATTAAGCGCTATGTAATGCTTTACTTTATCGCTAAACGTTAGCAATAGTCGTGGAAGCAACAGTCGGCGCGACAACCTTATGGCGACACGTTGATGGAGATCAAGATGATGGAGATCATGGTGTCATGCCGGTGACGATGGAGATCATGCCGGTGCTTTGGAGATGGAGATCAAAAGCACAAGTTCATGGCCATATCATGTCACTTATGATTTGCATGTGATGTTAATCCTTTTATGCATCTTATTTTGCTTAGGACGACGGTAGCATTATAAGGTGATCCCTCACTTAAATTTCAAGATAAATTGTGTTCTCCCCAAGTGTGCACCGTTGCGAAAGTTCGTCGTTTCGAGACACGCCGTGATGATCGGGTGTGATAGACTCTACGTTCGCATACAACGGGTGCAAGCCATGTTGCACGTGCGGAACACTCGGGTTAAACTTGACGAGCCTAGCATGTACAGACATGGCCTCGGAACACAAGAGACCGAAAGGTCGAACATGAGTCATATAGTAGATATGATCAACATGAAGATGTTCACCATTGAAACCACCTCAACTCACGTGATGATCGGACTTGAGTTGGTGGATTTGGATCATGTTACACTCGAATGATCGGAGGGATGTCAATTTGAGTGGGAGTTTTTAAGTAATATGATTAACTAAACTCATTATCTAGAACAATAGTCTAAGTTGTCTTTGCTATATTTATGTTGTAGATCATGGCTCGCGCAGTAGCACCCCTGAATTTTAATGCGTTCCTAGAGAAAGCTAAGTTGAAAGATGATGGAAGTAACTTTGTGGACTGGGCCCGTAATCTAAGGATTATCCTTACGGCTTCCCAGAAGGCTTATGTCCTTGATGCACCGCTTGGTGATCCACCCGCTCCAGTTGAGTCTCTAGACGTTGTGAACGCCTGGCAGGCTCGTTCTGATGATTACTCAATAGTTCAATGTGCAATGTTGTATGGCTTAGAACCGGGACTTCAAAGACGTTTTGAACGTCATGGAGCATATGAGATGTTCCAGGAGTTGAAGTTTATCTTTCAGAAGAATGCCCGGATCGAGAGATATGAGATCTCCGATAAGTTCTATGCTTGCAAGATGGAGGAGAACGGGTCTATCAGTGATCACGTGCTCAGAATGTCTGGGTACTCCACCCGTCTGGCTGAGTTAGGGATGCCCCTTCCGCCAGAGGCTATCACTGACAGAGTTCTTCAATCATTGCCACCTAGCTACAAGAGCTTCGTGTTGAACTATAACATGCACGGGATGAACAAGTCAGTCGCCGAGCTGTTTGCGATGCTGAAAGCCGCTGAGTCTGAAATTCAGAAGGAGCATCAAGTGTTGATGGTCAATAAAACCACTAGTTTCAAGAAAAATGGCAAGGGTAAGAAGGGTAACTCCAAGAAGAGTGGCAAAGCAGTTGCTCCTCTCGTGAAGAAACCCAAGGCTGGACCCAAACCAGAAACTGTGTGTTTTCATTGCAAGGGAACTGGACACTGGAAGCGGAATTGCCCCAAGTATTTGGCTGACAAGAAGGCGGCCAACAACAAACAAGGTATATATGATATACATGTTATTGATGTGTACCTTACCAACTCTCGTTGTAGTGCCTGGGTATTTGATACCGGTGCGGTTGCTCATATTTGCAACTCTAAACAGGAACTGCGGAATAGACGGAGGCTGGCAAAGGACGAAGTGACAATGCGCGTGGGAAATGGTTCCAAGGTTGATGTGATCGCCGTCGGCACGCTCGCTCTTCGATTACCGTCGGGATTAGTGATGAACCTAAATAAGTGTTATTTGGTGCCTGCGTTAAGCATGAACATTATATCTGGATCTTGTTTATTGCGAGACGGTTACTCATTTAAATCAAAGAATAATGGTTGTTCTATTTATATGAGTAATATCTTTTATGGTCATGCACCCAATGTGAGGGGTTTATTCTTATTGAATCTCGATAGTAATGATACACATGTTCATAACATTGATGCCAAAAGATGTAGAATTGATAATGATAATACCACTTTCTTGTGGCATTGCCGTTTAGGTCATATTGGCGTAAAATGCATGAGGAAGCTCCATGCTGATGGACTTTTGGAGTCACTTGATTTTGAATCACTTGACACATGTGAGCCATGCCTCATGGGTAAGATGACTAAAACACCGTTCTCTGGAACAATGGAACGGGCAAGTGACTTATTGGAAATCATACATACTGATGTATGCGGTCCGATGAGCATTGAGGCGCGCGGTGGTTATCATTACTTTCTCACCTTCACTGATGACTTAAGTAGATATGGGTATATTTACTTAATGAAACACAAAGTCTGAAACATTTGAAAAGTTCAAACAATTTCAGAGTGAAGTTGAGAATCATCGTAACAAGAAGATTAAATTCCTACGATCTGATCGAGGAGGAGAATATCTGAGTTATGAGTTTGGCAGTCACTTAAGACAGTGTGGAATTGTTTCACAATTGACACCGCCTGGAACACCACAGCGTAATGGTGTGTCCGAACGTCGTAATCGAACTTTATTGGATATGGTGCGATCTATGATGTCTCTTGCCGATTTGCCACTATCGTTTTGGGGTTATGCATTAGAGACAGCTGCATTCACTTTAAATAGGGCACCATCGAAATCCGTTGAGACGACGCCATATGAACTTTGGTTTGGCAAGAAGCCAAAGCTGTCGTTTCTTAAAGTTTGGGGATGTGATGCTTATGTCAAAAAGCTTCAGCCTGAAAAGCTGGAACCCAAAGCGGAGAAATGCGTCTTCATAGGATACCCAAAAGAGACAGTTGGGTATACCTTCTACCTCAGATCCGAAGGCAAAGTGTTTGTCGCTAAAAACGGAACATTTCTTGAGAAAGAGTTTCTCTCGAAAGAATTGAGTGGGAGGAAGATAGAACTTGATGAGGTTGTTGAACCTTTACTTCAACCTGAGAGTAGCGCAGCGCAGAAAGTTGTTTCTGTGGAGCCTACATTAGCTGAAGAGGAAGTTAATGATGATGATCATGAAGCTTTGGATCAAGTTGCTATCGAACCTCGTAGGTCGACAAGGACGCGTACTGCTCCCGAGTGGTACGGCAACCCTGTCTTAAAGGTCATGTTGTTAGACAACGATGAACCTACGAGCTATGGAGAAGCGATGATGGGCCCGGATTCCGAGAAATGGTTAGAGGCCATGAAGTCCGAGATGGGATCCATGTATGAAAACAAAGTATGGACTTTGGAAGTATTACCTGAAGGGCGTAAGGCCATTCAGAACAAATGGATCTTTAAGAGGAAGACGGACGCGGACGGTAATGTCACCGTCTATAAAGCTCGACTTGTGGCAAAGGGTTTTTCACAAGTTCAAGGAGTTGACTACGATGAGACCTTCTCACCCGTAGCGATGCTTAAGTCCGTCAGAATCATGTTAGCAATAGCTGCCTTTTTCGATTATGAAATTTGGCAGATGGATGTCAAAACAGCGTTCCTTAACGGTTTCCTTAAGGAAGAGTTGTATATGATGCAACCAGAAGGTTTTGTCGATCCAGAGAATGCTGACAAAGTTTGCAAACTCCAGCGATCCATTTATGGACTGGTGCAAGCATCTCGGAGTTGGAATCTTCGTTTTGATGAGGTGATCAAAGCGTTCGAGTTTATACAAGTTTACGGAGAAGCTTGTATTTACAAGAAAGTGAGTGGGAGCTCTATAGCGTTTCTAATATTATATGTGGATGACATATTACTGATTGGAAACAATATAGAAATGCTGGAAAGCGTAAAGGAATATTTGAACAAGAGTTTTTCAATGAAGGACCTAGGAGAAGCTGCTTTCATATTAGGCATCAAGATCTATAGAGATAGATCGAGACGCTTAATAGGACTTTCACAAAGCACATACCTTGACAAAGTTTTGAAGAAGTTCAAAATGGATCAGTCCAAGAAGGGGTTCTTGCCTGTATTGCAAGGTGTGAAGTTGAGTAAGACTCAATGCCCAGTGACTGCAGAAGATAGAGAAAAGATGAGTGTCATCCCCTATGCTTCAGCCATGGGCTCTATTATGTATGCAATGCTGTGCACAAGACCCGATGTCAGCCTTGCCATAAGTATGGTCGGAAGGTTTCAAAGTGATCCAGGAATGGAACACTGGACGGCGGTCAAGAATATCCTGAAGTACCTGAAAAGGACTAAGGACATGTTTCTCGTTTATGGAGGTGATCAAGAGCTCGTCGTAAAGGGTTACGTCGATGCAAGCTTTGACACTGATCCGGATGACTCTAAGTCTCAAACCGGATACGTATTTATTCTTAATGGGGGTGCGGTTAGCTGGTGCAGTTCCAAGCAAAGCGTGGTAGCAGATTCTACATGCGAAGCGGAGTACATCGCTGCCTCGGAGGCGGCGAAGGAAGGTGTCTGGATGAAGGAGTTCATGACAGATCTTGGAGTAGTGCCTAGTGCACTTAACCCAATGACTCTGTTTTGTGATAATACTGGTGCCATTGCTCTAGCCAAGGAACCAAAATTTCACAAGAGGACCAGACACATAAAGCGACGTTTCAATTCCATCCGCGATTACATCAAGGAGGACGACATAAATATTTGCAAAGTACACACGGATCTAAATGTTGCAGATCCGATGACTAAACCTCTTCCAAGGGCTAAACATGAACAACACCAGAACTGCATGGGTGTTCGATTCATTACAATGTAAATCACATAGTGATGTGAACTAGATTATTGACTCTAGTGCAAGTGGGAGACTGTTGGAAATATGCCCTAGAGGCAATAATAAATTGGTTATTATTATATTTCCTTGTTCATGATAATCGTTTATTATCCATGCTATAATTGTATTGATTGGAAACTCAAATACATGTGTGGGTACATAGACAACACTGTGTCCCTAGTATGCCTCTAGTTGACTAGCTCGTTTATCAAAGATGGTTAAGGTTTCCTAGCCATTGACATGAGATGTCATTTGATAACGGGATCACATCATTAGGAGAATGATGTGATGGACAAGACCCAAACTGTAAACGTAGCATTTGATCGTGTCAGTTTATTGCTATTGTTTTCTGCATGTCAAGTATCTGTTCCTTTGACCATGAGATCATGCAACTCACTGACACCGGAGGAATACCTTGTGTGTATCAAACGTCGCAATGTAACTGGGTGACTATAAAGGTGCTCTACAGGTATCTCCGAGGGTGTCTGTTGGGTTGGCATGGATCAAGACTGGGATTTGTTACTCCGTGTGACGGAGAGGTATCTCAGGGCCCACTCGGTAATACAACATCACATTGAGCCTTGCAAGCAAAGTGACTAAAGAGTTAGCCACAGGATCTTGTATTACGGAACGAGTAAAGAGACTTGCCGGTAACGAGATTGAACTAGGTATAGTGATACCGACGATCGAATCTCGGGCAAGTAACATACCGAAGAACAAAGGGAACAGCATACGGGATTAACTGAATCCTTGACATAGAGGTTCGACCGATAAAGATCTTCGTAGAATATGTAGGAGCCAATATGGGCATCCAGGTCCCGCTATTGGTTATTGATCGTAGAAGTGTCTCGGTCATGTCTACATAGTTCTCGAACCCGCAGGGTCTACACACTTAACGTTTGGTGACGATTAGTATAATTGAGTTATTATGTTGGTGACCGAAAGTTGTTCGGAGTCTCGGATAAGATCCCGGACATGACGAGGATCTCCGGAATAGTCTGGAGGTAAAGATTGATATATGTGATAATAGTGTTTTGATCTCCGGAAGAGTTACGGAGTTCACCGGAAGGGGTTCTGGATGTTTACCGAAGTGTTCGGGTGCAGCAACACTTTATATGGGCCAAGGGATAAAAGCCCACGAGGTATTGGAAAGTGCAAAAGTAGTTTTGCTGCCGCGTAAGCGGTACTACCGCTTGGTGAAGCGGTACTACCGCCCGAGCGGTACTACCGCTTGTATGAAGCGGTACTACCGCCCAAGCGGTACTACCGCTTGTGTGAAGCGGTACTACCGCTTGTGTGCGGCTGTGCACGGTTCGACAGGGATCCGAGTTGGACTCTTTCCCTGCGGGCCAAACCGACCTTGTGCGGGCAAAACCGACCTGGAAGAGGCTTTTACTCCAAGTTTAGACCCCAAGGCTCAACATATAAATAGAGGGGCAGGGCTAGCACACAAGACACATCAAGATTTCCCCAAGCCGTGTGCGGCAACCCTAACCCTCTAGTTCCTCCGTCATAATCTCCGTAGCGCTTGGCGAAGCCCTGCAGAGATTGTTCCTCACCACCATCACCACGCCGTCGTGCTGCTGGAACTCAACCACTACTTCACCATCGCTCGCTGGATCGAGGAGGTGAAGGCGTCATCAAGCCGTACGTGTGTTGAACGCGGAGGTGCCGTCCGTTCGGCGCTAGTTCGTGATCGGATCGAGGGACGACTTGCGATTTGGATCGCGGAGACGTTCGACTACATCAACCGCGTTTCTTAAACGCTTCCGCTTAGCGATCTACAAGGGTATGTAGATTCACTCTCCCTCTCGTAGATGCTCATCACCATGGATAGATCTTGTGTGTGCGTAGGAAAATTTTTGTTTCCCATGCAACGTTACCCAACACCGCGATGGTCAAATTCATGGCGGTCCCCCACTACGCCTACCTGAAGCTAAAGCTGCCGAGTCCCAAGGGCCTCATCACCATCGTCGGTGACTACAAGAAATCTCTCAAGTGTGCCATAGCCGGCTCCCAGCTGGCCGAGTCGCTGGTCATCGCCGAAGAGAGGCGCCAGCTCGACCGGATCATGGCGCTGGCTAGCGTGCAGCCGGCCGTGCCGACCCCGCCCAAGCCGGCTGACGTGGCCTCCTTCAAGCCGGCCAAGGACACGAAGAGGGTCCTGCTCAACCCGGCCGACCCCAGCTCCAGCAAGTACGTCGTCGTGGGCACCGGCCTCGACAGCAAATAGGAAGGCGAGCTGGTTGATTTCCTCCATGAGAATCAGGACATCTTTGCATGGTCCCCCAAAGACATGCCGGGTGTCCCGAGGGAATTCGCCGAGCACAAACTTCACGTCTGCAAGGACGCCAAGCCTGTCCGACAGCCACTACGCCGCTTCTCCGAGGAGAAGCGAAGAACCATCGGTGAAGAAATCGCCCGGCTTCTCGCAGCTGGCTTCATCATGGAAGTGTTCCTCCTGGAATGGCTGGCCAACCCGGTCCTCGTCTTGAAGAAAAATGGCACGTGGCGCATGTGTATCGACTACACCAGCCTAAACAAGGCTTGCCCCAAAGATCCGTTCGCTCTGCCCCAGATCGACCAGGTCATCGACTCCACAGCCGGCTGTGAGCTCCTGTCCTTTCTGGACGCCTACTCCGGCTACCACCAGATCAAATTGGACCCGACCGACGCCCTCAAGACGTCCTTCATCACGCCCTTTGGGGCGTATTGCTACATCACCATGTCGTTCGGCTTGAAGAATGCCGGCGCCACCTTCCAGCACTGCATGCAGAAATGCCTGCTGCCCCAGCTCGGCAGAAACGTGCACGTCTACGTCGACGACATCGTGGTGAAGACCAAGCAGCATCTCACGCTCCTGGCCGACCTCCAGGAAACCTTTGCCAACCTACGCCGGTTCCAGATCAAGCTCAACCCGGAGAAATGCGTCTTCGGCGTGCCGACTGGCCAGCTTCTCGGTTTCCTCGTCTCGGAGCGCGGCATCGAAGCCAACCTGGAGAAGATCAAGGCAATCGAGCGCATGCGCAAGCCGACCCGGCTGCGCGACGTGCAGAAGTTCACCGGATGCTTGGCCTCTCTCAGCCGGTTCGTCAGCCGGCTGGGAGAGAGGGCCCTGCCCCTGTATCAGTTGATGAAGAAGACGACGGCGTTCGAGTGGAGCGACCAGGCGGACGAAGCCTTCCGCGACCTCAAGCGCATGCTGTCAACCGCGCCTGTCCTGGCCGCGCCGGCTGAGAAAGAGCCACTCCTGCTGTACGTCGCCGCCACCTCCCGAGCCGTCAGCGCGGTGCTGGTCGTCGAGCGCCCGGAGGAGGGCAAGGTGCAGCCGGTTCAGCGCCCAGTGTACTTTCTGAGCGAGGTGCTATCCGCTTCCAAGCAGAACTACCCCCACTACCAGAAGATGTGCTACGGCGTGTACCTCGCCGCCAAGAAGCTGAGGCAATACTTCCAAGAGCACGCCATTACTGTGGTGAGCACGGCCCCCATCGGCGAGATCATGGGCTGCCGGGATGCCTCTGGCCGGGTGGCCAAGTGGGCCATCGAGCTAGCCGGCCACACGATCCTCTATGAGCCCCGCACCACCATCAAGTCCCAGGCGCTAGCCGACTTCCTCGTCGACTGGACGGAGACCCAGTACCTGCCGCCGGCTCCCGAGTCGACTCACTGGCGCTTGCACTTCGACGGCTCCAAAATGCGCAACGGTTTGGGAGCCGGCATCGTGCTGTCTTCCCCCAAGAACGACCGCCTGTGGTACGTACTACAGATCCATTTCGCCGCCTCCAACAACGTTGCCGAGTACGAAGCACTCGTGCACGGCATCCGGCTGGCCAGAGAAATCGGCATCCGGCGCATCCTCTCCTACGGCGACTCGGACTTGGTGGTGCAGCAAGTTTACGGCGACTGGGACGCCAAAGACGCCAACATGGCCAGCTACCGTTTCCTGGTCCAGCAGCTCTCTGGCGGGTTCGAAGGTTGCGAGTTCCTCCACGTCCCCCGCGCGGACAACGAAGCGGCCGACACACTGGCGAAAATGGGCTCCACTCGGGAAGCCATCCCATCCGGCGTCTCCCTCGAGCACCTACGGAAGCCGTCCATCAAGCTGTCTCCCAAGTCGGAATCCATCTTCGTCCCAGACGACCCCGACGCGCCCCCGCCCAACCCTGGAGTTCCCGGCTCCGCCTCGGGGACTGCCGGCTCCGGCTCGGGGACTGTCGCCTCGGATCCCATCCCAGTGGCCGTCTTCGCCGTGGTAGCAGCTCCGTCCTAGGCTCGGCCGATCCTCGCCTTCCTGGAAGACGGTGACCTGCCCAGCGACGAGACCGAAGGCCGGCAAGTGCAACGGCGAGCATCCGCCTATAGCATCATCAACCATGAACTCGTCAAGCACAGCACGACCGGCGTGTTCCTGCGCTGCGTCGAGCAGGACAAAGGGATCGAGATCCTCCTCGACATCCACCAGGGAGAGTGCGGGCACCACGCCGCCTCATGGTCCCTGGTGGCCAAGGCCTTTCGCCACGGTTTCTACTGGCCCACGGCCTTGCAAGACGCCGAGCAGCTGGTCCTCAAGTGTGAGGGCTGCCAGCGTTTCAGCAAGCGCAGCCACCAGCCGGCTTCAGCCCTCCAAACCATCCCCATCACGTGGCCCTTCGCCGTCTGGGGACTCGACATGGTGGGGCCCTTCAAGACCGCCCGAGGCGGCATGACACATTTGCTGGTCGCCATCGACAAGTTCACCAAATGGATCGAAGCTCGGCCGATCAAGAAGCTTGACGGGCCCACCACCGTCCGGTTCATCAAGGATATCGCAGTTCGCTACGGCGTGCCGCACAGCATCATCACGGACAACGGCACCAATTTCGCGAAGGGCGCACTGGCCCACTACTGCTCCGCATCCGGCATCCGGCTCGACTTGGCCTCCATCGCGCACCCCCAGTCGATCGGCCAGGTCGAGCGGGCAAACGGCCTCATCCTAGCCGGCATCAAGCCACGACTCGTCGAGCCGCTCATCCGCTCACCCGGCAGCTGGCTGGATGAGCTGCCAGCCGTCCTCTGGAGTCTCCGAACGACGCCCAACCGCTCCACCGGGTTCACCCCGTTCTTCCTCGTCTACGGAGCCGAAGCAATCATTCCAACCGACATCGAGTTCGATTCGCCCCGGATAACCATGTACACAGAAGCCGAAGCAAAGGAGGCACGGGAAGACGGCGTCGACTTGCTCGAGGAGGCGCACCTTCTGGCCCTCAGCCGGTCTGCCATCTACCAACAAGGGCTGCGCCACTACCACAGCAAGAAGATCAAGCCCCTCGCGTTCCGCGAGGGCGACCTCGTGCTCCGGCTCGTCCAGCGATCAGCTGGCCAGCACAAGTTGTCCTCTCCTTGGGAGGTCCCCTTCATCATCAGCAAGGCTCTCTGTGACCGGAACGCGTACTACCTCATCGACGCGCAGAAGCCGAACAAACGCAAGAGAGATGCAGCCGGCGAGGAGTCCAGCCGGCCCTGGAACACGGAGCTCCTCCATCCGTTTTACAGTTGAACGCGCGCACGTATGTATCACCACCTTTGAGTTTAATGAAAGCAGCAAGCCCCCCCCCCCCCGTGCGACAGCAGGCGCCCACCGAGTCGGCCCAGCCGGCTCGGGGGCTCGGGGGCTTCCTTTTCCCTTTTTACTAAGCTCTGTGT
Organism: Elymus sibiricus; assembly: GCA_039707655.1. Classification (NCBI taxonomy): domain Eukaryota; kingdom Viridiplantae; phylum Streptophyta; class Magnoliopsida; order Poales; family Poaceae; genus Elymus; species Elymus sibiricus. Next base: position 456,487,166 of record CM077672.1, read on the forward strand.
CTTCACACTTCCCCGCTTTCGTTTCACCCGCCGAGTCGGCCCAGCCGGCTCGGGGGCTCGGGGGCTAGCCGGCCAGACCGTGCCTCGCCATATTCTCCTTAGTCCATCTCGAAGCGTACGAACCGCCACCGCCCTCTCTTCGCCAGCCACAGCCGACTCCCGGCTGTCCGGCCGGCAAGAGCCAAAGGCCGGAAGCATCGTCGCGTAAGAACGGCTAAGGAAGAGAGCCCGGCTCGGCCAACCCGGCCCTACCGCCCTCACGTATGCACCGCACGACCGGCTGCGCGCCAGCCGGCTTCACCGCCTGCCGCCAGCCGGCCCAGTGGGTGTTTTTCGCTCGCGCTCAAACGTCCAAAAAAGCCTAAGTATTGTGCGTCCCCTCTCAAGGCCGAATCCCCGTCCTAGCCACAGTCCGCAACCCGGCTGTTCGGCTAGCGGGAAGGAAGCCCGTAGAAAAGACAAACAAGAAAAAAGGCCCAAGGCCGAACAGCAAAGACCGAAAACACGACAATTGGCGCCACAAAATTTATAAACAACACGGGCCCGCGGCCTCAAGTTCATTACATAAACTACACCCCCAGTGGGTGGACCTGCTACCTGACAAAATTCAATTACACCCAGTGGGTGGACCTGCTACCTGACAAAATTCAAGTGACCGAGTACAGGAAAGTTAAAGATAAGCCCTAGGCGGCGCCTGCGTCGGCTCCGATCGGCATCGGCTCGGCGGAGGTGGAGGCGGCTCCAGTCGGTGCCGGCTCGGCGGAGTTGGATGCAGCCGCCGGGTCGGACCTGGAGTTCTCCGGCCTCTCGGTCATCACGGTGTCGTCCGGCTCGGCTTCGTCATCGGCGTAGGCCCCCGTCTCGGCCGAGCTGCCGTCCGGATCATTGAGTTGCAAGCCGAACTCGTCGGCAGGGAACTCCTCGCCGTCTTCCGTCCGCTCCAAGACGAATTCGTCGTACGGAGCGAACGAGGCCAAGTAGCTGGCCCGCCCGGCGATCCGCCGCGCCTGCGCCGCCAACTGCTCCTCCGGGCCGGCCCGCTGCGCCGCCAGGCGGTCAAGATCCACACCGGGATACCATGACGCCACAAATTGCAGCGCCGTCTCTGCGCGGGCGCGAGCCGCAGATGCCCTCCATGCGCCGAGCCGGTCCACGCCGGCCTCCAGCCACCGCGCCAGCCGGGTGACGCTGTTCGGCGCCACCGCGCTCGGCCAAAGGCTCCGCGCCATAGCCAGGCCGGCATCGAACAGCCGGCGCATGTGGCCCTCGACGGCTCCATGACGGGCCTCGCCGGCCAGGACGATCTCCGACAAGGTCCAGGCAGCGTAAACGTTGACGTCCGCCCCTAGCGCGCGCTGGTCCGCCCGGCGGGCGTACACGGCCGCATCGGCCGCCTCCTGCGTTTTGGGGAAGACTCCTGCCAAAGAAGGAAACGAGTTAGCCAGAAGAAAACAACTTGCCGGCTCGGCCAGCCGGGTTGAAGAAAAAATGGCACTCACGGGCGAAGGCCTCATCGAGGTGCTGCGCCTCGCTCAGCATCCCGTGCTCCCGCACGGCCGATGCGCGGGCCTGAGCCTCGAGATCCTTCTCGACCTGGGCGACCCTCCTGCCGGCGTTCGCCAGCTCCTCGGCCGCCTTGCCGTGCTCTTCCGCCAGCCGGCCCAGCTCCGTTTGGTGGGCCTCCTCCGCCTTGGCCTTCTCGGCCGCCAGCCGGTCCACCTCGGCCTGGAGCCGGTCGCGGTCGGCGACGGCAAGATCGCGCTGCTCGCCGGCTTCGGCAAGCCGGCCTCGGAGAACTGGCACCTCAGCCGCATCAGCAGCGCGACAAGGTTCCCGGTCAAACGCCGGAAGCAAGGACAAAAATAAAGAAGGGCAAAGCCATAAGATTCGACCCGGCTGCTCAGCAGTCCGGCCCGAATCTCGGGGGCTACCCCTAGTGGGTGCGCTGGCGCGCCCCCACTGAAGACGTGCAAGGCGTACCTTGGACCCAGCGCAACTCCTCCTTGCCGGCTAGCTGGGCTTTGACCCCGCGGAACCGTTCCCGAAGCCGATTATACGCGGCGGCCCGCAGGTTGTACAGGTGCTACGCAATAGTTAAGTAAGAAGAACGCGAAAGATGGGCTATAAGATTCGAGCCGGCTGCTCCGCAGCCCGGCCCGAACCTCGGGGGCTACACCCAGTGGGTGCGCTGGCGCGCCCCCACTGATTCGATGATCAAGACAAGAAAAGAAGGAGAGACTCACCGCAAACGCCTGTTCCAGCTTCCGTGCCGCCTCCTGCTCGTCCCGGACGAAGGCCTGCAGGCGTTCGGTCCGCCCGCGAAGTTGCGAGCGCAAGGCATCCGCCGCGTCCTCCTCCCGAGTGCGCGGCCCGATAACAACGGCGCCGGCGCTCGCCCACGGATGCTGCATCGCGGTCCCGGAGCCGGATCCGCTTCCACCCGCCCGCTCGGAGGATGCAGCGGCTTGGGGCGGAACGACCACTATGGCACCGGTGTCTCCAGCCGCGGCCTCCGGGGCCGGCGTCGGCTGCGCTTGGCCGGATGGTGCGGGGTCCGCCTCGCGCCTCTCTTCGCCGCCCTCGCCTCCTCCTGCCGGGTCGGCCCGGGGCGACGTGTCCACAACGATGTCCTCATCGACGTCCGACTCGCCGTCGGCCGGCTCCGTTCGCCCGGCCGGCTCCGTCGCTCCCTACGGCTGCGTCTCGACGGTTGTCACCGTCGGCTCCGTCCCCTGCTCCATCTCCGGCCAGGCCGGGCCCGCGGTGACCCTGGCCTGCTTTGCGGAGGCTGTCTCCCACGCCCGGGCCGAGGCCTCCTCCATCTCTTTCGTAGCCTCCGCGTGATCCCGCCAGGCGTCGCGTCTCGCCGTGTCGAGGTCTTGGCCGGATTGGTGGGCTTCGATGTCCTCCTCCGCGGTCCGGGCCGGCTTGGGGTCGATGGCGCTGCTCCGGGTCTTCCGCCAGACGGCCTCGCCAGCCGCGGCCTCCGCGGCAGCCAACGCCAGGTCAACGACGGACCTGTGTACAGCAAGTTCATCACCACAAGGGCTCAAGCAAGAAAACAAGCAAGTGAACAGAAACAGACAAGAATCACTCACCCGATAATCTTCGGAACCTCCCGCCTCTGGCCCACGGACGGGGCGAGCCGGCATTTCTTCTTGACGATGGCCCTCTCCCGCGTCGGCGCCGCCGCCGCCGGGCGCTTCACGGCCGGCCTCGACTCGACCGGCTCCTTCCCATGCGGCTGGCTGCCGGATTCCGCCGCCCGAGCCGGCCCGGCGCCAGCCGTCTTCCGCAGCCGCCTTGGAGGATCGACGCTGGCGTCCTCCCCAGCCGAGGGCACTACACCGTGGGCTCCGGTCAGGTCCTCTTTGTCGTCATCCGGCCAGTCACGTAGAAGTTCTGAGGGTGGAGACTTACCCGCGTTCCGTGACCCGCCGGCTACGGCGTCGGCCAGGCGCGCTTCGACTCCTCCCTCCTCCGCCTCGGCGCTAGCTTCCTCCGTGTCTGACTCGGGCAAGTCGGCCAGCAGGATCAGGGGATTCGGCCCTTCGTGATTCCGCTGGCAGGCGAACAGCTGCGGTCCTCCCGCAGCGTCAGGGCACAGAAATAGCGTTGAGGCGGCAAAAAATAGAGACCAGGGACTCACCGCCGGCGCCGGGTTTTCCCGGTGATAGGGCTCCTTACCGAAGCTCCACCCCTCCTCCTTCAACCCGGCCTTGGAGATATAGTTGACCCGCTGGACGATCCCGGCCGCCGTTAGCGCCTTGGTCGACGTCCGGGTCGGGTCACGCCGGCCGCTCATGTCGCAGATCCGGTGTGCCCAGCGCTGCAGCGGCAGCACCTGGCGTGAGATGAAGGCCGCGATGAGGTCAGCCGGCTTCAGCCCCTCGCGATCCGTCATCTCCCCGATCCGGCCGCTGATGTTCAGGAGCTCCTGTGGTGGCTTCTTGGGGCAGTAGCCCCTATTCGGCTTGGCGAGCGGCGCCGCATTGACGAAAGGCGGCAGGTTGATGACGTCCACCGCCGGGTCGGCATTCCGGACGTAGAAAAACGCCGTCTGCCACTTGTTGGCCGAGTCCTCAAGAGGCAGCTTGGGAAACGGCCCGTTCACCCGGCCGGTGACCACGGCTGCTCCGCAATCCGACATCGCGCCCGCCGACGCCCCCTGCTGCTTGAGGAAGAAAAGCTTCGCCCACAGGTCAACAGTTGGCAGCATGCCGAGGTAGCCTTCGCAGAGCGTGGCGAACCCGGTGACCTGCAACATGGCGTTGGCGCCGAGGTGGTGCGGCTGCAACCCGAAGAAGTCGAGGAAGCTCCGGAAGAAAAGACTTGCGGGAAGGCCGAGTCCGCGCTCGAAGTGAGAGAAGAAGACGACGTGCTCGCCCTCCTACGGCTGCGGCACCCTCTCCGCGCCGGGCGCGCGCGCGACCAGCACCTCCGCCGGCGGCAGCCGCTTCGTGCGGTGAAGGTACCGGATATTCTCCTCGATCGTAATCGAGCCCTCCCAAGAACCTTTCGGCAGCGCCATTGGAGGGCTCCGCTGGCGTGGAGACGCGGCGAAGGAAAGGAGGAGGAGGAGATGGCTGCGAGCTGCGGGCCTCGGGTCGCGGCGTGCGGCGGCTGGCGCGAGAGCACGCGGCGGCAACGCTTCGCTAGGGCGTGGTGGAGGAGAAGCAGAGGAGGAGCAAGGGGCGGGAGTGTGTGCGGGAACATTTCCGTCGCACTTCTCCCCTTCTCATTTATAACCACGAAGAGAGCGTGGGGGAGTGGGATCGTTTGCGCCCATGATCCCCACTCCTCCGCACCGTCTGCGCGCGTTTTACGCACACATTTACTGTGCGGGGAAGCGCAACCGTCAAGCGCCGCCGCAGTAAATCCCTCGCGCGCGGGCCGAGGGCACGTCGTGGCGGGCCCGGTCCGCAGTCGCGTCTCGTCACGCACGTGGCTGGCAGGCCTCGCCCGTTGCGGAGCTCCACGTGGCGTCCCGTCAGGCCGCGGCGGGCGCGAATCGCCGTATGAAGCAAGGCTCGACCAACGCGCATTTCCGTTTCCCGCCCAGGCCGGGGTGCCGCGACCCGGCAACCGGAAGCCGGCGTCCGTGTCCGCCGTGCAAGCATGTGGACGAGCGGAGCCGCCCGGCCAGGCTCCCGCACTTCACCAACAAAACCGACTCCTCAGGGGGTAAGCTGCGAAGGCCCTCCTGCTTGGAGCCGGCGAGCCTTCACAGCTTCGGGGACTACTATCGGGGGGATGAACCCCGGGTAGGCAACAGACCTCGAACCCCTTCTTAAAAAATCATCGGAGCAGGTTAAGTCCCTCAGGCCGGCTTGCCAGTACGCCGGCTCCCTAGCGCGAGCCAGCTTGGCACGGCGACCCGGCCTGGCCGGTTGGCCCATGCCGGCTGGCCACGAGGGGACGGAGCCTTCGCGACAAAGCAAGCGTGGCTACAACGCTCCTTCCTTTACGCTGACAGAGCAGGCGAGGCTGCAGCTTTCCTTGCGCCCCCGCCCGAGGCGGGCGGTGTCAGGGAGGCGCGGTCCTGTAGAAACAACGGCGCCGACCTCCCTCTGACGACGAACAAGACGTGCCACAGTGCCCCGTACCCAGACTGACGAGAGACAAGTCCCGCCACAGTGCCCCGCGCTAGGCAGGTGCGGCGCACCTGGCGACCCGGTGACCCGGCGACCCGGCGGCCCCCACCACCGGCTCCCGGTCAATGACACCAGGGGCCCGCGCCCTTGTAACATTACCATTGTAACCCTGGGGGTCGGCCTCTAAGACCCCCAGGGAGGCCTCCATGCAGAGGGGTTGGCATTCTGGTTCACTCCCTTCGGTTCACTCTCTCCCATTAGCTGGTTGCTCTTCGCTTCCCTCTAGTGACTCCTCCTCGCTCCACAGAGCACACACACACTCTCGCCGGAAAGGCAGAACGGTGGCCTAGCCCCTTCTCCCTCCTCCGTCCGAACAGCTCCAGGAGCGACTTTGTAGCCCTTGTGCTCTCCATACTACACTCGGCAGGATTAGCGGTGTTACCTCTCCGGAGGGCCCTGAACCTGGGTACGTCTCGTGTCTCGCACTTGCTCGTGCCAACCTCGCCTCCGGAACCCACCGTCGTCCTCACATAGCCCCACCTCTTTAGCCATCTTATGTCATCTGCCGTGAGAATACCACGACAAAAGTTCACAAGTAATAGGATAAAGAGAACATAATTTTGTAGCAAATTCATCTAAAAATTGGTTCTACCATGTTTATGCTTCTTACAAAATCTATCATCCCTATAAGGCATGTCTTCAGAAACTTTATACACTCCACAAAAATTGACATGCTTATAAGAAACATTTTTGTCATGACTAGTGCAATCGTCTTTAGTATTTTGGATATCCATAGAATTCATACTAACAACATTGCAATCATGCTCATTTTTCAAAGGACTCACATTAAACATTTTATTAAATTCTTCCTCTATCAATTGAGCACAATTATCGGAATCCTTATTTTCAAGAAATACATCATATAGGTAAAGCATTTGATGCAACTTCAATTCCATTTTTTGTAGTTTTCTTTTATAAAATCAAACTTGTGATAAAACAAGAAACTAAAAGATTCGATTGCAAGATCTAAAGATATACCTTCAAGCACTCACCTCCCCGGCAACGGCGCCAGAAAAGAGCTTGATGTCTACTACACAACTTATTCTTGTAGACTTGTGTTGGGCCTCCAAGTGCAGAGTTTTGTAGGACAGTAGCAATTTTCCCTCAAGTGGATGACCTAAGGTTTATCAATCCATGGGAGGCATAGGATGAAGATGGTATCTCTCAAACAACCCTGCAACCAAATACAAGAAATCTCTTGTGTCCCCAACATAGCCAATACAATGGCAAATTGTATAGGTGCACTAGTTCGGCAAAGAGATGGTGATACAAGTGTAGTATGGATAGTAGATATAGGTTTTTCTAATCTGAAAATAAAAAAAACAGCAAGCTAGCAAGTGATAAAATGGAGCACAAACGGTATTGCAATGCTTAGAAACAAGGCCTAGGGTTCATACTTTCACTAGTGCAATCTCTCAACAGTGCTAACATAATTGAATCATATAATAATCCCTCAACGTGCGACAAAGGATCACTCCAAAGTTCTTATCTAGCGGAGAACATAAGATGAAATTGTTGTTGTTGTGGTGGTACGACCATCTATGGGGTCATGCAGCCCCTTGTGGTTCGGCGGGGGAGATCAACGTGCACAAAGAGCATGAACAATGGAGAACGCAAAGGATTTACCCAGGTTCGGGCCGCTGAGAAGCGTAAAACCCTACTCCCGCTTTTGATGTATTGGTAGTGTAGAAGCACAGTACAAGGAGCGCTTCCCCCGGCAAGGTGCGGAGAGGAGCAGCTACGCGAGAGGTGCTTGTGTTTGAAAAGGGGTCCGAATCCTCTTTACTGTTGCCTTGGTCCTCCTTTTATAGCTTAAGGGGTTACCACAGTGGCAAAACAGTAATTACATATCGATTAAATAGCAAACAGTGCTATCATACCTAACTCTGCCAGTTTAGGACAAAGGCATTAAATGCGTCGTTAGGTGTCATGCGGAGAGGTAGTCCCGGCAAGGTTTCTGCACCGCTTGCCCAGCTACCTCGTATCATCCTGACACGCCTCCTAGACGGGTGTCATTATAGGCAAACCTAACCCCTGCGTGTTGACACGTGCCCGACAAAGCCTACCAACCAGCCTGCGCAGTCAACACCTCACTGATTAGCGATTAGCTGCCCAGTGAGGTGGAGCGCGGACGAGCTGGCGAGAGCTTGCCGGCACGGAGCTTGCCGGGTCTTCGCCTTGCCGGCTTGATCTTGCCGGCAATAAATGTCTTCATCTTCACCACTAGTTTAGTGCTTGTTGATGCTTCGTCTCGAGCCTCTATCATTGTGCCTTGAAAATTGGTCTTGGTGGTCCCCGGCAAGGCTTGGCCGGCAAGGAGGCTGCTACTGTTTGTGCATAAGTCAGGGTATAAAATACTCATGTTTTATACACCGACAGGAGCCCCCGGGCCTGGGCCATACGAGCGTCCGAAGCGTCGTTGGGCTAGGCCCAAACAATGCACAGACACGCGGTGGGAAACTGCCGTTGTAATTTTTTGTCATGATGGTTATCATCCTTTGAGATCTTCTTTGCTTCTTCATTAACCTGGCCCCGAGCGTGCTCTTGGCCACTTCTCGGCAAACCTTGTCGTCAGGAGAACGGCTTGTTGGCGTGCTCAGACCAAGGGTACGCTCACATGCATGGTTCCGTTGGCTCAAATCGAACGGGCGTATAGCCACGCGTGGCAAAGGATAACTGCCATGCTTGTCTTTACTTCTCCCTTTTCTGCGCCTCCTCCATCACGCGCGTCTGCATGCATGCAGGGCAGTGGATTGGTGGAGAAGGGCGGTCATTGGAGTGTTGCGCCGGGCCAGGGGGCGTAGGGTGCGGAATTGGCGATCGTGGGTGGTCGCTGGAGTAATGCGCCCGTCAGAAGCGCAGGATGTGGGATTGGAGATCGTGGGCGGCCGCCCGAAGACGGCGAAGAGCTAGCCCCCCACACCCCCCCTATAAAGAAGGGGCTCGCGGGATGTGACGCTCGCCCATCTCATCCTGTCTCAATCTCCAGCGACTGCTGCCTCCTTTCCATATCTTCTTCTTCCACTTTCAACGACGTCATGGCGAGAGGGGGAGGTCGCGGTCATGCCCCCGCCGCCACGGCGAGAGCTTCTTCCCGGCTCCACGCCCAAGCCTCGGCCGCGGCTGCGGAAGCTGGCTCTAGTGCCCAAGGAAGGGCCGCAGCCCGTGGCCGTGGACGGCGCGGTGCTCGTGGCCGGGGCGGCCGTGGCGGGGCGCTCGCTGTTCCGTCTTCAGCCCCTCCTCCGCCGGCAGAAGGCCACACGGTGGACACGGCGGAAGATCGTCTTGGAGTTGCGTGACCAGCCGCGGAGCTGGCTGCAGCTTCCTCGCCCCTTTGCTAGGGAGATGGAAGGCCGTCACTTGCATAGCTTATGGCTGCGCCTGAATGGCTGCTGCAACGGCCCGGTCTGGGTAACCGTTGAAACCTCCAACAACAGCATTATGTACCTTACGCGAGGGTGGAAATCCTTTGCCCATGCCCGTTGCTTAGGGCAAGGGCACCTCCTTCACTTCCGGCTGGACGGACCAGACGTGCTCGTCGTGAAGTTCTTCGGGGCTTCAGGCGCTCGTCTGGAGTGCTGAACGGAGAGCTCGAGCGACAACGACACCGCTTCCTCCAGTGATGCTGAGGATGACGACGACGACGGCTCTCCGGGCATGAAGATCGAAGACGACGGCGAAGAGTCTGGCTGATCGCTGGCAGCACGATCATCTGGCCTTCCGGGAACAAGCCGGACTCCGCCTAGGCGCCCCTTTTGCCCTTCTTGCACTCGAGATAAACCCTGGCAAAGGGCCAATGAAAATGTAATCGAGTGCCTTTTCAATGAATATCTATTGTTGTCGGGTTTAGACAAATGCATGCTGTTTCCCTTGCTTTATTTGCCTTTGTGTCCCTACGCTTGCTTGGAAATTTGCCGGTGCACACACTTGCCGCGAGCGCTTCGAGGAACGGGTCCTTAGCAGCCTGCTGGAAGTGCTGCTGCCGACAAGATAACTCGCCAGGCCAGAACGCAGCCGTCAAGCTTGCCGAGCGGACTCGAGGCAAACAAGGGCGCGGACTGACCGCGACAAGGTTCCTCTCACATGCAGGTTTCTCATACAAAGCCCAGAATCGTTCAAGGGAAATCGCAAATTTAATTGAGGAAAAATTTCAAAGTTTTGCAACTTAGCTTTTCCTTGCGTTGCTTCTCTTGTTGCATAAAATGATCACTTGAACGTCATTAAAAATGGTACCCATCTCCACTCCCCCCAGGAAACTTGAACGCAAGGGATCCTCTTGTCCTTTTAAGAAAAAGAAAGAAGAGAAAAGAGTGGATTGGGAACCTTGACGGTTCATTAGTCACTCCATACAAATTAAAGTGTGAATCATAACATCATATGCGTCCATATACAAATGAATATGTATGGGGGGTTGTGAAAACACTTAGCTTTATTATGCTCAGGATATGTGCCTGGCTTTGTACAAAGGGTTACATGTTTTGCCGACAAGGCTTGTACAAAAGGGGTTGCCGGGATCTCTCCCGGCAACTGCGCCTCATGGGTAGAACTTGCGAAGATGCTCAATATTCCATGAGTTCTGCACTGGAGTGCCAGCATCGGTCTCTAGACGGACTGCGCCAGGTTTGGTGACTCGTACTACCCGGTAAGGGCCTTCCCACTTCGGCGTCAACTTGTTTGATCCTTTGGCGGACTGAACGCGCCGTAGAACAAGGTCGCCTTCCTCAAGGCTTCGGGCATGCACTTTGCGGCTATGATAGCGGCGCAAGGCTTGCTGGTAGCGTGCAGCTCGCACAGCCGCCCGAAGACGATCATCCTCAAGGAGCAACGCGTCGGCTTGCCGCAGGTGCTCTTGCTCAGCTTCATCATAAGCGAGCACTCGAGGTGACCCGTATATGAGTTCCGTGGGGAGCACTGCTTCTGCACCATAGATTAGGGAGAAGGGTGTCTGGCCGGTAGCTCGATTTGGTGTCTTCCTGAGTGACCAAAGAACCGCCGGCAACTCATCAATCCAGTGTCTTCCACACTTGCGCAGCTTGTCAAAAGTTCTTGTCTTGAGGCCACGCAACACTTCAGCATTCATCCTTTCCGCCTGACCATTGCTTCTCGGGTGAGCAACGGACGCAAAACAGATCTTGCTTCCAAGGTCTTGGATATACTGCATGAAGGTGCGGCTCGTGAATTGTGTGCCGTTGTCGGTGATGATCCTATTAGGAACCCCGAAACGGCAAACTAATCCTTTGAAGAACTTGATGGCTGATTGCGCTGTCACCTTTCTCACTGGCTCCACTTCAGGCCACTTTGTGAACTTGTCGATTGCGACGTACAAGAACTCAAAGCCCCCGACAGCACGGGGGAAGGGCCCAAGATATCGAGCCCCCAGACCGAAAAGGGCCAGGAGAGAGGGATTGTTTGGAGAGCTTGAGCTGGTTGGTGTATATTCTTCGAATGGAACTGGCATGCCTCACACTTGGTTACTAGCTCAGTTGCATCCTGGAGCACAGTGGGCCAATAGAAGCCTTGCCGGAAAGCTTTGCCGGCAAGTGCCCTTGATCCTATGTGAGAGCCACATATGCCTCCATGTATCTCTGCCAACAGCTTTTGTTCATCTTCCCGGCAAATGCACTTTAATTTCACACCGTTTGGTCGCTTTCTGTATAGAGTGTTATCCACAAATTGATACATACTTGACTGACGGGCTACTTTTTCAGCTTCTTCTTGCTCATTGGGAAGTTCTCCTGTCTGAAGGAGACGGACTATCCGCTGTGCCCATGCCGGAGCCTGCGGCTCGACGACAAGAACTAAAGGCATCTCTTCGGCCGCGGGAACGCTTGCTTCTGCGGCGAGAACCTGAGGTTCTGCGCTGAGATGCTGCTCACCGCCAACCGTGTTGTTGTTCCCGGCAACATCCTTGTCAGTGACTTCTGGGAGCTCTGCCGGAAAGTACTTGCCGGTATTCAACTTCCTTCTCTTACTGGTCTGCGTTGATGGGGTGACTGTCGGTTGATTCAAATGGAGCACAAACGTTCCCGGTTCCACGGGAAGCTTTTGGGCGGCACATTTTGACAAGCTATCAGCAATGATGTTTTCCGCACGAGGGATGTGCTCTGTTTGCAACCCGTCAAAGTGTTCTTCCAATTTCCTCACTTCTTCCACATATGCCTCCATCAATGGGCTCTGGTAATCTTTGTTTACTTGCTTCACAACGAGCTGTGAGTCACCGCGGACGATCAATTTTGTGATTCCAAGGTCCACTGCGACCCGAAGACCAGCAAGGAGTCCTTCGTACTCAGCAGGGTTGTTCGTGGCTTGCTCCCTGGGAAAGTGCATCTGAACCACGTACTTGAGGTGCTCTCCGGTGGGTGCGACAAGCAGCACTCCGGCACCGGCGCCTTGCAGCGAGAAAGCACCGTGAAAGTACATGATCCAGTCTTTTGCTGTCTCTTTGCCAGGGAGAGTTGTTTCTTGAATTTCTTCGTCTTGCGTTGGTGTCCATTCGGTAATGAACTCCGCTAAGGCTCTGCTTTGGATGGTTGAAGTGCTTTGAAATTTAAGTGCAAAGCTTGACAACTCCGACGCCCACTCCACTATCCTGCCGGTTGCCTATGGATTTCTCAAGATGCATTGCAACGGGAAGCGAGTGACGACGGTAATTTCGTGTGCTTGGAAGTAGTGGCACAACTTTCTCGAGGCCATAAGAAGGCCGAAAAGCAGTTTCTGGACACCAGAGTATCTTGATCTAGCCCCCTGTAGAAGGGAACTAACAAAATACATGGGTCGCTGCACCACCTTCTTCTTCAGCACCACTTGCTGATCAACTTCGTTTCTTGCGCTGTTTTTGTCTTGTCGGCACCAGACCTTGCCGGAGAAGATTCCGGTTTGTCACTGGACGGGTTTTCCATGGCCGCTTCCTCGTCATCGACTTCCCTCTACGCCACTAATGCAGCACTAGCCACTTGGTTCATTGCAGCTACGTATAGCAGCAACGACTCTTGTGGTCTAGGTGCAACTAGTGTTGGCATGGAGGAGAGGTATCTTTTCAAGTCCTGCAGTGCGGCCTCCGCTTCTGGAGTCCATTTCATTGGACCTGCCTTTTTCAAAATCTTGAAAAATGGCAAGGCGCGCTCAGCAGATCTTGAAATGAACCTACTCAAGGCAGCAACACAACCGGCAAGACGCCGCACATCCTTGACGCTTTTCGGTGCTCGAATCTGCTCAATAGCTTTGATCTTGTCGGGATTTGGTTCAATTCCTCGTTGAGATACAAAGAACCCAAGAAGCTTGCCGGATGGGACGCCAAACACACACTTCTCGGGGTTGAGCTTCAAGTTGATTTTGCGCAAGTTTGCAAATGTCTCTTCCAAATCTTGAATAAGGGTTGACTTGTCCTTGGTCTTGACCACTATATCGTCCATGTATGCTTCCACATTCCTGTGCAGCTGGGGTTCAAAACCAATCTGGACTGCCCTCGCAAATGTTGAACCGGCACTCTTCAATCCGAAAGGCATACGCACGAAGCAGTACGTGCCACATGGAGTAATGAATGCAGTTTTCTCCTCGTCCTCCTTGGCCATGAATATCTGGTGGTATCTAGAGTATGCATCAAGGAAGGAGAGCAGATCACAGCCAGAGGTAGAGTCTATAATTTGATCAATGCGCGGCAAGGGGAAAGGATCCTTTGGGCATGCTTTGTTGATATCAGTATAGTCAATACAAAGTCTCCACTTTCCATTTGCTTTGCACACCACCACTGGATTTGCCAACCAGGTGGGATGTAGCACTCCTCTGACCAGACCTGCCGCTTCGAGTCTCTTGATTTCTTCGGCAATGAATTGTTGCTGCTCCAAGGCTTGCTTCCGGACTTTTTGCTTGACGGGCCGAGAGTGGGGACAAACGGCAAGGTGGTGCTCAATTACCTCCCTGGGAACACCGGGGATGTCAGATGGTCGCCATGCGAACACATCGATATTCGCCTGCAGGAAAGCAACGAGTGCGCTTTCCTAATTGTTGTCAAGGGTGGCACTGACGGTGAAGGTACCGTCAGTGCCGTCCTCCTCCGCTGGCACCTTCTTAGTTGCCGGTGCAGTGGATTTGGATTCTTACCGGCAGAGCACTCCGGCAAGTCTTCAACGGGTGCGCAGCACTCTGAAGAGGTGCGCTTCCCGGAATCCTTGCTAGAGGTCTTGCCGGAATTCTTCTTTTCCTTCTTCTTGGCGGGAGCTGGCACCTTGGCTGCCTCTGCTGCAACCGCATCCCTATACATCTTGTCGACGCAAATGACTGCATCTTTCCCGTCGGAATTGATGGAAATGACACCCATCGGCCCTGGCATCTTCAACGTGTTGTAAGCATAGTGAGATGCTGCCATGAATTTTGCCAAGGCTGGGTGGCCAAGAATTCCATTATACGGCAAGGGGATCTTGACAACGTCAAACACAATCTTTTCTATCCTGTAGTTCAACTCCCCGCCAAACGTTACCGGCAATGTGATCTTCCCCTTGGGCCGGCTTCTTCTCGGGTTCACTCCTTGAAAAGTGCCTGTATTTTTGAGCTCTTCGTCGGGAATTTGCAGTCTCTTGATTACTTCTGGAGAGATTAGGTTCAGACCGGCCCCACCGTCAACTAACATCTTTGTTACTTGGAGGTTGCGAATTGTTGGTGAAACCAACAACGGCAAACACCCGACCGCAGTTACGCGATCAGGGTGGTCCTCAGCATCGAAGATGATAGGCGTGTGCGACCATTTGAGTGGCTTTTGAGAGCCCATTGCCGGTTCCGGCTCGTTAACCTCACGAGCCCACTGCTTAAGCTGGCTGTGAGAGGAGTGCAAAGATGCGCCTCCGTCAACGCACATGGCCTCAGTTGCCTTTTGGAATTCTTGTTCACTGGAATTCCTATCGTCCTCTTCTTCCTCACTTCCATCATCTTCCTCTTTCTTTTTGTGGCCTCTAGCAGGTTTTTCTTTCTGCTGCTTGGCCTTGCCGCGACGGCCTCCTCGACCACCACGGCCCTTTTTGCCGGACCCACCAACACCATCTTGACCTTTCTCTTTGTCACGCTTTTCGTATTCGGCCTTCTGTTTCTTAACAAGGTGCTCGACTTGCCGGCACTCTTGGAGATCATGGCCCTTGGTGCGGTGAATCTTGCAATATGGCCCATCGGACTTGCCGGCTTTCTCGTTTGCCGCCGCCTCCTGGCAAGCGGCGCATATAGCAGCCTCCTTGCCGGAGTTCTTAGTCTTGGCTTTCTTGGCGGACTCAGAGTTGCCGGAGCCTTCGACGGCCATGACAGTCTTGCCTTTGCGCTTCCTGTTGCGCTTTCGGCCCTTCTTCCTCGGGGTGGCAGCATCATTGTCCTTAGAATCTACTTCGGCGCCAGCGTCCTTCCCGGGAAGCCTCCTTCCTTCCTCAGCACGTGCGCACTTATCCGCCAACGTGTAGAGCTCATTGACGGTCTCGGGCAACTTGATGTTCATCTTCTCCTGCATCCTCCGATTGCGCACATTTGTGTGAAAGGCCGCAATCACGGCTGCGGGGTGCACATCTGGGATATTATGGTGCACACGGCTGAACCTCTGGATGTACTTGCGCAAGGTTTCACCATCTCTTTGCGGGATCACCTGCAGATCGCTGGGCTGTCCAGGAGCCTTGTGGCCTCCGGTAAAGGCACCAACGAACTCATTGCAGAGATCTGACCATGAAGAAATGGAGTTCTCCGGCAAGTTCATCAGCCAAGACCTCACGTTGGGCTTTAGCACCAACAGAAAGTAGTTGGCGAGGATCTTCTCGTCTCTTCCTCCGGCAGCTTGCACGGCAATCGTATAGATGCTGAGAAACTCTACCGGGTTCAGCTTGCCGTCATACCTTTCCGGCACTTCTGGCTTGAAGGCTCGAACGGACGGCCATCGGACTTGCCGCGGCTCATGAGTGAAGGCAGGACACCCAACCTCGTAAGGCAGGTATCCGCCAACCCCTGGCGCGGTCTTCAGCCCGCCTGTCTCGCAGCACTTGCCGCTGATCTTGCCGCGCTCGTGGATCCGACGACGCCATCGACATCTCGTCGGGTCCAAAAGACTGTTGGGCTTGCCGCGGCTGTTGACGTTGCTGCTGTTGAGGTGGTTGCCATGGTGGCGATTGCACTGTTAGTGTGGGACCGTCAACGCGACCACCAACTGGAGATGCCGGTGCTGCTTGCGGACACCGTGAGGGCTCCGTTTGCTGCGATTTACTGGCTTTGGCAAATCCAATCAAGCTTTGGATGGTGGCTCTCCACTCATCCATCTTTTCTGCTGCTGGAGGGAAGTTCAGCAGCATCTGGGCTCGCGCCATTGCTTCCGCCGCTGTGGCTGGCATGGCCAGGAGCGAAGAGCGCGATGTCGCTCTACTCCTGGCGGAACCAGTAGGAGCACCGTCGTGGCCTTGCTGTCGCGGATCACGATCAGCGGCTGATCGCCGTGGCGGAGGTGGTGCCTGAGGATCCAGGGCTTGATCCACAGGAGTCTTGCCATGAGGTCGCCGCTGCCCGGAGTCGTTGGCGCTGCTCAGAGCTGTACCGCGCCCGTTGTGTGAGGGGCGCGGCGTCTGTCCTGAAGCAGCATCCTTGGACGTCACCGTAGCGGGACCTCAGCTCGCGCCGGCCCGGGCATTGCTGCTCCGGTGGCTGCGTTCGTCTGTGCGGCGAGGAGGAGGAGGAGGAGGAGGAGGATGTCCATCCGCTCCGCCCGCGCCGTCGCGGCTCCGTTCGCCAGAGGACCGAGGAGGTCAACTAGCTCCAGCGTGCTCGTCCCTTGCGCCGACCGTGCCGCCTGCGCTGGTCGTGCCAACCGCAGTGTTCGCGCCGCCCGCATTGGCTGCGCCGCCTGCGCCGCCTGCGGATGCGTGCGGGGTGGCCATCATCGTGATGCCCTTCTTCTTGGGCGCCATCGACGACGAGAAGGACGATGATGAGGTTGGTGATGATGATGAAGAAGACGCGCAATCCACTAATCAAGGTTCGCACAAGTGCTTCTCCCCTACCTGGCGCGCCAAAGATGTTGTGGTGGTACGACCATCTATGGTGCCATGCAGCCCCTTGTGGTTCGGCGGGGGAGATCGATGTGCACAAAGAGCATGAACAATGAAGATCGATGTGCTTGTGTTTGAAAAGGGGTCCGAATCCTCTTTATTGTTGCCTTGGTCCTCCTTTTGTAGCGTAAGGGGTTACCACAGTGGCAAAACAGTAATTACATATCGATTAGATAGCAAACAGTGCTATCATACCTAACTCTGCCAGTTTAGGACAAAGGCATTAAATGCGTCGTTAGGTGTCATGCGGAGAGGTAGTCCCGGCAAGGTTTCTGCACCGCTTGCCCAGCTACCTCGTATCATCCTGACACGCCTCCTGGATGGGTGTCGTTATAGGCAAACCTTACCCCTGCGTGCTGACACGTGCCCGACAAAGCCTACCAACCAACCTGCGTAGTCGACACCTCACTGATTAGCGACTAGCTGCCCAGTGAGGTGGAGCGCGGATGAGCTGGCAAGAGCTTGCCGGCACGGAGCTTGCCGGGTCTTTGCCTTGCCGGCTTGATCTTGCCGGCAAGAAATGTCTTCATCTTCACCGCTAGTTGAGTGCTTGTTGATGCTTCGTCTCGAGCCTCTGTCATTGTGCCTTGAAAATTGGTCTTGGCGGTCCCCGACAAGGCTTGGCCGGCAAGGAGGCTGTGCTACTTGTAGCTTGCGTTGGTATTTCCCCGAAGAGGAAGGGATGATGCATCACAGTAGAGATAAGTATTTCCCTCAGTTATGAAACCAAGGTTATCGAACCAGTAGGTGAATCACACAACACCTCGTTAGCAGTACCTGCACACAAACAACAAATCCTTGCACCCAACGCAAACAAGGGGTTGTCAATCCCTTGGCGGTAAGATTGCAAGATTAAATTGTATTTGATAGATTGATAGATTGCAGCAAAAATAGTAAATAAAATAAATAAAATAAAATGGGTTTTAGTAATATGATTTTGATAAACCCGAGGGCCATAGTTTTCACTAGAGGCTTCTCTCGAGAAAATAGCATACGGTGGGTAGACAAATTACTGTTGGGCAATTGATAGAAAAACAAATAATCATGACGATATCCAAGGCAATGATCATGTATATAGGCATCACGTCCAAGATTAGTAGACCGACTCCTGCCTGCATCTACTACTATTACTCCACACATCGACCGCTATCCAGCATGCATCTAGTGTATTAAGTCCATAAGAACGGAGTAATGCCTTAAGAACGATGACATGATGTAGACAAGACAAACTCACGAATTTATAAACCCAATGAATAGATCCCATCTTGTTATCCTTAGTAGCAACGATACATACGTGCCATGTCCCTTTCTGTCACTGGGATTGAGCACCGCAAGATCGAATCCACTACAAAGCACCTCTTCCCATGGCAAGATAAATCAACTCAGTTGGCCAAACCAAATCAATAGATCGGAGAAGAAATACAAGGCTATAATAATCATGCATAAAAGAGTGCAGCAAAGACTCAAATAATTTCATGGATAACCTGATCATAAACTCACAATTCATCGGATCCCAACAAACACACCGCAAAAAGAGATTACATCGGATAGATCTCCAAGAACATCAAGGAGAACATTGTATTGAAGATCAAAAAGAGAGAAGAAGCCATCTAGCCATGAACTATGGACCCGAAGGTCAGTGGTAAACTACTCACGCATCATCGGAGAGGCAGCAAGGTTGATGTAGAGCCCCTCCGTGATCGATTCCCCCTCCAGCAGATTACCGAAGAAGGACCCCAGATGGGATCTCTCTGGAACAGAAGCTTGCGGTGGCGTAAAAAGTATTTCGTGGACTCTCTTGAGGGTTTCTGATTTTTCTGGAATTTATAGTGCTGGAATTAGGTCAAACGGAGCTTGGTGGGCCCCCACGAGGCACCAGGGCACGCCTGCCCCCCCAAGCGCGCCCTGGTGGCTCGTGGGCCCCACCAGGGTCTTCTGTCCTCCTCCCGAAGCTTCTAGTGTTCTTCTGCTCCAAGAAAAAATCTCCAAAAAGTTTCGTTGCATTTGGACTTCGTTTGGTATTGATTTTCTGTAAAACAAAAACAGGGCAGAAAACAGCAACTGGCACTGGGCACTAAGTTAATAGGTTAGTCTCCAAAAATGATATAAATTGATGTAAATGATTATAAAAACATCCAAGATTGATATTATAACAGCATGGAACAATCAAAAATTATAGATACGTTGGAGACGTATCAGGCTGCTACTGTCTATGCATAAGTCAGGGTATAAAATACCCATGTTTTATACACCGACAGTTGTAGGGTACGAAACCACCTCAAAGTTATCCTTTCCAATCAATCTATTGAGCCATCCCTATAAGTGTCACGAACAGACCTGGAGTTCGTACTAAAATAACACCATATGATACGCATCAACCAACTCTAATATCACCCAGATACTCCAATGTCACCACAAGTATCCGTGAGTCAATTATACGATACACATCAAACAACTTCTGATCATTATATTCAATCCACACAAAGAACTTCAAAGAGTGCCCCAAGATTTCTACCGGAGAAAGTAGGACGAAAACGTGCATCAACCCCTATGCATAGATTACCCCAATGTCACCTCGGGAATCCACGAGTTGAGTGCCAAAACATACATCAAGTGAATCAATATAATACCCCATTGTCACCACGGGTATTCATATGCAAGACATACATCAAGTGTTCTCAAATCCATAAAAGTATTCAATCCGATAATAGTGAAACCTCAAAGGTAAAAAATCAATTCATCACAACGAGGTAGAGAGGGGAAAAACACCATATGAGCCAACTATATTAACAAAGCTCACGGAACATCAAGATCGTGCCAATTCAAGAACATGAGAGAGAGAGAGAGATCAAACACATAGCTACTTGTACATACCCCTAGCCTCGAGGGTGAACTACTCCCTCCTCATCATGGAGACCGCCGGGATGATGAAGATGGACTCCGGTGATGATTCCCCCCTCCGGCAGGGTGCCGGAAAAGGGCTGTAGATGAGATCGTGGAGGTACAGAGGCTTGCGGTGGCGTAAAAACTCATCTAGGTTAACTTTCGGGGGTTTCTGAATATATAGGATTTTTCAGCATTGGAATCACGCAAAGAAGGGCCACAGGGGGCCCACGAGGCACCATGGCGTGCCTGGGGGGGGGGTGGCACGCCCAGGTGGCTTGTGGGGCCCCTGTGGGTCTTCTGCTGCTCCCCCAAAGCTTCTTGGGTCTGTTTTCTTCCAGAAAAAATCGTCAAGAAGTTTCGCTGCATTTGGACTTCATTTGATATGGATTTTCTGGAAAACCAAAAACAAGAAGAAAACAGCAACTGGCACTGGGCACTAGGTCAATATGTTAGTCCATCAAAATCATATAAAAGCCATATGAAAGTGCACCAAAATCATATGAAACTATAATAAACATGGCATGAATACTTCATAAATTATAGATACGTTGGAGACGTATCAGGGGCCCTCGTGGGTCTTCTCGTCCTCCCCTGAAGTTTCTAGGGTCTTGTATTGTTTAGAAAAAAACCGTCAAATAGTTTCATCGTGTTTGGACTTCTGTAGGTATGGATTTTCTGGAAAACCCAAAACAAGCAAAAAAATCAAGAATTGGCACTGGGCACTAAATAAATAGGTTAGTCCATAAAAATAATAAAAAATGACATATAAAGTATACAAAAGGGATAATATAGTAGCATTTAACAAAAAAAATTATAGATACGTTGCAGACGTATCACATATCACTGCCCCACTTGACTCAACACAAGTACCAAGTTTTGACGCAACACTTGTTGTTAGTTTTGTGTAGCACCAACTAATAGGCACACAATGGGGCGATGCTAGCCTATTCTTGATGGTGCCATTGAGGATGATTGCTTAGAGAATCTACAATCACACATAGCAAATGTGACTCTGATACGTCTCCAACGTATCTATAATTTATGAAGTATTCATGCCATGTTTATTATAGTTTTGTATGATTTTGGTGCACTTTTATATGGATTTTATATGATTTTTATGGACTAACATATTGACCTAGTGCCTAATGCCAATTGCTATTTTCTGCTTGTTTTTGGTTTTCCAGAAAATCCATATCAAATGAAGTCCAAATTCAGCGAAACTTTTTGACGATTTTTTCTGGAAGGAAACAGACCCAGGAAGCTCCGGGGGAGCAGCAGAAGACCCACAGGGGCCTCACGAGCCACCTGGGCGCGCCACCCCCCAGGCACGCCCTGGTGCCTCGAGGGCCCCCTGTGGCCTCTCTTCGCGTGATTTCAACGCCAAAAATTCTTATAAATAGAGAAACCCCCAGAAATAACCCTAGAACTTCGACTACGCCGCCGCAAGCCTCTGTACCTCCACGATCTCATCTACAACCCTTTTTCGGCACCCTGTCAGAGGGGGGAATCATCACCGGAGGCCATCTTCATCATCCTGGCGGTCTCCATGACGAGGAGGGAGTAGTTCACCCTCGAGGCTAGGGGTATGTACAAGTAGCTATGTGTTTGATCTCTCTCTCTCTCTCTCGTGTTCTCGATTTGGCACGATCTTGATGTACCGCGAGCTTTGTTAATATAGTTGGATCATATGGTGTTTCTCCCTCTCTATCTTGTTGTGATGAATTGAGTTTTTATCTTTGAGGTTTCACTATTATCGGATTGAATACTTTTATGGATTTGAGAACACTTGACGTATGTCTTGCATATGAATACCCGTGGTGACAATGGGGTATTATATTGATTCACTTGATGTATGTTTTGGCACTCAACTCGCGGATTCCCGAGGTGACATTGGGGTAATCTATGCATAGGGGTTGACGCACGTTTTCGTCCTACTTTCTTCGGTAGAAATCTTGGGGGACTCTTTGAAGTTCTTTGTGTTGGATTGAATATTATGAATCTGAAGTTGTTTGATGCATATTGTATAATCAACTCACGGATACTTGTGGTGACATTGGAGTATCTAGGTGACATTAGAGTTGGTTGATGTGTATCATATGGTGTTATTTTAGTACGAACTCTAGGGCTGTTCGTTACACTTATAGGGATGGCTCAATAGATTGATCGGAAAGGATAACTTTGAGGTGGTTTCGTACCCTACAACAATTTCTATCTTATGTTCTCCGCTAATAGGAACTTTGGAGTGATTCTTTATCGCACGTTGAGGGATTGTTATATGATTCAACTATGTTAGCACTGTTGAGAGATTGCACTAGTGAAAGTATGAACCCTAGGCCTTGTTTTCAAGCATTGCAATACCCTTTGTGCTCCGTTTTATCACATGCTACCTTGCAGTTTTTTTATTTTCATATTACAAAAACCTATTTCTACTATCCATACTACACTTGTATCACCATCTCTTCGCCGAACTAGTGCACCTATACAATTTGCCATTGTATTGGGTGTGTTGGGGACACAAGAGATTTCTTGTATTTGATTGCAGGGCTGTTTGAGAGATACCATCTTCATCCTACGCCTCCCACGGATTGATAAGCCTTAGGTCATCCACTTGCGGGAAAATTGCTACTGTCCTACGAAACTCTGCGCTTGGAGGCCCAACACGAGTCTACAAGAATAAGTTGTGTAGTAGACATCAAGCTCTTTTCTGGCGCCGTTGCCGGGGAGGTGAGTGCTTGAAGGTATATCTTTAGATCTTGCAATTGAATCTTTTAGTTTCTTGTTTTATCACTAGTTTGATTTTATTAAAGAAAACTACAAAAAAATGGAATTGAGGTTGCCTCATATTATTCATCTTTATAATGTCTTTCTTGAAAATGATGGAGCGGAAAATTGTGCTCAATTGATAGAAGAAGAATTCAATAAAATGTTTGGCATAAAATCTTTGAATGATGAGCATGATTGCAATGTTGTTAGCATGAATTCTATGAATATCCAAAATACTAAAGAAGATTGCACTAGTCATGACAAAAATGTTTCTTATAAGCATGTCAATTTTTGTGGAGTGCATAAATTTTGTGATGACATGCCTTATAGGGATGATAGATTTTGTAAGAAGCATAAACATGATAGAACCAATTTTTTGCTCGAAGTGATAGATGAATTTGCTACAAAGTTATATTCTCTTTATCCTATTACTTGTGAACATTGTAATAAAGTTGGTCACCTTAATTTCCAATGCATGCTTTTTCATGATCGAATCGTGTCCAAATATTGCAATAACTTGATCACCCTTGAACTTTATAATGAACTTTGTTTATTTTTGGGGTGTGAGGAATTGTCACATAAAAATAGTTGGTTTGAAGCATTCATATTCACAGACCATGCTGAAACTAATTTGAAAGAAATCTATATGTTTTGTATGGTAAATTGCAATGAGAATGCTTATATTGCCAACTATAGAAAAACGGGAAAACAAATAGAATATAAAAGAAATACTAATGGAAGGGTAAAGATTGACCCTTGCCCTCCTATTTTCTCTCATGATGAAACAGGTAACAAGGAGGAGCTTCCTATCCAACCAATCTCTTCAATAAGAAGCTCAGAAGAATTAAATAAACCCACACATAATGTGGTAAAGAAAAAGAAAAGAAGGAAAAGTAGAGGTAAAGAGGTATCTCTCCCAAATAATGTTGCTCCTATTATTGTTGTACCTCATGAGAATGAATCAAAAATAATTGTGGAAGATGTTACACTTGATGATGATTTTGTTATGCCTACTTCTTGTTGTGATGATTATGATTGGGAAGATAATGATACTTCTTATGATCTTGAAAATCTCTATGGCACCAACTTGGAGGAATATGATAATAATTGTTATACTATTGGTGCTATTGATACTATTGATGATAATAGTGATAATGCTAATGATATGCAAACCAACAAGCTTGGAGATGCTATGTTTGATTGGAATGATATGTTTGAGAATTTATTTGCAACAAATAACGTTTGCCCTAAGCTTGGGGATGCTATGCTTAATGAAAATGATCTTTTTATTCCCCCTACTTTTGATGAGCAAATTTATTATCATGATGACATGCCTCCTATCTATGATGATTATTGTGATGATACTTATGTTATGAAAAATAGTGATGATTATTATTATAATACTTGTTATAATTATGAAAATCCTTTTACTAAACATCACTCTTTTAATGTGGAAACAATTTATAGTATTCGAGTTTCATACGATACTCCCACTATTATGAATGAGAAGAAAATTGCTTGTGTGGAGAGTAATAAAAATTCTATGCTTATGTATCATGAAAAGAATGCTTTGTGTGATGGATATATTGTTGAATTTCTTTATGATGCTACTGAAAATTATTATGAGAGAGGATCACATGCTTGTAGGTGTTACAATAATATCAAGTTTCCTCTCTATGTATTGAAAGTTTTGAAGTTATGCTTGTTTGGCCTTCCTATGCTAGTTGATTCTTGCTCCCATAAATTGTTTGCTCACAAAATCCCTATACATAGGAAGTGGGTTAGGCTTAAATGTGCTAGTCATATGCTTCATGATGCTCTCTTTATGTTTCAACTCTTTACTTTTATGTGAGCATCATTGAAATCATCATGCCTATCTAAAAAGGCATTAAAGAAAAGCGCTTGTTGGGAGACAACCCAACACTTACACCTACTTTTTTTGTGTGTTAACATGATTAAGCTACTGTAGTAATCATGTTTTATATGATTTATTTCAATAATGTGCCAAGTAAAGCCTTTGGGATAGTGTGAATACTTGTTGATTCGATTCTGTGCAAAAACAGAAACTTTTGCGTCTAGTGCTGGAATTTCTATTCTGTACAGGAGCGTGAGAAAATTCTGAATTTTGTACAGAGAATTGGTTTAGAAATTTTTTACGTTTTCCTAATTTTTCAGAATTTTTAGAGGTACATAAGTATGGCTTTTAAATCGCTCACTACATGCTGTTCTGCTTTTGATAGATTCTGTTTTCGATGCATAGTTTGCTTGTTTTAGTGTTTCCATAGCTTATATTGAGCAATATAAATTGTGGAAATGATAGACTACAGTACGCATTATGTGATAACAATTATGAATCTTGTATTGACAGTACATAAGTGGATGATTTATTTTTATCATACTAACCTATCTCACAAGTTCCGTTAAGTTTTGTGTGATTGAAGTTTTCAAGTTTTGGGTGAGATATCGATATGAGGAGAATAAGGAGTGGCAAGACCCTAATCTTGGGGATTACCAAGGCACCCAAGGTAATATTCAAGGAATACTCAAGCGTCTAAGCTTGGGGATGCCCCGGAAGGCATCCCCTCTTTCGACTTCAACACTATTGGTAACCTCACTTGGAGCTATATTTTTATTCGTCACATAATATGATTTTTGCTTGGAGCGTCATTTTCTTTCATTGATATTTGCTTGATGTTATCAATAATCATGTTTTGTATCTTTTGGTTCAATAAAATAGCCAATTATAGCCTTTACCATGCTCAGTTTGCAAGTTTATGTGTTGCTGTTTGAAAACAGAAAGTTTTCTGTTATGTCCAGAATATTCCTGAATATTCAGAACATGATAAAAATCTGAAATTTTTACACAGTAATAATGAATGAGTTCTCTGTCACATGGTAATTTTTCAGAATTTTTGGAGTTAGGTAAGTATGAATTCTTATTCCACCTTTACAGACTGTTCTGTTTTGGCAGATTGCTGTTATAGTTGCATTGTTTGCATATGTTTGCTTGTTTAATGTTTCTATTTGTGGATAGGAGTATTAAATATGCAGAGGCATTTAGTATCCAATGTTTAATTATAATTTTAGTGATTTGTTACAGTATAGAATGTTATGGTTTTGAGTGGATTTATACTAACTTATCTCACGAGTTCTTATTGAGTTTTGTGTGGATGAAGTTTTTAAGATTTAGAGAAACCGTGATATGAGAGGAATTAAGGAGACACAAGAGCTCAAGCTTGGGGATGCCCAAGGCATCCCAATTTAATATTTCAAGAAGTCTCAAGCATCTTAGCTTGGGGATGCCCCGGTGGGCATCCCACCTTTCTTCATCAACACCTATCGGTTAGCCTAAGTTTTTACTTGTTCACATGATATGTGCTATTCTTGGAGTGTCCTTTTATTTTCATTTTGTTTTCTGTTTGAATAAAATTATCAAGATCTAAAATATTTATTGAGAGAGAGTCTTCACATAGCTACTTAATTGTTTAACTACTCATTGTTCTTCACTTATATCTTTTGTTGTAGTTTCTCGTTTACTCTTGTGCTTCACTTATATCCTATGAGTAAATTGTTGAATAAATTGAATATAATGAAGTTGAAATAGTATGAGCTTCATATGCTTGTATCATGCCTAGTAGTAGCTTCACATTGGGTTTAGAAGGTAAAATCTATTGAAGCTTGACAATCACAATATTGGTCATACAAGCAATTCATGAATGATTAGTATAAGGAAGAGAACTTTCACATATAAATATATTATCTTGGACATCTTTTATGATTGTGAATACCCATTAATTATTTTCAAACTTGAGCAAATTAGTTGAAGTTGGACAAGGAAGACAACGTAATGAGTTATGTTTGGGTATATTTGCATGGAAGTTATATTGTTATGGATCCTCCAACATGTGGTGCTTGCTTAGGATCTTTTGCTAGCCAAAAAATCGTACTAAGTAGAGATACTACTTGTGCATCCAAAAACCCTTAAACCCAGTTTCTTCCCATGAGTGTCCACCATATCTACCTATGGATTGAATAAGATCCTTCAAGTAAGTTGTCATCGGTGCAAAAAGCAATAAAAATTGTTCCTAAAATATGTATGATCTTTTATTGCAAGGGAAAATAAGCGTTGTACGAACTTGTGATGGTAAAGAAATAAAAGCGACGAACTGCATAATACAGGTTGATATCACAAGGGGCAATATAATGTGACGTTCCTTTGCATTAAGGGCTTGCACATCCAAAAATCAAAAGCGCATGAAAACCTCTGCTTCCCTCTGCGAAGGGCCTATCTTTTACTTTATGTATTTATTTTTATGCAAGAGTCAATAGTATCCCTTCTCATTTCAACCTCAAGTATTCTTTAGTTGGCAAGCATCATGTGGTGGGGAAAGATCCAGGCACATATGGCCAGTCAAATATATTTGATCATGAATTATTATTATTGACAATTATCTCTATGATAAATAAGTTGGGAGGCGAAACATTAAGCTCCTATCTTTCTTTGTGTTCGATGGATGCTATTTGTTCTAAAAATATGCTTTGAGTACTAGCAATCATAGAAGACTAAATGATAATTGAGTATGTGGAGCTCTTACTTAGACTTTGTTGAAGATAAGTTGAATTGCAATTGTTTGGTGACTAAGAACATATGTTGTTAAGTTTCAAGAGAATGCATTGTTTGAACCATAACATGTGAATTGATTGCTACTTTATCATGTTGAGTTTTATGAGAAAAAGTTGCTGTTATGATGCTAGGAGAAGTGATTGAAATTATCATTGATCAAACTTATGCACTATGCTAGCATTCACACTTCATAAATTATTTCTTTTATCATTTATCTACTCGAGGACGAGCAGGAATTAAGCTTGGGGATGCTGATACGTCACCAACGTATCTATAATTTATGAAGTATTCATGCCATGTTTATTATAGTTTTGTATGATTTTGGTGCACTTTTATATGGCTTTTATATGATTTTTATGGACTAACATATTGACCTAGTGCCCAGTGCCAGTTGCTGTTTTCTGCTTGTTTTTGGTTTTCCAGAAAATCCATATCAAATGAAGTCCAAATTCAGCGAAACATTTTGACGATTTTTTCTGGAAGGAAACAGACCCAGGAAGCTTCGGGGGAGCAGCAGAAGAGCCACAGGGGTCCCACAAGCCACCTGGGCGCGCCACCCCCCCGGCGTGCCCTGGTGCCTCATGGGCCCCCTGTGGCCTCTTTTCGCGTGATTCCAACGCCAAAAATTCTTATAAATAGAGAAACCCCCAGAAATAACCCTAGAACTTCGACTACGCCGCTGCAAGCCTCTGTACCTCCACGATCTCATCTACAACCCTTTTTCGGCACCCTGTCAGAGGGGGGAATCATCACCGGAGGCCATCTTCATCATCCTGGCGGTCTCCATGACGAGGAGGGAGTAGTTCACCCTCGAGGCTAGGGGTATGTACAAGTAGCTATGTGTTTGATCTCTCTCTCTCTCTCTCGTGTTCTCGATTTGGCACGATCTTGATGTACCGCGAGCTTTGTTAATATAGTTGGATCATATGGTGTTTCTCCCTCTCTATCTTGTTGTGATGAATTGAGTTTTTATCTTTGAGGTTTCACTATTATCGGATTGAATACTTTTATGGATTTGAGAACACTTGACGTATGTCTTGCATATGAATACCCGTGGTGACAATGGGGTATTATATTGATTCACTTGATGTATGTTTTGGCACTCAACTCGCGGATTCCCGAGGTGACATTGGGGTAATCTATGCATAGGGGTTGACGCACGTTTTCGTCCTACTTTCTTCGGTAGAAATCTTGGGGGACTCTTTGAAGTTCTTTGTGTTGGATTGAATATTATGAATCTGAAGTTGTTTGATGCATATTGTATAATCAACTCACGGATACTTGTGGTGACATTGGAGTATCTAGGTGACATTAGAGTTGGTTGATGTGTATCATATGGTGTTATTTTAGTATGAACTCTAGGGCTGTTCGTTACACTTATAGGGATGGCTCAATAGATTGATCGGAAAGGATAACTTTGAGGTGGTTTCGTACCCTACAACAATTTCTATCTTATGTTCTCCGCTAATAGGAACTTTGGAGTGATTCTTTATCGCACGTTGAGGGATTGTTATATAATTCAACTATGTTAGCACTGTTGAGAGATTGCACTAGTGAAAGTATGAACCCTAGGCCTTGTTTTCAAGCATTGCAATACCGTTTGTGCTCCATTTTATCACTTGCTACCTTGCTGTTTTTTTATTTTCAGATTACAAAAACCTATTTCTACTATCCATACTACACTTGTATCACCAATTCTTCGCCGAACTAGTGCACCTACACAATTTGCCATTGTATTGGGTGTGTTGGGGACACAAGAGATTTCTTGTATTTGATTGCAGGGTTGTTTGAGAGATACCATCTTCATCCTACGCCTCCCACGGATTGATAAACCTTAGGTCATCGACTTGAGGGAAAATTGCTATTGTCCTACAAAACTCTGCGCTTGGAGGCCCAACACGAGTCTACAAGAATAAGTTGTGTAGTAGACATCAGACCCCCCCCCCCCTTAAACTTTTGTGGACAACACTCAGTTTGGCCACATATTTTGATCTACGTACATATAACAAAGTAAAAAACTAGCAACTACACCACTCGTCATCTTATATGTCAATGACGTTATTTTGGAGCCGCTGACCTCATGGTCATTGTCGGCCGGGGGATACGCTAGTGCCTCCTTATCGTCCTCCTCGATAGCGAGGACCTGATCAAGATCCATGCCCACCTCATGCAGGAAGTGGCGGTTGGCCGCAATCTCCGCCTCAGACTGGATGGACTCGAGGATGGCCTGCTGATACGTCCATTTTGCATCATGTTTTACTACTATTATTTATTATGTTTTTGATCATTATTAAACTTTATGATGCAATTCCCATGCCTTTTCTCTCTTAATTTGCAAGGTTTACATGAAGAGGGAGAATACCGACAGCTGGAATTCTGGACCTGAAACAGCCACATCAGAGATACCTATTCTATAGAGCTCCAATTGACCTGAAATTTCACGGAGATTTTTTATTGAATATATAAAAATACCGGAGAAAAGAAATACCAGAGGGAACCCACCAGTTGCCCACAAGGCAACAGGGCGCGGCCCCCCCGGGCGCGCCCTGATGCCTTGTGGGGCCCCTGGCTGGGGTCTGGCCCCCTCCTTCTGGTATATAAGCTCATTTGCCCTAAAAAATAAAAGAGAAGACTTTCAGGATGAAGCGCCGCCGTCTCGAGGCGGAACCTGGGCAGGAGCACTTTTGCTCTCTGGCGGAGCGATTCCACCGAGGATACTTCCCTCCGGGAGGGGGAAATCGAAGCCATCGACATCACCAATGATCCTCTCATCGTGGGAGGACCAATCTTCATCAACATCTTCACCAGCACCATCTCATCTCAAACCCTAGTTCATCTCTTATATTCAATCTTTGTCTCAAAACTTCAGATTGGTACCTGTGGGTTGCTAGTAGTGCTGATTACTCTCTGTAGTTGATGCTAGTTGGTTTATTTGGTGGAAGATTATATGTTCAGATCCTTAATGATATTGAATACCCCTCTGATCTTGAACATGACTATGATTTGTGAGTAGTTACCTTTGTTCTTGAGGACGTGGGAGAAGTCTTGTCATAAGTAATCATGTGAATTTGGTATTCGTTCGATATTTTGATGATGTGTATGTTGTATTTCTTCTAGTGGTGTCTTGTGAGCGTCGACTACATGACACTTCACCATATTTGGGCCTAGAAGAATGCATTGGGGAGTAATAAGTAGATGATGGGTTGCTAGAGTGACAGAAGCTTAAACCCTAGTTTATGCGTTATTCCGTAAGGGGCTGATTTGGATCCATATGTTTCATGCTATGGTTAGATTTATCTTAATTCTTCTTTCGTAGTTGCGGATGCTTGCGAGAGGGGTTAATCATAAGTGGGAGGCTTGTTCAAGTAAGAACAACACCCAAGCACCGGTCCACCCACATATCAAATTATCAAAGTAGCGAACGCGAATCAACTAAACATGATGAAAGTGACTAGATGAAATTCCCATGTGTCCTCGAGAACGTGTTGCTTATTATAAGAAACCGTTCCGGCTTGTCCTTTGCTATCAAAAGGATTGGGCCACCTTGCTACACCTTTGTTACCGATACTTCTTGTTACTTGTTACGAATTACCTTGCTATCAAACTATCTGTTACCTATAATTTCAATGCTTGCAGAGAATACCTTGCTGAAAACCGCTTGTCATTTCCTTCTGCTCCTCATTGGGTTCGACACTCTTACTTATCAAAAGGACTACGATTGATCCCCTATACTTGTGGTTCATCAAGACTCTTTTCTGGCGCCATTGCCGGGGAGTGAAGCGCCTTTGGTGAGTGGAATTTGGTAAGGAAACATTTATATTACGTGCTGAAATTTATTGTTACTTGTTACTATGGAAACTAATCCTTTGAGGGGTTTGTCCGGGGTATCTTCACCTCGACCGGAAGCACTGAGAGTTGCCCCTCAACCTACTGAACCTACTGAAAATATTTACTATGAAATTCATTGGGGTATGATAGAGAAACTGCTAGCTAATCCTTATGCAGGAGATGGAACTATGCATCCAGATATGCACTTGATATATGTGGAAGAAATTTGTGGATTGTTTAAGCTTGCAGGTTTATCCGGAGATGGAGTTAAGAGTGTGATGCCCCCGACTCAATCGTGCACTAATCATACACGCAAATGCGCACGATCAAGCCCAGGGACTCACGGGAAGATATCACAACACAACTCTAGACACAAAATAAAATAATACAAGCTTTATATTACAAGCCAGGGGCCTCGAGGGCTCAAATACATAAGCTCGAGTTACACAAGAGTCAGCGAAAGCATCAGTATCTGAGTACAGACATAATTAGACAAGTTTGCCTTAAGAAGGCTGAGCAAAACAACGACATCTAGATCGAAAAGGCGCAGGCCTCCTGCCTGGGAGCCTCCTAACTACTCCTGGTCGTCAGTCTCCACGTAGTAGTAAGCTCCATCGGGGTAGTAGTAGTAATCGACGGGATCAACTGGCTCCGGGGCTCCGTTATCTGATCGCAGCAATTGGGTATGGGGAAAAAGGGGTAGCAAAGCAACCGTGAGTACTCATCCAAAGTACTCGCCAGACTTACATCAGATCTATGCTAAGTATGCATCGGTATCAAAGGGAAGGGGCTGTATCTGTGGACTATACTGCAGAAATGCCAGAATAGAAGGAAAGGCCTAGCCTATCGAAGACTAGCATCTTGCAGCGTCTTGCAGCATTGGAAGAGTGCAGATTAGCATATAAAAGTAATAGTAACAAGTATAATAGTAGCCATGCCCAAAGATCCTTCCTCGACTCCCTGCGAGAAAGCGATCCCGGAGCTATCAAATTATTAAGTAACACAGGTATCCAGTTCTAGTTGTAGTAGACCGGGATACAACAGCGAGCGTCCGTTATCGTGGACACGGCTATTTGAATAGATAATTTCCTTGCAGGGGTGCAGCAACTTACCCAACACGCTCGATTAACTCTGGCCGGACACACTTTTCCTGGTCATGCCCGGCCTCGGCTGATCGACACGCCGTAGTCCTACCTAGGCTCCGCAGAGAGGTCCCTGCCGGTCTACATCCTAAGCGCTCAGGGGTCTTGGGCCCATCGCCCTTTGCACTCTGGGTCGTTGTGAGCAGGGTGGATACCAGCACCACCTCTCTCCTGGATGGCGCGATCCGACCGTGCCACAAGGCTGAACTGGACGTCTGACAGAGCTTTTGGAAGAAACGTACGACGCCGAGTGCTAACCCGCGTGGTGGTTAGTGCGAAAACGCCAGAGGCCTACTCAGAACGCATATCCAAACCCTTAGTGTATTGGGAGCTCACGGAGACGAGCAGTGATTCATGATCAGTGATCCTGTCGCCCCGTCTCGTGGACTTACGGCAAGGGCCAGGCCCATCCCTCTCCTGGGGCGGTCTGCCTACCCGGGCGTGCCACATAATTATCTCGCGGGTACCCTCACGGTCAAACTGACTTCACATCTCTTGCGGGTACCCCTCGGGGTCGACCCGACTTCAACCAGGGACTGAGGTAAAAACATGGTAACCGTGTGTCCATAACATCAAGGGGGAATCCGAGGAATCACCCTAGATGGATTCCCACTCGATGTATCCGTCAAGGTGAACTTGGAGGAATCGCCCTCGATGGGTTCACACGTGAGGGGTTGCATGACAGAGGCATCATCGGAGGTGGTGAAAGAGGAATCACCCTCGGTAACCCACAACCGACTAGCTACGCTACAGAGATATAATCAGGAGTGATGTAGGAGGTATCACCTGATACGTCCATTTTGCATCATGTTTTGCTACTGTTATTTATATTGTTTTTAATCATTATAACACTTTTTGGAGTTATTCTAATGCCTTTTCTCTCTTAATATGCAAGATTCACACAAGCAGGGAGAATGCTGGCAGCTGGAATTCTGAACCTGAAAAAGCTCTCTCAAGATACCTATTCTGCACATCTCCAAATGAGCTGAAATTTTTTGGAGAATTATTTTGGAATATATAAAAAATATTGGAAGCAAAAAGTACCAAAGGGGGCCACCCAGGTGCCCACGAGGCACCAGGGCGTGCCACCCCCCCCCCCCCCAGGCGTGCCCTGGTACCTCGTGGGGCCCCTGGCCCACTTCTGGGGGAAAATTTTGTTTTTGCCACTCTAGCTTTTGCCAATTTTCCATATGCCACTCTAGATTCTGACATTTCTCTTTTGCCACTATTAGCTTTTGACAATTATCACAATTGCCATTTCGTCGGGGATACTTCCCTCCGGGAGGGGGAAATCGTCGCCATCGACATCACCAGCGACCCTCTCATTGTGGGAGGGCCAATCTTCATTAACATCTTCACCAGCACCATCTCATCTCAAACCCTAGTTCATCTCTTGTATTCTATCTTTGTCTCAAAACCTCAGATTGGTACCTGTGGGTTGCTAGTAGTGTTGATTACACTTTGTAGTTGATGCTAGTTGGTTTATTTGGTGGAAGATTATATGTTTAGATCTATTATGCTATTCAATACCCTACTGATCATGGGCATGTTGATGATGTGTGAGTAGTTACTTTTGTTCTTGAGGACATGGGAGAAGTCTTGTCATAAGTAATCATGTGAATTTGGTATTCGTTCGATATTTTGATGATGTGTATGTTGCGATTCTCTTAGTGGTGTTATGTGAATGTCGACTACATGACACTTCACCATATTTGGGCCTAAGGGAATGCATTTTGGAGTAGTAATTAGATGATGGGTTGCTAGAGTGACAGAAGCTTAAACCCTAGTTTATGCGCTATTCCGTAAGGGACTGATTTGGATCCATATGTTTAATGCTATGGTTAGAGTAATCTTAATTCTTCTTTCATAGTTGCGGATGCTTGCGAGAGGGGGTAATCATAAGTGGGAGGCTTGTCCAAGTAAGGGCGGCAGCCAAGCACCGGTCCACCCACATATCAAATTATCAAAGTAGCGAACGCGAATCAAACCAACATGATGAAAGTGACTAGATGAAATTCCCATGTGTCCCCGAGAACGCTTTACTTACTATAAGAGATCGTTTCAGGCTGTCCTTTGCTACAAAAAGGATTGGGCTATATTGCAGCACTCTTTATTACTATTGTTACTTGTTACAAATTATCTTGCTATCAAACTACTCGTTACCGATAATTTCAGTGCTTGCAGAAAATACCTTGCTGAAAACTGCTTGTCATTTCCTTCTGCTCCTCGTTGGGTTCGACACTCTTACTTATAGAAAGGACTACGATTGATCCCCTATACTTGTGGGTCATCAAGACTCTTTTCTGGCACCGTTGCCGGGGAGTGAAGCGCCTTTGGTGAGTGGAATTTGGTAAGGAAACATTTATATTACGTGCTGAAATTTACTGTCACTTGTCACTATGGAAAGTAATCCTTTGAGGGGTTTGTTCGGGGTATCTTCACCTCGACCGGAAACACCAAAAGTTGCTCCTCAACCTACTGCACCTACTGAAAATATTGAATATGAAATTCCTTCGGGTATGATAGAGAAACTGCTAGCTAATCCTTATACAGGAGATGGAACAATACATCCTGATATGCACTTGATCTATGTGGATGAAATTTGTGGATTATTTAAGCTTGCAGGTTTATCCGGAGACGGAGTTAAGAAGAAAGTATTCCCTTTATCTTTGGGGGTAAAAGCATTGACATGGTATAGGCTATGTGATGATACCGATACATGGGACTGGAACCGATTGAAACTGGAATTACATCAGAAATTTTATCCTATGCATTTGGTTCATCGTGATCGGAATTATATATATAATTTTTGTCCTCGTGAAGGAGAAAGCATCGCTCAAGCTTGGGGGAGGCTTAAGTACATGATGTACACATGCCCAATCATGAGCTCACATAGGAAATTATCTTACAGAATTTTTATGCTCGGCTTTCTCATGATAATCAAAATACTCTCGATTCTTCTTCGACTGGCTGCTTTATGAAGAAAACTATTGAATTCAGATGGGATCTTCTGGATAGAATTAAACGCAACTCTAAAGATTGGGAACTCGACAAAGGTAATGAGTCAGGTATAATACTTGAGTTCGATTGTGTTAAATCTTTTATGACTACCGATGCCTTTCATAAGTTTAGCACTAAATATGGACTTGACTCTGAGATAGTAGCTTCCTTTTGTGAATCATTTGCTACTCATGTTGATCTCCCTAAGGAGAAGTGGTTTAAATATCACCCCCCTATTAAAGAAAAGATTGAGGAACCTGTTAGTATTAAAGAAGAAACAATTGTTTACCATGTTGATCCAGTTGTGCGTACCGCTTATATTGAGAAACCACCTTTTCCTGTTAGGATTAAGGAACATGCTAAAGTTTCAACTGTGGTTAACAAAAGTCACATTAGAGCACCTAGACCCTCTGAACAAATTAAAGTTGAACCTAATGTTGCTATGGTTAAAGATCTCTTGGTTGATAATATAGATGGGCATGTTATTTACTTCTGCGATGAAGCAGCTAGAATTGCTAAACCTGATTCTAAAGATAAAAACAAACCCGTTGTGGGCATGCCTGTTGTCTCAGTTAAAATAGGAGATCATTGTTATCATGGCTTATGTGATTTGGGTGCTAGTGTGAGTGCTATTCCATTTACCTTATATCAAGAAATTACGAATGATATTGCACCTGCTGAACTTGAGGACATTGATGTCACTATTAAACTTGCAAACAGGGATACCATTACACCGCTTGGGATCGTTAGAGATGTTGAAGTCTTGTGTGGAAAAATCAAATACCCTACTGATTTTCTAGTCCTTGGTTCTCCACAAGATGATTTTTGTCCCATTATATTTGGTAGACCTTTCTTGAACACTGTTAATGCCAAGATTGATTGCGCTAAAGAAATTGTTAGTGTTGATTTTGGTGGTATGTCTCATGAGTTTAATTTCTCTAAATTTCGTAGACAACCTCATGATAAAGAATTGCCTAGTAAAGATGAAATTATTGGTCTTGCTTCTATTGCCGTACCTCCTACTGATCCGTTAGAACAATATTTGCTAGACCACGAAAATGATATGCATATGAATGAAAGAAATGAAATAGATAGAATGTTCTTTGATCAGCCACCCATCCTTAAACATAACTTGCCTATTGAAACTCTTGGAGGTCCTCCTCCACCTAAGGGTGATCCTGTATTCGAATTGAAGCAATTGCCTGATACATTGAAATATGCTTATCTTGATGAAAAGAAGATATATCATGTTATTATTAGTGCTAACCTTTCAACACATGAAGAAAAGATATTACAAAAAACTCTGAGGAAGCACCAAGCTGCTATCGGATATACTCTTGATGATCTTAAGAGCATTAGTCCCACTCTATGTCAGCACAAAATTAATATGGAGCCTGATGCCAAACCAGTTGTCGACCACCAACGACGATTAAATCCTAAGATGAAGGAGGTGGTAAGAACTGAAATATTAAAACTTCTGGAAGCAGGTATAATCTATCCCATAGCTGATAGTAGATGGGTAAGTCCTGTTCATTGTGTCCCTAAGAAAGGGGGTATTACCGTTGTCCCCAATGATAAAAATGAACTCATTCCACAAAGAATTGTAACTGGTTATAGGATGGTAATTGATTTTAGAAAATTAAACAAAGCTACTAGAAAAGATCATTACCCCTTACCTTTCATTGATCAAATGTTAGAAAGATTGTCTAAGCATACACACTTTTGTTTCCTAGATGGTTATTCTGGTTTTTCTCAAATACCCGTAGCACAATCTGATCAAGAGAAAACCACCTTTACTTGTCCTTTTGGAACTTATGCTTATAGACGTATGCCTTTTGGTTTATCCAATGCAGCTGCTACCTTTCAAAGATGTATGACTGCTATATTCTCTGACTTTTGTGAAAAGATTGTTGAGGTATTTATGGATGATTTTTCCGTTGATGGAACTTCTTTTGATGATTGCTTAAGCAACCTTGATCGAGTTTTGCAGAGATGTGAAGAAACTAATCTTGTCTTGAATTGGGAGAAGTGCCACTTTATGGTGAATGAAGGTATTGTCTTGGGGCATAAAATTTCTGAGAGAGGTATTGAAGTTGAGAAAGCTAAGGTTGATGCCATTGAGAAAATGCCATGTCCTAAAGATATTAAAGGTATAAGAAGTTTCCTTGGTCATGCTGGTTTCTATAGGAGGTTTATTAAAGACTTCTCTAAAATTTCTAGGCCTCTTACCAATCTTTTGCAAAAAGATGTTCCATTTGTTTTTGATGATGATTGTCTAGAAGCCTTTGAAACACTTAATAAAGCCTCAACCACTGCACCCATTGTTCAACCACCTGATTGGAACTTGCCTTTTGAAATTATGTGTGATGCTAGTGATTATGCTGTTGGTGCTATTCTAGGACAGAGAGTTGATAAGAAATTAAATGTTATCCATTATGCTAGTAAAACTCTAGACAGTGCCCAAAGAAATTATGCTACTACTGAAAAAGAATTTCTAGCAGTTGTGTTTGCATGTGATAAGTTCAGATCCTACATAGTTGATTCTAAAGTAACTGTTCACACTGATCATGCTGCTATTAAATATCTTATGGAAAAGAAATATGCTAAACCTAGACTAATTAGGTGGGTTCTATTGCTACAAGAATTTGACTTGCATATTATTGATAGAAAGGGAGCTGAGAATCCCGTAGCAGATAATTTGTCTAGAATTGAAAATGTTCTTGATGACCCACTTCCTATTAATGATGATTTCCCTGATGAACAATTAGCTGTCATAAATGCTTCTCGTAATACTCCTTGGTATGCAGACTATGCTAATTACATTGTTGCTAAATACATACCACCTAGTTTCACATACCAACAAAAGAAAAAGTTCTTTTATGATTAAAGACATTACTTCTGGGATGACCCACATCTTTATAAAGAAGGAGTAGATGGTATTATTAGGCGTTGTATACCTGAGCATGAACAGGAACAGATCCTATGGAAGTGTCACTCCGAAGCTTATGGAGGACACCATGCGGGAGACAGAATTGCACATAAGGTATTGCAATCTGGTTTTTATTGGCCTACTCTTTTCAAGGATGCTCATAAGTTTGTCTCATCTTGTGATGAATGTCAAAGAATTGGTAATGTTGGTAGATGTCAGGAAATGCCTATGAATTATTCACTTGCTGTTGAACCATTTGATGTTTGGGGATTTGATTATATGGGACCTTTTTCTAAATCCAACGGGTATACTCATATTTTAGTTGCTATTGATTACGTTACTAAGTGGGTAGAAGCTATTCCAGCTAGTAGTGCTGATCATAACACTTCTATTAAAATGCTTAAAGATGTTATTTTCCCAAGGTTTGGAGTCCCTAGATATTTAATAACTGATGGTGGTTCACATTTTATTCATGGTGCATTCCGTAAATTACTTGCTAAATATGATGTCAACCATAGAATTGCATCTCCATATCACCCTCAAACTAGTGGTCAAGTTGAATTGAGCAATAGAGAAATAAATTAATTTTGCAAAAAACAGTTAATAGATCTAGAAAAAATTGGTCTAAGAAACTTGACGATGCATTGTGGGCTTATAGAACCGCTTATAAAAATCACATGGGTATGTCTCCTTATAAAATGGTTTATGGAAAAGCATGTCATTTACCTCTTGAGTTAGAACATAAAGCATATTGGGCAATTAAAGAACTGAATTATGATTTTAAACTTGCCGGTGAAAAGAGGTTATTTGATATTAGCTCATTAGATGAATGGAAAACCCAAGCTTATGAAAATGCCAAATTATTTAAAGAAAAGGTTAAAAGATGGCATGATAGAAGAATTCAAAAACGGGAATTCAAAGTAGGTGAGCAAGTTCTATTGTACAATTCTCATTTGAGATTCTTTGCAGGAAAACTTCTCTCTAAATGGGAAGGACCGTATATCATCGCAGAAGTTTATCGCTCCGGAGCCATCAAAATAAATAACTCCGAAGGCACTAATTCGAGAGTGGTGAATGGGCAAAGAATTAAGCATTATATTTTAGGTACCCCCATTAATGTTGAAACTAATATTATTGAAACCATTACACCGGAAGAATACATAAGAGAGACCTTCCGGAACACTCCAGAACCCTGAAAAGGAAGAGGTATGTGATACGGTAAGTAAACCGACGCCAAAAATTCCATAAAAATATTTTCTGTCAGTTTTGGAATATTTAGAAAAATACAAAAATAAGAAACAGCCGGGGGGACCCACCTGGTGCCCACGAGGCACCAGGGCGCGCCACCCCCCCCCCCCCAGGCGCGCCCTGGTACCTCGTGGGCCCCACGTGTGCCTTTCCGACTCCGTTTTTCTTCTGTATTACTTGTTTTGCAAGATAAAAAATCTTTATATATACTACCAGATGTTTTGACCACCGTATCACAGAAATCTCCAATGTTCTTGTTTCGTGCTATTTTTCTGACAGATCTAGATTGTAATGGCTCCCCAAAAGCTTCGTGCCAAGCACCGCATTGTGCAATCATCGCCAGGCAAACGCCCCTACAGCGAGGTCTACTATGAGTTATCGTCGGGGGAAGAAGACAATGGCAAAGAGGACAAGGTCGAGGAAGTTGCAGGAGCCCAGGCTCCAGAAGGAGGGCAAGCCATCCCCATGGAGGAGAACGCAGAGAAGGGAGATATCCTTCAACCTTTTTATGATCATCTCTCTCCATCCGTAATTGAAGCCCTAAAAGTCTTTGAAATAGTTAGTGTTCAAAATACATCTCTCACTCGCGAAGTTATTTTGTTGGAGGAGCAAAACATCGCCCTTCGAAGCATCAACCGTAGATTGATGTATCTGCTTGAGCTGAAGGACAAGCTTGCCACTGCACCATCACCACCATCACCGAAGAAGGAAACTTGAGCACATGGGTATGGGCACTCCCCTTGGCTTGTGCCAAGCTTGGGGGAGGTGCCCCGGTATCGTATCACCATCACTTTTATTATCTTTACCTATTTTTAGTTCGATCCTTAGTTATTTCGTGATCTAGTTGAATAAAAGTTTAGTATGATCTATTTTCAAGTGTTAGTTTTGTGATCCATCTATCTATGTAATCGAGTTGAGAGTTATATAATAAAGAGTAGTTTAAGTTTTTTCCTCTTTACTTTCATGTTCCAATTCTAGCAATGAAAATAATGAAAAAGATCATATGCTAATCTTATGTAAAGTAATGACATCACATAAAGAAAAGTATAAGTGGTAAAATTTATTGGAAGTTAACAAACATAGTATTAGTCAACGATGCAATTCATGAAAGAATTAATAAGGGAAGAGAAGATTCACATGCAAATATACTATCTTGGACATCTTTTATGATTGTGAGCCCCCATTAAGTATTTTATGCCAAATTGTTGAAGTTGGACAAGGAAGACAACATAATGAATTATGTTTGTTCATATTCACATAGAAGTTATATTGTTATAGATCCTCCAACATGTGGTGCTTGTCCAATATCTTTGCTAGCCAAAAATTCGCACCAAGTAGAGATACTACTTGTGCATCCAAAACCCTTAAACCCAGTTTCATGTCATGAGAGTCCACTATATCTACCTATGGATTGAATAAGATCCTTCAAGTAAGTTGTCATCGGTGCAAAACGCAATAAAAATTGCCTCTAATTATGTCTGAACTTTTATTGTAAGGGAAATAAGCGTTGTACGAACTTCTGATGGTAAAGAAATAAAAGCGACGGACTGCATAATAAAGGTTGCTATCACAAGGGGCAATATAACGTGACGTTCCTTTGCATTAAGAGCTCTTGCATCCAACAACAAAAAGCGCATGACAACCTCTGCTTCCCTCTGCGAAGGGCCTATCCTTTACTTTTATGTATTTACTTTTTATGCAAGAGTCAATAGTGTTCTCCTCTATTTCCTTTTTATTTTTCTCTTTTGCAAGCATCATGTGGTGGGGAAAGATCTAGGCACATATATCCAGTTGGATATGAGTGATCATGAGTTATTATTGTTGACATCACCCTTGAGGTGAATAAGTTGGGAGGCAAAATCACAAGCCCCTATCTTTCTATGTGTCTGGCTGAAACTTTTTGCTCCATATATATGCCGTGAGTGTTAGCAATCATAGAAGACTAAATGATGGTTGAGTATGTGGACTTGCTAAATAGCTCCTACATGAGACCCTTCCTGAAAATATGATGAATTGTAATTGCATTGTTGACTGAGAACATAGTTTGTTAGTTTTCAAGAAAGTTTATGCCTTATACTCCATTGTTGTGATGAATTGTTACTTGCTCATGGGAAGTTTATGATAATAAATCTTGCTATTATGATAATAAATATTGCTGTTATAATAATGATCATGATGCTTCTATGTCCGTATTTTGTTTTTATCGACACCTCTCTCTCTAAACATGTGGACATGATTATCGATATCGGCTTTCGCTTGAGGACAAGCGAGGTCTAAGCTTGGGGAGTTGATACGTCCATTTTGCATCATGTTTTTCTATTGTTATTTATATTTTTTTAATCATTATAACACTTTTTGGAGTAATTCTAATGCCTTTTCTCTCTTAATATGCAAGATTCACACAAGGAGGGAGAATGCCGGCAGCTGGAATTCTGGACCTGAAAAAGCTCTATCAAGATACCTATTATGCACATCTCCAAATGAGCTGAAATTTTCTGGAGAATTATTTTGGAATATGTAAAAAATATTGGTAGCAAAAAGTACCAAAGGGGTCCACCCAGGTGCCCACGAGGCACCAGGGCGCGCCACCCCCCCCAGGCGCGCCCTGGTACCTCGTGGGGCCCCTGGCCCACTTTTGGCCCCCATTTTCTGGTATATAAGTGCATTTGACCTAAAAAAAATAAGGTGAGGACTTTTGGGACGGTGCGCCGCCGTCTCGAGGCGGAACTTGGGCAGGAGCACTTTTGCTCTCCGGCGGAGAGATTCCGCCGGGGATACATCCCTCCGGGAGGGGGAAATCGTCGCCATCGACATCACCAGCGACCCTCTCATCGTGGGAGGGCAAATCTTCATCAACATATTCACCAGCACCATCTCATCTCAAACCCTAGTTCATCTCTTGTATTCAATCTTTGTCTCAAAACCTCAGATTGGTACCTGTGGGTTGCTAGTAGTGTTGATTACACTTTGTAGTTGATGCTAGTTGGTTTATTTGGTGGAAGATTAT
This sequence comes from Elymus sibiricus, assembly GCA_039707655.1. Lineage (NCBI taxonomy): Eukaryota > Viridiplantae > Streptophyta > Magnoliopsida > Poales > Poaceae > Elymus > Elymus sibiricus. Next base: position 456,529,307 of record CM077672.1, read on the forward strand.
ATGTTCAGATCTATTATGCTATTCAATACCCTACTGATCATGGGCATGTTGATGATGTGTGAGTAGTTACTTTTGTTCTTGAGGACATGGGAGAAGTCTTGTCATAAGTAATCATGTGAATTTGGTATTCGTTTGATATTTTTATGATGTGTATGTTGTGATTCTCTTAGTGGTGTTATGTGAACGTCGACTACATGACACTTCACCATCTTTGGGCCTAAGGGAATGCATTGTGGAGTAGTAATTAGATGATGGGTTTCTAGAGTGACAGAAGCTTAAACCCTAGTTTTTGCGCTATTCCGTAAGGGACTGATTTGTATCCATATGTTTAATGCTATGGTTAGAGTAATCTTAATTCTTCTTTCGTAGTTGCGGATGCTTGCGAGAGGGGGTAATCATAAGTGGGAGGCTTGTCCATGTAAGGGCAGCACCCAAGCACCGGTCCACCCACATATCAAATTATCAAAGTAGCGAACGCGAATCAAACAAACATGATGAAAGTGACTAGATGAAATTCCCATGTGTCCTCGAGAACGCTTTACTTACTATAAGAGATCATTTCGGCCTGTCCTTTGCTACAAAAAGGATTGGGCTATATTGCTGCACTCTTTATTACTATTGTTACTTGTTTGTTGTTACAAATTATCTTGCTATCAAACTACTCGTTACCGATAATTTCAGTGCTTGCAGAAAATACCTTGCTGAAAACCGCTTGTCATTTCCTTCTGCTCCTCGTTGGGTTCGACACTCTTACTTATCGAAAGGACTATGATTGATCCCCTATACTTGTGGGTCATCATCACCCTCGGCACTCGATAGTAGCTCTGCAGAGTCGGACAACTAAAGGAGTGTGCGGTGCTGTGTCGGTCTCTGCACGTCGATTACCTTGATCGAATCTTCCGGTAGCAAAGCAGGGCAACACGGACAAGGGTGTGGGGCCACTGATGGATCACTAACTAGCCTATACTAAGCATATAGGACAACATGTAAAGTATCAACAACAGGTTACAAAATCAGGCTATGCATCTGAATAGGAGCAATCAAATACAGTAGCAAAATCTAATGCAAGCATGGGAGAGAAAGAATGGGCGATATAGGAATGATCAAGGGGGTTTTGCATGCCTGGAAGCTCTGCTGAAAGGGACGGGTCGTCGACGACGTAGTCGTACTCGGGAGCAGCGTCAGTCTCGGAGTCTACCGGAGAGAAGAGGGGGAAGAAACAATAAATATAAAGCAAACAAATGCAACACAGATGCATGACATGGCAATATGCCGGGCTAGGGGTGACCTAACGCAGTGCTACACGTTATAGACAGAGCGGGAAAATATATGGGGATATTTTCCCGGCTTTAGGCATTTATCAGACATACGATCCGGAGGGGAAGGTTCCATGTTTGCAGTGTTGGAGGCATGTGACAGGTATGTGGATGGCATATTCGGATTCGTCTTATTTTTCTGATCATTTTTCATATAGAAAACATTTTCATCCGAGTTACGGATTATTTTATATGATTTTTCAAAGTTTTAGGCATTTTCTGGAGTTTACTAAATTTTTGGTAAGTCTGGGAATCCCTCAGTTTTAAACATCACTTAGCTGTTTTCAAAAGGCTATAGCTAGTGTTCTGTTCATCCTATGGCTTAGTGCCCTATATCAAATTTTATCATTTTTCTGTGATCTACATGACAGGGTCAATTACATCCATGTTAGAGTTCATTAGCTTGATCAAAACTTGGTTTGAAAAGTGCCTCACGATGTTAACTCCAGAAACTGTTATAACATACCAAAAGTGCTTGATGATTGCCACTGATCCATAGCTCTAATGGAGATACTTCCTATAAGTGTTTTGTACTACAACAAGAGTACTATCATGCTATGCCCTTAGATGGCATGACAGATCCCTGTAGCTTGTTCATCAACAACTCTAAATTAGCTATGACAATAAAGCTGTTTTTCTGTTAACAGAACATAGCACTTTGTGATTTTCATAGGATTTAATCCATGCATCAAATGGATTTGATCCAGTGGAAACATTTGAACCTTGTCAAGTGTACTACCTGTCCATATAATTTTTGTAGGGAACGCGACAGAAAACAACAAATTTCGGTACAGCGAGCACGCCCAAGACCACTATGGAGACTGCATACAGGGTTTGATCTGATCATTACCGACTCGTAGCGCAGCGGAAGTAGAGTCGATGTAGATCGCCGGTGCAGATCCCCGCAGCTAGGATTTACCACCTCCCAAACGCGAGGATGTACTCCCTCGTCGGACAGCCCTTCGGGAAGCGGTTGGACAGTCCCCTAGACGATGTCACGGACAGCCCTTCGAGAGGACCCTCGAAGCACGAACGGTAACTCGGACAGCCCTTCGGGAGGACCCTCGAATAGCCCCTCGGGCAAAAGATTGAACCTACGACCTCTCTACGGGGTTGCACACATACGATGTCAGCTATCCGGCAGGGCTTCGCCATCCAGAACTAGTTCCTGCCGGAACCCAGACAACCTTTCGGCTCTACGAAACTATTTCGTGGGAGGGAGAGAGAAAGCCAGATAATGCATGGCATGTGTATGAGAGTTGGAGTGAGTGTGGAGAGCTCCTCTCCACCTCTATTTATAGGAAAACCAAGGGGTAGGGTGGGCATATTAAAATACCAAAACACCCACACTTTATGTCACACATAAAGGGCATAGAGGGCATAAAAGGATGGCATGTGGAGCTCCATGGAGGAGCTCCACTCTTGGCCGGCCACCCTCATGGGGCCCCCCCAAAGGGGGCTCCTTGGTCCCTAAGTCCTTCAAGAAGCCTTTTGGGAAAAGCCCTAAAAGGTGGCTTTCCAAAAAAGTAACCGTAAAGTGATTTTCACTATTCACGAAAACATTTTTCCGCGACCGTTAAATCCGAAAATATTTCTGTGGGTCTTAGAATAATTCCACTACCCACTAAAATGATTTTGGACGCGTTCCGAAACAATTCCGGATTAGTGATTTTCATCTGCGAAAAGGAACCAAACCGGTTCCGGCAGCTCCGGAACATTTCCGGTTTTTATCCCGAAAAAATCCCAGAAGTTTCCAGAACAATTCTGGCACCCTCCAAGAATTTCCAAGCGTGTGCCGAAACCAATTTGACTTAATGGTATACTCCGAAACAACTTTTCAGTTTTACCGAAACTATTCCGGTGTTCTCTCCGGAACGTTTCCGTTGTCTCCGAAACTTTTTTGGTGACTTTCTCTCAGACTCCCTGTCTAGTATTCAGCAGATAGATGACCCTTAAGCGTGTGACCCTATAGGTTTGGTGAAATATAGACATGACCGGAACACTTTCCGATCAATGATCAACAGCGGAACCGTGGACACCCAAATTGATCCCAATACCCACACGAATAAATATTCGAGTGAACCTTCAGTTGCTGTGTGCTATTCCTGTTGATTCGAGATATGTTACAAACACCCGAGGTGAGATTAATTGGCATCCCCGTGGATCAACACTTGTCCACTACGCCAGTTACCTTGATACCGGTTTTGTTCTTTTTTCTCGTTTTCGTGTTCCGGCATCCCTGTGATCAAATCACAATGTGTCTGGCCAGACGATGATGGATACCGTAACACCGAGAGGGCCCGAGAATATCTCTCCATCGTCGGAGGAGCAAATCCCAATCTCGAGCTATCTCGTTTCTTGTCATACTTTTCCGTGAACCCGTAAGCTGCCGTAATAGCCACCCAGTTATGGATGACGTTTAACAAACCCCAAAGTTCACGAAGCAAGTACGAAGGAACTTGATACTCTCATGGTCTAAGGAACTATGCAAACATTAACTATCTCTGTGTTATTAAGCATTAACTTGTGACGAATGTATCTCATAGCATAACATCAATTCGGGTCGATTCAACACAAGTGTTCTTCTAACATTGTGCCCTCAAAATTGCCGGCATAGTCATGCCCATGATCAGGAAAATAGGATCATCATGCAATACTTGAGCCAGTCTTAGAGGCACGACTAGGAATACATTTTGCCGTTTATTATACCACACGTGCACATGAGTTTCCCTCCGAGCCTCATGGATATTGTAGACTCGAGAATCATTGCAGTTATAGCATGGAACATAAACATTCATTACAAATTTGGAGATACAAAATAACTGTTATTACTGCCTCTAGGGCATATCTCCTACAATTTTTACTCATGTTAACAGTTGTTTAGTCGCTGTTTAAGGGCTGTCCAGAGGGTTAATCAGTGCAGTTGTAGTATGAGCTAGCTACCGCTACAGTAACTAGCAGTAGCAGTAGAAGCTGAGTAGCAGCAAGGCAGAGGAGCAGCAGCAATGCAGCAGCGCGGCGCGGCATGGGCGCGGCGAGGCCGGCTGAAGGCGGGCGAGGGCGATGCGCACGGGAGGCGGGCGTGCACGCGCGCGCGTCGGGCGCGGCCAGGGAGCGGCCCAGGGCGAGCAGAGCGCGGGTGGAGCTCGGCGGCAGTGCGGCAGGAGTGCGGCGAGCGCGCGTACACAAAGAGCTTCGGGGCAGCTGGACGAAGCACGAAGCGGCACATACGGCGACGATTTCAAAGGGGAAAAGGGGGAATCGGACGAGGGCTTCACAGTGGTTCTCGATGACGAGCTCGGGAGGTCGGGGAGGCGCTGGTGGTGGAGATCGACGGGGATGGCCGCGGCGGCTGTGGGCGAAGAAGACCGGCGATGGTGAGCATACGGTGGCTCCCCGCACGAACCAGTGGGCCTAGTCGAAGGAGACGTCTATGGCGCAACTCCTGGACATATTTTTAGGCGCCGGGGAGGCCTGTGGCCGCGACGACGACGGCGGCCATGGGGAGCGCGGTTCGGCTGCGCATTGCGGAGGAGAAAACGACATGAGGGGGAGCAGGGAGAGGGCTAGAGTTGTCCTGGGGGTTTGGGGGTGGTCTTATCCTCCCAGAGGACCCGGGGAATGGCCGACACGGCGACGGCAGTGGCCAGGGCGGCGTGGATGGCCGCCACGCCATGCCCTGCCTCCTCCTGTACGTGAGGTAGGAGAAAGGCCAGGGTGGGCTGGGCTTTGGTGTACTGTGCAACTAAGGCCCATTGGCACAGTAGCTCTTCACCTCTTTTCTTTTTATTTTTCTCTTTGTATTTCTCCACTGTTTTGCATTTAATTAGTGCACCAATTGACTTTTGTAAAATGTGCCACTGGTCAAATTAAATACTTTGCAATATCTAGTACTGCCACAAAAAGTTTAGAGGCATAATGATTTCATTTGAATTTTGTTTAGATGAAAATGGATTAAAGGGGCTGTTTTAGTCACTGTTTTTGGGGGCTAGCTCCCAAATGAGCAAACAAGTGATATTATTTTCCTTATCATTAATTATCTATTGAATATTGTCTAAAACATGAACTATTTTTCATACAAGTTTGTAGCTTTTCAAATTTCACTTGCTATTTGAATTTAAGTTTGAAATGGAATTTTAAATGAGATATGAGTGATAACCCACAAGTATAGGGGATTGCAACAGTTTTCGAGGGTAGAGTATTCAACCCAAATTTATTGATTCGACACAAGGGAAGCCAAAGAATATTTGCAAGTATTAGCAGTTGAGTTGTCAATTCAACCACACCTGGAGACTAAATATCTGCAGCAGAGTGATCAGTAACACAGTAGTATGATAGTTTGATAGCAGTAGCAATAATAGTAACTGTAACGGTAACGGTAGCTGCAACAGTAGTAACAATTGTGACAGTAGTAGCAACAGTAGTAACTTAGCAAGAACAATATGTGAAAAGCTCGTAGGCATTGGATCGGTGATTTTGTTGGATAACATTCATCATGTAACAGTCATAACCTAGGGCGACACAGAACTAGCTCCAATTCATCAATGTAATGTAGGCATGTATTCCGTATAGTCATACGTGCTTACGATAAGAACTTGCATGACATCTTTTGTCCTACCCTCCCGTGACAGCGGGGTCCATAAGGAAACTAAGGGATATTAAGGCCTCCTTTTAATAGAGAACCGGAACAAAGCATTAGCACTTAGTGAATACATGAACTCCTCAAACTACGGAATTCACCGGAAAGAATCTCAATTATTGTCACCTTGGGGTATGCGGATCATAACACGTAGCATACAACTTGCAAGATCAGATCAAGAACACAAATATATTCATGAAAACATAAAGGGTTTAGATCTGAAATCATGGCACTCAGGCCCTAGTGACAAGCATTAAGCATAGCAAAGTCATAGCAACATCAATCTCAGAACATAGTGGATACTAGGGATCAAGCCCTAACAAAACTAACTCGATTACATGATAAATCTCATCCAACTCATGACCGTCCAGCAAGCCTACGAAGGAATTACTCACTCCCAGCGGTGAGCATCATGAAATTGGTGATGAAGGATGGTTGATGATGACGATGCCGAAAGATCCCCCTCTCCGGAGCCCCAAACGGACTCCAGATCAGGCCTCCCGATGAAGAACAGGAGGTGGCGGCGGCTCCGTATCGTGAAACGCAATAAAACTTCCTCTCTTATTTTTTTTCTCTGGAATTGTGAATTTATAGGCCTGAGATTAGGGTCAGCGGAGCCACATGGGCCCCACAAGCCACCAGGGCGCGCCAGGGGGGTGGCGTGCCCTGGTGCCTCGTGGGCAGCAGGTGGCCCCCCTCCAGTAGATCTTGGCTCCAGTATTTTTTATTTATTCCATAAAAAATCTCCAAAAAGTTTCGTCCAATTCCAAGAACTTTTATTTCGGCACAAAAAACAACACCATGGTAGTTCTGCTGAAAACAGCGTCAGTCCGGGTTAGTTTCATTCAAATCATGCAAATTAGAGTCCAAAACAAGAGCAAAAGTGTTTGGAAAAGTTGATACGACGGAGACGTATCAACTCCCCCAAGCTTAACTCATTGCTTGTCCTCAAGCAATTCAGTTAACAAACTGAAAGTGATAAAGAAAAACTTTTACGAACTCTTTTGTTCTTGTATCTATATATATGCTTAAATAGTGCCCAAGTTTTTAGCAAAGATTATAACTAACCATGCAAATGATAACTCTTAGAAATTATATTCACTCATATCAATGGCATAATCAACTAGCGAGCAATAATAAGATATTTCAAATGCCAACACTTTGTCAAAACGATCATGATATAATATGACAACATGGTATCTCGCTAACCCTTTCTGAGACCGCAAAACATAAATGCAGAGAATCTCCAAAGTTCAAGCAGCGACTAAACATTGTAATTCATGGTAGAAGAGATCCAGTCATGATGCACACAACATTAACTATACACAATGCATGAGAATGACAATAGTGCTCTCAGGTCTGGTGCTTGTTTGAGAAGGTGATGACTCAACAATAAAAGTAAAATAACATAAGAGTAAATAGATAGGCCCTTCGCAGAGGGAAGCGGGGATTTGCAGAGGTACCAGAGCTCGAAGCTTAAATCAGAGATAAATATAATTTTGGGAGGTATGCCTTTCCTGTCAACGTCATGACTGAGAGTTTTCAATATCTTCCATGCTAAACACATTAGCGGCGGTTCCCAAGCGGTAAAGTAAAGTTTACTCCCCCTCCACCAACAAACACAAGCCATGGCTAGCCGAATCCTCGGGTGCCCTCCATACCAACAACTTTCCGGGGGAGTTTGTTTTATTATTTTGCAATTTTAATAATGGGACTGGGCATCCCGATTACCAGCCCCTTTCGTGCAAGGACAAGTGAATAAACACTCATCATGAGAATAACCCGCTTAGCATGGAAGATACTGACCGCCCCCTGTCGCTCCATGAGCGGTACGGGCACACAAAACATATGTTCATTTGAATATTTAGAGGTGCCACATGCAATTTACTTAGAACGGCAGAGTAATACCGCATATAGGTAGATATAGTGGACTCATCTAGAATAACTTTGGTTTAAGGGTTTTGATGCACAAGTAGTATTCCCGCTTAGTACAGGCAAAGGCTAGCAATAGGTTGAGAAGCGACCAGCTAGAGAGCGAAAACGGTCATAATCATGCATTATGAATAATCAACATTGAATACTAGCATGAGTAGGATATAAGCACCATGAACATAAATATCGTGGAGGCTATGCTGGTTTTGAATCAACTACATGCGTGAACATGTGCCAAGTCAAGCCACTCGAAACATTCAGAGGAGGATACCATATCATCATACTACATCATGAACATTTTAATGCATGTTGGCACCCAAGATAAATCATTATCCACTCCTAGCACTACTGGAATCTGACATTTTGCCATCTGTCCCCTCTTTGCCGTCTGCCAGCTGACGGCAAAGAACCAGCTGATGGCAAAGAGGGTCTTTGCCGTCAGCTGTCTCTTTGCCGTCTGCCAGCTGACGGCAAAGAGGCCAATGGCAGACGGCAAAGAGCCTGGTGGGCCCCCCGTGGCACGGCGTTGGCTAGGGCACCTTCTTTGTTGTCTGCCACCTCTTTGCCATCTGCTAGCAGACGGCAAAGAAGGGCTAGCCAGACGGCCACCCCGCCCCGTCGCCGCCCCTCCCTACCACCCCGTCGCCGCCCCCACTGCCCGGCCGCCCCCGCCGGCCGGCCGCCCCAGCGGCCCAGACCCCCCTGCCCCCCCTGGTGAGCTCCCCCCTCCTGCCCCTCTATTTTTTTTTTTTTTTTTTAGTTTTTTTCTGTTTTTGGAGTAAGAAAATTAGATGTTTAGGTAAATAGATGTTTAGGTAAATAGAAAAAAAGGGAAAGAAGAAAAAATAAGAAGAAGAGTAAGAAGAAAAAGAAGAGGAGGAGGAGGAGAAGAAAAAAGAAGAAGAAGAAGAAGAAGAAAAAAAGAGGAGAGGAGGAGAAGAAGAAGAGGAAAAAGGAAAGGAAGAAGAAGAAGAAGAGGAGGAGGAGAAGAAAAAAGAAGAAGAAGAAGAAGAAGAAGAAGAAGAAGAAAAGAGGAGAGGAGGAGAAGAAGAAGAGGAAAAAGGAAAGGAAGAAGAAGAAGAAGAAGAAGAGAAGAAGAAGAAGAAGAAGAAGAAGAAGAAGAAGAAGAAGAAGAAGAAAAGGAAGAAAATGAAGAAGAGGAAGAAGAAGCAAAGGAAAAAGAGAAAAAAAAAGACCCCGACACCACGACACCTCGACACCCCGACCCGACAGCACGACACCCCGACACGACACCCCGACACCCCGACACCCCGACACCCCGACAGCCCGACACGACACCTCGACACCCCGACACCCCGACACGACACCCTGACACCCCGACACCCCGACACCAAGACACGACACCTCGACACCCCGACCCGACACTCCGACACCACGACACCCCGACACCCCGACCCGACACCCCCTCATATATTTGTGAATTATGAGTTAGGGCATATATTTTCTGATTTTGTTATGAAAAACATCATATATATTTGTGTTGATCGGGTGGATTTAAATGTGCAGTTGTTTCGTCGCTACGAGGGTCTGGTGTTCGACGACCTCCTCGTGCGTTCGACGAGAGAAGAAGAAGAAGAAGAAGAAGAAAATGAAGAAGAGGAAGAAGAAGCAAAGGAAAAAGAGAAAAAAAAAAGACCCCGACACCACGACACCCCGACACCCCGACCCGACAGCACGACACCCCGACACGACACCCCGACACCCCGACACCCTGACACGACACCTCGACACCCCGACACCCCGACACGACACCCCGACACCCCGACACCAAGACACGACACCCCGACCCGACACTCCGACACCACGACACCCCGACCCGACACCCCGACCCGACACCCCCTCATATATTTGTGAATTATGAGTTAGGTCATATATTTTCTGATTTTGTTATGAAAAACATCATATATATTTGTGTTGATCGGGTGGATTTAAATGTGCAGTTGTTTCGTCGCTACGAGGGTCTGGTGTTCCACGACCTCCCCGTGCGTTCGACGAGCTCCGCCCCTGCGTTCGTGGGTGAGCACAAATGACATCTCCTCCTCCCCCCTTCATTTGCTCTGTTCCGGTCTTCGTGCCGACGAAACTTGCTAGCTATAGGTGTCTTCAATCATCAGTATGCGTGACCACTATGCATCTCCCGTTCAAAAGGGTTACATCTATAAATATGCATGCATTTGCATATTTATAACCGTGATTCTTTTGAATTGTCCAACGTTATCCATGGACAGCCCGAGTATGTGTAGATTGGGTTCGTTTTCCCATATGCTCTGCTCCGGATCCGATGCAGAATTTCGTTAGTGCCTCCCTGTTGTTCTCCGGGTACACATCCTCTCTGCTTATTGCCGAGACGTGTATCAGGAGAACAGTGGGGAGGTGCTGCCGAAATTTTGCGTCGGATCTGGAGCAGAGCATGGGAAAACGAACCCAATCTACACATGCTCGGGTGGGATTAGGACCTATCTTTACCTATTAGCGTCTAGGTTGCATGGACGTAATAAAACTGACAAACTCCATTAACTGATGAATATGGTTTGCTGAATTATGTATATATTTCTTGTGTGTCCAGTAGCTAGGCAAGATGAGTGATCGTGCGTGGATGTACACCGGTCACACTAGTCAGAAAGACATGACCGATGAATGGTTAACAAAAACCAAGGGGTTTGTGAGAGCCGCATTTGCAAATGGCCAGAGAAAAAACTGGTGCCCCTGTGTCCGGTGCGACAACTATCATAAGAGGACAGAGCTTGAAATGAGTAAACACCTGCAAAAGTGGGGTTTTACGCCTGCTTATACGGTCTGGACATTTCATGGTGAGTCTGCCCAACGTGCCAGAGCTGAGGTGGGCCGTCGTCGCACCGACGAGCATGGTACCGGGATCGAAGACATGGTGGAAGACTTTGATGATGCTCGGGATTCGGACGATGAGATGGAGGAATCTGCAAAGGCCTTCAATGATATGTTGGAGTCTTCAAAACGTCCTCTCCACGAGCACACTGAGCTTTGTCAGCTGGATGCCATCGCACAAGTAATGGCTCTGAAGGCTCAATTCAACTTGGGCAGAGAATGCTACGACGCGATGATGACACTATTTGGACGCTTTCTACCCAAAGGCCATGTAATGCCTGCAAACCTGTACCAGTCGGACAAAATCCTCCGTGTACTTAAGATGCCCTATGAGAAGATAGATGCATGTGAGAATGGATGTGCCTTATTTAGGCTTGAGTATGCGGACTTGAACTATTGTCCCATTTGCAAGTCTTCCAGGTATGTTGTGGTAGACAACGGTATGGGTGAGAAGAGTCAGACAAAAATCCCAGTTAATGTTCTTCGGTATATGCCAATCATACCAAGACTTCAACGTCTTTTCATGGTCGAAGAGATGGCCAGACAGATGACATGGCACAAATTGGGCAAAAGAACCGAACTAGATGCAGATGGGAATCAGATGTTGGTACACACATCGAACGCTTTTGCGTGGAAGCACTTCGATGCAATACATCATGATAAAGCGGCAGATCCAAGGCATCCTCGAGTCGCCATCAGCACGGATGGGTTCAATGTGTTTGGTATGATGGCAGCCCAATACAGTTGTTGGCCTGTATTTGTCATTCCACTCAATCTCCCCCCCCCCCGGACAGATTATGCAAAGAAAGAACATTTTCCTGACGTTGATAATTCCGGGGCCCAACTATCCGGGGAAGAGTATGAATGTGTACATGCAGCCACTTAAGGACGAATTGCAAGAAGCTTGGGATAATGGGATCAAGACATACGACGCCGCTACAAAAAAAACTTCCTAATGCATGTGTGGTACATGTACTCGATGCATGACTTGCTAGCGTATGCGCTATTCGTTGGCTGGTGTGTGCATGGAAGGTTCCCGTGCCCCACATGCAAGGCAGCTCTTGAGTTTTGTTGGCTAGATGCGGGTCGCAAGTATTCTTGCTTCGACTTGCATAGACAGTTCCTGGATCCTCGCCATAAGTTCAGAAAAGACAAGAAGAAATTCATCAAAGGTAGAGTTGTCAAAAACTCTGCACCACCTGCGTTGACAGGCCAACAGACCCTGGATCAGTTAAACGCTCTCAAGCCGGATCCAGAGCGTCCAGGGTATTTCAAGGGGTATAATTCGGAACACGCCTGGACTCACAAGACATGCTTGTGGGATCTGCCTTACTTCACAGACCTCCTTTGCCCACACAACATCGACGTGATGCACACTGAAAAGAATGTCGCCGAGGCCCTCTTTGGTACATTGTTCGGCATAGAGGGGAAGTCAAAGGATAATCCTAAGGCTAGAGTCGATCAGGAGGCTCTATGTGATAGACCGTTACAAAACATGCGACAACCGAAAGGAAAGCAAAACTGGACGAAGCCAAAGGCATGGTTCAATCTTGGAAGGCCAGATATGAGGGAAATTATCCTGTGGGTGAAAAAGGAGTTGATGTTCCCCGATGGGTATGCAGCGAATCTAAAGAGGGGAGCGAGTCTTGAAAAATTGAAAATATTTGGTCTCAAGAGTCATGATTGGCACATATGGCTTGAGCGGGTAATGCCGGTGATGTTGCGTGGCTTTATCCCTGGGGATGAATGGCTAGTGCTGGCAGAGCTGAGCTATTTCTTCCGTGTTCTTTGTGCGAAAGAACTATCGCCTGGCTTGCTAGATGAAATGGAAGAGTTGGCGCCGGAGTTGATCTGCAAGTTAGAGAAAATCTTCCCACCGGGCTTCTTTAATCCAATGCAGCATTTGATTTTGCATCTCCCGACCGAGGCACGATTGGGGGGGGGCCCGTGCAGAATCGTTTTGTGCTACGCAACCGAGAGGATGCAGAAGACGCTTCGAGCAAAATGTAAAAATAAACGTAGAATTGAAGCATCGATGGCCGAGGCATTCATTACTGAGGAGGCGGCAAACTTCGTGACAGCACACTACGAAGCCAAAAATCGTCATTTGCATAATCCGAAGCCTCGGTACAATGCTGGCGACCCTAAAAAGGGTGGATCCAACCTCAGCCTATTCAAAGGGAAGCTCGCACCAGCCGGTGCTTCTAATTCCTTATCGTTGGATGTCGAAGAATGGCAGACCATTTCATTGTATATCTTCAACAACCTAACAGAAGTGCGGCCGTACATCGAGTAAGTTCTCGGTACATTGTTTCGCAACTTCTAATTCCTTTGAACTACTCTTATTCCCGGATATTTGATACAGTCAATACGTCACCAAATTCTCGTATGGAGCGGTGATCCAATAGGATTCCGTCGAAGAGTATGAGCTTCTGGCAAAGCATGGAGGCGGCTATCCCGGTTTCATCTCTTGGTTCAAACAAATGGTAATTTCCATTAGACCATTTCATTTCTTCGTCTAAATTTCGGCTAATGCAACAATCCTTTCGTATTAAACTTGTAGGCTAATTCAGAGTCTATGGACACCGAATTGAGACAAGTCGCTAATGGTTTTGACTATAAGGTCCGTTCATTTGACAAATACGACATCAACGGGTATCGCTTTCGTACCTATGGCAAAGAGCTATCTATGGCCGACCGAAAGTCTACAAATTGTTGTGTCTCTGCTATCGGCGAAGGAGATACCAAGTATTATGGAAGAGTTGAAGCAATTTATGAACTTCTATTCTATGGTGCAAACCCACCGAACATCGTAGTCTTCAAATGTTTTTGGTTCCAGCCGAAGGAGACTAGAAGGACTCATGAACATATAGGGCTAGTCAAAATCAAACAAAGCACCCATTTGGATGTTCTCGATGTCTATATTACGGCTCAACAGGCAACCCAAGTTTTCTATCTACCGTGGGCCTATCAAAGTGATCCAAATCTCAATGGTTGGGATGTCGTTTATGAAGTGCCGCCACATGTTACACCACCTCCCCCCAATGAAGAGGATTATGAACCTCACATTAACCCAGACACATATGAAGGAGAATTCTTCCAAGAAACACGTATTTCCAAAAAACGTTTCAAGAACCGCTCTACTTCACCCCAGAACATTGAAGTAGACAGCGACAGTGAATCCGACTTCACCCCTGAGCCGGAACAAGAAGAGGTTACTGCTGCGGATGACCTGTCAATGCTTGACCGATTACGTAAAGGAGGCCTTCCACATGTTGATGCATTTATTGATGATGATGATGAGCACGTCATTACTGATAGTGATGATGATGATGCATTTATTGACCCCGGAGCATATATAGACGATGAAGATTAATATTAGTTCATGTCAGGTATTCAATTATTATTATGTACATATATATTATTAATTAGTTCATGTTAGGTATTCCATTTTTTATTATGTTCATGATGATGATACACTTAAATTATATACATATTATTATTCATGTCAGGTATTCAATTTTTTTATGTTGTACTAATTTCGTTTACTCTTTGTCATTGCAGGTGTTGACAGATGGTGGGCGCGGGTCCAAAGCGCTCCGAGGCTCCTTCCTCGGCGCGTGGTGGGAGGGGTGCTTCCATTCCACCCCAGCACCTCCGGAGAGCGTTGCATCTTAGTATGCAGACACCACCGGCGGGCGCTTCTTCTTCGGTCGGGAGAGGTTGGGGGAAGAAGAGGGGTACTAGAGGTGGCCGTGGCGGCGGGAGAGGTAGGAAGGCTGCAACGCCTTCCTCGCCGCCACCCCCAGCTGATTCACCCGACCACAGGACTGCTCTGTCTGAGGTGGACCCGTCTCGGACTCCGGTCCATGAGCCTCGGGCCGACGAGCCTCGGGTCGCCGAGCCTTCACCCCACGAGACTCCGGTCCACGAGCCTCGGGCCGCCGAGCCTTCGCCCCACGAGACTCCGGTCCCAGAGGCTTCGTCCCACGAGACTCCAGAGCAGAGCACGGATCAGGCTACGTCGCAGTCGACCCGATGGGGGGACTGGCCGCCGGAGGCGAGTGGCCATGCTGATGGTGGCGAGGATCGCTTTTTGGATGATAGCTATAGCGAGGGTGAGCTGGTTGAGGGGGGCAACGTCTACTAGCGTGGTGGTACAAAGCTCCCGCCCGTGTCGGCGACCCGCGAGCAGAGGTGGTTGATTGCGCCTAATGGGGAGAACTAAGTGCATTTACTCTTTTTTAACCTTTTGCCTTCACATTTCTTCAAAATCTAATGTGTTGGCCTTGTCATACTGCAGGGGTTGGATACATGGCCCTGGTATCCACAAGCCCAACTTCGTCCTTGGTGTGCTTTGCCGGCAGAACTTCCCGGGGTGGGTCACGTTGCCCGATGAGGGTCAGGTTCGACAGCTCGGACTGAGCTGGGAGCTGTACTTGGCTGCCCCGGCCCCGCCGCAGGAGAGGATCGACGGTGTCTTGTGCCGCACGAGGGCCGAGATGGTGATCCAGATGTTTTGGGTAATTTCTCCTTTACAGAATTAAAAATCAACATTACCGAGTTATTGTACTAATCAGTGTTGTCTTGTTTGATTGCAGACCTTCTATAGGTGTCTTGAGGGAGAGGAGGAGGCCGCGGCTATGGTTATCGAAGCCGAGTGCAGGCGCCTACTTCAGAACTTACAGCACGAGGCTCAGGTGCAGGCTGTTCGAGACTACTACGCCTCGACTGGTATTAAGAGGTCCAAGACGAAGTGCCGCAGCAAGTTTCTGAGTAAGGAGAAGTACATGAAGGTAAATACCTATTCTTAAGGCCTTGTACTTAGTTTCCTTGATTTGATTCGTAGGCGTAGCGCTGAAATTTCTCTTGACTAACTTAGGTGCCCCCGAGATGGTGTGCGGATAGGATGGACTGTTGGGAGGCGTTGGTGGATGAGTGGTGCTCTCCCCAATGGCTTGCCATCCACAACAATGCCAAGGAGCGGCGTGCCAAAATGGTTGGTGTGCCACACCATCAAGGGAGCGCCAACCTATATGAGTACGGGAATAACTGGGTATGTGGTTTGCTTCATGATTCATGCAATTTCATTCTTCATGCTAGCTTGAGCCCTTAACTAATACTTTGTTCCTCTCTTTTAGGCGCGACACAACAAGACGGAGGTGCCAGAGGTGTTCGACCTCTATTCCATGGCCCATACTGCAAAGTACAAGAAGGCCAAGGCATTCTCTGAGTCTGACCTTGATCATCCAGAGAGCTTCACCAACATCTCCTCCCACAACAAGCTCGTGAGGTACAGAGATGAGGGGAAGGCGAGGAAAGGGGAGGACTTTAACCCGAGCCGACAACCTCTTGATCCAGAGCTGGTGATGATATCTGGTGGCGGGAGGCCCCATGGCTCGATAGCCATTGGGGATGGACTGATACGTTGTCCTAGCACTCTCCCGGAGATCAAGAAGCGCCAGACGAGCTCCGATCCTGAGATAAGGCCTCGTCCACGGCCAATGGAGCTCCAAATCGAGGTTAGTTATACGGACTCAGATACCTTTCCTCCATTACATTGTGTGTGTGGCCGTCGATGATTACAATGCTAACAAGGAGTGGTGTTGCAGGCTGCTCTTGAGAAAGAGAGAGCGAAGACCCAGGAACTTCTGGCGGAGGCAAAGAGGCAGGCGGCGGAGAGGGAGAGAGAGTTGGAGGAGAGGACTGCTACGCTGTTGGAGGAGGAGAGGAACCGGAACGACGCGTCTCACCGGGCCTTATACGAGCTCTTCGTGGTAAGTTTCTTCTGCATATTAGCCAAATTATGCACGTAATGTTCCTTTCATTACTAACTAATATGACTGACTCGTGAAAACCAAATGTGCAGACCATGTGCCAGAGCAACGGTCAGACCCCTCCGCCGATGCCAGTCATTACTTCGGCGGGCACGGTGAGTTTCATTTGAATGGTCATTAGTTACTAGTCTTCACATTTGAGTTGCATCATGCTAATGAGACATTGCAAATGATCTTTGGTGCAGCGTAACTCCCGACAAGCATCGACCGATCCTTCTACGTCTGCCACTGGCGCGACCGGTCCTTCACCTCCGTGATGACGGTACATTCTCCCTAGTGTTTTGCTTAACAAATGCATACTTAGCTTAAGAAATGACCTATTTAGCTCCAAAATGTCATATAGTTAGCTTATTTTCCTCGAAAATGACATAATAACCTTACTTAGCTCCAAAATGACCTATTTTACCTAGGCTAGCTCAATAATGACCTATACTTAGCTTAATTAGTTCATTTATGACATAATTAGCTTACTTAGGTCAAAAATGGCATAATAACCTTGGTTTAGCTCCAAAATGTCATATACTTAGCTTATTTTCCTCGAAAATGACATAATAACCTTACTTAGCTCCAAAATTACCTATTTTACCTAGGATAGCTCTAAAATGACCTACACTTAGCATTTTTTCCTCCAAAATGACTTAATATGCTTAGTTAGCTCAAAAATGGCATAATTACCTAGGCTAGCTCAAAAATGACCTATACTTAGCTTAGCTAGTTCATTTATGACATAATTAGCTTACTTAGGTCAAAAATGGCATAATAACCTTGGTTTAGCTCCAAAATGTCATATACTTAGCTTATTTTCCTCGAAAATGACATAATAACCTTACTTAGCTCCAAAATGACCTATTTTACCTAGGTTAGCTCTCAAATGACCTATACTTAGCTTAGCTAGTTCATTTATGACATAATTAGCTTACTTAGGTAAAAAATGGCATAATAACCTTGGTTTAGCTCCAAAATGTCATATACTTAGCTTATTTTCCTCAAAAATGACATAATAACCTTACTTAGCTCCAAAATGACCTATTTTACCTAGGATAGCTCTAAAATGACCTATACTTAGCATTTTTTCCTCCAAAATGACTTAATATGCTTAGTTAGCTAAAAAATGGCATAACTACCTAAGATAGCTCAATAATGACCTATACTTAGCTTAGCTAGTTCATTTATGACATAATTAGCTTACTTAGGTAAAAAATGGCATAATAACCTTGGTTTAGCTCCAAAATGACCTATTTACCTAGGTTAGCTCTAAAATGACCTATACTTAGCATTTTTTCCTCCAAAATGACTTAATATGCTTAGTTAGCTCAAAAATGGCATAATTACCTACGTTAGCTCAATAATGACATATACTTAGCTTATTTAGTTCATTTATTACATACTTAGCATACTTAGGTCAAAAATGGCATAATAACCTTGGTTACCTCCAAAATGTCATATACTTAGCTTATTTTCCTCGAAAATGACATAATAACCTTACTTAGCTCCAAAATGACCTATTTACCTAGGTTAGCTCTAAAATGACACAAGTAAGCAATAAGAAGAAGAAAAAGAAGAGGAGAAAAAGAAAGAGAAGAAAAATTCTTCTTCTTCTTCTTCTTTTTCTTCTTCTTCTTCTTCTTCTTCTTCTTCTTCTTCTTCTTCTTCTAGTCTTCTTCTTCTAACTTTCTTCTTTCCCATTTTGCAAATTTGCTTCAGATCACGGAAGCTTGCGTTGATGGAGTCTACTCTTCTCCTTGTCCTTCCTTTTTGTTTTGATTTTGTAGGATGAACAATGTGAAACTTGCTACCTATATATGTATGTATGGATGAAACCATTGTATATGGACTTTTTGCTTAATTGTTGGATATGTTGGCTATATATATGTTGGATATGGACTTTTGATTTGGTATATATATGTGTTGGATGATCATATCCATATGGCAAGGATATGTATGCTTGTTGAAAGTATTTTCAAATGAATATATATATATATATATCTGTGAAATTGATTGAATTTAAGAAAAAACAGAATTAACAGGGGCAATACAGGCACTTTGCCATCTGCCAGCGGACGGCAAAGCTGCCACGTGGCAGCTACCTGTGCAACCTGGGGGCACCAGGGCTGGCCTATTTGGGCACTTTGCCGTCTGCCAGCAGACGGCAAAGGCTGGTGTGCTTTGCCGTCTGCTGGCAGACGGCAAAGGGCATGCATTGGCCCCAGCTGACGCCTGACGTCAGCTGGCAGACGGCAAAGAACTTTGCGCCTTTGCCGTCTGCTGGCAGACGACAAAGTACGCCGTTAGCCACCTAACGGGCCTAACCATATCCCTCTGCCGTCCAAGGCATTTGCCGTCTGCTTGCTTAGTATGGCTGACGGCAAACTTCTTTGCCGTCCGCTTTATTTAAGCAGATGGCAAAGCAGCCCTCTGCCGTAGTTCATTCAGCCGGACGTGGGGCCGTCTGCTGGCTGACGGCAAAGGGCTTTGCCGTCCGCCAGACATTCCTTTGCCGTCTGCCATGGCAGACGACAAAGTGCCTGATTCCTGTAGTGTAGCTACTTAAGCATGGCATGAGCAACTATAATCTCTAATTGTCATCATAAACATGTTTAATCATAATATGCTGAATCATGGATACTGAGTTAAACATATTTACAAAAACAAAGAACAGGTTGAGTTCATACCCGCTTTTCCTTACCACAGTCACTTCATCAAATCATCGTCATTATTGCCTTTCACTTGCACGACCGAATGATATGAAAATAAAAATAGTGCACGTGTGCCGTGGACTAAGCTGGAATCTGCAAGAATTTTATTCAAAGAAGAAGACAAGGTAATATGGGCTCTTTGTTAGATCAACAATAATGCATATGAGAGCCACTCAACATTTTCATCGTGGTCTTCTCCTATGATGACTCAACAAAAGAAAAGAATTTCAAAGAAACACACAGAAATATTTTTGGAGTTTTTAGTTTTTCTGAAGAAAACAAAATAAAGAGGAAAAAACAAAAATGAGAAAAACTATTTACACGGGAAAGCTCCCAACAAGCAAAAGAAGAAACGGGAAATCTTTTTGGGTTTTCTTTTAATACTACTACTAATTAAATTAGAAAGAAAAACCGAAAAGAAACGACAAATAATTTTGGATTTTCTCAAAGTTTTTCAAACACACAAGAAGAAAGCGAGAAAATAAAACTAACATGGATTATACAATGAAAAAGTATGAACACCGACAACTAGAATAAAATGTGTGGACATGAATGTAATGTCGGTGAGAGATACGTACTCCCCCAAGCTTAGGCTTTTGGCCTAGCTTGGTCATCGCCATCCCTCGTCTGGGTAATAATCAAAGTGGTAGCTCATAGAGGCGTTCTGAGCCGCCTCCTCAGCCAGACGGGCAGCCTCAACCGCCGCCTTGTACTCGCGCACCTCGCTCTCTAATAGATAATATCTCTGTTTGTTCTGAAAATCAAAGAGGGCAGGAGTAGGCAAAGCAACATACACAGATCGATATTTATTAAAGACTAAGTTATATTCATATCCGCATGAGTCGTGTTTCAAAAACTTATGTTCTCGCATTGTTTCAAAATTTAAATATTTATCAGGTAAGAGGGGATCATTGGAATTGGGCAAGACTCCTAACCTCGCAGCTACGCGGGAGGCATAAATTCCTCCATACAAATCACCATTACCCGCGTTACGCTGCAACCTATGTGCGACAATAGCCCCAAGATTATAATACTTGCTGCCAGTCAAAGCTGTATGAATAAGACTCAGATCAGGGGCGCAAAGCGCACTGCAGCCTTGCTTACCAGCAATGCATTTACCATTAAAGAGTGCAAAATACCGAATAGCAGGAAAGTGGATGCTAACTATTCTGGCCTGCGTAACTCCCCTATCCTCACCGTTGCAAAGGCTATTAAGAAATGGCTCATAATCAGATTTTTGTGGTTCATCTAACGAACCCCAATATGGAATTTTGCATGCATTACAGAATTCTTCTAGATACATACTATAGGATCTATCATAGAGATGAAATAAAACTCTAGAAGTGCGCGGATGATATTCAAAGTTTTGAGTGAATGAATGAGTGAGGTAGTAATGCTGTGGTGGCTTATCTGCGATGAAGGCGGAGAGCTCGGTGTTGTGAATATATTGGTCAAATTCTTCCTTAATGCCTGCACCTAGCATGAACTCGTTGCACGGCCATCTACATGATTTTGCTTCGGCACCTCGCACCGAACTTGCCCTTGGTTCAACGTAAGATTGACGTGCGGGGTCTTCGCTAGATGATGCCTCGATGGACCTCCTCCTCGAAGAACTCCTCTGGAAGATATTCATTTCCCTAAGAACAAATTTCTGAAAAAATTTGGGCCACAAAATGATATCAATAAACTTCACAAAATTGATAGCAACTGCTCATATGGATGTCTAGAAGCTATATCAAGCATTCAAACTACTTGGAACTAAAAGAATTCAACATGCAAGCTCATTTTCAGTAGCACCAAGAGCAGCTAATTATGCAAAATATAATCCACTAGAGTAAAAACTAATTGGAGCAATGGAGGAGTAACATACCAAGGAGCAATCTCCCAAAACAGTTTCGGAAACGGAGCTCCGAGCAAAGAGATCAAAAATTTCAGGTTTGTGAGCAAGAACACGAGAGAGAGAGAGAGAGCTACCAGGAATTTTTGCTAGAGGTAAGAGACGAAGTGGGCTGAAGGGATAAGTGAGGGGGTCCCTGTGGGGCCCACAAGCCACCAGGGCGCGCCAGGGGGGTGGCGCACCCTGGTGCCTCGTGGGCACCTGGGGCATCCCCCTGGTATGATTTTAGTGCCAAAAATTCTTAAATAATATATAAAAATTCATATCAAAATTTTATTACATTCTAAACACTTTCATTTCTGGGCATTTTTTATTGCACGGATAATTCAGAAAACAGGGTAATCATGGCATTTTATTGCATTTAACTAAAAATAACAGAAAACAAAAGGTGGGTACAGAAGGTTGTGCTTACTAAATTCATCGACCACATGCCTCTCAAAAAGAATCCATTAATAAGGTTGATCAAGTCTTATTAACAAACCATTTCTGAGTGACATGAATCTGAAGAATTTTCCTATAGCACTAAGTTACCTCAACGGGGATATGCATCTCCCCAATAATAAGAGTTTCATATTTCTTTTTAACAGTAGGAAGAGGGAGTTGAAAACTTCCAATAGTAATTGTCGGAGTCTTTCCAATAACACGAATACCATTTACTTGAAATTGTTTCTTCGAAAAGTGCACCGTATGTTCATTACCATTGATATGAAAAGTGACCTTGCTTTTGTTGCAATCAATAACAGCCCCTGCGGTATTCAAAAAGGGTCTACCAAGGATAATCGACATGTTGTCATCCTTGGGCATATCAAGTATAACAAAGTCTGTTAGAATAGTAACATTTGCAACTACCACGGGCACATCCTCACAAACACCGATAGGTATGGCAGTTGATTTATTAGCCATTTGCAATAATATTTTAGTGGGAGTGAGTTTACTCAAATCAAGTCTGTTATATAAAGAGAAAGGCATGACACTAACATCGGCTCCTAAATCACACAAAGCAGTTTTGACATAACTTCTTTTAATGGAGCATGGTATAGTTGGTATTCCTGGATATCCTAGTTTCTTAGGTACTCCATCCTTAACAGAATAATTCGCAAGCTTGGTAGAAATCTCAGCATCAGGTATCTTTCTTTTGTTTGTGACAATGTCTTTCATATATTTAGCATAAGGGGCCATCTTTAAAATATCAGTCAAACGAGTACGCAGAAAGACTGGCCTAAGCATTTCAGCAAAGCATTCAAATTCTTCCTCATCTTTTTTCTTAGATGGTTTAGGAGGAAAGGGCATGGGTTTTTGAACCCATGGTTCTCTTTCTTTACCATGTTTCCTAGCAACGAAGTCTCTTTTATCATAACATTTGTTTTTAGAAGGTGGGTTATCAAGATCAACAGCAGGTTCTATTTCAACATCATTATCAGGTTCTTTATCATTATCTGGTTGGGTATCCACATGAGCATCATCATTATTATTATCATCAGGTGAATGTTCAATACCAGATTGTGTTTCAGCATCAGAAATAGAAACATCATTACTATCCTCTAAGGGTTTTTCTACCTCAGGTTCACTAGAAGTATGCAAAGTTCTATCATTTTTCTTTTTCTTTTTCTTTTTAGATGGACTAGGTGCATCAACATTAATTCTTTGAGAGTCTTGTTCAATTCTTTTAGGGTGACCTTCAAGATAAAGTGGCTCCTGAGTCATTCTACCTCCTCTAGTCATTGCTCAAACAGCATGATCATTCATATTGTTATTCATTTCATTGAGCAATTCACTCTGAGATTTAGCAACTTGTTCTAATTGGGTTTGAACCATAGATGCATGTTTACTTACACCTTTAACATCATTAGCAATTCTAAATAACAAGTCACTCAAGCGATCAATCATGTAGGCATTTTGTTTCAATTGTTTCATAACATTTGCATTGAAATGATCTTGCTTAATAATATAGTTGTCAAATTCATACAAGCACTCACTAGGAGGTTTGCTATAAGGAATATCACTTTCATCAAACTTTATAAGAGAATTTACCTCTACTACCTGTGGCGGTGTGTCAAGACCATGTATTTCTTCAATAGGTGGTAAATTCTTAACACCTTCAGCTTTAATACCTTTTTCCTTCATACATTTCTTTGCTTCTTGCATATCTTCAGGACTGAGAAATAAAATACCCCTCTTCTTCGGAGTGGGTTTAGGCGGTGGTTCAGGAAGTGTCCAATCATTATCATTCTTCAATATATTACTCAATAGTTCCTCAGCTTGTTCAACAGTCCGTTCCTTGAAAACACAACTCGCACAACTATCTAGGTAGTCCCTAGAAGCATCAGTTAGTCCATTATAGAAGATATCAAGTATTTCATTTTTCTTAAGAGGATGATCAGGAAAAGCATTAAGTAATTGGAGAAGCCTCCCCCAAGCTTGAGGGAGATTCTCTTCTTCAATTTGCACAAAGTTAAATATTTCCTGTAAAGCAGCTTGTTTCTTATGAGCAGGAAAATATTTTTCAGAGAAGTAATAAATCATATCCTGGGGACTACGCACACAACCAGGAGCAAGAGTATTATACCATTCCTTAGCATCACCCTTTAATGAGAAAGGAAACAACTTAAGAATATAGTAATAGCAAATTTTTTCCTCATGAGCAAATAGGGTGGCTATATTATTTAATTTAGTGAGGTGTGCCACAACGGTTTCAGTTTCATAACCATAAAAAGGATCAGATTCAACCAAAGTAATTAACTCAGGATCGACAGAGAATTCATAATCCTTATCAGTAACAAATATGGGAGAGGTAGCAAACTTAGGATCATATTTCATTCTTTCCCTCAGAGACTTTTCTTTCATTTCAGCAAGCAATTTTATAACTTCATTTCTATCATTACAAGCAAGAATGGCTCTAGCCGTCTCCCTATCAAAGCAATGTTCATCAAGTGTTTCAACTCTAGTAGGCAAGCTAGGCATAATAGGTGAATCATAATTTTCAAGAGTTTCAACATTTTCAGTTTCTTTAGCTTTAGCAATTTGTTCAGCAAGAAATTCACCAAGTGGCACAGCATTATCAAGCATAGTACTAGCATCATCATAAGTATCATTCATAGCAGAACTGGTATCATCAATAACTTGCGACATATCAAAATTAATAGCAGGTGGTGGTGTTGCAAGTTTACACAAAACAGAAGGTGAATCAAGTGCAGAGCTAGATGGCAGTTCCTTACCTCCCCTCGTCTTAGAGGGAACAATCTTTGTCTTAGCATCCTTCAGATTCTTCATAGTGATCAACAGATATAAATCCCAAGTGACTCAGCAAATAGAGCTATGCTCCCCGGCAACGGCGCCAGAAAAAGGTCTTGATAACCCACAAGTATAGGGGATCGCAACAGTTTTCGAGGGTAGAGTATTCAACCCAAATTTATTGATTCAACACAAGGGGAGCCAAAGAATATTTGCAAGTATTAGCAGTTGAGTTGTCAATTCAACCACACCTGGAGACTAAATATCTGTAGCAGAGTGATCAGTAGCACAGTAGTATGATAGTTTGATAGCAGTAGCAATAATAGTAACTGTAACGGTAACGGTAGCAGCAACAGTAGTAACAATTGTGACAGTAGTAGCAACAGTAGTAACTTAGCAAGAACAATATGTGAAAAGCTCGTAGGCATTGGATCGGTGATTTTGTTGGATAACATTCATCATGTAACAGTTATAACCTAGGGCGACACAGAACTAGCTCCAATTCATCAATGTAATGTAGGCATGTATTCCGTATATAGTCATACATGCTTGCGATAAGAACTTGCATGACATCTTTTGTCCTACCCTCCCGTGGCAGCGGGGTCCATAAGGAAACTAAGGGATATTAAGGCCTCCTTTTAATAGAGAACCGGAACAAAGCATTAGAACTTAGTGAATACATGAACTCCTCAAACTACGGCAATCACCGGAAAGAACCCCAATTATTGTCACCTTGGGGTTTGCGGATCATAACACGTAGCAGGTGCATACAACTTGCAAGATCGGATCAAGAACACAAATATATTCATGAAAACATAAAGGGTTCAGATATGAAATTTTGGCACTCGGGCCCTAGTGACAAGCATTAAGCATAGCAAAGTCATAGCAACATCAATCTCAGAACATAGTGGATACTAGGGATCAAGCCCTAACAAAACTAACTCGATTACATGATAAATCTCATCCAACTCATCACCGTCCAGCAAGCCTACGAAGGAATTACTCACTCCCGACGATGAGCATCATGAAATTGGTGATGAAAGATGGTTGATGATGACGATGCCGGAAGATCCCCCTCTCCGGAGCCCCAAACGGACTACAGATCTGGCCTCCCGATGAAGAACAGGAGGTGGCGGCGGCTCCGTATCGTGAAATGCAATAAAACTTCCTCTCTTATTTTTTTCTCTGGAATTGTGAATTTATAGGCCTGAGATTAGGGTCGGCGGAGCCACGTGGGCCCCACAAGCCTTCAGGGTGCGCCGGGGGGGTGGCGCGCCCTGGTGCCTCGTGGGCAGCAGGTGGCCCCCCTCCAGTAGGTCTTGGCTCCAGTATTTTTTATTTATTCCATAAAAAATCCCCAAAAAGTTTCGTCTAATTCCAAGAACTTTTATTTCTGCACAAAAAACAACACCATGGTAGTTCTGCTGAAAACAGCGTCAGTCCGGGTTACTTTCATTCAAATCATGCAAATTAGAGTCCAAAACAAGAGCAAAAGTGTTTGGAAAAGTAGATACGACGGAGACATATCAATGAGCCAAAGATGATTAAGCTTTGCAAAACAAGGTGACTTGGCATAATCATGAGGGATTACTGTAGTGCTTTACATAGGGGTGTTACAAAGAGGAAGGTATTCCCTTTATCTTTGGAGGGAAAGGCATTGACATGGTATAGGCTATGTGATGATACTGAAACATGGGATTGGAACCGGTTGAAGCTGGAATTTCACCAGAAATTTTATTCTATGCATTTGGTTCATCGTGATCGGAATTATATATATAATTTTTGGCCTCGTGAAGGAGAAAGTATCGCTCAAGCTTGGGGGAGGCTTAAGTATATGTTGCATACATACCCCAATCATGAGCTCTCAAGAGAAATAATTATGCAGAACTTTTATGCTCGGCTTTCTCATAATGATCGATCCATGCTCGATTCTTCTTCTACTAGTTCCTTTACTAAGAGGACTATTGAATTCAAATGGGACTTCTTGAAAGAATTAAGCGCAATTCTGAAGATTGAAAAATTGACAAAGGTAAAGAGTTAGGTATAAATCTCAAGTTAGATTGTGTTAAGTCTTTTATGGAAACTGATGCTTTTCACAAGTTTAGTACTAAATATGGGCTTGACTCTGAGATAGTAGCTACCTTTTGTGAATCTTTTGCTGCTCATGTTGATCTCCCTAAGGAGAAATGGTTTAAATATCATCCACCTATTGAATTAAAAGAACAATCCGTTAGTGTTAAAGAAGTAACAATTGTTTACCATGTTGATCCAGTTGTGCCTACTGCTTATATTGAGAAACCACCTTTTCCTGTTAGGATTAAGGAACATGCTAAAGCTTCAACTGTGGTTAATAAGAGTAATATTAGAGTACCTAGACCTTCTGAACAAATTAAAGTTGAACCTAAAGTTGCAATGGTTAAATACCTCTTGGTTGATAACATCGATGGGCATCTCATATATTTCTGTAATGAAGCAACTAGAATTGCTAAGCCAGATCCTAAGGATAAAAACAAACCTGTAGTAGGCATGCCTGTTATTTCTATTAAAATTGGAGATCATTGCTATCATGGTTTATGTGATATTGGTGCTAGTGTGAGTGCTATTCCTTTTTCCTTATATCAAGAAGTCATGAATGATATTGCACCTGTTGAGATTGAAGATATTGATGTTACTATTAAGCTTGCAAACAGAGATACTATTACACCACTTGGGATTGCTAGAGATGTTGAAGTCTTGTGTGGTAAGATCAAATATCCTACTGATTTCTTAGTTCTTGGATCACCACAAGACGATTTTTGTCCCATTATATTTGGTAGACCGTTCTTGAATACAGAAAATGCTCAGATAGATTGCAATAAAGAAATTGTTAGTGTTAATTTTGGTGATATGTCTCATGAATTTAATTTCTCTAAGTTTCGTAGACAACCTCATGATAAAGAATTACCCAATAAAGATGAAATTATTGGTCTTGCTTCTATTGATGTGCCTCCTACTGACCCTTTAGAACAATATTTGCTTGAGCATGAGAATGATATGCATATGAATGAAAGAAATGAAATAGATGAATTATTCTTTAAACAAGCACCTATTCTGAAACATAATTTGCCTATTGAAATTTTGAGAGATCCTCCACCACCTAAGGGTAACCCTGTGTTTGAATTGAAACAATTGCCTGATACACTTAAATATGCTTATCTTGATGAAAAGAAGATATATCCTGTTATTATTAGTGCTATCCTTTCAGAGCATGAAGAAAAGAGATTACTTAAAACTCTCAGGAAGCACCGTGCTGCTATTGGATATATGATACGTCTCCAACGTATCTATCCTTTTTTATTGTTCCATGCTGTTATATTATCAATCTTGGATGTTTTTATATGCATTTACAGCAATTATATATCATTTTTGGAGACTAACCTATTAACTTAGTGCCCAGTGCCAGTTGCTGTTTTCTGCCCTGTTTTTGTTTTACAGAAAATCAATACCAAACGAAGTCCAAATGCCACGAAACTTTTTGGAGATTTTTTTCTGGACATATACAACACTAGAAGCTTCGGGAGGAGGCCAGAAGCCCCAGGGGGTGCCCACGAGGCACCAGGGCGCGCCTGGGGGGCAGGCGCGCCCTGGTAACTCGTGGGGCCCACAGAGCTCCGTTTGACCTAATTCCTCCACTATAAATTCCCAAAAAAATCAAAAACCCTCAGGGGAGTCCACGAAATACTTTTTCCGCCGCCGCAAGCCTCTGTTCTTGAGGGATCCCATCTGGAGGCCTTCTCCGATAATCTGCTGGAGGGGGAATCGATCACGGAGGGGCTCTACATCAACCTTGCTGCCCTTCCGATGATGCGTGAGTAGTTTACCACAGACCTACGGGTCCATAGTTAGTAGCTAGATGGCTTCTTCTCTCTTTTTGATCTTCAATACAATGTTCTCCTCGATGTTCTTGGAGTTCTATCCGATGTAATCACTTTTTGCGGTGTGTTTGTTCGGATCCGATGAATTGTGAGTTTATGATCAGATTATCCATGAATATTATTTGAGTCTTCTCTGATCTCTTTTATGCATCATTATTATAGCTTCGTATTTCTTCTCCGATCTATTGATTTGGTTTGGCCAACTAAGTTGATTTATCTTGCCATGGGAAGAGGTGCTTTGTAATGGGTTCGATCTTGCGGTGCTCAATCCCAGTGACAGAAAGGGACATGACACGTATGTATCGTTGCTATTAAGGGTAAAAAGATGGGGTTTATTCATACGCGAGTTTATCTTGTCTACATCATGTCATCGTTCTTAAGGCGTTACTCCGTTCTTTTATGGACTTAATACACTAGATGCATGCTGGATAGCGGTCGATGTGTGGAGTAATAGTAGTAGATGCAGGCAGGAGTCGGTCTACTTGTCTCAGACGTGATGCCTATATACATGATCATTGCCTTGGATATTGTCATGATTATTTGCTTTTCTATCAATTGCCCAACAGTAATTTGTCTACCCACCGTATGCTATTTTCTTGAGAGAAGCCTCTAGTGAAAACTATGGCCCCCGGGTCTATCTAAATCAAATACTAAAACCCTAAAAAAATACTTGCTGCAATTTTCGTTTATTTATTTTATTTTGTATTTTTGTTTCAATCTATCAATCTATCACATACAATTTAATCTTGCAATTACCGCCGAGGGATTGACAACCCCTCGTTTGCGTTGGGTGCAAGGGTTTGTTGTTTGTGTGCAGGTACTGCTAACGAGGTGTTGCGTGATTCTCCTACTGGTTCGATAACCTTGGTTTCATAACTAAGGGAAATACTTATCTCTACTGTGCTGCATCATCCCTTCCTCTTCGGGGATAATACCAACGCAAGCTACAAGTAGCAATATACTCTTGATGATCTTAAGGGCATTAGTCCCACTTTATGTCAGCATAAGATTAATATGGAGCCAGATGCTAAACCTGTCATTGATCATCAACGTCGCTTGAATCCTAAAATGAAGGATGTGGTAAACTGAAATATTAAAGCTTCTGGAGGCAGGTATAATTTATCCCATAGCTGATAGTAGATGGGTAAGTCCTGTTCATTGTGTTCCTAAGAAAGGAGGTATTACTGTTGTTCCTAATGATAAAAATGAACTTATTCCACAAAGAATTGTAACTAGTTATAGAATGGTAATTGATTTCAGAAAATGAAATAAAGCTACTAGGAAAGACCACTATCCTTTGCCTTTTATTGATCAAATGTTAGAAAGATTGTCTAAGCACACACACTTTTGTTTCCAAGATGGATATTCTGGTTTTTCTCAAATACCTATATCACAAGAAGATCAAGAGAAAACCACCTTTACTTGTCCTTTTGGAACTTATGCTTATCGTCGTATGCCTTTTGGTTTATGTAATGCACCTGCTACCTTTCAAAGACGTATGACTGCTATATTCTCTGATTTTTGTGAAAAGATTTTTGAGGTTTTCATGGATGATTTTTCCGTTTACGGAACTTCTTTTGATGATTGCTTAAGCAACCTTGATCGAGTTTTGCAGAGATGTGAAGAAACTAATCTTGTCTTGAATTGGAAGAAGTGCCACTTTATGGTGAATGAAGGTATAGTCCTTGGGCATAAAATATCTGAAAGAAGTACTAAAGTTGATAAAGCTAAAGTTGATGCTATTGAGAAAATGCCATGTCCTAAAGATATCAAAGGTATAAAAAGTTTCCTTGGTCATGTTGGTTTCTATAGAAGGTTTATAAAAGACTTCTCTAAAATTTCTAGGCCTCTTACCAATCTTTTGCAAAAAGATGTTCCATTTGTTTTTGATGATGATTGTGTAGAAGCCTTTGAAATACTTAAGAAAGCCTTAATTTCTGCACCTATTGTTCAACCACCTGATTGGAACTTGCCTTTTGAAATTATGTGTGATGCTAGTGATTATGCTGTTGGTGTTGTTCTAGGATAGAGAGTCGATAAGAAATTAAATGTTATTCATTATGCTAGTAAAACTCTAGACAGGGCTCAAAGAAATTATGCTACTACTGAGAAAGAATTTTTAGCAGTTGTGTTTGCATGTGATAAATTCAGATCTTACATTGTTGATTCTAAAGTCACTATTCACACTGATCATGCTGCTATTAAATACCTTATGGAAAAGAAAGATGCTAAACCTAGACTTATTAGATGGGTTCTTCTGCTACAAGAATTTGACTTGCATATTATTGATAGAAAAGGAGCTGAAATCCCGTAGCAGATAATTTGTCTAGAATGGAAAATGTTCTTGATGACCCACTACCTATTAATGATGATTTTCCTGATGAACAATTAGCTGCTATCAATGCTTCTCGTAACACTCCTTGGTATGCAGACTATGCTAATTACATTGTTGCTAAATATATACCACCTAGTTTCACATACCAACAAAAGAAAAAAGTTCTTCTTTGATTTAAGACATTACTTTTGGGATGACCCACATCTATATAAAAAAGGAGTAGATGGTGTTATTAGACGTTGTGTACCTGAGCATGAACAAGAACAAATCTTGCGTAAGTGTCATTCCGAGGCATATGGAGGACACCATGCAGGAGACAGAACTGCACACAAGGTATTACAATCTGGTTTTTATTGGCCTACTCTTTTAAAGATGCGCGTAAGTTTGTCCTCTCTTGTGATGAATGTCAAAGAATTGGTAATGTTGGTAGACGTCAGGAAATGCCTATGAATTATTCACTTGCTATTAAACCATTTGATGTTTGGGGTTTTGATTATATGGGACCTTTTCCATCCTCTAATGGGTATACACATATTCTAGTTGCTGTTGATTATGTTACTAAGTGGGTGGAAGCTATTCCAACTAGTAGTGCTGATCATAACACATCTATTAAAATGCTTAAAGAAGTTATATTCCCTAGGTTTGGAGTCCCTAGATATTTGACGACTGATGGTGGTTCATATTTTATTCATGGTGCATTCCATAAATTGCTTGCTAAGTATGATGATAATCATATAATTGCATCTCCTTATCATCCTCAATCTAGTGGTCAAGTTGAATTAACTAATAGAGAAATAAAATTAATTTTGCAAAAGACTGTTAATAGATCTAGGAAGAATTGGTCTAAGAAACTTGATGATGCATTATGGGCTTATAGAACTACATATAAAAATCCTATGGGTATGTCTCCGTATAAAATGGTTTATGGAAAAGCATGTCATTTACCTCCTGAGTTAGAATATAAAGCATATTGGGCAATTAAAGAACTTAACTATGATTTTAAACTTGCCGGTGAAAAGAGGTTATTTGATATTAGCTCTTTAGATGAATGGAGAACCCAAGCCTATGAAAATGCTAAGTTGTTTAAAGAAAAGGTTAAAAGATGGCACGATAAGAGAATTCAAAAACGGGAACTTAAAGTAGGTGATCATGTTTTATTATACAATTCTCGTTTAAGATTCTTTGCAGGAAAGCTCCTCTCTAAATGGGAGGGGCCATATGTCATCGAAGAAGTTTACCATTCCAGAGCCATAAAAATCAACAACTCCGAAGGCACCAACCCGAGAGTGGTGAATGGGCAAAGAATTAAGCATTATATTTCAGGTACCCCCATTAATGTTGAAACTAATATTATTCAAACAATGACACCAGAGGAACACATCAAAGAGTCCTCCCGGAACACTCCAGCACCCTGAAAAGGGGTAGGTATGTGATACGGTAAGTAAACCGACTCCAAAAATTCCATCAAAATTATTTCTGTCAGTTTTGGAATATTAGAAAAATTACAAAAATAAGAAACAACCGAGAGGACCCACAGGGTGCTCACAAGGCAACAGGGCTCGGCCACCCCCCTGGGGCGCGCCCTGATGCCTTGTGTGCCCCTCGTGTGCCTTCCCGATTCCGTTTTCTTCCCATATGCTTGTTTTGCAAGATAAAAATTCTTTATATATACTCTCGTATGTTTTGACCACCGTATCGCAAGTTTCTTCTCTGTTCTTGTTTCGGGCTGTTTTTCTGACAGATCTAGATCGCCATGACGTCTCCAAGCTCGTCCAAGGACAAGTTCTATGAGAAGGTCATCAACCCGTACCTACCGGAGGTGATGAAGCACCCTCAAGCCATTGAGATGCGTGAGGGGGTGCTCCACATCCGGGACGTTCAAGGACCCAAGAAGACCGGGAGCGAGGAGGCCAGGCTGGAAGTGGTGGAGCAGGAGATCTTCAAGTGCCAAGGGATGGTGGAGCGCGGACTCAGTGCCAACCACTCCATGATCACGGAGTTTGTCCGTGAGCACAAGGTGGATGGCAAGAAAATTGGGGACGTCATCTTCAAGCTCAATGACCGGATTGATTTTCTTCAAGCACAAATCTATGATCTACAAAACCAGAACTTTGAGTATGAGGCTAAGTTTAAAGGTATGAGTTTAGCTGCAAATTTCAGGACTCCGGAGACACGTTCATCCTTTTATGACGGAGAGCCTATGCCTTGGAAAATGGAGGACAAGCCTATCTCATTGCCACCATCACCGAAGAGGGAGACTTGAGTACACGGGTATGGGCACTCCCCTTGGCTTGTGCCAATCTTGGGGGAGGCGCCTCGGTATCATATCACCATCACTTTTACCATCATTATCTATCTTAGTTCGATCCTTAGTTATTTCGTGATTTAGAGGAATAAAATCTAAGTATGATTTAGCTTTGAGTACTTGTTTTGTGATCCATCTATCTATGTAATCGAGTGTGAGAGATATATAATAAAGAGTAGTTTGCTTTTGCTTCTTTACTTTTACGTTCCAATCAAAAGAATAAAAGAATGAAAAAGATCATATGCTAATCCCATGGGGAGTGATGACTTCACATAAAAGAAGTATAATTGATAAAACTTGTTGAAGGTTAACAAACATAGCATTGGTCATTGTTGCAATTCATGAAAAAGTAATAAAGGAAGAGAGGTCTCACATATAAATATACTATCTTGGACATCTTTTATGAGTGTGAGCCCCCATTAAATATGATATGCCAAATAGTTGACGTTGGACAAGGAAGACAATGTAATGAGTTATGTTTGCTTATATTCACATAGAAGTTATATTGTCATAGATCCTCTAACATGTGGTGCTTGCCCCTATCTTTGCTAGCCAAAAATCCGCACCGAGTAGAGATACTACTCGTGCATCAAAAAACCCTTGAACCTAGTTTCATGCCATGAGAGTCCACTATATCTACCTATGGATTGAATAAGATCCTTCAAGTAAGTTGTCATCGGTGCAAAAGCAATAAAAATGCCTCTAAATATGTATGAACTATTATTGTAAGGGAAAATAAGCTTTGTACGAACTTGTGATGGTAAAGAAATAAAAGGGACAGACTGCATAATAAAGGTTGCTATCACAAGGGGCAATATAAAGTGACGTTCCTTTACATTAAGAGTTTGCACATCCAAAATAAAAAGCGCATGACAACCTCTGCTTCCCTCTGCGAAGGGCCTATCTTTTACTTTTATGCAATTACTTTTATGCAAGAGTCCATAGTGTTCTCCTCTATTCCATTTTATTTTATTCTCTTTGCAAGCATCATGTGGTGGGTAAAGATCTAGGCATATATATCCAGTTGAATATAAGTGATCATGAGTTATTATTGTTGACATTACCCTTGAGGTAAATACGTTGGGAGGCGAAATGATAAGCCCCTATCTTTCTATGTGTCTGATTGAAACTTTTGCTCCATAAGTATGCCGTGAGTGTCAGCAATCATAGAAGACTAAATGATAGTTGAGTATGTGAACTTGCTAAACAAAGCTCTTACATAGACTCTTTCTAATAATATGATGAATTGCAATTGCTTCAGTGACTGAGATCATAGTTTGTTAGTTTTCAATATGGTTTATGGTTCATACTTTAAGACTTGTGAATGAATTGTCACTTATTTATGAGAAGTTTTATGATGACATATTGCTGTTATAATAAAGATCATGATGCTTTCATGTCCGTATTTTATTTTTTATCGACACCTCTCTCTCTCTAAACATGTGGTCATGATTATCGATTTCGGTTTTTCGCTTGAGGACAAGCGAGGTCTAAGCATGGGGGAGTTGATACGTCCATTTTGCATCATGTTTTACTACTGTTATTTATGTGTTTTTGATCATTATTAAACTTTATGATGCAATTCTCATGCCTTTTCTCTCTTAATTTGCAAGGTTTACATGAAGAGGGAGAATACCGGCAGCTGGAATTCTGGACCTGAAACAGCCACATCAGAGATACCTATTCTACAGAGCTCCAATTGACCTGAAATTTTACGGAGATTTTTTATCGAATATATAAAAATACTGGAGAAAAGAAATACCAGAGGGGACCCACCAGTTGCCCACAAGACAACAGGGCGCGCCCCCCTGGGCGCGCCCTGATGCCTTGTGGGGCCCCTGGCTGGCGTCTGGCCCCCTCCTTCTGGTATATAAGCTCATTTGCCCTAAAAAAATAAAAGAAAAGACTTTCGGGAGCTGAGCAGGAGCACTTTTGCTCTCCGGCGGAGCGATTCTGCCGGGGATACTTCCCTCCGGGAGGGGGAAATCGAAGTCATCGACATCACCAACGATCCTCTCATCGTGGGAGGACCAATCTTCATCAACATCTTCACCGGCACCATCTCATCTCAAACCATAGTTCATCTCTTATATTCAATCTTTGTCTCAAAACCTCAGATTGGTACCTATGGGTTGCTAGTAGTGTTGATTACTCTCTGTAGTTGATGCTAGTTGGTTTATTTGGTGGAAGCTTATATGTTCAGATCCTTAATGATATTGAATACCCCTCTGATCTTGAACATGAATATGATTTGTGAGTAGTTACCTTTGTTCTTGAGGACATGGGAGAAGTCTTGTCATAAGTAATCATGTGAATTTGGTATTCGTTCGATATTTTGATGATGTGTATATTGTATTTCTTCTAGTGGTGTCTTGTGAACGTCGACTACATGACACTTCACCATATTTAGGCCTAGAAGAATGCATTGGGGAGTAATAAGTAGATAATGGGTTGCTAGAGTGACAGAAGCTTAAACCCTAGTTTATGTGTTATTCCGTAAGGGGCTGATTTGGATCCATATGTTTCATGCTATGGTTAGATTTATCTTAATTCTTCTTTCGTAGTTGCGGATGCTTGCGAGAGGGGTTAATCATAAGTGGGAGGCTTGTTCAAGTAAGAACATCACCCAAGCATCGGTCCACCCACATATCAAATTATCAAAGTAGCGAACGTGAATCAACTAAACATGATGAAAGTGACTAGATGAAATTCCCATGTGTCCTCGAGAACGTGTTGCTTATTATAAGAAACCGTTCCGGCTTGTCCTTTGCTATAAAAAGGATTGGGTCACCTTGCTGCACCTTTGTTACCATTACTTCTTGTTACTTGTTACGAATTACCTTGCTATCAAACTATCTGTCACCTATACTTTCAGTGCTTGTAGAGAATACCTTGCTGAAAACCGCTTGTCATTTCCTTCTGCTCCTCGTTGGGTTCGACACTCTTACTTATCGAAAGGACTACGATTGATCCCCTATACTTGTGGGTCATCACCTGCCGCTCCGCTGCCTCCTCAGCTTGGGCGAGTTCAAACTCCGTAAGCCGTCCTCCATCACTAATCGACCTGCTCTTCCTCCTCCTGCTCTGTCTCTTCCATCTCCTCCGCCTCATCCGGCGGCCCCACCTCCTCCTCCTCCTCCTCTGACGCCTACTCGTTTGAACTATCCGGGGGTAGGCCAGCCAGAATGCATGCGGCGCGCTTCTTCGCCCGGCGCACCGGGGTCAACATCTTGTAATAGGTGCGCTTGGTGCGGATCATGGCGGCAATCGGACGGCCACGACGGACGGTGAGGTCGGATTTGAAGTGGAATAGGGAGAGGAGGGGGCAGTGGCGATACAGACGAGAGGGATGAGAATGGGACGGGGCTAGGAATGCGTCCTCACTGAAACCGAAGGAGGCGCCCGTCGGACAGATGGGTTTTAGCAGCTAATTATTGTTTGGGGGGGGGGGGGGTAATTGCAAAATTGTGCTTAAGTGGCTGGTTAGATTCCCACATTTGATTTGTACTGTACGTTCACGATCTGATGGACTATGACGATAGTTTTCTGGCTTTCATTGAATGGACGTTTTCATTGGATATTTGGCCATTTGAATAATAATAGCAAAAAAATAAATAAGGAAACAAGGAAAAATAAAATAAAAAAGATTAAGAAAGAAGATGAAGAAAAAAAACTAAAACAAACAGGATAAACACATAAATTTGGCAAAAAATGCCACATAAGAAATACAGACACATCATTTCCCCTCGTAGGAGAGAGTGCCAAAAAGAAAATCCTATAAATACCAAAAGAAGCTGGTAGAGGACTCAATCTCAATATGATGTGCCGGCTAGTCTCTCGTAGGTGCTCATACGGGTAGGGTGTGCGTGCCTGCGTTCATAGGGGTGAGTGTATGTGCGCATGTAAGACCGTCTGTGCCCGCATTTGTGTTTAAAAAAACAAAGATGGCTCGTACACAAAACAGAAAAAACCGAGCGTCTGCCTTGGTGCTAGGTAAACCTGGGCATTCTTTGTGCCGGGCTTTGTTCGGGCCGGGCTTTAGACCTCAAAATCCCAAGCCCGAGCCCAGCCCGGCCCAGCCCGAAACACATGAAAAATGCCCTTTTTATTAAAATAATGGTTTTTGGGTTATTTCAAAAAAATATCATACCTATGATTCTAATAAAATGATGATTTATGCCTTGTTTAGGCTTATTTTCGGGTTTTCAGACGGAAAAGCTGAGCTTGAGCCTGAGCCCAGCCCAGATGTCGGGCTTTCGGGCCGGGCTGTCCATGCCCGGGTCTGCCAGGCACAGTGAAATAAAAAAGGCCCGCTCAAGGTCATGTCTCCGTTTCAACAGTCCTAGTCCTAGTGCAAAAAACCAACACAACAATTTAGGGGTTTTAGTTTCAAAAAAAAAAAACAATTTAGGGGTTTTATATTACTCATCACAAAGAAAAAGAAAACAATTTAGGGGTGGTCCGGCCTGGACTGGAGGAGGACAAGCATTCCGAACTCTGAACAGACCCGACCCGAGCCGACCAAGTAAAAGGTGTCCCAGCCTCTTCTTTCTACCTTCCAAGTTCCAACCCAACCAAATCCAAATCCCCAACCCCGTCCGTCCGTCCGAGGGAAGACGAACCCTAACCCCCAAATCCCCAACCTCGATCGATCGATCGATCGGCCGAACCCTAACCCTAACCGCCCAAATCCACAATCCCGGGCGGCGACGATGGCCGCCAGCAACCCCCGCTTCCCCGACTTCGCCATCCTCGACGCGACCACCTACATCAGCGATCTCCGCAACGCAACCACCGCGTGGACCTGGACGACGGCGGGCCTCACCCTTCAGGTCTCCTTGGTGGTGGCCGCTCCGCCGCGCCTCTCCTACTTCTGCGTCTGCTGCGTCGGCCGCGACAAGACCACCTTCGCGTACGCGCCCGATGTCATCTGCTCCGCGGGGGACCACGCCCTCATCCGGGTCGGCTTCACCACTGGCGACTCGACGGAGCACTTCATCTACCGGGCCAGGGGGCCCGATGGACGGCCGTCGCTTGACCTGCTCCCGGACTTCGATGATTATTCCGACGCAGAGAGTCTGCTGGTGCCCCTCGGTTTCGTCTCCCACCGCAAGCACTTGGTCATAGCGGCTCTGAGCGACGGACCGACGGGCTTGCAGTACTATCTCCACACCCGCAGCACCGAGCCGCATTCCACGTGGTCCAAGAAGCTGCTGCGGGTGGAGTTCCCCCGTGGAGCAGCCAGGAAATCGGCTATGATCGATCCCGGAAAGGTGATTGCCCTCGGAGGTGGGCTGCTAGGTTGGGTCAATCTCAGGGAGGGCATCCTGATTTGTGACGTGCTCGATCCCGGGGTGACAGCGTTGCGCTTCGTCCCGATGCCCAAGCTGCTGCCCAGCAACAAACAACTCTACGGGCACGAAAGTCTCGCGCGGGCGATTCGCGACGTCACCTTCAGCCGTGGCTACATCAGGTGTGTCGAGTTTGAGGAGCTGGTAGAACGCAGAGCCAGAACTGGTTCGGTTGTTCCTGATCCCTGGGACATGGATGAGCTCCAAGACTCGGAATCGGCCATCGATCCACCCCAGGAGGAGGATGAAGATGTTATCGTTGGTTGGAGGCTCATCACATGGTATAGGACATTGACTTGGAACTGTTGGCGCAAGGGGAACACGGTCCATTCCGATGAGCTCGGCACTGTCTCCTTGCCTCAGATTGGAGGTGGTGGTGCGTGTGCTCTAAAAGTGCCACTCAAGGACCTGAAAACAGCTGCTCCTACTCTGCGTGGCGACGGTGATGTTGTTTACCTCGCGACCGAACTGCATGAGCAGGATGAAACTGCATGGATTGTCGCTGTTGACACTAAGAGGAAGTTAGTGGGAGAGCTTATGCCATGTTCTGCAGAGGGGTTGTATCTTTACGACCCGACCTACATTCCGTATGTGCTGACGGAATATCTGGTTGAGAAATCAGGTAACTACATATACTGTCACTTGTTTATTTGACACTCAAACGAGTATGTGTCTGAATGGATGTGTTTCAGGCGCATTTCAATTTATTTCAGTCTGGATAGTTCTACACTGTAGCGCATGTTAAATTGGTCACAACTGGGGATGTTGTTTACTGAAGCATACAGGGAGTTGTGTGGCATCAATAGTCACACAACAGTAGTAGTTAAGATTTAAATCATGATAGACCTTTTTTTTGTGTGTCTTGAAATTGTGTGGGATATCCTTGGGTATGTCTTTAGCCCCTTGTTTTATATTGGTATTGTTATATGATCAATCAGCTGTTAGATATTCTCTACTAATATGTGCCTGAATTCAGACTGGTGGTTGTTGTGATATCAATGTACTTATGTGTATTGAAGAGTGAGTGGTCATGAATCTAATGATTTTCTTCTCCCTGTGCATTAGATAAAGCTCAGGTAGGTAAGCGAAATGCTTGTCATGCCCCGGCACCAAACATCAACAGGTCGAAGAAGCAGCGGCAGCAACTTCTACAGGCAGGACTTGAAGGGCAGCCATCTGTACCGCAGCTCCAGCAGCCCCCATCAGGTAGATGGTAGCTTCACCGAGTTTTTGATGTAGTACTCGAAACATCTGCCATATAAAACAGTTTTCTCTTAGGCATGATGATACTTAGAATGCTCCCTGCACGATTGCTCTATAAGGCGGCGCATCTATTACCATGTGTATAATTGGGGCTTCTGATATTATCTTGTCATGTAAATTTGGGGCTGATAGTTTTCCTTTTTAACTTGTGCAGCTGCAGTGATGGTACCAGTCAGCTCTGCACAGTATGCCTGTATCTGAAGTCTGAAGTGTTGACGATATGATTCGTATGTGTGGGATTCGTATGTGTGGGACATGATTGTGGTTTAAAATGACTTGGTACTTATTCTATGGGTTTTAACCGTATCGTACTAATTGTATTGTATGGTGTCTATTACGGCGTTTATGTGGACATTATCGTTGTTTAAAACTGTATCCTGATCTATTCTGTGGTGTTTGGTACCGCTTCATATATGATATATGTTTTGCGTCTTTTTGATGGTGTGAGGCTACTTGGTATTTTCGTTGGTACTTGAGTGTGCATACAATGTGCTCTTGCTGCTTGTAATTCTCTTATTTCAGACGAATAACTTAGCAAATGTGTGAATCCAATTTCCACTGAGCCCTTTGTGGTTCCACTTAGGTAACTCTCTTTCTTCCTCTCTTATTGCCTGTGAGACGGTGCCAACAACGAGCTGTCCTAAGGGCTGATGAGGAGATCCTAAATGCCTTTGAGGGCTCCCAAGGAGATTAGGATAGGAGGAAAGGAGAGGGCAGGCTATATGTTTACCACATGCTATGCCTGTATGTTTTCACACATTGGAAAGTAATCGCAATCAGATTGCATATAATTTAGATGCGTGCATCACCATGGCTGAAGGAAGTGTTGTAAAAAGGGGATAAATTACAATGGAAACAAGCCACTCGATAAACAATATCTTGAGATCACATGTTAGGATGTGGTTTATATGTGTTCCATGCGGATCGACCTCTGAATTCTATACATCATCAATAACAGGAAGTGGCGAGAAAATTACATTTATTTCTTATTTTCAAAGCATGCATTGTGTTACCATCCTACATGTTCGAGGATAAGCATGGATTAGCTAATAGTATATCCTAAACGCGTGACATTCCCAGATTAGTAGTAGTAATTAGGAATTGATTGTGCATCATAAGCATCTCATTAGCATCATTTGTCTAATTGTGAAATTGAGGATAAATTAAACCCTTGTCTTTTTTAAAGGGATAAAACTCTAAATCTTGCCAACGGTCCAAAACACCCTTTAAAAGCACTAACAATTTGGCAAGAGGGCTCTCCCCAAAGCTTTTGAAGGATTAAAAGGGAAGTAAACTCTGGATTTTGGTTTAAACCCTAAACCATAGCTAGTTGGGTATATATATTTTGAAATAGAAATATACACCCAAAAATGCTGAAATAATTTATGTGGCTTTGATTTGGACCAGTGAGGCTACATAAAAAGTTTCAGGAATTTTTGATGTATTTTGAACCCTCCTATAAATCAATAAAGGAGTTTTTAAATAAGAAAACATAGTTTAAAGAGATAGAGAGAGAGAGGGCCATGTTCCTATGGTCCGGCCCAGTAGACAGCAACAACGCATCCCCCCCCCCCCCCCCACACACACACACCGCGAATCGTCTCCTACCTCCCATCTCTCTCGTGCGTGGAAGTTAAATCTATTCGATAGTCATGCACGTCTGTGGTTTATGAGCGACTTGTAGATTGTTGCTTGATCATAGACAAATTTAATGATTACTTTAAAATTGCCAAGATAAGTGTGAGTGTCATGGATTGCTTCCTCGTGGGTGAGTCGAGGTGGGGATTCATGGTGGTGTATTGTTGTTATGGTCCAGGATAGATGGTACTCAAAGTCATGCTCCCTCGTCTACTTCGACAGTCACTCTACTTCTGCTTAGTGTAGTGTATTAGGGTATATCTTGCTTTATGGGGTGATTGTCCTATGGAGTGAGGCGATCCTTTTACATGAAGGAGAGGCGAGATCAGGGAACAGCTTGACCGGGCTCCACATAAATTTCCATGGGCGGCGATTATTAATGAAGAACACGTATATTCTGACCACCGTCCGCTGGTTTTGGACATGGATTATTTTGATGGTAGTTTGCTTAATTTGTCCGAAAAGGCGCGCAAAACAATTTGAAGCTAGGTGGCTTAAAGAAGAGACCATTGATGAAATTGTCAAGGCGTCTTGGGAAAAGGCCAAGATGGCTGGAATTGGTCCGACACTTGCAGAGAGGACTAGAGCGGTGCATGCCGATCTACATTCTTGGGATCGTGAAACTCTAAAGGGACCGAAACGGAGAATAAAAAAATTAAAAAAAGAATTAGAGAAACTGAGGCTTGGCCCTGTGAATGTCGAGTCCCGCTCTCGGCAGAAAGAAATTACTGTGCTAATTGAGAATCATTTGGATCAAGAAGAATTATTTTGGCTACAAAGAGGTCGAGCAAATTGGTTGATGCATGGGGACCGAAATACCTTTTTTTTCATAACGCGGCCACGGCTAGGAAAAGAAGAAATAATATTAAGAAACTTCTTGATGATTCTGGGGTTTGGAGGCAAGATACGGAGTTAAAGGATCATATCTCTGAATATTTTACTAAGCTCTTTACTTCAGAAATTCCACAGCTTAACTAGGAGGGTTTACCTCTCGTCCGGAGGAGAGTATCAACTGAGATGAACAATGCCATTCTTGCCCCTTACACTGCTAAAGATGTATGTAAAGCGCTGTTCAATATTGGGGATTTAAAAGCCCCGGGACCAGATGGACTGCATGCTATATTCTATAAAAGGTTTTGGCTTATGCTAGGGGACGATCTGATTGAGGGGTTCTGCAAGCGGTTAATACATGTACTATATCTTCTGGCCGAAATGACACTGCAATTGTGATGATTCCAAAGGCCAACTCTCTGGAAAAGGTAACCTAGTTTAGGCCGACCAGTCTGTGCAACGTGGTGCGTAGAATAATTGCAAAAATGGTAGCCTCTCATTTGAAGGTTTTCCTACCTGACATTATTAGTCCGACTCAGAGTGCGTTCGTGCCCGGAAGATTAATCATGTACAATGTTTTGGTGGAATACGAATGTTTCCAAACAATCAAGAATAAGAGAGAAGGAAAACAGGGTCTGTGTGCCATAAAACTTGATATGCACAAAGCGTACCACCAACTGGAGTGGCCTTTTCTGAAGGAGATTATGCTCAAGATGAGATTCCGTGAGAACTGGATAAATTTTGTTATGAAATGTGTTTCCACTGTTGAATACTGTATTCGGTTTAATGCGGAGGAGAGTGGGAGTTTTAAACCTACTAGAGGGCTGAGGCAGGGAGATCCATTGTCTCCTTATCTTTTCTTGTTAATTATGCACGGAGGGTCTGACTGCTCTTTTGAATCATGCGGATGAAAATGGAAATATATCAGGAGTGAAGGTCTGCAGAGATGCTCCGCCTGTTACAAATCTACTCTTTGCTGATGACTCGTTGATCCTTATGAAGTCTAATGTGCACAATGCGGAGGTGCTGAGATCAATTCTAGATTCATATTGTGCGGCCTCCGGACAGATGGTCAGTGTTGATAAATCCAACATCTTTTTTAGTCCTAACATGAGTGTGGAGATTAAAGAATAAATGTGTACAACTCTGAATATTATGAGAGAGGCCCTAAACGATAGATACTTAGGTTTGCCAGCTAATGTGGGACTAGATAAAACCGATTGTTTTCTGTACTTGACTAATCGTATTATTATGAAAATCAGTGGTTGGAAGGAAAAGCTACTATCACCGGGAAGAAAGGAGATTCTTCTCAAATATGTTGTTCAAGCCATACCCACCTATGAACAATCGGTCTTTAAAATTCCTAAAAATAATTGCAAAGGAATTATCAATGCGACATCGCATTCCTGGTGGGGAGACGAGGATAACCAGAGGAGGATGCATTGGATGGCTTGGTGGAAAATGTGTGTCCCAATTAATCAAGGAGGGATGGGTTTTCGTGATATTTGTTGTTTCAACTTGGCGATGCTAGTTAAACAAGCGTGGCATCTTATCGAGGATCATGATTCTTTATGTGCAACTATTCTGAGAGCGAAGTGCTACCCTAATGGAAATATGTTGAACACTAAACTAAAGAAGGGCTCCTCCTTTACTTGGCAGAGTATTATGGCGGGTGTGAACTCTCTGAAGCATCGGTATATTTGGCGAGTGGGGAATGGTCAGAATATAAATACTTGGGAAGACACTTGGATTCCAAACTGTGCAAATATGATTATTACTCCGAAGGGGGGTCAACTATTATCTAAGGTAGAAGATCTGATTGACCCAGTTTTAAATACTTGGGATGAAGACCTGATTAGACAAACTCTATGGCTTGTTGGTGTACAACGGATCCTTGCAATCCCAATCTCACAACATGATATGCCAGATTTTGTCGCTTGAAATTTCGCAAAAAAGGTATGTTTTTAGTTTAGTCTGCCTATTTTGTGGAATGGGACCATCACCATGGAAGCAAATTGAGATACACCAATGGGATGGGACGGACCACAATAAATCTTATTTGGTGTAAGATATGGGAACTTTCTTGTCCAGCAAAGGTTAAAATATTTATTTGGCGTACATTGCATGGCATATTCCCGTGTCGTGTTACGCTCGCCAATAGACATATGAAAGTCTCGCCTACCTGCCCTACTTTCTCTTCGGAGCCAGAAGATATGAAACATCTGCTATTTCTTTGTAATAGAGCGAAGGAGGTTTGGAGAAGACTGTGATTGGATGATATTATTTATAAATCTTGTGAAGTTGATCATGCTGGTGAGGCAGTGCTGGAGTACTTACTGCTTCTGCCAACAAATGATTTGTGTGTTTTGGGTAACCGGAATGTGTGTGAAATGATTGCCAT
Organism: Elymus sibiricus; assembly: GCA_039707655.1. Lineage (NCBI taxonomy): Eukaryota > Viridiplantae > Streptophyta > Magnoliopsida > Poales > Poaceae > Elymus > Elymus sibiricus. The sequence goes on from CM077672.1 coordinate 456,573,758, forward strand.
TTCAGCCTGGTAACTGTGGTGGGAAAGACGTAAATTGGTTCACAAGGAGACAACTCAGAATGCGCAACAAATTTTCTATGGGGATCTGTGCTCTTACGGCCAACTTTGTTACTGCTTCCCCAGAGAGGGGGTTGGTTATGCCCACCTGTGGATTTTGTTACTTAATGTTGATGCTTCTTTTGATCATGACCTGCTTAGGGGTACGATTGGGACAGTCCAAAGAGATGACAAAGGCAGATTCATCGCGCGGGGGAGGGGGGGTGGCAAGATAGACTAGTGTGTGGATGTATTGATGGCTGAAGCTTTGGCATAAAAATTCAGCTTATAGCTCGCGCAAAGGACGGGACAGCCGTATTAACATTAATTCAGACAGTATGGAGGTGATTGAGACCATAAAGGATGGAGGGCGGAGGGCGGGGGCGGCTGATGGCCTACAAGCGCACAAGGTTTAGTTATAGCATTTTCGAAGTAAGAGTATCAATCCCACAGGGAGCACAGGAATCAGACTTTTGCCTCTTGTAGCGAATTATGTATTTTTATGCCTGTAGATAATTGTAGACCTGCGGCTGCCGCCGCCGCCGCCGGATTTGGCGCATCCTGCTGCCGGCGACTACGCCTTGCCATGGATTGGGCGGGTACCGGACCGCACAGCCCCGGCAGCGCCTCCACGCCGCATGCAGGTATTGACTCCGCCTCTAGCCGCTCGGATCTCTCCTGTTGGCGGTTCGCAGGCAAAGACACGCCCGACCGTTGCCCAGGCTCGGTGCTGGCCCAGCGGCTCGTCGGCGGTTCGCCGGCAAAGACACGCCCGGCCGTCGCCCGGGCTCGGTGTTGGCCCAGCGGTTTGTCGGCTCACCATTGCAGGTCATAAAGTGCGATGACTGCCCGTGGCAGGTGGTGCGCTGAGTTTCTACCATGCCGGAACATCCCGGATGGGTGTTCTTCAAGTGCAAAAAAGATGGGGTATGTGCTTGTTTTGATTCGGTTGTTCACCGGAGGCGCAATTTCGGTAGCTCATTGTTTGCTCAAATTTGTGTGTAGATGGATGCAAGTTTTGGTATTGGGAAGAAGATTACATCGATCTATTGATAGCACAAAATTTAATAGATGCTCGTGCACTCGTTGCTAGAATAGAGGCTAGAGATGAGAGTAGATGCGAAGCAACGTCGAATTCTTCGAAATCGAAGAAGAAAGAAGTGTGCAAGCTCGAGAAGCCAATAGAGAGAATTAATAATGAAGACATAGAGAAGATATTAATCCAACTAGTGGGAGCAGTTATGGAAGTTGGATATCTTTTAAAGTGTCTCATCGTGTTTTTTTTTTTTTTTGGTTTTACTCTCGTAGCGAGGAATTGGTGGATTATGTACTCCAATGTAAAAAAAAAGTCATTGAATGAAATAAAGAAGCAAAGAAATGTGTTTCGATGGCCGAATATTAAATGCAAATGGAAAAAAATTACTCCGTTACATATAAGGGATCGGTTAGGTCCGGCGAAAACTTGTGGAGTAAAAATACTCCAGTAACCGCCGGATCCTCCGCTATTTTTTGGGGGTTCGGTTAGAAATGTCCTTACTACGTGAAATACAAAGGATATATGTAGTTGATACATTAGACCTTGTTGTATGAAGAAAAAAAAGGACAAAAGAAAGAAAGAATTCCGGCGGCGGCGGGGGAGGGTCGAAAAAGAAGACTTGGCGCTGCTGAGTTTGAAATTTGAATCCATCACATTTCGGATGGCTCCCTCTCTCTCTACATGGGAGGGGCGGGGGAGTGTGTACGCATAGCCAGCCAGGCGTGTTGCTTTTGCTTGCGCAGCCTGCCTGGCGTTGCGCAGAGAGAGAGGAGTTGGCATTGGCTCGCAGGGCCGTGCATCCGAATGAAGACAGAGACCGCCCGACGACCATTCTCCCAGCCACTGCAGCTGCAATGAATTTACCCCGCCCGCCCGCCCCGGTGGAATTAATAACAGAGATAAATCGCCTATCTAGTTGAGCTAACTGCTACTCGTGGAACTCGTAATGACTAACCCGAGTTGAAATAGTACCATAGCAGTGCTTTGTCTCCATCTCCATGCACAGTAAAACCCAGGTAGAGAGTACATACAGAGCGGTAGAAGATACCAGCCCGAATTGGCAATCCTTTTACCGTCCCCAAAAGCAAAGGCGACCGGCCTTTCAACCACGCAGCTCCCTACACCCGCACCCGGGCGCCTCAAGACTCCCTCCATCGTTGCCGGCTCCATTCCCAAAACCCCAATCAAGAATCGAAAACCCTTGCAAAGCTCCCAGCTTTTCCACTTCGCTCCCGCACCGGCAGCCATGTGGCGGCCGCCGCCGCCGCCGCGCCTCCAATATCATCAGCCTCGTCCCGGCTTCCCGCCCCGTCAGGAACATGGCCTCCCGCCGCCTCTTCCCCAACCGCCGATCTTCCCAGACTTTCGGTACGGTCAGGGCCTCCCGCCGCCCCAGATTCGCCACCATGGCCATGGCCAACCGCATTCCCCCAACTATCCGCTACCTCACCAGTCACCACCATAGCCAGCTGCTTTCCACCAACTTTCCGCAGCCTCACCACCACGGCCAGACGGGCCAAGCGCCGGCCCCAGCGCTGCATGGCCATCACGGGCGTCCCTACGGCATGCCGTCGCCGTCGGCCTACAGCACGCCGCCGAACAATCCCGAGCCGCCGCCACCCGCTCCGTCCGGTCCGCCGCCACCTCCCACATCAACGTCGTCGTCCGCCGGGACGCAGCCGGCATGGCCGCCGTCAACGTCGCCGTCCGCCGGGACGCAGCCGGCATGGCCGCCGTCATCAACGCCGTCGTCCGCCGGGACGCAGCCGCTGCTCGCGGGAGCTGGACAAGCGCGCGCTCTGGGCCTCCCGCTGACTCCGCGACTCGCCCCAATCCCGTCCTTGAACCGGGCCGGCACATCTCTCGCCGCTGGAGCCACTCCGCAGGTGCTACACGGGGGCGCTGTGCCGACAGTCTCGGCGCCACCTCCATTGCTCTCGGGCCCATATCTTGGGTTTGCCTCGCCGCTACTGAAGGATTTGTCACAGAAAAAAACCTTCATTGAGGTTGCGTCTGCCACGATGGGCAAAGTTGGAGAGGGGTCTACGAAGAAGGAGGAGGTGGAAGCCGAAGCCTGGAATGAATTGGTAAGCACATCTACTCTTGGCCCTTTGCTATTGCAACACCAACACCGATCGAGTAGAAGTCAACAAATTGATATGCTTTCTTTGGCATGAACTCGATCTTTTCAGATAGAAATTGCACGGCAGTCCGTGGAGATCCTTGAAGCACTGAACCCACTGCCATTTCCAGATTATGTGGAGATGATCAGGCCACTCCAAATCCCATGTGATTTCGTAGGTGCCATCCCGGCTCACATCCCTCCAGGTACCAAGGCCACAAAGATGACAGAAATTTTCCGGGCTCTTCTCGATTCCCTGGTCTCCAAGATCATCACAACCTTGGAGGAGGGCAAGTCATGGGGCGGGAAATGGTCATTTCACGACATTTTGGTCTCGGAAGGTAGGTGTGTAATCAAGATGAGTGCTAAACTCCAGGGCATCCGGAAGAATGCCCGGGAAGACCTCCGTCTGCTTCACTCCCTCATCACCCAGTGCATCAAGGCGCCCTACCCTCCGCACTTGGAGCGTTTGCTAAAGCTGCTACTAAATGTACCTGTCGATTTCGACACCAACAAGAAGGTGAAGAAGGAGTACCTCACATCCATCAAGGAACACGCAAGCCTCGCTTCAATGGCAAGAATAGTGACGCTGTTGCTCAACTTTGCACAATCAAAAAATTGTTTGCCCGAGGAGGTTTCAAAAGATTTCAGAAAAATCCTTGGACGGCTTGTCAACTGGGACAGGAGGAAAAGAAAGAGAGGAGAGGGAGCGGTGAGGGCTGATTGGCGCAAGAAGTTAGCGAGGTACACGCTGTTGCAGAACGTGCGCAAGCCGCCGCCAAAGAAGAAAGACGGGAAGCGAGTGCCGCGGGGCGACCAGGATGATCTGTACGACCTCGCCTACTTCCTGAGGAACTTCACGGTTCACGCGCCGGACCACATGCTGGACAGGAACGACGAAGTCCAGCTTGAGGACTACTCCGAGCCGTATCATATCATGGTGTATCACTTCGGGGATGCGGTGGCGGACCTCGTGGACGGCGTGTTCAAGGCGTCGGAGCTCCAGCTCCACCCTCTGTAAGTGCATCTCCTCCTGTCTCCTAGCTAGGTTCATCTATCTATCTGTCCATGTATACTGTGTTGTGTTCCCTGTACGTTGCGTTGCAATGTATTATACCTGACTCTGGCCTTCTGACCAACATAGGATCGAGAACACCTGGAAGACGTACACCACCAGGTGATGGCCTGATGCAAGAAGCAACAGACAGCAGCTAACAGCGAATCATCTTGCTCTGTTCTGTTGTTTTGTCTCTGCTGCAACCAAGGGAGGAGTCGTCGTGCTCTGTTCTGGTGTCTCTGCAACTGCATGCAAGGGAGAAGTGATTCCTCGAGCTCTCTTCTGTCTCTCTCTCTCTCTCTCTCTCTGCGAGGAAGGGAGAATCCATCCGTCCGTTCGTTGTGCTCTGCTCTCTGCGAGGAAGGGAGAACCATTTTGTTCCTGTACCTTTGAACTTTGTGCTCTTCTCTCGAGATGAGAATTACGATGCAGAAAAACCATTTCTTGGATGACTGTAAATGTATTCAGCTACTCCTACCTTTGATCGAGAGCTGCTCTTGCTCTTTCTGTCTGGGATGGAAGAGATATTACGCCTACTTCTCTATCTACTAGTGTATGTATCAGTGCGCAGCTCTCGATCATTCTGTCTGGGATGGAAGAAATATTACGCCTACTTCTCTATCTACTAGTAGCGTATGTATCAGTGCAGCGCAAAGTTACGACAAGAGGCATACTGCTCTACCTCTCTATCTATGCAGCACACAGACAAAAATTACGACGATATGCGTATCTATCTATGCAGCAGCCAGCAGGCAGGCAAAAATTACGACATTACGACGATATGCATGCAAACATCTACACGTGTAATAACTTAATTAAAACTGTTGTAAACCATACATACGTACATACATACATACATACATACATACAGTGGTGTTGGCAGTTGCCAGTAACATAGTTTGTATAACTACTCAAACATGGAATGATTCAACATGAAAGACAAAAACTCCACACAAACAACATCTTACATGGACTTTTCTTTTCTTTTTGCAGGAACCATAGATGAAACTTGTGTGCAACGAAAAATATCCAGCATTTGCCACTTGGACAGAAATTCATCTAATTCTAACCTACTCTAGTCTAGTTAACAATAACAAGTAGTATATTATTCTTCATGCCAAACTGTAGCAACTCTCATATCACTCCTCATTGTCAAAATCACCAAAACTCGAGCACCTTCCAGCAACCTATCCTGCAATTTCAACAGCAAACTCATTCAGAATTTACTCCATACAAACAAGCAACCTATCCTGCAATTTCAACAGCAAACTCATTCAGAATTTACTCCATACAAACAAAGAAGAAAGGGCAAAAAACCAAGTATAGTTTGCCTTGGAACAAAACACTGCATGACATCCCTCTCCTTGTATATCCCACCTACTGTTTGTACATGCTCCATCTCTCCCCTCCTTCTGCTCTACATATCTTCCATGTACTTTGCTGTCTTATTTATTTATTTTCAACAAATTCACCAAGACATGCATATGTTTTTGCTCTCACAAAGAAAAGCATGCTACAAGCCTAAATCTAAAGGTGATGCACAAATGCAGGTACTGACTGCCAAGCACATGACAAGAACTCAAGTTAGTATGATATGCTTCCCTAATTATCCAAACAGATGGTCATGGCCAAATCCAGGTCTAACACTCAAGTAACCAAAAGCGACAAGTGTGAGGATAGTTTCAGAAATTAACTGTCGGACAAAATCTAGATGTACCGACGCTCTGTTTACTTGTACACATTACATCAACTAAGTGTGAGACGGACCAAAACAAACCACCAAGCAAGTACCAAGAGAATTGTTCAAGATCAGTAGGACAATGCGTCATGTACTCATAACTAGTTCAAAAAGAAAAAGGAGCAACAGAAGTATAACCATAGTTAAAAAAGGCACGCCTAAGCGAGTGCTTAAGTGCGCCTAGGCTCTAGGCGATAGCAAAACGCCTAGTGCATAACTGCGCTTAATCTGCGCATAATTGCGCATAAGCATGCGCTTTGGTCAGAAAAGCGCAAGGCAGTGGCAAAACGCACAATTAAAGCCTAGCGCTTTTTTGAACTATGAGTATAACCACTGATCGATGAGCTCACTGGATACAAAGGAAAGCTTACAATTCAACAAAAAAATCAGTTCACAAGGAGAACATGTGTGCATCCCTCATATCCATTGTTTTCTTTTGGATAACTATAGAGCTTGGATGGTCAAACAAGTGCAAGCCACACAAGCAAAGATTCTTGAGTTTATCGTCTTAATTTCCATTAACCACTGTCATTAACAGACATGCAGAAATGTCAGGGAAACCGGGCAGCAAGGTATCATGCATACCAACACACTAACTCTGCACCTATGTAAGACCAAATGAGGCAAATGATGGAACAACACACTAACACTGCACCTACTTCAGAACTTTCCCAAATTAACAAGATTTTAAGAAAAAGTTATATCCAAGCTAATACAAAGCATCTGGCCCGTCTCTTGGGAAGCAATTATCCAAGCTAAAGCACATAAATTTGTGCCCACCAACAACAATACATAGATAGCAGTTCAGTATATACATAGATAGCTACCTCAAAACCGGGAGAAAGGGAAAATGTTAGGAAAGAACATAACATCTTACTGCAATGGTCAAGGGGAATCGACTGACAGCAGATAATAATATCATTTATCTACTACAATTATGCCATACCAATCAGTCAGTCAACTAAAAATGGTCTTTTGGGCAGCAATACAAGTAAAAACAGTTATCAGCTATTCCAAAAAACATTGCACTATGAAAATTTCATTATCAACAAAAGCAAAATAGGTACCACATGTTCATCACCTCTGTAACACATGCTTCGGCCCTATGAGGCAAATGTGCAACATGAACTGATGGCCTGAGGTAACGCCAGCAGTTAAAACCGTAAAACAGTAAAATCATCAAACGGCCGAGCTGTATTAGCGATCGCAGGTGCCCTGGTTAGCCGGGTAACACAGCCTCTTCTATAAGAGTAATGATGAATCATATCCATTGTTAACTAGCATGAATATCCATGGAGAGTAGCAAACACTAGTAAAGATCTAATCCCTGTCCCCAACCTTCTCTCCCTCTCATCCCCAGCACCACGGCTGACCAACCTTTTTCGCTCCTCGGAGCTGTACCCCAACCGTGTCACGCTCATCGGTCTTAGAACTGGTACCAATCCTAGCATGTGACAGTATGCAGTGTATCAGAAAGGGGAATGCAGCTGAAACGACTTGTCATCCAATTTTTCCGATGGGATAATCAGAATACCAAAAGAAGATTTCTTACATTAGGCAAGAAAACGTATCTAAACGCATGTAGGCAGATGATTTACTGGATCGGATTCATGTGAATCTGAAGTTCGATTAACTTGGACTTGGGGAAAAATATCCACATGCATACACTGTCTGATCTGATGACATAATCTGATTTTTCAGCATGGTTAAACTTGTTTCAGGGCAATGTTTATATAAGCAACAAAAAAAAAACATGCTCCACAGATGGTAGTTCTACTCAACTCAAGGACAATATAGTAAAACCACTCGAGAGACTCCTCAACATTTATTATTTGCTTTCTGAAATCAATATTCCATTTAATTACAGAATTATGCAAGCCTATTAATCCATCCATCATCCATGTGTAATTCCTGATTAAATTTGCACACAAAAACATGTCTGATGTGGGGGCATGCATCTACAAAAAGGAGATAATAACCTACCTAGTCCAATATCTCTCCATAGAAAAGCATGAAACCGAGGTGTCATGCCCGCAATGTGTGCTATTGTCACCACCTGCAACACAATGACAATCATAAATTAGTTTTGTCACTTGGGCATTTCATCGAGTGCCAATAATGCACATGTAAAAGGCAGTGCATCGGTTGAATTGCTATGCACAGTTGGAAGAGGACCAGTTAAAGTGTTCTGATTCTAGAGAGCAGTCCAATGTAATTCCAACCCAATTCAATAAAAATGCTTTAACCAAACAAAGAGAACTAAACTGGTCTAGCCAGAGGGGGAGAGAGGCGACATGTCTGGATCAGCTACAGGGAGAGAGAGCCAACACGGTGTCTGCGATCAATGTTCTGCAGAACTGGTTCCATCTCGAGGGATGCCACTAGGCTCTAGTAGTCTAGCCATGGTTACTGCTGCAATGAACTAAAGAGGAGGGCATGGAGAAAAAGAGGAGAAACGGGTAGCAAAGAGAGACGGGTCGCAGTGGTTAGAGCCTAAGAGGAGCTTGGTTTGTGGTGACATACCGAAGATCCCAAGCGAACAGAGCCCACCACACTGACCAAGCAAAGGATGAACCTTCAATCCACATGACAGAACAGCAAGCACAACCCACCACCAAATGCCGGCAAAAACGGAAACGCATTCTAAAAAAATCCCCCACGCCCAAACACCCCAGATGCATCGAATCCCTTCTCCGCGAGAAAAAAAAATCCATCGAATCCTAGAAACCCCTCCCGCCCCTTACTATAATGGCCTAAGCCCCTAATCAAAATGAAAGCATGAGGGGCAGCACAAGAAAAATCAAGGGAAGAGAAGCACACCAGTGTAGAGAAGCGGAGAGCGAACGTCATCCAAAGCAGCACCACCCCTTGACAACTCAGCCAGATGCCTAAACCCTCAACCGCAGGCAGCGGCACAAGCGAGCGTACAGGACACACCATGCCCACCGCCCACTGCAGTGAACTTCTCCTCTCTCTCTCTCTACCCTGATTTGTAACTCAGCATACCCAGAATAAGCAACATGACATACAGGTGGGCCCAGGTGACAAACAATGTTACACACTGGATGACATACAGGGGCCAAAGTGAACCCAGAGCCCAGAGCTCCCTATTCTAGGGAGCTTCTAGGCTGAAGGGATAAATCCGACACATGGCCATATCAAAGGTGAAGTCTCGTCAGAAAGTAACAATGGCACATAAATTATTAAGTTTTCTGCCCAATATCCTCGAACAGAAATGCACTTGTCAAATATGCATATTACCCACTATGTAAACGATATGAGCATCCTCTGACAGATCATGCTCTTGTTGGACAAGAAGGAATCAAAATAAGGAATATCACTTGTTTACCAACAACTGTCTCTTGTTCACAAACACATTGTATGTCTTGTTATTCCATCCTTTCCTTCCAGGTACTTAAAGACACTATTTGATTTCATTGAAAGCAAGCATTAAGCCGTAAAGAATTCATCCAACAACAATTCAATTGAAATCAAACAAATTTGCACCGAACCATTATATCACAATCACTCAAAATACTAATAGAAATATAAAGATGATGACATCACTACTATAACTACAAATTCAGACTCATATTAGTAAAGACATCTAGAGGCTGAATGATCATAGCAATAGACATCTGATTCAGGCTGACAAATCACAATGGACCACATCTCAATCAATTTGAAGAACTTCCAACACATGCGCGCATGGGCGTGCGTGTGCGCGTGCACACACATACATACATACATACATACAATTAGGTCTACTGTGATTTAAGTCTTAACTATTACTGTCAAGACAGACACCAAAAGTGAAGAAAGTGGGATCAGTACAGATTATTGTGGCACCCAACACACTGTATGCTTCAGCAATCACGGCCCCAGTTGTGACCGATTTAACATGGGCTACACTATATAACAAAATGAGAACCGCCCAGACAAAATGAATTGAAATGTTCATCGCCGCAGCTTGTCCGGACGCGGACGCCGGTCGTGGAGCAGATGTGATACGTCTCAAACGTATCTATAATTTTTGTTTTTTCATGCTATTACATTATCATTTTATATACTTTTATGAGACCCGCTTCGGTACAACCCCCTTCACAAATAGTATAAAGGGTAATGTAGACATTTCACAAGTTGTATCAACTTTCGTATACGCTGTACAAAATCACTCAAATGGGCCAGCCCATTTGGGGGCGTCGAATTAAACGTCAGGAAAAATAAAGTGTAGAACTGAGGAATCGAACTGCCAACCTTTAGCTTGTCCACAGTGTTAATAGCCAGTTGAGCTAACAACGGTTGGCGGACAATTTACAGCTATACAGTTAAAATGCTAATTATAACGGCAGAATTTTTTTTTTAATCTTTGACATTTATTGAAAAAAATGTGAGCAGGTTTACTTTAAAAGTGCGAATAATCTTTTCAAATCGTGAACAAATTTTAAAATAAAAAAAAAATTTAGAACGTGAACAATTTTTTAAAGTGATTTCTTTAAAATTATGTACAACGTTTTGAAATTCTGAACAATTATTGATTTTTTATATAAGGTTAATATTTTTATATATACACTAAATATTTATGTAATATACGTTAAATAGTATTTAAATACACATTGAACATTTTTGTAATAGATGCGGAACAATATTTAAATACACATTGAACTTTTTTTTCATATACGCTGAACAACATTTAGATACACATTGAACCTTTTTGTGATAAACTCTATGCTGAATATTTTTAAATACACGTGAACACATTAAAAACAATATTGAACATTTTCTTAATATGCGGTGAACATTTTTAAAATGTATTATAAACATTTTATTAATACACAGGTAAATCTTTGTATAAATAAACAAAAAGAGAGGAAACACAAAAAGAAAAGGAAAACGGAATAAAGAACCAAATCTGAAAAAAGAAAAAGAAAAAACTATAGGAAGAACCAAATCTGAAAAAAGAAAAAGAAAAAACTATAGGAAGAACCAAATCTGGAAAAGGAAAAAGAAAAAACGCAAAACAAAAACAAGAAGATACCAGGGGAGAAACCAAGAATAGAGAAAAATATAATAAAAATAAATAAAAATAGAAATAAAAACCGACGGAGCGCGTGAAAAATAATTGTCTGGGCACCAAGCTTTTATAGCCATTCCTCCGTCCTTTTTCAACTCCGCGAGCGGTTAGGCCGGTTTTGGTAACCTTCTAGATGATTTCAGGACAGATTTTACTAGTTTGGGATCGTTTAAGAAGGTTCATGAATCACTTTTTGTTTCTCAAAATTGTAAAGTTTTCTAAAATTGTTCAACATATTTATTTATTTATTCAGTTTTTCAAAAAAGTTTGAAAATATAAAAATGGTAACATTTTCAAAAAGGTTGAGAGTTTGAAAATTGTTTGTGTTTTTAAAACCTGTTCGGAATTTATATGAAGTCTCATTTTTTAAATTTGTTCAGAGTTTAAAATGTGTTCCAATTTTCGGAAAAAAATCGCATTTTTATTTTTTCTTTTAAAATTTGGAAAAAAACGCGATTCAAAAATTTCACGTTCAAATTCCCAAAAACATGTTAAAATATGTCATTGGTCATATTCTTAAACTTCCGCGCTGGTCATTAGTCTATATGGCTTGCTCATCATAGTGGTTCTCTCCGTTTGTGTGATGTTGGGAGGTCATGTGTTCGATTCCTGCTACATGCATTGTTTTTTCTACATTTTCCACTTTTTCAATACAAGACCACTACAAAGATCGTTCACTGCTGGGCCGGCCCAGTATTGCGCAACCGCCGTGTACGGTTAGGACGGCGTATTTTGTAAAAGGACCATCCTACCCTTTCTTATGAAGGGGTATGGACATATCTGGTCCATCAATGTGTTTAAGGGGTTGGACTAACCTATTAATTTAGTGCACAATGCGAGTTCTTATTTCCTGCTTGTTTTTGGTTCCGCAGGGAATCAATATCTATGAAGTTCAAAATAAATTACCGATTTAATACGATTTCTTTTCGCAACAAGAAACATAGGAAGCTTCGGGAGAGATCGAGAGGAGCTGCCAGAGGCCCACATGGGTGCCCGTTGCGGCCTTGGGTGGCGCCACCTGGCTGTGTGGCCCCCCTGCACAGCCTTAGTCCAATTCATCCGCCATAAATCACTATAAATACCGAAACCATCTATCGTACCTTCAGAAGAATTTTACCGCCGCAACAAGTTCCTCTTTCGCGAAGATCCCATCTGGAGGCTTGTTCCGGAGTTCTGCCGGAGTCTTCATCATCATCCTTGTTGCCTCCATTATGAGTTGTGAGTAGTTCCATCAGGACTTATGGGTCCATAGTAGTAGCTAGATGACTATCTTTCTCTCTCTCTCTCTTTCTCTCTCTCTCGTGGAGGAGGGGATAGAAAAAAAAACCTTTCACGCAAGCGCGCGGTGGCTGCCCTCGTCCGCCAAAATCTCGCGACTTTCGTCAACCAAGTTTTGGAGGAATATTCGCTGGTATCTGGCTATCCCTATCTTTCCTGGCTCATAAACCAAACGAGTGACATCCCTTGAAAAATTGGCTATCCCTGTCCCTATGGTGGATAGCCTCTGAACCAAACGCCACCTTATATCCTTTTTCCCCAACAGCGTAAATTAATTTTTTGTAACTCAAATGAAAAACATACCAAAGGGGCTCGAACCAGCGACCTGAAGATTTAGGCATACGCGATTAACTACCAGGGCCGCCAAAATTTGTTTTCTAAATAGGCTATTGTATTGAGACAACTTTTATATATATATTCTTTAGACAATATAATTTTTTTACTTATAAGTGCTGCACACGGTTTTTCGTAAATCCTAAGTATTTTGTTTCCTAAAAGTTCATAAACATTTTCGAAAACATGAAAATGTTTATATACTGCATGAATATTTTATTAAAAACGTGAATATATAAAATTATATGAATATTTATTTAAATATATTTAAATAAATGTTTATATTATTTAAAAAACATTAATACATGTAATTTTAGAAGGTTAAATATTTTATTAAAAATGCAGCGGGTGACCTCAGGTATGATCTTTATCTTTATTAGTATTTCTTGTTCCTGGGACAACTTATTGTTATTTATTGTTTTCAATATATTTAATGTTTCTAAAACTACATTAATATTTTAAAAAGTTTATGAATTTTTACTTAAAAATATTTTACCTTGGTTAAATATATTTAAATAAATGTTCATATAATTTGTAATTAACGTTTTTAATACAATATTAATGCAATATAAAAAAAAATCATTTATAAGTAAAATATTATATTTTCTAAAGAACATAAATGTGGCCTCAATATAAAAGAACCATTAGCCTATGTATAAGAAACAATCTTCGTCGGGTGTTGGTTTGGACTATCGGGATAGGAGGTCGCTTGTTTGACTACTGGAGTTTTTTCATTCGCTTCCTCCATTTCTAAATATAAGCCCTTTTAGGATTTCAATACAGACTACATACAGATATATATATATATATATACATATATTTTAGAGTGTAGATTCACTCATTTTGCTCCGTATGTAGTTTAAATTGGAATCTCTAAAACGTCTTACATTTAGGAACGGAGTGAGTATTTATTATCGTAGAGAACTAAATGTCATTGGTCCTGGTTGTTAATCGCCAATTTGTAAAACATGTAGCTCCTTGGTTCGAACCCCTGGTGACAGTGTCCTGGATTAGGGGGTGCCAACCTAGCTGGCCCGTCTCCTCGGTTGGGCCGATGGGCCCTTGTACGTGAGCAGGATGGACTCCGGAGGCCGCACACGGGAGACGTGATCGAGTCTGTCTCTACCGAAGACTTGTAGTACACTCCAAGATTTTTCCAGCCGCCTTACTCCTAGATACCGACCTTATAACCTTAGATACCCTCCCTGGCGTGTATATAAGCCACAGGGTTTAGCCCGTAGGGGGGAACAACGCAATATCGCTCACCTAGCCCTAGAAGTTAGACACATATTACGATCTCGAGGTAGATCAACTCTGTACTCGATACATCTCCATCAATATAAACAGAAGCAGGATGTAGGGTTTTACCTCCATTAAGAGGGCCCGAACCTGGGTAAACATCGTCTTCCTCATCTCAGTTACCACCGATCCGAGATCCACAGCTCGGGACCCCTACCCTGAGGTCTGTCGGTTTTTACACTGATACGTCTCCAACGTATCTATAATTTTTTTATTGTTCCATGCTGTTATAATATCAATCTTGGATATTTTTACAATCATTTATAGCAATTTTATATCATTTTTGAAGACTAACCTATTAACCTAGTGCCCAGTGCCAGTTGCTGTTTTCTGCCCTGTTTTTGTTTTACAGAAAATCAATACCAAACGAAGTCCAAATGCAACCAAACTTTTTGGTGATTTTTTATTCATGAAGATAAACACTGGAAGCTTCGGGAGAGGGCCAGAAGAAGAAGAGGTGGGCCACGAGGCACCAGGGCGCGCCCCAGGGGGGGTGGCGCGCCCTGGTACCTCGTGGGCCCACCCCAGCTCCGTTTGACCTAATTCCAGCACTATAAATTCAGAAAAAATTCAGAAACCCTCAGGGGAGTCCACGAAATACTTTTTCCACCGCTGCAAGTTTCTATTCCAGAGAGATCCCATCTGGAGGCCTTCTCCGGTACTCAGCCGGAGGGGGAATCGATCACGGAGGGGCTCTACATCAACCTTGCTGCCCTTCCGATGATGCGTGAGTAGTTTACCACAGACCTACGGGTCCATAGGCAGTAGCTAGATGGCTTCTTCTCTCTTTTTGATCTTCAATACAATGTTCTCCTTGATGTTCTTGGAGATCTATCAGATGTAATCTCTTTTTGCGGTGTGTTTGTTGGGATCCGATGAATTGTGAGTTTATGATCAGATTATCCATGAAATTATTTGAGTCTTTGTTGCACTCTTTTATGCATGATTATTATAGTATCATATTTCTTCTCTGATCTATTGATTTGGTTTGGCCAACTAGATTAATTTTTCTTGCAATGGGAAGAGGTGCTTTGTAGTGGGTTCGATCTTGCGGTGCTCAATCCCAGTGACAGAAAGGGACATGGCACGTATGTATCGTTGCTACTAAGGATAACAAGATGGGATCTATTCATTGGGTTTATTAATTCGTGAGTTTGTCTTGTCTACATCATGTCATCGTTCTTAAAGCATTACTCCGTTCTTATGGACTTAATACACTAGATGCATGCTGGATAGCGGTCGATGTGTGGAGTAATAGTAGTAGATGCAGGCAGGAGTCGGTCTACTAATCTTGGACGTGATGCCTATATACATGATCATTGCCTTGGATATCGTCATGATTATTTGCTTTTCTATCAATTGCCCAACAGTAATTTGTCTACCCACCGTATGCTATTTTCTCGAGAGAAGCCTCTAGTGAAACCTATGGCCCCCGGGTCTTATCAATCTCATATTACTAAAACCCTAAAAATATTGCTGCCATCTTTTGTTATTTATTTTATTTTGTATTTTTATTTCAATCTATCAATCTATCAAATACAATTTAATCTTGCAATCTTACCGCCAAGGGATTGACAACCCCTTGTTTGCGTTGGGTACAAGGATTTGTTGTTTGTGTGCAGGTGTTGCTAACGAGGTGTCGTGTGATTCTCCTACTAGTTTGATAACCTTGGTTTCATAATCGAGGGAAATACTTATCTCTACTGTGCTGCATCATCCCTTCCTCTTCGGGGAAATACCAACGCAAGCTACAAGTAGCAGGAAGAATTTCTGGCGCCGTTGCCAGGGAGACATCATCAACATCTATCAAGTACCTTTGCACAAACTCTCATCTCCTTGCATTTACTTTATTTGCCATTTGCCTCTCGTTTTCATCTCCCCCACTTCTAAAACGTTTTTACAAAAATACAAAAATATTTTTCGTTTGCTTTTTTTCTTGTTTGCTATCTTTGCTTATGTTGCCATGTGCCTTCTATTTGCTTGCATCTTCGCTTGCTAAAAATCTATTGATATGGATCCACATATAGTTTACTACGTGAATCATCTTCTATCCATTCGTGCTCATGCTGAAACCCCAACTAGTTTAGTTGAGGGAAAATCATTAGATGAGCATGCTCATTTTGTGCTTCACCGTTTGTCTGAAAAAGGGAAACTCCTATGGCGTCAGATAAATTGTGTGCTATGTTATGCTCGGATCTATGTGAAATTTATGATTTTACTTGTTGCTCTAAGAACCCTAAAAAACACCTTCCCTACCTATGTGAGTTCAATGATAATGAAATCTTATCTTCTTATGAAAAGGGTGTTTATAGTTACTATGATATCGAACAAATTGAAGAATTTGTTGCTTTTAAGGGTGCTTATGAAGTTGCTTCTTTGATTGAAAAGTATGATATTACTTTCCACAAATCTGAAAATTTTGCCATACTTAAGTATTGCTATGAAAATTATGCATCTAATGCCTATGTTAGTGAATTTATTGAGAGAATGTCTACTGCTTTGGAAGAGGATAATGATACACATGAATCTATAGATAATTATGATTCCGATGATTCGATTGAAATATCCCCTCTTGATGACCATGATGCCAATATTAATGATGCTTATGGAGATGAACTTGCTATAGTTCCTTATGTTAAAAATGAAATTATTGCTATAGCACCCACACTTGATAGCTCCTTAAATGAAAAGCGTGACTGCAATGATATTATTGTAAATTCTATTAATGTCAATTGTGTTAGTGATATGCAAAACCCCAAGCTTGGGGATGATGATTTTGTTATGTCTACTATTTATTGCAATGATCATGATTGGGGTGATAATGATTCTTATGATCTTGAAAATTTATTTAAACCTCATGATGAATATGCTTGCGATAATATTGAAAGTGGGCTCGGAAGAGTGTCAACTTTATCTAAAAATAATCCCACATATTTGGAGAGTATTCAATCTTATGAAATTTTTGATGAGAGTGGGTTTGGAGAGGTCATAACTTTAGTTAATGCTAATCCCACTATTTCGAAAGATTATAAAAACTTTATGCATGTGGATCATAAAGAGAGTATTGTTTATGATAGCTATATTGTTGAATTTGAGTATGATCCTACATGTAATTATTATGAGAGAGGAAAATATGGTCGTAGAAATCTTCATGTTACTAAATTACCTCTCGTTATGTTGAAATCATCAATGTTTTATTCCTCTCCTTTGCATATGCTAGATATTTCTCGTCTTGATAATTTGTTTGCATATAAAATGCCTATGCATAGGAAGCATGTTAGACTTAAATTTGTTTTTCACATGTTTCATGATGCTCTATTCGTGTTTCAATTACTATCTTTCATGTGAGCATCATTGAAATCGCAAGCCTATCTTAATGGCTATAAACAATAGCGCTTGTTGAGAGGCAACCCAATGAATAAAATAAATTTTTGTTATAAGTTTCTGTTATGGTGTGTTTTTACTGTCATGCTACTGGTATGATGGTGTTTTTGTGTTTTTAATTAGTGTTTGTGCCAAGTAAAGCCTTTGCGATGATTTGGGAGATAATATAATTGATGCTGTTTGAAAACAGAAAGTTTTGCGTCCAGTGCTGGAATTTTGTTTTTTCACTGTAACGTCAGAACCTTCTGAATTTTTTTTCACATTATTGGTATATGAATTGCCCACGTTGTCCTAATTTTTCAGAATTTTTAGAGTTACAGAAGTATGACCATAATTCAGATCTCTACAGACTGTTCTATTTTTGACAGATTCTGTTTTTGATGCACTACTTGCTTGTTTTGATGAATCTATGGATTGTATCGGGGGGTATAAGCCATGGTGAAGTTAGAGTACAGTAGGTATAATGCAAAAATAAAATATGAATGGGTTTGCAACAGTACTTATAGTAGTGATTTATTTTGTTATACTAACGGATCTCACGAAGGTTTTGTTAAGTTTTGTGTGATTGAAGTTTTCAAGTTTTGGGTGAGATCACGATGGATGAAGGAATATGGAGCAGCAAAAGCATAAGCTTGGGGATGCCCAAGGCACCCCAAGGTAATATTCAAGGAAGACTCAAGCGTCTAAGCTTGGGGATGCCCCGGAAGGCATCCCCTCTTTATTCTACCAACCATCGGTAATTTTACTTGGAGCTATATTTTTATTCGTCACATAATATGTGTTTTGCTTGGAGCGTCTTGTATGATATGAGTCTTTGCTTTGATTGTTTTTTAGTTTGTCACAATCATCTTTGCTGCACACACCTATCTTGAGAAGAGCCACACGTTATCATCATAATTTGTAGAATACTCTATGTGCTTCACTTAAATTTTTTGAGCTAGGCAGTTGCTCTAGTGCTTCACTTAAATCTTTTTGAGCAAGGTGGTGGCTATATTTTGAAGAAATAAACTCTCATGCTTCACTTATATTATTTTGAGAGTTGTTTAAAATTTTGAAGAAATAAGCTCTCATGCTTCACTTATATTATTTTGAGAGTTGATTAAAATTTTGAAGAAATGAATTCTCATGCTTCACTTATATCATTTTGAGAATTGACTTGATTGAAATTTTGAAGAAATGAATTCTCATGCTTCACTTATATTATTTTGAGAATTGCTAAGATGAAATTTTTTAAGAAATATTTGCACTCTCATGCTTCACTTAAATCTTTTTGAGAGATGATGATAGTAACGGTAATTTGCACATGTTATGCAATTGGTCCCAAAGTGATGAATATTCAAGAGAGATATAGATAAAAACTTTCATATAGATCATTGGATATGATAAGTGTGATTCCTTGCAATAGTTTTACGATATGGAAATGATAATATGTGATGCCATGTTAGTGAGTAATTGTGGTTTAGTAAGAATATTAGTGTTAAGGTTTGTGATTCCCTATGCATGCACGTTAAGTCAATAGTTATGCAATGAAGTTATATCCTACTTATGGTGCATTATTCGGTGTTAGTTATGTTCAATGCATGTTTATGACCGTTTTCGTTTTTTGGTTGGTTGCATCTCAATCTTTTGCTAGCCTTCATTTGTACTAAGCGGAAATACTGCTTGTGCATCCAAAATCCTTAAACCCAGTTTTGCCTTATGAGTCCACTATATCTACCTATATGCGGTATTTCAATGCCGTTCCAAGTAAATTTGCGTGTGCCAACTCTAAATTTCAAAATAATTTTTCTGTTTTGTGTGCCCGTACCGCTCATGAAGCGGAAGGGGGTAGCCAATATCTTCCATGCTAAGTGGGTTATTCTCATGATGAGTGTTTATTCACTTGTCATTGCATGAGAGTATGGCCGGTAATAGGGATGCCCAGTACCGAATTGTGAAATGAAATGAAATGAAAAATCTTATGTGATCACAATAATAAATTCCTTGGAAAGTGATGGTATGGAGGGCACCCGTGGATACGGCTAGCCATGGATTGTGAAAGAAATGGTGGAAAAGGAATAAACTTTATTTTCTGTTGGGGAACCGCCTATAATGTGTTTAGCATGGAAGATATTGGAAATTCTCATTCATTTTCGTTGACAGGAAAAGCATGCCTCCCAAAATGTTTTTATCTCTTTAATTTCAGCTTTGAGCTCTGGCACATTTGACAAATCTCTGCTTCCCTCTGCGAAGGGCATATCTATTTACTTTTATGCAATTTTTATTTTATTTGAGTCTCCATCTTCTCTTACAAAAGCACCAACTATAGATCACTATAGTCATACTTGTGCATTGGATGTAGCTAATATTTGAGTGTGTTTCATGAATGGATCAATGATAGAGCATAATGGGCTAGGGATAACTTTCTTTAGCGTTGATATTTTGAAAGACATGGTTGCTTGTTAGCATGCTTGAGTATTTATGTTTTCATGTCAAACTATAGACTATTGCTTTGAATCATACAAGTCCAATGTCCATGCTACAAGAGAAAACAATATGTGATGAATATGTTAGGCAGCATTCCACATCAAAAATTCTGTTTTTATCATTTACCTACTCGAGGACGAGCAGGAATTAAGCTTGGGAATGCTGATACGTCTCCAACGTATCTATAATTTTTGATTGTTCCATGCTGTTATAATATCAATCTTGGATGTTTTTACAATCATTTACAACAATTTTATATCATTTTTGGAGACTAACCTATTAACCTAGTGCCCAGTGCCAGTTGCTGTTTTCTGCCCTGTTTTTATTTTACAGAAAATCAATACCAAACGAAGTCCAAATGCAACCAAACTTTTTGGAGATTTTTTATTGGGCAAGATAAACACTGGAAGCTTCGGGAGAGGGCCAGAAGATGGCTGAGTGGGCCACGAGGCACCAGGGCGCGCCCTGGTACCTCGTGGGGCCCACCCAACTCCGTTTGACCTAATTCCAGCACTATAAATTCAGAAAAAATCAGAAACCCTCAGGGGAGTCCACGAAATACTTTTTCCGCCGCCGCAAGTTTCTGTTCCAGAGAGATCCCATCTGGAGGCCTTCTCCGGTACTCCGCTGGAGGGGGAATCGATCACGGAGGGGCTCTACATCAACCTTGATGCCCTTCCGATGATGCGTGAGTAGTTTACCACAGACCTACAGGTCCATAGGCAGTAGCTAGATGGCTTCTTCTCTCTTTTTGATCTTCAATACAATGTTCTCCTTGATGTTCTTGGAGATCTATCCGATGTAATCTCTTTTTGCGGTGTGTTTGTTGGGATCCGATGAATTGTGAGTTTATGATCAGATTATCCATGAAATTATTTGAGTCTTTGCTGCACTCTTTTATGCATGATTATTATAGCCTCGTATTTCTTCTCTGATCTATTGATTTGGTTTGGCCAACTAGATTGAGTTTTCTTGCAATGGGAAGAGGTGCTTTGTAGTGGGTTCGATCTTGCGGTGCTCAATCCCAGTGACAGAAAGGGACATGACACGTATGTATCGTTGCTACTAAGGATAACAAGATGGGATATATTCATTGGGTTTATTAATTCGTGAGTTTGTCTTGTCTACATCATGTCATCGTTCTTAAAGCATTACTCCGTTCTTATGGACTTAATACACTAGATGCATGCTGGATAGCGGTCGATGTGTGGAGTAATAGTAGTAGATGCAGGCAGGAGTCGGTCTACTAATCTTGGACGTGATGCCTATATACATGATCATTGCCTTGGATATCGTCATGATTATTTGCTTTTCTATCAATTGCCCAACAGTAATTTGTCTACCCACCGTATGCTATTTTCTCGAGAGAAGCCTCTAGTGAAACCTATGGCCCCCGGGTCTTATCAATCTCATATTACTAAAACCCTAAAAATATTGCTGCCATCTTTTGTTATTTATTTTATTTTGTATTTTTATTTCAATCTATCAATCTATCAAATACAATTTAATCTTGCAATCTTACCGCTAAGGGATTGACAACCCCTTGTTTGCGTTGGGTGCAAGGATTTGTTGTTTGTGTGCAGGTGCTGCTAACGAGGTGTTGTGTGATTCTCCTACTGGTTCGATAACCTTGGTTTCATAATCGAGGGAAATACTTATCTCTACTGTGCTGCATCATCCCTTCCTCTTCGGGGAAATACCAACGCAAGCTACAAGTAGCATACACCGACACTGGTGCTTTCATTGAGAGTTCCGCTGTGTGATCGCCGGAAGGATCGATGGGACCGCCGGTTAACGGCCTTAAGCCCATGGAGCACGTCTCCACGTTTGAAGCTTTGGTCACAGAGACGCCTCCACATAACGTGGAAGCGAACCATGACCTCTCTTCGGTTCCAACAAAGAACCCCCTCACGAATGAGGGGCTAAGATACTTCCTGGAGAGCAGATCGAACAGCGACCTACCAGCGACCGACTCCCAGATCAAATCGGCTAAACCGATAACCGCGGATCCAGCGTCAGGTGAAGGTGATGAGGTCTTGAGCCCGCGGTCTTTAGAGATCGGATCTGGTCTGCTCACCTCCCATATAGAATATCGCCCCGATGACTCCGGCCCGTCTGACATCTGGGACTTAGCCTACTTACGGCAGATCCCCGGTGAGCCGATACGACAATACTGGGCCAGATTCTTGTCCGTCAAGAGCAAGATACCGGATTACCAAGACTCTGATATAATCGCCGCTTCCGAGCGTGGATGCAAGGATAAAGGCGTCTCGAACGCCCTCGCCCGTCGTTGCGTCCAAACACTCCCTGAATTAACCAACCTGGTAGCGCGATTTTGCGCCATTGAAGACACCTGTTGGACTGAGGAGA
The DNA here is from genome assembly GCA_039707655.1 of Elymus sibiricus. Lineage (NCBI taxonomy): Eukaryota > Viridiplantae > Streptophyta > Magnoliopsida > Poales > Poaceae > Elymus > Elymus sibiricus. Next base: position 456,595,951 of record CM077672.1, read on the forward strand.
ATACAAACTCAATCTACGAGGACTACCCGGGACGCGACCGGTCGGCACTTCGGCGCGAAAATCGCAAACGGAACACCCCGGGTGATCGACCCCGGAAGAAGAAGAAAACCTCTGATCACCCCGGAATGGCCCTGGACGGCTTTCTGGGTAAACCATGCCCGATCCACGCCATATTGGTTAACTCCTGCCCAAGCCATGGCCTTCGCGGCTGTTGGGTGTTGAGGCAGGTGGCAAAAGGGGGACCCGCCCTCCTGGCGGGCACCTCCAGCCACCTTGAACAGACCTCGGACGAAGACGAGGTCCTAATGATTTATGAGACATTCATGTCTAACAACCAGCGCAAACGGGCCTTGCGGGAAATCAACGCCGTCCGACAAGTACCACCTCGGGGTGCATGGATAGACACGTAGATCACCTTCACCCACCACGATCAGCCGGAGTCGGCCCTGGACAGGTGCCCTGCCGCGCTAGTCCTCAACCCCATCGTGGACCACTGCCGCCTCCATAAGGTCCTTATGGACGGAGGCAGCAGCTTGAATCTAATATACGAGGACACTCTGGACAAAATGCACATCGCTAAATCGCGCATAGAACGGAGCACCACCACCTTCAAAGGAATAGTACCTAGGCGAGAGGCACGCTGCAGTGGAAAGATAACTCTAGATGTAGTCTTCGGGACCTCAGACAATTATCGCTCCAAGGAGATTACGTTCCACATCGCGCCTTTTAAGAGTGGATACCATGCCATCCTCGGACGGGACGCCTTTTCAAGATTTCAAGCGATGCCGCACTATGGCTACATGAAGCTCAAGATGCCGGGCCCGAAAGGGATCATTACCATTTCAAGTGATCCTGACAGGGCGCTCAAGGCCGAGAATAAAACGGCATCCCTCACCCTCGAGGCTCTTGCCGAAACCTTCGTGGCCGAAGAGCTGACCGCGTTGCGCGCCGAGGTCGACCAGGACGATGTCGTTCTCGACAAAGATCAAAACCTACTTCTTTGAAACCGGCCGACGAGATAGTCAAATTCCAGGTTCACCCAACGGACCCTGCTAAAATGGCGTCCATAGGGGCTAACCTCGACCCAGAAGTTGAGGAAAGCCCTATGCGCTTTTCTCAAGGAAAACTGGGACATATTCGCCTGGCACCCCTCCGATATGCCAAGGATACCCCGTAGGCTTGCAGAGCATAGCCTAAACATATTAACAGGCTACAAGACCGTTAAACAAACACTTCGGCGTTTCTCCGAGCCCAAGCGTCAAGCAATGGGCGAGGAACTGGCAAAGCTGTTGGAGGCGGGATTCATCAGGGACATAAAACACCCTGACTGGCTAGCCAATTTGGTCATGGTACCAAAAAAGGACAAGACCTGGCGGTTGTGCGTCGACTTCAAAGACCTCAACAAGGCTTGCCCCAAAGACCCCTTCCCCTTGCCCCGTATTGACCAAATTGCGGACGCCACTGCAGGCCATGATGCATTGTGCTTCCTAGATGCCTACTCAGGATATCATCAAATAAAGATGAAGGAATCGGACCAGGTAGCAACAGCATTTATCACGCCCTACGGGCCGTTTTGCTTCAACACGATGCCTTTCGGACTAAAGAACGTTGGCGCCACGTACCAGCGTATGATTCAAACATGCCTACAAAAACACATCGGAAAGACCGTTGAGGCCTACGTAGACGATGTAGTTGTCAAAACTAAACACGTCGGCTAGTTGGTAGACAACCTTCGCGATACATTTGCCAGCCTACGGGAGTATCAAATAAAACTTAATCCGGAGAAATGCGTCTTCGGAGTCCTAGCCGGCAAACTCCTCGGTTTCATCATATCTAACCGAGGAATAGAAGCCAATCCGGCTAAAATTCGAGCCTTGGATCGTTTGGAGATTCCAACGGAGCTCAAGCACGTACAAAAACTGGCAGGCTGCGTAGCAGCCTTGAGCCGCTTCATATCACGGCTCGGAGAAAAAGCCTTACCCTTGTACAAGCTGCTAAAGCAGACCAAAACATTCAAATGGACCAAGGAGGCCGCGGCAGCCCTGGAAGATATCAAGACCCTCCTCGCCACAAACCCCATCCTGGCCGCGCCAGGTGTCTGTGAACCGATGCTATTATACATCTCGGCCACAAACCAGGTGGTTAGCGCAGTCCTCGTGGTCGAACGAGAAAGGGAAGGGCACAAATTCTAGGTCCAGAAGCCCGTATATTACGTCTCCGAGGTCTTAACCCCATGCAAGTCACGCTACCCTCACTACCAAAAGATAGCCTACGCGGTCTTCATGGCATCACGAAAGCTCCGGCACTACTTTCAAGAGTGTTCGGTGACCGTAGCCTCCGACGTCCCGCTAAGTGACATCATCAATAATAGGGACGCGACAGGGCGCCTAGCCAAATGGGCCATAGAGCTCTTACCTTTTGAGATTATCTATAAACCACGCCGGGCCATTAAATCCCAGGTGTTGGCAGACTTCGTAGCCGAATGGACCGAAGCCGAACTCCCCCGTGAGTACAGTACCTACTCGCATTGGACTATGTATTTTGATGGCTCCAAAATGCTCACCGGCCTAGGGGCTGGCGTGGTGCTCACGTCCCCCACGGGAGATAACATTAGATATGTACTACAAATCATGTACACGGACTCTAACAATGCGGCTGAATACGAAGCCCTTCTACATGGACATCGGATAGCAGTCTCCATGGGCGTCAAATGCCTTGAGGTCCGAGGTGATTCCAACCTCGCCATCTCACAAATCAACGGCGAGTTCGACGCCAAAGACCCGAAGATGACAGCTTACCGAAATGCCTCCATAAAGATCTCGGCCAGGTTCGAGGGGTTGGAGTTTCACCACATACCCCGAGATAGCAACCAAGCCGCAGATATACTAGCCCGATTGGGCGCAAAGCGGGATAAGGTCCACGCAAACACCTTCCTCGAACGGCTTTTCAAGCCATCTGTAGTCTGGCAAGATAACAAAGGAACGTCGGGATCAACCGACGTCGGGCAACAGGCCCCGCCCGAAGAAGATGATGGTATCGTAGGCGGGTCAATGATCCGGAAGACTGCTTCGGCGCATGAAGTCATGGCAGTTATCGCACCATGGACTGAGCCGCTCCTCGCGTACCTACTCCGAAAAGAGCTGCCCGATAACCAAACCGACTCCCGCCGGATTGTAAGGCAGTCTAAAGCCTACAAGGTTCATGAAGGGGAACTTTATAAAATGAGCACAACGGGCGTCCTCCGGAGATGCATATCCGAGGAAGAAGGAAAACTCCTACTTCGAGAAATACACTCCGGCATGAGCGGACATCACGCCGCTGCTCGGACCTTGGTTAGCAAGGCTTTCCGAGCCGGTTTCTATTGGCCAACTGCAGGCGCCGATGCCGCGGCGTTAGTACAGCATTGCCCAGGCTGTCAGGTATTCGCCAAGCAGAGCCACATGCCCCCCATGGCCCTTCGCACCATCCCCACTACTTGGCCTTTTGCGGTCTGGGGGCTCGATATGGTTGGGCCACTTAAGGGTGGATCAAACAAAAATAAGTACCTTCTCGTCATGGTCGACAAATTCACCAAGTGGATCGAAGCTAAGCCGGTCACCTCGGCCGAAGCCGTCCAGGTCATTGGATTCATCTCGGGGGTAGTCCATCGTTACGGTGTCCCCCACAGTCTGATTACAGACAACGAAACCAACTTCACAGCCAAAGAGGTCAAGGTATGGTGTAAAAAATTGGGAATTAATCTCGACTACGCATCCGTCTACCACCCACAGTCTAACGGGCAGGTGGAGCGAGCCAATGGGCTAATCCTTAGCGGAATTAAGCCAAGGTTAGTTCGCTCCCTTAAAAAGGCCGATTGTAAATGGGTTGAGGAACTTGATTCCGTACTATGGGGCTTGCGTACGACACCAAACAGGTCCACAGGATACACCCCGTTTTTTTATGGTATACGGCGCCGAGGCGGTCCTCCCCTGCGACATCATACACGACGCACCTCGGGTGTGCATGTATGAGGAGCTAGAAGCCGAGCTTGACCGGCAAGATGCCCTAGACGCCCTCGAGGAGGAACGCAACGTCGCACGGGCACGGTCAGCCATTTATCAGCAGCAGGCCCAACGCTACCATGTCAGAGAAGTTCGTGCTAAGGAATTCAACGTCGGGGATCTCGTAATGAGGCTACACCCCGAGAAACAAAAGCACAAACTCTCCCCTAGATGGGACGGGCCGTTCATCATTGATCAAGTTCTTATCGGAGGAGCTTATCGAATCCGAGATCCGGAGGACGGCCGATTAGAGCCCCACCCCTGGAACGCGGCACTACTCCGACGCTTCTACGCTTAACACTACAAACACGGTCCGTGTAAATAACTTGTACATTTTCTTTGCCTTATTCTTTTACTCATTATTTATCTACACACCTCAGAACGTTATTCAATGACCCCGAGGACAATATAGCACGAGCTATTCCACCTCTTATGTACTATCGTCTTTTGAGCCACTATATGCATCGATTCTCTTTAAGATTTGGCCAAGCTGGGTTGCCCGGCTCCTGTGCTTGCCCCTTACATTCTTGATATTTCGGCTAGGGGGCAAAGGGAGCACCGCTGTGATTGTTACTCCCGGGTAAACCGGTATAGTACCTCAGACGGACAAAGCCGAAAGCAAGCGTTCTTATAATGCGGATCGGTCGGCTATGACATAGGACTAACGTGGCAGGGGTCTTTTCAAACCCCGACCAGGGGCTTTACCCCCGAGGTCATCCGTCTTCGGACAAACGTGTTTGACACAATGACCCGAGGAAAGGAACTGTTGGCAGAACTATTTTCCTCAGACGATGTTTCTTACGTTAAATAGTAATATAACATAACCTTCCGTTACCCTCTTGTCTTTCGAGCCGCACAGCCCGATTGCCTGGTCACCTTAAGTACCTGGTCTGATGACCTCGGCCAGTAGTATGGGACACTCCTCGGAATTTATCCGCGGAGGCGGAAGCCGAAGGCTGGCTGACAGAGTTTGGATAAACGGACGGAAAAAATTGACATAGAATACCTCGGTACATAAAGTCATACAAAAAATTTCACGCGCGGTCTAGCTCGTCTATTAGGGTGCCCAACGCGCAATCCTTTTGCGAGAAGCGTGCCACAGGCATTACACTATCATATGCCTGGCTGGTAGGGATTTCCTCCCCATCAAGCCCCATGGGTCCCACCTCTGCTAATTCCGTCGTCTTCAGACCGGTGTAGTGGGTCTTCACCATGGCCCAGGCCTCCCTCGCACCTTCCCGACAAGCTGATACTTTCCAAGCCTGGATCCGGCGCCGAGCTCTCTTAAGCTGTTCGGCTAGCGTGGCCATGTCCTCGGGGATCGGCACCACCTCGGGCCATAAAGCCTGGTGTACATCCTTCATCGACTTCGAGCTCTTTCATGCACCTCGGATAAACGAACGCTCATGTCTTCGGACATCGGACCCCGAGACTCCGGAGGAAGGCCAGACAAACAAGCTGCCAACAAAACAACATTCGCATGACAAATCCCCTCGGGCAAACTATATGACCAATGTTCGTCGCGGTTTATAACTTACCATAAATCATGTCGTCCATCCGCCGATTCTTTGCTTCTGCAGCAGCAAGACGAGCTTTTAAGCTCTCAATCTCCTGAGCCTGGCGGGCGTTTTCAGCCCTAAGCACGTTCACGCTGTCCAGTCTTTGAGTAACCACGTGTTGATTTGCCTGACGTTGCGCTTCTGCGTATGCCAGATCCTCACAGGCCTGCTTCAGGTCTCTTTCAAGATGGCCCAGGGCTTCTGCTGCTATAGGTGATTCTGGCGTCAACCTTTTTCCATTGGCATTAACCAATTATAGCACAAAGCACTTACCGTGCGCCTCTCTGCTGAATTTCTTCACCTGCTCAACCTCGGACAAAGCCGCGTCAAGCTGTACCTTGGTTTGGGCCAACGTCGAGGTCAATTGCTCGTTCTTCAAGCGAGCCTCCTGCCAATGACAGTGATTGCTGGTTAGTACTCAAGTCTTGATTCAATCCCAGGGGCTCGTACCAAGCCTTAGGGGCTACTACCATACTTGGTAGTCATATTTGTCTTTAAAACTTTCCCGCAGCCCCCGTGACAAGACGTCCAGCGATTCATCGAAGGCACCCCGGGTTGCCCCGAGGTATGCATCCACCGCGCTGAGAGCATTGAGCTCCCTGTCTGAGAAGGCCGGATTATTCAGAGAAGCTTTTCGCCGACAATAATTCTTGGCGCACTGAATCTCGGACAGAGTGGCCGATGTCGCCGAATCCTCGGCCTGGGTGGCTCCAGAGTTAACTCCCGCGGGATTTCGGACACCCGTCTCATTGGGTGGGACCGTGGCTCCCTCGACCTCCACGTTTGCTATGGAGGGTGAAGGTTGCCTGCAAGTAATCAGGAAGGTTAGAATCCAAAGTGTCTCTGCAGCGGCATAGATCAAAGTATTACCTGTTGATGGAGGGGACACTTTTGCCTGCCCCGGTGACCTCGGCTTGAACTTCTTGTGCTTCCACCAGAGCCCTTCCCGGTGAAGCCGTCTCTCTACGTCAGCGTTGGGAGCACTGCCCATTTGGAGGAGAAGTCAGATGGTTGGTGGCTAGAGGACGAGGGGCTCTCTTTCGTTTAGAGGAAGGGGGTGTTACCGATGAGGCTGGCCTCGTCCCCGGTGTGTCAGGGATGACAGCTACTTTTGAGCCGTCCAGGCTCTCCAAGAAAAATTTCCTCCCTTCGTAGATCAGGTCCAGGTCTTCATCCTCGTTATAGAGAGGGTCCTCCGTGCGGCAGTGCAGTTCTGGCTCAGGGGCCGGACTGTTCATGCCTTCAAGCCAACGCCTCCACCGCTGTTCAAAGGCCGAGGTGTTGCGGGTTAACTCTAAGGATCCCGATGTAAACGAGATAGTTTGGAAGGAAAAGCTTACTATGTCGGCTGGATTGTTGTACGATAGCCCGTCCTGGAACTGGCGCTTGGCAAATTCCTCCGCGGACCCTTGGCACATGCTGGCTAGTATAGCTCCAAGGGTCATTTGGTCCATAAAAGCTCCCTTGACGGATCGGGAAGCATCGTTGGACCCATTGAACTCGCACAATAAGTGCTGGCGCTACTGGAGGGGTTGGACTCTTCGGTCTAGGGCCACCGCCACCACGTCAATGATGGTGAGGCCGGCGCTCGACAGTAGCTTCACTTTGGCCGCTAGACTGGTCACGGCTTCGTCTTCCTCTTGTGCCAAGCTCCGCGGCCTCCAGCTGTAGCGTTTCCTTAGAGGATCCAATGAGAAGGGCGGGAGGCCTGGCCGGACTGGCTCGTACAATGGGACGTCATTGATATAAAACCACTCAGATGGCCAGTAATCGGCATTCTCCCGAGGTGTTCCTGCTAGATAACTAGTCTTGTCGACTCGGCAGACTTCGGCTCCTCCTACCTCGAACAGCTTGTTGGCCGAACAGCGGGGCACGACGTAGAAGTACTTTTGCCATAATCCGAAGTGCGCCTGACAGCCGAGGTGCAGCTCACAGAGCGTGACGAACCCTGCAATGTGCAATATCGAATTCGGGGAGAGATGATGCAGATGCAACCCGTAAAACTCCAGCAGGCCACGAAGGAAAGGGTGGATTGGAAATCCCAAACTGTGAAGGAGGAAAGGCACGAAGCATACCCGCTCGTCTCCTCGCGGCGAAAGGAAATTTTTGGCATGGGCTTGACCATCGATGGACGTTAATCCAGGACGAGTAGTAGCCAGATCCGCATCCGGCAGGTATCCTTGCGTCGCCAAGCGCTCTAATTGAAGGCGCGCGATGGAGCAGCTCCCCCAGTCCCCTCTATCAGGGCTGTGAGGATGCCTTGACGATCCTTCGCCGCTCGCCATTGTTGGGGCTCTCGAGCTTGGGCTGGGAAGAGAGGGGGATTTTTTGCTGCGGTTGCGGATGCGAACTGCCACCAGCAAGGGCTACGCGTCTGTTAAGTAAGGGCAGAAGGGGCTGACGCTTTGACATTTTTCCCATAAAAGGGCCCGATTCCCTAGGCGGCGTGATTCTCAAAATCTGAAATTGGGCCCCAACAGAATTCTAAGGGTTGGCCGAGGTCTTTGAGTCTGGTCGGAGAATGAAACACGGGAACTTGTCTATCGAGCCAAGACTCCGGAAATTAAAGGGCGTCGACTTCGGCATCGAAGACCAGTTCAGGGGCTACTGACGGTGTCCTGGATTAGGGGGTGCCAACCTAGCCGGCCCATCTCCTTGGTTGGGCCGATGGGCCCTTGTACGTGATCAGGATGGACTCCGGAGGCCGCACACGGGAGACGTGATCGAGGCTGTCTCTACCGAAGACTTGTAGTACACTCCAAGATTTTTCCAGCCGCCTTACTCCTAGATACCAACCTTGTAACCTTAGATACCCTCCCTGGCGTGTATATAAGCCATAGGGTTTAGCCCGTAGGGGGGAACAACGCAATATCGCTCACCTAGCCCTAGAAGTTAGACACATATTACGATCTCGAGGTAGATCAACTCTGTACTCGATACATCTCCATCAATATAAACAGAAGCAGGACGTAGGGTTTTACCTCCATTAAGAGGGCCCAAACCTGGGTAAACATCGTCTCCCTCGTCTCAGTTACCACCGATCTGAGATCCACAGCTCGGGACCCCCTACCCCGAGGTCTGCCGATTTTTACACCGACACCTGGGTTGCACCTTTTTCATTTGTGTTAAAAAGAAAATTAATTTACGCTGTTAGTCTAATGATTATATAAATTACTGGTCCAAATTAACAGCAAATGTGAGTGGTTGATTTTGTAAGGCGCACGCGGGAGATCCCTGCGGGTTCGATGTTCGAAACCTCATGGTTACAATTTTTCCTGTCGGCTCCCCCTCCCCCCCGAGACCCTCACGTCGCCCTCCCGGTGACTTGGGGGTGACTAGGGTTCCGCCGCCGCTGCCACCCCTCCAATCCTTCCCCCTCGCCGCCACCAGAGATGGCCGCCGGGATAGCCAGCACGGCGCCGGTGAAGGTGGCGGCGGGGACTGCGGCGCTTCGTCCCTCTCTGAGGCCTTTGGTACCTGGGGCGGCGGCCCCTGCCGGTGAGGCAGCGCCGTCGTGCGACCGACGGCGTTCGCAGGTGGTGTGCTGGCCAGCGTGCTCGGCCGTGAGGGCGGTGGGTCGCTGGTGGAGTTTCGGTCATGGCGCGGACCCCATCTGTGTCAGATCTAGAGGTACGAGACCCCGCCTCCCTGCTGCCCTCTCGCTCTGTACGCTGTGGACTGCGATTCGCTCATTGGCTCTGGCATTGGTGAGCATGGTGGAGTAGCTTGGGGCCCGGGGGAAACCCTGGCTGGCTTGGCTGGCCCGGCGGCGGCGATGCCCAAGGGCGCCGCTTTCTTCCATGGGGGCGCTGCTGAGGTCCCCAACTCTCCACCCCGACCTCCTGCCCGGGTGATCAACATGGCAATGGGTACCCGCTACCCGCGAACCCGACGGGTAAAAACCCTATTAGGGTAAGGGTTTGGGAAAAATAAATACCCATGGGTTTGTAAATGGGAAAAAAGTGTACCCATCGGGTAACCCGGGTACGGGTACGGGAAGGCAATACCCATACCCGCGCACCTGCATACCCGCATACGGGAATGCAACCGCTAGCCTCGACCCAAAACCCCCTTCCCTTACCCACATGCATGATATTGTTTAAATGTGTTGATCCTATTTTGTGAAGTCATGATTTTGTCTCTATTTTTGTTGATCTTATTATATAGTCTTCTTCATTTGATCATTGCGAAGTACGGGCTGCAGAAGTAATTTCAATAAAAGAAAATTGTGTCCCTCTTGTTTGTCTTGTAATTGAAAAAAAGAACATATGTGAATGTTTCTCTAAGAAGTTTACTTACAGGCTACTCATCCATGAATATAATTGTACATTGCTTGGTGCCATCTAGTTCATGGGTATTGCTATCCACTTTTGAAAATCAATACCATTTTTTTATTCCATCGCAGAACAAATTGTGGTATGTATGTGCTGAAATATTAAAATTTGGTATATATGTGTTGAAATTTTGAAGTATACATGCTGAAATGTTATGCATATATGCGGAAATGCTAAAAAATACATCATGAAGTGTGAATTGGGTAACGTGGCGAAGATGGGTATTTTTACCCGTGGGTATTACCCGCACCCGGCCGGGTACGGGTATGGGAACAATTTGAAACCCGAGGTGCGGGTACGGGTACGGGTTTGGGCGAAAAATAATGAGACGGGTAAGGGTTTGGGCGACCATTACCCGCACCCGAACCCGGCGGGTGCCATGTTGACCGGGTGAAAACCCACAATCCCCTGTGGATTTGGCGGCGGCGGTGCCTTGCGCGTCATGACCTTCCTGAAGGCGTCGTCAGGGGTGTAGGGGCTCGGATGGGAGGATTTGCAGGCGCGGGATTGAGGTTCCTTGTGTTTCGAGCTTGTGCGGATGTGGTGTGGGCTGTAGGCACCGTCGTCTCATCTGGTTGGTGCTCTCCGGTGGCGGTGTACGCCTCTCGGCCCCCCGGTGCGATATCTCGATCCTGACGGTACGGGATGATGTCTACTACATAACTTATTCTTGTAGACTCGTGTTGGGCCTCCAAGCGCAGAGTTTTGTAGGACAGTAGCAATTTTCCCTCAAGTGGATGACCTAAGGTTTATCAATCCATAGGAGGTGTAGGATGAAGATGGTATCTCTCAAACAACCCTGCAACCAAATACAAGAAATCTCTTGTGTCCCCAACACACCCAATACAATGAAAAATTGTATAGGTGCACTAGCTCGGCGAAGAGATGGTGATACAAGTGTAGTATGGTGAGTAGATATAGGTTTTTGTAATCTAAAAAGTATAAAACAGCAAGGTAGCAATTGATAAAACAGAGCACAAACGGTATTGCAATGCTTGAAAACACGGCCTAGGGTTCATACTTTCACTAGTGCAATCTCTCAACAATGCTAACATAATTGGATCATATAACAATCCCTCAACGTGCGATAAAGAATCACTCCAAAGTTCCTATTCACGGAGAACATAAGATAGAAATTGTTGTAGGGTACGAAACCACCTCAAAGTTATCTTTTCCGATCAATCTATTGAGCCATACCTATAAGTGTCACGAACAGCCCTAGAGTTCGTACTAAAATAACACCATATGATACGCATCAACCAACTCTAATGTCACCTAGATACTCCAATGTCACCACAAGTATCCATGAGTCAATTATATGATACGCATCAAACAACTTCAGATTCATAATATTCAATCCAACACAAAGAACTTCAAAGAGTGCCCCAAGATTTCTACCGGAGAAAGTAGGACGAAAACGTGCATCAACCCCTATGCATAGATTACCCCAATGTCACCTCAGGAATCCGCGAGTTGAGTGCCAAAACATACATCAAGTGAATCAATATAATACCCCATTGTCACCACGGGTATTCATATGCAAGACATATATCAAGTGTTCTCAAATCCGTAAAAGTATTCAATCCGATAATAGTGAAACCTCAAAGGTAAAAACTCAATTCATCGCAACGAGATACAGAGGGGAAAAACACCATATGATCCAACTATATTAACAAAGCTCGCGGTACATCAAGATCGTGCCAAATCAAGAACACGAGAGAGAGAGATCAAACACATAGCTACTAGTACATACCCTCAGCCCCGAGGGTCAACTACTCCCTCCTCGTCATGGAGACCGCCGGGATGATGAAAATGGCCTCCGGTGATGCTTTCCCCCCTCCGGCAGGGCGCCGGAAAAGGGCTGTAATTGAGATCGTGGAGGTACAGAGGCTTGTGGCGGCATAAAAACTCATCTAGGTTAACTTTCGGGGGTTTATGAATATATATGATTTTTCAGTGTTGGAATCACGCCAAGAGGTGCCACAGGGGGCCCACGAGGCACCAGGGCGCGCCTGGGGGGGTGGCGCGCCCTGGTGGCTTGTGGGGCCCCTATGGCTCTTCTGCTGCTCCCCCGAAGCTTCTTGGGTCTGTTTCCTTCCAGAAAAAATCATCAAAAAGTTTCGCTGCATTTGGACTTCATTTGATATGGATTTTTTGGAAAACCAAAAACAAGCAGAAAACATCAATTGGCGCTGGGCACTAGGTTAATATGTTAGTCCATAAAAATCATATAAAAGCCGTATAAAAGTGAACCAAAATCATACAAAACTATAATAAACATGGCATGAATACTTCATAAATTATAGATACGTTGGAGACGTATGATACGTCTCCGTCGTATCTACTTTTCCAAACACTTTTGCTCTTGTTTTGGACTCTAATTTGCATGATTTGAATGAAACTAACCCGGACTGACGCTGTTTTCAGCAGAACTACCATGGTGTTGTTTTTTGTGCAGAAATAAAAATTCTTGGAATTGGACGAAACTTTTTGGAGATTTTTTATGCAATATATAAAAAATACTGGAGCCAAAACCATCTGGAGGGGGGCCACTGGCTGCCCACGAGGCACCAGGGCGCGCCACCCCCCCAGGCGTGCCCTGGTACCTCGTGGGGCCCACATGGCTCCGTCTGACCTAATTCCAACGCTATAAATTCACAATTCCAGAGAAAAAAATAGCAGAGGAAGTTTTATTGTGTTTCACGATACGGAGCCGCCGCCACCTCCTGTTCTTCATCGGGAGGCCAGATTTGGAGTCCGTTTGGGGCTCCGGAGAGGGGGATCTTCCGGCATTGTCATCATCAACCATCCTTCATCACCAATTTCATGATGCTCACCGCCGGGAGTGAGTAATTCCTTCGTAGGCCTGCTGGACGGTGATGAGTTGGATGAGATTTATCATGTAATCGAGTTAGTTTTGTTAGGGCTTGATCCCTAGTATCCACTATGTTCTGAGATTGATGTTGCTATGACTTTGATATGCTTAATGCTTGTCACTAGGGCCCGAGTGCCATGATTTCAGATCTAAACCCTTTATGTTTTCATGAATATATTTTTGTTCTTGATCCGATCTTGCAAGTTGTATGCACCTACTACGTGTTATGATCCGCATACCCCAAGGTGACAATAATTGGGATTCTTTCCGGTGATTACCGTAGTTTGAGGAGTTCATGTATTCACTATGTGTTAATGCTTTGTTCCGGTTCTCTATTAATAGGAGGCCTTAATATCCCTTAGTTTCGTTATGGACCCCGCTGCCACGGGAGGGTAGGACAAAAGATGTCATGCAAGTTCTTATCGCAAGCACGCATGACTATATACGGAATACATGCCTACATTACATTGATGAATTGGAGCTAGTTCTGTGTCGCCCTAGGTTATGACTGTTACATGATGAATGTTATCCAACATAATCACCGATCCAATGCCTACGAGCTTTTCACATATTGTTCTTGCTAAGTTACTACTGTTGCTACTGCTGTCACAATTGCTATTACTGTTACCGCTACTATTATTGCTACTACTATCAAACTACCATACTACTGTGCTACTGATCACTCTGCTACAGATATTTAGTCTCCAGGTGTGGTTGAATTGACAACTCAACTGCTAATACTTGCAAATATTCTTTGGCTCCCCTTGTGTCGAGTCAATAAATTTGGGTTGAATACTCTACCCTCGAAAACTGTTGCGATCCCCTATACTTGTGGGTTATCAAGACCTTTTTCTGGCGCCGTTGCCGGGGAGCATAGCTATATTTGTGGAGTCACTTGGGATTTATATCTGTTGATCACTATGAAGAATCTGAAAGATGCTAAGACCAAGATCGTTCCCTCTAAGACGAGGGGAGGTAAGGAACTGCCATCTAGCTCTGCACTTGATTCACCTTCTGTTTTGAGTAAACTTGCAACACCACCACATGCTATTAATTCTAATATGTCGCAAGTTATTGATGATACCACTTCTGCCATGAATGATACTCATGATGATGCTAGTACTAGGGTTGATAATGCTGTGCCACTTGGTGAATTTCTTAGCGAACAACTTGCTAAAGCTAAAGAAATTGAAAATGCTGAAAATCTTGAGAATTATAATTCACCTATTATGCCTAGCTCTCCTACTAGAATTGAAACACCTGATGAACATTGCTTTGATAGGGAGACTGCTAGAGCCATACTTGCTTCTAATGATAGAGATGAAGTTACAAAACTGCTTGCTGAAATGAAAGAAAAATCTATGAGGGAGAAAATGAAATATGATCCTAAGTTTGCTACCTCTCCCATATTTGTTACTGATAAGGATTATGAATTCTCTGTCGATCCTGAGTTAATTCCTTTGGTTTAATCTGATCCTTTCCATGGTTATGAAACTGAAACCGTTGTGGCACATCTCACTAAATTAAATGATATAGCCACCCTATTTGCTCATGAGGCAAAAAATTTGCTATTACTATATTCTTAAGTTGTTTCCTTTCTCATTAAAGGGTGATGCTAAGGAATGGTATAATACTCTTGCTCCTGGTTGTGTGCGTAGTCCCCAGGATATGATTTATTACTTCTCTGAAAAATATTTTCCTGCTCATAAGAAACAAGTTGCTCTACAGGAAATATTTAACTTTGTGCAAATTAAAGAAGAGAATCTCCCTCAAGCTTGGGGGAGGCTTCTCCAATTACTTAATGCTTTGCCTGATCATCCTCTTAAGAAAAATGAAATACTTGATATCTTCTATAATGGACTAACTGATGCTTCTAGGGACTACCTAGATAGTTGTGCGAGTTGTGTTTTCAGGGAACGGACTATTGTACAAGCTAAGGAATTATTGAATAATATATTGAAGAATGATAATGATTGGACACTTCCTGAACCGCCGCCTAAACCCACTCCGAAGAAGAGGGGTATTTTATATCTCAGTCCTGAAGATATGCAAGAAGCAAAGAAATGCCAGAAGGAAAAAGGTATTAAAGCTGAAGATGTTAAGAATTTACCACCTATTGAAGAAATACATGGTCTTGACAAACCGACACAGGTAGTAGAGGTAAATTCTTTTATAAAGTTCGATGAAAGTAATATTCCTTATAAAAAACCTCCTAGTCAATGCTTGTATGAATTTGACAATTATATTATTAAACAAGATCATTTCAATGCAAATGTTATGAAACAATTGAAACAAAATCCCTACATGATTGATCGTTTGAGTGACTTGTTATTTAGAGTTGCTAATGATGTCAAAGGTGTAAGTAAACATGTATCTGTGGTTCAAACTCAACTAGAACAAGTTGCCAAATCTCAAAGTGAATTGCTCGATGAAATGAATAACAATATGAATGATCATGCTATTAGAGTAATGACTAGAGGAGGTAGAATGACTCAGGAGCCACTTTATCCTGAAGGTCACCCAAAAAGAATTGAACAAGACTCTCAAAGAATTAATGTTGACGCACCTAGTCCATCTAAAAAGAAAAAGAAAAAGAAAAATGATAGGACTTTGCATACTTCTAGTGAACCCGAAGTAGAAAAACCCTTGGAGGATAGTAATGATGTTTCTATTTCTGATGCTGAAACACAATCTGGTAATCAACATTCACTTGATGATAATAATAATAATGATGCTCATGTAGATACCCAACCAGATAATGATAAAGAACCGGATAATGATGTTGAAATAGAACCTGCTGTTGATCTTGATAACCCACCTACTAAAAATAAATGTTATGATAAAAGAGAATTCGTTGCTAGAAAACATGGTAAAGAAAGAGAACCATGGGTTCAAAAACCCATGCCCTTTCCTCCTAAACCATCTAAGAAAAAGGATGAGGAAGAATTTGAACGCTTTGCTGAAATGCTTAGGCTAGTCTTTTTGCGTACTCGTTTGACTGATATTATAAAGATGCCTCCTTATGCTAAATACATGAAAGATATTGTCACAAATAAAAGAAAGATACCTGAAGCTGAAATTTCCACCATGCTTGCAAACTATTCTTTTAAGGATGGAGTACCTAAGAAACTAGGAGATCCAGGAATACCAACTATACCATGCTCCATTAAACGAAATTATGTCAAAACTGCTTTGTGTGATTTAGGAGCCGGTGTTAGTGTTATGCCTTTCTCTTTATATAAAAGACTTGATTTGAATAAAATCACTCCCACTGAAATATCATTACAAATGGTTGACAAATCAACTGCCATACCTATCGGTGTTTGTGAGGATGTGCCCGTTGTAGTTGCAAATGTTACTATCCTAACAGACTTTATTATACTTGATATGCCCGAGGATGACAATATGTCGATTATCCTTGGTAGACCCTTTTTGAATACTGCAGGGTCTGTTATTGATTGCAACAAAAGCAAGGTCACCTTTCATATCAATGGTAATGAACACACGGTGCACTTACCGAAGAAACAATTGCAAGTAAATGGTATTCGTGTTATTGGAAAAACTCCGACAATTACTATTGGAAGTTTTCAACTCCCTCTTCCTACTGTTAAAAAGAAATATGAAACTCTTATTGTTGGGGAGATGCACTGTGACGCCCCCGGCCCGACCGTGCACTAATCATACACGCAAATGCGCACGATCAAGCCCAGGGACTCACGGGAAGATATCACAACACAACTCTAGACACAAAATAAATAATACAAGCTTTATATTACATGCCAGGGGCCTCGAGGGCTCGAATACATAAGCTCGCATACAAGCGTTAGCGGAAGCAACAAGAATATCTGAGTACAGACACAAAGTTAAACAAGGGTGCCTTAAGAAGGCGAAAACAAACAACGGCTCTGATCGAAAGAGGCAAGGCCTCCTGCCTGGGAGCCTCCTAAACTACTCCTGGTCGTCGGCCTCCACGTAGAAGTAGGCTCCACCGGGATAGTAGTAATCGTCGGCGGGATTAGCTGGCTTCTGGGCTCCGTCATCTGATCGCAACAATCGGGTATAGGGGAAAACTAGTAGCAAAGCAACCGTGAGTACTCATCCAAAGTACTCGCAAGACTTACATCAGATCTACACTAATTATGCATCGGTATCAAAGGGGAGGCTGTATCTGTGGACTAGACTGCAGAAATGCCAGAATAGAGGGAAAGGCCTAGCCTAACGAAGACTAGCATCTTCAGCGTCTTGCAACATTAGAAGAGTGTAGATTAGTACATAAATAAAGTAGCAAGCATGTAATAGCAAAGCCTAGAGATCCTTTCGCGACTCCCTGCGAGAAAGCGATCCCGGAGCTTACATTTAATTAACATGTATCCAGTTCAAGTTGTAATAGATCGGGATAAACCACTGAGCGTCCTGTTACTGTGGACACGGCTATTCGAATAGATAACTTCCCTGCAGGGGTGCACTACTGTTACCCAACACGCTCGATTAACTTTGGCCGGACACACTTTTTCGGGTCATGCCCGGCCTCGGCTGATCGACATGACATAGTCCTACCTAGGCTCAACAGAGAGGTCCCCGCCGGTCTACATCCTAAGCGCTCAGGGGTCTTGGGCCCATCGCCCTTCGCACTCCGGGTCGTTGTGCGCAAGGTGGATCAAGCACCACCTCTGGGGCGCCGATCCGACCCGGCCACAATGCTGAACTGGACGTCTGACAAAGCCTTCGGCTGATACATACGGCGTAGAGGGTCCCATAACCATTATCCCATGTGGTGGTAGTGCGTATATGGCCAGCGGCCAACTCAAATCAAAAACCCAAATCCGTTAGTGTGTTGGGGGCTCGCGGTGACGATCAGTACCCCTATCGCCCCGTCTCGAGAAAGTGCAACAAGGGTCAGACCCAACCCTCTCTAGGGCGATCTCTGCCTGCCCGGCCGCACCTCATAATTATCTCGCGGGTACCCTCCAGGTCAACCCGACTCCACTTATCCCGCGGGTACCCCTTGGGGTCGACCCGCCTGCAATAAAGGTCTGAGGTAAAAGTCATGGTAACCGTGTGTTCAAAACATCAAAGGGAACCCAAGGAATCACCCTCGATGGATTCCTACTCGATGTAATCCGTCAAGGAGAACCAGGAGGAATCACCCTCGGTGGTCCACACTTGAGGGGTTGCACGACAGAGTCATCATCGGGAAGGGGAGAGCGAGGAATCACCCTCTGCAATCACCACCGATGTGCTATACTACAGGGATATCATCAGGAGTGCAGTACGATGTATCACCCTCGGCACTCGATAGTAGTCCTGCTGAGCCGTACAACTAAGGGGGTGTGCAGTGATGTGACGGTCTCTGCACATCGATCACAAAGATCGAGGCACTGGTAACAAAGCGTGGCAACAGGGACAAGGGTGAGGGGTCACCGATGGCTCACTAACCAACCTATTCTAAGCAGTTTAGGATGACAGGTAAAGTAACAACAGCAGGTTACAAAAACAGGCTATGCATCAGAATAGGAGCAAGCAATTACAGTAGCAAAATCTAATGCAAGCATGAGGGAGAAGGAATAGGCGATATAGGAATGATCAAGGGGGTTTTGCTTGCCTGGAAGCTCTGCTGAAAGGGTCTGGTCGTCAGGGGCGTAGTCGTACTCAGGAGGGTCGTCGGCAGTCTTGGGGTCTATCGAGAGAGAAGGAGGGGGAAGAAACAATAAATACACGACAAACAATGCAACACAAATGCTTGACATGTCAACATGCTGTGCTAGGGGTGTTCTAATGCAGCACTACGCAAGTTAGTCGGAGCGGGAAAACATTTGGAGGTGTTTTACTAGCTCCGGGCAATTATCGGTCAGATGAATCGGAGGGGAAAGCTCCATGTTCATCATGTTAGAGGGGTGTGGCAGGTATGGGGGTGGCATATTCAGATTCTTCATATTTTTCTGATCATTTTTCATATATAAATTATTTTCATCCGAGTTACAGTTTATTTTATATGATTTTTCAAAGTTTTGATCATTTTCTGAATTTTCTGGATTTATTTAATTCAAGTTATCCAAAACAGTGTTCTGTGATGTCAGCATTGCGTCAGCGGTCAAACCCAGCTGACCAGGGTCAAACCTGACTAGTGGGTCCCACATGTCATACACAGTAGTTAATCCACTAGTTTAAATTAACTAAAAAAAGATTAATTAGTAGGTGGGCCCCATATGTCAGTGATAGATTACTTTTTAATTAGTAAATAGTTAATTAAAATGATGGGGCCTACGTGTCATTGACTGGGTCAATCCCAGTCAGCAGTTTGACTGGTCAACTGGGTCTAGTGGGACCCAGCTGTCAGTGACTGTTAGTGTTAATAGAGGTTTAGGTTAATTTAATTAAGTTAATTAGCAGGGGGCCCACAAGTCAGTGACTGTTAGCGGTTTAATTAAATAAACCTAACGCTAATTGCTACAGTAAAAGGGCCCACTGTCAGTGGCTGTTAGCCGCATGGTTAGTGCCTAACCACCTGACGGGTGGGACTTTCCGGTGTTTAAACGCCGGCGCGCGCTCCGGCGACGACAGAAGACGACGGCGACGCGCGGAATCGGCACACAGGGGGCCATTTGGTCCTACGGGACGGGCGCGACGTGCCGCGTCCGATGGTGGCCGTGGTTGGCACGGGAGTGGCCGGAGTCGACCGCTACGACGACGGCAGGCGGCGGCGACGGCGTTCGGGCGCGAGCAGAACAGAGGGCGAGAGAGGCGAGGGGGAGAGCTGCGGGACTCTAGGGTTTCGGGGAGAGGGAGAGAGCGGCAGGGGGTGGTCTTATCCACCCCCGCGGTGCTGCAGTGGCGAGGGGGTCGGGCGCACTGGCCATGGCACCTCGGCCTTCTCCTGTGGCGGGAGGAGGACGAAAGGCTGGCCGAGTTGGGCCAGGCCGCACTGTTGGCGCGACTGGGCCAAGTGCACAGTGAGTTTTCTCCTTTTTCTTTAATCTTTTTCTGTTTTCTATTTCAGTTACTGCTTTGTGTTAAGTTGAGCCACCATATGGATTTTGTAAAATATGAAACTTGGCTCATTAAATACCATGCAATATTTGGTACTGCTATAAAATGGTTGGGGTAACATTTGAAATCATTTGATTTTTGATTAAATGCAAATGGATTAAAGTGGCTGTTTTAGTCACTGTTTTTTGGATGCTAGGGTCAAATTTGGAATTCAATAAATGTTGATTTTATTTTTTTAATTGCTTTGGGAATATTTGCAATATTATCAACATTTTTTTTATTAATTGAAGAAGTAATAATTTGACTTGCATTTGAATTTGGAGTTTGAATTTGTATTATTTCATAAATGCAATTTATTTGGGATGATCATGATGACATGGCTAATTAATTAGCTTAATGACAGGGTTAAGATCTGGGGATGTTACATGCACATCCCCGTTGAGGTAACTTAGTGTTATACGAAAATTCTTCGGTTTCATGTTACTCGGAAGTGGTTTGTTAATAAGACTTGATCAACCTTATTAATGGATTCTTTTTGAGAGGCATGTGGTAGATGAATTTAGTAAGCACAACCTTCTGTACCCACTTTTTGTTTTCTGTTATTGTTAGTTAAATAAAATAAAATAAAATGATTATCTTGTTTTCTGATTTATCCGTGCAATAAAAAATGTCCAGAAATGAAAGTGCTCAGAATGCAATAAAATTTTGATATGAATTTTTATATAATATTTAAGAATTTTTGGCACTGAAATCATAACAGGGGGGTGCCCCAGGTGCCCACGAGGCACCAGGGCACGCCACCCCCTGGCGCGCCCAGGTGGCTCGTGGGCCCCACAGGGACCCCCTCACTTATTCCTTCAGCCCACTTCGTCTCTTACCTCTAGCAAAAATTCCTGGTAGCTCTCTCTCTCTCTCTCGTGTTCTTGCTCACAAACCTGAAATTTTCGATCTCTTTGCTCGGAGCTCCGTTTCCGAAACTGTTTTGGGAGATTTCTCCTTGGTATGTGACTCCTCCATTGCTCCAATTAGTTTTTGTTTTAGTGGATTATATTTTGCATAATTAGCTGCTCTTGATGCTACTGAAAATGAGCTTGCATGTTGAATCCTTTGAGTTCCAAGTAGTTTGAATGCTTGATATAGCCTCTAGACATCCATATGAGTAGTTGCTATCAATCTTGTGAAGTTTTATTGATATCATTTTGTGGCCCAAAATTTTTCAGAAAATTGTTCTTAGGAAAATGAATATCTTCCGGAGGAGTTCTTCGAGGTGGAGGTCCTCTGAAGCGTCATCAAGTGAAAGCTCAGCACACCTATCATATGAGGAACCAAGGGCAAATTCGGTGCGGGGTGCCGAAGCAAAATCATGTCGATGGCCTTGCAACGAGTTCATGCTAGGTGCAGGCATCAAGGAAGAATTTGACCAATACATTCACAACACCAAGCACTCCGCCTTCATCGCAGATAAGCCACCACAGCATTACTACCTCACTCATTCATTCACTCAACAGTTTGAATATCACCCACGCACTTCTAGAGTTTCATTTCACCTCTATAACAAATCTTATAGTATGTCTCTAGAAGAATTCTGTGATGCATGCAAAATTCCATATTGGGGTTCGTTAGATGAGCCATAAAAATCTGATTATGAGTCATTTCTTAATAGCCTTTGCAACGGTGAGGATAGAGGAGTCACGTAGGCTAGAATAGTTAGCATCCACTTCCCTGCTATCCGATATTTTGCACTCTTTAATGGTAAATGCATTGTTGGTAAGCAAGACTGCAGTACGCTTTGCGCCCTTGATCTGAGTCTTATCCATATGGCTTTGACTGGTAGCAAGTATTATAATCTTGGGGCTATTGTCGCACGTAGGCTGCAGCATAACGCGGGTAATGGTGATTTGTATGGAGGAATTTATGCCTCCCGCGTAGCTGCAAAGTTAGGGGTCTCGCCCAATTCCAATGATCCCCTCTTACCCTACAAATATTTAAATTTCGAAACAATGCGAGAACATAAGTTTTTAAAACGCAATGCACAGGGATATGAATATAACTTAGTTTTTAATAAATCTCGACCTGTGTATGTTGTTTTGCCTGCTCCTGCCCTCTTAGATTTTCAGAACAAACAGAGATATTATCTATTGGAGAGCGAGGTGCACGAGTACAAGGCGGCGGTCGAGGCTGCCCGTCTGGCTGAGGAGGCGGCTCAGAACGCGTCTACAAGCTACCACTTCGATTATTACCTAGACCAGGGATGGCGATGACCAAGCTAGGCCAAAAGCCTAAGCTTGGGGGAGTACGTATTTCTCACCGACATTTTATTCACGATCACACATTTCATTTCAGTAGTCGGTGTTCATACTCTTTCATTGTATAATCCATGTTAGTTTTATTTTTCTCGCTTTCTTCTTGTGTGTTTGAAAAACTTTGAGAAAATCCAAAAATATTTCTCGTCTCTTTTCGGTTTTTCTTTCTAGCTTAATTAGTAGTAGTACTAAGAGAAAACCCAAAAAGATTTCCCGTTTCTTCTTTTACTTGTTGGGAGCATTCCCGTGTAAATAGTTTTTCTCGTTTTTCTTTTTCTTCTTTATTTTGTTTTCTTTAGAAAAACTAAAAACTCCAAAAATATTTCAGTGTGTTTCTCTGAAATTCTTTTCTTTCGTTGAGTCATTGTAAGGAGAAGACCACGATGAAAATGTTGAGTGGCTCTCGTATGCATTATTGTTGATCCAACAAAAAGCCCATATTACCTTGTCTTCTCCTTTAAATAAAATGCTTGCAGATTCCAGCTTAGTCCACGGCACACTTGCACTATTTTTATTTTCATATCATTCGGTCGTGCAAGTGAAAGGCAATAATGACGATGATTTGATGAAGTGACTGTGGCAAGGAAAAGCGGGTATGAACTCAACTTGTTCTTTGTTTTTGGAAATATGTTTAACTCAGTGTCCATGATTCAGCATATTATGATTAAACAGGTTTATGATGACAATTAGAGATTATAGTTGCTCATGCCATGCTTAAGTAGCTAGGAGTGGATAATGATTTATTTTGAGTGTCAATATACATTAAAATGATTGTGATGTAGTATGATGATATGGTATCCTCCTCTGAATGTTTCAAGTGGCATGACTTGGCACATGTTCACGCATGTAGTTGATTCAAAACCAACATAGCCTTCACGATATTTATGTTCATGGTGCTTATATCCTACTCATGCTAGTATTCAATGTTGATTATTCATAATGCATGTTTATGACCGTTTTCGCTCTCTAGCTGGTCGCTTCTCAACCTATTTGCTAGCCTTCGCCTGTACTAAGCGGGAATGCTGCTTGTGCATCAAAACCCTCAAACCAAAGTTATTCCAGATGAGTCCACTATATCTACCTATATGCGGTATTACTTTGTCGTTCTAAGTAAATTTGCATATGCCACCTCTAAATATTCAAATGAACATATGTTTTGTGTGCCCGTACCGCTCATGGAGCGACAGGGGGTGTTCAGTATCTTCCATGCTAAGCGGGTTATTCTCATGATGAGTGTTTACTCACTTGTCCTTGCACGAGAGGGGCTGGTAATCGGGATGCCCAGTCCCACTATTAAAATTGCAAAATAATAAAACAAACTCCCCCGAAAAGTTGTTGGTATGGAGGGCACCCGAGGATTCGGCTAGCCATGGCTTGTGATTGTTGGTGGAGGGGGAGTAAACTTTACTTTACCGGTTGGGAACCGCCGCTAATGTGTTTAGCATGGAAGATATTGAAAACTCTCGGTCGTGACGTTGACAGGAAAGGCATACCTCCCAAAATTTTATTTATCTCTGATTTAAGCTTCGAGCTCTGGCACCTCTGCAAATCCATGCTTCCCTCTGCGAAGGGCCTATCTATTACTTTTATGTTATTTTACTTTTATTGTTGAGTCATCACTTTCTCAAATAAGCACCAGACCTGAGAGCACTATTGTCATTCTCATGCATTGTGTATAGTTAATGTTGTGTGCATCATGACTGGATCTCTTCTACCATGAATTACAATGTTTAGTCGCTGCTTGAACTTTGGAGGTGCTCTGCATTTATGTTTTGCGGTCTCACAAAGGGCTAGCGAGATACCATGTTGTCATATTATATCATGATTGTTTTGACAAAGTGTTGGCATTTGAGATATCTTATTATTGCTTGCTAGTTGATTATGCCATTGATATGAGTGAATATAATTTCTAAGAGTTATCATTTGCATGGTTAGTTATAATCTTTGCTGAAAACTTGGGTGCTATTTAAGCATATATATAGATACAAGAAAAGAGTTTGTAAAAGTTTTTCTTTATCACTTTCAATTTGTCAACTGAATTGCTTGAGGACAAGCAATGAGTTAAGCTTGGGGGAGTTGATACGTCTCCGTCGTATCTACTTTTCCAAACACTTTTGCTCTTGTTTTGGACTCTAATTTGCATGATTTGAATGAAACTAACCCGGACTGATGCTGTTTTCAGCAGAACTACCATGGTGTTGTTTTTTGTGCAGAAATAAAAATTCTTGGAATTGGACGAAACTTTTTGGAGATTTTTTATGGAATATATAAAAAATACTGGAGCCAAAACCTACTGGAGGGGGGCCACTGGCTGCCTACGAGGCACCAGGGCGCGCCACCCTCCCAGGCGCGCCTTGGTACCTCGTGGGGCCCACGTGGCTCCGTCTGACCTAATTCCAACGCTATAAATTCACAATTCCAGAGAAAAAAATAGGAGAGAAAGTTTTATTGCATTTCACGATACAGAGCCGCCGCCACCTCCTGTTCTTCATCAGGAGGCCAGATCTGGAGTCCGTTTGGGACTCCGGAGAGAGGGATCGTCCGGCATCGTCATCATCAACCATCCTTCATCACCAATTTCATGATGATCACCGCCGGGAGTGAGTAATTCCTTCGTAGGCCTGCTGGACGGTGATGAGTTGGATGAGATTTATCATGTAATCGAGTTAGTTTTGTTAGGGCTTGATCCCTAGTATCCACTATGTTCTGAGATTGATGTTGCTATGACTTTGCTATGCTTAATGCTTGTCACTAGGGCCCGAGTGCCATGATTTCAGATCTGAACCCTTTATGTTTTCATGAATATATTTGTGTTCTTAATCCGATCTTGCAAGTTGTATGCACCTGCTACGTGTTATGATCCGCATACCCCAAGGTGACAATAATTGGGATTCTTTCCGGTGATTGCCGTAGTTTGAGGAGTTCATGTATTCACTAAGTGTTAATGCTTTGTTCCGGTTCTCTATTAAAAGGAGGCCTTAATATCCCTTAGTTTCCTTGTGGACCCCGCTGCCACGGGAGGGTAGGATAAAAGATGCCATGCAAGTTCTTATCGCAAGCAGTTAGACTATATACGGAATACATGCCTACATTACATTGATGAATTGGAGCTAGTTGTGTGTCGCCCTAGGTTATGACGGTTACATGATGAATGTTATCCAACATAATCACCGATCCAATGCCTACGAGCTTTTCACATATTGTTCTTGCTAAGTTACTACCGTTGCTACTGCTGTCACAATTGCTATTACTGTTACCGCCACTATTATTGCTACTACTATCAAACTACCATACTACTGTGCTACTGATCACTCTGCTGCAGATATTTAGTCTCCAGGTGTGGTTGAATTGACAACTCAACTGCTAATACTTGCAAATATTCTTTGGCTCCCCTTGTGTCGAATCAATAAATTTGGGTTGAATACTCTACCCTCGAAAACTGTTGCGATCCCCTATACTTGTGGGTTATCAACGTATCACGGGATAGGGTTCCCCTTCCCGGCGCCAGTGGCATCATGTAAACCGGAGACACCTGGGTCTTCTCAACGGTGGTGCTCTGCTGCCTTGCCTATCGCATCTTTGCTCGGTTCCCTGCTGCGTCCTCTTCGGCGTCCGACTCCATGAAGCTTTCCTTCTCCAACTAGTTGGGCGTGGACAGTGGCGGTGCTACCGGCATGGCTTATCCCAAATCGAGGCGGTCGCCCTAGGTCCACCGTGCGATGTGAGGGCGGCATTCTTCTAGCTCTCGGGTGAGCTTCTTTGAATCTCGACGGTACGGCGCCTACGAGCCATGGCGAGGGGGTAGGGCCCTTCTTCGGTGACAGAGAAGGAAGTTGTTGTTTTCCCTCCTTCCCTAGGTGCTCCTGGAGCAATGTCCATCTTCGACGGCCGGTTTTGTCATGCTCTGCTGCTCTGTCCTTGATTTGTAGGATACTAGTGTGGAGTACTTTGCCTCTAGCAAGCTGTAATCTTCATTTTCCTTTCTTTAGTTAGCTTGTGTAGGTTGTGGTTTGGTTTTGCTTCCCAGCGTTCCCCATTGTATCAGTTTGGTCGTCGTTCTCTGGATCGTATGTTGTAACTCCTGGCTAGTTGATGGCTTTGTTAATTCAAAGCCGGGCTCTTCGCGAGCCTTCGTTCTAAAAAAAAACAATTTTTCCTGTCGATGCGACTTGTGCTGTTTCTGACAGGTGGGCCTCCTAGCATTACTTTTGTGCGAAAAAATAAAAACTGTAGGGTTTTGTTGTTGCAAAATGAGCAGGCCACACGCCCTCCGGTCCACACACAGCGGGCCCCATGCCACGCTGGCATGCCTCGTCAGCGCCATAGATGTATAAAAATGAGTTTTGGACCGTATTTGCACCGCAAAGCCAAGTTTTTACACCAATTTAATGTACACCACAACTTGTAGCACTAAAGCGACCATTCGGACCAAGTTCTAGCATCAGTAGTGTAACCGACTCATTGATTTACAACTCTCATCTTCGAAACCGGTCGTATTGCACCTTTAACTTGCCACAAAGTTCAAAAGACAACCCTGGTTCTTGTTTTTGGGATGGTCAACCAGTTTTGACCAAAGTCAAGGCTGACAGGACGCTGACTCAGCAGCCAACTCATGCAACATCAAACCTATCCTCTCCCTCTGCCTCGATTCAGTCCACCCCGAGCCCTGATTCAGCCACCGCCACCACCTCCGCCGTCGGCGGCCGGAGACCGGCGGCGCCGTCACACCGCCTCCACGCGCTGTACCCGCAAGCTAGCTCAAGCCCCGACCCGCTCCACACCACCAGAGCCGACGTAGACTCGATGGAGCTGCACGAGCAAGTGGGAGAGCATGCTAGAGCGGGCGCGTCCGAGGAAGCAAGCAAAGGGATGCTAGGGTTGCGGGAGCTGCGCCGGCGAGGACTGACAGCGGAGCAGACCGGCGGCGCTAGGCGACGAAGAACCACAGGGCACGGGGAAGCTAGGGGGAAGGGGGAAAAGACCAGGTGCTCACCCAGTGGCGGCGCCAGGATTCAAGTGGTGTGTATTCATTCTAAACCTGGGTATTCATTTTGCCAAAATCCTCGGCGTTTTTGCTAAAATGTTCACTAATCTACCAAGAAATTCCAAGGTTTTGTCAAAATCATGGGTATTCACTTGCATGCGGCGCCGCCCCTGTGCTCACCTAGACCACGCCGGCATGGTCAGTGATGGAGGGGAAACTCGAGAACGAGGACATGGTTGACCAAGGCGGCTGCCAGAGCGAGCATGAAGCATGATGCACGCATGCGCTGCACGCACGCTGCTCCTCTTCCTCTAGCGCACGCGACCCCGCACGTGCGTGACACTCGCCTTCGTCCTTCGCGGTGCTTCCCTTCATCCAGCGCCGTCGTTCATCGGTCCACAGTGGCGGACGGATTCGTGGTCGTCGGGGCCGGCTGCGATGGCGGCGGTTGTGTGGAGAGAGGAGCCAACCTCCTTTCGATCGATCATGCACACACAATGCAAAACACACAACAACGCACGCACACTCCGAGCACACACACACATCAAGCAGATCATGTATGGACACACACAACAGGGATGGTTCCAAGAAGCAAGCAGAGCACCCAGCGGCACACACTGCACGAAAGCATGTATGTACCTCGCTGTTGTTTCATTGGAGTCGGGAGAAGAACTGCCCACGGTCTTTGCGCCCCTGCTGCTCAGTGCTCACGAGCTGAATTTGCCGCCGCATCGGGTTGCCGCCACACAGTTGGTGCCGCTCGACAGGGGAGGTGCGCACGCGAGCGCCGTAACTGGGCCCAGACGAGAGAGCTCGTCCAGCGAGAGCGCCGGAGTACGCCGATGCGGGCGCCGCGCGCGCCGGTTACCAGGTTCTGCAAGCAAGGAGGGTGTTGCCGGAAGTTCCTTGGTCGCCCAGCAACCTCCCGCCGTCCATGATGACCCTACCCTTACCTCTGCTAGCTCCTACTTGCCTGCAACACAACTCCTCCGCACCGCTAGAGACACCACCGCCGCCCGCCGCTACAGCTTGCAGCCTGCCCATCTCCGGCGACCTGTGTCGACCACCCCACCTTGATAGCGGAGCAGGGGAGAAGACCTTGCCGAGCGCGACGGTGCCTGTGCTGGTGCTGAGGTGCAGCGCCGCCCTTCGCCGGTCTCGATTCGTCGGCGTCGGAGGTGGTGGTGGCGGCGGCGGGGACCTGGGTAGCGGTTGGAGGCGTCAGGCATCCCAGGCGG
Organism: Elymus sibiricus; assembly: GCA_039707655.1. NCBI lineage: Eukaryota > Viridiplantae > Streptophyta > Magnoliopsida > Poales > Poaceae > Elymus > Elymus sibiricus. Next base: position 456,624,271 of record CM077672.1, read on the forward strand.
CGGTGGCGGGGACTGCGGTCGGGCCAGGGCCGGTCCTGAGTTTTCGGGGGCCCGTGGCGAAACTAGAATCCGAGGCCCCCTAAATATAAACATCAAACTAATACAATTTCAACTTTGAAAATTTTATCTCTACATAAACTTTGGTGCAAGTTTTAAGGTTTTCGCTTGTACATCATACCACAAACAAAATATACATTCTCCTAAGAGCATCTCTGGTTTTCGCTTGTACATCATACCACAAACAAAATATACATTCCCCTAAGAGCATCTCCAACAGGCGCGCTAGATTAGCTGCGCGCCGAAAAAAACCACTATATTGCGCGCGCGGGACCAAAACTGGCGCTCCAGCAGCCGCACTAAAGTCACGCGCGCGGTAAAGTTGGTTCAGCGCGCTGAGAAAAACGGTATCCCGCGCTGCTAATTTGGGCGCCAGCTCCCGCGCGCGCAACAGCGAAGATTTACGCGTGAGCGACCAACTGCCGCCCTAACCTCTCCGGCCGCCCCGCCCCGCGCCGCCGCCGGCGAAATCCACCGATGGAAGGCCGCGCCGACATCCCCCCAACCCCTCCCTACACCCGCGACCCCTCCGCCGCCGCCGCAAACCCTAGCGCGGGGTTGACCTTCGGCTTCACCGCCGGCGCCCCTCCTCCTCCAAGCACCGGTCTCGCGCACGGCCTTTTCATGGCGCCCTGGACGACCTCGCAGGGTGGCGTCGCGCCGCCGCCCGCCGTGAAGCCATTGGGCTCCGTCTCCAAGCGACTGAATGCGGCGGCGGCAACGGCGACGGCGTCCCAAAAGAAGAAGAAAGTGGACGGCGCTTCCAGGCGCCCGAAGAAGAATCCTGCAGTGCGTCCGGCCGCGCCTCCGCCACCCGAAGCGCCGGATAGCTCGCAATTTGTTGCGCCGGCGGCCGATGCGCACAAGGTGTTTGATGAAATGCCCACAAGGTTTGATTTTCCCCCCTTTTTTGTTGTTGTTAGATAAATGTATACATATGGATAGCTTGATTAGTTTTATTTATTATCATACTTTGTAGTTTCAATGATGACACATATATGTCAACTATGGGTGTTGGCTCCAACAATTCTCATTGGTCTCAAACCAATGAAGTGCACGAAGATGATCATGAGTATGAAGTGGATGAGGATGGTGAGGGTATCGTCGATGCACAGAAAGGAAGGGCGGGCAACTACACCATTGAGGAAGACATCTTGCTATGCAATACATGGTTGAATGTGTCTATGGATGCCAACATTGGAGGGGACCAAACTAGAGATACATATTGGTTTTGGATAAGGAGTTCTTTGATGCACACAACAAGAGTGGAATTGAGTGCACCGATAGATCTCTTCGCTCCCAGTGGTCGATGATCAACAAAGATTGTCAAAAGTGGGCGTCGGTAATGAAGTCGGTTGACACGATAAACCCAAGTGGCACTAATGATAGAGATAGGGTAAGTGCCATTTCTTTATGTTCCATGTTCATGCTTCATCTTTTGTGTTTCAAGTGGTAACTTGTTCTTTTGTTTGTAGCTCAATATTGCACAAAACTTGTTTCGAGGAGAAGAGAAGAAGAACAAGAAAGGCAAGCTCAAGAAAGAGAGAGCATTTGTGTTGCCCCATTGCTACGAAGTGTTGATGGATGAAGAGAAATGGAAGGACAGTGATGATGATGAGGAGAGCAAGAAACTCAAGGGAACTATTGATTTGGATGATGATGAGGAGGAGGAGGCATCAAGTGATGGCGGCAAGAGGAGCCCTACACCAAACTCAGTTGCCTACTCCAAGCCAAAAAGACCAAATGGAGATAAACAAGCAAAAGAAAAGAAGAAGAAGAAGAAGAAGAAGAAGAAGAAGAAGAAGAAGAAGAAGAAGGGAGGAGATGATGAGATAAAGAATGCTATGGACACTATTGTGAAGGCAAGAAAGGAAGCAAACGAGGAGAGGAGGATGGCAAGGATCCAAGAGTCGCCGGCCGAGGAGAGGAGGTTGGCGGCCGAGGAGAGAAGGGTGGCGGCCGAGGAGAGAAAGGTGGCATTGGAGGATAAGAAATTGGCCATGGAGGAGCGAGCTAGATTATTGGAATGGGAGAAGTACTTGGTCTTCATGGACACATCTACCTTCGATGATAGGCAAAATGAGTTCATTAACCTTCCCCGTGATGAAGTCTTGGCCCAAAAAAGATTGATGGCTATGGGAGGCTTGGGAGGCATGGGAGCTATGGGTGGCATGGGTGGCTTCGGAGCACCTATGGGAGGCATGGGAGCCATGGGCGGCATGGGTGGCTTCGGAGCACCTACGGGAGGCATGGGAGCGATGGGCGGCATGGGTGGCTTCGGAGCACCTACGGGAGGCATGGGAGCCATGGGCGGCATGGGTGGCTTCGGAGCACCTACGGGAGGCATGGGTGGCTTGGGAGCTACCATGAGAGGCATGAGTTTTGGGTCTCTCATGGGAGGCATGGGAGTACCTCCGCGTGACATGGGTGGACGCATGGCTTCCGGTGTGCCTCACATGCCTTCGCATGATGCCTTTGGAGATAGTGCGAACACCGTCCGAGTTTCCAATGACAATGAGGCACATCAAAATGGAGAAGAGGAGGAAGAATCGTCTTCAGAAGAGGAGGAAGAACATGTGGCATGATTATTGATGTTTCATTCGTTTGTGTGAACTTATTTGTCATGAACTTGGTTGTGGTTTAGGTGATTTTGAACTATGCCATGCATTTGAACTATGCTATGTTGCTCCAACTCATTATTTTGCATATTTGTTTATATTTGAGATCATCATATTGTCAAATTGGTATGTGTTATTTCATATTTGGCAAGCGCCGGCTGGTCGCGCGCTGGATTTTACCGTGCCTGGTGAAGCGCTACAGCGGCGCGCTAAAATTTACAGCGCCTGGAAAAACAACTAACCTTCCCACGTGCGAAAACGCTATTTCGACGCTGTAAAAGTTTTTTAGCGTGCCGCGCGACCGCGCGTCTGTTGGACATGCTCTAAAATATATATACAATAGGGCCACTACCATCACTTTGATCTGTAAGCTCACCAACGTTAGCATTGTTTTTCTCTTACTTAGTTGCGGTCCTAATTAATAATACAACAAAATCAACCACACCAATGCCCTAAGATTTAATTATATAGGGTATTTTGGGCTATGTTTTTGTATTTCGTTTATTGCTTTCCTCAAACTGAAAGTAATTTCACTTTGCAAGAACAGGCAAACACTATATACCATCGACCAATTTAATTCGGCCAAGAGGCAGAAAAGTAAAATCTACGAAACTTTCCATGTATCAAGAATTTTACATGGTACTCCCTCCGTTCCAAAATATAGTGCGCCCGTGCTTACCGAGGTTCAACTTTGACCATAAATTTAACCAACGAGACCGACTGCGACGGGAGCAAAAATTATATAATTGAAAACTTCTTTCGAATACGAATTCACTGGTATAATTTTTGCCCCCGCCGCAGTCGGTCTCGTTGGTCAAATTTATGGTCAAAGTTGAAGCGCGGAAACCGAGGACGCACTATATTTTGGAACGGAGGGAGTAGTATCTATTTACCTGGATGGGACAGATGTAGGGCTCATGCCGTCCACAGATTTCTGCCCGTGCTCCAAGGACTGAAGACCAATGCTTTCACCCGTTCGGCTTGAACAGGCAGGGTCTACGAGCTATGATCTCGCTGCAGTCGTACGCCGCCCCTGAAGACCTGCAACTCGGCAAGGTGGTGGATGGGCACGGCGAGGTCGCTGAAGACCTGCAACGCGGTGTACTCTTTCGGCCCGCTGGAGGGAGCCTTGGAATTGCCGTACCCGCATATCTCGATGTGTGGCGCCCGATGGGCCGATGATCTCGGGCGCGCCAGATGTGTACAACAGCTGCCGACAGAGGAAAATCCAGAAGACAGCGACGCGCAATGGAAATCGTCGCCGTTACATGCGGAGTTCTCGCTGTGGCTTGCGATGTTCGTTGGGTGGAGATCGTTGAATCAATGACAGCTAGTGCGTACTACTACTTTGGGACAGGTACAGTACAAAGGCCAGCAAACTTGGGCCCGGGGCGCCCCCCCCCCCCTCAGGGCTGGGCCTGGGTCGGGCTCGGGGTGGGACTGAATCAAGGGGGAAAGGTATACCTGGCCATGGGATACCCGGCCCGGCCGGCCCGACCCGACCTGGCCCGAAAAAGCCCGACCCGGCCTGGCCCGGTCTTGCCCACAGGCCGGGCCTGGGCCTGAGTTTTGAGCCCGAAGAGCACGTCGGGCCGGTCCTGGGCTTGTCTTTTTTGCGTTTTAGGGAAGGGGCCCGGCCCGTAGCCCGAGGCCCGGCGGGCTTTCTCACTAACGGGTCAGGCTTGGGCCTGAAAACTAGGCCCGACGGCCGGGCTGGGCTGGGCTTGGGCCTAGGTTTTCTTCCTCGGGCTTGGTTAGGCCCGGCCCGAAGCCCGGCCCGGCCCGACGAATGGCCAGGTATAGAGAGAGGGGTAAGTTTAGATGTTGGATGAGTGAGTTGGCTTGTCCACTTGGCGCACAGTCAGCATTGAATAAAGTCAAAACCGGTTGACCAGCCCAGAAACAAGACAGGGGTTGTATTTTGAACTTTGTGGTAAGATGAGGGTATAAGAGCATCTACAGCCGGGCGCCCCAAATCGGCCTCAAACGTCCGGGCGGCCCGCCCGATCACTGACCGGTCAGGAAATTTCGACCCAGACAGGCACCTCAAACGGGCCTCAAACGCTCGGGCTGACCGGCACCCCTCGTATCCAGCCCAAATATGGGGCGGATATGGGGGCCCTGATACGTCTCCGTCGTATCTACTTTTCCAAACACTTTTGCTCTTGTTTTGGCCCCTAATTTGCATGATTTGAATGGAACTAACCCGGACTGACGCTGTTTTCAGCAGAATTGCCATGATGTTGTTTTTGTGCAGAAAATCAAAGTTCTTGGAATTGGATGAAACTTTTTGGAGATTTTTTATGGAATATATAAAAAATATTGGCATCAAGAACTACTGGAGGGGGGCCACCCAGTGCCCACGAGGCACCAGGGCGTGCCACCCCCCTGGCGTGCCCTAGTACCTCATGGGGCCCACGTGGCTCTGTCTGACCTAATTCCAACGCTATAAATTCAGTTTTCCAGAGAAAAAATAAGAGAGAAAGTTTTATTGCGTTTCACGATACGGAGCCGCCGCCACCTCGTGTTTTTCATCGGGAGGCCAGATCTGGAGTCCGTTCAGGGCTCCGGAGAGGGGGATCTTCCGGCATCGTCATCATCAACCATCCTTCATCACCAATTTCATGATGCTCACCACCGGGAGTGAGTAATTCCTTCGTAGGCTTGCTGGACAGTGATGAGTTGGATGAGATTTATCATGTAATCGAGTTAGTTTTGTTAGGGCTTGATCCCTAGTACCCACTATGTTCTGAGATTGATGTTGCTATGACTTTGCTATGCTTAATGCTTGTCACTAGGGACCGAGTGCCATGATTCCAGATCTGAACCCTTTATGTTTTCATCAATATATTTGTGTTCTTGATCTGATCCTACAAGTTATATGCACCTGCTACGTGTTATGATCCGCATACCCCAAGGTGACAATAATTCGGATTCTTTCCGGCGATTGCCGTAGTTTGAGGAGTTCATGTATTCACTAAGTGTTAATGCTTTGTTCCGGTTCTCTATTAAAAGGAGGCCTTAATATCCTTTAGTTTCCTTATGGACCCTGCTGCCACGGGAGGGTAGGACAAAAGATGTCATGCAAGTTCTTATCGCAAGCACGTATGACCATATACGGAATACATGCCTACATTACATTGATGAATTGGAGTTAGTTCTGTGTCGCCCTAGGTTATAACTGTTACATGATGAATGTTATCCAACGGATATCACCGATCCAATGCCTACGAGCTTGTCACATATTGATTCTTGCTAAGTTACTATTGTTACTACTGCTGTCACAATTGCTACTACTACTGTTGTTACCGTTACTGCTACCGTTACTATTATCGCTACTGCTATCAAACTATCATACTACTGTGCTACTAATCTCTCTGCTGCAGATATTTAGTTTCTAGGTGTGGTTGAATTGACAACTCAACTGCTAATACTTGCAAATATTCTTTGGCTCCCCTTGTGTCGAATCAATAAATTTGGGTTGAATACTCTACCCTCGAAAACTGTTGCGATCCCCTATACTTGTGGGTTATCAAGACCTTTTTCTGGCGCCGTTGCCGGGGAGCATAGCTTTATTTGCTAAGTCACTTGGGATTTGTATCTGTTGATCACTATGAAGAATCTGAAGGACACTAGAACCAAGATCGTTCCCTCTAAGACGAAGGGAGGTAACACTAGTAGAAAACAGGGCTTTGGTCCTGGCCAGATCAGAGCATTAGTCCCGGTCGTGTTACGAACCGGGACTAATGGGAGCATTAGTCCCGGTTCGAGAGGGTAGGACGCCGGCCGGGCCTCGGCAGGCATCAGTCCCGGTTCGGCTGGGACCTTTAGTCCCAGTTCCATCCACCAACCGGGACTAAATGGGTTGCTGCCCTTTAGTCCCGGTTGGTGTCTGGAACCGGGACTAAAGGGTAGGCCATTAGTCCCGGTTTTAGACACAAACCGGGACTAAAGTTTTGCGTATATATATCCACGCCCCCCCATCTCCACTATTTTTTGGCCATGGAAGGGTGGAGGTGTGGGCTACTCTGTTTTTTGCCTATATATGCACATGAGGTGTTCGATGAAATGCCAGAGCCACACTTAAGCTTTCCCTTCTGTTCTTCCTCCAAGTTCGACCTCCAAGCTCCATTTTCCCCAAGATTTGTCTAGGTTTGGCGGTGCACCAACTATCCAAGTGTTCTAAAAAGGTTAGCAACTTCATCCTTTCATCTCTCACTGCTAGTTTAGCTCATTTCAAATGCTCCAGAAGTAGTGTGGTTTGTGGGTTTTAGTGGAGGAGTGTATGTGTGAGTTTATTTGATTTAGATGCACAATTTGAGCTCAAATTAATTTCTTAGTTTGCACATGTGTATGATTTATATAGCTACTTGTATAATTTTCTTACTTGTATTATTGTTTGTTATTATATAGTGCCATGGTTTTGGTATCCGCCCCCGTCGGCTCTCGTCCGGTCTATGATTCAGATGTGGTATATTTTCTTTTATAACTATTTGTTTCATTTAGTGTTTATGACAATTATGCCGACCAACTTGACATAGATGTCTTTATCTAGGAGGTATGTGAACAGGAAATTTCAACCGACCCTCTTGTCGAGAGGTTAAATTTAGTTGAAAAAGAAAACAATTATTTGAAAGAAAAATTGAAAAGAGTTGAATAAGAGAAGATGAAATTGGAGTTGCATGTTGCCGATGTCGTCGATCTACACAAGATCCAGATGGATGCAATGCGCTTGAAGATTAGAAAGATTAGAAAATATGCCATTGATAATGAGGCTTGGTATCATTATGCTGTTGGATCAATTGTTACCTTAGTTGCGATTTTGATCGCATTTGTTGTTGCATTTAAATGTTTTACATAGTTGTATGTTAGTTTCAATGTATGTTTTAATTAGATGCTCTAGAGAGTTGTATGTTGTTCTATGAGAACTATGTATGAACTTTATGTATTTATTTTTTCAGTAATAACATTTGATCACTACTGTACTTTGGTTTTAATGTGATGATGAACTTGTATTAATTTGGTCATTTCTCTATTCATGATGTTCTGTAATGGTTTTTGATATACTTAATTATATAATGCACGCAGATGAACCGGCAATGGATGTACGGTGACCGACGCACCTCCGACTACATTACGGGCCTGCATAATTTTCTCGATGTGGCTGAGGCAAACAAGCAGAATGGTTTTATGTATTGTCCATGTACTGTCTGTGAGAATACGAAGGATTACTCTGACTCGAAAACCCTTCACTTCCACCTGCTTTCGAAGGGTTTCATGCCACACTATAATGTTTGGACCAAGCACGAAGAAAGAGGGGTTATGATGGAAGACAACGAAGAAGAAGAGGATGATGACAACTATCCTATGTTCCCTGAATACGGTGATACTGCAACGGGGGAAGCTGAAGATCAAGAGGCACCAGATGTGCCCGATGATGATCTTCGCCGGGTCATTGTTGATGCACAGAGAGGATGCGAAAGTGAAAGGGAGAAGTTGAAGTTCGATCGCATGTTAGAGGATCACAAAAAAGGGTTGTACCCAAATTGCGAAGATGGCAACACAAAGCTCGGTACCACACTGGAATTGCTGCAATGGAAGGCATAGAATGGTGTATCTGACAAGGGATTTGGGAAGCTACTGAAAATAATGAAGAAGAAGCTTCCAAAGGATAACGAATTGCCTAACAGTACGTACGAAGCAAAGAAGGTTCTCTGCCCTCTAGGATTAGAGGTGCAGAAGATACATGCATGCCCTAATGACTGTATCCTCTACCGCGGTGAGGAGTATGAGAATTTGAATGCATGCCCGGTATGCGGTGCATTGCGGTATAAGATCAGACGAGATGACCCTGGTGATGTTGAGGGCGAGCGCCCCAGGAAGAGGGTTCCTGCCAAGGTGATGTGGTATGCTCCTATAATACCACGGTTGAAACGTCTGTTCAGAAACAAAGAGCATGCCAAGTTGTTGCGATGGCACAAAGAAGACCGTAAGAAAGACGGGAAGTTGAGAGTACCCGCTGATGGGTCGCAGTGGAGAAAAATCTAGAGAAAGTGGCCGGACTTTGCAGGTGACGCAAGGAACTTATGGTTTGGTATAAGTGCAGATGGCATTAATCCTTTTGGGGAGCAGAGCAGCAATCATAGCACCTGGCCCGTGACTCTATGTATCTATAACCTTCCTCCTTGGTTGTGCATGAAGCGGAAGTTCATTATGATGCCAGTGCTCATCCAAGGCCCTAAGCAACCTAGCAACGACATTGATGTGTACCTAAGGCCATTAGTTGAAGAACTTTTACAGCTGTGGGACATAAAAGGTGTACGTGTGTGGGATGAGCACAAACAGCAGGAATTTGACCTACGAGCGTTGCTGTTTGTAACCATCAATGATTGGCCTGCTCTTAGTAACCTTTCAGGACAGACAAACAAGGGATACCATGCATGCACGCACTGTTTAGATGAGACCGAAAGTATATATTTGGATAAATGCAAGAAGAATGTGTACCTGGGACATCGTCGATTTCTTCCGACCAAGCATGCCTTAAGAAAGAAAGGCAAGCATTTTAAAGGTGAGGTAGATCACCGAAAGAAGCCTGTCCTCTGTACTGGTGATGATATACTTGATATGGTCAAGGATTTACAAGTAATCTTTGGAAAGGGTCCTGGCGGACAATCTGTTCCGAATGACGCTGACGGACACGCACCCATGTGGAAGAAGAAATCTATATTTTGGGACCTACCCTATTGGAAAGACCTAGAGGTCCGCTCTGCAATCGACGTGATGCACGTGATGAAGAATCTTTGCGTGAACCTGCTAGGCTTCTTGGGCGTGTATGGGAAGACAAAAGATACATCGGAGGCACGGGAGGACCAGCAACGTATGAACGAAAAAGACGGCATGCATCCAAAGCAGTATCAAGGTCCTGCCAGCTACGCTCTTACCAAAGCAGAGAAGGAAATATTTTTTGAATGCCTGGTCAGTATCAAGGTCCCGGCTGGCTTCTCGTCGAATATAAAGGGAATAATAAATATGGCAGAGAAAAAATTCCAGAACCTAAAGTCTCATGACTGCCACGTGATTATGACGCAACTGCTTCCGGTTGCATTGAGGGGGCTTCTACCAGAAAATGTTCGATTAGCCATTGTGAAGCTACGTGCATTCCTCAATGCAATTTCTCAGAAGGTAATCGATCCAGAAATCCTACCAAGTGTGGCGCCCCGCCTGATTACCACTGTAGTCAGACGATCACCGCACATACCAGCCCAGGAAAATCACTCTGGCATGTGCTTTTACAACAAGTATCATGAACACAAGCTTTTCTATTAATGAATATATCAGTCTTACATGATATATTACAAGGGGAAAGGTAGCGGAGAAGCTCTATCTAAGGCAGCATGGTCCTGGTGCGGCTCCAATCCACAGGGATCTGACTGGGTTACTCTTCTAGCCCACGAACACTCCGGCTCCTCGCTAGTGAACGTCGGATCCTTAGGTGAACCTGGCCACATTGAAGGCCGCTGAGTACTTTTGAATGTACTCGCAAGCAAACCATACCAACATATACACGAAGCAAGGCATACCATGGCATTCAAGCATGCAATTGTTATCTTAACAGTATTAACTATCATGTTATGACAGGATTATCTAGCAATATCATATCATTTAGCAGCATTAATCATCATGTCCTAGCAGGATTATCTATCATGATAATTACTGAAGTAAATGCAGTAAAGTAAAGTATATCAGGTAAATGATCCGAACTCCGAATATGCTCACGATCCAAATCTGATCCAAGCTTTGCGGTCATCCAACCGCTCATCTCATAGCCATCGCATGGCTAGCAATCATACCTCTGACATCATCTGATGTCCAGGCATCCATACTGCAAGTCTGACAAATCATACCTTACTCTGGTTCATTATTAACATAATATAGTTTGTTCCTCCAGACTCGACACAGACCAAATAGGGGCCTACACTAACTGTCCATGACTGAGGACGCGGCTATTCGAATAGATTTACACTCTGCAGAGGTTGCGCACTTTACCCACACCATGGAGCTCCCGGCCTCGTACTTAGTACATGTTCCCATTCGGGTGGACCGGTGATGCTCCAACAAAACTTTGTCTATTGCCCGGCACTCTTACGGTCCCACCGACAATCATACCCTCCCAGGGTCATGTCCTGGGTGGCCCCTGTGTCACCCCGTGACACCTGCCACCGTCGTGGCCAAACAAAATTGTCCCAAACGGGGACGTGCGCACATAACCATAAACTGGGCTCACAAGGTTATCGCCGCCTACCGGGCCAGGGTAGCGCGCACGCATAACCTTCCCTATTTGGAGGTACCGACAAGAGGCAGGACAATAGACTAAGTCAGGGCCGTCCCATACCGGCAAATGTGGCTGCACGGATAAGTCCGGATAGGTGGCACTATGACTCGATCCAGCCGACGGAGGAGGTTGTCATTATTAAGTCACATTCTTTAATATTGCAATAATTATAATAATGCATGATGAAAACATAACAACCTATCTCCATATAAGAGTCACTAGTGCAATAACATGACGAGCATTAACAAGTAATGTGAATAGCAAGTTCAACCTAGTAGGAGTTTAATTACTTTACAAGTCTTAGCTGTAAGTGACAACCATCTGAACCCTCGCATGAAACCAGCAAATAAACCGGTAGCCACCAGAACGGTCTTTACAACTCAGATCTGGGACGTTCCCGGAATAACTCAACCCCGACTCAAGACGGCTGAAAAGCAGCTCAGAGCATGAGACGGTGTTGATAAAAAGAGTGTAGCGGTTCCCTAAGACGGCCGAAGAACAGCTCAGAGCATAGGGTCACCGCTATAGAAAGAAATTCAACAGCTGCCCGAGACGGCCGAAAAGCAGCTCAGAACACGGGACAGTTGTTGAAAAGAGAAACATAAAGTCGGCATCCACCCCGGACGGCCGAAAGCAGCTCAGAACACAGGCGTGGTGCCGTCATCAAAGAAAGGCAAGCAAGGGTTCATCAGTGTCACATACAGCTCTCTACTATGCATACAAGCATAAGCATATTCATTTAAACATGCAAGAATAACACAGAGCAATGCTTTAGGGCATATATCAGATGGTCGGCTTGCCTGGGGGTCGAAGAATGCACCGGGGAGAAATGCGATCAGCTCGCGGAACGATTCGCCGGAAAGGGTTCTCTCTCGGAGGGGCTGATTGAAGGGCAAGGGCAAAATGGTCATTTTCACAGTGTGGAAACATGGTGGAAGTGATGTCATCGGAACGGGCTCGACGAACTGAAGAAGTGGGCTTTGGATTCACCTGAATCGGAGTTACGAGTAAAAAGATATGATGGTTTTTCTGCCAGGGACCTTTCTGCAATTATTATATTTGCATACGAGCCCTTGCCAGTAAATCCACCGATAAAAGAGAAGTTGCACTGTTGCACTGGGCCGACTTTGGGCTTGTTTCGGCAGGAGCCTGGGCTACCGCGAGGCTGCCATCGCTGCTACTGTTGCTGGGCCGGCCCACCTGCACCACTGCTCTCTTTAAAAAACGGTGGGAGGCGCTGAGCCACTGACGAACCGGGCCCGCCTGCAGGGGCATCGTCCTCCTCGCGCGCGTTGACTGGCGATTCCCGGCGCTATAGGCCGTCCCTCGAGGAGCTCCGACCACCGGCGTGCTCAGAATGGAGTGCCGCATCCATCCCTGGGTGGCACGGACGTCGGGGACCATCGGAGCAGCGGCTGCACTGCCCGCGGCAGACGGCGATTCGGGCGGTGACGGGCATGGCGCTCCGGTGAGCGGGGAGGCCGGGAGAGGGTGTGGAGGTGGCTTACGGCGGGCGGGGACTTCGGTGGTGGGGTTGGTGGAGTCGGGGAAGGCCGCGGGCGCCCGAAATTGAGAGGACGATGGCGGCGGCCATGGCGGCTGTGGCGAAGCAGAAGAGCTCCTCGAGCTCGGGGAAGATGTGGGGCGGGGTGCTAGGAGGTGGGGGAGGCCTCTGCGGCTGCTGTGGGTGCTCGGGAGGGCCGGGGAACGGCTATATATAGCCGTGGCGAGGAGAGGTGATAAGCTCGGCCGCCGGCGTTCTTATCGGTGTACTGGAGCTCGGGGACACGCGGAGGACGGAGGCGATGTCGGCAGGGGCTCTGGGAGAGTGGAGAAGCCGGACGCAGCTTCGGGAGGGCTCGTAGAGGAAGAAGCCAGAGGGGAAAACGACGACGGCGGTCACAGGCGGCAGCGGCCATGGCAGTACTCGCCGCGGCATGGGGAGGAAGAAAACGGAGGGGGAAGTGACCGGAGAGGAGGAAGCGGACGACGGGGAGTCAGGTCGGCACCAGCGGACAAGCTATGGCTGGCCGGGGCGGTCGGCAGAGGCGACGCGCGGCACAGAGCACCAGTTCTGCATTCGGCTCACGCGGTCACCACATGCACTACGTGCTCTGGTGCCAGTCCAGCCGTCACACCTTGTCCAACAGGTTACTCACTGCTCAAATAGACAAGACGGATCATTGGATGGGCCGGGATGGCTTTAGAGTAGTCGAGTTGATCCAAAACAGATTCTGGATAGAAACTTGGGGAGGAAGCTGAGGTGAAATGGCTTAGTGAGTGAGGTTGAAACGTTGTCAAAATAAGATGGGGTGGGAAGGAGTAGCTGCTTGCCAAATTTGAGGCCATTTGGACAAGTTTTGCATACACTTCCTTTGAAATGCCAAATCTGGCCCAGAAACTGAATCTTGAAGCTGCACTCATATGGCTTGGTGGAATGAGCTGAATTTTGGTGGAGGGTAGTTATTTGGGAATATGGAGATACTGGGAAAATTTCAGCTCATTTGGATATACCAAAATGGTACTTCCTTCACAGAGTTAGAATCTGGACAGAAACTTGATGGAATTTTTGGTGAAATGATGTGAATTTTTGCATAGTCACATAATATATGGAATGTGAGGTCCTGGATTAATTTCATGATTTTTGAAGCAATATAAAATATAGTTGCTTCACAACCTCAAAATAGATCTAGAAACAAGAAGTGGATGATGCTCTCAAAATTTGATCCGTGGAACTTGGGATCTTAATGTAAATGGTGAAGATATGGATAGGAGAAGCTCCACAAATTTTTTGGGATTTTTCCTGGCTACCAAAATGGTAGCTCCTTTAGAAAGTGCCCAAATTGCAATATTGGCTTTAAATAGGAAAAGGCAATTTCCCTTATTTAATTATGGCCAATATTTTTATTGGAGCTCAATATGATCACAAAGAATATCTCCACAAGTTTTCATGAACTTTGGAGATGGATAGATATTTTCCTGGATTTAATTCCTTTAAACAGCAGAAAACGGAATTAATTTTAAATGAAAAATATTGCAAATGACTTGGCAATATTTTTGCATATCCAGGGTTTAAAAAGATAGGATGATCACTGGGAGAAATTTGGGAGGCAAAAGATCAAAGGAGATTGAGGTTCCTTTGTAACGGAAGGAATTGGGGTTCCCCTTCCAGTAAACCGGAGAGTAGGGTTTCAGTGGCAGAATCTTGAGAAAATATCTTGGGTGGCAAGATTGGACTGGAGAGAATCTCTGGCTGGATAGGAAAGGCAAGGCTAAATGACCATCTTCATATACCCAAGAGCAAGAGAAAATCCGACAACATCGAAAAAAAAGACGGGAGCCAAATCCCGCGAAGAAAAACAAGGAGCGAAAACCAGGGTGTCACAAACCTACCCCCCTTAAGAAAATCTTGTCCTCGAGATTTCCGGGCTTACCTCCCGGTGAAGGGGACTTACCTGTGTGACTTGGATCCATCAGCTATCTTGTCTTCATTTGTTTACTGACCTTTTAACTGCCTCTTTTGATGGCTCAGGTGCTTTCTTTTTCAGACGGCTGCATTGAATCCTTCTCTTTCCTGTCAGGCAAACCCTTTGTGCTGGTAGTTTGTTGCTTGGTAGGGTAGCGGTAGTACCGACAAATAGCTTGGTTTCCCTGGCCTGGAGCTAGCTGCTTCGGGTTTTATTGCGATACCTCTTACACTGACTACCAAGGGCGAGACATTCTTTCTGGGTACCGGACTCAAGTGCTCATATGGCCTGGAGTGGCTAGGAGTGGCTCTCTTTTTGCCTTGTCAGAATACTCAATCTGGCTGTGGGTTCTATACGGATGCTTTCTTCCCGTCTCTTGCATTCTGACTTCGTTCTCAGGAGGTTCCCAACTGAGATGTCGAGCATGATCACAAAGTAATCATAGATGGTAATCTCTGTGGTGGCTCTGCCATATATAGCATCTGTGGTCCTTGCTATGACCACTGAGTTGACATAGTATGGCTATCATCCGGTGTATCTTTCAGAGCATAACCTCTGATCTTGGTTGATGGCCCGTATTCATGATGACATGCTGGCTGCATTGTTGTGGCCGTATATGCAAGAGTCTGACAAGGATTGGCAATATCACCTGGTCTGTGGAGCTTTACTTCATTGACCGTCACGAAGATTGTTTATTCAAGACTTCCTCATTCTTGGGGATTCCTTTTGGGGCACTTGTCATGACCTACCATCATGGCTCCTTGGTCATATTCTAGCTTGCTGGGCTGGTACTCTCGGTACTCTCAACTTACTCTTGCATATCTCGTAGGGATTGTTGTGTTCATATCTTTCTTTGAAGTATGGGGCCGGCGTTTCTCTTGAGCACAGTCATTCCCGTGTACGAGTGGCTCGCATGAACTGATCCACTGGACTGCATGCTCACAACATATGCAAAGGTAGAACAAATTCTTTCATACCCACTGAGTTCTGAGGTGGATGTGTGTCCAGACTGGTTCGTGCTTCTGACAAGATTGTTGCTGGCACGATGGCATGCGGAAGAAGGCTGAATTCCTTGCACTCGAAGCTTCTGCCAGGGTAGCGTGCTGAAGAATTCTGGGCATCGTACCCCAGAAGCTTTCCTTCATGTGGCTTACCGCGGAAGGTCAGGTGCCTTATGCTGAAAGCTTTACGCGGTAACAGGCTAAGGAAGATAGGAGTGCCGTACCATAGAAGATTTTCTCACCAGTGGCGTAGCAAAGAAGGTTGGGAGTCTTGCATCGGAAGCTTCTCCCGACAACTTGCGGAGGGAGGCTGGGTTCCTTGTACCAAAAGCCTTGTACTGTGGTACGCAGTCGGATCTGTGGCCGATTCTGGCTTCCTTCCGGAGTATCCAAAATTTACCCATAGTGGAGCCACAACTTGGTATAGGCCATACCTTGTCAGAAGATATTCCGTTTGTCACGCACACCGCTTGTCCTTCTATTGATTTGATCATTGTTGCAGACTTCATGTTGGTAATTAATTCGGAATACCGTTTGCATTCAAACCAAGTGTTGCCAGTAGTAAACAGTTGACGGATAATTCCATCCGGTTCAGCTGAGCTTCCAAGCATGTGAAATCCTCATTGATTCTGGGCAACCGTGAACTTATCCATATTCATCGCAAACCTTGTTCACAGGGCCCGGAAATTTGTGTATATGCACTGATAAATTCCAAAATATGCTTTGAAATTTGTATCCACATACCCGAGTGTTGTTGTTGCTCTCGGCACTTTCACCTTCTTGTAATATGTCTTCGGTGGGTGATAGATGATTCTTGAGTCCATTGAGAAAAGACTCAGGGTTCACCCCACTGGCTAAAATAATCCTTGTGTCGAGGACCGAATAGTTTGCTCTTGCTGTAATCTATTCTACGGCAAACTCCCTTGACTATAGTCTGGCTTTGTCGGTTGCACTCCGATTCTGCTTCTGACCCATTCTTCATTCATGACCGATCCGGTGATAATGCTCCAAATATCGGGTAGTTGGCTTGGCTTGACTCTTACTGAATTTGGATTATTGGGCATTATCCAAGTTGTGTGCTGGTATTCCTGACAGCTCTTGCAGATGGATCCAGTCGAAGCGGCAGAACGGGATTGAAACAAGAAGCAAGAACCGCGAAAAACCAAAAGGCAAATAAAGCTCAAATTTTGCGGACCTTACACATGTGGCCGAAGATTCACTAGTATAACTATTATAGCGCACTCGATGTACCTCTAAGGATTTAGAAGCAAAACCACACAATGCTCCTGGTAGCAATTGGGGTCAAGCTCCTACTACTTCCTTAGGGAACATCAAACTCGACGCACGACCATAGCCAAAGTGGCTTAGTCAACGATCCTAAGGTTGTTGGGGAAAAGATGGAATGTATAGGCGTTTCCCAAAGGAAACTGGATTTGAGAAGAGAAAGGCCATGGCTAGCAAGCAAGGTGGGGGTATCTGGTTTACCTAAGGGTTCACGGCTCACGGGTCGTTGCCTGGTGCGGGCATTTCATCCCGAAGACAAAGACCACGCGAGTGGGGGGGGGTCTGATGGAGCCATAAACCTATGGGGGTTGCCTTATGATCAATAGTAGCCGTGCCTGTCTGGCAAAGATGGCTGAAATCCATCTGGGCTTTCTACTGATCGAGAGGCAATAAAATCTGGCTAGGGTAACCTACAGTCAGCCTGGCTCTGATACCATCCGTTGTCGCGCCCCGCCTGATTACCACTGTAGTCAGACGGTCACCGCACATACCAGCCCAGGAAAATCACTCTGGCATGTGCTTTTACAACAAGCATCATGAACACAAGCTTTTCTATTAATGAATATATCAGTCTTACATGATATATTACAAGGGGAAAGGCAGCGGAGAAGCTCTATCTAAGGCAGCATGGTCCTGGTGCGGCTCCAATCCACAGGGATCTGACTGGGTTACTCTTCTAGCCCGCGAACACTCCGGCTCCTCGCTAGCGAACGTCGGATCCTTAGGTGAACCTGGCCACATTGAAGGCCGCTGAGTACTTTTGAATGTACTCGCAAGCAAACCATACCAACATATACACCAAGCAAGGCATACCATGGCATTCAAGCATGCAATTGTTATCTTAACAGTATTAACTATCATGTTATGACAGGATTATCTAGCAATATCATGTCATTTAGCAGCATTAATCATCATGTCCTAGCAGGATTATCTATCATGATAATTACTGAAGTAAATGCAGTAAAGTAAAGTATATCAGGTAAATGATCCGAACTCCGAATATGCTCACGATCCAAATCTGATCCAAGCTTTGCGGTCATCCAACCGCTCATCTCATAGCCATCGCATGGCTAGCAATCATACCTCTCACATCATCTGATGTCCAGGCATCCGTACTGCAAGTCTGACAAATCATACCTTACTCTGGTTCATTATTAACATAATATAGTTTGTTCCTCCAGACTCGACACAGACCAAATAGGGGCCTACACGAACTGTCCATGACCGAGGACGTGGCTATTCGAATAGATTTACACTCTGTAGAGGTTGCGCACTTTACCCACACCATGGAGCTCCCGGCCTCGTACTTAGTACATGTTCCCATTCGGGTGGACTGGTGATGCTCCAACAAAACTTTTTCTATTGCCCGGCACTCTTACGGTCCCACCGACAATCATACCCTCCAAGGGTCATGTCCTGGGTGACCCCTGTGTCAGCCCGTGACACCTGCCACCGTCGTGCATAACCTTCCCTATTTGGAGGTACCGACAAGAGGCAGGACAATAGACTAAGTCAGGGCCGTCCCATACCGGCAAATGTGGCTGCACGGATAAGTCCGGATAGGTGGCACTATGACTCGATCCAGCCGACGGAGGAGGTTGTCATTATTAAGTCACATTCTTTAATATTGCAATAATCATAATAATGCATGATGAAAACATAACAACCTATCTCCATATAAGAGTCACTAGTGCAATAACATGACGAGCATTAACAAGCAATGTGAATAGCAAGTTCAACCTAGCAGGAGTTTAATTACTTTACAAGTCTTAGCTGTAAGTGACAACCATCTGAACCCTCGCATGAAACCAGCAAATAAACCGGTAGCCACCAGAACGGTCTTTACAACTCAGATCTGGGACGTTACCGGATTAACTCAACCCCAACTCAAGATGGCTGAAAAGCAGCTCAGAGCATGAGACGGTGTTGATAAAAAGAGTGTAGCGATTCCCTAAGACGGCCGAAGAACAGCTCAGAGCATAGGGTCACCGCTACAAAAAGAAATTCAACAGCTGCCCGAGACGGCCGAAAAGCAGCTCAGAACATGGGACAGTTGTTGAAAAGAGAAACATATTGTCGGCATCCACCCCGGACGGCCGAAAGCAGCTCAGAACACAGGCGTGGTGCCGTCATCAAAGAAAGGCAAGCAAGGGTTCATCAGTGTGACATACAGCTCTCTACTATGCATACAAGCATAAGCATATTCATTTAAACACGCAAGAATAACATAGAGCAATGCTTTAGGGCATATATCAGATGGTCGGCTTGCCTGGGGGTCGAAGAATGCACCGGGGAGAAATGCGATCAGCTCGCGGAACGATTCGCCGGAAAGGGTTCTCTCTCGGAGGGGCTGATTGAAAGGCAAGGGCAAAATGGTCATTTTCACAGTGTGGAAACATGGTGGAAGTGATGTCATCGGAACGGGCTCGACGAACTGAAGAAGTGGGCTTTGGATTCACCTGAATCGGAGTTACGAGTAAAAAGATATGATGGTTTTTCTGCCAGGGACCTTTCTGCAATTATTATATTTGCATACGAGCCCTTGCCAGTAAATCCACCGATAAAAGAGAAGTTGCACTGTTGCACTGGGCCGACTTTGGGCTGGTTTTGACAGGAGCCTGGGCTACCACGAGGCTGCCATCGCTGCTGCTGTTGCTGGGCCGGCCCACCTGCACCACTGCTCTCTTTAAAAAAACGGTGGGAGGAGCTGAGCCACTGACGAACCGGGCCGGCCTGCAGGGGCGTCGTCCTCCTCGCGCGCGTTGACTGGAGACACAGGGGCGCCGTCGACCGGCGATTCCCGGCGCTACAGGCCGTCCCCCGAGGAGCTCCGACCACCGGCGTGCTCAGAATGGAGTGCCGCATCCATCCCTGGGTGGCACGGACGCCGGGGACCATCGGAGCAGCGGCTGCGCTGCCCGCGGCGGACGGCGATTCGGGCGGCGACGGGCATGGCGCTCCGGTGAGCGGGGAGGCCGGGAGAGGGTGTGGAGGTGGCTTACGGTGGGCGGGGACTTCGGTGGTGGGGTTGGTGGAGTCGGGGAAGGCCACGGGCGCCCGAAATTGAGAGGACGATGGCGGCGGCCATGGCGGCTGTGGCGAAGCAAAAGAGCTCCTCGAGCTCAGGGAAGATGTGGGGCGGGGTGCTAGGAGGTGGGGGAGGCCTCTGCGGATGGTGTGGGTGCTCGGGAGTGCCGGGGAACGGCTATATATAGCCATGACGAGGATAGGTGATAAGCTCGGCCGCCGGCGTTCTTATCGGTGTACTGGAGCTCGGGGACACGCGGAGGACGGAGGCGATGTCGGCAGGGGCTCTGGGAGAGTGGAGAAGCCGGACGCAGCTTTTGGAGGGCTCATAGAGGAAGAAGCCAGAGAGGAAAACGACGACGGCGGTCACGGGCGGCAGCGGCGATGGCAGTACTCGCCGCGGCGTGGGGAGGAAGAAAACGGAGGGGGAAGTGACCGGAGAGGAGGAAGCGGACGACGGGGAGTCAGGTCGGCACTAGCGGACAAGCTATGGCTGGCCGGGGCGGTCGGCAGAGGCGACGCGCGGTGCAGAGCACCAGTTCTGCAATCGGCTCACGCGGTCACCACATGCACTACGTGCTCTGGTGCCAGTCCATCCGTCACACCTTGTCCAACAGGTTACTCACTGCTCAAATAGACAAGATGGATCATTGGATGGGCCGGGATGGCTCTAGAGTAGTCAAGTTGATCCAAAACAGATTCTGGATAGAAACTTGGGGAGGATGCTGAGGTGAAATGGCTTAGTGAGTGAGGTTGAAACGTTGTCAAAATAAGATGGGGTAGGAAGGAGTAGCTGCTTGCCAAATTTGAGGCCATTTGGACAAGTTTTGCATACACTTCCTTTGAAATGCCAAATCTGGCCCAGAAACTGAATCTTGAAGCTGCACTCATATGGCTTGGTGGAATGAGCTGAATTTTGGTGGAGGGTAGTTATTTGGGAATATGGAGCTACTGGGAAAATTTCAGCTCATTTGGATATACCAAAATGTTACTTCCTTCACAGAGTTAGAATCTGGACAGAAACTTGATGGAACTTTTGGGAGAAATTGGCTAGGTGAAATGATGTGAATTTTTCACATCATATATGGAATGTGAGGTCCTGGATTAATTTCATGATTTTTGAAGCAATATAAAATATAGTTGCTTCACAACCTCAAAATAGATCCAGAAACAAGAAGTGGATGATGCTCTCTAAATTTGATCTGTGGAACTTGGGATCTTGATGTAAATGTTGAAGATATGGATAGGAGAAGCTCCACAAACTATTTGGGATTTTTCCTGGCTACCAAAATGGTAGCTCCTTTAGAAAGTGCCCAAATTGCAATATTGGCTTTAAATAGGAAAAGGCAATTTCCCTTATTTAATTATGGCCAATATTTTTATTGGAGCTCAATATGATCACAAAGAATATCTCCACAAGTTTTCATGAACTTTGGAGATGGATAGATATTTTCCTGGATTTAATTCCTTTAAACAGCAGAAAAAGGAATTAATTTTAAATGAAAAATATTGCAAATGACTTGGCAATATTTTTGCATATCCAGGGTTTAAAAAGATAGGATGATCACTAGGAGAAATTTGGGAGGCAAAAGATCAAAGGAGATTGAGGTTCCTTTGTAACGGAAGGAATTGGGGTTCCCCTTCCGGTAAACCGGAGAGTAGGGTTTCGGTGGTAGAATCTTGAGAAAATATCTTGGGTGGCAAGATTGGACTGGAGAGAATCTCTGGCTGGATAGGAAAGGCAAGGCTAAATGACCATCTTCATATACCCAAGAGCAAGAGAAAATCCGACAACATCGAAAAAAAAGACGGGAGCCAAATCCCGCGAAGAAAAACAAGGAGCGAAAACCGGGGTGTCACACCAAGGTTACAAAATGATTTGGTCCAATGTCTTGTCAGTTTCGAGTTGGTGTTCCCACCATCCTTCTTCAAAATTATGACGCACATCCTAGTTCACCTAGTCGACGAGATTGCAATTTTGGGTCCTGTATTTCTACACAATATGTTCCCCTTTGAGAGGTTCATGGGAGTCTTAAAGAAATATGTTCGTAACCGTGCTAGGCCAGAAGGAAGCATCTCCACGGGCCATCAAACAGAGGAGGTCATTGAGTTTTGTGTTGACTTTATTCCTGACCTTAAGCCGATTGGTGTTCCTGAATCGCGGCATGAGGGGAGACTGGGTGGAAAAGACACGCTAGGACCGAACTCAATAATATGTAGGGACGGGCATTCTTGGGCGCAAGCACACTACACAGTTCTACAGAATTCTACCTTGGTGGCCCCATATATCAATGAACACAAGAATATTCTACGCTCCAAACACCCGGAGCAGTCTGACGACTGGATTACACGTGAACACATGGGGACTTTCGGCGGTTGGTTGCAAACACATCTCATGGGTAACACCACTGTTGGAGATGACCTGTACTTCTTGGCCAGGACACCATCTTTGACTGTATTGACTTTCCAAGGGTACGAGATAAATGGGAATACATTTTACACGATCGCCCAAGATAAAAAGAGCACCAACCAAAACAGTGGTGTCCGCTTTGATGCAGCAAACACCAATAGGGCAAAGGACACATATTATGGTTACATAGAGGACATATGGGAACTTGACTATGGACGTGATTTTAAGGTCCCTTTGTTTCGGTGCAAATGGGTCAATCTGTCAGGAGGCGGGGTACAGGTAGACCCGCAGTACGGAATGACAACAGTGGATCTCAACAATCTTGGGTACACAGACGAACCATTCGTCCTAGCCAATGATGTGGCGCAGGTTTTCTATGTGAAGGACATGTCTACCAAACCGAGAAAAAGAAAAGATAAGGAAGCAAATACATCATACGATGAGCCAAAGTGCCACATTGTTCTTTCAGGGAAAAGAAACATCGTGTGAGTGGAGGACAAGACAGACATGTCAGAAGATTATGAAAAGTTTCATGAAATTTCTCCCTTCAGAGTGAAGACTGACCCAAGCATCCTGTTAAATAATGAAGATTATCCATGGTTACGGCGCAATAAGCAAGGGACACACGCGAAGAAATAGTTTTATACCCCAAGATCCCACTCTGGGATGTGACCGGCTTCACCGCCATCACTTTCTCTCTAGTGTGAGTTTCCCGACTTATAGCTGGAAAGTGCCACTTCGGACAAACCAGAGGGAATCTTTGTAAGAGCTAGCTAGGGCATTTTGGCATTTGAAACATGATTTTAGAGTAATTATTTATTAAGTTATGAAATTTCAATTATTCCTATCCTTTCAGTCCCATGTTTTGCAAGGTTGATCATACGCGGTTAGTCCCGGTTGGTGGCTCCATATAAAATAACAAGGTTAATATAGACATGGCTTAAACGTCTTGACATTGATGAATACAGCAGAAGCATCAGAGATGATAAGAGAGAAACGTTGTATGACATAAAGTTGGAGGTACTATGTGCTTTCTCTGATCGGAGATGATAAGAGAGAAACGTTGTATGACATAAAGAAAATATAACATTATTAGGTTAACAGAAAATACTATGAATCTTCTAGAAGATTCATAGTAAGGGTCTATCTCCTTCACATAGGGAACATTGGTGTCGGCTTTTTTTGAATCACTATATAAAAATGAGGTACATACCTCCGACTTTACCTCAAGCCCGCTCCTCTCTATAAAATTGACATAACATATGCAAAAAATAACATAAAAATAAAAAATAAAAAAACATAACATATGCAAAAAATTAAAATTGCCATAACATAAAAAATAAAAAGACATAACATATGCAAAAAATTAAAATTGCCATAACATAAAAAATAAAAAGACATAACATGTGCCATATATTTTATAGTGGTTATGAAAGAATATTAAAATTGACATAACATATGCAAAAAATAACATAAAAATAAAAAAAACATAACATATGCAAAAAATTAAAATTGCCATAACATAAAAAATAAAAAGACATAACATGTGCCATATATTTTATAGTGGTTATGAAAGAATATTAAAGTTGACATAACATATGCAAAAAATAACATAAAAAATAAAAAAACATAACATAAAAAATGAAAAAATACCCGCCTACTAGCAGACACCACGGCCTGCATACGACTAGAAACCCAACTATATATGGGCCAGGATGCAGGCCCGCGGGGCTAGTAGGCCCAACAGGGCAGAGGTTAGGCAATTAACTGCCTGCTTTAGAGAGGAGCTTGGGAGAGAGATCGCAGCCGCGTATATAAACCGGTGCGATTTCCTCTCGCTTGGTGAGGTGGGACTAAACTTTCACCACCCCACGGCTATGCCACCAACCGGACTAAAGGCCCCCCTTTAGTCCTGGTCCGAGCCACCAACCGGGACTAAAGGCCTGGGTTTCCCGCCCTTTGGGCTGCTGAAAACGAGCTTTAGTCCCGGTTGGTGCCTCGCACCGGGACTAAAGGGGGGCCTTTAGTCCCGGTTGGAGCCACCAACCGGGACTAAAGCGCTGTGTATATAAGCACAACTTAGAAATTTTCTCCCAAACCTTCTTCTTCCAAACACCATCTCCAGTTTCGATCTTCCTCTCCCCCGACGCCGCGAAGACCACCTCGATGCCGCCAGGCTGCCGGACCTCGCCGTCGCCTCCGAGCCGTCCCCGAGCCCTCCTCCCCGTGCATCGCCGCCCCCGAGCCCGCTCCTCGTCGCCGCCCCCGAGCCCGTCCTCGTCGTCGATCGCCGCCCCCGAGCCCTCGTCGCTGACGCCTCCTCGCTGTGAGCGCCGCCCCGATCCCCTCCTCCTCCTCCTATTCCCCCCCTGCTGGATGCCGACGCCGCCGACCCCGACGCCGAGGGCGGTGGCAGGTGTACCGGCCGGCTACTGAGTTTTTCTAAATTTACTGAATTTTTTGACAGTGCTAAACAGTGCACATCAAGTGTATGATGAAATGCCAGAGGGCTCTAGGAATTTTAGGAATTTTTGAGAATTTTTGTGGTGAGGTGTTGATGCACAAAAGAGAGTCTGGTAAAGTTTTAGAATTTTTGGAGCAATTTAAATTGGGCTTTGACCATGGAGTTTGAATCTGGTCCAAATTTGAACTGAATGAAATTTGAAAAATTTGAACTATGGAACCAATTTTTTTTGGTGGAATGGGTTGTGGGTACAGTCAAATAGATGGAGTAATTTTTGTGGGTGCAAAAGAATTGGGGAGAATATAGCTCCTTTGCAAATCAAAGGAACTATGAATAATTGAAATTCCAACTTTGGAATTTATTAAATATAAGAAAAATATTTACATAGTTAGAGATATTTGCATAGTTAGAGATATTCATGATCAAAGTCATTTTTTTAGAGAAATTTGCATAGGTCATTAATCAAAGTTAGAGATATTTGCATATATAGGTTATTATCAAAGTTATTCATGATCAAAGTCATTTTTTTAGAGAAATTTGCATAGAGAATTTTTTTAGAGAAATGGTGGAGTTCACAACAACAAAGTGAGGCCGAGATATACTATAACGAGAAGAACCAAATAACATATGCATGCATACATATATAATAGAAAAATCCTACATGACTCAAGTAAGAAGAGAATTTTTTTTAGGTTTTTTTATATAGAGAAACAAATGTTACAATTTGCATATGATGAGTGGTTACTTCATCATGATGATCTTGCTAAAACAAATTGAAGAGCAAAATTGTGGTGACCTAATTTTTTTCACTCGGTGGAATTACAGGATATGTGGTGTTGCATCTCCGTGGAGTGATCGTCGACGTTGGAGCTGTTGGTCCCTGATCGTCCCTCCGTTGTTCGACTTTGCATGATGTTTGCCACTAATCCATTGCTCATATGCATATGATTCCTTCTTGTGATTTGGTCTATGTAATGTGTACTTTGATGCCATGCCCTTGGTTGCCATGTAAAGTTGCTGTAGCATGACTCAATCTTGCTCTCAAGTTGTCATCATAATGTTACTGTTTTGCATTCCCAGATTTCATTAAGTCTGAAAAACAGCTTATCTCTCATGGTTGTATATTGCCATGTTGTAATATTTGCAGAAACTATGGAACACGACAGAGACTTAGAACAAGAAGAGATGTTGGGGGATATAATCCGCGACGGAGGTGATGATATCACCTCACAGTTTCTCAATGACTCCGATGGTGAGGGAAGAGAGGATCACGGCTCCGGTGATTGAATGGAGGGAGGAGATGACGGCTCCGCCGGTGTTGGAGCCTTAACTGTTGCAAAGTCCGGCGAGGTATATATATTAATTAAGCCTCTGCTGACTAGATGCATTAATTGATTTGTATGTACATATATTAACGCTTCTTTCTTCTTTTAGCCCCCCGGATCGAGCCAACCTTCTATAAGGAGACGAGGCCCGAAGAAAAGGTTGGGCGAGAATGAAAGGTTCACGATCGAAGAAGTCGATCCAGATGGCAAACCGACTGTTCCCAAGCGGACCCAAGACCGATTTATACATCAGTGCGGAGTTGTTGTTAGGGACAACGTCCCGATCAGCATCCAAGAATGGAATAAGAAGAAGGACGATGGAGTTTCTTATGTCGATGATAGATGCAAAGATGAGCTTTGGAACTCGCTCATGATAAATTTCAGCCTACCGCCAGAGGAGGATCCAAATAACCCAGTTATACAGCGAAAAGTCAAAAATGGGCTCTTAAGAAGATGGCAGAACAATTCAAGAACTGGAAGAAAAGATCGAACGAACAGTTTGTCGAGAAAGACGAGACTCCATAATTCACCGGTCAATATGCGAAGATAAAAGATCACTGGCCCGCATTTGTGGCGTACAAGAAATCGGAGAAAGCTAAGAACAGGTCACAGACAAATAAGCTAAATGCTGCAAAGAAGCTGTATCACCATGTTACGGGGTCAGGTGGCTACAAGGCTGCCCGGCCTAAGTGGGAGAAAGCTGAGAACGACCTGCTTGATAAAGGGATCCATCCAGAGACATTGGACTGGACCGAACAGGCAAGGACTTGGTTCTTCGGGCATGGGGGAACTTTGGACCCAGAAACAGGGAAGTGTGTTTACACGAAAGAACAACTTGAAACACCCATCATAAAGATTCAGGAAGCAATCAAGGACGTGCAGGAAGGGAGGTTCCATCCCGACAGAGACAAGGACGAGCTGTCACGCGCCCTCGGGAATCCTGAATACCCTGGACGAACACGAGGCACATCAGGCTCCGTTCCGTGGGTGCATGGGTTTCCCGACAGCACTGGTTATAGAAGCCGAGGGAGAAAGAAGAAAGAGAATGCAGACCGGATGCAGAAGGTAGAAGAAAGATTAGCATTGCAGGAGAAGAAACTAGAGGCACTTACCAGTCAGCGAGCTACCGGCCCACCATATCAGCAGCCTGAAGATCCTTCATTTGATACTGCCCACGAAGGTACCCCACCATCTCAGCGGAAAAGTAGCGTGGCTTCCACGGAGCTCCTTCGGCCTGATATCACGGCTCCTCACTACCCCGTGGATGATATCACGGAGAGGGAACATTGTGAGCTAATGGCGAAATGCAGCATCCTAACCTTGAAGGTGGCGGTCGGCTATGTCTTACCTCCTCGACCTGATGGAACTTTCCATTGCAATCCGATTCCAGATGGCTATGCTATTGTCGGGGTGGATGAAGTTACCAACGGATTCGAGGGGCTGGACCTTGAGTACCCTACAGGTGAAGGGGAGACTCATCTGGTAGATGCCGTAAGGACTACCATTCTATGGAGAAAGGAAAACATCGTGCTTCCACAATGGACGCCGCGTCAGCAGACTCAGCCGGAGGAGGCCCCTCAGCAGACTCCTCACAGTACTCCAGCTCTATCTCCACTGCCTCAGTCGTCTCCGCCACGTCAGCACACTCCGCCGCCTCAGCTGTCTCCGCCGCGTTAGCGGACTCCGCCTCCTCCGCCGCGTCAGCTGACTCCGCCTCTTCCGCCGCCTCAGCAATGGCGGAAGAGACCCGCCGCCACTCCGGCGGCTAGCAGTACAACAACGAAGAAATCCAGAGTAGGTCCAAGCGTCAAGAAGGCTCCTGCCAAGTTACCATACGACATGACTGAGGAAAACAAGGAGTTCGTGGCTGCCGATGTGAAACGCCAGCTTGCACCGAAACGTCCAGATCCAAAGGAGAAAATAGATTCGATAAAAGCGAAGCGCTGTCTGGATGCCCTTAAGCGACCACCACCTCCTCCGCTGCTCTCACACTATGACCGCTATATTGTAAAGACATTTCATGAAGTGAAAAGGTCGGGAAGTAGCAGTGCTTCAAGAAGTGGGAAAACAATTCCCCAGCTCGGCGAACAGGAAAAACAATCGTGCCCCCCACTCAAGGTGTTTCCCGGTATCGCTAATGATTCAGTGGTAGCGGCCGCTCATCCTGGTTACACTCTTGGTGATTACTTAGGCGATCAAGTACAGTTCGAAATGGCTGAGCTAGCCTTTAGATACGAGCACGGGAAGCCTCTCGTCAGACCTGAGCAGCTCCCGCGTCTATCAACGATGATGCGAAGATTGCATGACTGGTACTTGAAAGCCTGCAAGGAAGGGACCGACAGTATCTACGTGGGAATTAAAGATGAGCACTACTTCAATGGAGTCGAGGCGTTGTACATTGAATTTGAAGAATTATTTCAGTTATACAATCAAGACGCCCTCGACAAAACTATCGTCAGTTGCTATTGTCTGTAAGTATTTTTTCTGTAATTAAGTCTCTAGCTCAGCTCGTTCATTGCATGTATAATTATCCTCACACTATATTATGCAGATTGAAGATCCTCGAATGCAGAGGAAAAATCTATGACATTGGGTTCATTAACCCAAATACCGTAAATGAATATACGATACAAAAAAACCCCGATGATACAGAGAAAAACTTGCAAAAGGCGTTACTTGGACAACAAAACAAAAGGGAAATACTATTTCCTTACAACTTCAAGTGAGTGTTACTGTCTTGTGCAAATTTTGTTTCGCTTACTCGAGGTTAAGTGTAATTGATGAGTTATGCGTGCGCAGGTTCCACTATATTCTGCTAGCCATTCAGCTTGACGCGGGACTAGTAATTGTCTTGGACTCGAGACGTAAAGAGCCTAAGGAGTGGGCGGACCTGAGTCAAATGCTCCAGAAGTAAGTTCAATCATTATCGCACCATATCGGCAACTTTCGTTCATTTCCTGATATCAAGTAATCATTTTCTTTGCCGGGCAGGGTTCGGAAAAAGTTCACCAACCAGGTTAGGGGTGAATGGAAAAAGGAGCTGCGATTTTCACACCCCAAAGTAAGTACTACTAGCTAGCTAGTTCCGCGCATCTCTCATTGATTCTAGTTTCAATACCATTGTCATGCTTGATTATCATTTTGATTGAACTCTATTCTCGTAAAGTTCTTGTGGCAAGAACCCGGGAATAATTTATGTGGATACTACGTTTGCGAGTACATTCGCCACAAGATCTCTCAGCGGGGCAGATCTTTAGAACAATTTGAAGTACGTAAACAATATTCACATTTTTATTTTATTACCATCAATTGTGTTGAGTTTCATTCATATATATATATATATATATATATATATATATATATATATATATATATTGACCCCCTTCTTTAAATTAGATCTGGCGGAAGCGGGACGAACTCCTACCAACTGATCGCATACGAGCAATTCAAGAGGAATTGGCGGGATTCTTTGTTGAGCATGTCATACCTACAGACGAAGAATACCATCGGGATTTGCAATGCGATATTGGTAATTAGATATTAGGGATCGTAAGAGATGTTATATTGTATATATGCATGAACGTGTACTATATGTAGTAGCATCGAATAGATATACGAAAACTTGTTGTTCGACCAAGCACGGAGAAAGAGAGGTCACTTCTCTCTATATATTGATCATGACGATGTTGTGTAATGGTTCCTTCATTGCTATATGTAGTAGCTAGCGTCGAGTTGAATGAAAAGCATAAAATAAAAATGAAAACCCTAAATGTAAAGGAATTGAATGGTAAACACAAAAAGAAAAGGGGAAACACAATATGAAACCCCTAAACCCTCCAAAACCCCTAAACCCCTCCTTTCAAAAAAAAAAAAAAACCCGAGTGCCTGGCAGTTGCTGACGCGTGGCTGCCTTCTAGTCCCGGTTGGTGTTACCAACCGGGACTAGAGGTCCTCCTGCCTGGGCGCCCACAGCGGCCACGTGGAGCTCCTTTAGTCCCGGTTCGTAACCCAACCGGGACTAAAAGTGGGGGCCTTTAGTCCCGATTGTTTAGTCCCAGTTGCAGAACCGGGACTAAAGGCCCTCTGGAACCGGGACTGATGCCCTGTTTTCTACTAGTGTAAGGAACTGCCATCTAGCTCTGCACTTGATTCACCTTCTGTTTTGAGTAAACTTGCAACACCACAATATGCTATTAATTCTATATGTCGCAAGTTATTGATGATACCACTTCTGTTATGAATGATACTCGTGATGATGCTAGTACTATGCTTGAGAATGTTGTGCCACTTGGTGAATTTCTTACTGAACAAATTGCTAAAGCCAAAGAAATTGAAAATGCTGAAACTCCTGAGAATGATGATCCACCTATTATGCCTAGCTATCCTACTAGAGTTGAAACACCTGATGAACAATGTTTTGATAGGGAGACAACTAGAGCCATTCTTGCTTGTAATGATAGATATGAAGTTATAAAATTGATTTCTGATATGAAAGAAAAATCTATGAGGGAGAAAATGAAATATGATCCTAAGTTTGCAACCTCTCCCATATTTGTTACTGATAAGGATTATGAATTCTCTGTTGATCCTGAGTTAATTAAGCTGGTAGAATCTGATCCTTTCCATGGATATGAAACTGAAACCGTTATGGCACATCTCACTAAATTAAATGATATAGCCACCCTGTTTACTCATGAGGAAAAAATTCGCCACTACTATATTCTTAAGTTGTTTCGTTTCTCATTAAAGGGTGATGCTAAAGATTGGTATAATACTCTTGCTCCTGGATGTGTGCGTAGTCCCTAGGATATGATTTATTACTTCTCTGAAAAATATTTTCCTGCTCATAAGAAACAAGCTGCTTTACAAGAAATATTTAACTTTGTGCAAATTGAAGAAGAGAGTCTCCCTCAAGCTTGGGGGAGGCTTCTCCAATTACTTAATGCTTTGCCTGATCATCCTCTCAAGAAAAATGAAATACTTGATATCTTCTATAATGGACTAACTGATGCTTCTAGGGACTACCTAGATAGTTGTGCGAGTTGTGTTTTCAGGGAAAGGACTATTGAACAAGCTGGGGAATTATTGAATAATATATTGAAGAATGATAATGATTGGACACTTCCTGAACCACCGCCTAAACCCACTCCGAAAAAGAGGGGTATGTTATATCTCAGTCCTGGAGATATGCAAGAAGCAAAGAAATGCCAGAAAGAAAAAGGTATTAAAGCTGAAGATGTTAAGAATTTACCGCCTATTGAAGAAATAGATGGTCTTGACAAACCGACACAGGTAGTAGAGGTAAATTCTCTTATAAAGTTTAATGAAAGTGATATTCCTCATAACAAACTTCCTAGTCAATGCTTATATGAATTTGACAATTATATGATGAAGCAAGATCATTTCAATGCCAATGTTATGAAACAATTAAAACGAAATGCTTACATGATTGATCGCTTGAGTGACTTGTTATTTAGAATTGCTAATGATGTTAAAGGTGTTAGTAAACATGCATCTATGGTTCAAACCCAATTAGAGCAAGTTGCTAAATCTCAAAGTGAACTGCTTAATGAAATGAACAACAATATGAATGATCATGTTGTTAGAGTAATGACTAGAGGAGGAAGAATGACTCAGGAGCCACTTTATCCTGAAGGTCACCCAAAAAGAATTGAACAGGACTCTCAAAGAATTAATGCTGATGCACCTAGTCCATCTAAAAAGAAAAAGAAAAAGAAAAATGATAGGACTTTGCATACTTCTAGTGAACCCGAGGTAGAAAAACCCTTGGAGGATAGTAATGATGTTTCTATTTCCGATGCTGAAACACAATCTGGTAATGAACAACCACTTGATGATAATAATAATAATGATGTTCATGTGGATACCCAACCAGATAATGATAAAGAACCTGATAATGATGTTGAAATTGAAACTGATGTTGATCTTGATAACCCACCTTCTAAAAATAAACGTTATGATAAAAAAGATTTTGTTGCTAGAAAACATGGTAAAGAAAGAGAACCATGGGTTCAAAAGCCCATGCCCTTTCCACCTAAACCATCTAAGAAAAAGGATGAGGAAGAATTTGAACGCTTTGCTGAAATGCTTAGGCCAGTCTTTTTGCGTACTCGTTTGACTGATATTATAAAGATGCCTCCTTATGCTAAATATATGTACGACATTGTTACAAATAAAAGAAAGATACCTGAAGCTAAAATTTCTACCATGCTTGCAAATTATTCTTTTAAGGATGGAGTGCCTAAGAAACTAAGAGATCCAGGAATACCAACTATACCATGCTCCATTAAGAAAAACTATGTCAAAACTGCTTTGTGTGATTTAGGAGCCGGTGTTAGTGTTATGCCTTTATCCTTATATAAAAGACTTGATTTGAATAAACTCACTCCCACTGAAATATCACTGCAAATGGCTGACAAATCAACTGCCATACATATCGGTGTTTGTGAGGATGTGCCCGTTGTAGTTGCAAACATTACTATTCTAACGGACTTTGTTATACTTGATATGCCCGAGGATGACAACATGTCGATTATCCTTGGTAGACCCTTTCTGAATACTGCAGGGGCTGTTATTGATTGTAACAAAAGCAAGGTCACTTTTCATAACAATGGTAATGAACACACGGTGCACTTTCCGAAGAAGCAATTTCAAGTGAATGGTATTCATATTATTGAAAAAACTCTGACAATTACTATTGGAAGTTTTCAAATCCCTCTTCCTACCGTTAGAAAGAAATATGAAACTCTTATTGTTGGGGAGATGCATATCCCCGTTGAGGTAACTTAGTGTTATACGAAAGTTCTTCGGTTTCATGTTGCTCGGAAATGGTTTGTTAATAAGACCTGATCAACCTTATTAATGGATTCTTTCAGAGAGGCATGTGGTCGATGAATTTAGTAGGCACAACCTTCTGTACCCACCTTTCATGTTCTGTTATTTTTAGTTAAATGCAATAAAATGCCATGATTACCCTGTTTTCTGAATTATCCGTGAAATAAAAAAGTGCCCAGAAATAAAAGTGCTCAGAATAATTTGAAATCTTCACATGAATTTTTATTGAATATTTAAGAATTTTTGGCACAAAAATCATACCAGGGGGGTGCCCCAGGTGCCCACGAGGCACCAGGGCGCGCCACTCCCCCTGGCGCGCCCTGGTACCTCGTGGGCCCCACAAGGGCCCCCTCACTTATCCCTTTAGCTCAATTCGTCTCTTACCTCTAGAAAAAATTTCTGGTAGCTCTCTCTCTATTGTTCTTGCTCACAAAACTGAAATTTTCGATCTCTTTGCTCGGAGCTCCGTTTCCGAAACTGTTTTGGGAGATTGTTCCTTGGTATGTGACTCCTCCATTGCTCCAATTAGTTTTTGCTTTAGTGGATTATATTTTGCATAATTAGCTACTGTTGGTGCTACAGAAAATGAGCTTGCATGTTGAATTCTTTGAGTTCCAAGTAGTTTGAATGCTTGATATAGCCTCTAGACATCCATATGAGTAGTTGCTATCAATCTTGTGAAGTCTTGATAACATTTTGTGACCCAAAATTTTTCAGAAATTTGTTCATAGGAAAATGAACTTCTTCCAGAAGAGTTCCTCGAAGCGGAACGCCAAGGGAGTCCTTGGGGAGTCCTCAGACAGTGACCTCAATATCCTGCGTAGGACGGAAGTCCGGCCGTGCGAATGGCCGCACAATGCTTTCATGAACAAAGCTGGATTCTATCAAGAGTTCGCGCAATTCGTTGCAAATGCCGGACTGACCAACTTCCTCGCAGATGAGTGTGACCAACACCACATCCTTACAAATTCCTTTGTGCAAAACTTTTATTTTCTGAATAGGCTCGAACCCCCTGAGGTGCGCTTTGATTTATATGCTAAACATTATCAGATACCTTTAACTGAATTTTGTGAGATATGTGTGATTCCCTCTGAGGGGGAAATCAGAGAGCCTCGACCGGAGGAGTTTGAGGATTTCCTCCGCACTTTGACTGTGGGAGAGGAAAGGGGCGTGTCGAAAGCCCGAGCCACTAGCTTACAGTTTCCCTCTGTTCATTACTTTGCTTTATTCTTAGGGAAATGTTTGCTTGCTAGGGAGCAAGGCAGTGCGCTAGCTACACCTGACTGAGCCATTTTACGGTGTGCATTGCATAATGATTACACTTATAACCTTGGAGCCATCGTTGCACGCCGCTTGCATACTAATAGGACTAGGGGTAAAATTCATGGTGGTATTTATGCTACTCACTTGGCGAGACGTTTCAATATTAACATACGCCCTCATGATTACCCGTTGGCCAGAGTTTACTTAGATCACCAGTCCATGAGGGACCACCACTTTATTGATGCTCCTGAGCCTCCTCACAACATTCGTTATAAATTAGTTTTTAGTGAGGATACTCGTGATATTATTCCGATGCCTGCACCTACTTTGTTTGATTCTCATGCCAGCAACGGATATACCGTGATGCCATTGGACATTGTCGCTTACCGGAATGTCTTGGCGGCGGTAGAGGAGGAGCCCCAGGATTGGGACGCTCGGGTGCCGCCACCTCAGGAGTTTCACATGGGACCGGATGGCTACTACGGATGGCCGTAGACCAAGCTAGGCAAAAGCCTAAGCTTGGGGGAGTACATATTTCTCACCGACATTACATTCATGTCCACACATTTCATTCCAGTTGTCGGTGTTCATACTTTTTCATTGTATAATCCATGTTAGTTTTATTTTCTTACTTTCTTCTTGTGTGTTTGAAAAACTTTGAGAAAATCCAAAAACAATTCTTTTTTCTTTTTCTTTTTTCTTTTTAGTTTAATTAGTTGTAGTTTCGTAGTAGTAAAAGAAAACCCAAAAAGATTTCCCATTTCTTCTTTTGCTTGTTGGGAGTTCTCCCGTGTAAATAGTTTTCTTTTTTCGTTTTCGTTTTCTTCTTTTTGCTTTCTTCAGAAAACTAAAAACTCCAAAAATATTTCAGTGTGTTTCTCTGAAATTCTCTTCTTTTCCTTTATTGAGTCCTTGTAAGGAGAAGACCACGATGAAAATGATGAGTGGCTCTCATATGCATTATCGTTGATCTAACAAAGAGCCCATATTACCTTGTCTTCTCCTTTGAATAAAATGCTTGCAGATTCCAGCTTAGTCCACGGCACACTTGCACTATTTTTATTTTCATATCATTCGGTCGTGCAAGTGAAAGGCAATAATGACGATGATTTGATGAAGTGACTGTGGCAAGGAAAAGCGGGTATGAACTCAACTTGTTCTTTGTTTTTGTAAATATGTTTAACTCAGTATCCATGATTCAGCATATTATGATTAAACATGTTTGTGATGACAATTAGAGATTATAGTTGCTCATGCCATGCTTAAGTAGCTAGGAGTGGATAATGATTTATCTTGAGTGTCAACATGCATTAAAATGTTCATGATGTAGTATGATGATATGGTATCCTCCTCTGAATGTTTCAAGTGGCTTGACTTGGCACATGTTCACGCATGTAGTTGAATCAAAACCAACATAGCCTCCACGATATTTATGTTCATGGTGTTTATATCCTACTCATGCTAGTATTCAATGTTGATTATTCATAATGCATGGTTATGACCGTTTTCGCTCTCTAGCTGGTCGCTTCTCAACTTATTTGCTAGCCTTCGCCTGTACTAAGCGGGAATGCTGCTTGTGCATCAAAACCCTTAAACCAAAGTTATTCCAGATGAGTCCACTATATCTACCTATATGCGGTATTACTCTGCCGTTCTAAGTAAATTTGCATGTGCCAACTCTAACTATTCAAATGAACATCTATTTTGTGTGCCCGTACCGCTCATGGAGCAGCAGGGGGCGGTCAGTATCTTCCATGCTAAGCGGGTTATTCTCATGACGAGTGTTTACTCACTTGTCCTTGCACGAGAGGGGTTGGTAATCGGGATGCCCAGTCCCATCATTAAAAATGCAAAATAATAAAACAAACTCCCCCGCAAAGTTGTTGGTATGGAGGGCACCCGAGGATTCGGCTAGCCATGGCTTGTGATTGATGGTGGAGGGGGAGTAAACTTTACTTTACCGCTTGGGAACCGCCGCTAATGTGTTTAGCATGGAAGATATTGAAAACTCTTGGTCATGACGTTCAAAGGAAAGGCATACCTCCCAAAATTTTATTTATCCCTGATTTAAGCTTCGAGCTTTGGCACCTCTGCAAATCCATGCTTCCCTCTGCGAAGGGCCTATCTATTTACTTTTATGTTATTTTACTTTTATTGTTGAGTCATCACCTTCTCAAACAAGCACCAGACCTGAGAGCACTATTGTCATTCTCATGCATTGTGTATAGTTAATGTTGTGTGCATCATGACTGGATCTCTTCTACCATGAATTACAATGTTTAGTCGCTGCTTGAACTTTGGAGGTGCTCTGCATTTATGTTTTGCGGTCTCAGAAAGGGCTAGCGAGATACCATGCTGTCATATTATATCATGACTGTTTTGACAAAGTGTTGGCATTTGAGATATTTTATTATTGCTCGCTAGTTGATTATGCCAATGATATGAGTAAATATAATTTCTAAGAGTTATCATTTGCATGGTTGGTTATAATCTTTGCTGAAAACTTGGGCACAATTTAAGCATATATATAGATACAAGAACAAAAGAGTTTGTAAAAGTTTTTCTTTATCACTTTCAGTTTGTCAACTGAATTGCTTGAGGACAAGCAATGAGTTAAGCTTGGGGGAGTTGATACGTCTCCGTCGTATCTACTTTTCCAAACACTTTTGCTCTTGTTTTGACCCCTAATTTGCATGATTTGAATGGAACTAACCCGGACTGACGCTGTTTTCAGCAGAATTGCCATGATGTTGTTTTTGTGCAGAAAATCAAAGTTCTTGGAATTGGATGAAACTTTTTGGAGATTTTTTGTGGAATATATAAAAAATATTGGCATCAAGAACTACTGGAGGGGGGCCACCCAGTGCCCACGAGGCACCAGGATGCGCCACCCCCCCTGGCGCGCCCTGGTACCTCGTGGGGCCCACGTGGCTCCGTCTGACCTAATTCCAATGCTATAAATTTAGTTTTCCAGAGAAAAAAATAAGAGAGGAAGTTTTATTGCGTTTCACGATACGGAGCCGCCGCCACCTCCTGTTCTTCATCGGGAGGCCATCTGGAGTCCATTCAGGGCTCCGGAGAGGGGGATCTTCCGGCATCGTCATCATCAACCATCCTTCATCACCAATTTCATGATGCTCACCACCGGGAGTGAGTAATTCCTTCATAGGCTTGCTGGACGGTGATGAGTTGGATGAGATTTATCATGTAATCGAGTTAGTTTTGTTAGGGCTTGATCCCTAGTACCCACTATGTTCTGAGATTGATGTTGCTATGACTTTGCTATGCTTAATGCTTATCACTAGGGCCCGAGTGCCATGATTCCAGATCTGAACCCATTATGTTTTCATCAATATATTTGTGTTCTTGATCCGATATTGCAAGTTATATGCACCTGCTATGTGTTATGATCCGCATACCCCAAGGTGACAATAATTGTGATTCTTTCCGGTGATTGCCGTAGTTTGAGGAGTTCATGTATTCACTAAGTGTTAATGCTTTGTTCTGGTTCTCTATTAAAAGGAGTCCTTAATATCCCTTAGTTTCCTTATGGACCCCGATGCCACGGGAGGGTAGGACAAAAGATGTCATGCAAGTTCTTATCGCAAGCACGTATGACTATATACGGAATACATGCCTACATTACATTGATGAATTGGAGCTAGTTCTGTGTCACCCTAGGTTATAACTGTTACATGATGAATGTTATCCAACGAATATCACCGATCCAATGCCTACGAGCTTGCCACATATTGATTCTTGCTAAGTTACTATTGTTACTACTGCTGTCACAATTGCTACTACTACTGCTGTTACCGTTACTATTATCGCTACTGCTATCAAACTATCATACTACTGTGCTACTGATCACTCTACTGCAGATATTTAGTTTCCAGGTGTGGTTGAATTGACAACTCAACTGCTAATACTTGCAAATATTCTTTGGCTCCCCTTGTGTCGAATCAATAAATTTGGGTTGAATAGTCTACCCTCGAAAACTGTTGCGATCCCCTATACTTGTGGGTTATTAGGCCCCCGGGCGCGCCCGCCACGTCGGACCAGACAGCCCGACCCCACCGCAAATTGCACCAAATTCACCCCCAGCACTGCCGGATCCATTTGCTCTCTTCTCTCTTCTTCTCCTCTGCGCCGTCCGTTTCGTAGCACCGCCGCCGCGCGCGCTCCGCATCCAGTCCTAGCCTCTGCGCTGCCAGCTCCGGCAGAGCAGTCCTCTCTCCCATCCTCGCCGCGGGGGACGTCGTCGCCGGTCCAGACACCACCGCGGTACGTCCGGCAACTCTCTGGCTCCCCCTTGTGCTCGATGTGTTCGACACATTGTCTGACCGGATTTTTTGTGATTTTATTAGGGAAAAAGATGGATTCCGATGCTTCGTCCGACGAGGAGTATGGACCGACGGAGCTTGATCAAATGATTCAATATGAGTTCTTCGATTCCTCGGATTCGGACGAAGAAGTGGACATGATCATGCTCATGAGCATGCAAGAGGAAATGGACCGGCAGGTGGAGCATATTCTCAACTTCAAGGGCTCAATCAAAGGGAGAAGAGTGATCAATCGGGATAGGGTGTCCAGAGCATGGCTATTGCAAAAGGACTACTTTGCTCCGAACCCAACTTTCCCGGATGATCCATTGTTTCGTCGCCGTTTCCGCATGCGAAAACCATTGTTCTTGCGCATTGTGGAGGCAGTGAAGGCACATGATGACTACTTCAAGCTCACGAGGGATTGTTGCGGCCAACTTTCTTTCTCTGCTAAGCAGAAGTGACGACTGCACTGAGGATGCTTGCACTTGGTACTGCTGCAGATCCGTTGGTGAGAT
This sequence comes from Elymus sibiricus, assembly GCA_039707655.1. NCBI lineage: Eukaryota > Viridiplantae > Streptophyta > Magnoliopsida > Poales > Poaceae > Elymus > Elymus sibiricus. The sequence continues at coordinate 456,663,214 of CM077672.1, forward strand.
GGTTAGGATGGGGGAGAGCACATGCCTGAAGACTACTATCAAGTTTGCCCGCACCGTGGTGGAGGTGTTTGGAGCTGAGTATCTCAGAGAACCAAATGCACAGGACATGGAGAAGTTGTTGGCTATTGGAGAGGCCAGGGGGTTTTCAGGAATGCTCGGATCAATTGATTGCATGCATTGGCAATGGAAGAACTGCCCCAAAGGTTTGCGGGGAATGTATCAAGGTCACACCAAAGAGGCCACCATCATACTAGAAGCGGTGGCATCACATGACTTATGAATTTGGCGTGCTTTCTTTGGAATGCCGGGATCTCACAATGACATCAATGTGCTTCAACGATCTCCGGTGTTCATGAGGCTTTGCAATTGGGAACAATCATGTCGGTACAACGAACACCAAAAATAATAAAAATTACATCCAGATTTGTAGATCATCTAGCGACGACTACAAACATTGAAGCGAGTTGAAGACGCACCGCAGTCATCACCCCTCCCTCGCCGGAGCCATGCAAAACTTGTTGTAGTAGACAGTCGGGAAGTCGTCGTGCTAAGACCCCATAGGACCAGCGCACCAGAACAGCAACCGCCACCGATGGAGAGAAACATGGATCAAAAGGATCCAACCTGAAGACACCGACATAGATGAACGAAGACCGGATCTAAACAGATCCACCAAAGACAACTGCCGATCGAATCCCACGAGATCTGTCGGAGACACACCTCCACACGCCTTCCGACAATGTTAGACGCACCACCGGAATAGGGGCTACACTGAGAGAACTTTATTCCATCTTCAAGGAGCCATCGTCGTCTCGTCTTCCTGAGTAGGACACATACCCTAGCAAAACTCAAAGAAAGATATAAAAATGGAGCCCGCAAGGGCCAGGATCCACCGCGCCTTCATGGCCCTAAGGCTATAGGAGATGAGGCAGATTGGCGACGCCGTCGACGGGAGATAGAAACCCTAGCCGCCTTTTCTTGGAGAATAGAGAAAAATATGTTTTTGGTCCCTCAAGTTTACCAGCAGTCTATATCTGTCCCCTCAAAAAAATTGGGCGACATTTACTCCCTCATCTCTCAAAACCGGGTACCTTTAGTCCAAAACCAGAAATGTGAGAAAAAATGTTGACATGTCATCGGTTTTCTCTCTCCTTCTTCCATCGCTCTCTCATATAGCAACAGCCATTTTCTCGAACACCTTATGTGCATTCACCCTGCACACCAACAATGATAAAGGACACCTCCACGCTCTTGCCTGTACAAATGTACATGTTGTCTTGGCTCCCCTTCGTACTGCTGCCGCCCATAGACGGGCTGCCGAACGGCGCCGAGTCCACGCCGACGTGTCGCCCGTGAAGATCGAGCTCGTCAAGAAGGCCATGGACCGCTCGCTACGTTCCTCGCAGCTGAAATGAGGTGCTTCTCCTGATCCCCGCTAACAAGAGGTGCTTCACCTGCTCCCCGTCCATGAAGATCGAGCTCGTCAAGAAGGCATTGGACGAGCTCGCAGCCCCGCTCGCCGCGTTCCTCGCAGTTGTCGTCACCGCTAACTGGAGGTGCTTCTCATGCTCTTCACCTCCACCACCATGGCACAAAGCTTCCACTGCTCACCAACACCCCTTCTTCTTCCCCCATCACGATCTCCGTGATGGATTATAACAACTCTTGAACCCCTTTTATATGTATTATTATTTGAGTAATTGTTGGCTATGAGTTGGTCAACCAATAAGTGGTTATTTGATATGGGTCGTCTATTCATGTCTGTCTTCTTCGTGTTGATTATTTACCTTTGCAGTAATTTAGTGATTGGACATATCTGATCCATCGGCGTAGTTGGATACATCCAACTCCCCAGGCCACACATGAAGTTGATAGGTAGTTGTGCGATCCGATAGACATCCTGGTGACAGCCGTTGATATCTTGAGGGGAACACACCTTATATAGGAGTAATGGTTGCCCATAGAACTATTGCCTTCAGTACGGTCCTCGTGACATTAATGTCTTTCTGTTACCGCCACTGGTATGGAACGGGAAGTGGGACGATTGAGTTGTCTCAATATGGCGTTGCTTGAGAGACAATGTTATGTGAGAGACCACCCACTATCGATCGATTTTCATATCCTATAGTGCAAGGTACTGACTCAGCCGTATGTGCCGATTGTCGAAAAGCTTAACTCCATTCAACGCCAAAGCAGAACGAAGCCATACCTAGACATCAACGTACTCATCTAAAACATCACATTAATTCTCCCTAGTTAATTTCCTTAGCTTAGTTTAGTATTTATTTTTAGTTCGCTCTAGTACTTAGTTTAATTCCCACCTTTTATTGTTTCCCCTAGCACCCGACTTTACTGAACTATTTCCAAATTCCGGTTTGGATGAGCGTAGTTGCGTAAATGACGACGCAACTGCGGGGATAGCAGTGCCTTCCTTTCCGCTCCCTGTGGGATTGATAAACCTTACTTATCACAAAATTGCTACAAAGCTATGTGGACTTGCAGGACATCATCCACTCACAATATCTATGAACTTGTTGAGTACCATCTATACTTATCCCTTTGTATTCTTCTCTTTAGAATCTGAATATTTGGAGGAGATGCCGAAAAATTCCAACACAACTAGAGAGTACTTTTACGAGAAGCAAGACTTGTTAGGCGGCGTTGAAGGAGTCGACTATGTTGTTGCTTATGGTGAAGGCTATGGATAAAAGGGATTGAAACAACAAACTTAGACTAGGGTAGTAATGAGAGCGGTTACTGTATCAGTAGCCGAGACCATTTAAGAATCGTAATATCATAGTGGTACTATGTCTTTCGGTACCAATAGTTTGAATCTTGTTGAACATGGTTTGTAATAATATAAGTTGTATTTGGACCCGCTATGCCTATGTTGTACAACTCCGAGGGATATAAGGTTCATGAGACTGTGTCTCATGAGCGTTATATCAAAGACCAGCACACTATACTATGCAGTGGTGTGCGGCGTCACCACAGTTTCCAACTCCGTTTGATCAGAATTGAGGGGTTTTACATGCCTTCTCCCGTGTTTTGTTCTCTAGGCGACGAATTTTTACGCAGATCACAACTGCTGACGTCTTCTGTCTCGCCGTTGTGTATGCATGACAAGAAACCTAGCCTAGCCATCCCAAGGAGCCGACATGAATCTATGCCAGAGCTTTGTCTAATCCGTCTCGACGGACAAACTTGAGGAGGATCGGAGTCGAGAAGACCCACTTTGAAGATGAAGCATCGTCATCCGCCTGGGCGTTGCCACTACGAGGACTAAAACCCTAAAATGTCTAATAGCCGGAGCCGAGTCACCCGGATTCCTCTCCCCAACACCGACCCCAAGCGGCAGGCGAATCCACAAGTTTAAATCTGATCAAGGGTATAGCCCGGACAAAAAACTAGGTCGGACCAGGTCGGGCTTGCTTTGGGTTAGGCTCGGGCTTCATTTTGCAGCCTGAAAGAAGATTCTCCCCTGGTTTGGGCTTCCGTTTTACAACTTTTTAGGCCGGGCTTACACGTGCACGCACTGAAATAAGCATTTGTGCCGGGCTTTTGGGCTTGGGAAAAGAAACATTTTCAAGCTTCAGGTCGGGCTTTAGGTCGGACTCTGAGCTGGTTGATCAGGTTTACGTGAGCTCATAATCTTGCCAAACACTACGATATGCTTATCAGGGTCGTCATTTGTGACTTATCTATCCTCATGACCCAGTATTCTTTTGAACATTCACATAGATCAAGAAAGTGTTGGGAAATTTAGAAAAAAAGTTCTACGTGAGCTCGCCGACGGAGATGGGGAGAAGAATACGTGTCTCAACCAAGTCATGCGTGCAGCTGATAGGGTATCGTGTGTCTCAACCAAGGCGTATACGTGTCACGCCCCGAAAAAGTTACCCGCTGGTGGCTACTTACCGCTGTTGCTGCCCGTTCCTTGCCCTTCTCGTTAATTCCGATACCCCTTTTCGCTCTCTCATCTCGTTTGCCGGCTGCTCCGTTCGTCCTTCGGGTGACTCCGCTCTGCTATTATCTACTCCGTACTCTACACGTTTCTTCACGTAGTAATTTGATTTGACAGACAAATATGTTGCAATTTCATTCCACACTTTTTAGGGGCTCTGCTATGAAGGAAGGTATGGACGTTACTGGCGCTACACCACCCAAGTTTCGCAGGCTTACTATCCAGGACAGCCTGAACAATGCAACCTACAGTTTTGAGGGTCCTCTCCCTCAGGCTCAGGGCATCACCTTCAGTATCACGCTTGCTTCGGCGCCCCCTGAAATGATGTGTATGGCACCCACAGTTCAGATTGAAGGCGGAGCGGCTGATCGTGTTCTTGGTAATGCCGCAGCCTGTTCTTTACATACTGCCCCGCCTGCATCTGCAGAGGAACCACCTTCTGCCTCGGCTGGTTCTTTAAAGTCGAAATCTCGGGTGCGGTGCGCAAGAGGAAGGCTCCTGCTCCTTTGGAGCCCATGCTCAGGGGAGACCGAAATGACGATGGTGGTTTTGTTGACCCGACAGTTCCCTGCGTTGCACAACAGACTACGCGCTCCAAGAGGAATAGCCATAAAGCAAATGTTGCCAAGGTAGTTTATGTTAATCTCATGCAGTGCAGTCTATTGATAGCATAAATACACCTCTCACTAATAGTTCCTTGCTGATAGTATCCATCTGATGCTAGTTGTTATCTACACAATGCTGCCAAAGTGCCAATCAGTGTCTCTCTTTTGGTCATATATACTTCGAATTATATCACTATTCTTAATTATCCGATAGTTTGGTGCCTTCATATAATTATTATTTTTGCAGCCTAAGAAGGTCTCCAAGAGGTCTCCCACCATAAGGTGCACTCCAACCTTAATTGTTTCAGTTGTTAAGATTTTAACAGATGGCCAGAAGAATATAATCAAGGAGCTGGGTTTCGGGGAGGTGCTCAAATTGAGTATTAATGCGCTCGAGACGAGGAACCTACCAATGTTTCTGCTGGATAATACAAGCGTATCTTCCCTTGTGATCGATGTTGGCATGCAAGGTGGTCTTAAGATCACACCCCATGCTGTGCATTGTGTCCTTGGCATACCGATTGGCGGCGGAGACCCACCTATTTTCTCCCATGCACAAAGAAGAGAAGAACTTTTGAAGCTTAAGGAACTACTCGGTGTCCCTAAGAAAAAGAAAATTACTTACGATGTCTTGTACGAACGCATCAAACTCGAGGGCGAGGACGAATTGACGATAAGATGTTTCATTCTAATTGTGTTCAATCGTCTCCTATTCCCCACGACAGCAACATATATCACAGGGAGGGATGCCGCCTGGACTTCTGACTTGGGTAATCTCTCAAATATTGATTGGTGCAAGGTCCTTGTTGACGACCTTCGTGATGCTGTTGTTGCCTGGAAGTCCAAGAAATTGGCTGGAGGAACCCTGTCCATCAGTAGTTGTACCCGCTTTTATATTGTAAGTCATTGCTCTGTTTGGTCACTTTTTTTATTTTTATTTTTTCTGCTTTAATCAAAGGACGTGATCTGCATTTCATAAGTTTTTTTATAATGTTGACATGCTATTTTTGTAGGTTTTTTATTTGGACAATCTATTCAGTTTGAATCGCCTTGATGCTATTGAAACCCCACGCATTGCACACTTCACCACTGGCACTGTACTGGGGATATTGAATGAGGATAGGTGGAAGGGTGTGAACGGCCTCGAAACATATGGTAAACTTGCGGTGCGTCCTCTCTTCGAACCATACAATAATCGATATATTGTTCTTTATAATTTCAGATTTTAAATGACATCACTATGTTTTTACTGTTATCAGCTTAGGTCGAAGGAGGGTACCTGCTATTTCGAGGATTCTCAGTCTCATATAAATTTTGTGCCTAGCTTGCGTCAACAACTGGCTGACTCTTTTGACTGCTTGACTGGCTTGACTCAATCTCGAAGGTGTGCTGTGATTGCTGCTGTCCAAAGATGTGATGATGATGTGTGTAACGTAATCCAACTTGCACATACCAGGGTGGTGCATGAGCTTCGAGAGATCCCTGCAGCCCCACATACTCCCTCTCCTATTCGACCATCGAGCGCACCGACTTCATCAGCTTCTGTACCTGCACCATCTACTCAAATGGAGAATGATGATCCAACCGAGGAAGTCTTGCCGCTGACCGAAGACCGAGTGCAACACGATTTTACGTCTCTGGAGATGGGTACATCAGAAACTGTTTGCAACGGTCGTCAGGCTGCTGCATTTGACCCACTGTGTCCTCAGGGTCAGCATGATGCCAACGTTAATATTTCTCTCACGCAAATTGTGCAAGGTGATAACGATAGTTTGGCGTCACAGCTAGGTACCGTTATATTTATTTATTAAGCAATCCTTTTCAAAAAAAAAAAATTTCTTAAGCAATTTTTGTCCTCTATGCTGCGTTACCACATTACTACAATTATATTTGTATTTCGGTTATTGATGAGTCAATCATACCTGAAAGGAATCAAGATTATTGTATGTTTCTTGCCTACATTTCTATTTAACTGTTTCTTATTTCTTTAGCCCCATACCCTACTGTTCCTGTCCTGACAGATGGTCTTGTCGACTGTGCTTCAGTTCATGATGATACATCTAGTGACGCGAATCTTAGTAAGGAGGTACCTGCAAATTTTGAGCATTCATCTCCTCCCCGACAACCCTGCCGGACTGTTGAGACATTAGAGGCAGGAGGTACTACAGTTACCCTAGTTATCTGAAGGTTCTGAATTTGATGGAATTGGATGTAGATTTGGAATTGTATCTGTACGATAAATCATTTCATTACTCTTGTTTATGTTTTAATGTTTTTAACGACTCATTTTGCATTGCCTATTATCTTTTTCAAGCTGAGGTGATGGAAGAAGCAAATCTTGATGATAGGCGCAAGGCTGAAGAGGCTAGAGAGATGGCTGCACGGGAGGCTGGTATCTAAGATTTACTCACTGCTCTCATATTTGTTTTACATATGGTGCATCTTATATATGTAACTTTTAATTTTAGCTGCTGGGCGCATTATTGTCCGTGCATCAGTATTTAACTTTTAATGCAGCTCCGTTTGTGTTGAAGCTATGCCTGCAGATCAGCATGTAGTTTCAGCTGTCATAACATCTACACAAATAGAGGGTTCTGTTCCAACCGAGGAAGTGTTGCCTCTGACCAAAGACCAAGTGCAAGGCAGTTTTATGTCCCTGTAGATGGATACGTCAGAAACTGTTGCCGGCGGTCTTCAGGCTGCTGCATTTGACCCATTGAGTGCTCTGGGTCAGCAGGATGCCACTGCTAATATTTCTCTCACGCATATTTTGCAAGGAGATTACGATGGTCTCGCGTCACAGCTAGGTACCATTAGATTTAATAATTAAGCCTTTTTGTTCTCCATGCTGTGTTAGCACATTACTATAATTAAATTTGTATTTGTATTTTAGAGCATGTTGATGAGTTATGGGGTTTTGGAGCAGACAAAGTGGATGATGCCACAATCCTACCTGACAGGAATCAAGGTTATCGGATGTTCTTGTTCTCTTCTTTTTATGTTAGTTTTGATCACATTTCCATTAACTTCTGTTCTGTAGCTAATCCACCATCCCCGCTGCCTACTGTTGCCACCCGCATGGATGATCTTGACAACCATGCTTCAGTTCATGGTGGATCATCTGGTGACGCCAAAGTTAGTAAGGAGGTACCTGCAAATCTCAAGCATTTACCTCCGTCAAGACAATTCTGCCAGACTAACGAGACGTTGGAGACAGGAGGTACTACTCTTTACCCAGTATTATCTGAAAGTGTTGAATTTGATGGAACTGGATGTCCAATTAGTTGCGACGAGATCTGTATAGTACATACCTTTATTAACATTGTCAGTGTTCTTATGCTTTTTAACGGCTCATTTTGCATTGTATATTAATTTTTCAAGCTGAGATGATGAGGCATGAAGCAAATCTTGATGATGATAGGCGCGAAGAAGAAGAGGCTAGAGACATATCTGCGTGCGATGCTGGTATCTAAGATTTATTCACCAGTCTTGTATTTGTTTTGTCTTTGCTGCAGCTTTTGTATAGCACTTCTAATTTTACTACACATTTTTTTCATTGTTTAGCCGCTGGTTGCGGTGTTGTCCTACATCCAAGTATTTAAGTAACTGCTCTGTTCTGTGTTGAAGCTATGCCTGCAGATCAGCATGTAGTTTCAGGTGCATGTATCCCTTTTGATGACTTGATGCTTAGACTTCAGAATGATCCAAGAGTAGCTCTATACGACGGTGTAGAAACGGATCATGATGATATAGACTGGGACCTGGATCCAGGACAATATCGTGCTGAAGTTATTCGACCATTAAGCCAAGGATCTGTGGCATTTCATTTGGAAGAAACTACAGTGGAGGCCGACAATCAGGCCCGGGCGGTCTGGGGGAGCACGTTTACCTCTCGCCTACTGAGCGATGCCCGGTTCTCTCCTGCTGGTGAAATTCAAACCCAGGTATATCTGTGTAAGATGTATTTTTTTTTTACTACACTAATCTAATTGTCATTGAGTCTAATATGCCGAATCAATTGATCTCCAAGAGTATGTGTTGACTGAATCCATATTTAAAGTCAGACGAGGGTGCACTGGCTGTAATACGGGTCATTATACCTGGCTGGATGGCTGAATCATTAACTGAATCCACGTTCATTGGGAGATCCTACACGACATTGGCTGGCTGGTCAGCAGCTTAGAGCTGCAGGACTAGCACCTCACTGTCCTAATATCAGGTTCGTTATACCTGTAGTATAATGAACCTTAGCGTGAGTGGTGACCATGCGGCTCCAGGCAAAAGCCCTGCCCGACCTTATCGATGCCTTGTGGTCTAGTCCTCTGGGTGAAAACCCATTTTCAGCTTGCCGGTTCGGAGCTGGATCTGAGGACCACGGTGCCATCGATGATGTCGCTACCTCCCTAGAGGTGTGGTTCTTGGAGGTTTGACCCTCAGTATGCGTGTGGGTCAGTGGCGCACGCCTTGATCCCTTCTTGCAGCTCTTACTTGCACCATTGTATACGTAATTGCTACTCTTTACCACGAGGAATCCTCTCAACGTGCAGCCTGGAGTATATGTTTTGCTCAATGTGTAAAATTAAAATCATCTGTTAGTAATTTATGGTAATGTCAGGTATGCCAGGAACATCAAACATCGGCGCAAAGCTCAAAAACAGTTGCTGCTAGGGCTAGGGCTCTACATTGTCATCGCCAAACCAGCAAGTCAAAACTTTCGGAGCCTGCTGCTACCGAGGTAATTTTGTCGTGAACCATTCATGCTTTATAATTTTTTCCTTGCGACTTCAGTTTCTATTTGGAATGTCATTTTTTCAGCCTGCCAAAGCTTCTTCCTGTCAGACACACGGCAGAGCTCGGAAGAGCAAAACCTCTTCGATATCCTGTCACAAATCAACCGACGAAGTACATGTTGCTGTGTTACATAATGATAAACCATATGTAATTCGCAAGCAGTCGGGAAAGAGGCCGTCGAAGCTAGTGTTGCCCTTCCAGAGTAAAGTCAAAAAAGGCGCAAAAGGGACAGCTGCAGAGACACTTGATAGGAAGGAAGAAGCTGCAAAAAAGAAGGCCGCAGATGCTGAAGCAAGGAAGAAGGCAGCTGCCGCGAAGAAAGAAGCAAGGAAGCTAGCAGCTGCCATGAATAGGGCAGATGGTGAAGAAGCCAAGAAGAGAGCATCTGCAGAGAAGAAAACCCCATCTACTGCTAAAACAATAAAAGAGAACTTCGGTTTTGACATTTTCAGGGCTTAGATCACAAAGTGTAATCCAAGAGACGAAATTCGGTGTTTTGATATTTGCAGGTCTTTAGTCTCCGAGCGAGCAATCTGCTATTTTCGCTTGCACAATCTATCTACAACCTGCTATGTCTTTTGTACAATTGCACAATCTGTGTTTTTGCATTTCAGATAAGCATTGATCTCACAGCTTGGATTTTCTTTTTTGAACTTACAGCTTGAATTTTTTAAGTAGATGCGTAGGGTATTTACCTGTTAAAAAAATCGTAACGGGAAGTAAAGCTCTTGAAAAAAGCAGGATAGATGGTGTGTGTTGATGTTAGTTTTACTAGTTTTAAACGTGCATGGTTGTTTGAAACTGGTAAACCTTTATTGGAAGTCTAGCCTGGTGTCCATGATGTGTTTTTTACACATAAAACACACAGCGCTCCTCTCCACACCTGGTATACCTCGAATGATTCTCTTGATTCCGACGATCTCCAGATCGGGCTTCTCGGTTTCTCTGTTCCTTGTCCAATCAAATACGGTGTTAGAAATAAATTAAGCATTCAGTGGATGCTAAGGTTATTGATTGGCATAAGCAATGTGCATCTCAAGGTTCCAATCTTCCAGAATGATGCTAAACCATGAATTACACTTTGTGATCAAGTTTGACATTTTCAGGGCTTAGATCACAAAGTGTAATCCAAGAGACGAAATTCAGGGCTAAGAACTTTTGCTATGCTGATCGGACTTTAAACTTTCACTAGACATAGTGCGAGGGTGAAAATAAAGATCTTACCAAGTTTGCAACACGGTCTTCTGTAATTATCAAATTGTAGAGCAGAGTTAAGGCCTAGTTGACGCTTATTTAATGATTCCTTACCTGACTTGAAAAATGAGTTTTTGCAATGTTGCTCGAGTTTAAAACTTTCACTGGCTAGAGATAATGCTAGAGTGATGATAAAGATCCTACTGTGATTGTAATACAACGTTCTCTACAGTTGTTGAAATGTAGAGCAGAGCTAAGGCTTAGTTGGCACTTGTTTAATGGTTCCTACCTGACTTCAGAAGACAAGTCTTCAGCCTGCAAAGAGTCTTGTGAGCTGTGATCACCATCCACAGCCCATCTGCTAAACCATGTCATGGCATGGAACTCTTTCCCTCCACAATCCCTAGTCATGAGAGGAAATTTTTGTCTAAAAAGAAGAAAAACAATCTCTTAAAAGCAATTTAAACAGCTTACAATATCCAAAGTACGAGTATATATGACAGACTTTGTTACTAGTATTATACGGAGTACATGTAACTAAGCGGTGCGTGGCCTGATATGTCCCAAACAGAATTTGCTGCAAGGCTTGGCAAATGGAAATAAATTGCATAATGCTACCAAAAGCCTCCATGCCCCCGACGATGGAGAACCCAAACAGCCAAATAGCCCACCTATCAACCTGCCCCCTCATCCACTTTTCGCAGGCATCTGTGGCGACATACGACTCGCGCATTTCCACGGCCGCCGCCGCGTGCGTCGACCGGATCTTCTCAACCAAGGCCCAGAAATCCTCCTCGGAGAGCTTGTGCAAGGAAGCACGCTTGGCGGCGGAGGTGATGACGGTCCCCCTGACCCGGCGTTGGCCGACGGCGGAGGTGATGACGGTCCCCCTGACCCGGCGTTGGCCGATGGCGGCGGTGGTGGAGCCGGAGGGGGGAGAGAAAGGTTTTTTTTTTTAGGTACCCCCGGGGGGGGGGGGGGGGGGGGGGTTGGGGGGAGAGAGAAAGGGTGGACAGGGCCTAATGAAAAGATCAGCAGGCGTACGCGGGCCGGGCAGCCCGGATCACAAAAGTGGTAGCTAAACTTACGGCTGGCCCATTTTTCTCGTTCTCCTTTTTTTCGTTCGACTCGTTCGCTCTACTCATTCGACCCTCCTTTCTCTCCACTGATAACTTCCACACTGGTTGTAAAAATATATTTCTTTCACACTATTTCTTTTCTTTCCATGCCTGATTCCTCATTTCTCTACTCATTTGAACGTTTCATAGTTTGTTAAAAAGGAGAATATTTGTTAAAAAATAATATTTATGAATTTAGGGAAATGTTTGAAAATTTAAAATTTCCACGAATCTAAAAAAAATCATGAATTAAAAAATGTTTGCAATTTCAAAACAAAATCAGAAATTAAGAATGATCACGAATTCAAAAAAAATATTCACGAATTGGAAAGAACTTCTTGAGTTTGAAACATATTCATGAATTTTTTAAAAATCCAAATTCAAAAATGCTATCGAATCCAGAAAATATTCATGAATTTGAGAAAATGTTTTTGTGAATTAAAAAAATTGTGCATTAAAAAACCATGATTTCAAAAAATGTTTGTGAACTTGAAAAATGTTTGAGATTTCAAAAAATGTTGCCAAATATAAAAAAAATGTTCGCGAATTCCAAATATATTCATGTGTTCAAATATATATTAATGAATTCAAAAAATGTTCATGATTTTTTAGCACTGTTTGCAAATTCAAAAATTGTGCAACTGGTGTAAGAGCTAGTTGGGTGATTAACTGTTGTGCCTTAGGATCCTTTGCATATCCATGACTTACTTCCTGGAGCCGGACCGGTTGACAGATGGAAATGGCATTGGCTTGTTGTGGGCTGGTAACAGGTCACCAAGAGAGGGCATCTGCGACACTGTTTTCCGTTTCCTTGCGATAACAGATACGATATTGGAGACCCAACAATTTAGTGAACGCCTTTTGCTGCCATGGTGTGTGGAGACGTTGTTCTTCCAGGTGGACTAGGCTCTTCTGATCTGTCCTGATAATGAACTCGGAAAACTGCAGGTAAGCTCTCCATTGATCTACTGCGAGAACCATGGCCAAGTACTCTTTCTCATAGGTGGACAGCCCTCTCATTCTTGACCCTAGTGCTTTGCTCGGATAGGCAATAGGATGCCCTTCTTGTTGTAGAACGGCTCCGACCCTATAATCGCAGGCATTCGTTTCTACGATGAAGGGTTTAGTGAAATCCGGCAGCGCTAGTGTTGGTGTCGTAACCATCGCTTCCTTGAGTGCCTCAAATGTTGTTCCTGTCGCTGATGTTCACTAAGAGGGCACATTCTTGCGCAGTAGCTGTGTGAGGGGCCGCGCGATCGTACCAAAGTGGCGACCGAAGCACCGATAATACCCTGCTAATCCGAGGAACGGCCGTACTTCTTTCACTGAAGTTGGTGTTGGCCAAGTTGCGACTTGCGGAATCTTGCTCTTGTCAGTGGAGACCCCATCAGCTGAAATTGTGTGCCCAAGATAGTTCAGTTCTTGTTATGCAATTCGCATTTGGATTTCTTAACATACCACTGGTCTTTTCTGAGAAGAGCAAAAACCTCGCGGAGATGTTGTAGATGTTGGGCAAAAGAAGAGCTGAAGACAATGATGTCGTCGAAGAAGGCCATGGCACACACTCAAAGCACTGGATGCAGTGTTGTATTCATAGCTCCCAGAAATGTGGCCGGAGCTCCTGGGAGGCCAAATGGAACAACTTTATATTCAAAGTGTCCTGAATGGCTCTGGAATGTTGTTTTGTATTCCTCCCCCGGTGCTAATCGTATCCGGTGGTACCCAGCCTATAGATCGAGCTTGGAGAACCATCGAGATCTGACCAGTTCATCCAAAATCTCTTCGATGATAGGTACGGGATATCGGCTGACGACAGTGAGGGCATTGAGACGTTGATAGTCAATGCACATGCGCCAAGTGCCGTCCTTCTTCTTGACTAGAATGATTGGGGAGGAGAATGGTCTGCTGCTTTTTTGTATGATGCCGGCCTCCAACAACTCCTTAATTTGGCGTTCGATCTCAGTCTTCAGTTCCAGTTTGTGCCGATACTGACTGATATTAACTGGGTGTGCTCCGGGTATCAGTGGTATTGTTTGGTCGCACTCACGTCGAGGTGGTAGTTTTGTTGGTTCGCTGAAAATATCCTCAAATTAAAGCAGCAGTTGGACCAGGTCGGGGTGGAGTTAATGAGCTTGCAAGGTGATCTCCTGGTCAGTTCATTTGTGAAACACAGCTGGACTGCAAAGGCAACTGCAGTGTTCTTTTCAATACTGTCAAACTGAACACATGACTGATTTTGGGCAGCGACTCCCTGCAGGATCATAGTGCAACCACTGTCCTGTATTTGCATGCGTCGTTGGGGCCAGTCGCTAAGCATGGGGTTATGGTATTCCAACGAGTCAATGGGATCACACCATAGGCTCCCAACGGTAGCACCTTGAAAGAGGTTGAGAAGGTGTGGCCTTGTGTACACCACGAGCAGCTCGGGACCTCCTTTGTACGTTGCATTTCCGCTCCATTAGCTACTGATACTTTAACAGGTTTGTGCAGCTCCTGCACCCCTTGGAGATGAGGCGGTAGATGCCAAGAAACAAAAGATGCAGAACTTCCTGAATCAACCAACATAAGCACTTCCTGTCCCTATACCCAACCATGGATCTGCAAACAGCTGGGGGCTTCTGTACCCAAGGCCGCTTGAACTGACAGATGCCACACCTGATCTGTCTCTTTGTTTTCAGTATGGAGGTTCCCCTCCTCGCCCGCGGATGCAGTGATATCCAAATTGAACAAGTCGAACAGTTCCTCGATCACATGCAGTTTAACAGTGGGTGGGCAGATGTGATCATGGCCCCACCGTTCATCGCACTTGAAACACAAGCCCTTAGCGCGGCGATAATTCCTGAGCGATGTCACTTTTACTGCATCGCCTGTTGCCCGAGCACTTTCAGTGCCTCTGCGATCGTCCGCGGCTGGAGATGGACCAGCTGCACGCACCGGCAGTGCTGACAGCGGCACTGGAACCGGTGGCCGTGAATTTCGCCTGTTCACTGCGTTGCTTGTACCGCTGCCCTTCGAGCACCCCTTCCTGGAGAATTGCTAGTGCACAAGCCGTATCCAAATCGCCGGGCCGTTGTACCATGAACACGGCATGGATGTCATTGCGGAGCCCCTTCACGAACCTCGTCAAGAAATACAAAGGGTGTGTGACATCAAAATAGGATATCAAATGATTCATCAGTGTTTCAAATTGCTCAATGTACCCAGCAATAGAAGATGTTTGTTTCAGAGAATAAACTTGTCTTATCAATAACTGATGTCGATCATGACCGAAACAGGTGCAAAGCATATTACAAAACATGTCCCGATTTTGGACTGCACCGACTGCAACCAAATCGCTGCGACGCCCGTGAACTGCAGTCTGGCCATAGGAACAAAGTAGAAGTCATGAATTTGAAACATAGAGAAGTACTGCTCACACATGGTTCTCACCCGAAAATTGGGAAAACTAAGAGATGGTGGTGTGTGACCCATTCCTGTGATGATCTGTGCGGAAAGTGACCCGGACCCTTGGGATGAACTAGTGATGCGCTGGTGGAGCGGGGTTTGGAAGTTGTGCGTACCATTGGCCGGTGTAGCTGTGAGAGAGGAATCCCCCCTCCCAACAACAGCTCGCTCCGGAAGGGATGAGTCGTGCCATAGCCATTGGGCCCGTGGATGTCGTCGCGGGCGGGCGGATCGGGAAGATCCGGTGCCTGTGATCCACCTGATGCCGTCGCCGCCGATGTGGGTGGCGCGCCTTGGAGGATCATGACTGCCTCCTGTAGCTTGGAGAAACGCTCCTCCAGATCGGGCTTCCACGCCGTGAGCGCCTACACTTGTGTCACCCACATCGATATGGGCCCTGATCCCCTTGATGTCGGCAAGCGTGTCGTCGTTGGCCTTCGTCAGGGTCTCGATGAGCTTGTCGAGGTACGATTTGAGGACCGGATCCATGGTGGAGAGGAGGTGTTGGCGGTCTCTGGTTTGTTTGCGCGTCTCCAGCGTGGCAAGAGGGAGGTGGGTGGCTCTGATACCAGGTGTAAGGTGCACTTTAGTTCTCTCGAGGTTAATGGTGACTAGTACAGGGGAGGGGATAAACTTGGGGAAGAAGATGTAGCCACAGGAGAGAGATCAAAAGATTACAAGCCACCGCCGCCGCTTCTGATCCAAGCCAGGATGACCAACTTACCTGCTACACTACTCTATTAGTATCACTGCCCATTAGGGGCCCGTGAACTTGTGGTTGGGCCGTTTCTCACGCCTCGGCCTGTTGGGCTTAGGGCCAGTTCTTTTGCTGGCTTCTAGAATAAGCTGGAATAAGCAGCCCCCTACCCAGCTTATTCTAGAAGCCCAACCAAATTTATTTATTTAGAAGCCTACTAATTAGGACTTGACTAGTAGGCTTTTAAAAAAATATTTTTGGTTGGGCTTCTAGAATAAGCTGGGTGGGGGGCAGCTTATTCTAGAAGCCCAAAAAAGCCACCAAAAGAACTGGCCCTTAGTCCTCTCCCTCTCCTGGTCTTTGGCTCGTGTGTTCGTGCTTGTCGTGCCCTGAGGCCGACCCACTGACGGGCTTCCCGATAGCTAGGCCACCCTCGGTGTGGTACACCGTCAAGAGGCCGCCGAGGGAATGGGCAAACACATATTCATCGAAAGGCAGCGTCCATAACTTTTTCTTACATGTAGGTCCCGCTTTTCATTGAGTACACCGGTTCTTCCCCAATAATCAAAATTTATAACACATTTTATTCAGTTCGACTAGATCTATAATAATTTGAAAAAGAAATTGTTGCACTACGACTTACAGTGATAGAACATATATACTTAGCTAAAATATGAACTAATTAGCTCATAGTTGCGGCGGATGGATTCACCGGTGGTCCCTAGTTGTGTCCACGGCCACGACCACCTCCTCCATGGTCACCACAGCCAGGCCACCATCGGCGGGAGTGGGGCAAAGTGGGGATGCAATAATGTAGGCCTTGATGTCCCGGAAGATGGCCTCTGCACGGTCGTCCCAGGACAGCCATGTTTTCATTGCAGCGGCGATATTGCGGGCCTCAATGCACCGGAAGATGGCCTCTACACGGCCACCCAGGTCGGTCATGCTTCCGCTATGGTGGCAGCATTGCGGGCCTTGATGCACCAGAAGATGGCCTCTGCACGGTCATCTCTGGCCGGACATGCTTCCGCGCTGGCGGTGGGGGTTGGTGCGGGCGCACGGTCTCAAATCCAAAGATCCCTTTCGGCCTCATCCCTCTCGATCTCGGCAAGGCCCACTTCTAGCTGCTCCCAGCAGGAATCCAGGACATCCGATGGCGGTTTCTAAAACATGCATCTTGAATGGAGTTAGGCCAGAGAGATTTGGGAGGTTCCGGAGAGGTGCAATGGGAGAGAGGGAAGGCAGCACCGACCTTTCCTAGCCGTCGCTGCCACCATTAAGAAGGTAGTTGTGGAGGCTGCATGCGACACGCGGCCATCAAGGGGCGTGTTTCCTAGTGAGAAAAGCAACCGCGCTCACACGGCTTCTCCTGGCTTGCTCACACGGAAGCGAGGAGATGATGTCGTGTGGCGACCATCCGACGTGCCGCCACGGGTATCTGAGGGTACAACGCGTGATATCAATGGTCAGGTGCCTCAAATATTAATGGTCAGGTGCCTCAAATATACGAGGGCACAACGCGTGATATCAATGGTCAGGTGCCTCAAATATTAACGGTCAGGTGCTTCAAATATCCGAGGGCACATCACGTGATATTAAAGTGTCGTCGGTGGTGCGTGGGAGGCCTAGGTGCTTTAAATCCCATGTGCGGCGCCAGGAGGAGGAAGAAGCCAAAATATCCCTCCTGCACTGGTGGTTGGGTTTGGAGAAAGCTCCATACTAGCCCTCCCCTACCTCCAAATATGAGGGCATATGCCGACCGGAAGGCATATGGTGACTCTACTAGAGTGTCGTTTTGGACCAAAATCTTCATATTGATGATTATTAATTATAGCAATCAGGCCATATTGGACCAAAATGTGTAGATTTGTC
The DNA here is from genome assembly GCA_039707655.1 of Elymus sibiricus. Taxonomy (NCBI): domain Eukaryota; kingdom Viridiplantae; phylum Streptophyta; class Magnoliopsida; order Poales; family Poaceae; genus Elymus; species Elymus sibiricus. The sequence continues at coordinate 456,680,899 of CM077672.1, forward strand.
ATCTTATGCCGAGAGAGACGCCTCGGCAGGACCTATTGGGGTCTTAGTCATGGTTATTGGGTTAGAGCCGTACGGTATTTTCTTCTCCCGTTGCAACGCACGGACTCTTTTACTAGTATTGTATACAACCATAAATTCATGTACACAAAAAATGTTCAGAATGTTTTTCAGGCTTTTAAATATACATCTAACTTTTACATACAAAAAAATATATACATCTAATGTTTTTCAAAAATATTGTGCTTAATGGAGCCTGGGGTCCAAAAGCAGTTCCCCGCCCGGCAGGATCCTCCCTCGACGCGCCGCAACCACTATTTTGACTCCTTTTGTGCAATTATGAACGAAACTTTCTCGAGCGCGCTGTACGTAGGCGGAGGCGGGCGACCTGGAAGCTGCGGGCTCGCAATTGAGTCTTGCAGTTTGTTGATTTGGCTCTACCACCACACAAGACAGACAGACAAACAGACATGTACGTATTAGGGTATCTCCAACGGCGACCCGTAAATTTTCTTCCGTATCTGTCCGCAGACAGGGGACCAGTCCGCGGACACGGATGCGAGAGGACGCCATCCAACGCTAGCTGCATACATTTCAAACTCTTTTTTAACAAACTGGGTGAAATTCGTGCAAACACGTCCGGATTTCATACAAACAAGACGGATTTCGTATAAACACGGCGGATTTTCATTGGATTTCGAACATTTAGAACAAAAAAAAGACCCGACCCTAAACTATCCTACACGGCGGTGGCGCCCGGCGTCTGAGCCCGTGTCGTCCTCCATCCACCGTCTTCATGACCACTGGCGATAAGACCCACGGAGTGAAGGTGTGGTCTCCGGCGAGGAAGAGTAGAACATGGGAGAGACGGACCGGCCCACATGGGACACCAGGCCCTGCTGCCTCCCGTGCCCTACTCATCCTCCGAGGAGTCCGTGACCTGTCCGTCGCTAGTGAACGTGAGGTCCATGATGGAAATGGTGGCGCCCGCGCTGTCGTCGTCCCACCGGGCTGCCTGATGGTTCGTCGGCGGCGCGTAGGAGGCGCAGCTGGCGTTGTTCTCCTCCGCGATCGCCTGGAGCTGCGCCTCGGCAGCGGCCACTTCCTAGCGAGCGGCGGCTTGAGCGTGGAGGGCATCGTAGATGGCACGCTGCTCCGCGGCGAAGTTGGGGTTCGCCGCGGCCATGGCCGCCACGGCCTCCTCACTCGCGCGCTCGCCGTAGATCTGGCCCTCCGCCAGCCGGTGTTGTTCCAGGAGGAACAGGTTGTACTGTTGTTCCTCCTGCACCTGCCGGAACGCCGACAAAGGCGCCGGCGCAGGCTGCACCTCCGCCATGGCGGCGTTGTAGAGCGCCTACGCCTGCTCCATGGTGAAGCCGGCGTGCACAGGGGCGGGTGCCGGGGCGGTGTCGTCGGAGCCCGTCTCCATCGTGGGGTCGTCCTCGTCGTCGGAGACCTCGGCCAGAACCTCGGGCGAGCTGGCCGGCAAGTCGGACTCGAGCCGCCTGGCACGGTGGCTCTGCCAGGCGGCGTCAAGGGCGGCCACCGCGTGCTTCATCTCAGTGGAAAGGTTGTCCCACAAAGTTTCACCGCCTGTAGTCATGGCGGATGCAGTGCAAGGGGAGGAGGATGGGGAACGGCTTGTGTTGTGTTGTGGAGTTAGCCGGATGTGTCCGCGTTTAAATAGCGGCTTCCGGTGAGGCCAGGTGTCCGGGTGTGTCAATGCGTGGCGCCGGAGTTGGTTTCTTGGCCGGCGAGCCTGCTTAATGGCGGCATACGGACGGACGTGGCATTGAACGGGCGTGGTAGATATCCTTCCCATCCGTCCAGTCACGTGTCTCCGGCATTAAACAGGCGCGGACACCGGAGATGCGTCATGGGTGGCGCCCTCGGTCGGCGTGCCGCTTCAATGGCGGAGGCCCTGAGCCGTCTTCAATGTGCATCGGCGCGCTCTACAGCGGCATGAATGCGGGCAGCTGGCACTGGCTGGGAAGCACGCGCGGGAGGGAGGAGTGGGTTTTGATGGGCCAGGGTGGTCAGAAGCGGGTGTGACAGCGGTCCAGACTCCTGCAAAACTCCCCCACGTTTGTCCCGTTTTGCCGGAGAAAACGTGTCCGAACCGCTCCGCGGACCGATACAGGAACGCGTTGGATGGCTTCCGCGGTCTGGACAGCGTAGTCCGTTGGTTTGCGGGTCGGCGTTGAAGATGCCCTTAGATTCGGTATTTTTTGGGATAAAATTCAGCGATCCAAAAGAGTTGTGTTATGTGTACATCTGACTGATCAAACCATGGTTTGTGCAGCAGACCTTTGGATTTAGGGTCGTACTCATATCGGACACGGAAGAAAAGGATCGTAGAGTTGACGAAGGTAATTGACAGCCGAAAAAAGGTTTCCCCCCACTTTGTATTACAAAGCAACCAACTCCGATACAACCAACGATAGGTGCTGGGGCGGAAACAGCACAGGCACGCCCAAAAGAAACGAGAGAGAAAGCATAAAAGAAACAAATGCCGACAACGGCGGCTCAACAAAAACGGAGAAGCCTCGCGACCGCTGCGCCCACCGAAGACCTCCCACCAGGCTCCTAGACTCCGAAACGCCGGTACCAATCAACACCTCCAAGAAGGAACGCGATGATGACGACGCTGCTGCAAAGGGTTTCCCCCGGTACTCGGCGAGGAGAACGGAAGGGTAGCCCCGGCGCCCCCCAGGAAGGTCCGGCGGCACCCGCAGGCGCCACCGCGTCGGTGTCGGCCAGGCCGACATGGATTTCTCCCGATCCCAACCTTCACCTCTGGCGCTCCGGAGTACGCCACCAAACCGTCCACCGCCTTGCGCCAACACGGACTTGAAGCATCCCACGCCGTCTCACCACGGCAACGCGAAGGGGGCCTGCACAACGAAGAAGAGGAGCCGGGACTAGGGGCAGCAACACCGTCGGCACGCTGGAGGTCCCAACCTCCACCGTCAACGACGGTAACCGATCGGACACAATAGCAGGCGCAAACCAGGCCCGCCGGGCCCTCAGATGCCCGTAAAGCACCTGCTTTCGTGCTGCAGAAGGCACGCCGTCGGCGTCACCGCCCCCGGTCCAAGCCGCTCCTCCGCATCCCTGCACAGAAAGCATCGTGGCCGCATGTAGGATCGAAAGTATGTCTAGAGGGGGGGGGGTGATTAGACTACTTGACCAAATAAAACTTAACCTTTTCCCAGATTTTAATTGTAGGCAGATTTTAGCAATGGTACATGTCAAGCATCACCCTACACATGCAATTCTAAGAGTATAGCAGCGGAATGTAAGCAATTGCATATGTATGTAGAGAGGGAGTAGGAGATTTCAAACGCAATGAAGACACGGCGGTTTTTGGCGTGGTTCCGATAGGTGGTGCTATCGTACGTCCACGTTGATGGAGGCTTCAACCCACGAAGGGTAACGGCTGCGTGAGTCCACGGAGGGCTCTGTTGGGGAACGGAGCATGAATTTCAAAAAATTTCCTACGCTCACGCAAGATCTATCCATGGAGATGCATCGCTACGAGAGGGGGGAGTGTGTCTACGTACCCTCATAGACCGTTAGCGGAAGCGTCTCACAACGCGGTTGATGTAGTCGAACAATCCTTCGAGCTCCACCGATCGAGTACCGAACGTACGGCACCTCCGAGTTCTACACACGTGCAGCTCGGTGACGTTCCTCGCCTTCTTGATCCAGCAAGACGTCGAGGTAGTAGATGAGTTCCGTCAGCACGACGGCGTGGCGACGGTGATGGTGAGGGCTTCGCCTAAGCTCTCCGAAAATATGACCGAGGTGGAAAACGGAGATCGGGGCACCGCACACGGCTATGGGACAATTGTGTGTCTCCAAGGGGTGCCCCTCCTCCGTATATAAAGGAGGGAGGGGGGAGGAGGCAGCCAAGGGGCTGCGCCAAAAGAGGGGAGTCCTACTAGGACTCCTAGTCCTAGTAGGATTCGGCCCCCCCTCTTATTCCTTCTCATGGAGGGGGAAAAGGGGAAAGGAGAGGGAGAAGGAAAGGGGGGTTGCGCCCCCTCCCCTTGTCCAATTCGGATCCCCCCTCAAGGGGGGCGCACCAGCCCCTTGTGGGCTGGTGTCTCTCCCCTACAAGGCCCATGTGGCCCATGTAGGTCCCCGGGGGGTTCCGGTAACCCCTCCGGTACTCCGATAATATTCCGGAACCATTCCGATGTCCGATACCACCTTCCAATATATGAATCTTTACCTCTCGGACATTCCGAGACTCCTCGTCATGTCCGTGATCTCATCCGGGACTCCGAACAATATTAAGTCACCAATCACATAACTCATATAATACTATATCGTCATCGAACCTTAAGCGTGCGGACCCTACGGGTTCGGGAATGATGTAGACATGACCGAGACGACTCTCCGGTCAATAACCAACAGCGGGACCTGGATGCTCATATTGGTTCCTACACATTCCACGAAGATCTTTATCGGTGAACCTCATATGACAACATACGTTGTTCCCTTTGTCCGGCAGTATGTTACTTGCCCGAGATTCGATCATCGGTATCCAATACCTAGTTCGATCTCGTTACCGGCAAGTCTCTTTACTCGTTCCGTAATACATCATCTTGCAACTAACTCTTTAGTCACGGTGCTTGCAAGGCTTCTGTGATGCTGTATTACCGAGAGGGCCCAGAGATACCTCTCCGATAGTCGGAGTGACAAATCCCAATCTTGATCCATGCCAACTCAACAAACACTTTCGGAGATACCTGTAGTGCACCTTTATAATCACCCAGTTACGTTGTGACGTTTGATACACCCAAAGTATTCCTACGGTATCCGGGAGTTGCATGATCTCATGGTCAGAGGAACGTGTATTTGACATAGTGAAAGCAATAGCAATAAACTGAACGATCATTTGCTATGCTAACGGTTGGGTCATGTCCATCACATCATTATCCTAATGATGTGATCCCGTTATCAAATGACAACTCATGTCCATGGTCAGGAAACCTTGACCATCTTTTGATCAACGAGCTAGTCTAGTAGAGGCATACTAGGGACATAGTATTTGTCTATTATCCACACATGTATTTAGTTTCCGGTCAATACAATTCTAGCATGAATAATAAACCATTATCATGAACGGAGAAATATGATAATAATAAACACTTTATTAATTGCCTCTAGGGCATATTTCCAACAGGCTCCACCCACGAAGGGTCCACGAAGAAGCAACCTTGCCTATTCCACCATGGCTTACATCCACGAAGGACTAGCCTCACTCGGGGTAGATCTTCACGAAGTAGGCGATCTCCTTGCCCTTACAAACTTCTTGGTTCAACTCCACATCTGGTTGGAGGCTCCCAAGCGACACCTAACCAATCTAGGAGACACCACTCTCCAAAAGGTAATAGACGGTGTGTTGTTGATGAACTCCTTGCTCTTGTGCTTCAAATGATAGTCTTCCCAGCACTCAATCACTCCTCACAGATTTGGCTATGGTGGGAGAAGGATTTGAGTGGAAAGCAACTTGGGAAAGACTAGAGATCAAGGTTCAAATGGTAGGAGTGGAATATCTTGATCTCAACACGTGAGTAGGTGGTTCTCTCTCAGAAAATGTATGGTGGAAGTGTAGGCACGTTCTGATGGCTCTCCTTACTGAGAAGGATGGGGTGGAGGGGTATATATAGCCTCCACACAAAATCCAACCGTTACACACTTTTGACCCAACTCGGTGGCACCGAAACGATAATCTCGGTAGCACCGAACTGTGTAAAAGATATGAACTTTAGGAATCCCGGTGGGACCGATACGAACAACTCGGATGGACCGAAGTGCAATGGCTTAGGGCAATCCTCATCTCGGTGGCACCGATTGCATCAACTCGGTAGGACCGAAGTGAAGCAATAAGGCAACAGAGACTTGGCAAGCCATCTCGGTGAGACCGATTTGCAAACTCGGTGAGACCGAAGTAAATGCAAACGATTACAGAGAGTTAGCAAGGCCATCTCGGTGGGACCGAGATCCATTTCGGTGGATCCGATTTGTTAGGGTTTGGCAGTGGCTAAGTCTTGGATGAACTCGGTGGGGCCGGATTGGAAATTTCGGTGGGGCCGAGTTGGACTTTGGGTTTAGGACATATTTGGGTAGAGACAGTGGTTGAGGGTTTAGGAATACTGTCACTAAGCACTTTGAGCAAAAAGACCATTAAGCAACACCTCATCCCCTTTTAATAGTATTGGCTTTCCTATGGACTCAATGTGATCTTGGATCACTAAACCAAAAATGTAGAGTCTTGATCTTTGCCAATTCTTGTCCATGCCATGCCAATCATTGAACATCCTGAAATCTTAATCTTGAATGGATATTAGTTCAATGAGATATATGTTGTTATGAATTACCAAAACCACCAAGGGAGCAAATGTGCTTTCAATCTCCCCCTTTTTGGTAATTGATGACAACATATAGATCAAAGCTTCGACAGATGATTAAGTAAATGAAATACATCGTCGCTTTGAGAAGTATGTGATAAGCAAGAGCTCCCCCTAAATTTGTGCATTATTAAAAATTTGCGTTTGAATGCAAATGCACAATCGATTAGGCTCATGGGTTACTCTTCCATGTCACATACATCTTGGTGGAGCGCGCAAAATGATATGATTGGAATAATAGGCACGCATCACCAACATAAGTAATTGATCATACAAGATAATAGTAGAGATAAACATGGAATATCACAATAGGCATAATATGATCAATCAACATCGTATCTCACAAGTATAAACGACAGAATACTGTAGCAACACACACATAACAAGTATCAACGAACAAGCGAACAAGTAGCAAAAGAAACTCGCGAAGCAAATCAAAAGCAAGAAACTCTCTCTCTCGAAGCCTATGATCTATACAAATTCTCCCCCTTTGGCAACAAGTACCAAAAAGTTCGAATCGTATAGCACTAGTCGGCTCTCTAGGCACGGTCCTCCGAAGGCGATCTCCTGCTGGCGGCTCCGGTGTGCGTAGATGGCGTTGAGATGAGAGAGTCCGTGAATGCTTCTGCTGACGACTGCTGGACTGGTGGAGTTGAGACTTGCTGTGGCACTGTGGCTGTGGCGGCAGGTGCAGATACAGTGGTCCGTGGATCCACAACTGGCATCGCAGCTGATCTGGCAGCCCTAGGGACTGACTGAAACTGCTCTGTAGTCGGTGTCTCATCTTCACTGTCATCTGATTTGGCAAGCTTGACAGCATCGACATCTCCTTGCAGCTGTTCCACTGAAGTCTGAATCTCAGTCACTTTGACATCCAAGTCATGAAACTTTGTCTCAATAATCCGCTCAAAACTAGCCTGGGTCTGGGTGAGGTTGGCCAGACTTCGCTCAATCCTCAGAGTGGCTTCAAGCAGATATTGCATTTGATCTTTTGGTGTCTTGAGGTTCGCAATTGGAGCATTGGGAGCTGCTGCTTCCTGAGCTGCTTTAGCTTCTTGTGCTTTGCGGATTTCCTCTTGAGCTTGGGCAGAAGTGGGATGCGAAGGATCCATCACTATGACATTGTCCTCAAAATCTGGACGGAGTGGCAGATGCTCTCGATCAAGAAGATACGTGTTGGTTCCAACCTTGGAGTTGATCAACAACTGAATATGTGGAGCATAACCACACGATCTCTTCTGATCTGCTGCTGTCCTCTTGATAGTCTCTACTATCAGGCTCATCACCTTGAATTTCTGAGGTGTGTCAAATAAATGCAGCAAGTTTATGGAGTGGCCACGAATCATCTTATCATCTCCTGACTTGGGTAACAAGGTGTACCGCAAGATTGTGTTTGAGGTGGCCAGACCTGGTAGCAAATGCTTCACTGATCCAAGCTTGTGTGTTTCAAGATCCTCCTGGGGAATAGCAGTGTACATGTTCTTCATGGAATTGTGATCAAACTTGAGCTTGGCATAAACATCATAATCATCATCCTCTTCCTTGGGTGCACCAAGAAGATTTGCCCACTCAGAAATGGTAGATTGATATCTGATTCCTTCAGTCACCCACACTATGCGACCATCTGGATAGAAGTGTGCTGTGGAGTAAAATTGCATAATCATCTCATCGTTCCACTTAGTCAACTTCTTTCCAACAAATTCATCAACACCTGCAATTCTGAAGCTTTCATGCACATGGGGGAAATAATCCTCGTTCTCATCGATGTATTCCCAGTCCACCCATCTCATGTCACTGACTATGGGCTTCTTGTCAAGCAAAACTGTCTCATAGAAATCCTGTTGTTCACGGGTGTGAAAGCGGTAATCACAAGCAGTCCTCCTCCTGATAGCATAGGGATCTGTCAATCTCCATTGATGCAGTCCTTTGTCCTTTCTCAACATCATGTTCTCAGCTACTGGGTGTGCGTTGTCATGTTCTGGTATCTTGGGCTTCAATTTTCTGAGCACTAGAGGCTCTTCATCAACAGTTGATTCAGGCACTGGGGCCTTGTTCTTCTCTGCAGCTGATATGTTTCTGGTTGATCTCTTGGGTACTGGTGCCTTAGGCTTTGACTTGGGAGGTGCAGCAGTCTTGATAGCATCAGACATGAGCTTCTGTGCTTTTGTAGGGGGTGCAGCAGCTGGCTCTTCCTCCTCTTCTTCTTCCTCATCAATCATCATAGTAGGTCTGCCAATCACACGGGCAAATTCTTTTCTCACTCTTTTCTTCTTGGCACCTGCAGCTGCCTCACTAGGCTCTTGCATAGTCTTCTGAGGCACTTTCCTCACAGCTGTTCTTTCCTTGACAGAAGTAGGCTTTGTGCTGTACTCCTTAGCTAGCACTACTCTCTTCTTCTTTTGTGCAGTTTCACTTGCAACAAAGTCCTCATCCTCACTGTCTGAGGTTTTCTTCTTCTGTGTTCTGGTTGCTGCTTTAGGAAGATCTGGAGAGCTTCTCTCTCCCTCATAGTAACTTTCATTATGGCTTGATCCTTCACTTTGCTCTTCATGCTGCTCTGACCTGTTCTGACTGTCACTGACATCAGACATTGTGCTGAGCTGACCCTGTGAATAGATAGGTATGGGTAGAGTAGATGAGTCATCACAAAAAGCAGATTGTTTTTCATAAAAATGAGTTCAAACTTTAGTTCTAGGTTTTCACAGAATGCAGTTTGGATGGACCGAGTTGGTAATCTCGGTGACATCGAAGCACACTACAGAGACATGGCACGCCATTTCGGTCAGACCGAGATGGGTTTCGGTGGCTCCGAGATGCTAGGGTTTCACTGAGACGTTACTTTCGGTCTTACCAATTCGCACAACTCGGTGGCACCGAGATGTACTTGTGCTATGGCCAGGGCCAAATCGGTGGGACCAAAAATTCCTATTCGGTCGGTCCGAGATGCATTTGGCGAAAACCTAACCCTAAAATTTTTGCTCGAATCTCGTTCAAACGAACTACTCTGGTGGAAAGTGAATTGCATTCGTGGCAATATTACAGGCTATCCAATCGTGCATTGAATCGGAAAAGGGAAGCACGAAAGGGATTGAAACTCACCCTAACTCGGTGGAGTTTCTCTACGGCGGCAACGGCGGTGGAGATTACCGTTAACGGCGACGGAGTCCTGCGGCGAGGGCGCACAGGCGACGACGGCGACGATCTGGAGACCAAAGGGGCGGCAGCAATGGGGCGCGGGCGCGTGACGTTTGAAGAAATTTTCAACCGCACGGTTCGCTGGGAATATATACCCATTCGCTGTCGGTGGCACCGAGTGGAACAAATCGGTAGCACCGAGACGTGCAACTGCTTGCAGTTACAGCAACTCGGTCCGACCGAGTTGGTCTAATCAGATGAAAACCTAGATCAATCTAAATGCTTTCGGTTCGACCGAGTTTGAGTGGGTTGGTCTGACCGAAATCAATTAGAAGGTTTTGGAGGTTCAGCCCTTTCAGATCGGTGGCTCCGAGTGCTCCTCACCCGGAGGGTCCGAAAATGACTTGTTCAATTTTTGTGATGCAGCAAGAATAGAATTTGAGACAAGAAAGCATAGATAGCTAGAGAAGGTTCGTAGGCATTCTTGTACATCCACTTGGCCAGAAAAACCAAGACAATCAAAACAACAAATGGATGTCCTCGAATGATGAAAACATGCAAATCAACATGCTCACACAATAAGATAGCAAATGAAATATGTGTCAAACATGCACAACCAATTCTAGCATCTATCAAGCAATGGCGATGACTAGGTCATCTATATATGAGTATATTGACTTAGGAGCCAAATGAGAACATTTGATCATAGGTCATACTCATCGTTTAAGCACAAGTGGGGTTACCACTTTTACATAAAGCATTAATGTGTTCACACCATTAGAGTTGCTTTAGCTCAATTGTTTAGAGCAAAGCTCCCCCTAGATGTGATATCCCCCCTAAGAGGGTTGAACTAACCTTGGGTTTTGTCGATGATGACTTCATGTAGATGTTAAAGATGTGGATGCTCAATGTTGATGTAGATCATCAAGAGTTGGGAGCAATCCTTTGGAGTTATGTGCTTTCAATACCTACATGGGTTAGTCCCACATAAGGAACATACAAGGATATCCATAGACATAGAGTGAAATACACATTTGATGATGTCCATGAATGCATTGATTACCTTGTCCCTTGCCTTACCAACAAGAGGGTTTGTGACTCCATGAACTAGTGCAAAATGTGGAAGTTGGTTGCACAAGTTCTTGCCATGAATGATATGAGTGAAGTTTGTTGGCGGAGTCACCCTCAAGAACTCTCTAGTTCTTCTTCTTTTGGACCCACATCAACTTGATGGAAATCCTTGGAGTTGTAGTAGCACTTGATGAAGTAGAACTTGATGAAGTCTTGGGAACCCACTTGACCATGGCTTGAGGAGCTTCTTCAAATGAGTCAATCTCTTCTTGAAGCTTGTCCTTGCCTTTTAGCTTGTGGTCTTGTGGTGGAAGGTCTTCTTGAGCTTGTGTTCTCTTGAAGGAAGTAGGATCATACTTCTCTTGTTGAGGAACAAACTTCGTCTTGGGATATTGACCTTCTTCCCACTCAACTCCATCGGCATTGAACTTTCGTTCAAAACCAACACCTTGGTTCTTCCGATGCCTTCCTTGCTTGCGTACAATTTCCTCAAATTGTTTACTCCCGGCAAGGCTCTTGTAGACACCTTTTTCTATAATTCCTTTCAATAGCATATTTTCTTGCTCAAGTGTAACTTGGCTAAGAGAATCGTTAGTGGAATCAATAGAACTACTAGAAGCAACAATATTGGATTTAGCATTGTTATTGTTACTACTAGAGGTAGAACCATTTTTACCCTTGTTGCTAGTTTGCTTAGGTTTAACTTGTGGCATAAAGGTAGACAAGAGTAAACGCTTGGCAAGATATGAAGAACTCTTCTTTCAAAGATCGTCATTGATAGCTTTAAGAAACTCATGCTCTTGCTCTAAATTTAGCTTCTCGAAGCGTAGCTTCTCATGAGTTCTTAGAAGTTCTCTATGATCCTCTTGAGTTGTTTCATGAGCTAACTTAAGAGCATTTAGTTCTTTAGTTAGGCGCTCAATCTCCTTCATAGCATTGTCACTCGTTTCCTCTTGACTATCATGATTACTAGCATTTTCATTATAGCTCACATCACTAGCCCTATCAATAAGTAAATCATCATCACCAAGCAAATCATCTTCATCACTATTAAAATCAAGATACTCGGGGTGTGATACCTTAGGGCCTTTTGCCATGAAGCATCTTCCAATTCCTTCATTTGGTGAGTCAAATAGATCGTAGGAGTTGGATGACACAAGTGCAAGTCCTCCAACACCTTCATCTTGACTATAGTCGGAGTTGGAGTGATAACTTCTCTCGGAGTGGTTGTCGGAGTCGGAGCCGGAAACCCATTCACCAACATGAGCTTGATGTCTTCTTCTTGTGTAGCTCCTTGATAACTTGTCCTTCCTCTCCGAATCCTTGCTTCTTCGAGAGTGTCTTCGTTCATAATAATCATCTCTACTCCTTCTCTCTTTACGAGGTGATTCATCTCTTCTATGTCTTCCTCTTGGTGATTCGTCTCTTTTCTTGTAGGGAGCCGTACATTCATTTGAGTAGTGTCCAGGCTTTCCACAATTGTAGCAATTACGGTCACGACTTGATGATCTTCTCTCATAGTGTCTTGAGCTAGAGCTTCTTTCTTTTCCTTTGTTCTTGTAGAACTTGTTGAACCTTTTCACCATTAGACTAATCTCTTCATTGGATACTAGCTGGTCACTTGAAATTGTTGGGCATCGGTTGAGGCTTTGTAAGCACCACTTGACTTATTGTGCAGCTCCTCTTTGTCCTTGAGCGACATTTCATGAGCGACAATCCTTCCAATGACTTCCGTGGGCTTGAGATCTTTGTAATTTGCATCATTTGGATCAATGTGTAGACGGTATCATATTTTCCATCCAAAGCTCTAAGTATCTTCTTGATGATGAATTTGTCGGTCATCTCTTCACTTCCTAAGCCGGCAATCTCATTTGTGATGAGAGCAAGCCTAGAGTACATCTCTGCGACTCCTTCACCATCCTTCATCTTGAACTTGTCAAGTTGACTTTGAAGCACATCCAACTTAGATTCCTTGACGGACTCGGTACCCTCATGCATATCAACCAAAGTATCCCAAATTTCCTTTGCATTCTCGAGGCGGCTGATTTTGTTGAATTCTTCGGGACATAAACCGTTGAATAGAATATCACAAGCTTGAGCATTGTATTGCAACATCTTCAATTCTTCCGAGGTTGCCTCACGATCCGGTTCCTTGCCATCCTCAAAGAAGTCACCTTGCAAGCCAACACGAACAACAGCCCAAACGGCAGGGTTATGACCAAGAATATGCATTTTCATCTTATGTTTCCAACTAGCAAAGTTTGTACCATCAAAATAAGGACCTCTACGGTGATAGTTACCCTCACTAGACGCCATACTCTCCTAGGTTGTGAAACCAAGGCTATGATCACCAAAGCTATGGAAATCAAGGCTTACGGACACCAAAGCTCTGATACCACTTGTAGGATCGAAAGTATGTCTAGAGGGGGGGGTGATTAGACTACTTGACCAAATAAAACTTAACCTTTTCCCAGATTTTAATTGTAGGCAGATTTTAGCCGAGTTGGACTTTGGGTTTAGGACATATTTGGGTAGAGAGAGTGGTTGAGGGTTTAGGAATACTGTCACTAAGCACTTTGAGCAAAAAGACCATTAAGCAACACCTCATCCCCTTTTAATAGTATTGGCTTTCCTATGGACTCAATGTGATCTTGGATCACTAAACCAAAAATGTAGAGTCTTGATCTTTGCCAATTCTTGTCCTTAGCATTTTGAGGGGTCCATATCTCTAGTCCATGCCATGCCAATCATTGAACATCCTGAAATCTTAATCTTGAATGGATATTAGTTCAATGAGATATATGTTGTTATGAATTACCAAAACCATCAAGGGAGCAAATGTGCTTTCACCGCGTCGGAGCCGGCCCGCTAGAACCCAGATGGGGCCCTAAGGGCCCAGATCTGGGCCGGGGGCGCGCCGCCGGCCACCCAACATCACCAGCCCGCCCTGCCGCCAAGTGGAAGCATCACCACCGCGCGCACCGCCGGCCACCTTCACCAGCCGAGCCGCACCACCGCCGCACGCCCGCGACTGAGAGGAACCCTCGCAGCCGCCGGGAGCCCGAAGCCGGTCCCCAGCCGCCGCCCACGCCGCCCGCGGCCCGCGTCGCCTGGCCAGATCCGCCGCCACCGCCGCCGAATCGCGCCCACGCACGCCCCACCAGGCAGCCGCCGCGCCACCACGAAGCACCACCGGGGACGACGCGCCGCCACCACCAGGAGCTCCCGGATCCGCGCAGCCGAGCCCCGCCACAGCCCGACGCCTCCTGCAGCCCACCGTCCCGCGCCGGCCAGGAGCTCCGCGAGGAGGAGAGGATGCGACCCCGCCGCCGCCCACGCCGACCGGGCTTCGCCCGGCGGCACCCCTAGGCGGCGGCGAGGGAGGAGGAGGCCGGAGGGGAGGAAGCTGGGGACAGGGCTAGGGTTCCCCCGGCCCGCTCGCGGGAGCGGCGGCGGGGGTGGGGGATGGGGAAGGTCGTTATGCCGGACGAGCTCGCCTGCTCCTGGTATGCGGGCGAATGAAACAAGGTCGTGTGGCAGGTGGCAGTTATGACTGATGGAAATGCGGATTTGTATTAGCGCAGGAAATGGCGGACATACCGTAGTGGGATCGTATGCTGGGCTTGACGGAACGATGCATTACCGTGAAGGAATTCCAACATGATGTACGGGTGAACTTGTGGTACAGGTCCTACAGAACGCGAGGTGTGCCATTACGAATCACCGCGTCAGTCCAACAAAGTGGTGGGGCCATTTAATATGACACCACGGGTTGACTGGACTCTTTTTCGTATCCCCTCCCTCTGATACTTATTGAAGAGCTAATTACATTTTTTTGATAGCTTGCCGCCGGGAAGTTAATTACATTTTTGGTGCATGAGCTTGCACCCTATGTATAGATTCATACATAAATTTAAAAAATGACACAAACCGGCGCTACAACTTGTATTTCGGGTACGTTTGACTACATTTTTTGTCGTTTTCGTTAACTCTGTTTATTCAGCTGGCACACGCTCAATACCTACGTGTGGGTCCCACCTGTCAGTACAAGGGAAAGAAAGAGAAACATTATATAAAAATAAAGTGATAGCCGCTGCACCACCTAGTAGTTTCTGTTAATAGTGGAGAAAGACGTTATTTATACTTTTCAGAAGAATAATTGATTTGAAACTAAAATACACGTTGCATCAAGGTTTAAACAAGGGTTTTTTCTTTCTTGATTTTGGTACTTTTCATTCGACTGAAAAAATTGAAGTGATATTCTATTTGGCAAATTTTAATATGCTCCCTCTTACCCCCCCCTCCTCTTTTTACATATGAGGTAAGAAGGTAAGAGCTAATCCAACCACTAATTAATGTGATCAACGGCTCAGATCTACTACATACTCTTACCTCTCATGTGAAAAGAAGGGGTAAGAGGGAGCATGCTAAAACTGCTCATTTTATTTAGGATTTGAACTCAAGAGTGTCGCACGCGTCAGGCAGTAGCCACTGCACCACATGTGTGACGCCCCTGCTCGACCGTGCACTAATCATACACGCAAATGCACACGATCGAGATCAGAGACTCACGAGAAGATATCACAACACAACTCTAAACACAAATAAAAATAATACAAGCTTTATATTACAAGCCAGGGGCCTTGAGGGCTCGAATACATAAACTCGATGTCATACAAGCATCAGCGGAAGCAATAGTATCTGAGTACAGACACAAAGTTAAACAAGTTGCCTTAAGAAGGCTAGCATAACAACGACACTGATCGAAAAGGCGCAGGCCTCCTGCCTGGGAGCCTCCGAACTACTCCTGGTCAACTTGCTCAACGTAGTAGTAGTGGCCTCCGGGACTCTCCTGGTAGTAGCAGTCTGTGGTGGCGTCTGGCTCCTGGACTCCGTCATCTGGTCGCAAGTATCGGGTATGGGGGAAAAAGAATAGCAAAGCAACCGTGAGTACTCATCCAAAGTACTCGCAAGACTGACATCAGAACTATGCTAAGTATGCATCGGTATCAAAGGAATGGGCTATATCTTTGGACTGAACTGCAGAATGCCAGAATAGAGAGGAGAAGCCTAGCCTATCGAAGACTAGCATCTTCAAGCAATCTTGCAGCATCAGAAGAGAGTAGATAATAGTAGCATACATGTGGATATACAACAGTAATGCCCTGAGATCCTTTCTCGACACCCTGCGAGAAAGCGATCCCGAGAGCAGTATCAACAGTTTAATATGAATCATCATCAATTTGTAGTTGTCATGGTACCGGATACAACTCCGAGCGTCCTGTTACCGTGGACACGGCTATTCGAATAGATCACTTCCCTGCAGGGGTGCACTACTGTTACCCAACACGCTCGATTACATCTGGCCGGACACACTTGATGGGTAATGCCCGGCCTCGGGTAATCGACACGAAGCAACATCCTAACTAAGCTCAGCAGAGAGGTCAGCACGCCGGTCTAAATCCTAAGCACGAAGGGGTCTTGGGCCATCGCCCTCCGCACTCCTGCACGTTGCGAGACTGGCCGGGGCCCAAGCGCGACACTGTATACACAGTGACATAACCAGCTAACCCCAACAATCAGCCCGCATCTCTGAGCTGTGACGTCTGAAGAGCTTTCGGGAGAAACGTACGACGTAGAGGGCCCCATTAAACCATTATCCCACGTGGTGGTAGTGCGTATAGGCCATTGGCCAACTCAGATCAAATACCCAGTTCCGTTAGGCATATTTAGTAACTCGCAGAGACGATCAGAGTTTTTGTCGCTCCGACTTGATATCACTCGCGGGTATTCTTAGTGCTTACCCGACTTTAGTATTGTTCTCTCGCGGGCACCCTTGGGGCCAGCCCGACTTTATATTTCCCCACGGGTACCTCTCGAGGTGGACCCGCCTGCGACAAAGGCCAAAGTAACTGTGTGTCCAAGTATCGAGTAAGAATCTAAGGAATCACCCTCGATTGGTTCCCACTCGAGGAGTTACACGACGGAAGCTTCGTCGGAAGTGATGAAATAGGAATCACCCTCGGTAACACACATCCGGATAGCTATTCTACAGAGGCACCATCGAAAGTGAGATAAGAGGTGTCACCCTCGTCACTCGATGCCAGCTCTACAGAGACGAGCAACTTAGGGGGTGTGCGGTGATGTGCTGTTCTCAGCCCGTTCGATCGGATCGATCGAGGCACAGGTACTAAAGCGGAGCAACTACAGCAAGGAAGAGGGGCCACAGATGGTTTACCATCCAACCTATACTAAGCAGTTTGGATAATAGGCAGGTATCAATAGCAGTTAAAAGGACAGGCTATGCATCAGAATAGGATAAATCAAAGCAGTAGCAGTTTCTAATGCAAGCAGGAGGAAGAAGGAATAGGTGATATAGGCATGCGTCAAGGGGGTTTGCTTGCCTGGAAGCTCTACTGAGATAGGCTGGTTGACAGAAGGCTGCTCGTCGGGAGTGTAGTCGAACTCTGCTGTGTCGGCGTCGGTCTCGGCGGATATCGGGAGAGAAGGAGGGGGAAAAAACAATAAATACAAAGCACACATATGTAACACAGATATACGACATGACAACACGCAGTGCTAGGGGGTGACCTAACGCGGTGCTAGGCGTGGCAGATGAAGCGGGAAGTTAACTGGAACGTTTTTCCGGTTTCGGACGTCTGTCAGACAGATGAACCGGAGGGGATGGTTCCATGTTCACGTAGTTAGGGGCACCTGACAGATGAACGGAGTGCATATTCGGAATCGTCATATTTTTCTGATCGTTTTTCATATATAAATTATTTTAATCCGAGTTACGGTTTAAAAGATATGATTTTCTAAAGTTTTTATTATTTTTTGGAATTATTTAAATTATTTAAACTAACATTATCCGAAACAGTAAATGCTGACATCAGCATGACGTCACTATGACATCAGCAGTTAACAGGACCCGTTGACTGGTCAACCTGACAGGTGGGACCCACCTGTCAGTGTCACATTTTAATTAACAGATTAATTAAATTAGTAATTTAGTTAACTAATTACGTGGGGCCTACGTGTCATTGACTGGTCAAACCTAGTCAGCAGTTTGACTGGTCAACTAGGCCCAGTGGGACCCAGTTGACAGTGACTGTTTAATTTAAACATGTTTTATTTAATCTAACCAGATAATTAGTGAGGTGGGGCCCTGTTGTCAGTGACCCAGTTTAGTTAATAGGTTAGCTAAATTAACCCTGATGCTACAGTAACCGGGGCCCGCGTGTCAGTGGCTGTTAGCCGCGTGGTTAGTGTCTAACCACCTGACGGGTGGGACCCGCCGACGTTTAAACCGCGCGCGCGCCGGCGACAACACGCCGGCGAGGCCGAATGCGGCGGCGATGCACGGGATCCGCCCACAGGCGGCCAAATCGGGTGCGGGACGGCTCGTTCAAACGAGCGAACGAGCGCGCGTCGCGTGGTGGTAGTGGCTGGGCTCGGGGAGGCCATATACGACGGCGGCGACGAGCGAGGGCGGCGGCCGGAGTTCGGCGTTGCGGCAAACGGCGCTAGAGGCGGCTAGGGGAAGAGGGAACAGGCGCATCCGGCGCGGAGGCTCACCGCGAGGCGAGTAGCGGGCTCAGGGGAGCTGAAGGAGGTCGAGGGCGACGGCGATGCGCGGCGGAGCACGGCGGCCGTGGCGAAGGGGAAGAAGGCGATGGCGGCGAACGGGAGCCTCCCGGCTTGCGTGGCTTGACGGAGAGGAAGAGGGGGCCGCGGTGGTCCTCCCGGATGACTTGGAACGGCGAGAGGGGGACGGTGGCCTCGGCTACGTCGGCAATGGCGACGGCGGCTCTCGGATGCGAGGGGGGAGAGAGTGAGCGAGCGCGATAGAGAGGGGAAAGGAGTGGCTAGGGTTCGGGGAGAGGGAGAGAGCGGCAGGGGCTTGCCCTTATCCATCGGTGGCCCTCGATGGCCGTGCGTACGCGGCGTCGGTGGCCGGCGATCGGCGGCCTTTGCCGTGGCACGAGATGAGGTAGGGGAAGGCCGGCCAGTTGGGCTGGGCCTGGAACAGTCCAAGTGATGGGCCAGGTGTACAGTAGCTTTTCCATTTTTCTTTTTCCAATTTCCTCTAATAGCTTCTGTTTGCATTTCTTTTTAATACTAAATGAATTTAGTTGGCTATGAAATTTGACACACAAATATTAGGCAACATTTTGAGCTAGCACAAGAAGCCTCAATTTATTGTGAGTAGTTCAACTATTTAATTAAATTGAAATGGATTAATATAATGCTGCTGGACCACTGTTTTAGTTTCTAGGGGCATTTTGGGAATTTCAAATAATGTTGGTTTTATTTTTATAATTGCTTATGGATTATTTGCAAAATTATGAACTATTTAGTTCTACTGTTTGGATAACTTTTAATTTTGACTTTGTTTTAAATTTGAATTTGAACTTGGATTATTCTCTAATTGTTTTTATAAGACTTAATGATGATGACTTGGCATGATTAACTGGCATAACTACTGTTAGTAATCTGGGGATGTCACAACATGCTATTTCATGTTAACGTTAGAGATATACTGTTATTTATATATTTTACCAGGAAAATTGATTTGAATCTAAAAGGTGCGTTGCACGGGGTTTACTGTGTGAGTGTGTCTCTCATCACCATTTTTTCCCGGTCGACCAATTATGAAAATTTCCGTGAGCCCCGAATATTTTTGACATCGTTCAAAATAAATAATTTTTTAGAAGATGCTCATATGCACATGTTTTCACATAACAACTTTTGTCCAAGTGATAAGGTGTGAACCATGACAACTCAAATGCCAAAAGTAGACATTTTTAGCGTTGAATAACTCTTAAAAAAAGGATGAGGTGTGTTAGCGACGTCTCAAACCCACACCCTACATGGCGAGTTGATTGCTAGATCATGCAACACATTTTATTAGATAGGGGATTAAAATAATTATATTTTTACACTAAAAATATTGAATTTGAAATTCGTTCAAAAATTTCGAACGAAAAAATACCAAAAATTTCAAGATTTTCTTCGGTCCATCCAGGAAAAAACAGAAATTGAGAAAAAAAAAACTTGTTCAAACCCCCGCGCAACACGTATTTTGGCTTCAAATCAATTATTATCCTGAACAGTATAAATAGTGTACTTATCTAACAATTAACCCAAATGGCTCGGTGTTGCAGTGGCTAGCACTTGATGTGTGAGGTGACATCCTGAGTTCGAAAACAGACGGGCGTGTTTATTTTTATTATGTGTCTATTTATTTTTTTGCTACTGACAGGTGGGACCCAAAAATAGGTATGGAGCATGGGTCAGCTGGCGTGCAGTATTGACGGAAAATTAACGGCAACGACAGAAATGTACTCAAACGTACCCGAAACACAAGTTGTAGGATCGATTTATGTCATTTTTCAAGTTTATGTATGTATTTGTGTACATCCAGTGCAAGTTAATGTATCAAAAGTGTAATTAACTCCTTGTTGAACAACATGTGAAAATAACAACGTAAAAAGATGTAAGGGTTGTTTGGTTCCTTGCCACACTTTCCACACCTCACCTTAGGCAAGTTTGACCAAATTAGATGGGTGTTGGATTCTAGCCACACCTAAGGCAAGTTTTTTTTTGTATGACTAGTAAGCCCCACATGTCATAGACATAAAAAGTGTGGCAAGATTTCCTAAGGCAAACCAAAATGTGGCTAAGAATTTGAGCAACTCAAGTAAGACAAGTATGCCAAAAATAATATGGCAATATGTGGCAAATATAGCCACAATCGAAACATGCCAGTTATTCTGGGCGGGTTTGATTTTCTTGAAAAATATCTTGGCATAGACTGATAGCCATGCAACGGTGAGGGAGTATGCATTCTTGTGCGACGCGTGGTCGGCCATAAGTGCGGGGTTTGTAGGCATGAAAATCAGGGCATAATATTTTGGCAACACGTGCATTATTTGTTTCATGAGTACAAATAGTACACATCCTACAATTTAGATGTGATCCATGATCGCAATGCGAAGTCGCTACTACATAGGTGGTACACTATATTGAACTCCGTCATGAAGTTTTCCGGCGCGATTTCACAAGTGGAAGAAGGTGACCACTAGCCGCGATGTACTATCAGACTGAGGGCAAACCCTTCACATTGATTCACTGATGGATAAAGCTCAAAGGGCAGCCCATCTAAGAGAACATGTGGTGATGAAGAAGGTCAAACTCCAGGAAATAAAGTTTGAGATAAAGACCACTTACGAGGAGTATGTTTGAATTCGGGATTGATGAATTTGTAGAACATCCGATGCTTTTATTTATAATATAAATGTATGATTAAATTACTAATCGATCAATGACTGGATGACGAACATTTGATTAGTTTTATTCATTTTTTTAAAAGAGGAGGACATTTGGAAGCGGCATATTGGCTTTGGGTGCATAAACACACGTGGGTGAACAGTAAAACGGTTTAAAATAGAAAAAACTTGATATTTTTTGTGATGCGAAATGCTCATGTGCGTGAAGTCCGTGCCAAATTTCATGGAGTTTAGACATTTCAATAGCTCTTGACAAAAAAGACAAATTTCGGGCCTATGAGAAACTCTTGAAAACAACATTGTTCGGAGCTCATTTTGTCTTCTTTTCCACGAGGTTGTCGAATGTCATTTAGCCACGAAATTTTGCACGCACCTGGCGCACTGAATCATCTTGCATCCAATTTTTTTTTTCAGTTTTTATTTTTCTTTTTTGTGTTACTTTTTATTTTACTGATCACCGGATGCAGATGAGCCCGGGCACCAAATTGAATGTCCGGCGGACGTGGACATGTCTACAGACATTTAGTGTATTCATTTTGATGGACAATGCTTGGAGGCCTAATTATTCATCGGCACACAGCAAGTACATAGTGGTACGTGAGACTGGACTGTGGACTGGATCAAGAGCAGCTACTGTTTGTTAACATAAGTGCTCCAGTTTCCGGATGTGGTATGGCGTATAAGCTAGCGCAGGGAGCTCTAGTTATCGGAATCCTCGATCGCAGCATGTAGTATATGGTCCGCAACAAATTGGCCATGCTCGTCGCGCAGCCGAAAAAATCTCTACCGTAGTCGCTTCGTTGAAAGTTGCAAGATTTTTCTGCAAACCCGAAAAAACTATGGACTCCTTAAAATATGATTGTCGATGGGACACCACCGTTGAACGACCTGCCAGGCGTCAGTTACGGAGACCATTTTGATCGAACAAGCACGCGATGGTACAGGACACCGCGGCCATCACGCACCTGACGGAAAGCTCTGCGTGTGGGCCGGCCCTTTACATATATGGCAGGGAATACTTAATTTGCGTCTGTCTATACACCTAATAATACCTTTTTTTTCATGGTAATACGTGTCTCATTCATATCATAAAGATCAAAGTACAAGTCACGTAAAAACCGACATGACAAAACTGAAAAGACAGCAGAACATCTCTGAGCTTGACACCAACGTCCGTCACCTGCCTCCGGCACCACCATAGCAGCCACCAAAAAAAAAATGACGCATCACCTCCTCACCCGAGCTCGACGCGGCTCCATCGCTGATATGCAGCTTTGCGGACCTCCAAGGTGGCTTACCAAAGGTGAATCCATTGCCGTTGAACGAATCAGACCGGGGCAACACACCATGACTAAGACGTCGAAGGGGGAAACCATACCTGCCATCCATCAACCACGAACCCAACACACGTTCGGTCTTCCAGATGTCGTCGATGCAGATCACAATCTGCATCCGCTCCTGGACTACCTCCCAAGCTCCGCGCCGACGCTGGAGCAGACGCCGTCGCACGGCGGAGCCCGAGGACACAAATCCACCACAAGGATGCCGACGCCGCCACAACATCCCTGCTTGAACAGATTGGTTCCCAGATCCATCATCGACCATTGAGACGATCGTCTCGCCGGAGAAGAATCCGGAGCTTCTTTATTCAGCATCGCCGTCGCCGCCATCGAAGCCAAGACGCGAACAATCCAAAACCTAAGCTACTAGGGAAACCTAAGCCAAGACGTGAACAATCCGGCACGCGCGGGATCCGACGACCCCCCTCACCACCGACGACCGAGAGGTCATCGGTGGAGGGGAGCCGCGGAAAACGGCGCCGAAAGGCTAGCCTCTTGCTGGTGGCGGCTAGGGTTTCAAGCCGCCAGGGACGAGAGGAAAAGATACAACCACCCACCCACCCAATAATACCGGACACATCCCCATCCCCACGCGAAAGTGCGCTTCTAGATTCCGTACGTCCGCTCCTGTGAATTACCGCACACTTGCCCTCCAGGGTATTAATAACCAGATCACATGATTACAATACCGTGTAGTACAACAATCAGCATGATCCCAAGCATCAAGGAATCGTGGTATACAAGGTAGAGTACTTAATATCTAAAGATATGATACTCTATTGGGAAATGCTTACCTTCAGCCGGCGGATCGCTCGTGCGATCCGTCGCCTCCTCTGCGTGACGCGTGTACGTGTGTTTTATCTTTCTGCAACATCACGTGTGTTACAAAATTGCCTTCCGCAACAACAACAACCATGTAGCAACAAATAAAGACGAAAAAAAACTACAAATATTTTCTGCAACATTGTTTGTGTTGCAATTTTTTTCCCACAACAACGCCCATGTTGCAAAAATAGTGAAGAAAAAAAGCTGCATCACCTCATATTTGTTGCAAAGTATTCTGCAACACTACCCTTGTTGCAATGATGAGAATAACGTTGGACGCTAGATAGCTGTACATATTACGGTCGCCGAGGCGGCGGATCTTTTAGAAAGATCCGCCGGTCGACGTGTAGCGTGGGTAATCGTGTCGTTTACACGTAATATAATTAGTACTCCCTCCATTCTTGAAAGAGTGTATTTCCAATTTTGTTGGAGGGTCAAACTATCTCAAAGTATGACCGAGTTTGTGCAAAAATATATCAATGTTTGTGAAACCAAATAGGTATATCATGAAAATATATTTTATCATGAATCTAATGCTACTAATTTGATGGCATAAATATTGATGTATTATTGTATAAATACGGTCAAACATAAAAAAGTTTGACTTTCCAACAAAGTTGGAAATACACTCTTTCAAGGATGGAGGGAGTACGTGCTGTAGTTTCGGATCCAAAACAGCCACGCGACGGGAGGGTGCGAATGGGCGGTACGTACCCCTCCCCCGGCGCACGCGTCGGGCGCAAGCAAGCTCCACTTTCCCCTCCTCTCCTCCCGAATTCCCCTGCTCTGCTCCCGCATCCAATCCCTACCTAGCTACACGACTCCAACACGCATTGCTGACCCTCCTCTCACACCAACACAGATCGCAGAACCATCCGTCCACAGAGACGCCAGTCCCAGCAGCTGCACTCGTTTGGATTTAGGACGGAGCAGCGCCGGACGCTACAATTCCACGGAGTAGAAAGGGTGGAGCAGAGAGCCGATTGCAGTTCAATCTAGCGGGGCCGCTGAAACCGAGCTCCGCACCTACTGACCAATGTTGAACCAGCTCCATGTAGTCCGTCGTGGGGAGCCAGTGATCCAGAGTACCCAGTGGAGTTAGCTGACGAGCAAGTTGTCAACTCCCGATTTGTCGCGAGGAGCCAGCAATCTAGGAGCGGGAAGTGAAGCCAAGGATTTCGCGGAGTGGAGGGCATCCCAACCCAACAGGTTAGTCTCTTCCCCTAGATCGCTTCCTACAACTCCTCCATTGCCTCCAATTCGTTTACACATTGCTGACCAACACACATCGTTTTTGCAGAACCATCCATCCATCCATCCACAGAGAAGCCCGGACCAACCTTCGTTAGTCAATCTCGCACCAACACACATCGCACAAGGCAGAACCATCCCAGCTGCACTAGTTTTTGCAAAACCATCCATCCACAGAGAAGCCCAGACCAGCCTTCGTTAGTCAGTCTCACACCAACACACATTGCAGAAGGCAGAACCATCCATCCACAGAGATGCCCGGACCAGCCTTCGTTAGTCAGTCTCACACCAACACACATTGCAGAAGGTAGAACCATCCATCCACAGAGATGCCCGGACCAGCCTTCGTTAGTCAGTCTCACACCAACACACATTGCAGAAGGCAGAACCATCCATCCACAGAGATGCCCGGACCAGCCTTCGTTGGTCAGTCTCACACCAACACACATTGCAGAAGGCAGAACCATCCATCCACAGAGAAGCCCGGACCAGCCTTCGTTGGTCAGTCTCACACCAACACACATTGCAGAAGGCAGAACCATCCATCCACAGAGAAGCCCGGACCAGCGTTCGTTGGTCAGTCTCACACCAACACACATTGCAGAAGGCAGAACCATCCATCCACAGAGAAGCCCGGACCAGCCTTCGTTAGTCAGTCTCACACCAACACACATTGCAGAAGGCAGAACCATCCATTCACAGAGAAGGCCGGACCAGCCTTCGTTAGTCAGTCTCACACCAACACACATTGCAGAAGGCAGAACCATCCATCCACATAGATGCCCGGACCAGCCTTCATTAGTCAGTCTCACACCAACACACATTGCAGAAGGTAGAACCATCCATCCACGGAGATGCCCGGACCAGCCTTCGTTAGTCAGTCTCACACCAACACACATTGCAGAAGGCAGAACCATCCATCCACAGAGAAGCCCGGACCAGCCTTCATTAGTCAGTCTCACACCAACACACATTGCAGAAGGCAGAACCATCCATCCACAGAGAAGCCTGGACCAGCCTTCGTTAGTCAGTCTCACACCAACACACATTGCAGAAGGCAGAACCATCCATCCACAGAGATGCCAGTCCCAGCCGCACTCGTTTTTGCAGGGAAGTCTGTAGCAACACCGGCCATATCCTTCTTGGTCAATAAAGCTTTCACCTATGTCGACAAATACTTCAAGTCTCCAGACATTGATGAGGTGAAAAATAGACTCATGCTCGCCATGCCTAAGATCCAAGCAGTGTTTGATGCCATCAACCCGGTATATGTCAGGGAGCAGAGCAGCGCCCTGGATGCGTGGCTCTGGCAGCTGAGGGAGGCGGTCGAGGACGCCATCGACGAGCTTGAATACTATGAGCTTGAGGAGAAGGCCAATGATCACAAAATTACTGAATGGGGTTCTCCTTTTGACAAGATGAAGCACAAGTTTGTGAAATTCGTTAAGAGTGTCAAAACTTTCAAAAAAGTTGCTAATGCTTGCATTGTCAAAAGACTGATGAAATCGGTGGATGCTTTAGATAAGGCTGTTGGTGGTGTTGTTAGTTTTCTCAGCCTCACAGACCATCTCAATGGAACTTCCTCCAGCTGTCAGCAACAAGTGCAAGTGAACAATGATCGTGAAACTGGTTCTATCTTTAGTGCAAGCATTTTCGTTGGACGAGAACAGGAGAAAGAGAAGATTATTGGATGGCTAGCAAATACATCAACTCAGACCAATATTGTTTCTATTCTTTCAGTTGTTGGCCACGGTGGCATGGGGAAGACAAGTTTGGCTCAGACTATATGCGAACGACAAGAGGTGCTGGATCACTTTAAGCTCATATGGGTCACTGTGTCAACTAGCTTTGACGCGGCATCACTGACGAGAAAAATATTGGAATGCGCTACGGGCGCAAAACCAAAGGCTGATCAGCTGGAACCACTACAGCGAGATCTCAAAGAAAAGCTCAAATCTGATAAATTTTTGCTAGTTCTGGATGATGTTTGGGAAGATAAGAAAATGGATGAATGGGAAAAGTTATCTGCTCCGTTGAAGAAACTGAACAATGCTGGAAGTAAAATCTTATTGACAACCCGTATGCAATCTGTAGCGGACATGGCTGCAAGAGTAATGGGGGTCAAAACAGATCAGTGCCTGACATTACAAGGCCTAGAAGAAGAAGAAACTTTCGAGCTCTTCATTCATCATGCCTTTTCTGGGTTGAAGAATCCAGCAAATTATGGAAATTTGAGGTTAACTGGAGAACAAATTGCAAAGAAACTGAGAGGATGTTGCTACTTGTGAACTGCGTTGGTAATTCCCCGAAGAGGAGAGGATGATGCAATACAGTAGAGATAAGTATTTCCCTCAGTTAAGAACCAAGGTATTCAATCCAGTAGGAGAACCACGACAAAATCCAGTGAGCAGCACCTACACACACAAAAGCAAACACTTGCACCCAACGCAAATAAGAGGGTTGTCAATCCTCTTAGCGGTTATTTGCAAGGATTAAGTCTGATAGAAATAAAATGATAAAGTAAATTACTAAACTAAATAGAAGTAAATAAATTGCAACAAAGTATTTTTGGTTTTTTATATATGATTAAATAGACCCGGGGGCCATAGTTTTCACTAGAGGCTTCTCTCTCGAACAAATAGCATACGGTGGGTAAAAAAATTACTGTTGGGCAATTGATAGAAAAGCAGATAATTATGACGGATTCATGGCAATGATCATGTATATAGGCATCACGTCCGAGACAAGTAGACCGACTCCTGCCTGCATCAACTACTATTACTCCACCCATCGACCGCTATCCAGCATGCATCTAGGGTATTAAGTTAATGAAAACAGAGTAACGCCTTAAGCAAGATGACATGATGTAGAGAAGCAAATTCAAGCAATATGAATAAACCCCATCTTTTTATCCTTAATGGCAACAATAAAAATATGTGTCATGTCCCTTTCTGTCACTGGGATTGAGCACCGCAAGATTGAACCCATCACAAAGCACCTCTCCCGTTGCAAGATAAACCGATCTAGTTGGCCAAACCAAATCGATAGATCGGAGAGAAATACAAAGCTATATTTAATCATGCATAACAGAGTTTAGAGAACACCCAAGTATTTCTCATGAATAATCTGATCATAAACTCACAATTCATCGGATCCCAACAAACACACCGCAAAAGAAGATTACATCGGATAGAACTCCAAGATCATCGAGGAGAACATGGTATTGAAGATCAAAGAGAGAGAAACCATCTAGCTACTAGCTATGGACACGTAGGTCTGTGGTAAACTACTCACACATCATCGGTAGGGCAGCAAGGTTGATGTAGAAGCCCTCTGTGATCGATTCCCCCTCCGGCAGATTACCGGAGAAGGCCTCCAGATGGGATCGCGGAAGAACAGAGGCTTGCGGCGGCGGAAAGGTTTTCTCTTCTCTCTTTTTGGTATAATGGGAATATTTTAGAATTTATAGCGCTGGAATTAGGTCAGGAGGTGCCACGAGGGGCCCACAAGCCTGGGGGGCGCGGCCACCCCCCCTGGGGCACACCCCCTGAGCTTGTCGCTCCCTCGTAACTCCTCTGGTCTTCTCCCAAAGTTTCGTGGGTCTCTTCTGGTCTAGAAAAAATTAATCCAAAGTTTTTTTCTTGTTTGGACATTTTTTGATAATGATTTTCTGAAAAGGCAAAAACAAGCAAAAAACAGCAACTGGCACTAGGCATTGAGTTAATAGGTTAGTCCCAAAAAATGATATATAATTGCATAAAGTTGCATATAAAACATCCAAGATTGATACTATAATAGCATGGAACAATCTTGGAGACCTATCAAGCATCCCCAAGCTTAATTCCTGCTCGTCCTCGAGTAGGTAAATGATAAAAACAGAATTTTTGATGTGGAATGCTACCTAACATGTTTTATCATGTAATCTCTTTTACGGTATGAATATCATGATTCAAATGATTCAAAGCAATAGTCTATAATTTGATATAAAGACATCAATACTCAGGCATACTAACAAACAATCATGCCTTTAAAATAACAATGCTAAAACAAGTTATCCCTACAAAATCATATAATCCTGTCATGCTCCATCTTCTTCACACAAAGTATTTATCATGCACTACCCCGATGACAAGCCGAGCAATTGGTTCCTACTTTTTAACGCGCTTCAGCTTTTTCAACCCCCACGCAATACATGAGCGCAAGCCATGGACATAGCACTAAGGGTGGAATAGAATATGATGATAGAGATAATAAGGGGAAGTCAAAAAGAAGAAGATAGTCTCACATCAACGCGGCTAATCAACGGGCTATGGAGATGCCCATCAATTGATGTTAATGCGAGGAGTAGGGATTGCCATGCAACGGATGCACTAAGAGCTATAAGTGTATGAAAGCTCAACAATGAAAACTAAGTGGGTGTGCATCCAACTTGCTTGCTCATGAAGACCTCGGGCATTTGAGGAAGCCCATCATCGGAATATACAAGCCAAGTTCTATAATGAAAAATTCCCACTAGTATATAAAAGTGATAACATAGGAGACTCTCTATATGAAAAACATGGTGCTACTTTGAAGCACAAGTGTGGAAAAAGAGGATAGTAACATTGTCCCTTCTCTCTTATTCTCTCATTTATTTATTTATTTTATTTTATTTTATTATTTTTCGTCCGGAGCCTCATCCCGACTTGTGGGGGAATCATAGCCTCCATCATCCTTTCCTCACTGGGACAATGCTCTAATAATGATGATCATCACACTTTTATTTACGTACAACTCAAGATTACAACTCGATACTTAGAACAAAATATGACTCTATATGAATGCCTCTCGCAGTGTACCAGGATGTGCAATGATCTAGCGTGACATGTATAAAAAATGATGAACGGTGGCTTTGCCACAAATACTATGTCAGCTATATGATCATGCAAAGCAATATGACAATGATGATGTGTGTCATATAAAAAAGAACGGTGGAAGTTTCATGCAAATATATCTCGGAATGGCTATGGAAATGCCATGATAGGTAGGTATGGTGGCTGTTTTGAGAAAGATATAAAGAGGCTTATGTGTGATAGAACATATCATATCACGGGGTTTGGATGCACCGGCGAAGTTTGCACCAACTCTCGATGTGAGAAAGGGCAATGCATGGTACCGAAGAGGCTAGCAAATTGCGGAAAGGTGAGAGTGCGTATAATCCATGGACTCACATTAGTCATAAAGAACTCATATACTTATTGCGAAAGTTTATTAGCCCTTGAAGAAAAGTACTACTACGCATGCCCCTAGGGGGGAGGTTGGTAGGAGTTAACCATCGCGCGCCCCCGACCGCCACACAAAGGAAGACAATCAATAATAATTGATGCTCCAACTTCTTAGCACAACGACAGACCATACGTGCATGCTTCAGGAATCACAAACCTTAACACAATTATTCTTACTAAACCACAATTATCTACTAATACCTCCCACATATTACCATATTAATATCGCAAAACTATTGCAAGGAATCAAATTTATCATATTCAGTGATCTACATGAAAGTATTTATTGTATCCCTCTTGAATACGTATCATATCAGGACCAAATTCATAACCCGTGCATATTACCATTGCTATCATGAGACTCTCAAAAAGAGATAAGTGAAGTATGAGAGTGCAACTATTTCTTTAAAATATCATCACCACCGTGCTCTAAAAGATATAAGTGAAGCACTAGAGCAACTGCCTAGCTCAAAAGATATAAGTGAAGCACATAGAGTATTCTAACAAATCACGAATAATGTGTGTCCCTCTCAAAAAGGTGTGTTCAGCAAAGATGATTGACAAACTAAAAAGCAAACAAAAGCAAACAAACTATTTCACAAGACGCTCCAAGTAAAACACATATCATGTGATGAATAAAAATATAGCTCCAAGTGAGTTACCGATAGATTGTAGACGAAAGAGGGGATGCCTTCCGGGGCATCCCCAAGCTTAGATGCTTGAGTCTTCCTTGAATATTACCTTGGGGTGCCTTGGGCATCCCCAAGCTTAGGCTCTTGCCACTCCTTATTCCTTTGTCCATCGCAGTCTCACCCAAAACTTGAAAACTTCAGCACACAAAACTCAATAGAAACCTCGTGAGATCTGTTAGTATAACAAACAAATCTTAAACTTTAGGTACTGTATTAAATTGATTCATATTTAATATTAGCAAAATTCTACTGTACTCCAACTTCTCCATGACTCATACCCCCCGATACGATCCATAGATTCATCAAAATAAGCAAACTATGCAACAAAAACAGAATCTGTCTAAAACAGAATAGCCTGTAAAGATCTATTTAAAAGTCATACTTATGTAACTCCAAAAATTCTGAAAAATTAGGAAAACGTGGGAAATTCATATACCAATACTGTGTAAAAAATTCAGATTTTTGTGACACTCTAGTACAGAATTAAAAATCCAGCACTGGACGCAAAACTTTCTGTTTTCCAAACAGCATCAATTATACTATCTTCCAAATCATCCCAAAGGCATTACTTGGCACAAACACTAATTAAAACATAAAAACATAATCATAACAGAAGCTATAATCATGCAAACACTCAAGGACAGTAGGTAAAAGCAAAATTTTATTTTATTCATTGGGTTGCCTCCCAACAAGCGCTATTGTTTTATGCCCCTAGCTAGGCATAATGCATAGTTTCAAGTGTTGTCATCCTTGGTTTTTACTACTTTAGAAGGATTGGTCTCGAACCCGGGAGGCTCCTTGCGCTTCCCATGATTTTCAGAAAATAAAGCAACTTTACTATCTAAAGTGTCTAACTTCTTATTGCAAATAGTAAGGAGATTATTCATACGGTTGAGGTTACCGCTAACATTTTTAAGGGGTTCATTAGACTTTTGTAATTCCACCAAATTCTTTTGTATGTCACCTAGATTTTCCAAAATTTGAATCCCTTCTTGAGTATAATTAGGTCCTTTTTGCAATGGTGGGGACCCCACTATTCCCTCTATTAGTTCATAAGCTGTATTAGGATCACTATCAAAAAAATTTCCTTTGGTAGAAAAGTCCAAGAGTTGTCTATTGGGCATAGTTAGCCCTACATAAAAGTTTCGCAACAAAATTTTCATATCTCCTTTTATAGTGCAAACACGATAAGATTCAATTATCCTATACCAAGCGTCTTTCAAATTTTCTCCTTGTTTCTGTTTGAAGTAAAGAACTTCAAAATCCGGAGACAGAGGAGGGATAGTAGAACCAGTCATAATGGTAAGGCAAGCAAGCAATCAAGCAAGTAAAATATTTTTGTGTTTTTGTAAAAAAAAATTAGAAGTGGGGGAGATGAAAACGAGAGGCAAATGCAAATAAAAGGTAAATAAAGTAAATGCAAGTGAATGATAATTTGTGCGAAGGTACTTGGTAATTTTGATGATGTCTCCCCGGCAACGGCGCCAGAAATTCTTCCTGCTACTTGTAGTCTGTGTTGGTATTTCATCGAAGAGGAGAGGATGATGTAGTACAGTAGAGATAAGTATTTCCCTCAGTTAAGAACCAAGGTTATCAATCCAGTAGGAGAACCAAGCAAAATTCCGTTAAGTGCACCTACACACACAAGAGTAAACACTTGCACCCAACGCAAATAAGAGGGTTGTCAATCCTCTTAGCGGTTATTTGCAAGGATTAAATCTTATCGAGGTAAATAGATAAACTAAACTACTAATTAAAATAAAAGTAAATAAATTGCAGCAAGGTATTTTTAGGTTTTTTATATAATAAAGATAGACCCGGGTGACGGTGTCCTGAATTAGGGGGTGCTAACCGGGCCGACCCGTCTCCTCGGTTGGGCCGAGGTACCCCCGTGCGTGACCAAGATGGACTCCGGAGGCTATACGTGGGAGACGTGATCGGCGCTGTCTCTACCGAAGACTTGTAGTACACTTCAAGATTTGTCCAGCCGCCTTACTCCTAAATACCGACATTGTAACCCTAGGTACCCTCCCTGGCGTGTATATAAGCCATAGGGTTTAGCCTGTAGAGGGGACATCAACGCAACATTGCTCACCTAGTCATAGAAGTTAGACACATTACGATCTCGAGGTAGATCAACTCTGTACTCGATACATCTCTATCAATATAAAAGAAGTATGACGTAGGGTTTTACCTCCATCAAGAGGGCCCGAACCTGGGTAAACATCGTCTCTATTGTCACTGTTACCATCGATCCGAGATCCACAGCTCGGGACCCCCTACACCGAGGTCTGCCGGTTTTTACACCGACACTGGTGCTTTCATTGAGAGTTCCGCTGTGCGATCACCAGAAGGGTCGATGGCTCATCTACGGATCAATCATGCCAACAGCTCTAGGGACGTCTACGTCCCCGGACAGCTTTTCGTCTTCGGTAGCATGGTATTCTGCGCCGATTCAACGGGACAACTGACTTCCGTCGAGAACTACACCCCGGGACGGATCGTAACTTTCGGTGGCCTTGAGTACACTGCCGATTCCCGCGGCGAACTCATCCTATCAGGATGGACGCCCGGCTTGATCGAAAGCTCGGCCGGTTCTGGAGGCTCGACTCCGGAGCCGAACTCTGTCTTGACATCTTTTGAGATTACTGACGCCGCCACTCCGGCTGATCTCTCCCCGACCACTAGTCCGGAAAGAGATCCGGCTCCCACTCCCGAAGAGATATCGATGCCGGAGTTGATTTCGAATCAAAACTCCGAAGTATGTTCAGATTTCCTTCGCTCCGAAGACGCACCTGGTCACACACCGGATGTGCTTTGAATCAGCCCTGCCTACGGCGCTTCCATGGATCCCGAAGAGTTATCTCACCTTGATAAGATGCTTTGTCGCATCCAGAGCATGTCCATCTCAGACGGCAAGACTTCGGTCTACGATCAGATCGGACTTAAAGCCGACGATAGGGAAATTTACATCCCACCCACCACCCACCTAGTCGCCACGATCGATGATTTAACCGACGTGTTGGACTACGGCAAACCCTCAGATATGGAGTAGGACGCCGACGGCCCCATCGAGAACACCTTGCCCTCGGTCAACACGGGCAAGTGGACCGCCACATCCACCTATGATGTCTACATGGTGGACACCCCCAAATCCCCTCCAAGACGCCGGCGACGGCGTCGAAGGGGCAATAATGGGAAACCCAGTGGCAATGACGCAACAGCCAATAACGGCAACGAGGAGGACGGCGACGCCGATAATAATGAGGAGGACATTCAAGCCTCCCCACTAAGGAACGACACACCAGACCAACCTCTTGTGGACTCCGATCCCGATGACCTCTTCGAAGGGGCCGACGACAATTACATGCCGGAGTCCGAGGAGGAGGACAGCCTCGGTACCGAGGACTTCATCGTCCCCGAGGACCCCTTCGAACAAGAACGCTTCCGGCGACGCCTTGTTGCGACGGCCCGGAGCTTAAAATGCAAGCAGCAGTTGCTGTAGGAAAATACCGACGCGCTAAATGAAAAGTGGGTTGAAGTGCTCTCCGCCGAGCAGGATATGGAGAACCGACGCCATAGTACGCCGAAGGCTTACCCACGCAGGCGCCTGCTACAAGTATTTGATGAAGAACTCGCTGACGACCTCGATCGGCCCCCTAGAGGCCGGGACAGGCCAAGACGAGAAGACCCCGGGGAACGGCCACCTGCACGCCGTCATGGCAAGGACCCCGTGGATTACATAGATCCTCACGACGCAAGATGTCATATTGAGGAAAAACGGGCTCCCCCTCGGTCCATCTACGGGTCAAGGGGACGTGCGCCCGCCGGGCCGGACGGCTACGATGCCTGGATGGACAGGAACGGCCGTGCCCGCGATCAAGCCTACTCACGATTTTCTCCCGACCTCCGACGAGATGCTCTTCGGTCCCGAGGTCCGGCTCACCCAATCTGCTTCACAGACAGGGTAATGGAACATCAATTCCCGGAAGGGTTTAAACCCATCAATATAGATTCATACGATGGCACCACGGACCCAACAGTTTGGATCGAGGATTTTCTCTTACATATACACATGGCCAAAGGAGATGATCTCCATGCCATTAAATACCTGCCTCTCAAGCTCAAGGGGTCGGCGAGGCATTGGCTCAACAGCCTCCCACCTAATTCTATCGGCAGCTGGGAAGCCCTTGAAGATGCTTTTCGAGCGAACTTCCAGGGCACGTATGTTCGACCTCCGGACGCCGATGACCTCAGCCGTGTCACCCAGCAGCCCGGCGAATCAGCTCGAAAGTTCTGGAACAGGTTTCTCACCAAAAATAACCAGATCATAGACTGCTCCAAAGCCGAGGCCATCGCTGCATTTAAAAATAATATTCGAGATGAATGGTTGGCTCGACAACTCGGCCAGGACAAGCCGAGAACTATGGCTGCCCTGACCTCACTGATGACCCGCTTTTGCGCGGGAGAAGATAGCTGGCTCGCCCAAAGTACTCACAACGGCGAGGCTGGCACCTCGGAAACTCGCGACGCCAATGGAAAACCAAAGCGTAACAAAAATAAGCGCAGGTATAAAAATGGCGGAAGCGACAGTGAAGACACCACGGTCAACGCAGGATTCACCGGACCTAAATTCGGGCAGAAAAGAAAACCCTATAAGGGGAACAAAGATGGACCTAGCCAGCTTGACAGGCTCCTGGACCGCCCATGCGGGATTCATGGTACTCAGGAAAAACCAGCAACACACACTAATAGGAATTGCTGGGTCTTCAAACAAGCCGGCAAGATAGCGGCAGAGAGTCAGAATAAAACCCAACCCCGCAGCGACGACGAGGATGAACCTCGGCAGCCCAATAATGGAGGGCAAAAGAAATTTCCCAACGAGGTAACAGAGGTCAATATGATCTATGTCACCCATATCCCTAAACGGGAGAGAAAACGTGTGCTTCGGGACGTATACGCGCTGGAGCCAGTCGCCCCGAAGTATAACCCATGGTCGGCTTATCCGATCACTTTCGACAAGCACGACCATCCGACCAGCATAAGGCATGGCGGATCTGCGGCGCTCGTCCTGGACCCTATTGTTGATGGTTATCATCTAACACGCGTCCTGATGGATGGGGGAAGCAGTCTTAACCTCATTTACGAGGACACAGTTCGGAACATGGACATTGACTCATCTCGGATAAAGCCGAGCTCTACCACCTTTAAAGGTGTCATTCCGGGCGTCGAGGCCTGTTGTACCGGGACAGTCACCCTCGAGGTAGTCTTCGGTTCGCCCGAGAACTTTAGAAGCGAGGAGTTAATCTTCGACATCGTACCCTTCCGGAGTGGATACCACGCGCTCCTAGGACGCACAGCGTTTGCACGCTTCAATGCGGTCCCGCATTACGCCTACCTCAAGCTCAAAATGCCGGGACCCAACGGTGTTATCACAGTTAATGGTAACACCAAGCATTCCCTCCGGACAGAGGAACAGACCGCGGCTTTTGCAGCCGAGGTCCAAGCGTCCGAGGAGGCAGCCCGCAGCGATAAACGCGCCGCTCGCTCTTTGAAGCGAGCCCGGGCTACACAAGTCGACCTCGGCCAGCTACCCCCGCACCCGAAATAGGGATGCGGGCTCCTCGCGTGCCCCAACTGCGGGCACTACGTCCCCAGGGTACATAACTTCGCACTCAAAATTCCCTGGGACGTCGAGGAGCCACCACAACTACCCACACGTCGGGCGCGGATTAACCACGCGAAGACGAGGCTTAGAGCCCCTGCACATGCAGGTATCTGTAAAAGAAACAGCCGAGCATATTTACGTCTCTGTGGCCTTAACCACAGAATGACTCCGGCAAACACCTTCCTTTGAGGAACTCGGTCTATCAAACACTTCGAGTGTATAAAGGGCCGGTTGGGCATCGACCTTTGCAAATCCTTCATCGTCAATCGGGACGATCTGGTCAACAGTTCGGAAATGCAGACGTGCGGCAGGCTTCGGTCCGGATCCTTTAAAATCCGTCAGTAATTATCCGACCTGTTTTTTTCCCTCCCTTCCTTACTATTTACGTTGTACTCTTTCAATTACTCTCGTCCCACCTGGGCATGTACACGATTGATGTTATGAAATAAAGAAAACCGTGCCCTTTCAAGGTCTTTATTGTATTTCTTTATCGAGCACAGCTCCGGGACGATGAAGTACTTTAACAAGATGCAATTGTATATGAAAGTCCGATGTATTCGGCGTCCCGGATTTTTGGCCTTATATGCATCAGTTTCGAACCTAGATTTTGGTCAATAGTTGGGTTGCCCAGCTCCTATGTGTACCCCTTACATTTCCGATGTATTCGGCTAAGGGCGTAACGGGAGAACCACTGCGATTGCGCTGCCAGGTTAATTGGCATGGCGCCTCAGTGGAGAAAGCTGAAAACTGACTATCTAGGTAAGCGTAAACTGGTCCGCCATCCGGAGACCGCGTCAAGCGATGTGACGATAGAGATCACCCGTGTCAAATGAAGGGCTTTCACTTCCAGCCTAAGTGTGCTATGGCCTAGGCCTCGGCCGCGTTGGCCGCACACTTCCTATGCCGGGGGCTGGTCCTCAGCCCCCACAGTCAAACTCGTATGACTAAATGAAATATGTCAAGCCACTATAGTCCGATTGCCTAGTTCCTCTAAGTCATTGACCGCCTCCGGGTACGGAGACGTCGGCCAAGGGTCCAGTATGCCTTAAGGAACACCCTCTGTATAACCTACACTGGGGCTGAAGCCGACGACTGGCCACTCTCATTTTGAACAGTCATATTGGAGGAATAATCGAATCATAAACTAACAACATATGGAAATTCAAGCCATCTTCATTCAAACACGAGATAAATGTTTTTACATCATCCACTCCGGTATTCCGAAGTATCACCTAAAAGTACAGAGTGTCCTTGAGGCACATGGCCTCGGTGGTCCGAGCTCCCGCCTCAACCTCGGCAAAATACTGCTCGGCGGTCCGCGGCTTGTCAGCAGGAGGGCCAGCGGCACACGTCTCCGCATCAACCTTGAGGAAGTGAGTCTTCACGCAAGCATATGCCCTCCGCGCCCCTTCGAAGCACGTAGACCTCTTCCAACGCTCGACGCAGGGCACGGCATTTTGGAGCCGGGCCGTCAGGCCGAAGAAACTCTTCGGCATGGCTTCGGCGGGCCACAAGGCGACGCAGAGGTCCTGGAGCGCCGGCCTTGTCATGCGGAAGAGCTCGACCAGCTGCTTCACTCGATGATTCAACAGCTGCGCAGACGGCGACCCCGGGAATTGACCCCAGAAGGCTTTCTCCGCCTCGTGGCCCGCCAGCTGGCCGAAGTATGCCACCGCATCCTCCGCGCTCTGCGGGAGTTCCTCGAAGACCTCTGCGGAATGCCATAATTGGGTGAGCTCGACACACCCTTTGCTGCCAAACGCACACTGCAGCAAAAATCTCTTACCCGAGGCGATTTTCTCCACTTGCTGGAGCAGCTCGCGGTCCGCTCGGGCCGAGGTCTTGAGCTCGAAGTAGGCATGCTGCAGCGTCTCGAGCTCCTCCTTCGTCCGCTGCCCCTCCTCCTGAAGTTTGTCGCGTGCTTCGAACACGCCCTTCAGGGTCTCCTCGACCTCTAGCACCCTTGCCTGGTGCTTCTCTCCGGCCGCCTTCTCGGCGGCCCGTGCCCTCTCGGCCGCGGCGGCAGCAGTCTCATGTTGCCGCACTTCTTTCCGAGCTCTGTCGAGCTCGGCCCTGAGCATCTCCAGCTCCGCTGTCAATACAGTTTGGCCTTAGCTGCCTTCTTTCATTTATATTACACGTATTTAGTCGAAATACAAAGGCAAGTTTAACTCGCTTACCTTGAGACTGCTCCAGTTTCCGGTTTATCTCCGCCATCTCTTTGGAGACGGAGTCCGGGATCGAGGATGAAACCTGGAACAAAACGGGTTCTCATTATAAAGGGAATAATCCAGGTCATTTATCAACTCCTATTACATCAAACGACCCCGATGCGAGTTTCTTGAAACCGACTTCGGGCTCGGGGGCTACTCACTCACTAAGCCGTTTAGAAGGCTATATTCATATGTCCTCGGACAGAACTCACAAAAACAAACAGCTCAAATAAACACGCGTAGAATGTGTACCTCGAAACCTGCTACGAGGTTCTTGAAAACCTTGTGCAGGGCAGCCCCTGCGGACCGGTAGCTCTCCAGCGCCGTGCCCATCAAGGAACGTTGCTCCTCCTTGATGAAAGAACCCCTCAGGGTCTCCTCCACCTCCTCGGTCCACCCCGCGCCAGCCCTTCCCAGGGCAATAGGCTGGGGCGAAGGGATGACCTCGGGCGTCTCCCCCTGAGTGGCCTCCGCCTGTTGTGGTGGAACCGGGGTAGACTCCGGCTGGGCCAACGACTGGCCCAGCAGTTCTTGTATGACCTCGGGGCGCTCCGTCCCCGGATCTTGTTGGACCGAGGTGTTGTCCTTGGCCATGATCACCACCTCGTCGGCCCCCGTCAAGATGACTTCGGGGACCAAGGTGGATGTCGCCTCCCCCAGACCGTCAGGCTTTGGGGAGGAAGCAGCGGGCTCTGGAGTCTCGCTGGATGATGGCAGCCCGCTTGAAGAACGGCTGGGGATCACCCTCGGCGGACTACACATGAAACATTACTTGTGTAAGATTCCCCTTGCTGGAAAAGTGACTTAAGGAAAAACGATAGAGGCATTGGCTTACCCTCGTGGTGTCGGTTTCTTCCTCCCTATTGCAAGGGGGTCTTCCTCGGAGTCACCGGAGAGCTCGGCCCTCTCTGATGACTTATGGGCGGCCTCGGATGAGGCTCGCCTCGGCCTCTTTGAGCCCTTCGGCGGCACGTCCACGTCGGCGTCTTCTAGCACCGACCTCTTCCCCTTCGAAGGGGGAATCTCCTCCTCGCCTTCCTCGGCGCCGTCGTCTTGAGCGGCGGAGGTGTGGGTCTCTTCTGACCGGGTGACCGAGGTCCCCCTGGTCCGAGCACTGGACTTCCCCGTCTGGGGCTTCGTCCCTTTGGAGGCCACCACATGTGGCTCCTCGGTCAGAAGCGCCGAGAGCAGGGGAGTTGGGGGCTGCTCCAGCAGTGGGGCTGGGCATCGTACCCCTTTTACCCAGGCCGACCACTTCTGGAAAATGTCAAAACATGACAGTTCAAGTAAAAACTTAGCTCCTCGGCACAATGAGCAAAGCAACAAATATTGAAGGGAGAAATTACTTACCGGGGGGGCCTCGTAGCCGTGTTCGAGGCCGCGGTCCTCCCCCGCTGGAGGAATCTTATCCTTGGCTAGCTTCATGAGCTTGGACCACATGGTTGCCAAGGTGGAGCGGAAGAAGGTGTTGATGGTGTCCATGTCCTCGGGCTTTTGTGCCCACATCGGGGTAGCCCGAAGTTGGAGGGGCAGTATCCGGCGGTTGAGCATGACGTTGATGACGTCGGCCAGCTCGACTTTCCCCGCCGTGGACCACCACAGGATCCTGTCAACCAGGGTCTCCGCCTCTTCTGGATTTCCCCAAGCAACGCCCTTCTCCTTCCAGGATTTGAGCTTCCTGGGAGGCCCGGCTGAGAAGGCCGGGACCTCGGTTTGACCAACAGCGAGGGGCTCGGTGATGTAGAACCATTCCCTCTGCCATTCCTTCACCGTTTCGATGAAGGTGCCCTTGAACTAGGTGGCCCCCTGGTTCTTGCTGATCATGGCACCTCCGCACTCCGCGAGCTCTAAGCCACTTGACTTCGGTTTGATCCCGAAAAGTTTCAGCCACAGGCCGAAGTGTGGCTCACAGCGGAAAAAGGCCTCGCAGACCGTTATGAAAGCGGCGAGGTGGAGAACGGAGTTAGGGGCCAGATGGTGAAAATCTAACCCATAGTAGTACATTACCCCGCGCACAAAGGGGTGCAGTGGGAACCCCAGGCCTCGGATGAGGTGGGGGACGAAGACCACCCGTTCCCCGGAGTTGGGAGCGGGCACCAGCTGGTTGGCCTCTGGAGCGCGGGCAACGATGGTGGGGGCTAGATACCCCGCGTCGCGCAGCTCGGCGATAGTCGCCGCTGTCACCGTGGAGCCGCCCCAGTGCCCCTTGAGGGTGTCAGCCATGACTGGTTGAGAAGCTGAGCTCGCAAAAAAGACGGGCGTGCTAGTTGGATCTGGGCGCTGGAGCAGGACGACGTAGCAGTAGGGAAGAAATGGAAGCGTACGTCGTTGCGCTGTTCCCCCTTTGATTCTTATAGGCCTGTGAAAGGCCAAGAGTCCCCCTGCTGCGCCGATAAATTCGCAGCCGCTATCAAAAATGCCGCTGAGATTTATGGGGGGAAACAAAATCTTGATAATATCCCTAAGAAAGCGGGCACGATCTCTGTTTCGAAAGGACGTGCCAGTAAACAGGCTGCCTCGAACCGCGATTTGAGGTTGAGGCAGTAACTGCTCGACCCATCATGGGGCGAGCCTCTTCGATAAAGTTGTCAGGCAGGATTGGATTGTTCATACCTGTACGACCAGCCTTCGAGGCTAAGATATCTACACCCCTCGGTCAGGATACCATCTCGGTTGGACCATGGATGTCGGTGTTCTGTTAAGAGAATCCGAAATGCAAAGTGGAACTCGTCTGTCAAGCCAAAGACTCCGGATCCGACGTAATATTTGTCGACCATCGTCCTCGGTGTAGAAGACCAGTTCGGGGGCTACTGACGGTGTCCTGGATTAGGGGGTGCTAACCGGGCCGACCCGTCTCCTCGGTTGGGCCGAGGTACCCCCGTGCGTGACCAAGATGGACTCCGAAGGCTATACGTGGGAGACGTGATCGGCGTTGTCTCTACCAAAGACTTGTAGTACACTTCAAGATTTGTCCAGCCGCCTTACTCCTAGATACCGACATTGTAACCCTAGGTACCCTCCCTGGCGTGTATATAAGCCATAGGGTTTAGCCCGTAGAGGGGACATCAACGCAACATTGCTCACCTAGCCATAGAAGTTAGACACATTACGATCTCGAGGTAGATCAACTCTGTACTCGATACATCTCTATCAATATAAAAGAAGCAGGACGTAGGGTTTTACCTCCATCAAGAGGGCCCGAACCTGGGTAAACATCGTCTCTATTGTCACTGTTACCATCG
The DNA here is from genome assembly GCA_039707655.1 of Elymus sibiricus. Classification (NCBI taxonomy): domain Eukaryota; kingdom Viridiplantae; phylum Streptophyta; class Magnoliopsida; order Poales; family Poaceae; genus Elymus; species Elymus sibiricus. Next base: position 456,722,311 of record CM077672.1, read on the forward strand.
ATCCGAGATCCACAGCTCGGGACCCCCTACCCCGAGGTCTGCCGGTTTTTACACCGACACCGGGGACCATAGTTTTCACTAGAGGTTTCTCTCTTGAGCGCATAAACATACGGTGGGTAAACAAATTACTGTTGGGCAATTGATAGAAAAGCAAATAATTATGACGGATTCATGGCAATGATCATGTATATAGGCATCACGTCCGAGACAAGTAGACCGACTCCTGCCTGCATCTACTACTATTACTCCACCCATCGACCGCTATCCAGCATGCATCTAGGGTATTAAGTATGAAACATAGTAACGCCTTAAGCAAGATGACATGATGTAGAGAAGCAAATTCAAGCAATATGAATAAACCCCATCTTTTTATCCTTAATGTCAACAATACAAATACATGTCATGTCCCTTTCTGTCACTGGGATTGAGCACCGCAAGATTGAACCCATCACAAAGCACGTCTCCCATTGCAAGATAAATCAATCTAGTAGGCCAAACTAAACTGATAGATCGGAGAGAAATACAAAGCTATAGCAATCATGCATAAAAGAGTTCAGAGAAGACTCAAATATTTCTCATGAATAATCTGATCATAAACTCACAATTCATCGGATCCCAACAAACACACCGCAAAAGAAGATTACATCGGATAGAACTCCAAGAACATCGAGGAGAACATTGTATTGAAGATCAAAGAGAGAAAAGAAGCCATCTAGCTACTAGCTATGGACCCGTAGGTCTGTGGTAAACTACTCACACATCATCGGAAGGGCAGCAAGGTTGATGTAGAAGCCCTCCGTGATCGATTCCCCCTCCGGCAGAGTACCGGAAAAGGCCTCTAGATGGGATCACAGAAGAACAGAGGCTTGCGGCGGCGGAAAGGTTTTTTCTTCTGGCTCTCTGGGGGTTTCCCAATATTTGTGAATTTATAGAAGTGGAATTAGGTCAAACGGAGTCACGTGGGCCCCACAAGGTACCACGGCGCGCCCCCCTAGGGCGCGCCCTAGTGCCTTGTGAAGCCTCCGTGAGGCTTCTGGCCTCATCCCAAAGTTTCCTAGGTTTCTTTTGTCCAGAAAAAATCTCCAAAAAGTTTCGTGGCATTTGGAGTTCATTTGGTACTGTTTCTCTGAAAAGCCAAAAACAAGCAGAAAACAGCAACTGGCACTAGGCACTGGGTTAATAGGTTAGTCCCAAAAAATGATATATTGCATACAATTGCATATAAAAACATCCAAGATGGATACTATAATAGCATGGAACAATAAAAAATTATAGATACGTTGGAGACGTATCACTCTAATACTGCTCGGAGATGCTGTTTGTGCTCTTCTTCACCTTTGGAATATATAAGGATATCATCAATGAATACCACCACAAACTTGTCCAAAAAGTCCATGAACACCTTGTTCATCATGTGCATGAAGAATGCAGGAGGGTTGGTTAGTCCAAATGACATGACCGTATACTCATACAACCCATATCGTGTAGTGAACGCTGTCTTGGGGATATCTTCTTTTCTGATTTTCAGCTGGTGATACCCGGTTCGCAAATCAATCTTGGAGAACACTTGAGCTCCACTAAGTTGATCAAACAAATCATCGATCCTGGGAAGCGGGTATTTATTCTTGATAGTGACATCATTGAAAGCGCGGTAGTCAACACACATCCGGAGACTGCCATCCTTCTTGCCCACAAATATGGCAGGTGCACCCTAAGGAGACGAGCTGGGGCGAATATACCCTTTTTGAAGCATCTCGTACAATTGTTTCTTCAATTCTACTAATTCGGATGAAGGCATTCGATAATATTTCTTGTAAATTGGCGCTGTCCCGGGCACAAGCTCAATTGAAAACTCAAGCTCCCGGTCAGGTGGCATGCCTGGCAATTCCTCTGGAAACACATCTCAGAATTCACAGACCACTGGGATTAAATTCATACCTGTAGCAATCGCTGCATAAACCATCCCCTTCTTTGGCATGGCTCTACCGGCAAAGAACCGAGCTGGCTGGCCCAAGGGATTTATTAACGTGACTTCTCTTGTTGCGCAGTTGATGCAGGCCTGGTGTTTTGTCAACCAATCCATCCCCAAAATAACATCCAATTTTGGAGATTCAATGGATACCAGGGATGCGGGGAAGATAATTCCATTGATTGATATTTCCAATCCTTGGCATACAATATTTGTCCTGAGCATGGATCCAGGGGATTGTACCACCATAACTTTGTCCAAAAGAGTATAGGAAAGTCGATGCTGGGCAACAAAACTCCGCGAAATAAAAGAATGGGAAGCCCCGGAATCGAATAAAATTGTTGCAGGTATGTTATTAACAGGAAACATACCAATGACCACATCGGGAGCTTCGTGAGCTTCTTCGGCGGAGATATGATGAACTTTCCCTTGAATATACTTCCGGTTGGGGAATTGTCCCACATAATTGACTTGAGGCTTCAGGTTGGTTGGCGGCTTTCCGTTCTTGGGACACTGCCTAGCATAATGCCCCATTTGTCCACATGAGTAACATGCATTGTTACGCTGACAGTCTTCCTTTACTGGTTTTGTAACCACAATCTTGAACTGATTTTCAGTCTTGGCATTCCCCTGCTGCCATGTTGGCTTAAACTCGAACTGTGGCTGCTGCCAAGTACGAACCTTCTGAAAAACTTGTCCTTCCTTCTTGGGTTCAAACTTGCGTTTGCGGTCTTCATATACGGGCTTATGATCATTAACAAGTTTGTGTTCCCTTTCGGCAATGAGTGCCTTGTTCACCAAAGTTTGGAAGTCGGGGAAATCCAGCATACTGAGTGCACATCGGAGGGTATGGTTAAGTCCTCCAAGGAACCGATCTATCTTCCGTTCTTCGGTGGCTATATCATGTGTGGAATAACAGGCCAAGTGACTGAACTTGTTTAAATACTCACTTACAGTCGAGTTCCCTTGAGTAAGGGTGAGGAATTCTCGCTACTTGACCTTCATGATACCGGCGGGAATATGATACTTGCAAAATTTATCTTTGAATTTATCCCAAGTAATCTCATCTTCAGCAGGCCACATAATTTTAGTATTGTCCCACCATATAGCAGCTGGTCCTTCCAGATAATGAGTGGCGAAGGGAACCTTATCAGAATCTTCAGTGTGAGCAATTTCTAGCTTCTTTTCAATGGTCCTCAACCAGTCACCGGCTTCCATCGGATCTACTGTTTGACTGAAGCTTGGTGGTTTGGTCCTCTGAAAATCTGACAATTTGGAATGATTACCATTATGATTATTCTGCCCAACCATAGTCTGCATGCTTCTCAGGAATTCCATCAGATCTTGGTTTCTCTTTTCCTCAAACATTCGCATAATCTGCTCTGTTGTGGGTGCTTGAGGTGGAGGAGGGGGTGGCTGATATGGTTCTAGGGAATGTCCTACTTGCCTGGCGGATTGACGAACTGGGGTATCGTCGCCACCATGACAGCTGTTGCCACACCTTGTCATCCTATATATGTTTCCCAAATACGAAGCATCGAGATGAGCAACATCCATAAGGGAAAAAAATGAGGAGGTGAAGCAACAAACCCCAAAAAGAAAGCAAGGAAAAACCACCGCGAATGAAAGAAGACAACATAATTATACATAACATCATCCATCATACATAACCGGACGACAACATGGATAGTACTACTACACGCATACAACCAAACACCACATCATCCTCGTCTACTCGCGACGGTAGTGATCGCACTGGCACTCTGACGGTCCTGCTGGTGTCTCCTCGGTATCGGACTCCGAATCGGAACTGATGATACTAACGGAAACCTCCGGGGCAAAGGAAACACGACGACGCTGACGGGATGGCTCTCCCTTTGAGTCGGGTGGAGGGTGGGTCCGCAGCATAGGAGCAGCTGGGGTAGCGAGAAGTATAGCCCACTGGGCTGGGGACTCATGAGGAGTCACCGTCAAGGTATCCGAGTTACTCTGAGAAGGTGCGGGAGTCACGGGTGTAGGTGGAGGTAAAGTAACTGGAGGAACGAGTGGTGTATGAGCAAGTGAAGGTGGAGCAAACGCAGATCGAGCGGCAGCTAGCGCGTCTCGAGTGCGGTTCAGCTCCTGGGCTAAGCTAACGATCAGAAGATATCCAGCCGTTATGCAACGAGACAGGTGGCTGGCTGAACGGTCACACTCCGGATCAATAAAAGGGAAACAGATTTGTCCAGTGTCAAACATGGACGGATAGAAGTAGAAACCTGGGTGTGTCTGCATCTGAATCTCATTGTAGCACAAGTCGGTGAGAGCCTCGAACGCTGCAAACTGGATCACCTGGTCAGGTGTAGAAGTTATCCCACCCTTGGAGGAGCGGGTGTAGGTGCCCACCAAGGTGCTGTTGTGCATGATGAGTCCTTCTTTTCATGAATGTTCAGGAAGAAGAGAATCCCTAAGTTAGAATTGAATGCCATCCCATTTCCTAAAGAAAGATATTTCCAATATACGTGAATCACAAAAGAACCAATGACCTCTGCGTGATACTCGTACACACCGTCTGCAAGTTGCTCTCGATACACCTGGTACACAGGGTCGTCACCGTCGGGGTAGAGTCGGCGCCACACGTTACGAAGCAGATGCGGAAAAGTGGAAGGTGCCGGCTCAGGTTGATACGGATAGGGAACTGGTGCCATCTACACTCACAATATTAGCTGATCAGCATCAAAAGTAAACTATATGCATGCAATGCAACACCCAAGTGCAGAGGCAAACTCAAATCACCACAAAGACTTATAACTACCGTTTTCTAACGCGTCGGCTGTCTAGGGCATCCTACAGTCAGCGTGGCTCTGATACCAAGCGTTGTGGCACCCCGGCTCAGAGCAACCAGTTTACCTTACATTGCCAGCCCAGAGATCAAGTTTTCTGGCAACACACAACAACTTGGTAAAGAAAATAACCGCTTTATTGATCTCTAGCGGATACATAGGTTCGAATATTACAAGATAAGCGAGGCCAAGCGGCACCCACGGTGCGGCTGCACTTATGTACATTATTTAGTAGACATCTCAGGGCCCTCGACGATTAAGGAAACTACTACGCGGCAGCGAAACGACGATGTAGCGGAATGATACGTCTCCAACGTATCTATAATTTATGAAGTATTCATGCCATGTTTATTATAGTTTTGTATGATTTTGGTGCACTTTTATATGGATTCTATATGATTTTTATGGACTAACATATTGACCTAGTGCCCAGTGCTAGTTGTTGTTTTCTGCTTGTTTTTGGTTTTCCAGAACATCCATATCAAATGAAGTCCAAATGCAGCGAAACTTTTTGACGATTTTTTTTGGAAGGAAATGGACCCAGGAAGCTTCGGGGAAGCAGCAGAAGAGCCACAGGGGCCCCACGAGCCACCTGGGCGCGCCACCCCCCAGGCGCGCCCTGGTGCCTCGTGGGCCCCCTGTGGCACCTCTTCGCGTGATTCCAACGCCAAAAAATCATATATATTCAGAAACCCCCGAAAGTTAACCTAGATGAGTTTTTACGCCACCGCAAGCCTCTGTACCTCCATGATCTAATCTACAGCCCTTTTCCGGCACCCTGCCAGAGGGGGGAATCATCACCGGAGGCCATCTTCATCATCCCGGCGGTCTCCATGACGAGGAGGGAGTAGTTCACCCTCGTGGATGAGGGTATGTACTAGTAGCTATGTGTTTGATCTCTCTCTCTCTCTCTCGTGTTCTTGATATGGCACGATCTTGATGTATCGCGAGCTTTGTTAATATAGTTGGATCATATGGTGTTTCTTCCCTCTCTATCTTTGTTGTGATGAATCGAATATTTTCCCTTTGAGGTTTCATTATTGTCGGATTGAATATTCAGATTTGAGAACACTTGATGTATGTCTTGCATATGAATACCCGTGGTGGCAATGGGGAATTATATTGATTCACTTGATATATGTTTTGGCACTCAACTCGCGGATTCCCGCGGTGACATTGGGGTAATCTATGCATATGGGTTGATGCACGTTTTCATTATCTTTTCTCTGATAGAAACTTTGGGGTGCTCCTTGGAGTTCTTTGTGTTGATTGAATATTATGATTATGAAGTTGTTTGATGCATATCGTATAATCAACTCACGGATACTTGTGGTGACATTGGAGTATCTAGGTGACATTAGAGTTGGTTGATGTGTATCATATGGTGTTATTTTAGTACGAACTCTAGGGTTGTTTGTGACACATATAGGAATAGCTCAATAGATCGATCGGAAAGGATAACTTTGAGGTGGTTTCGTACCCTACAAACAATTTCTATCACGAAATAACTAAGGATCGAACTAAAAATAGGTAATGATAATAAAAGTGATGGTGATATGATACCGGGGCACCTCCCCCAAGCTTGGCACAAGCCAAGGGGAGTGCCCATACCCATGTACTCAAGTCTCCTTCTTCGGTGATGGTGGTGATGATGAAGTAGGCTTATCCTCCGGTTTCCATGGCATAGGTTCCCCATCATAAAAAGATGAACGAGTCTCCGGAGTCCTGAAACTTGCAGCTAAACTCATACCTTTGAATCTTGCCTCATACTCAAAATTTTGGTTTTATAGATCATAGATTTGGCCTTGGAGATAGTCAATTCGTTCATTAAGCTTGAAGATGATGTCCCCCATCGATTGGCCATCCACCTTGTGATTACGGGTGAATTCCATGATCATGGAGTGGTTGGTGCTGAGTCCACGTTCCACCATCCCTTGGCACTTGGAGATCTCCTACTCCACCGCTTCAAGCCTGGACTCCACGCTCCCGGTCTTCTTGGGTCCTTGAACATCCCGGATGTGAAGCACCCCCTCATGCATCTCAATGGCTTGAGGGTGTTTCATCACCTCCGGTAAGTAGGGGTTGATGACCTTCTCGTAGAACTTATCCTTGGAAGAGCTTGGTGGAGCCATAGCGATCTAGATCTGTCAGAAAAATAGCAGGAAACAAGAACAGAGGAGATTTCTGCGATACGGTGGTCAAAACATACGGGAGTATATATAAAGATTTTTTATCTTGCAAAACAAGTAATCCAGAAGTAAAACGGAGTTGAGAAGGCTCACGATGGGCCCACGAGCCACCAGGGCGCGCCTGGGGGGTGGCGTGCCCTGGTGCCTCGTGGGCACCAGGTGGGAACCCTTGGTTGTTTCTTATTTTTGTATTTTTTTCTAAAATTCCAAAACTGACAGAAAGTATTTTTATGGAATTTTTGGAGTCAGTTTACTTACCGTATCACATACCTCTTCCTTTTCAGGGTTCTGGAGTGTTCTGGAAGGTCTCTCTTATGTATTCCTCCGGTGTAATTGTTTCAATAGTATTAGTTTCAACATTAATAGGAGTACCTGAAATATAGTGCTTAATTCTTTGCCCATTCACCACTCTCAGATTAGTGCCTTCGGAGTTGTTTATTTTGATGGCTCCGGAGCGATAAACTTCTTCGATGATATACGGTCCTTCCCATTTAGAGAGAAGTTTTCCTGCAAAGAATCTCAAATGAGAATTGTACAATAGAACTTGCTCACCTACTTTAAATTCCCGTTTTTGAATTCTTCTATCATGCCATCTTTTAACTTTTTCTTTAAACAATTTGGCATTTTCATAAGCTTGGGTTCTCCATTCATCTAATGAGCTAATATCAAATAACCTCTTTTCACGGCAAGTTTAAAATCGTAATTGAGTTCTTTAATTGCCCAATATGCTTTATGTTCTAACTCAAGAGGTAAATGACATGCTTTTCCATAAACCATTTTATAAGGAGACATACCCATAGGATTTTTATAAGCAGTTCTATAAGCGCATAATGTATCGTCAAGTTTCTTAGACCAATTCTTTCTAGATCTATTGACGGTTTTTTGCAAAATTAATTTTATTTCTCTATTGCTCAATTCAACTTGACCGCTAGTTTGAGGGTGATAGGGGGATGCAATTCTATGGTTGACATCATATTTAGCAAGCAATTTACGGAATGCACCATGAATAAAATGTGAACCACCATCAGTCATTAAATATCTAGGGACTCTGAACCTCGGGAAAATAACTTCTTTAAGCATTTTAATAGAAGTGTTATGATCAGCACTACTAGTTGGAATAGCTTCTACCCACTTGACCGCTAGTCGACGTTCACACGACACCACTAAGGGAATCAACAGCATACATATCATCAAAATATCGAACGAATACCAAATTCACATGATTACTTATGACAAGACTTCTCCCATGTCCTCAAGAACAAAAGTAACTACTCACAAAACATAATAATGTCCAAGATCAGAGGGGTATTGAATAGCATAATAGATCTGAACATATAATCTTCCACCAAATAAACCAACTAGCATCAACTACAAGATGTAATCAACACTACTAGCAACCCACAGGTACCAATCTGAGGTTTTGGGACAAAGATTGAATACAAGAGATGAACTAGGGTTTGAGATGAGATGGTGCTTGTGAAGATGTTGATGAAGATTAGTCCTCCCACGATGAGAGGATCGCTGGTGATGTCGATGGCGACGATTTCCCCCTCCCGGAGGGAAGTTTCCCAAGCAGAATCTCTCCGCCGGAGAGCAAAAGTGCTCCTGCCCAAGTTCCGCCTCGAGACGGCGGCGCACCATCCCGAAAGTCTTCTCTATATTTTTTCTAGGGCAAATGGACTTATATACCAGAAAATGGGGGCCAGAGGCTGGACAGGGGGGTGGCGCGCCCTGGTGCCTCGTGGGCACCTGGGTGGCCCCCTCTGGTACTTTTTGCTTCCAGTATTTTTTATTTATTCCAAAATAAATCTCCGTAAAATTTCAGCTCATTTGGAGATGTGCAGAATAGGTATCTCTGACATAGCTTTTTCAGGTCCAGAATTCCAGCTGCCGGCAATCTCCCTGCTTGTGTAAATCTTGCATATTAAGAGAGAAAAGGCATTAGAATTGCTTCACAAAGTGTTATATTGATTAAAAACATTATAAATAACAGTAGCAAAACATGATGCAAAATGGACGTATCATTGATCTCCATGACAACAATGTGGGTGATCTCGACAAATATCATGTGCAAGAGACAATGGACCATTCCATCCCTTATTCCCGTGGCTATGCATCGGAGTCGGATGACGAAGGTCCCGATGAAGAACTTGATGAGGAGGGGTTCACGGTGAAGGAGGCCGAAGCTTTCGAGAAGGTATTCGGGCCGGATCATCAGACACCATTGTTCAAGGATGTTAGTCTCGCGGATGAAGCCGTGGTGGACGGTGGCAAAGGTGTATGTCTTGGAGTTAGGCCATCTTCTCACCGGGATTTGGAAGACGGCAAGAATGGGATTTCTCCTGGGTCAAAATTCGAAACCTTGTTGGAATTGAAGATGTGGCTCGACAACTACTCGGTCACGCATTATCGTCCACACAAGGTGGTTCACTCGGGCGTCAATGTGCGTTACACGGTTGCATGTGAGGCCGACCGATGTCCAAGGATTGTGCGTGCAAGACCATGGAAAGGAGGGCCCACTTGGCACATAGTTAGTTGTGTACCAAGTCACATGTGCCGAGGCAAGAAGGTGGATGGCAAGATTGTGTCCCAAGACCATAGACAACTCACGTCCGAGTTCATCGCTTACAGGCTTTCCAACACAATATCCACACTTCCAATCATGAGCATTCAGAGCGTCATGGACCTTGTGAAAGCCATCTTTCATTACAAGGTGAAATACGACAAGGCATGGAAGGCGAAGCAAGCCGCATTCAAGATGTTGTATGGTAATTGGGATGAAGCATATAACCGAATCCCTAGGTTGTTGTTAGCTATGGCCGCCACTAACCCGGGCATGGTTCATGTGGTCGAGCCTCATGGGCAAAAAACAACGATTCACGACGGAAGGACCGTGCGAGCATTTGGCCATGCATTTTGGGCGTTCGAGCAATGCGTGAGGGCTTTAGAACACTGTCGGCCGGTCATCGCCGTTGATGGCACGTTCTTGACCGGACAATACAAGGGCACCTTGTTGGTTGCAATAGCAAGTGATGCCAATAACTGGGTGTTGCCTTTGGCTTTTGCATTGGTTGAGGTGGAGAACAATGATAACTGGGAGTGGTTCTTGCGTCTTTTGAGAACCAAGGTATTACCGGCTCAAAGGGAAATTTGTGTCATATCAGATCGCCATCAAGGAATTCTTAACGCGGTGGACATTGACATTCCCGGGCATGCTCCGTTGCACCATCGATGGTGCATGAGGCACTTTTGTTCAAACTTCTATAGGGCATGTGGCCTTAAGGAGTTGGCCGATGATCTTCAAGATTGTTGTCTCGCTTTCTCCGACAAGCGTTTCGCCAACTTGTACAACAAATTGCTCACACACAAAAAACTTGATCCCGGGGGTCTTGACTTTCTCAATAGGAACATTCAAGAAAGGAACAAGTGGGCACGTGCTTTTGATGAAGATGGCCGGAGGTATGGTCAAATGACAAGCAACATGGCCGAATGCTTCAATAGGGTGCTCAAGGGTGTACGTGCATTACCCGTGACGGCAATAGTTCAATACACATTCGACAAGATGAATGCATACTTTCTAAAGCACTCAATGGAAACGGATAAGCAGATTGCGGGTGAGAACAAGAAGTACAAGTACAAGTTCCCACCAAAGGTTGATGAATGGTTGGAATTTCAATCACGGAAGGTGGACTCCCAAGAAGCTATATTATATAACAATGACAATTGGTTGTTCGAAGTGAAAGAGCCAGGAGGAACCACAAATGATGGCCGCCAACACGGAGGACGGGCTTTCAAGGTCTCCCTAACACGGTGTGATTGCTCTTGCCAAAGGCCATTGTTGCTTCATCTCCCATGCTCACACTTGTATACCGCAGGTCGCGTTAGGAATGTGGACGTCAATCACCCGCTCACCGTGAGGGAGTCCGAGTTCTCAATCATGACGGTTAAGAATACATGGGCTCCCCGATTTCACCCATACTTCGACCAATCACAATGGCTGGAGTACCATGGAGTTCAACTATGGCCTGATCCGGAATTGAAGGTCGTTAAACGGGGAAGACGTAAGACAAAGCGTCTTAGAGGTGACATGGACGGATGGGGCCATGGTGGCGGTCGAGAATCGGGCAACGGCCAATTCTAAGAGCCTCGTGAGAGATCCCGTTGTGGTGACTGCAAAGGTGGGGGACACAACACAAGAACTTGTACCAAACCAAGAAAGAGATCAAAGAAAAATGATGCAAGCACAATCCAACAAGGAGATACACAAGTTCCTAGCCAAGGAAATAGTACTCAACAAGGGCCAAGCCAAGCAAGTGGTAGCCAACCAAGTAATAGCCAACAAGGGCCAAGCCAAGCAAGTGGTAACCAACCAAGTAGTAGCCAACAAGGGGCAAGACAAGGAGGAACTAGGCAACAAAGAGGGAGGCAATTAGGACTTACAAGAGGACGAGGTGGTGGTAGAGGCCGTGGTGGTGGTAGAGGCCTTGGTGGTGCTCTTGGCCGTGGCGGTGCTTTAGGCCGTGGTGGTGGTCTTGGCCGTGGCGATGCTCTAGGCCGTGGTGGTGGTCTTGGCCTTGGTGGTGGTATTGGCCAAGGTCGTCATAGAGGAATGTTTGGATACCTAGATGGACCATTTCCGTATGTGGCTCACTAACTATAATGTTTCAATTTACATATTATTTCATATGTTGTTCTTGTCCTTATTCACTAGTATGTTGCAATTTACATGTTTTTCTATATGGTCTTCTTGTCATTACTAACTATTATGTTTCTGTCATCGTAGGTATGGCGGCTTCTCAACCCAACAAACCAACAATGAAGGGGGTGGAGGAGAAGGATGGGGAAGGTGAGATGGTGGGGTGGTGGGAGAAGGCTCCGAGGAAGCTGAGAGAGGAGGATGCAGCCGCACTAGAGAAGAAGAAGCAACATGAGTTCGAAGAGAAGATGAAGGAAAAAGAGAGAGGGATATTGTAACACCCCAAAAATATTTTCCTTGGGATTTTCAAAATCTTTTCTTTAAAATAAAATACTTTGAATTATTATGGCCTTTTTCTTCTTCTGCTTCTTCTGTCCTGAATTTTTTTTATTTTTATTTGGATTTAAAAAATTTAAATGGTTCTGATTTGGATAGTTTATTAATTGGGTAATTATTTTTGAAAGGATAAAAATATTTTTCTTTCAGAATTTTTTTTGGAATAATTAAATTATTCCAAGGAAATGGCCTTTTCACCTCTTTCAAGCCCTCCTAAATTCTCCCAATAATTTTTCTACCACCTCTAAATTATCCCTCAAGTCATTCTCACATTCTATGACAGTGTCCAAGACTTTTTCTCTCCACAAAAATATTTCTCTTATTTTAAATAAATTCCAAAGTTGGAATTTATATTTATCCTAGTTTCTTTGGTTTACAAAGGAACCACATTTTCTATGATTCTTCTACACCCACAAAAATTACCCCAACAACTAGGCAGTACCTACAACCCATTTCACCAAAAACTTTGGGTTCCACAGTTCAAAATTTTCAAATTCCATCCAGTTCAAATTTGGACCAGATTCAAATTCCATGACCAAAACCCAATCTAAATAGCTCCAAAAATTCTGAAACCTTGCCAAACTCTCTTATATGCATCAACAAAAATCCCCACAAATTCCTAAAATCCCTAGAGCTCTCTGTCATTTCATCATACATGTGGTGTGCATACTGTAGCACTGTCAAAAGTTTCAGTTAACAGAGAAATTCAGAGAGAGGACGAGATCGATGTCGTGCACACTTCACCTTCCTTCTCCTCCACGGCGTCGCCGTTGCTCATCAATACCTCGACCACTGGCCCACCCCCCAGCCTCTCATCGCCGATGAGCTGGCGGCAAGCCGGTGCACCTGCCACCGTGCTCATCCGCAGCGGCCGAAGCGGATCGCCACGGCCACCGGCCTCCTTCAATCCTCCTACTGCTCTCTCCACCCACCTTCTCCACGTGTCGCCTCCCTCCGCATTCTCGCACACCGTCCACGCCGCTCCGGCCCCGCCTGGCAGTCGCTGGAGTGGCTCGCCGCCGCCGCACCCGTACGGGAGTCCATCCGCGGGGAAATGGATAGGGCTCGGCTCTGTCCACACTGATGCATCCAGAAGGCTCCATCGACCTCATCCACTCGCCACCGACCTCGCCACCGACAGCAACCACCTCGCCGGCCGGAATTTATTCCGCCGTGATCTGCCCTCACTGGACCTCATCGGATCACCTATAAAAGGGCCTCCTGAGCTCCGTTCTGAACATCCATGACCCACACACATCCCCAATCGAACTCCCCCGCACTCCCTCGACCTCGAGGAGGTCGTCTTCCTTCTCTCCGACCACCAATCCGCCGCCACCTCCACTGATCAGCACGACGCCATCACTCCATCTCCGCCTCCAAAACTCCACCAGTAGCCTCATACTGCTCCCTCTCGTCCATCCCGCGCTTCAATTTGGTGTTTGCCGGCTTCTCCGTCGAGATCGAGCAACACCCGAAACCACCGTCCGCCGGCATCGACCTCGCCGTCGTTCAGGTGCCTGCCGGCGACCACCACCGCCACCCACCGATGCGGAGTTCCACCCCGAGCATGCTCCGACCATCGCCACCCTCCGAAACCCCGGCGATCGTCGCCGGTGATCGCCGCACTCTTCTGTACACGCGTGCGAGCGCGTTCAAATTTGAACCTGGCGGGTGGACCCCACCCGTCAGCGTTTTCTTTTTTTTTTCTGGTTTTAAACCGAAAGCGTATTTTCCTCTGTTACGCTTTCTGTGCTGGAAAGCGTAGTTTGCCCAAGGCATTTTCTGTTTAAACCGCACAGGGACCTGCAGTTTTGCAAAAAAGCCCCTGGATTTAAAAGTTTAATAACTTTTAAACCACCACTCTGTTTGAGTTGAATCTTTTTTTTGAAATTCTTATTTTTCACTCTAGTTTTTTTAGTATTTATTTAAAAATATTTTGAGACAACTTTTGGTACTGTTGCAAAAAAATTAATTTTAATTTGAATTTGAATTTTCCAGAAAACGAAGAGGGAAACTTTGCCGGGAATTTCGAGGGATCACTTTCTGACTACTTTAATCAAGGCAAGCATTTTGAACCTGGGATATGGTGAATTGCATGCATGGTTGCATCAGTCTGAGTTTTCACCGCATGTGTAGTATATAACAAGTGCATGCATGCATGGTCATGTCCTTTGTGCATTACTTGCATTTCACTCAAGAATCTGACCACCGTGGATAAGAATTGTGAGAACCAGGAGTGCAGCTCCTGTCTTGGACATGCTGGTGAGCACGGTCACGTTATGACACGACGGTGTCACTGTCGCATGTGAGACATGCCAGTCTTAATAACAACACCTCCTGAGTCGACCTAGATCGAGTCTTGTTCCGTCACACCTAGCTAAACACCATGCTGCCACGGGTCTTTCCACGAGGGAAGTACGGTTTAGTAAGTTGCTAACCCCTGTCCGTGTGCACACCACATAGAGGGCCATGATGAGGGTTTCCACGGCCGTGGACTAATGTCAGTCATCAGGTCAGGGGGCATGGGTGTATCCGGCTGGGCCGAGAGGGGGGCACCCCTTGTAATCCGCGCATATGAATAGTGATCCCATGCTATTCGAGATTGTAGTCTCCCCGACTTAGAGTTTTTCTTGAACGATGCTTTGGATGATTCCTGGCATCCGGAAAGTTAATCTGGTGTGTGCTGGTCAGGCGTGTTTTCAACCCAAAGACCGTAATGGGAATTAGTCAGCGTCACGGTGCTGACTAAAGAAATCTCATACACGTGGGTAAAGAGTACACCCTCTGCAGAGTTATATCTATTCGAATAGCCGTGTCCGCGGTCAAGGACGTTAGCTGGGCAGGGTCAAGTGTCGGTCCCGGTGTCGGTCTTCGGAGGAAATAATTAAATTGAGCATAAATTATTTTGCAGGATAATTTGGTCACCACTAATGCTGTCATGGATATTTTGTTATCATGAATATTATTGTTAAGTATATTATTGTTGCAAGCATAAATATTATTGTGGACTAACCCGTTTCTCTTATCTTATTTTCTGAGTGTCTCAGGGGCTGGCTAGACTACCCCGGGCACTCAGTTTTATTTTCAAGACCTCTCGTGGCGTCGCTTGAGTTCTCGGGCGGTCCTATCTCGCCCGATTCTCTTTTAGACACCCGTTTGGCATTTCTTTTCAAGACCTCTCGTGGCGTCGCTTGAGTTCTCGGGCGGTCCTGTCTCGCCCGATTCTCTTTTAGACACCCGTTTGGCATTTCTTTTCAAGACCTCTCGTGGCGTCGCTTGAGTTCTCGGGCGGTCCTGTCTCGCCCGATTCTCTTTTAGACACCCATTTGGCATTTCTCTTGGATACCCGGGCGGTCTTTTCTCGCCTGATTATCCACTTTTAACTTTCCTTGTTTGTCGCTAATATTTTATTTACTCATACTTCTGCACATGCTAATATTTATCATGCCATAATTTAATTTCAGTCATCATATGCATATCATTTAATCCAACATGAGCATATGCATTCGGTATATCTTTCGTTCATAATGTTTGCGAGTACATTCCAACGTACTCACAGGCTTGTCCCTGGCTTTTAATGTGGCCAGACCTGGAGGAGGATGAGCTTGTGGAAGAAGACTGCGCTAGTGAGCCCGACGCTTAGAGGTGTCCCAGTCAGTCAACCTGTGATCTTGGAGTCTACCACATGTAACATCCGCAGTGCTTCCGCTACACCAATAAAATAGCCAAGCCTCACACCGACGCTTGACTTTATTTTATTGTACCAGTGTTGTACCACCACCACAGCACTGTGTTATTTCACCACCGTAGTATATTGGCAAGTTTGTAATAATTGTTGAGCACTCTGACTCAACCCGGTGTAATATTATATTTGTACTGGTTATCTATATCAAGGAAGTCTACCAGTTGTTCTTGGGGCTGGTATGACTCGAGGCTATTCTGTGTATTATTCCAGAAATGGGCCTGACAGATATTTGAGGAGATCACGAGGAGGGACAAATTGAGAATTGCATGTGAGAAGGCAGCTGCGCAATGGCAAAAGGATTTTGAAGAAAAATGCAAGAAACTTTGGGCTTTCGAGGCTGCAAAGAAAGAGAGGGAGAATAAGATATTCATGGAGAGGGTGGTTCACGGGGCTCATCGCATAAGGAAAAGGGAGGAGGAAGAAGAAGAAGAGAGGAAGAAGAAGAAGGGAAAGGGGCCTTGCTCGACACAATAGAGCAATGTGACCTTGTTATCTTCTAAACTATGATCTTCGATTTGGTTGTGGACTATGACCTTGTTATATTCTAAACTATGATCTTCGATTTGGTTGTGAACTAGTATGTGCTATGGACTCCTACATGTGTACCATGTATGTGTTTTGGACTCCTCCTCTATTTGAACTAGTATGGGCTATGGACTCCTCCATGTGTACCACTGTATGTTCTCATTGTGTATGTGTGGTATGTGATTTGTGCTATATGATGTCAACCACAAAACCATTCTGCTGCTCTATGGGAAGTTTGTCCAGATGTGCAACACCTTTGAGCTAGGCGCTGCACACAGTTGTGTAGCGCCTAGCTCAAAGGCGTTGCACATCTGGGCAAACTTCCCACAGACCAACAGAAAGTTTCCAGCCTGTTCTAAGGCAAAAAAAACGCTAAGTGCGGGTGTGGCGCCTGGGATCAAGGCGCTGCACTGTACAGTGCAATGCCTAACTCAAAGGCGTTGCACTGCATAGTGCAGCGCCTAGGACGTAGGCGTTGCACGCAGACTTAGCAAAATTTTTGCCTCAAAACTGGCTGCAAAGTTTCTGTTGCTCTCTGGAAAGTTTGTCCAGATGTGCAACGCCTTTGAGATAGGCGCTGCACAGCGCCTATCTCAAAGGCGTTGCACATCTGGACAAACTTTCCAGAGAGCAACAGAAACTTTGCAGCCTGTTGTAAGACAAAAAAATTCGCTAAGTGTGGGTGTGGCGCCTGGGATCTAGGCACTGCACTGTACAGTGCAACGCCTTTGTTAACTCAAAGGCGTTGCACTGTACAGTGCAACGCCTTGGACGTAGGCGTTGCATGCAGACTTGGCGATTTTTTTTGCCTCAAAACTGTGTAGCGCCTAGCTCAAAGGCGTGCACATCTGGACAAACTTCCCACGGAGCAACAGAAACTTTGCAGCCTGTTCTGACGCCAAAAAATTCGCTAAGTGTGGGTGTGGCACCTGAGAGCTAGGCGTTGCACTGCGTCCAGGCATTGCACTATGCAGTGCAGCGCCTAGGTCCTAGGCGTTGCACTCACACTATGCAGTGCAGAAACTAAACGGCTCCTGTTATACATTTTCATTCAATATTACTACAATTTCATAAACTAAACTGCTAAAATGAAGCAATCAGGATCAACATTATGATAAATTCAACATCACTTAAACTTAAACATCCCTTGAACTTAAACAAAGTCAACAAGTTCAACATTGCTACAAGTTCATCGACATAACAAGTTCAACAAAGGCAAGAAGTTCAACGTTCAACATTGCTACAAGTTCATCGACATACGAAAACGACGAGTAGTTCAATTTCATAACAAAGAGACGACGACTAGTTCCTTCCGCGCGTATTCTTACCACCTCTTCCCCTCTTGATGGCTATCTTCTTCCTCTTGGGACGCTCAAGTGGCAAGGGTTCCTCCTCCTCCTCCTCTTCCTCCTCATCGTTCACATCATCATCCAAGCTCGCCATCCGCGAGCTCCCACCGACCGCCCTCTTGCTTCTAGTGTTGAAGTCTTCCGGCGTGTACCGCTTGAAGTCCTTCCTAGGTTTCAACATGTATGCTGACCGAACTTGATAGCTCTCCAATGTCATCTCATCAGGAACCTATGGTAAAGAACATGCGTCATAATGAAGTGATCAATGCATCAAATAGATGAATATGCGATATTGTCATACCTCTTGGGTGAGCACACCCTCATCATCCAGATGTGCTGTCGACTTAGTCTCATCCTCCAGATGAGCCCCATGGTCAGAAGTGGGATCTGATGATGTAGCCGACCTAGACCGCTCTAGTTCTACATAATCAGGGTCACGGCAACCGACAAGGTTCGCTAACCGCCTTAACCTAAGGCCCTGACGCTGTAACATGTACAAGTGAATGAGATATCCAACTTAGCAACATATGTAACCTGGACAATTGAAAGAGATATGTACCTTGATGAATGCTCGAAGTGCACCTTCCCCATCACTTTTTCCAACCGGGGTTGTCTCCAGAATAGACTCGCTTTCATCAACTGCTTTTTTGATATGGGTGTGCTGTGAACGGAAATGACATAAAGATGTTAGGCAAGCAAAGATGTGAATAGGGCCAACGGGAAAGCACAGAGGGGAAGTCTTTACCAGAAAGTTCATCACTGGAGCAGAAGGGACTCCGGTCCCTTCCCTGACAAGTTTGTTGTACTCCTGCTGGGTTAGCTCATCAAAGACGGTGGGTTCTTCCAGAATCTCCTCATTATACGCCGGCTTGCATATCTCCACACGAGTACTTTCAAGATACCATTTAAGGTAGTTGTTGAACGCGAGTGGGCAGTACTCACGAAGCTTGGATCCTTTCCTTCGCTTAGCTTGCTCCACACTAAGCGCGAACATGGTCACATACTTCTTGTGATGTTTGTCCCAGTCCTTGATCTTTCGCTGCTTTCTCCTATCCAACCTGCATTGTAAAAAACCAAACATTAGCACTATCAGAAAGGACCTGATGATGCTAAGTGCACAAGGTTCATTCTCTCTTACCTGTGTAGCGCTTTGTCCGTGTCCTCCCATTCCGGTGGGTGAGGCTGGAACAAACCAAACTGGCGGTACACACGATGTGGCATGTGAAGCTCAACCGCCCAGTTGCATATGAGTGGGCACCGCATAAGCCAAAGATGCCTATCCCTCAGGCACATCGGATTCAGGACGAAATCTCCTGCGATACCTAATCTATCCCCGGCGCCATACGGCTCCCATTCCACCTGGAACATAGCATATAACAAGGCAACATTGATGTCGAGTTTTCATAAAAGCATGAGAATGAATGAGTGATGCAATGTCAATGTTACCTGCTCAACCATAATCGTGTCCAACTTGCTCGTGTACTGCTTATACATGAGAGTGACATCATTCGTCACCTCAGATACCACATCCCACTTGTAAGCCCAAGTGGGGAGCTGTAGTGCATCGTCTTTGTCGTCCCAGTCCTCGAAATTCATCTTCCTTGGGCGTCCAATCGGCAAGCGCTCCCAGCTCCATACCGAAAGTACAAGCATACAACCTCCAATACATCCATCCTTTGAGAGCCTACAAGAGGCGTCGTCCAACTGCACATAAAAGAAAACATTGTTCACTTAAGAGGAAGACGGCATTGATAATGTAGCAATGAAGTGAAAACAAACAACTGACTACCTGTCTATATAAGTAAGAGAGTGCCGCCGAACCCCAACTCCATTTGCTATTGAAGACGGTCAGCGCCTTCAGCCACATCCATGGAGCATTCTTGCCTGTGGCGTCAGCAAACAAAGTCCTGGAGATAACGTACCACATGTAGACACGAGCATGTGTTTGGATCACTTCATCGGTAGCATCCTGAGGGCAATGCGCAAAGTGCCATGCAATCCAGGTGAAAGGAGCACCGGCTGCGACTCTTTCCTTCTTCTCTCCGTCTCGTGGTTGAGGCTCTGGAGGAGACATACCGATAAGGGCCTCCATCTGCTGGCGCCACCCATCAGAATCGGTGCTCATACAGAGAGGATTCCCCTCGATAGGAAGACCGGTGATCATAGAGATATCCTGGAGCGTCATGGTCATCTCCCCGGTCCGAAGATGGAAACTGTGCGTCTCCGTCCTCCACCGATCAACAAGCGCGGTGATTGCAGCAGCATTGAGGCTCGGCGTCGAACGGCTGACCAGCTGAATGAAAAGGAGGAGTCATGTCTCCGTGATGTACGGTGTGTACCGCTCCTCATAGGGCATGCCACCACCGGAGACCCCGTGAGACCGAATCTTCAGAGGTTGAAGCAGCTACAAACAAGCAAATCAGAATATTACATATGGGGCATGTGTGTTTGGAATAAACACAAAATTCAAAATACCAACTACTTTGATTCTTACCTGCTGCTTCTCCGACATAAAGTAGGCCCGGTGTCGAGTGTCATAGTAATCATCGAGAAGCCAAACCATCCTACAAATTTCAAACAATAAACATACATGAGCTAACTACCATACTTCCTACGCAATATTTCAACAATCGGTAGAAACTAAAAGGAAAATTGAATACTAATGTAAGACATACAATCAAAGCATACCAACAATCATCACAAAACACATATGCATCCAAAACAATATAAGGTTCCATAATGGTTTCATCCCACTCATCTCAAAAACATCTCAACATGTAGGGTTCCGGAACGAAAGCATTCCTGTCAATACAAATCTAGGATTTTATCTCACTCATCTAAAAAAACATCAACACAAACATCTCAACATGTATAGGGTTCATCTCAACAATCTAGGTTTTCACTATGGAAGCATATATTGTCAATACAAATCACTAGGGTTACAAAATGATTACAAATCCTAGATCCCACAAATCTATTTCAAAATTTACATGCAAATTTCTAATCCAACCAAACAAGAGTTCCACAAATCTAAAAATACGTAACATTTTCTGGATAGAAAGAAGGGGATCGGAGGAGAATACCTTCTAGGATGGATTGGTGAAGAAATGCACGCAACAAATCATCAGATCTGAAGATTTTGGGAGAGAGGATTGAGAGGGGGAGAGGAGGAAGCCGCCGCCGTGTCTATTCTGTAACTGAACGAATGGGGTGGGGTGGGGGGAGGGGCAGCGCGCAGCCGTTACAAAGTCACAGTGCAGCGCCTAAGAGCTAGGCGCTGCACATGCATGTGTGGCGCCTAGCTCCAAGGCGCTGCACTGCTCGGTGCGGAGCCCAGCCGTGCCACGTTGGCCAGACGTGCAGCGCCTGATAGCTAGGCGCTGCACAGTGGAGTGTGGCGCCTAACTGTTGGGCGCTACACGAAAGGGTCAGCTGAGCGAAAATTTTTTTAAGGTAGTTCAGTTTGTGAATTCTTTTTGTCCTTAGGTCAATTTTGTCGTTTTTGCCACTTCTGCACTGCCTTGAGTTCAGTACAACTTTACGCTTTTCTGCATCAATCGCCTAAAGTAACACATTTTAATCAGTACGTGAAAAGTTGTGTGCTGCAACGCCTCTTCTAGTTAAGCTGGGCGAGTTGATTGATGAGCAAGTACCATGTAGCCTAGTGTTGGTGATGTGCAATTGCTCTCTGTTTTTAATTTTTTGGGGGCAGGCACCCTGGTGCAAGTTGATAAGCTGGTCCATCACTAACAATGCTATCTGTTTTTAATGTTTTGAGTGTGGTAGTATGTAGCCGAGGGGAGAAAGGTCTATAAATGTTACTGTGGTTTATTCAGTGGTTGATTTAACCAGCTCATATGTATCATTGTTGTTCTGATTCAATTGGTGGACAAAATTAGCATGGTTCGACGAAACAAAAATCCAAGAGAAAAAAAATGCTAATAACTACAAATAGAAAAGAAATAACTATAGACTTGCAATTTAATTTTAGTATAGATCCTCTACAGCAAGAATGCTCTGCTTTGGGTTTTCGGGTGCGATCTTGACTAATCCATT
This sequence comes from Elymus sibiricus, assembly GCA_039707655.1. Classification (NCBI taxonomy): domain Eukaryota; kingdom Viridiplantae; phylum Streptophyta; class Magnoliopsida; order Poales; family Poaceae; genus Elymus; species Elymus sibiricus. The sequence continues at coordinate 456,743,998 of CM077672.1, forward strand.
CTGAGCTTCTAATGAGTGCCACACAGGCCAGCGGTGGGGTGGAACGGGCATGCTTTTTTTTTCTTGAACCTGTTAATTCAGCATGGTTGTTCATTTGTTTGGATTTTAATATGCCGAGAGCTCGGAGGTTTGGCTCTAGCAAATGTTTGCTATGTTAGATTACTGGTCTCAAACTCTGAATAATAAGTGGCTAAGCAGGTGGTACCAATGCGGATATTTGTTGTTTCTTTAGCTGTTCGGCCACAGATGCCTTGCAATCTGGGAAGATTGTGCACTACCACATATATACGCAGGTATGAGTTTCTAGAAAGCATCTGTAGGTCAGTCATCTAGCAACAGAACATAAGTTTGCATATTTTTTTAGGAGGCTAGCTTCTTTCTTATTATGGGGGACTAAGCCCATTCCATCCACATCAGTAGCATTTAATTTTTCCTTAATGACTACCCCAACAGTAAGAGACATCCTCTATAACACTAAGCTCCCTGATTTTAAAGAACCCACATTCAATTGAGGTCTTCAATTAGAATTGGGTCATTCGATTTTGACCGGGTCAACAATTTCTCAAAGCTCTCTCATTCAATTCTTTTATACTATACACTGTGCTTCCTAATTTTTAAGGTCTCACAATTAATTGAGGTATTCAATTTAGAATTGGGTCAACCGATTTTGACCGGGTCAATACTTTCTCAAGCTCTCCCATTCAATTCTTTTAATTCACTATGTTCCATAATTTTGAAGCTCTTTCATTCAATTGAGGTATTCAATTTTGGATTTGGTTTACGATTTTGATCGGGCCAATGATTTTTTAAATCAATCAGCAGCAACCGACCAATAAAAACATATCAATCCCGCGCAACCTCCCACCATCTGGAAAAAATAAGCGCCACTATGTGATATCGTAGCACCAATATAGTAGTACATGCAACCGCCGACACCGAAATTTCCCTACATAAATATAGGTTGGTTAGTGGATAACTCAGAATCACACCGCGAAAGACCCAACAGATCACTGCATTATAAATAAAAATAAAACACACTCTATCATCTCCACCACCCGTCAAACTAAATATTACATCAGTTCCAAAATATAAGGGGTATAATTTTTGCAGAATGTCAAATTTCTTCAACTTTGACCAAGTTCAGAGCAAAAATATCGACATCCACAATATTAAACAAAAAAAAGGTATGGAAATTCATTTCATGATGAATTTGAAAATACCGATTTTATATATTTCTCTACAAATTTTATTGAAGTTAAAAGGTTTGACTTTTCAAAAAAGTAATACACCATGTATTTTGAAACAGAGTGTTTATTTTTTGAAGAAACCCAACAACACCAACGACGCAGCAAAGCGCGCCCAACCCTTCTAGTATCAACTATTTCTTCTACAAGGAGAACATTAAAAGGGTTATTGTCCATCATACCTTTGATCTTTTTACTTATGCACCTCCAGATTCCTCTGCATCTTGAGAAGCTTGGCCTTCTCCATGATATGAAGAGACCTGGTAATTCTTGGGAGGTCAAGCTGGGGTTGCTAATCAATACTACACTTGCCTTCATGCATTCTTGTAGCATCAATGTCACCCTCCTCAAAACCTCCATTCTTCAGACCCCTACACTGATGGTTGCAACTCAGTATAGCAAAACGTCATAACCTCACCACTAGTATCTTCACTAGGTAAAACACTATTTTTAAATTTGGGAACACACTTTAATTCGTGAACATTTATTAAAATTCATAAATGGTTTTTCAAATGTGTGATTTAAAAAAACATGATCTTTTTATAAATCCATGAAGATTTTTTCATATTTGTGAACAATTTTTAAATTTACAAACTTTTTCTATCCGCAAACATTTTTAAAATTTGTGATCATATTTAAAAAACAATGAAAAATTTTAAAACTCATGAAAAAAATCATGAATTTTTTTCATATTCATGAATAAGTTTTAATTTATTATTGTTTAAATGTATGAACGCTTTTAAAAATTTGTTAACATTTAAACATTCAACTTGCCCAGCAGAGTACACACATAGTGCTACATGTAACATGGCCCATGACGTAGTGCATGTTTACTCAAAAGCATATGTATTATCTATTAACGGTTCAACTCAAAAAAAAAATCTATTAACGGTTGAGAAAAACTGTGGACTAAGCATAACTCGGGAGGTCCTATTTTTCAATCTTTGTGACAAAAAGTTGACCTTTCGCATAGGGAGAAGCGACTGGGCCAGCCCACAAGCGTTTGCGGTACTGTAAAGCTAAAACAGTGAAATTCATTAAAAAAAAACATGAAGATTTTTTCATATTCCTGAACAGTTCTAAAATGCACAAACCTTTTCTAAATCAGTGAACAATTTTTAAATTTGTGATCATATTTAGAAAACAATGAACATTTAAAATTCGTGAATATTTTTTCATATTCATGATTAAGTTTTAAATTTATTATTAATGTTTAAAATTTAAAATTCCCCAATATTTTTAAAATAAATTTAATAGAAAAACAGATCAAAATAAAAAAAATCGAACTTAACCGGCAGAGTACAAACATAGTGCTACATGACCCACAATGTAGTGCATGTTTACTCAAAAGCATATGTATTATCTATGTTAACGGTCGAGAAAAACTGCGGACTAACCATAACTCAGGGAGGTCCTACATTTCGCATAGGCAGCAAGCGACTGGGCCGGCTCACAAATATTTGTGGTACTGTAGCGCTAAAACAGTGAAATTCATTAAAAAAGCATGAAGATTTTTTCATATTCGTGAACAATTTTTAACTTGACAAACCTATTTTAATCCGCGAAATTTTTTAAAGTCGGTGATCATATTCAAAATACGATGAACATTTATAACTCATGAACTTTTTTTAAATTGGCAAATATTTTTTCATATTGATGAATAAATTTTAAATTTATTATTAATTCATGAACGTTTTAAAAAATTGTTAACATTTTAAAAATTCAAAAATAAATGAAATTCCTAAAAAAAATATAGAAAAACCGATCAATATGAAAAAAATCAACTTAACCAGCATAGTACACACACAGTGCTACATGGCCCAGGACGTAGTGCGTGCTTAACCAGCTCATATGTTGTCTCAAAAAAAAAACAGCTCATATGTATCACTGTTGTTCTCATTCATTTGGTGGACAAAATTAGCATGGTTCGACCAAACAAAAATCCGAGAGAAAAAAATGCTGATAAGTACAAATAGAAAAGAAACAAGTATAGACTTGCAATTTAATTTTAGTAGAGATCATCTACAGCAAGAATGCTCTGCTTTGGGTTTTCAGGTGCGATCTTGACAAATCCATTCTGAACTTCTAATGAGGGCCACACAGGCCAGCAGTGGGGTGGAACGGGCATGCTTTTTTCTTTTTTCTTGAACCTGTTAATTCAGCATGGTTGTTCACTTGTTTGGATTTTAATATGCCGATAGCTGGGAGGTTTGGCTCTAGCAAATGTTTGCTATATTAGATTACTGGTCTGAAACTCTGAATAATAAGTGGCTAAGCAGGTGGTACCAATGCTGATATTTGTTGTTTCTTTAGCTGTTCCGCCTTGCAATCTGGGAAGATTGTGCACTACCACATACATGGGCAGGGATGAGTTTCTAGAAAGCATCTGTAGGTCAGTCATCTAGCAACAGAACATAAGTTTGCATTTTTTTAGGATGCTAGCCTTCTTTCTTATGGGGGACTAAGCCCATTCCATCCACATCAGTAGCGTTTAATTTTTTTACTTAATGACTACCCCAACAGTAAGAGACATATCAACTATTTCTTCTACAGGGAGAACTTTTTTTTTTTTTTGAGAATCACCGGGGGAGGAGTCCCTCCACCTGAATATATTACTCAAAGTGGCCAATATGCCAGAGAGTGATCCGGTTTATAAGGGAAACCAGATCGAATACCTAAACAATTTGACCCCGTTTATAAGGAAAGTCAGGCCGAAAATTGTACAAGTAACAAGGTTACAAGAAGCTGAGAAGAACAGGACGCCCACCAAAGGCAGGACCAAGCTAGCAGACTAACAAGATCATCACCATAAAAGACACAAGTAGTAGTGGGGTGACGTCAAGGGACACAATACCAAGACTTTGCTAGGAACCTAACGCACCGCACTGGCGTGCGTACCGAACCCACGGCGCAACACAGGAGCACCATAGTCAATGAGTGCCAAGCACGAACCTTGACTGGGAGCTCCGCCAGTGAAGTTCGGAACGATTAGCAAGTTGGGGAGGCTTCTTGCGCGTCATTGAGCAAAGATGACCGAGACAACACCAAGAGCACGAAGCTCGCCGCAACACAACGGCGGCCATGAGAGGGTCTTGAGCTTGCACAGCAAGAGGGACGACACAAAGGCACCGCCGCCGAACCCCTACAAAACACCACCAAGGACATACATATGGAGTAGAGATGTCTGCTCCACAGCACGGAGGAGTGCTGTTGCCAGACCCCAACACGCACCACCGTCGACCCCAAACCAGTCGCACCACCACCACCGACATCCCCACTGCTTGCAGCTACCCAACAAAACAACCTAGCCAACTTCGGTTCTAGGTAGACCTGGAAGCAGAGTTACCTCCGAAGTCGAGCATAGGGTGGTGAAATCAACATTTTGACGACGCCTTCAGGAAGGTTAGTGGCACCCATGGGCGTCACCGTCGTCGGCTCTGAGCAGAGCATGGCTTTCGCCGAGTTGAGTATACACACACCCTATTAACAGATTATTCAAGGCACACCGCACCACCACCCGCGCCTCATGGAAGCACCAGCATCAGCACATCACATGTGTTTGCAGCCACAGGATGCACTGGCCGCCATGAGCGCCCCACCAAGCACCGCCACCGGCAGCAACCTCCATCTCCCAGCCATGCAGCCAGCAGCGAGCCGCCACCACGCCACCGGACGAAGACACCTCCACGCCTGTAGCTCATCGGCAGGAGCAGAGTCCTTGCCAACCCAGCGGCCGAGGACGCCAGATCTGGACAACACCGGACCTGGGAGCCCCAACCACGCTACCCGACGAGCACCAGGCCAGCACCGCTGTGCGCCGCTCCACCACGACCACCCATCCGACGCCGCGGCGGCCGTCGCCCAGATCGCGTGCGCCCAGCCCCACCTGCTCGCGCCCCCACACCACCTGCAGGCGGCACCAGCTACCGCCCTCCACCCATCGGCCGACCCCACCTCGCGCCCCAGCCAACACCGGCCGGATCTGGGAAAGGAGCCCCAGATCCGCCTTCGCCCCGCACCAGTCTGCGCCCGAGCAAGCAGCGACGAGCCGCTGCACACAAGGGACCGAGACCGGCAGGGACACCGGGACGACGCCGACGAGCGCCGTCGCGTGCAGGGTAGGTAGCAGCGCAGAGAGACCCGAGGGGCTGGGCGAGACGAGCGGGGTCTGCCGCCCCAGACCGGCGAGACGCCACACAGCAGAGCCCCCGCCGTCGCCGTCAGCCGCGCGTGCTTTGCACGCTGGCGTCCTCCGGCGGCGGCGCGAGGAAGGGAGGGAGGAGGTTTTGGCGACGGCGCGAGCAGGGTCGCCCCCGAGTCGCCTGGGCGTGGCGACGCGGGGGGTGTTTTTTCCTCTCTCCACCTTGAACCGCCGTCGTTACAGGGAGAACATTAAAAGGGTAACTATCCATCATACCTTTGATCTTCTTATGCACCTCCAGATCCCTCTGCATCTTGAGAAGCTTGGCCTTCTCCATGATATGAAGAGACCTAGTAATTCTTGAGTTCTCTCTCGCAGCTTGAACAGGACCCCAAATCATATTTCTTCCAATATCATCAGGGAGGTCAATCTGGGGTTGCTAACCAATACTACCCTTGCCTTCATGCATTCTTGTAGCATCAATGTCTCCCTCCTCTAAATGTCCTTCTTCAGACCCCTCCATTGTGGTTGCAACTCAGTAGAGCAAAACCTAGTAATCTCACCACAAGTATCTTCACTAGGTAAAATACTATTTTGAAATTTAGGAACACACTTTAATTTGTGAACATTTATTCAAATTCATAAATGGTTTTTCAAATGTGTGATTTTAATAAAACATGAACTTCTTTAAAATCTATGAAGATTTTTTTTCATAATCATGAACAGTTTTAAAATTCACAAACCTTTTTAAATTCCGCAAAAAAAAATGAATTGTCATCATATTTTAAAAACAATGAACATGTTTAAAAATCATGAATATTTTTTAAAATTCATGAATATTATTTCATATTCATCAATAAGTTTTAGATCTATTATCATTGTCTAAATTCATGAACGTTTTTTTTAAATTAACATTTAAAAATTCAACTTAACCGGCAGAGTACACACATAGTGCCACATGGCCGAACGTAGTGCGTGTTTACTCAAAAGCATATGTGTCATCTATTAACGGTCGAGAAAAACTGTGGACTAAGCATAACTCAGGTGGTCCTATTTGTCGTCGACCTTTCGCGTAGGGAGCAAGCAACTGTGGCAGCCCACAAGCGTTTGCGGTACTGTCGCACTAAAACAGTGAAATTCATATAAAAACATGAAGATTTTTTCATATTCGTGAACTATTTTTAAATTCACTAACCTTTTTTAATCCACAAATATTTTAAAAAATTATCATACTTAGAAAAAAATGAACATTTTTTTTCCTATTCATGAATAAGTTTTAAATTTATTATTATTGTTTAAATTGATGAACGTTCTTAAATTTGTTACTGTAAAATTTTCTAAAATTCATAAAAAAGAAATTCCTAAATATTTTTTAAAATAATTTTACTAGAAAATCCAATCAAAATAAAAAGTTTGAACTTAACAGGCAGAGTACACACATAGTGTTACATGGCCCATTACGCAGTGCGTGTTTTACTCAATAGCATATGTTCGCAAAAAAAAAAACTCAATAGCATATGTATTATTTATTAACGGTCAAGAAAACTGCGGACTAAGCATAACTCGGGAAGTCCTAATCCTATTTGTCGCTGTTTGCAACAAATAGTCTTTTTTTTTTTTTTTGAGAAAAAAGTTTGCAACAAATAGTCGACCTTTCGCGCATAGGGAGCAAGCGACTGGGCTGACCCAAATGTGTTTGTGGTACTAGAGCGCTAAAACAGTGAAGCCCATAAAAAGTGATGCGCCCTCGATAGCAAGACCTACCGTTCATGAGCGAGCGTTGCTAGCCATGGGAGCTGATGAGCTTTCGTGAAAAATGCACCTCGACACTTTAAGAACTAACAGCAGCGGCAATTACGAACAATTTTTCAAATTGCGAACACAAACATTTTTCTAAAAAGTGAATATTTTGTCAATGCGAGCACTTTTCAAATTTGTGGACACATTGTTTGAATCTGTCAACAATTTATGAACCAAAAAATAACTAAAAACATGAATAATTTTTTAAAAGTGAACACTTTTTAAATATGTCATCATTTATTGAAAACAGCAACATTTATTCAAACTTCCAAACAAAATTTAAAAACGGGAAATTTTCTGAAATTTTGAGCAATTGGTTAAAACGTGAACATTTTTCTAAAATTCCCAACTTCTTTTGAATTTTTGAAAAAAAAAATTGAAAACGGGAATAATTTAAAAAAAACACGTACATTTTTACATTCCCAAAATTTATTCAAAATGCGAACATTTTTTGAATTCATGAACAATTTTGAAAATGGGATTTTTATATAAAAAATACAAACATTTTTTAAATTTCTGAACATTTTTTAAAAATAGTTTTTCTTTTACGTAAAATAGAACAAACTATTTGAATTCCCAAATACTTTTTGAAAATAAAAATAAACATCAAAAATGAAAAAAAATAAAAAGAAAAAAACTAAAAAAGCTAGAAAAACTATTAAAAACCCGATTCAACAACCTTGTAGGAGGTTCCCATAACCGGTCAGAAGGTTCCAAAACACGGATAATGTAATCATTTTTATTGCGGGCGATAATGTAGTCATTTCGCTAACTGCAAAATGACCGGTCCATTTTAGATTGCTAGCTCTGCTGTCTGTGCGGATTTTTCGCACAACTCAGATTGTTAGCTTCCTTTGCTGAAACCAGCTGACCTGGGTTCAAGTCGTAAACATGTCAAACATGTATGCTCGCTTGTCGATCTTAATTTTCGCCTCCTGTGGCGAGTTGTGCGTACATACGACCCCTTCGCCTCTTCTCCAAGCAAAAAAGGCGGCTAGGGTTTCTGCCTTCCGTTGGCGGCGGTGCCGATCTGCCTCGTCTCCTGTGGCCTTAGGATCGTGGGGGGCGCGGTGAATCCTGGCCCTTGCCGGCGGAAGTGCTCCGTTTTAGCATGTTTCTTTGAGTGTTGCTAGGGTTTGTGTCCTGCTCACGAAGACGAGACGGCGGCGGCTCCCTGAAAATGGAATAAGGTTCTCCCCGCCTAGACCCTGTCCCGGTGGTGCATCTACCATCGTCGGAGGGCGTGTGGAGGTATGTCTCCGGCGGATCACGCAGAATTCGGTCGGTGGTTGTTTTTGGTGGATCCGCTTGGATCCGGTCTTCGTTCGTCAACGTCAGTGTGTCTTTAGGTTGGATCCTTCCGATCTACGCTTCTCTTCATTGGCGGCGATTGCTGTTCTGGTGCGTTGATCCTATAGGGCCTTAGCACGACGACTTCCCGACTGTCTACTACAAAAAGTTTTGCCCGACTCCAGTGAGGAAGGGGTGATGATGGCGGCGCGCCTTTGACTCGCTTCAGTGTTTGTAGTCGTCGCTAGGTGGTCTACGGATCTGAGTGTATTTTTTATTATTTCTAGTGTTCGTTGTACTGCCATGATTGATGGTGAATAGATTGGAAATTTTCCCGTAAAAAAGATCTTAATTTTGCCGGCTCAGTCTTCCCAGTGGCGTTGGCAGGGGGTGTTCAAGAAAATGGAAGCAAGGTGGGCCGGGATAGGCACTCTTCATTTTGGGCACGGCTACCATTCTAGTGATCGGACTATACACGGACGGGTCGTTTTCTTTCTTCGTCTCGAAGGAAAAAAGCGACCGCGCTGGTGCCTCTTGTCAGAAGAGTTTGTCTGCCGTCGTCCTTCGGCGGCTCCCCTCCGCCGACAACCTCGGTCGTCGATGGTGAGGGGGATCGCCGGATCCACGCGTGTGGATAGTTTTAAGCCAAACTAGCTTAGTTTTAAGGTTTGTTCATCGTCTTGGCTTTGGCGGCGGCAATGACGGCGCTGAATAAAGTTTTTTCAGATCCTACTCTGACGAGGCGATCAGTCCTATGGTTGGAGGTGGATCTGGAATCCAGACTGTTCAAGTAAGGATGGTGTGGCGGCGGCGGCATCCTCGTGGGACCTGTGTCCTCGGGCTCCGCCGTTGCGACGGTGTTTGCTCCAGCGTCGGCGCAGAGCTTGGGAGGTAGTTTAGGAGCAGATGCAGATTGTGATATGCATCGGCGGCATCCTCGTGGTGGACCTGTGTCCTCGGGCCCCGCCATTGCAACGGCGTTTGCTCCAGCGTCGACACGGAGCTTGGGAGGTAGTCCAGGAGCGGATGCAGATTGTGATCTGCATCGGAGGCATCTGAAAGATGGTGGATCGTGTGCTGGGTTCATGGTATGTGGATGACAGGTATGGTTTACTCCTCCGACGTCTTAGTCATGTGGGGGTGCCAGATCTGGAGTTTGATGGCGTGTCCGGCGTGTTGTCCCGGTCAGATACGTTCAACGGTGATGGTTTCGTCTCTGGCGAGCCACCTTGGAGGTCTGCAAAGCTGTATATCAGCGATGGAGTCGTGTCGAGCTCGGGTGTGGAGGTGATCCGTTATTTTTTCTTTTGGTGGCTGTTGTGGTGGTGTCAGAGGCAGGTGACGGGCGTTGGTGTCAAGTTCAGAGATTTATGCGGTCTTATTTGTAATTTTACTTCTTTTCTTCTCTCATTGCTGCTCAGCACGTGCACACACTAGGAAGAAAGCCGCGCGGCACGTGCATACGATCTACGAGGGGCCGGGGTGTCAACGCGACCTCGGCATGGCACGGGTTGGTGGATCGAGCGAAAGAATGTTCCAACAATCCTCACTCGACTTGTATTAGGACCGCATGAACATAATCACGGTCTTGTCGACTGTCGAGCATGCTATTGGTAGCTAGCTGGCCATATATTACTCTCACTCCTACCCCCTTTTCTTCTTCTTCTTCTTCTTCGCCTTTTTTGGGCAAGTCAGTCAGACCGACGTGTGCATGCATGCATACCTTGCCTTTTGCTCTCTCGTGCAGGTGCAGCGCCGTGCGTGCGAATCGTATCGATCTCGATCGGGCGCCGCTACCTGCTTTAATCCTCTCTTAGTTTAATCAACGACCCCCCAATCCCAATCCCAATCCTGATGGAAGGCTAGGCCCCGATGGATCCATTCACATTCCTTCTTGGCCTTAGCTGTTAAGCAAAGTGCTGCCTTTTCTCTTTCTTTCTCTCTGATCCCTGGCTATACTAGTCCCTACCCTCCCCCACTTGGCTTTTGCCTCATCTCGTTTTCCATTTTTCGTTCGTCTTGATCCATCGGTCAATGGCTAGCTACGTGCTTTAGCTGTTTCTTTCTTTCTTTCTTTCTTTCTTTCTTTCTTTTTTGTCTATGGTTCTTTGCAGCGGATTTGCTCAAAGACTAGCTGCTACGGTCAACGCAGACCATGCATGGTGGCAACTGACAATGAGCAAACCTTTGAGACGTATCCATCCATCCATCCCGGGTCCAGTTGAGCAAGTCTGGTGGTTATTCAGTGAGAATAAAAACACAATTGATCAATCCAGTTTATAAGACGAAACCTGTATCCAAAACCAGCAGGTCCAAAAGCCGAAATCACATATATATGCATCCTAGCCGATCTTCTCCCTATTCCCCGGACTGTGCTCCCTCCTTGCCCAAATCATGGTGCAAATAAGTTGTCCTAAATGAAATTTTTGATCAACTAGTTTATAAAAAGCTCAACATCTATGGTTACCAAATCAATACCAGTGGATCGAAATTGAGCAAGTGGCGCTACAACGCCGCCATGTCACTAGCAGACTTGACATACGTGCGGTCACCATATGGCATATGCAGCACGCAAATGTATTTGTGCAAACACAGATCATCGTCATAATGCGCCTCCATATTTTCATGAAGGTCCCGCTGTCATTTGGTCATATGTTCTTCCCCAATAATCCAAAACTTAGAACACGTTTGATTCAATTTAATTTCATTCCTATTAATTTGGGCAGAAAATTAGTCGCAGTGCAACTTTTACATTGATAGACCAACTGATAATTAGTTAAACTATAAACTAAGTAGCTAATAGTCGCGGCCACCGCCACCACGGAGACGGCGCCTAGTTGGGGCCATGGCCAGCGGGGCGGGGTCAAGTGCTAATGCTGCAATTTGGGCCTCGATGGCCTGGAAATGCGCATCGGCAACCACGCCCCATACCGGCAATGTGTCGGCGGTGATGTGGGGAGGGGGGTGGGGGCGAGCGCGCGGTCCCAAATCCGCCGCTCCCTTTCCGCCTTATCCTTCGTGCGCTCAACAAGGGCGACTTCCATCTACACCCAGCAAGGGTCCAGGGAATCTGCCGGCTTCTTCTCCTCCACATCAGCTCCAAAACCAAAGATGACGGGCAACTCCTTTCGCTGCACTATTGGAGAGCAAGAGGTGGATTGGAGGCAGGCGAGAGGGGATTGGGAGTTGTCAGGAGGGCAATTTATATGGGAAAGAGGGGAGGGTGGCAGCCTTTTATAGGCCGCCGTGAGTGCCGTTGAGAGGGAAATTGGGGGAGGGGGTGGCAGGCGGCCATGAAGGGGCACACTTTCTAGTGAGAAACACGGACGCGCTCACAACCCTACTCCCGGGCTGCTCATATGCAAGCCAGGAGATTGTCGCATGGCAGCCATCCAACCGGCCGCCATGGGAATCTGATGGAGCGGTCGCGCCATAATGGCAGGGTGGTTGCCTTGCTGATGGTGTATGAGAGGTCTTGCTGCTTTAAATCCCACTTGTGGCCCGAGAAGGAAGAAACTGAAACCTCCCTCCCGCACTGGCAGTTAGGTTTGGAGCGAACTCCAAACGAGGCCTCCATATCCTCCAAATATGAAGGCTGGGAGGCCACATATGGAGGGGGCTCTAAAATTGTGGAGATTGAGGGGTGGATGGTGACTCGGCTAGAGTGGTTTTTTTAGTCCTCTGCCTCCATATTGACGGTTATTATGCATTTTGGGGCCTTTTGGCGGCTCTGCCATAGTTGCTCTAATTATCTCTATCCGGCAGATATATGCTTCATCCGTATCAAATTATAATGCTTATAAGTTTTGTTCTAGGTTAAACTTTGCCCACCTTGATCAAGTTTATAAACAAAGTCAACGTATACAATACCATATCAGTACCAGATTCATCATGAAATGTTTTTATATGGTATATGTTTCATATTGTAAATGTTCATAACTTTTCGGAAACGCTAAAATGTCAGATTTTTAGGCATAGCAAATCTGACATTTTTCATGGCAATTTATATTGGCACGATGATGACAAATTTAGTTTGGAAGCACGGCAATTTTCTAGCCAAAAATTGAACTGAGACGAATTTCCCATGCTCACCAACTAAATTTGTTATCCTCGAAGAACATAATTTGCCATAAAAAAGGTTCGATTTGCCATGCCTAAAAATCTGACGTTCGTTGGATATTTGGGTCCTAACTTTTATAATTTTTTATCCTCCAATTATTTTTATATAATTATTTTAAGTGTGCGGAAATGGAACCTTTGTCCTTCCTTGGTTCGTTGCTTTATACTTACAAGGAAAACATAGCCAAGCAACATGTTGATGCGATCGATCTCATGATGTGTATCTTTGATAATGAAGTTACCTATATGGCAATGTAGCATATGCCAGTGGGGTAAGAGAGAAACTGATGTATACTCTATTATCTACTCAAAAATGGCCTAAAGAATTATAGCAAAGGAAACACTGCAAAGTTCTTCAATCACTACCTTTGGTGTCATCAGCAAAGTGACAACTCCACATCCACATGTGTGCTACGTATGATTAATAATATCACAACCCTATCTATGACGATAGACTACGAAAAGATTATGGCCGCCGATGAATTCTTTCGACGACTTTTACGCGAATCGATCCAAAGGGGTCCTAGATAAGCAATGCGAGTGCTACCATCCGGTGTGGCCAAATGGACTTTAATGGCTGGCACTGTTAGCATGGCACTTATAAAAGCAGCTGCATACAGGTCAGATCATAATTCTAACTTTGGAAAGAAGAGGCGCCGGTATATCTATGACACTTATAAATCCAGCAGCCAAAGCCCTGCAATCCGCCCCCCTTGATTTCCCTGTCAAAATGATGCGTCTCAAGACCAATCATAACACTGCTAAATTTTCATATATAAACTGTGTTCATGGTTAAATTTCAGAAAATTTCTTTCAGCTGGAGATAGAGGAAATGGAATGCAACCGGCCTGCATCCTGCTGATGTAGCCAGGTAGGTACTACTGCTTGCCGATTCTGGCAACCAACAAGGAACGCAACAGAATGTACTGAATCCTCTGATTTTAGCAGATTCCTGTTGCCTCACTCTTGAGGGTTCAGAAAGCCATGGCAGCTTCATACCTGCATTAATTGGTCCAGTGGATTCTAGCTTCTAATCCCTGTAATTAATTCTTACATGTAATTTCCTTGTCTGATCTTACCACTCCCATTTGTAAAAGGGAAACAGCAAGAACCCTCTCTGGCTAGAGAGATGCACACACACACACACACACACACACACACACAAAGTGATTCCAGAGAGCAATGGTGCAAATTAAGCAAGAATCCAGTCCTTGAGGTGCATGCACATGGCATGAGCAACCAAGAGCAGCCTTTTTGGATCCCATCTGTTATGCCCCATCTGGTCCAAACACTGAAATTTCTTCTTCTTCAAAGCTAAGTCTACCACTACCAGAACAGAGTTTCTGTCTATTTGTATTGGATTGGATTGGATTGAGGATGACTGACATGGACACACAGTGATCATCAGTGCAAGACTACTAGATCAGGACCATTTTTGTGTGTGAGAGACAGTCACCAAAGAGAGAAAGCGCCTTTGTCGATTGGGCCTAAAAACTTGTGTCGAGAGCAAAGCATTTTTTCCTTTTGTGTGACTGTCTGTTGACAAGAACAGCAACCAAATGACTGTCGCTTGCCAGTGTGCAGTTACATCACACTCTCACCACCTCCTACCTATCCACCACATGTCATGTATGCTTTTCTCCTGATGAAAACAAATCAGGGATGCCATTGCCATCCCTGTCTGAATCAGCATTCTCACGAGGCAATACGCATAGATTTTCTTTTCGCCGTATTTCGTCGAATTGTCGGCACAAACTCTTTTCTGAATCTTCTGCAGCTGAAAGAAGAATGATCACACTGAGAAGATAACATGGAAACTTTATCTTATTAAGCACCAGGCGCATCTTTTTTTTCTCTCGACAGCAGAGGATGTGCACATGTATTTGAAAATTGAAATGCTGTTTCAAAGCAGAAAGAGAAAAGGAGCATCATGCATTGCATTTTCATATTGCAATTATTATAATCTGAAACGAATTACGATCCGCTTTGCCGCCTTTTTTCTCCCCTATTGCTCGTGCTTTTCCTCTTTGCATCACACGCCCAGCCTTTAAATTTCGCCTTTGGTGAACAAGCTCCTTTCTCCTCACATTTCCAGCTCCGTTTCCTCCATAGCCTAGTCAGCAAGCATACTGCCATCGCCATTGCCGATTGCTTCGTCAATGGCGGCTCCGGCTCTCAACTTGGTTTTGTGCATGCTCCTTCTCTCGCACGGTTCGGCGCAGGCCAGGAAGACGGTGCCCGCCGCAGATCGGGATGGAGCGTTGGGCAGGGAGAGGTTCTTGGGTGGTGGTGTGGACGTACCCGCGAGTGGTTCCCGGCGCCGGCGGGAGCTCCTTGGGGGAGCAGGGGCGACGACGACGCGTGACGTGTTCGCGCCTGTGACCAACCCGGTGACGGTGCCGGCGACGAACCCGGCGTCCCCGGGCGGCATCGTCACCGTGCCGGCGACCAACCCCGGCACGGGCACCGGGTTCCCCACCAACCCCAACCTCCCGCCGCTGTACCCGGAGCCGTCGGCCACGCCCGACCCGACGACGATGCCGGCGCCGTTCTCGAACCCGGTCGCCGCGCCGACCATGCCGGCGCCGTTCACCGCCCCGGTCACCAACCCGGCCACGACGCCGACGCCGCTGCCCGGCACGTCGCCAATCACCAACCCGGCCACGACGTACCCGGGCGGCGGTGCCGGCGTCGGCGTCGGGAGCGTGCCGACGACCCCGGTGTACCAGGCGCCAGCGACGACGGTGCCCACGCCGACCACGGTGCAGCCGGCGGCGGGGGGGACGGGGCAGTCAACGTGGTGCGTAGCGAAGGCGGGGGTGATGGAGGCGACGCTGCAGGACGGGCTGGACTTCGCGTGCGGCATGGGCGGCGCCGACTGCTCGGCGCTGCAGCCCATGGGCAGCTGCTACAACCCCAACACGATCCAGGCGCACGCCTCCTACGCCTTCAACGCCTACTACCAGCGGAGCCCCTCGCCGGCCAGCTGCGACTTCGGCGGCGCCGGCATGCTCGTCGCCACCAACCCAAGTAACCAAACGCTCACTCACTTCACTCCCACTCTGAAACTGTTAGCAACACCTTCTGATTATCACTGACGAGCTGCTGAATTATTCAGGTTCAGGAGCTTGCATGTACCAGACATCATCAGGTTCAGGGTAAGAATGAACAACTTGTTCAAGACATTTCTCTAGAACACATGATCTTGCCAGGAAATTCAAATCAAACAGTCAAATTCTTACACTTCTTATGCTAAGCCTGATCATGCAATTGCGACATGTTCAGTTCTGGCGCCGGCTACAGCCCGGCGGTGACGGGCACCACAGGGCCGGTGGGCGTGACGCCAAGCTTCGGGCCGGTGGGCACGACGACGGGGACAGGACCACCGGTCAGCGGCGGAGGGTCAGGCTCAACAGTGCTGAACGCGAACACCTACCCCGGCGGGACCTCGATGTACGGCCCAGGCAACCCAACGGGCTTCTCCGACACCAGCAGCGGCGCCGCCTCCCTGAACTGCAGCTGGGCCCTGTCTCTGATCTGGATATTCACCTTTGCTTATGTCAAGGTGAAGGTGTAGCATCCATGTGCTGCTGCTGCTGATGTGTTCTTCTCTTGTTGATATGATATTCACTTGTGTACAGAGATGGATAAATGAATTCAGAGGGGAGAGAAGACTAGATATTCTTGTGCCTGTGTGTGTGTATTGGACTGAGCTGAGCAGAATGTTGCTTATAGCTATAAAATATGTGTTAGGTGAGCATGGAGTTCATTCTCTATGAAATATGATATGATATCAGATGATCTTCTTGCTAGCTTCATCTTCTTTTCCATTACCTTTCGTAATAGACCTTTCGACACTGAGTATAATGGCATGCTCGATTCGTAGTCACAGATTGCTAGATGTTCCAGGCTAGTAAGAAGTAAAAGCACACCAAAATGTGTGCATGCTGAATGCTAACACCAAATACCAGATATCTCAATGTGAAAAGCTCACACCCATGTTTTCTCAGGAAACAGAAGTAGTTGCTCTATTAGATCTATGATATACAATTGAGGGTACTTTATAATATGATCAGGCAGATCCATTCTGGATCAACTAGCTAACATCAAAACTACTACGGGGAAGAAGATCTACGACACACTTGCAACAAAACTTGAAATTTCTTGTGTTGCGGTTCCAAAACACTGTTTTCCATCCTAGATGAGGTTCATGATAGTTCTGTTTATGAAATCTTCCGAGCAAGATTCTTCACTCCTGCACCAACACATTTTAGAGTGACCGTGTTTGAGTTTGGGTCGGGCTTGATGATGAACTTGACATCAAGGAACTCCTTGATGTTTCGAAGTGATTCTATAGCGCGCGGTGTCAGCTGTCCCACGCGAACCTTTGACACATCGGGCGGGCAGAGAGCGCACAGCATAAACAGAAGGTCCTGCAATTTTTGTTTACAAGAGAAACATCATGTAACGAAACAGAAGGTGGATTTTGAAGCAAGATCCGAACAGAGCCATTGAAGGAAAAGGCAGACACAACAACCTCAGACCATTATCGTTTGTGAAAATGAACTAAAGACTAGGTTTGCCAGAAGGACTTGCAGCGATCATTCTAGTGGACTAAATCCAGGCATACTATGTTCAGCTTGAATTTGTAATTCTTATCCAGGTTTCGTGGCTGGCCTTTTGAGTTAATACAATGGATGAAAGGATTCTTCCCTGCTATGTTCTCAAGGAAAAAATGCTAGAATTATTAAGTTATCTTCCTACAGCATGCATCAGCCAGAAGAACAGGGCATTAATGTTGCAGAGCTGTCCTAAGTGCTTCACATAGTAGACACACAAAAAACACAGTACTGATCATGAACCGTATGAGAGGCATGTACATAACAGGAAAAACAAACCATCAGCCACAATCCAAAAATATCTACCACCAGCCTGCTAATAATATAAGAATGGAAAAATTGGAATTGGATATCAGACCTGATGTGTTGAGTCAACAACTCCTCCTTGAGCCACCTCTTCTAGCAGCATCGATGCAACTTGCTCACCAAGATCCTCTGGAGACATTATCTCAGGCATCTCGGATTGTTCACCCATTTCATCAACATTGGGATAACTCACGGTAGCATCTGCAGAAATCAGACAGCCTGTTGTGGTCTCAGCAACTACAGATACGCCATAGCCTGCTGACCTGCCAAAGGATGAATACTTTAAAATTTTCGAGTTACAAGACACCAGGAGATAACATCACAGTGTGTCACTTTTAATATTCAAACAGGTTATGCTTCAAGCTAGAAACGTACAATCCACCAGATGAACCAAGTCTATGATCGGTGAAGATATGTACATCTGGAATGAACTTGTTGAAGAGTCCACGTGCAGCATAGAGGATACGGGTTAAATTATGTGGGGATAGATTGGTGGCAAATGTCACACCTCTTATCCTCTTTACCATGCCTTCATCAACCCAATTGACTGCCTGCGAAAACACTTGATATTAGAAGGGGAATGTCAACAGAAATCACGAGACGTGAGCAGAAGTAAACTCCAACACACCTTTAATGTACTGTTTATATTGGGAACTCGAAGAAGCACTTCACCACCACCATGAGGAGGAGCTCCCCGGCTTTCAATTTTGAGCTCCAGTCCCTCAAGAGGAACGCCAAAATGCTTGAGCATATGCAACGTAACCATCCGGAAAGTATCCACAGAAGGGTCCTTTGTATCATTTGTGATTCCTAAAAACAATGGCATCACATTTAGACCCCATACAAAATTCAGTAGCAAAAGACGTTGTATGATCAGTAACGGCGATGGCCATCAACCTTCTGAAGAATTTATGATTCCTACAGGCATGGCATCAAATTTAGACTCCGTAAAAGTGCTTGTATGATCAGTAACAACAATGACCATCAATTTTGTGCAGAACTAAAGAAGTCTTATTTTAGATGCTGGCTTATGAAAGCTTGTGAAGCCTGATGTTAACAGAGCATGTTCATTAGGAAAAATAAATGGCCACAAGGATCATGAGTTCATGAGAAAGAGCTAAAAAAAAGGTTTACTTACTCGGCGACAGTGAATTCAGCCAAATTAACCAAACCCCAATAAAATCACCTTTGTCAAAACAATCCACACCAGAACAGAGTCCACTCACATAAGTCACATATACACACCAACTGAAACAACCCATTGGACCGAACAATGGATCAGACTGGATAACTAATAATTCTAGAACAACCTAATCGCACAACCTCTGGCTGAGATGGTATCGTAATTCCAGAGTTCCAGTAGAAAACATGGCAATCAATCCATTGAACTCAAGCAGAATCAGGATAAGCAAACGCTCTTCACCTTTGAGACGAATGGACAAGGGCGACCTGGCGAAGAGGCCGAGCAGAACGAGCGGCTCGATGAAGTAGCCGATCCCGCGGTGCACCCCGCAGTCGTGCTCCAGGTCCTTCCCGCCGACGACCACCCCGGGCTTGTACCCGACCTTGGTCCCTGCGAGAACCCACCACAATCAGCCACCAGCCCAAAAAGGAGAAGCCCCTGTCGCCAGGGCCACGAGTCGGCGCGCCTTGCCTGTGTCGTTGACGTCGATGACGTGCTGGTCCGAGACCTTGTGGATGAGGTGGAGGAGGGACATCTCGTGCGGGCGGAGGCCCCCCTCGCCGGCGCGGATGGTGATGGGGGTGGAGGTCAGCGTCGCCAGCACCAGCCGCTGCCGGAAGTCTCGGCTGCCCGAGAGCCTCCGGGACTTCTCCCGACCCATCCTCGCCAGCCGCCGGCGCCGGGGACGGTTGGCTGTTCGCTCGCCTCGCCGGGGTTGGGGTTGGAGTTCGTCGTGCGGCGGGGGCGGGTAGGGCTTAGTAAGGTTTAGGCTCGCGACGGCGAGGCGTTGCTGCGGCGGCTATTTTGTAAGGCACGCGGGCCTCGCTCAACGGCCCGCTGGTCTTTTCTTTTCTCGGAGAACCTAGCCCAGTGTTGTAGCTGAATACACAGCCCACAAAGAGATGAAAATGAAAAAAAAAAACAGGCACAATATACTTTTTTCTGCTAAAAATGGCACAATGTTACGATTTGCACACTCTAATTTCTGTGGACCTCTTTTTGTCGAAATAAAATAGAACATGAACTCTTTTTATGCATGGGTCCTTTTGCATGCATTGACTACACATTATTTTGTTTTATTTATGAATACTAGCAAAAGGGCCCATGCGTTTCAATGTGAAAACAAAATCATAATCTCCAATGGCCATGACCACATTTTACTGCATCACCGAGATGCACTATCATTGTCAATTTCATCAAATCATGAACAATTTTTGAAATCACAAACATTTTTTGAACTCGTGCACATATTTGAAATCGTGAACACTTTTACAAATTTTCGAAATTTTTCTAAAATCAAGAACATTTTTTGAATTCATGAACATTTTATACTATTTGCAAACTTCTAAAAAAATTGTGAACATTTTTGTAAACAATTTTCTTGAATCGGCGAACATTTCTAGAATAAACGAACATTTTTTTGGAAATTGGTGGAACAATTTTTGAAATTCATGAATATTTTTTGGATTTAACGAATTTTTTTGAAATGCATGATCATTTCTTAATCAGAGAAAAATTTATGAATGAATAAACTATTTTGTAAGTCACAAACAGTTTTTGAATTTTTAGGATATTTTTCCATTCATGAACATTTTTTAAATTGATGAAATTTTGTTCAATTTCATTAACATTTTTTAATAAATGGACTTTTAAAAAAATCATGAACATTTTTTATTTCCCGGACATTTGTTTTCAAATTTTCAAACATTTTTTGAATAACGAAACATTTTTTTACAAAATCACGAATATTTTTGAATCCACAAACATTTTATGATTTATTAAACATTTTATTTCAAAATTCTCATTTTTTAAAAAATTTTGGAACTTTTTTGAAGTCCCAAATTATTTAAAGTAAAAAAACAAGGAAAAGAAAAATAAAAAATAACAAACGAAATTTAAAAAACAGGCTGCCCGGACATGGGCCGGCCCAAACGAGCACGCTGCGTCTTCTCCCAGCGCGCAGAGCGCAGTATAGGAGGTCCCTACTACATGGCCCGGCCCAGGCGGAGAATTCTCCAGTGTAAAACGTTTTTTTATCACTTATAGGTGGCATTGGTGAGTAATATTATTTTGGGGGCAATTTCCGTGACGTACCGCCATAAGCAATAGCCCCTTTATATTAGGTATAGATAAGGCAAGCTGCATACTCATCATCATGAGTCAAGACTTGGCTTGCAATGGAGGCATGGTAGTGACCTCTATCTCATCATCTATGATCCCTTAGGCCATCTCCAAGGGGATCCATCAAATTGTCCTCAGATATTTAAACCGAACGGTCTAGACACATTTCGCCCTCCAACGCGGCTCACCAAATTGGGTCAAATGGGTACGGACATCTGAAATGCCCTCATCGGCCCCAAATCAGGGAGTTCTGGGGGAGTCCGTCAGGTTGGAATCCGATACCCATGCCTCATCAAAAATCCCACTGGAGACCTGCATTTTTCACAGTTGTGTACTTCTCCTCCGCTCTCTATCTTCGCTCCTGGAGACCGACGTCGCTGTACCTCCCCCCCCCCCCCAATCCTTCGGCGTCACCATCACAGGTGGACGGGATGCATATTGAGAAAATTACAAGTAGTGGGGATGAACTTCTTAGGTATATAGGATGTGGATACAATATAAATAAAAATGTTAAACCTATATAAAAAATTTGTTAACCATATATTTGAAAAATGTTAAACTTTATAAAAAATTGTTCCCAATATATATGGAAAATGTACAACGTGTATGAAAAAAATAGTCATCAAACATAATTTATTTTAAAAATGTTAATCATGATGTATCAAAAAATGTACAATGTGTTCGAAAAAATGTTAATCATCTATTTAAAAAATGTTGATCATGTATCAAAAAATGTTAATCATATATTTCAAAAATATTAAACTGTATAAAAAATGTTCCTGATATATATGAAAAATGTACAATCTGTATGAATAAAGTAGTCATCAAACATAAATTTTTAGAATGTTCATCATCTAGTTGAAAAATGTTAAACATGTATAATAAAAATGTTTTTGATGTATAATGTACAATGTGTATGAGAAAAGTAATTAGCAAACACATATATTTAAAACAGAAATAATTTGCTACCCATGGTGGTAGCTACACATGGCCCCAATTTTTATCTCTAATTATTTTGGATCATGGAAAATAACTCTATAATGAAAATATCGTGACTTTGGACCAGTCAGGCAAGCAAAAAGGCACGTGGGCCAAAAAGGCAAGCAAAAAGACTGAGAGAAGTGAGAAAAGGCCTTTTCTACACAATGAAAAGGCACTTGTGTCAAAAAGGTAATAAAAAAGACAAAGAGAAGTGAGGAAAAGTCATTTCCATACAACAAAAATGCACTTGTCCCAATGCCATAAGAAACATGACACCTCATATATAAAAAAGGCACTTATGCCCAATGGTGTGTAGCTGCCACCATGCGTGCGTAGCTACCACCATGCATAGGAAATCGCCTCTCATATTTAAAAAATGTTAATCATGTATTTATAAAATGTTAAACATGTATAAAAACATGTTGCTAATGTGTACGAAAAATAGAAATAACTTAAAAATGGGGAATAGAGGAAGCATACAATGGCAAAATCATATTAATATGACATATCATACAAATAAACTATGTAATAAGCAAAAACAATTTTGAAGCATAATCAAAGCAGTCCCAAAAAGAATGCGGAAATCAAACCACACTCCGAGCTGAAGCTATTACTCTTCTTTCCAAACAAGTAATTGGTAGAAAAGTATCATCTCAAGCTTTGAATGGCTGCAAGTGAAAGTCTACTCTTAGACGGAAGAAAATAGATGCCAGCTGACTTCACTAGCATCCAGATTTGCAAGTAGTGCATTTCAGAGATACCAAAACAATCCACTTCCATCACTAGCAGCACTACTTGCTGATGTATAACAGTACGTTCAACACAATGTAAAATGCTTTGCGAATGAATCATAAAAGTAACGGCTCCTGTCTGGGAGAGAAATTGACAAGAATGCTGATCAGCTTTACATTACCCTTCTTTTCCACACCAAACAAAACTTAGCAAAACGAATAAATCCCCGATCAGCAAGTTTTTCGGTGGATCCGTAAGAAAACAGCATGTTTTGCACGCATTGACTGCACATTATTTAGTTTTGTGAGTAAGGTTGCATGCTCCTCCCCATGAGTCAGAACTTGGCTTGCATTGCAGGCATGGCAGTGCCTTCTATCCCGTCATCAATCATCCCTTAGGGCATCTCCAAGGGGACCCATCAAATCACCCCAAAATATTCATATTGGGCGGTCCACACACTTTTAACCCTCTATCGCGGCATAATAAATTGGTCCGGACCAGTCTGGACATCCAAAATTCCCCAAATCACGGAGCTCTGGGGGATCTGATACGTCTAATTTGCATCATGATTTCCTACTGTTAATTAATATGTTTTTAATCATTATTTCACTTCATGGTACAATTCTTATGCCTTTTCTCTCTCTTATTTTGCAAGATTCACATGAAGAGGGAGATTGCCGGCAGCTGGAATTCTGGACCGGAAAGGGGTGAAACAGAGATGGCTATTCTGCACAACTCCAAATGACCTAAAAATTTACGGAGAATTATTTTGGAATATATAAAAAATGCTGGCGAAAGAATTACCAGGAGGGGGCCCACCAGGAAGCCACAAGCCTGGGGGACGCGCCCCCCGAGCTTGTGGGGCCCCTGGCAGGCCTCCGGCCCCCTCCTTCTGCTATATGAAGTCATTTGCCCTAGAAAAAAATCAGAAGAAGACTTTCGGGACAAAGCGCCGCCGTCTCGAGGCGGAACCTGGGCAGGAGCTATTTTGCTCTCCGGCGGAGCGATTCCGCCAAGGAAACTTCCCTCCGGGAGGGGGAAATCGAAGCCATCGACATTACCAACGATCCTCTCATCGTGGGAGGACCAATCTTCATCAACATCTTCACCAGCACCATCTCATCTCAAACCCTAGTTCATCTCTTGTGTTCAATCTTTGTCTTAAAACCTCAGATTGGTACCTGTGGGTTACTAGTAGTGTTGATTACATCTTGTAGTTGATGCTAATTGCTTTATTTGGTGGAAAATTATATGTTCAGATTCTTAATGCTATTCAATACCCCTCTGATCTTGAACATGAATATGATTTGTGAGTAGTTACTTTTGTTCTTGAGGACATGGGAGAAGTCTTGTCATAAGTACTCATGTGAATTTGGTATTCGTTCGATATTTTGATGATATGTATGCTGTTGCTTCCTTTAGTGGTGTCGTGTGAACGTCGACTACATGACACTTCACCATCTTTAGGCCTAAGGGAAGGCATTGTGGAGTAGTCATTAGATGATGGGTTGCTAGAGTGACAGAAGCTTAAACCCTAGTTTATGCGCTATTCCGTAAGGGGCTAATTTGGACCCATATGTTTCATGCTATGGTTAGATTTATCTTAATTCTTCTTTCGTAGTTGCGGATGCTTGCGAGAGGGGGTAATCATAAGTGGGGGTGTTGTTCAAGTAAGAACAACACCCAAGCACCGGTCCACCCACATATCAAATTATCAAAGTAGCGAACGCGAATCAAACAAACATGATGAAAGTGACTAGATGAAATTCCCATGTGTCCTCGAGAACGCTTTGCTTATTATACGAGTTTGTTCCGGCTTGTCCTTTGCTATAAAAAGGATTGGGTCACCTTTCTGCACTTTATTATACTTGTTACTTGTTACGAATTATCTTGCTATCAAAACTATCTGTTACCGCTACTTTCAGTACTTGCAGAGAATACCTTGCTGAAAACCGCTTGTCATTTCCTTCTGCTCCTCGTTGGGTTCGACACTCTTACTTATCGAAAGGACTACGATTGATCCCCTATACTTGTGGGTCATGAAGACTCTTTTCTGGCGCCGTTGCCGGGGAGTGAAGCGCCTTTGGTGATTGGAATTTGGTAAGGAAACATTTATATTACGTGTGGAAATTTACTGTCACTTGTCACTATAGAAAGTAATCCTTTGAGGGGCTTGTTCGGGGTATGTTCACCTCGACCGGAAGCATTGAGAGTTGCCCCTCAACCTACTGAACCTACTGAAAATATTTATTTTGAAATTCCTTCGGGTATGGTAGAGAAACTGCTAGCTAATCCTTATGCAGAAGATGGAACGGTGCACCCTGATATGCACTTGATATATGTGGATGAAATTTGTGGATTGTTTAAGCTTGCAGGTCTATCCGGAGATGGAGTTAATAAGAAAGTATTCCCTTTATCTTTTGAGGGCAAGGCATTGACATGGTATAGGCTATGTGATGATACTGAAACATGGGATTGGAACCGGTTGAAGCTGGAATTTCATCAGAAATTTTATCCTATGCATTTGGTTCATCGTGATCGGAATTATATATATAATTTTTGGCCTCGTGAAGAAGAAAGTATCGCTCAAGCTTGGGGGAGGCTTAAGTATATGTTGCATACATGCCCCAATTATGAGCTCTCAAGAGAAATAATTATTCAAAACTTTAATGCTCGGCTTTCTCATGATGATCGATCCATGCTCGATACTTCTTCTAATGGTTCCTTTATGAAGAGAACTATTGAATTTAAATGGGATCTTCTGGAAAGAATTAAACGCAACTCTAAAGATTGGGAAATCGACAAAGGTAAAGAGTCAGGTATAAATCTTGAGTTTGATTGTGTTAAATCTTTTATGGAAACTGATGCTTTTCATAAGTTTAGTACTAAATATGGACTTGACTCTGAGATAGTAGCTACCTTTTGTGAATTTTTGGCTGCTCATGTTGATCTCCCTAAGGAGAAATGGTTTAAATATCATCCACCTATTGAATTAAATGAAGAACCCGTTATTGTTAAAGAAGAAACAATTGTTTACAATGTTGATCCAGTTGTGCCCACTGCTTATATTGAGAAACCTCCTTTCCTTGTTAGGATTAAGGAACATGCTAAAGCTTCAACTGTGGTTAACAGAAGAAATATAGGAACACCAAGACCTTCTGAACAAATTAAGATTGAACCTAATATTGCAATGGTTAAAGATCTTTTGGTGATGATATTGATGGGCATGTTATTTACTTTTGCGATGAGGCTGTTAGAATTGCTAAACCTGTTAGAAATGAACGAGATATGCTAGATAAGAACAAGCCTGTAGTTGGCATGCCTGTTGTTTCTGTTAAGATTGGAGATCGTTGCTATTATGGTTTATGTGATATGGGTGCTAGTGTGAGTGCTATTCCGTTTTCTTTATATCAAGAAGTAATGAATGATATTGCACCTGTTGAGATTGAAGATATTGATGTTACTATTAAGCTTGCAAACAGAGATACTATTACACCACTTGGGATTGTTAGAGATGCTGAAGTCTTGTGTGGTAAGATCAAATACCCTACTGATTTCTTAGTACTTGGTTCACAACAAGATAATTTTTGTCCCATTATATTTGGTAGACCTTTCTTGAATACCGTTAATGCTGAAATTGATTGTGTTAAAGAGAAGGTTAGAGTTAAGTTTGGTGATATATCTCATGAATTTAATTTCTCTAAGTTTCATAGACAACTTCATGATAAAGAATTACCCAATAAAGATGATATTATAGGTCTTGCTTCTATTTTTGTGTCTCCTACTGATCCTTTAGAACAATATTTGCTAGACCATGAGAATGATATGCATATGAATAAAAGAAATGAGATAGATGAGTTGTTCTTCAAGCAAGCACCTATTCTTAAACATAATCTGCCTGTTGAAACCTTGGGAAATCCTCTACCACCCAAGGGTGATCCTGTGTTTGAATTAAAGCAATTACCTGATACACTTAAATATGCTTATCTTGATGAAAAGAAGGTATATCCTGTTATTATTAGTGCTAACCTTTCAGAGCATGAAGAAAAGAGATTACTTAAAACTCTGAAGAAACACCGAGCTGCTATTGGATATACTCTTGATGATCTTAAGGGCATTAGTCTCACTTTATGTCAGCATAAAATTCATATGGAGCCAGATGCTAAACCTGTTGTTGACCATCAAAGAAGGCTGAATCCTAAAATGAAGGATGTGGTAAGAACTGAAATATTAAAGCTTCTTGAGGTAGGTATAATTTATCCCATAGCTGATAGTAGATGGGTAAGTCATGTTCATTGTGTTCCTAAGAAAGGAGGTATTACCGTTGTTCCTAATGATAAAAATGAACTCATTCCACAAAGAATTGTAACCAGTTATAGGATGGTAATTCATTTCAGGAAATTGAATAAAGCTACTAGGAAAGATCATTACCCTTTGCCTTTTATTGATCAAATGTTAGAAAGATTATCTAAGCATACACACTTTTGCTTCCTAGATGGTTATTCTGGTTTCTCTCAAATACCTGTTTCACCTGAAGATCAAGAGAAAACCACATTTACTTGTCCTTTTGGAACTTATGCTTATCGTCGTATGCCTTTTGGTTTATGTAATGCACCTGCTACCTTTCAAAGATGTATGACTGCTATATTCTCTGACTTGTGTGAAAAGATTGTTGAGGTTTTCATGGATGATTTCTCCGTTTACGGAACTTCTTTTGATGATTGCTTGAGCAACCTTGATCGAGTTTTGCAGAGATGTGAAGAAACTAATCTTGTCTTGAATTGGGAAAATTGCCACTTTATGGTGAATGAAGGTATAGTCCTTGGGCATAAAATTTCCGAAAGAGGTATTGAAGTTGATAAAGCTAAAGTTAATGCTATTGAGAAAATGCCATGTCCTAAAGATATCAAAGGTATAAGAAGTTTTCTTGGTCATGCTGGTTTCTATAGAAGGTTTATAAAAGACTTCTCTAAAATTTCTAGGCCTCTTACTAATCTTTTGCAAAAAGATGTTCCATTTGTTTTTGATGATGATTGTGTAGAAGCCTTCAAAATACTTAAGAAAGCCTTAATCTCTGCACCTATTGTTCAACCACCTGATTGGAACCTACCCTTTGAAATTATGTGTGATGCTAGTGATTATGCTGTTGGTGCTGTTCTAGGCCAAAGAGTTGATAAGAAATTGAATGTTATTCATTATGCTAGTAAAACTCTAGACAGTGCTCAAAGAAATTATGCTACTACTGAGAAAGAATTTTTAGCAGTTGTGTTTGCATGTGATAAATTCAGATCTTACTTTGTTGATTCCAAAGTTACTATTCACACTGATCATGCTGCTATTAAATATCTTATGGAAAAGAAAGATGCTAAACCTAGAGTCATTAGATGGGATCTTTTGCTACAAGAATTTGATTTGCATATTGTTGATAGAAAGGGAGCTGAGAATCCCGTAGCTGATAATTTGTCTAGAATGGAAAATGTTCTTGATGACCCACTTCCTATTAATGATGATTTCCCTGATGAACAACTAGATGTGATAAATGCTTCTCGTAATACTCCTTGGTATGTAGACTATGCTAATTACATTGTTGGTAAATATATACCACCTAGTTTCACATACCAACAAAAGAAAAAGTTCTTCTTTGATTTAAGACATTACTTTTGGGATGACCCACATTTATATAAAGGAGTAGATGGTGTTTTTAGACGTTGTGTACCTGAGCATGAACAGGAACAAATCCTACGGAAGTGTCACTCCGAGGCATATGGAGGACACCATGCGGGAGACAGAACTGCACACAAGGTATTACAATCTGGTTTTTATTGGCCTACTCTCGTCAAAGATGCACGTAAGTTTGTCCTCTCTTGTGATGAATGTCAAAGAATTGGTAATGTTGGTAGACGTCAGGAAATGCCTATGAATTATTCACTTGTTATTGAACCATTTGATGTTTGGGGTTTTGATTATATGTGACCTTTCCCTAAATCCAATGGGTATACTCATATCTTAGTTGTTGTTGATTACGTTACTAAGTGTGTCGGTGTAAAAACTGGCAGACCTCGGGGTAAGGGGTCCCGGGCTGTGGATCTCGGACAGATGGTAACAGGAATAGGGAGACGATGTTTACCCAGGTTCGGGCCCTCTTAATGGAGGTAAAACCCTACGTCCTGCTCTTGTTTATATTGATGGAGAAGTATCAAGTACAGAGTTGATCTACCTCGAGATCGTATGATCTAGTCCTAAGGCTAGGTGAATGAGATTGTGTTGAGGTCCCCTCTACGGGCTAAACCCTTCGGCTTATATACACGCCGGGTAGGGTACCTAGGGTTACAACGTAGGCATCCAGGCTAGGAGGCGGCAGGAGGAGTCTTGGAGTACGCGCCAAGTCTTTGGTAGATGCAGTCTTGTTCTTCCGGAGTCCATCTTGATAATAATGAGGGCCCATCGGCCCAGCCCGGGGAATATGGGCTGACTAGATTGGTACCTCCTAGTCTAGGACACCGTCAGTAGCCCCTGAACTGGTCTTCTACGCCGAGGATGATCTCTTCAACGGTGGCAACTTCGGACCCGAAGTCCTTGGCTTGACAGACGAGTTCCCCGTCGAAATTCCGGACCTCTTAGCTACCCTTCTAAGGGGTGGTGTCTTGTAGACGAGATTCAGCCAGGTCCTCCCCCCATCCGGGGTCATGAGTTAACTTAGCCTCGAAGGCTAGCCACCCAAGTGTGAATAGTACCTCCTAGTCTGATAACTTTATTGAAGCGGCGCTACCCACGATGGGTTAGGCGGTTACTGCTTATCTCAAATATTGGTTCGAGGCTGCCTTTCTACTGGCGTGTCCTGTCAAGGTGGGGATCGTGCCCGTATTTTCAGGGATATCATCAAGATTTTGTTTCCCGCCAACGTCGCCGCCTACTACTTGTGAGCTGCGTTGGGATTTCCCCGAAGAGGAGGGGATGATGCAGTATAGTAGAGATAAGTATTTCCCTCAGTTATGAAACCATGGTTATCAATCCAGTAGGAGAATCACGCAACAACTCGTTAGCAGTACCTGCACACAAAACAACAAATCCTCGCACCCAACGCGAACAAGGGGTTGTCAATCCCTTGGCGGTTAATTGCGAGATTAAATTGTATGGTGATAGATAGATAGATGAAAAAAAAATACAAATAAAATAAATAAAGTAAAATTGCAGCAAGGTATTTTTAGGATTTTCAATATAGGATTAAGGTAGACCCGGGGGCCATAGTTTTCACTAGAGGCTTCTCTCTTGAAAATAGCATACGGTGGGTAAACAAATTACTGTTGGGCAATTGATAGAAAAGCAAATAATCATGACGATATCCAAGGCAATGATCATGTATATAGGCATCACATCCGAGACAAGTAGACCGACTCCTGCCTGCATCTACTACTATTACTCCACACATCGACCGCTATCCAGCATGCATCTAGTGTATTAAGTTCATGAAGAACGGAGTAACGCCTTAAGCAAGATGACATGATGTAGACAAAGTAAACTCACGCATGAATAAACCCCATCTTTTTACCCTTAATAGCAATGATACATACGTGTCATGTCCCTGCTTTCTGTCACTAGGATTGAGCACCGCAAGATCGAACCCATTACAAAGCACCTCTCCCATTGCAAGATAAATCAATCTAGTTGGCCAAACCAAATCAATAGATCGGAGAGAAATACGAAGCTATAATAATCATGCATAAAAGAGTTCAGAGAAAACTCAAATAATATTCATGGATAATCTGATCATAAACTCACAATTCATCGGATCCCAGCAAACACACCGCAAAAAGTGATTACATCGGATAGAACTCCAAGAACATCGAGGAGAACATTGTATTGAAGATCAAAAAGAGGGAAGAAGCCATCTAGCTACTAACTATGGACCCGAAGGTCTGTGGTAAACTACTCACGCATCATCGGAAGGGCAGCAAGGTTGATGTAGAGCCCCTCCGTGATCGATTCCCCCTCCGGCAGAGTGCCGGAAAAGGCCTCCAGATGGGATCTCTCGAGAACAAAAACTTGCGGCGGCGGAAAAAGTATTTCGTGGACTCCTCTGTTGGTTTCCCGATTTTAGAGAATTTATAGAGGTGGGATTAGGTCAAACGGAGCAGAGGTGGGCCCACGAGGCACCAGGGCGCGCCACCTCCCTGGGGCGCGCCCTGGTGGCTCGTGGCCACCTCCTCTGGCTTCTGGCCTCCTCCTGAAGCTTCTTGTGTCTCTTATGTCTATAAAAAAAATCTCCAAAAAGTTTCGTGGCATTTGGACTTCGTTTGGTACTTATATTCTGGAAAAGCAAAAACAGGCAAAAAACAGCAACTAGCACTGGGCACTAAGTTAATAGGTTAGTCCCAAAAAATGATATATAATTGCTTGTAAATGTATATAAAACATCCAAGATTGATACTATAATAGCATGGAACAATAAAAAATTATAGATACGTTGGAGACGTATCACCGCCCGCGCTCCAGACTCCGACCAACAAGTGCCCGTCCCCAACCCAGGGGAACGGGTAGTCTTCATCCCCCACCTCATCAGAGGCCTGGGGTTCCCGCTGATGACCCACAAGTATAGGGGATCAATCGTAGTCCTTTCGATAAGTAAGAGTGTCAAACCCAACGAGGAGCAGAAGGAAATGACAAGCGGTTTTCAGCAAGGTATTCTTTGCAAGTACTGAAAGTAGCGGTAACAGATAGTTTTGATAGCAAGGTAATTCGTAACAAGTAACAAGTAGTAACGGTAAAAAAAGTGCAGCAAGGTGGCCCAATCCTTTTTGTAGCAAAGGACAAGCCGGAACGAACTCATATAATAAGCAAAGCGTTCTCAAGGACACATGGGAATTTCATCTAGTCACTTTCATCATGTTTGTTTGATTCGCGTTCGCTACTTTGATAATTTGATATGTGGGTGGACCGGTGCTTGGGTGCTGTTCTTACTTGAACAAGCCTCCCACTTATGATTACCCCCTTTCGCAAGCATCCGCAACTACCGAAGAAAAATTAAGATAACTCTAACCATAGCATGAAACATATGGATCCAAATCAGCCCCTTACGGAATAGCGCATAAACTAGGGTTTAAGCTTCTGTCACTCTAGCAACCCATCATCTAATTACTACTCCACAATGCCTTCCCTTAGGCCCAAAGATGGTGAAGTGTCATGTAGTCGACGTTCACACGACACCACTAAAGGAAGCACAACATACATAGCATCAAAATATCGAACGAATACCAAATTCACATGATTACTTATGACAAGACTTCTCCCATGTCCTCAAGAACAAAAGTAACTACTCACAAATCATATTCATGTTCAAGATCAGAGGGATATTGAATAGCATTAAGGATCTGAACATATAATCTTCCACCAAATAAACCAACTAGCATCAACTACAAGATGTAATCAACGCTACTAGCAACCCACAGGTACCAATCTGAAGTTTTGAGACAAAGATTGAATACAAGAGATGAACTAGGGTTTGAGATGAGATGGTGCTGGTGAAGATGTTGATGAAGATTCGTCCTCCCACGATGAGAGGATCGTTGGTGATGTCGATGGCTTCGATTTCCCCCTCCCGGAGGGAAGTATCCCCGGCGGAATCGCTCCGCCGGAGTGCAAAAGTGCTCCTGCCTAGGTTCCGCCTCGAGACGGCGGCGCTTCGTCCCGAAAGTCTTATCTCTATTTTTTTAGGGCAAAAGAGCCTATATAGCAGAAGGAGGGGGCCAGACGCCAGCCAGGGGCCCCACAAGGCATCACGGTGCGCCCAGGGGGGCCGCGCCTTGTTGCCTTATGGGTAACTGGTGGGTCCCCTCTGGTATTTCTTTTCTCCAGTATT